>CM037887.1:18495397-19924303 GCA_021292165.1 Shinisaurus crocodilurus | reverse complement strand
GACAGAATTATCTCCTAAACACAAAATCCAAAGAAACCATGTCAATTTAACAACTATCAGAATTTAACAATTGACTATATAAGAACATAAGAAGAGCCATACTGGATCAGACCAAGGGTCCATCTACTCCAGCATTCTGTTTGTGCAGTGGCTAGCCAGGTGCCCACAGGAAACCCACAATCAGGACATGAGTGCAACAGCACCCTCCCACCCATGTTCCTCAACAACTGGTGTACATAGGCACACTGCTTCTGATACTAGAGGTGGCATATAGCCATCAGCACTAGCCACTGATTGCCTTCTCCTCCATGAATTTGTCCAATCCCCTTTGAAAGGCCATCCAAATTGGTAGCCATCACTGCAACTTGAAGAAGTGAATTCCATAGCCTAACTATGCACTATGTGAAGAAGTACTTCCTTTTATCTGTACTAAATCTCCCACCAATCAGCTTCATGGGATAACCCCATTGGGTTCTAGTATTATGAGAGAGGGAGAAAAATGTCTCCCTATCCACTTTCTCCACACCATGCATAATTTTGTACACCTCTATCATGTACACAATGCCCCTGCCCTTGTCTATTATCTTGGCAGCTTTGCATCCTAAGCATAGAATCTAAAGAAATCAATGGGAATTTAACCATTGACTTCAATCTTTCAAACCCTTTAATACAGTATAGCCCTACTAAATTCAGTGGTACTTATTTATGCATAAGTTTGCATAAAATTGGTCTGTAAGACCTTTTTGTTGTTACAAAACTCAAGACAAAGACAAAGAAGCAGCAGTATTATTTTTGGTGGTGGTTGTATTTGCTTATAATAAACTGTGTTTCAATCTTGGGTGTTTCTGATGTTTGCATTTTGAAATGGTTTTAATGCTTGGGTGACAAATTAATAGAAAAGCAATGTATACATCATAGAGATGAATAGGAGAAATGTATCCAAAAAGCATCACATGTATTGTAGTTTAATTCTCAGAAACAGTCCAAGTGGTTAATCTTGTTCATATGACACAAATTAAGAAAAACAGAATTAAATACCACATAGTCATAGTTACAGTAAAAAATGAAGAGGTGTGTGTGTGTGTGTGAGTGAGAGAGAGAGAGAGAGAGAGAGAGAGAGAGAGAGAGAGAGAAATGCATTGCCAACCATGGTCCTATTTTTGCACTATTGTCAATGAATTTAGGAATAAACTGCCAGCTTTTATGAAGCACCTTCTAACCACCGATTCTTTGAGCAATTTACTGATAAATCTGTTCTTGTTCTTTAAAGAGGAGGGGGGGAAAGTTGGTTTTAACCTGAGAAGTTAAAACACGGATTTCTGGAAAGCCCATGTAAGCTCCCCATGGTTGTTCACATAACATGAGACATTTAGCGGCATTCATTTTTGGGTGCCTTCTTTGTGTCCGCTATAATGGGAATCTGCTTAAAATCAATCAGTTGTCAATGTTGTATTCTCTTTAATGGCTTCCTGCATGGCGAAGTCAGAAAAGCCATCCCAGCGTGTTGTCAATGAAAGCGTGTTCGCGACATGCGAGGGGTTTCCTTTGGTTTGTCAGATCTCACCAGTAAATGTAGTTAAATACTGTCACTTCATTTACCTCAGAACCCTCTGTGGTACTCCCATGATGCAAGATGAAGCATTCTCTCTTTCAATCCCCCTGCCTTATTGCTCCAGCTCCCGATGTGTGATTTCTTCTCCACAGCAGTCTTGTCTGCTACAGATTGAGTGGGGGAAGACAACCCCCCACCCCAAATGGAAATGGTAACAACAACCAGGAGAAGTGGACCAAAGCTTCAAGCTGGAATATAAATCAAATCAAATCAAATAAATAAATAAATAAATAAAAATAGGCAAAGTCCATTTCTGAATGAAGATGCAGAATCAAGGCCAGTCAACGTCACTGAATCCTGCACCCCGAAATAACCCAGGATGTAGTGATCCAAACTCTGCATATTCCACACGGCACTCTGTTCCTTCACAGCTGCCCCATTTACCTCAGTGATGGACATTCACTTCACCACATAGGCACGTCCGAGATATTTCCAAAACCCTTTATGGCTATTCCAGACAGAAGAAACATCAGCTTGCAACATGTATTGACTTGATTAATGTTCTGCCAAATTCCACTGTGACCTCAGCACAATGATGTCATTGGGACTTGCATGTCAGCAGTATAGTTTATTCTGACATTTTGCCCAGAAAATGCTACTGAATTTTGCTTGGGAGAACCTAAGAGTCTGAGTTGGATTGGGAGATAATGCTCTTGGATCACTCCTCCAGCCCTACCATAAGGCAGAATGAGGTGGATGTCTCAGGTGGCTGATGCTCAGAAATGAGGAGGGGGAGAAGTAGTCCTCTTGGCGTTCCCATCTGCTGTAGGACAGACCTCTGTGTGCCATGTGGCTTGTCCTATCCCCAAGTATGGTGAAGGACATTGTCATCTCCAGGGCTGAATAGGCCTTGGCCTTCCCTGTGGCTCTCCACCAGAGGGCCAAAGTGCTTAAATTCAGAGGAAAGCAGTTCAAGACCCCCCTATAGCCTGACACCTGGTTGTGTGGGCCCCTATAGACCCCATAGTAGCTACACCTTTGGAGCAATCTGGGAGTGATGTATTGTAACCAGATCTCTGTTTGTCTACACTATCTAAATCCAGCAGTGGCTAAGCAGAAGTTTATCAATCTGAAAATAAGTGAGACAGTTTGTTTAAGAAAAGTTTAATGTCATTCTAGTGACCAGATTTTAGTCTTGGGAATTGTGAGCAGGCTAAGTTGCAAATATGGTCTGACATAATCTCTGCTGTCCATAAATTCTAGCACCTTATCTTTCCTTTTCAGTGTCATTGTCATTGAGCCTAGAGCTGTTACTGTTTACTCATAATGCACTGCTTATATGAGATTCTTATAAAAGAATTCACTATAGCAACAGAAAAACTTTTGCATCACTCAGTTGTTCTTATTCCATGTAATGAAGACAGATGTTTGTTTTGGTAGAAAGAGGGTCTGTTGACATTTTTCATTTGCCATTATCTTTCCAACATGCTTCCATAATTAATCCAGATGTGTCAAGTTCTTTCTTGAAAATTAATGTAACTCCTTCAAGGATGTCTCCTTCCTTATGGCAGGAAAGGCCTTAAGTGCCCTTCCTTTCTGACTATGAATCCAATACATCTTCTTATTTTAAGCTTTCATGGACTCCTCCCATTCTCCTTTCCTGTGTTTTGTGTTTGGCATTCCTCCCCAAAATTTCTATAGAAGAGGTGGCCAAGGGTTTGTTTCTTTTTAATAACGTTTAAAAAGAGCCTAGCAGAGGCCTCAGGACCTCCATGGTACTCTTGGCTTCCTTCCGGCCACATTCCTGGGCCCAGATCTCATGGGTATTGTGGAGCTGGAAATGTGCTGAGGAGGAAGGAGAGAAGATTGGAGCAACAAGGAGCCATCATGTGGCTTTAAGAAAGAAAGCAAGAAAGCAAGAAAGAAAGCTTCCCAGCCACCTCATCTGAAGGTAAGCCAACCTCCCCCAGCCTCGTTCAATAATCTGGAAGTGGGCAGAGGATCATGGGGGCTCTGAGACCCCCTCAGCCAACTCATCTAAATAAAAAAACAACAACCCTAAGGTAAGGCACCATCACCCCCCAAAAAACCTCATGGACCATTTGCCTCTTTCTCCTCCCACTGTTTGCAACGATAAGGGAAGCTCAAAAGCACCACCAAAAGAAATTCTAAAGCACCCTGAGAATGCTGCAGTAAAACAAACACCACTTTTCCAGCAGAAGAAGTGCTTCCCCCCACCCCACTGTAGAAGGATTGATTTATTCATACAAAATTGGGAGAAGGTTTACAGTGCAATCCTATGCATATCTATTCAGAAGTAACCAAAGTAACCACACATACACACCAGTTTTTGTACTTCTGCAAATCAAGTGCTGTTGTCTCAGGCTGCAATCCTATACCTAGTTACCTGGGAGTAAGCCCCATTGGATTCAGTGGGATTTACCTCTGAGCAGGTGTGCGTAGGATTGGACCAAAGAAGGGCAATGAGAAAGAAGAGGGAGGTATATCAGCGCGTTTGGAGGTGCACCTTGATTTGCAGAAGTAGAAAAACTGGTGTGTGTGTGTGTGTGTGTTTATATGTCGAAGGGGCAGAAACATGCAAAAACAACTCAGTGATGCTTGAGCAAGCTCAGCTATCATGGAATGCTGAATGTCAGTTGGGAAAGAAAACTGAAAAATGGAGGGGGACAGGTGGGGAATGTTTCTCTTAAGTTCCTTACAGCTTACAATATCTAGGTTGTTGTGAGGATAAATGGAGAGGAAGAGGAGGAGGATTATGTAAGCCGCCTTGGGTTCCTTGCAGGAAAAATGGTGGGCTATAAATATAATAAATAAATAAATATAAATAAATAAATAAATAAAATGAATAGAAGGAGAGTATGGTTGGATGGCACGATCCCTGAGCAGCAGCACTCCTCCTAGGGAATGAGGCTGCACTGCAACCTTCCATTGCAAGTCCCACTTGAAGATACCAACATTCAAAGTCAGTAGGTGATTCTGATGAAATAGGCTGTGTCTGCAGAATCTTACGTCACTGTTACTTGGGTCTTCTTTACAACTTACCTGTATACAGAGTTTGGATTTTATTTTTTTTAAAAAAATCATTATTATATTTTGGCGAGGTGGAGCACAATATCACAGGCCTGTGGCTCACGCTGGCTCAGCTTGTCTGAGAGTGGAAAGCTAAGCAGGGTCAGGCCTGGTTATTACTTGGATGGGAGACCCCTCCTCTAGTTTCCTGCATTCAGCAGGGGGTTGGACTCGATGGCCTTGTAGGCCCCTTCCAACTCTATGATCTATGAAATATTCGTGCAAAATATTTGGGGTTAAATTCTTGGAGAAAGGGTAGGGATGGTGAGAATTTTGTTCAGTTTGTGTTGTGTGGTTTTTTTTGCTAAGAGCTTACCAAAACTCACAAATTTCTTCATAGACAAGAAAGAACTTCAGATTTTATTTTATTTTTTTAAAACAAATATGGGAAAAAGCAGAAGTGACAGATCAGACCATCCAGGCAGAGTGCTTTGAGTGCTTAGCTCTTAAAAGTCTAGCTTTGAATCCCTGTGTATTCAGCTGTATTTGTGGTGCCAAATTAGGGTTGCCACACGCCTTTTTTTTTCCTGACAGGCTTCCCATCTTTAACAGTTATATGGCAGGCAGGGACAACGTGGCCCTCTCTATGTTGGAAATAGCTGTACCCATTGTATTTGGCTGGTGCAAATGGGTGGGAATTTTGTTTCAGTTCATTTTTCCTAAGAATTCATCAAAATTCACAACATCCTTAATTATACAGGATGGAAAGAACTTGAGATGTTAAAAACAAATGCAAGGCACGAAAAACAAAACTGGCACAGATTCATTCATCCCTAATTGAAGGACCCCCATGCTTCCACGATCCGTGTCACAGACTCTCCTCTGCCTATGTTCACAAACCCTTTCCACTTGGGTTTTTCCCTTTTTAAAGAGGAAGGAAATTTTCACATTGCAGATGCAGTCAGGCGGAGGACATGACTTGTGTAATCCTAATAAATCAGAAAGTTCCCAAGTGGCAGGAGCAACAGGGGAATAGAGAAGGAGCAGAGTTGCACGTTGACCTTACTGAGAGCTTATCGAGAATGATGTCCTCTTAAACAGACTCCTGTAGAGATGTTCTGCATTTCCTCTGACAAATTGGAAATGCCTCTGACCGACAGCAACATTCCTAACAAAACAGGGCTGGTTTAGCAAGGAAAAAACTGCCCCCATTATCTTTCAGAATAAAAGGACCATTTAAAAAGACAAAGCCCTGGGATTTGAGGACCACTGGAAGCAGCACATCTGAACAATTATTCCCATCTGACACCACCAAAGCTGTTAACTACCCCAGGGAAAATTCCTCATTCTCATTCACAGGACACACAAGTGTTGACTTCAATGAGTATTTTTTTAAAAAGCCATCTTTTTTCTTCAGAATATTTGAGAACACTTGAAATTGTAGCGGGGGGGGAAACCACCTTAGATTCTTTTTCATCCAAAATGAATGACTGTAAATCCGATAGTCCCAATGATATCAATTTTGGTCCTTCTGATGCTTCTACTTGGGTCCTTTGGATCATAATGTTACATACAACGGTGCTTTTCAGTGCACCACCACATCTAAAGGTACATTGATGAGATTAAATGATGTGTTTTAACAAACTGTCCTTGTCAGAAAAGCTTTACATGCCAAGATTACAACCTGTCATTACTGTCCCTTGAGGTTGACTACCTTTAAAAAAAAAAGTATTTCTAATAAGATCTGCAAGTCTGTGTCTCAGACAGCTTATTTTATTGTGTTTGTAAAGATTTTTAAAAAAATAGGTTAGTTCCCTTGGGACTGATAGAAATGCAACAAAGAAGAGGGCGTGGAGGTCATTTTTGGGAATGTTAATAAAAGTTTGCATTAAAAAATGATGGGGCTCCAAGAATAATGTTTGAGTATAAAACCTAATCATAAAAGGACATTTTCTGCTGCGGTACACAATGCACAAATTTGATTCATCAAACTCTTCATTTATTGTACTGCAGGACATCTCGAGTTGACTGTCACTATGGGATTATAATGCAACAAAGTTGGAGTAGAATACTGCGTAGCCACCTTAATGCCACCTATTATGGTGCACATTTGACAAACACAGAATGCTAGCTTGCATTTTGGCCATTATGCTAATACACTTCAACTTCTTGAAATGGTCAATTTATTTGTCTGAAAGTCATCCAAGTTAACAGCAAAGCCCTAAACACACACACAGTACGAGATGCAATGCAGGCTTCCCAGTTCACCATGAGCTTAACAAAATGGAAAGCTGCCACAAGAGCACACATTTTTCTCTCCGGCACAAATTCCTCCCTCCCCTTTCCCCCCCTTTCATTATGTTTTAACATTACATCTACAGTGATGCTACCCATGGTTACCTGAGTTTAACTAGTTAGTGAAAACCAGGGTTCAAAACAGATCAGCAAACCCTGGTTAATAAAGAAACCTGGTTAGCATTGGGGAAACATCAGGGCATATAAAATGCAAAAATGTTAAGGCTGACATGGGAAAGGAGAGGGAGGAGAAAGGCATGTGTGTTATCATAGCAGGTTCTTAGTTAGTTAGTTAGTTATTACATATATATCCCACCTTCCTAACATCATGGAACTCAAGGTGGCCACATGCGGTTCCCAGGTGGTCTCCACTCCAAGCACTGATCAGACCAAGACCTGCTTAGCTTTTACAGATTATGGCTCACAATGAACTCTTGTCTTTGGAAGAGATTTTGCTTAGAGATGCTTCTGAAATCCATATTAGAATTTTTCACCAGGCTTGAGAGTTCTGAATTTTGTGCACAACTTTCACATTCAATAGCTATGTGGGGAATCAGTGGACAAATATGTTGTCCCATATCTTACAAAAGTATTCCCTTCGTTCACTAAATGATGCTGGCTCAGCTTGTCTGAGTGTGGAAAGCTAAGCAGGGTCAAGCCTGGTTATTACTTGGATGGGAGACCCCTCCTCTAGTTTCCTGCATTCAGCAGGGGGTTGGACTTGATAGCTGTGTAGGCTCCTTCCAACTCTATAATCTATGAAATCTATGAAATCTAAGCTTTGAGATATAAATAAAATCTGAGCCCAGATTTTTGCATGGGATGCCAGCTGAGACATTACTCTAGTTCGGCACTCCAAATTCTCTGTGTGGTATCCTTTTTTTTTTAAAGAAAAATACATTTATCTCATGGTATTTAGATGAACTCACCATTGCACCATTAAGGAAGGCATTCACCAGCTTACGTTTCCAAACTATGCCTTCAGTGTACCATGTGGGGAGATTCTCCAAAGTTCCTATGGAACAGCACCCCTGCCCTTGTGGCCACAGACAGCTGGAGGACTTAAAACACTATGTCACTATGTCCTATGCTGCCCCTTTTATGATATTATAGGGGGGAGGATGCTGGATCAGATTATTGATAGCTTCTCAGGTTCAGAAGTGGAATGTATTAACTTTTTGCTGATGGATGTATTTCCTTATGTTAGTTATCAAGTGGCCATTTTTACTATGTTATCTTCTAAAATTAGAAAGAATATTTCATCCACTACTTCTGTAAGACATCTGGCCAAATAGTATTTTAGGGTGTATTTTTGCAAAACTGTTTTAAGTATTATGTATTAATAGCTTGATTGTATTTTGCATGTTTGTTCGGATTTTGATACTTGTTATGACCTGCAGTTACAACAATAAATTTACTACTACTACTACTATTACTACTACTACTACTATTACTACTACTACTACTACATTCAATAGCTGTTCAATTGTGTGGCGTAGTGGTGAGAGTGCTGGACTGGGACTCAGGAGATCTGGGTTCTATTCCCCGCTCGACCATGAAGCTCACTGGGTGACTTTGGGCCAGTCACTGACTCTCAGCCTAACCTACCTCACAGGGTTGTTGTGAGGATAAAATGGAGAGGAGGAGGATTGGGTTCCTTGCAGGAAAAAAGGCGGGGTATAAATATAATAAATAAATAAATAAAGTTTGCACAATTTTTCTGTTTGCACAAAGCGAACAGTGATCACAGACGCAAGCACATATTGAGGAGAGAGAAGCAGAGAGCTGAGGTTCAAAATATTCTTGGCAAGCTCAAAACATTTGCCCCCATCCCGAAACTAGGGATGTGCGCGGAGCTCGATTGGGGGGGGGAAGTCCAGTGAACTCGCCGGGCTCAAACCCTCCCTCCCCCCCCCCAAGCTCCGCTCACCCTACCTACCTTTTCCGCAGCTTGACTGGCATTCTTGTGAGCCGAGCGGGGGAAAGCAACTTCCGGGTTCCGGAGCTATGTTGTTTACATAGAAAATGGTGTAAGATACGTTGAAAATGGCCTAATTTGTGCAAATTGTGGTCAAATTTGTGCAAATTAGGACATTTTTAACATATTTTTATGCTATTTTCTACATAAACAATGCAGAACCGGGGACCTGGAAGCCTGGTGAGTGCCTTACCTGGCGCTCGCGCTCGGCTTACGTGCCGCGAGTCGAGTGCTGGGCAGGTCGCCCATCCCTGACCCTTTGGTCTATGTCTCCTGTGCCACTGTGCCCTAAACTATATACTTACCTATCTACCTTAATTCTGTACAACACTTACATAACAAGCAAATCTTCTTCTTCTTCTTCTTCTTCTTCTTCTTCTTCTTCTTCTTCTTCTTCTTCTTCTTCTTCTTCTTCTGTTACAGGGTGTTCTGCAGACATGCTTCCTCCCTGCAACGCAAGAACACTTTGCTTCCTCTTTCTGCAACTATTGAATTTGCCTTATAACCAGAAAGCTCAAAGGAACTGGGTTTCCCCCCGCCCACCCCCATGCAGCAGTGTCTATTACTATGAGCAAGGCTCTACCACTGAGCTATGAAGAAGGGCAAGAACTCAGTATCTACCCTGTATGCAGAAGGAACCAGGCCCAATCCCTGGCATCACCAGGTAGGGCTAGGAAAGAATCCTGCCTGAAACCCTGGAGATCCATTGCCGGTCAGTCTCAACAATACTGTGCTAGTTGAAATAACGGTGTGAGTGGTATAAAGCAGCTTCCTATGTTCCTAGATGTACCTAGCTAAACTTGTTATATGCACACCCTGGCATATTGGTATTTCCCATTCACTGAATCCCATGCACTCCAGTATCAGAGGCAGTGTGCCTATGTACTCCAGTTGCTGGGCAGCATGAGTGGGAGGGTGCTGTTGCACTCATGTCCTGCTTGTGGGATCCCGTGCGCAGCTGGTTGGCCACTGTGTGAAGAGAATGCTGGACTAGATGGATCTCATAGATTTCATAGATCATAGAGTTGGAAGGGGCCTACAAGGCCATCGAGTCCAACCCCCTGCTCAATGCAGGAAACTAGAGGAGGGGTCTCCCATCCAAGTAATAACCAGGCCTGACCCTGCTTAGCTTTCCACGCTCAGACAAGCTGAGCCAGCATCAGCCACGGACCCTTGGTCTGATCCAGCAGGACTCTTCTTATGTTCTTATGGATGTAGCTCACAGTTATATGAACTAATCTATGTTTTGGGGTACAGTGGCTCCTGCTGTCATTTCAAGGTGGGTGAGACTAAGAATAGGAACACTTCTGAAATTTTCCTCCTCTGAATTTCTCCCAAGACTTTAGAGTTCCAAGTAACCTGGTCTTTTTTCCAAAGTGGAACTCATTCATTATGAATCCTCCATTGCTGTGTTCTTTTTGTTTGCATTTCTGAATGTTGTACATACACCATTTGCCACAGTTTTTTCAGTCCATTCATATCTTTTCCCATATACACATTGCATACATATATATGCATACATATTGATGAAGCATTGGCAAAAAGCACTCTTGATGTAATCATACTACAACAACAACAATAATATACTCAACAACACTATTATTACATGAATTTCTAACTCACCTTTCAAGACACATTGCCCTCACAAAGAGATTTACAGGAAAAGGTTTAAAAAAATAATAATTAAAAAATCATCCACATTAACCAATAAAATGTAACAAATTACGATTTCAAACTTATCAGGTTAAAAATCAGCTGCAGTTAAAACTTTTCCCAAGCACAGCAGAATGCAATCACCAAATGCAGACTGGAACAAAAATGTCTTCAGATTTCCTTTAAAAGCAAAACAGTGCCAAGGCCATGTTGGAGTAGAAAGTGAAGTGCCCCCTCAGTGGATATGACAGCTCCTCCTGTATTGAACTCCACTTTTCCTCCATATGCTGCCTTTAAACTGTGAAGAACCATAACTGTATCATGCCACATCTCTGTACACATGTCATAGTGGTGTAATAGAATTATGCATGGTGTGGAGACATTTTTCTCCCTCTCACATAATACTAGAACCCAATGGGGTCATCCCATGAAGCTGGTTGGTGGGAGATTCAGGACAGATCAAAAGAAGTGCATACAGTGCATAGTTAAACTATGGAATTCACTTCAACAAGATGTAGTGGTAGCCAACATTTTGGGTGGCTTTAAAAGGGGATTGGACAAGTTCATGGAGGAGACTATCAATGATTACTAGTGCTGATGGCTCTATGCTACCTCAGGGTCAGAGGCAGTATACCTATGTACAGCAGTTGCTGGGTAATATGGGCGGAGGGTGCTGTTTTGGACTCATGTTCTGTTTGTGGGTTTCTCGTGGATATCTGGTTGGCCACTGTGTGAACAGAATGCTGGGCTAGATGGACCCTTGGTCTGATCCAGCATGGCTCTTCTTATGTTCTCTTTCTTTCCTACCACACTAACCTTAAACTTGCTTAACCCCCAGAAGCCAGTATCACTGTACTGAAATAGTAAACCTTTCTTGCCAAATTATTGATAAAGTCATTTTTAAAGGTCTGCTGCCTCACCTCCCTATTCTCCCTTTAAGCTACGAAGAACACTAACGTGTGTATTGTGCCACAGGAGGGCCAAGAACATGAGCCTGGTAGGGTGAAGAAAGGACCAACTGTTCTCTTCCATTAACTTCTCGATGACACTGAACTCTCCTCTGCCTCTGGACCGAAGAACCCTAGCTTTATATAACACATGGGTCCCCAAACATTTTGGACCTGTGGGCATATCTGGGAATTTGAGAAACTGCTGTGGGCACCACTATGAAATGGCTCCCACAGAGGATGTGGCTAGTCACATAATGGCTGCTGTGGGGGGCTGGCTAGTCAACAGTGAGTTAAGAGGGGTGTAGAGGGGAGAAATAGTGAGGCTAGAGGCTATGGGGGGGGAGGGAAATAGCAAGGCAAAGGGGTTGAGAGGGGAGAGAAAGAACAAGGCCAGAGCTGGGAGGGGGAGAAAGACAGCAAGGCAAAAGGGTAGAGAAAAAGCAAGGCTAGGGGCTAGGAGGGGGATAAATAGTGAGCTGAAGAGCTGGTGGAGGGAAATAGTGAGGCTAGAGGCTGGGAGGGAGTGGGAAATAGCAAGGCAAAGGGGTCAAAGTGAGAGAAAGAGCGAGGCTAGAGACTGGGAGGGGCGGGGAGAAGCCTGCCCTAACATTTTCATAGAATCATAGAAAAGTAGAGTTGGAAGGGGCCTACAAGGCCATCGAGTCCAACCCCCTGCTCAATGCAGGAATCTAGGTCAAAGCATCTCTGACAGATGTCTGTCCAGCTGCACCTTGAATGCCTCCAGAGTGGGAGAGCCCACGACCTCCCTAGGTAGTTGATTCCATTGTCTTATTGCTCTGACAGTCAGGAAATTTTTCCTGATGTTTAGGTGGAATCTAGGTTCCTGTAACTTGAGCCCATTATTCCGTGTCCTGCAAACTGGGATGACCGAGAAGAGATCTTTGCCCTCCTCTGTGTGACATCCCTTCAAATACTGGAAGAGTGCGATCATATCTCCCCTCAGTCTCCTCTTCTGAAGGCTAAACATGCCCAGTTCTTTCAGTCTCTCCTCATAGGGCCTTGTTTCTGTGGGTTTTATTTTTTTAAAAAAAATTGAAGATGGCAGGGAGTGGAGCGGTTTGTGGGAGCTGCTGGTGGTCCCCACGGGTGTCACGCACGGCAGCCACAGGCATCTCGCTGGGAACCCCCTGGTCTAACGAGTCAGAGAGAATCAGCTAATAATCGTATAAGAAGGAGAAATGGTGGGGAGGGACCATAGCTCAGCGACAGAGCACATGTTTCGCATGGAGCCGGTTCCAGGTTTCAGTCCTTGGGATCTGCGAAGGATCAGGCAGCAAGTGGTGAGAAAAGCCCTTTCCCCGCCTGGGACCCCGGACAGCTCCTGCCAGCCAGAGGAGGCCATGCTGAGCAGGCTAGATGGGCAGTACTCTGGCCTGCCTGAAGGAAGCTCCTCATATTTGGGAGTGTTTTGACCATTACAGAAAGGAAACCTCTTCTGCCATCGGTAAGCAGGGAAACAACTGGCAGGCCAATAGCAATGCGTTTCCATTTGTAATATCTGGATTGATAATGAGGAAGGTGTTTTGTCTGAATTTCCATTCCTTTCACATCCTAATTATGAAAGACAAGGGGGGAGGGAGGGGGGAAATGCCTATGCTCTGTCTTTCACATCTCATTACATTTATTCAGCTTTATTACTAATTCTTTGTTAATATAATTTTCACCTTGGGAACTACATTTTTTTTTTAATCTAGTTACTCTGCTACATGAAACTCCTAAAGCAGGAAGTCCTTGATCACCACATCATATTTCTCTTGGTATTTTAAGTGACATGCACCATATTGTTCCAAGTAGGCTCTATCAGCCAGCCGCTCTCTGGAGGTGTGTGTGTTCGCTCAGCTCTCAGGTTCCTTAAAGAGGTTTTTATCTAGCCTGGTGGCCTAGAGAGACGAGGAACAGAAACGGCATGGAAAAGCTCATCTCAATGCACGGATCTCTCTCTCTCTCTCTCTCTCTCTTTCTCTCTCTCACCTCCGACACTGCTGCTTTTCATTTTACATTAGCAACATGCCAAATTACATGACATCGCAAATGTACCTTAATCCCCACTTCCTTACCTTTGCCACTTGTTAGTGATACAAACCACCGAAGAATTTACAGCGTCGCAGCTACGCTCGGCTTACACAAGTTCAGTAAACAGGTCCCTTAAGGAAAGGAAGTAGCAGGCACTCACACACGCTCACAATGAAATGCCAACCCAAAGGACAAGCTCTCTAATCCCACCAATGATGTCCCAAACCTATGATGGCTACCAGCCGACAATACCCACAGACCTCAATCCATTTTTATTGTATTCCGGCTGCAGTGCTATATTTCCTGCCTCCCCTTAGCACCACACATACAGTGTACTTGAAAACAAAAATCTATAATATTGATCCCGCAATGTCACCACAATTATTCTTTTGAAACAGCCATTGAAAACAAATTACATCTGCACTGCCTTTTCATCCGATTGCTCTGGGTGAGCAATGCTCACGGTAGCCCCTAGCGCTTTCAATGTTAGCACTGTGTCACTAAAGACAGCAGAGCACAAGGCGGGGGGGGATTCAAGAGGAAAAGGGGGGAACACCAGGAGCATGCTTAAAATGGGAGGGGAAGGACGGAAGGCATCAAATTAAGCAGATCATGGAAGGTCGGCATGCAAATGAACGCAACATTCATTTCATTTGGCTGTGTGCAAAGCAAAGCAAGTGCACTGTACAATAACTAGCAGGGCCGGTGCTACCATTAGGCCAACTAGGCAGCTGCCTAGGGCACGGGACTAAAGGGGGCGCCAGAAACCTTGGGAAAAAAAATACAGCGCTCTCAAGTGGGAAGAGGGGGGCGCTCAATATCTGATCTTGCCTAGGGCACCAAACTGCCTTGCACCGGCCCTGATCACTAGTAGACTGGGTCTACTCCCCCACACCGCTCCCTCCTCCACACCGCCACTTCCTCTTCCTCACTTAAACACAAAAAGATACTGAACTAATTACATTTACACAGATGGAACTAGGAGCATGAAGGCCTGGACATCATAGTCCTCTTACCAACTGGATATGCGAAAAAAGAATTAGGCTGCCATCTTGTCTACTGGTCCTTTAACAGTGACCTGCCAGTGGCACACAGAAATTTAGCAAGAGGTGATATAGATAGATGGATAGATAGATGATATAACTTGCCTTCAAGGCAGGGGGAAGCTTTACTTGTCACATGCGCAAATGTTGATGGCTACTATCAAATGCAGAGGAGGAGGAGGAGGATTTCAATATACATGGGGCTTTAAAGACTGACATTAAAGAGAGCTCTCTGTCCACAGAAGCTTACAATTTAACATTCAACAAAGGGAAAGGAGGATGCCCAAGGCTAGGGTGTTGGACTGGGACTCGGGAGATCCAGGTTTTAGTCCTCGCTCAGCCATGAAACTCACTGGGTGACTTTGGGCCAGTCACTGACTCTCAGCCTAACCTACCTCACAGGGCTGTTGTGAGGATAAAATGGAGAGGAGAATGCAGATAATGTAAGCCGCCTTGGGTTCCTTGCAGGAAAAAAAGCAGGGTATAAATATAAGAAATAATAAATAAATAAATAAATAAAAACCCCTATTCAAGCATTACTCACTTGTAGTTCACTCACAGGTTGAATTAGAATTGGAGCCATTCACAGACTAGCCCCACCCTCTAATGTTCCCTACACATGAGTTCTGTGAGAATAGGGTTTAGGTGCAGTAAAAAAAAAAGGTAGTGACCTGAAGAAAACAGATTGAATTGATGCTTTACCAAGTATGTCTTTTGGGGAGGAAGAGAAAGAGTCAATATCTAACATAATGGCATGAACAGGTATAGTGTGGTTATTAGGTGCCTGATCCAGAAGTCACCATTTAAAATCTCAAATTAGATATAAGCTCAGTAGGTGGAATTTGGGAAGCCTCTCTTCTCCTTGACTCAGTCCTCTCAGCTGAAAAATGGGTACACTATAACATTGGCTTGCCAGGGTAGTGCTTTCGGGTGTTCAAAAGCAATTCATATACCTTCTTCAGGTGATGTATGTGAATTGTTTTGAACACTCTAGTACAGTATAGATGTCAAATGTATTCTTATGCTTTGTTTTGCCAGATCCACTCTCCACCTTAAAAAACAATAAATCCATGTAACTCAAACAAGGGATTTGTGGGGTGGGGTGGGGAGGCACGGGAGAGTGTCAGAACGCAACCATGACATTTTCTGAGCATGAGCTCAAAACAGAATGAGCAATATAACATCATCATAAAACACTTGTAAAAGCCTTCTGGGTCAGCCTCATTCAATTCACAAGTTGATCAATGTCTCAGAGACATTGTAACAAGCCATCAAACCTGAAAATGTAGCAACTAACTGTTATAAGCCCATTTCATTTCAATTGGAAAAAGAGATAAGCAGCCGCCTAAACGCATATTAAAATGGTTGGGAGTTGCCCATAGGAAGGTACATAGAAAGCTGCATTAAAGGAACACAGGAAGCTTCCTTATACTGAGTCAGACTCTTGGTCCACGTAGCCCGGTATTGCCGACACTGACTGGCAGCAGCGGCTCTCCAGGGCTTGAGGCAAGAATCTTCCCTAGCCATACTTGATGAAGCTGGGGATTGAAGCAGATGGTCCAGCTTGCTCAATATTGTCATCTCTGACTGGCAGCACTTTCAGACAGGAGTCTTTACAGGAATAAAGTGAAGGTGGCAGGAGCAGGCAGAGGGAACATCAGGGCCTGCTCCGGTTGGACTACCCCCTGCCCCCCCAGGGCTAACTGACACTCTGTTTTTTGTTTTTTGTTTTATTTAATTAGACTGTACATCGCTCAGAGTGACCAGATGACTGGCCAGATGGGCGATTCAAAAATAGAATAAATAAATAAATAAATCCCTACCTGGAGATGGTGGGATGCTAGTGGCGTGAGCGATCCTGCAGCAGCTGGCTCACGAATTACTTTGAGCTAGTCGGCCTTGCAGCAGCTGGCTCACGAATCACTTCGGGCATGTCGAGTCTCTTCTCCCCCCTCCACTGCAAATTCGAACCCAACTGAGTCATGAACAGCAAGATCCTTTGTGTTTCTAATGCTTTTGTTTGTGTTTCTTAATTGACTTAAGTCTTAATTGACCTGACTGAGGAAAACCCTCGCTACACTTATATGCTAAATTCCTTGCTAAATTCCTACTAACATCAGGGATTATTGTAATGCTGATTTGAAGAGCAACAAAATCTCTGGCTGGCAATAGTCCTTACATTCCTACTTAGAAAAAGTATTTTGTTTTATAGACATGTTCTGGCTAGAAGAAAAAAACTCGCGATTTTTTTAGCACATCTCTAGATGGAACCACGGACCAGGGGCCTCCTGCATGCAAAGCATATGCTCCACCACTGAGCAATGATGGCCCTTCCCCATCAAGCAGGAGTATGAGTAAGTCTTTGACCTGCATTTTTTTTTTTCAGGAGAGTTGCTCTTCAGCTATGTAATCTTTACAGAAAACTATGCATTTTAATTTTTGATTGCCCCGTTTATTCATCAAACAGCTCTGACTGCCTCAACCAAGGTATTTAAGTAGGAAGAAACAAAGCAACGTTTCCCCTTCCCAAATTTTCATTTGCGGCTCAGACCCCCTCAAAAGACAAACAAACTGAGAGAGCATGGCTACCCACTTCGGGATGATTCAAACAGCTCTTTTGGCACATGATCAGAACGTGGGAAATGACTGTCAGGAGCTGCTGGATTTGGGTGATGCCTCCCCATGTGGCGAAACACAGAACTGTAGAAAGAAGCTACCGGACTGACTCTGCCCACCCAGGCTGACCATTAGATCCTCCAGGGCAGGAAGGATCAAAAGCCTTTCTTATCCAGCTGAGCTTTGCTTGAGCAACAAGGTCTTCCCGAGCTTCCATCAGCCTTGGTTATTTTCTGGTCTTGTCTTGTAGCTTACTCATTGAGAGACTGCCTCCTCGCTTATCCTCCAGTTCTGGCTTGGTCTTTTCACCTGTCTCTTGGTTTGCTCTTCAGACATAACTACTAGCTTGTCCCATGGCTTTGGGTTCCTGGCCCCTGGTTCACCCCAGACTGTTGCCCATGGCCCCACCCTGACACGGAAGCTTGCTTTCCTTTGACACCTTTTCTTTCCTTCACTTTTTTTCTTCACTCCCCCGCCCACACTCCATTTTTTTCCTTCACTTTTTTTCTTCACTCCCCCACCCACACTCCATTTTTCCCTTACAGTGAAGGAAATGCTATCTCCACCATCAACACCGATCACAATTCAGCCCCACATTCCTCATCTTGTCTTTGGGTGTTTTGCGAGGGTCATCACTTTGTCCCCCCTCTCTAACATAGAGGAAGGATGTTTGTGTGAATCAGTCTGTATGCATCCTCTGGTCATGCTGCTAGCCCTTTCTTTACCGCTTCCAACTCATCTTCACAAATGCCACTTGTTGTTGGCTCATTTTTGCAACAGTGAAAAATACCCATTGGTAACGTTATAAATAGTCCCCCTCTGGAAAACTTGTACGCATGTATCTTTCATTCCCAGCGAGCATTAAAACATTTGGCCACCCTGGTTAAGGGAAAATTCGTTCGCTCAACTTTGACCACACGAGTCACTGCGGTGGGCTCCTGCAGCATGGAAATGCTAACTTTGGAGTATTAAGAAAACCAATAGCCTTGTTGACATGAACATGGGAGCCTAACCCCTGAAGCCTCCTGATATGAAGCATTGATTTTTCTGTCTGGGTATGGTTCTAAAGCCATTCATTCTGAATGGTCAGGACTCACAGGCTCAGGGAAAGAGAGAGAAGGGAGGGGAGAGAAATCTGTTCTTTCCAGTTTTACCTCCAGGCAAAGTTGAGGAATAAACTCTACATTTTGAGATATGATTTGTTCAAGCCATGTTTAGTGAAAGTGTATTGCAATAAAGCACACACACAAACACTATTTTGTCAGGGAGTCAAACTGATCTGGACCAAACCCTAAACCCACACTTTATTCCCTCCCATCCATCCCGAACCAGAAGAGAGAAAAAAAAAAAAAATCATATTGCAAATTCTATTGTCAACTGCAATGAACCTTGACCATTAATACCTGCGAGGGTTGAACTTTTTATTTATTTATTATATTTATACCCCGCCTTTTTTCCTGCAAGGAACCCAAGGCAGCTTACATAATCCTCCTCCTCCTCTCCATTTTATCCTCACAACAACCCTGTGAGGTAGGTTAGGCTGAGAGTCAGTGACTGGCCCAAAGACATCCAGTGAGTTTCATGGCCAAGCGGGGACTAGAACCCAGATCTCCCAAGTCCCAGTCCAACACTCTCACCACTACGCCACACTTGACTTTAATAATCTGCCTTAAAGGGAGTAGAAGCCTCAGGCAGGCCAAAGACCTGGTGCTGTAATCATGGTTAAGGGTGAGATTCATGTAATTATATAGCACAAATTAAAAACACATTGGTCAAAGTGCAAAAGTAAAGCCTTCTTCAGAACATCAGAAGAGCTGTGTTGGATCAGACCAAGCGCCCATCTAGTCTAGCATTCTGTTCACACAGTGGTCAATCAGATGCCCATGGGAAACCCACAAGCAGGATACGAGCACAACAGCACCCTCCCGCCAAACTTCCCCAGCAAACTTCCGCCAAACTTCGCCAAACACAGGATTACTGCCTCTGATACTGGAGGTAGCATATAGCCAAACAGGACTAGTAGCCATTGATAGCCTTCTCCTCCATGAATTGGTCCAACTTGTCTAAAGCCATCCAAACTGGTGGCCATCATTCTTCAGGCATTGAAAATCTTAACCATGGAGGCGATGGGGAACACTGCATGCCAGCCCTGTCCCCTCCACCTGTAGACAACCTTCTCTTGTTGAATCAGAAAGTCTGAAAGGAGACATTTGGCTGAATGCAGTTACATGTGATTGGGAACACTACACATCACATGGAGAATTGTAACCTCGTTCAGCCAAACATGGTTACAATCTCCTTTCAGGCCTTCTAGTTCAACACAGGAAGGCCGTGTATGGGTGGAGGGGGGAGCACGTGTCCCCAGGTCCCCTCCACAGTTAGGATTTTGAATGCCCGAAGAAGGATTCAGTCCAACTAAATTCCCATTGAAATTAATGGGACAAAAATTAGTCACAAACTAACTTGATTTCAATGGGACTTAAGCACAACTGCATTTCTCTGGATTTGGGCTATTAAGAATGTAATGTTGAACAGTATAGCTATTTTTATTTCAATACATGCTTCCTAGGTTATAGCTGGCAGTTCCATTAACCTTCTCCATGCCAACTTGCAAAGGAGCACCATAGTGTGAATCATATTTAAGATTTCTCCTGGGCTGGATTGGTTGATATGTTTTACCTGGATTGCAATGCTTGGTGCGGAGCTGGCTCGCCTCTCCCAACTTGACACACCTATTTCACCTCCAACGCCACCAGATGTTCATGTATAGTTGTAATGTTCAAATATGGCATACACATGTATAACATCCAATATGCATAGGCCTAGATCATATGATCAATATCCTGCATAAAATTCAGAAATTGACAACACAATCTGGGACTAAATTCATTTTACATGGGTCTCCCAGATGGGGTAAGGGCGAAGGTGAGCTTTCATGAGGAAAGCTCTGTTTCCCACCACACGTAGGGAAGTGATCCAGGTAAAAATGCATCACAACCAACCTAGCCCATACGAACTGGTTCTGGAGGGGTACTCAAAGTTGCCAGACCTGCATTGCTTGTACCATCACTCATCTTGAATAACATCAGCTCATAACCGAAGCCAAAGCAGTGGTTTGATTCCCCCATATTTTGCTTTTCTTGACCTGTGAGCAACTTGCAACCACTGACTCTTGTGCATGATTACACCCAGAGGAAATATCTTCAGAAAAGCCTCACTGGTTGCTTGTTATTCTCCAAATAAGATCACCCAGATTACTTATTCTGCAAATAACAATCATGTTCAGCTGTCATTCCTCAAATACTGTTGCTAGATGACTTGTTATTTCTCAAATGCATCCATTCCAGGCCTACTCATTATTCTGCCTAGAGTAATTATGACATCTCCACACTTGTTATTCCTCCTCATATGCTACCACTGGGCTTCACTTACTTATTGCTCATGGACTGCTGATACGCCTCCCTGCCAGTCCCTTTTTACTGCCGCTGTGACACATTCGCTCCGCTTTGAGAAGAGGAAACTACTGTATTAAACGTGTATTTTAATAAGTGCAGAGAGCAACTCCGACTTTTCCTTTCCACCCGATTGGCTTAGGTGCAAGGAAACATGCAAATGCACCAAAACCAATTTGCCATCAAAACAACCCAGTGTAAGGTGTTCCATGTGCCCCTGGAGGAGTCAAACCAAATATTTACTCTGTTTTTACAGGACTGCAATAAGACAACAAGGTGGGGGGGGGGAGAGAAATACATAATCCTTAAAAGAGGACCTTACCCACAAGCTAGAACAGGGGGTAGGCAAGCTGGTGTTTTGCAGATGTTTTGGCCTACAACTCCCATAATTCCTTACCGTTAGCTGGGGTAGGTGGGAGTTGTAGTCCATATGGAGGGTTCTGAGCTGGAACCTCCTGTACCGGGAAGTATGTCTCTAAGTACCATTTGCTGGGGAACATGATAGAGAGGGTTGTACTGTGTTCAGGCCTTGCTTGTGGGCTTCCCATGTGCATCTGGTTGACCACTGTGGGAACAGAATGCTGAACTAGACAGGCCTTTGGTCTGATCCAGCACTTTTCTTCTTATGTTCTTATGTTAAATACCTGGGTTCCTTCTCCTATTTTTGAGGAAATCAATATCCCCCTTACCCTTCCTTCCCCATGCACACCTTAATTTTAAAGGAGACCTCTTGTTCTGAATGTTAACATTAGTACATTGAATTTGCTTTCCATGCCTAGGCTAGAACATAAACTGTTTTCTAGGACAGTTGCTCAAATGTAATAATGTACAGTTGCTTTTTATAGAGATGGCATAGAACACGTAAGTCTTAAGTTCAATGCTATCCAAGTTTGTTCGGAAATAATTGAATTCACTGGGACTTACTCCCAAGTAAGTGTTTAGGAGTGCAGCTTTAAAGTACCAGGTGTGTGTGCATGTGTGTGTTTGTGTGTGTGCACACAGATGGATATGTACACACACATGTACTAAAAAATAGCCCCACACATTAAGGGAAAAAACCCACTATTTCAACCACACACATCAACACATCCACAAAATTATCCAGAGCTCTCTTCAACTGTCCTCTTCCTTCACCTGCTTTCATAGCATTCCAGTTTAAAAAAGCATTTGTATATTTATTATTAAAATACTTACTCCTCTGATTTTTGAAGTAGATGGACAAACGGTTTAGAAGCAGAAATAGACTCCAACCAAAAAAAAAAAAAAAAGAATGCAAATAATGTGTTGGATTTTTTTTAATTATTTTTTTTGGGGGCTTGATTAGCCAAGCCAATGGAAAATTCTAGAAAACGTACACAATTATTTTAACTGTCATAGGCTGGCAATTGTAATTGACATGATTTGTATGAGATGCAGTGTAATAACTGAATATATTAAAAAAAAATCGCATGGCTTGATTACCAGGCGAACATTACTAGTGCCACAATATTATTAACAACACAATTATCGTGGCATCCCTAGGACACGCTCTTAGCACTTCAATGCATTAGCGAGCCTTTGCTAACGAAGAAAAAATTAAAGTACAGCAAATTTCAAAGCACCAGTTGTACCCAATATCATTAAAAATTTATAAAACTACACCCCCCCCCTCGCACCACCACCACCCGGGACATGACAAGTGTTTGGTTTAAATGGAGATCAACCACAAGGAAAGAGCTTGAAATCTCTTATTCTTTGTTTCTTCCCCCCCCCCCCCGTTCTCCTCTTTGCTCTTATGTTCTCTCAGACCTCCTCCCATCCAGCCCCAACCGCCAAGCACCTCAATCCAGCTGAAATATGTAACCATTACAGAGTGACAGCTTGACACACAATGACCTGTCAGAACATTCATCTCTCAATGTTTTATTTTAGTGAGGAGCCAAGCTGCAGAAAAAATAAGCAAGTTGTTTCAAGGCTTGGAGTGAGATCAAACATTTCTGGCATCCTCACTTAGCAGACCTTTGATTTACAATGGATCTGTCAGAGGCTGATTAGACAGTGTGTGTTTAAAAACCTATAGATGTTGCACAATCGTGCAAGCTTGCCCCCCACACACGCACGCACGCACACACACACACTCCCCCCCCCCGAAAGCAGACAACATTTTTTTTTTTGCTCTTTGTCTCAATGACATGGATAAGCTGGGTTACATTGCAAAAAGAAAGAAAGAAATGCCTTACACCTTGCGAGTGGAAAACGATCTGTGTTTTAAAAAGAAAGAGAGAAGAAAACACTGTAACCAGCTAAAATTAAATGGCTTATTCGGAAACGAGGCTACCTTTTTTTGTTGTTGGTTGTAGTGGTGTCTGTATACATTATCCCAGATTTGATTACTTTTTTTTCCTCCTGCCCTTCCACACTCAAAGTTATTACAGGCTGGGGGGGGGGGGGGGGAGAGAATAGGCGAATCTGTCTATTTCTGGTCCATGTCACTTTTGCATGTTTCAAGGCACAATTCTGTTCCTTCTGTCTCCACATTAATCTACGAAATTTAAAAGCAATCCTCGGAAAATATTTATTTTAATGCATATTTTCCTATATATTTAAATGCATCTTTCCTCTAAAAACAGGAATTGAGATGTATGTCTCCTCTCAAGATATGTAATGATATGCTCATTTTAATAATACTTCAATGTGTGTCTCAAAATGCATATTTAAATGTGTGTTCTCTCTCAAAATAGTACTTAAAGGAGTATTTTCATACATTGGAACTGCCGAGAACTGCGTTGCTCGATCCAGAGAAGTGTGAAATCCGGAGACAGGGAAGTTTCAAACACACATTAGTCCAAGATCAGGTCAATTGACAAGACTGAATTCCTCGAGTATCCCTGTAGTAGAGGAAAACTACGTATTAACAGCAGCCACCACCTATTTTGTTTTATATTCTTATTTTTACTGCTACTGTACAATTTGGTTTTATCTTCTCTGCAGCCAACGAGAAATTTTGTGGGGCAATTTGTTGTTTTTGATTATTTTATTTTGATCTGATATGTTTTCTGAGCCATGCAAGAGAACACTGATATATAATTATCAGAAAATAAAGAAATATGCCCCCTACAAAATACATGCTCAGTGGCAACATGTACCTAAAAAAAAAAAAAAGTTGCAGCAGGTATTAAAATATTTTCACTGTATTACAGTTTGGTGCCTATTAATTGCAACCAAGTAAGTGGAGAGAAACGTCCCAAAAATATATATGTTTTCCATTTGCACCTAGAAAGAAGCAGCAGGATTTGTGCCCGGCATTAACATGTGTAATTCCTTAAGACTATATTGTGGCATATGGTTCATTGTAGGAAATTATGAATACATGTCTTTGGAGAGCTTTTGGTTGTAAATTTGGGGCTTTGTACATCCATAACAATGCAATCTGACACATGTAATTTATGTAATATTGAGTTAATGCTGTATTATGAAATTAGCTTTCTGTAGTAAAGCTGTAATTTTTAAAGAGAAAGACAATGCGGTGAAACAAAAACAAAACCCACATTAGCATCTTATGAAAGGTAAAACTAATCTTCCAAAAGTCTGTTCCATGATGTATTATAATGTGATATTTATGATTATCGGTATATTTAACCCGGGACTGGTGCAAGCTCTCCTGAGGCGCGGGAGGCCGTGCACGCCTCTGCCGTGCCTCCCCCCAACCCCCTGCTCCATCTCCCCCCACTACCACCCATCTCCCGGCTGTGTGACTCCCCCACCACATCTCGTGCCTCTTCCCACCCCCAGCCTAAATCTCCCCCACCTTGTACCAGGCGCCGTGTTTCCCCACCCTCCTCCACCACATGCTGCATCTCGAACCCACCCACCCCCACTGTGCAGTGTCTCACATCTCCAATTCGTGCCCCCGATATCTCCCACCTACTTAAACATTGCCATGGCTGCTGTGGCTGCCGCTCTCTGAAGAGCCACATCAGCCATAAAAAGTGGCCCAGGCAGGTCTTCAGAGAGCTGGCCAGACCCAAATGTCTGGCTCGGAGAGGTCCTTCCTTAGAGCCAGGCATTGGAGGAGGAGGGGTGTCCCTGGAGATTGGTACGAGCCATCTCCAGGGACATCCCTCCTCCCACAATACTTGAAGGAAGGACCCCACCTCAGAGGCAGACGGAGCCACTCTGAATGCTTTTCTGGCCAACACAGCTCTTCAAAGAGCTTGTCTGCTTGCTCAGAGGGGATCCGCAGAATAGGCAGCAGCAGCAATGGGGTAAGGGTATGGGAGATGAGACGCAATGGGGCAGCGGCAAATGGTGGGTGGGTCAGTGGGTGTGTAGGTGTCACGCAGTGGCAGGTCTTCCTGGCTGGGGTGGACCACACAATTCGTTGCTCCGCCACCTGAAGAGGGGGATTCCCCCCCCCATGGGAGGGCCAGCCCTGGTTTAACCAACCTCTAACGCACAAATGCGCAATACATACACAGGACTGTCCTAATCCTTGCCACACCAAAATGCTTACTGAAGGGTCTTACCAAAATACAGCCCATAGGTTTTGGTCTGGCAAAATCCTCCAAGCCCCCCCCCCCCATATTAGTCTCAGGGCTGGCACCAGAGGTTGTCATCCTTGGGCACCTGCTGCTGCCCACCCCCCAACAAGGGCCCCGCCGCCAATCCGCTAGGGCTCCCTGGCCCTGCTCCTCCTCTTCCTTCTCCTCCTCCTCCTCCTCCACATCGCTGCCATTGCCTGTTCATCTGACCTCTTGGAGCATGCAAGCGGTGGCAAAAGCCCAGAGGCAAACGACATTGGGTTGTGCTGTCAGCAGCAAGGCTGGAGAAGGTAGGTCCACTTGGAGAGGGGCCCCCACTGAAAGCATCTTAAGAACATCAGAAGAGCCCTGTCAGATAGGCCTGTGGCTTATGCTGATTCAGCTTGTCTGAGTGTGGAAAGCTAAGCCAGGTCAGGGCCTGCTTATTACTTGGATGGGAGACCCCTCCTCTAGTTTCCTGTATTGAGCAGGGGGTTGGACTCGATAGCCTTGTAGGTTCCTTCCAACTCTATGATCTATGAAATCTATGGATCAGACCAAGGGTCCATCTAGTCCAACATTCTGTTCATACAGCGGTCAATTAGCTGCCTCAGTGGGAAGCCAAGGAGTAGGACATGAGTGCAACAGCACTACAGCACACTTCTGGTCATGTTCCCCAGCAACTGGTGTACATACATAGGCATCTTGTTGGCCAAGGACACACACACCACCTGGAACCAGCACTGAAGAATTTGGTGCAGACTTTGAATAGTCTACGTCCAAGGAGCTGGTTCCACATCCACTGTATTTATTTTATCTCATTTAAATTATTGACATCCCACTGTCCTGATGAGAAGCCTTTAAGGTGGCTGATGACAATCACATCTGTCAGAACAAAGAACAAAATATAAATCCCATTTTAAAGGGAAACAGCAGCAAAGATAACTCACACAAATTGTCAAGCAGCAAAAACCCAGGAAAATGAAATGATTTCTTTTCGTTTTTTAAAAAAAGGTATTGTTGGGCATCACCACAGAAAAAGCACTGCCCTCAGCCGCTACCTGCCCAACCTCTGAAGGTGAAGGGAGGGAAACAAGATGGCAACGGAGTAACAGTTTGTTTATAGAAGCTCCTTTTTTAGTCTCTTTTTAACTATGTTAACTATGGTGGGGGGGGTTTAGCGTTTTGGAACTTTTATCTCATGAGTCCTTGTTATGTTTTTAAATGTTTAAAACTGCTTTTAAGATATGTTTATGAGTTAGTGATGTATCCGAGAGTCTTGGGCCCCCCAAAAGTGGGCCAAAAGCAGCCTGCTCGGCCACCCCAAGACTCCCGTGGCTTACCTTCCTGCCACTGGATCCATCAATCCATGCTGCCCCAGCAGCGCGGGGTCCTGTCGCATCACTTCCTGGCAGCCGGAAGTGACGCGATGGGACCCCGCGCTGCATTTTTGGCATAAAAACCAGGACAACCCAGCTTAAAACGGCCGTGATTTGCTATTCGTGGCCATTTTAAGCCAGGTTGCCCTGGTTTTCACGCTAAAAATGCAGCGCAGGGTCCCGTCGCATCACTTCCTGGCAGCCGGGAAGTGACGCGATGGGAGCCCACACTGCCGACAAGGCGAATCGAGCGGCGGGGGGTGCACACCTTCGGGGGGGGGTGCTCGCCGAGAACAAGGCGAGCACCCCCCAAGGTAGGTGTACATCCCTATTTGCAAACTCGTTAAACTGTTCTTATATGTTTACATGAGTTTTGTTGGGTCTGTGACCGCACGATAAAGACGGATTGAAGGCAAGGGCACACAGGAGAAAGGCTGTAGCTCAGCGGTAGTGTACATGCTTTGCATGCAGAAGGTCCAAGTTTCAGTCCCTGGCATCTCACCACGTGAGGGGAGGAAGGGGGTTGCCCTAACTCCCAGTAGTGTAGGCAGGGACAAAAGGTTGCTCTTGGCCTGAACACCAACCCAGCAAGGTAGGCTGTCCAACTCAGCCTGAGCCAGGGGACTCCCAGATCTTACAGGACACTCCTAGGGCTTAAGAAACAAGCCTTGGAGGCTGGTGGCTCCATCTATGTCAGTGGGGAGGTGTATCCACTCTGGGTTTCAGTCTGCTGAACTTTTAAGAAGCTATCCATGGTGCTGAACCTCGCCCCCCCAAAAAAAATTAAGTTCAGCACCATGGATAGTGCCACTAAAGTTCAGGCTGAAACCTGGAGTAGATACACTGCCCTACTGACATTGGAGCCATCAGTCACCGATGGAAATAAGGGCCCAAGCCAGCACGCTCTATTAAGCCCCAGACCTGAAACCTTAAACAGTAGCAATAACCAAGAGGAAAGCTCTGGACTTAGTACCAACGCTTAATGGGAATGAAGTACACACACATATTCACTTATGATAGGTGGTAAGTTTATTTATAAAAGGGTTAAAGGGGAAAGGATAACATACAAGGAAACAGAGCAATCCAGAGTACTCTCACAGTCAAAATCACAAAGCTGACTAACCCTGTCTATACATAACAAGGCATGGGTCTTCAATAGAACTAGACTACTGCAATGCAAAGGCTGCCTTTGAAGACTGTTCGGAAGCTGCAGCTTGTGCAAAATGCGGCAGCCAGGCTTATTGCGGGGACCAGAAGGTCTGAGCATATTACACCAGTTCTGGCCCATTTGCACTGGCTGCCAATATGCTTCCGAGCCGCATTCAAGGTGCTGGTTTTAACCTATAAAGCCCTACACGGCTTAGGACCACAATACCTGACGGAACGTCTCTCCCAACCGCAATCTACCCGGACACTACGCTCAACATTTGGGGCCCTCCTCCGATTGCCACCTCCAAGAGAGGCTCGGTTGGTGGCAACGAGGAGGAGGGCCTTCTCGGTGGTAGCCCCCCAATTATGGAATCAGCTCCCCACTGAGACCCGCCTGGTGCCAACCTTACTATCTTTTCGGCGCCAGGTTAAGACTTCCCTCTATGCCAAGGCATTTAGATAGGAGCTTGGAATAGCACGGAGGGGGATTGTCACCTGTAGGCTCAGTTTTATTGGCTTTTGTACTGTTATTTTAAACTGTGTTTTTAAATTTGGTTTTTAATTTTTTAAAAATTTTTGTATGTTTTTATTGTTGTTTTTATGTATAAAGTATTGTGAACCGCCCAGAGAGCTTCGGCTGTGGGGCGGTATATAAATGAAATAAATGAATGAATGAAATGAAATGAATAGAACAGGATCTCAGAAACCAGCAGTCCCAAGCAGACAAGGGAAAGGGCCAAACAAAACAAGATGAAGACGTAGCCACCTTGAGTGCCATTTTGGGGGGGGGGTAGGAAGGTGGATTATAAATCAAATAATTAAATAAATACATCTCCAGATTCCAGGTAAGGCTGGAAAAGGCCCCTGCCTGAAATCTTGGAAATCACTGCCAGTCAGTGTAAACAGTACGGAGGTAGATGGACCAATGGTCAGACTTAGGATCAGGCAGCTTCCTGTGTTCCTCCTATGTCTTAAAGAATGGGCAGGTTCACACAAGAGAATGTAGTCATAAGTCCCCTGGTTGTTCACTCTTGCCTCCTACAGGAATCACTGTGCATTGTAAAAGATTCTAGGGCTTGTTCTCGGGTCCACAGTTTAGTTCACATTGAGCAGTTGATCAGATCCATTCAGCTTCTTGTTGCTGTCCCTGTGTGAACTGAGAATTCTTCCAACCAGTGATGCCACCAAATTTTATAATTAGTTGGCTTGTTGGTCAAAATTCATCCATTCATAATGCTTGCCTTTGCAATGGGCCTGGATCAATGTATTATTTTATTTATTTATTTATTTGTTTGTTCCATTTATGGATCGCCCATCTGGCCGGCAACCCGGACACTCTGAGCGATGTACAACATGATAAAATACAGAATAAAATACATTTAAAACAGTATAAAATTTTAAAATCTTCGCCCGCCCACCCCATATTCCCACCTGAACAGCCATGTTTTTCGTGAGCGGCGGAAGCTCAGCAGAGAATTATGAATTCACAATTACATTCAGAATCTATTGCAAGATTCAGAGCATGTGCATTCTGCATCTAAACAATGCCATTTCTGCACTTGCGCTGAGGGATCCCCCTTGAATGAACCCGTGTGTCCACTGCTGCTTCCCTCATCACCTCTGCCACAGCTCTGTCTCCACAAGGAGGAGGAACTCTACGGGTCCATCTTCTATACTGGCAATCAGTGAGCAAACATCACATGACATTACATCATCCCGCAGGCAGGCCACGCAAAAACAACCAATCACAAAGGGGGCACATCATGTGAGGGATGATGGGAATTGTAGTTCAAAACTTGTGGATGGCCACAAGTTGCCCACCCCATTCTTATTAGGCTGCATATTTTTTTTAAAAAAATGTACATAGTCATGGCAACAACAAGTGAAATAATGAAAATATGCCCCCCAAAGAAAAGGAGATGCAAGCATTAGGATTTCCTTTTAACAAGCTCCAAGACTATCATGGTCTCCTCAACTTATTTAACCAGTTAAATACAAACAAATTTAAGTTTCCATGCATGTTGCCTCCAAGTGAATTACTTTTTTCATTTTTTTAGAGTGGTTTTCCATCAGTATAAACCTTTTCCTTTGCCTTATGCACCAGCAAACATACTGATACAATTTAAAGGTCATGTTCTTTTCAAACTGACAGGACCCTCCAAAATTTTGACGAGAGTCCCTCCAAGAATCACACCACATAAACGGAAAGGAATTAAGTAAAGCATCACTTGATGTAAGCTCAATCATGTGAACTGATTAGAAAACGTAACCGTGGAGAGAAGCGATTCAAAGTGTGACGGACAACCTTTCAAGGGAAGGAGATGTCAGGTTGATAATAATAAGCAAGTACCAGATGGCAAGGGAGAACAAGAAAGAAAAAAAAAGGGGTCAATATAAATATAATTGCCTTCCCAAAAAAAAATTAAATCCTTTCCCCCACTTTCTTCTCTCTTCCCCATCCCGCCCCTTTTCATACCTTGCAATAATTATTATACATGATTGTAGCATTTCATCTATGGAACCAAAGTTCACTGAAGCTCAGCAGTTGTTGGAATCTGGTAGAATATGCTTTGGAAAGTCATTGTTACATGTGTGAAATCAGATTCTAATTTTCCATCACTCTGTCAGGTTCTGGCTTGCGTGGTTGGTGGCCAGACCTGGAGTATGTGTTCTCCAACCCAGCAGGTTTTCTGGCAGGTCAGTTGATGGACCTGGGATCTTGACCTGGGAAGTTTGAGCCAGTTAGGAGCTTCCAGGGATGCAACCTTCAGTTCTGTGTGTGGCTGCCCCATGTGGTGAGATAGCAAAAATACAGTTGAGGACATCTTAGTGGGAGTGAAGAATTCTCAGGCTCTGTTTTAGGGTTAGGTGAGAAATTTGTTTCAATTTGCTTTTGACCAGACTTTACCGAATTTGCACCTTCCACAATCAAACACAGTCCCAATCACAAGTTGTGGTCAAAGTCCATACATTTCTGAGTTTGTGATGCAATTCCTGCAACAACAACAACAACAACAACAAAATGTGCTTGAAAAATGTGCATGAAAAGATGAGCACATTTTTAAAATGTGCACAAACATGCTTTAGTCAATGTGAGAAAAATGCATACATTTTAAAAATGTACAGAATTGATGCATATACTGGGGGAAATGCACTTGAAATAAATAGATTTTTTTTAAAAATGCAAAAGAACAAAACTCACAATCTCGTATGGACACGAGTCAGAATGAGTTTTGAGGTGGAAATCGGAGAACACAGACAAGCTGGAGGTTTGCTGATTTGCACATCCTTGCTCTGGAATGGCTCTGCTCACCCAAGCTGATCACTAAGTCAAGTGTGCCCTGGACAGGAAGGACTATAAAAGGCTTCCTGTTTGGGTTGGGACATTGCCTAAGCAACAAGGTCTTCCTAGTTCTGGTGTGTTTCTGTGCATTCCTTGGCCCTGACTCCCTGGCTCCTGATTTCTGGTTAAGGTGGCTTGCAACCAAGGTGACACAATGTACAGTGATTTTTAAACAGCCAGATATAAATAAAACCAACAACAATTTCAGATATAAATAAAACCAACAAGAAGACACTAGCGGAACATGACAACTGAAAGATGGTAATGCTACAAAAAAGCTTGCCATTTTTTAAAAACAAAATCTCCCTTGGCATCATTCCAGAAGCATTCTGTGGGAAATGAATGGTGGCTGGCAACCATCAGCTGCCAGCTACCAGAAGGAGTTCTACTGCTACCATCACAAGCAGGAGTAAAGACGAGAAAAGAAGAAAAATTAAAAGAAAGATCATTGACACTTCCTGTTGCCAATGGTAAGGCCTCACCACCAAATTCTTCTTCTTCTTCTTCTTCTTCTTCTTCTTCTTCTTCTTCTTCTTCTTCTTCTTCTTCTTCAACAAGAACAACACCTTAATCTCCCTGAAATCTCCCTTTCCAGTTTAATTTCTTTTAAATTAAGTCAGAAGTTAAAAAGCACTTTAAGCTCAGTCCAAGCACTTCCCAAAATATGTGACCAATTGACTAATTCCAATCAGATCGAATAAAAAAATCCAAAGGAAAAAATTCCTACCCTGACTCACAGTGTAGAGTAGGCGAAACACACCCATTGCCTAGGGCCAATTCAGACCATGGGCCAAAATTCCTACTGGGCCCCCAAAAGGGCGACCAGAGGAGCCTACACTGCTGACAGGGCAGGAAGGGAGGAAGGGACCCAAGAACGAAAGATGCGAAGGGCGGGGAGACAGGCCCTTACATGGGGTCCCCAGTCTCCCCGCACCAAAGAAGCCCATTGGCTGATCACACATGGCCTGCTTGTGGTCTGTGTCTACATCCCACCCCCACACGCAAACCTCTCCCCGACCCCAGACAGGCGTGGCCGGTGGAAGGCAGTTCTCCCCCTCTCCCTAGTATGTGGCACACTCAGAGGTATCACAGCACGGTGGAGTGAACTCGTGCCCCATCACTCTCCCATATTTTCATTCAGTACGGGGGGGGGAGGCAGGTACATTGTCATATGACACATTAAACTGCAATCTGGCCAATTGGCAGAACATTTAAACAACGGTTTCACATGGCTTGTTGTGTCCAATACCCTTGAACTTACCACACCGTAAGTGTTGCATTTCAATCATGCAGATTGGCTCCAAAATACACAAAAATAAGAGGACTCTACTCAAGTATACTTTTTCATGCTGGGGGACGGACGGACGGGGACGGGACTCAAGTGTATGAGGAAATAAATGGGATTACGCCATTAACGTGAGTTCTGAAAGGTAGCTGGTAGATGCTGTTTATGCTATTGGAAAACTTTTGTTTCACTGAAAGATAAACTTAATAAGAGTAGCTGACACACCATGACTGGAGATCCTAAGCAGACCCCTTTACTCAAGGAACTGACAATCTCCATAGAGAATATATGTGGAAAAGCAAGGAGAATATCTCCTTCACTTGATCTCCATATACCCCATCATACGTGTTCCTAAATCCCTAAACACATATATTAAAATATCCTTTTTACCACAGCTGTCAGTAACAACTATTTATTTATTTTTTACATTTTCATCTCACCTTCTTTTCTTGTTGCAAGAATCCCAAGGCCACTTACGTGGTCCTCCTCCTCTTCATGTTTTCTTCACAACAACCCTATGTGAGGTAGGTTAGGCTGAGAGTACCCCCTTAGGAGGGGATTACACCTGGCAAATGTCAGAAAAAGAGCTACAGGGATTTTGGTGCTAAATATATTTTGATTTTTTTTTTTAAGGAATTGCTGATAACTTATTGCTAATTTCTTATTTATTACATTTATATCTCACCTTTCATCCATCATGGAACTCAAGGTGGCTACATGCAGTTTCCAGGTGGTCTCTCCCCTCCAAGCACTGACCAGCCTCAGACCTGCTTAACTTCATCAAGGTAGCTACTTCATGTGCCTTCAGACCATGACCTGGCACCAGTCTTGGCAAAACTGGATGAAATTTCCAGGGATAATTGTCCCTTTGGGGGGGACTGAGGTAACCAGGTTTTAGATGAACAGGCACAGAGGATTTCTTGCAAGAGCAGCCTTGACATTTGCAGATATCCCAAAGAGGATGCACTTATCCCCTATGTTCCTTGTGGGCCATTCTTCTGAAAATGACAGACAGTGTAGAGGTGGCCCTAAGTACAAAACCTGCAAAGTTTCAGAAGGATAGGTGCAGCAGTTCATGTAGAAAGGGAGTCCTCAAATGGGGTGGGATTCACTTCACTTCCCCCACCCTGGTTTTTAGGTCAATTTGTATGAATGGCACACGTCATACAAGTGTCCCCAGGCAAGAAACCTGCAAAGTTTCAGATGGATAGGTACAGGGACTAGGGAGTTAGGATGACTGAAAACCAGTTTAAGGCTTTTTTTTTCATAGTGAGGCCTGGTGGTGTTGGAAGAATGGGCATCTCATGATGCCATCCACCCCCAAAGCACAGTTATTGCACCCCCTGGTAAAACATGCCCTAGGATTAGAAGGTGGACCTGTCAGTCACTCAACCCCCTTCCCCTGCTCATCGTGTTTTGGAGAAACAAAACCAAAAGACACTATTTGTAGAGGAGACAGAACATTTCTACTTAGCAAGCAACAGACCTGCGGTCTTCCTGGGTATGTCATTGGCACACCCCTAAAAGAGAATTCAGAGAATGGCTGGATTTATTTGGGGTCTTTCCTGGGTCAGATGGAATTCTGAAGAACCCAGAAAAGAGTGGGCTGGACAGTTCTATTTGACCAAGGGAGTTGAAGCTCCACTATGCAAATCTTGACTAATTGCATTTTTCAAACCCTGCTGAATTCAGTGCATGTAAAAAAAATATGAGACTGATATTGGACAAATCACATAGGATGCTGTTTTGTACCATTGGTCTATCTAACTGAGTACCATCTGCACTAGCTGGCAGCAGTTCTTGAGGAATCTTTCCTAGTCCTACCTGGAGATGCCAGAGACTGAACCTGGGACCTTCTAGATGCACAGCATGGGTTTTACCACTGAGATCTGGCCCCAAATCCACTACCACATGTTCAGAAGTCTCTGGGGGGGGACCGTAGAAGCAGCTATGAGAACTAGTAGCTACACCCAAACAGAAAGAGCCCCTTACAACCATCTCATTGCTACTGACCATAGATTCACCTCCAGGCATTTCCTTCTAACAGCAAAAAGGAATGTCGGAAGCACTGTGATTTTGTTTTGTTTCAAGGTGACTTTCTCAGGGCTCTGTGCTGTTAGAATGTCACCTCTCTCTCTCTCTCTGGGCAGGGGCCTACTGAGACATCTTGCCCAACACACACCCCAAAAAAAACAACCTGGAGTACACACTGGCCATTGATTCTCACACTGCCCATTGCAGCTACCCAGGGACCTGTGGTGCCTGTGAGAGACCTGTGGTGCCTGGTTCATGGGCTACCATATAAACATGGATCCAAGCCACTGAAAGTGCATATCCATTTCAGAATGGGTAGAGAATGCTATTGTTTGCTTCGGAGCCAGTTGTAATGAATGGGAGCTACACAAAAGCACTACTCAATGGGATTCATGCAGCAGGACTTCCTGGTGGATGGGTGCCCTCCGGCAATCTGCAGCAACCAAATTTCTATTTGTCTCTTTGGAACACAACGCCCCCAGTCTATAATGATCTGGAAATGGTGGATTTCAAAACACAAATCAGGGACTACAAAACCATATGAAAAACATACCTGCCCAAGTGATTGCATGAAGCATTTTGCCCACCGGCACCATTGGGGACTTTTCAAGTCAAAGTGAAATTGTAGAATTTCTCGACAGTTTTCATTATGATCTGTTGCTTCATTGGGGTTATGTTTTGCTGTTCCCCACCTCCTCTTTGCTTTCTACAAAGCCGCTATGAAACTAGCCTTAGTCAGGATTAGATTGGTACTAAATTGTTAACAAGACACATTCCTTTTGGTTCACGGCTAGTATTATATGAGTTTCTGCCTTGTGTCACTGCTTCTGACATATGCAATAGAAAGTGTATTTTGGCTCCAAAAACTATTGGACCATCTTTTTACAAGATTAGCCTTTTCTAGACCAAAGAAATGGGTAGATTTAATAGGAGAGAGACAAAGATAACCTTTTCTTACACTCCTAGACATGTACATATTGGAAATTTGATTCACTAGTTTTGCTAAGTTTTTCACATACACACACACAGTTGAAAAATGGTAATCTTTTCCATATGAAATCTTATCTTGGAGCTCAAATGTTTTGCTGTCAGGTTTCCCCACCACCACCACTTTGTTTTGCTTTACCACAAGTGTGGGCAACTTGTGGCACTTAGCTTAATTTCAAAAGCCCTATTCAAGCAATCAGATCGGACTTCTGGCAAGAGCTGGGCAGGGAAGGAAGAAAGAGAGAGAGAGAAGTGGTGTTAGTGTCAGAAGGAGAGAGAGGGGGGCTGTCAGAGAGAGAGAGAGAGAGAGAGAGAGAGAGATGGGAGTGTCAGAGAGAGAGAGAGAGAGAGAGAGAGAGACGGGGGTGTGAGAGAGAGAGAGAGAGAGAGAGAGAGACGGGGTGTAAGAAAGAGAGAGAGAGAGAGCGACGGGGGTGTCAAAGAGAGAGTGGCTGACTTTGATTCTGGCCCTGCCCACCATTGGCTTTCAGACCCCAACAGATCACCCCCCAAGAGAATATGGCCTCTTGAAAAAAGGTTCCCCATCCATTTGAACACATTAGAGCAGGGTGGGCAACACACAGTCCATGGGCCACATATGCCCCAGCCAGCCTTAAATGAGGCCCCCTGCTGTTGCTGAACCTTGAGATTTTTCATGACTAACAAACTCAACATGCCTTGGATAATCAAACGCCTAACATTATCTCTGTAGTCACTGCCCCAGCCAGCGTAGCTGGGAGTTGTCGGCCAAAAACATCTGGGGACCCAAGGTTGGAGAACACTGATCTAGGGATTGTAGCCCATCACAAGCTGAACATGAGTCTGTAGTGTGATGAGGCCACAAAAAAGGCTAATACAATTTTAGATTGCATTAACAGAACCATAATTCCACTTTATTCTGTGCCATTCAAGCTTCATCTGGATGCCTGCTTCCAGTTCTAAGCGCTGCATTTTAAGATGGATATGAACAGATTAGAAAGAACAGGTCTAGAGGAAACCAAGTAAGATGGTAAGGGGTATGGAAAACAAGGAAAGATAGAAGGGTTTGGGCATGTATAGTCTGGAGAAGAAAAGATGGAGTGTGGGACAAGAGACTACCCTTCAAATACCTGAAGGACTGTCACACTGAAGAGGACAAAGACTTATTCTCTACTACCCCAAAGTGCAAGACTAGAGCTAGTGGGCAAAAGTTACAGGAGGGTAGCTTTTGGTTGAAGAACATTAGGAGAAATTTTGGCTGCAGTGTGGCAGAATCGAATGAAAAGTGTGGCTGAATCAAATGCAAGGCTTAGTTCAGCCCCTTATATGCAATATAGGTAAATACGACTGATCTACCGTACAAGGTTGTTGTAAGGATTACAGCAAGAAAATACATGTGAGGTGCTTTGGACACTCTAGAGTGCTATAGGCATGCTTTTTTTTAGTATCATTGACCCATGTTTTAAAGCCTTTCACATGTTAACATTGTTATGACAACAGGGCCATATTCCTAGGTTATCTGTGTGCAGTTAATAAAAAACACGCTCAAGTTCAGAAAGCAACACAGTATGTTTTCTCTTGGCAGAAAACAATTGAAGGTAATGTTATCATGTTTAAGTACGCCCTCCTGAGACACTCTGTGTTAAAAAAAAAATACATTATATGTGTTTGAAGCATGTATATTTTGACATTTGATAGTACATAATTTGGGAGACGAGAATGCACATAAATCTGAACATGGGCAACCATTATGTGCTATGTCTCCAATGCAGCCTCTGCTTGCTACATGGGGTTGGATCTGAATGTCAGGCCCCAACAGGGTGGAAGAGCTGAGGTGACAATTAGGTCTCCAGAACCAGATTTTACACAGTGGTGGAAAGTGATTGGTCGATGGCATGAGGAATGATCAATTCCAGTTAAGATGTTAGCCAAAGAGGTGAATATTCAGAACAGAACAGGTGAATATTCCATATGTTAATGAGGAGCAAGCACTGTCTGATAGACTGGAGAGGAAGAAGGACTGGAATCTAGAAATGGACAAATCTGTTTTGCTTTCTATAACAATCACATTTTTTTTCCAAGAACAAGTTAATTCCATCCCATTTCTGTATCCAAAAAAAAAAAAAAAGTTAGCGTGAAAACCTGTATGTATTTTCATGGGCATGAAAATACCCCCCCCCCCCAAAAAAAAAGTTAGCATGAAAACCTGTATGTATTTTCATGGGCATGAAAATTCATGCACCTTTTGCATGCTGTTTTCCCTAATATATGCATTCTTGCAAGTACTTTTCACTAATGTATGCAATTTCCTCTAATTTGCACATGTGTGTACATATTGTTTGATCAGAGAACCTCATTGTGACATTTGGAGAAGTGTGAAAACTAGGGATGTTCGAATCAGCAAAATCCAAGCTCACCAAAGTTCTCTGAATTCCATCTCGAAGTCCGTAGCAGATTGCAAGCTTTGTTTTTTTCTGTTCCTAGGAAAATCCATGCGTATTTTCATGCATATTTTTTCAACTGTACGCATCAATTGTACGGATCTTTGAAATGTACACATTTTTCTCCCATTAATTAAAGCAAGGGTCCCTAAACTTTTTGGACCCATGGGCACATTTGGGAATTTGAGAAACTTCTGTGGGCACCACCACAAAATGGCTCACATGGAGGATGTGGCTAGTTACACAATGGCTGCCGTGGACACCTTGCTAGTCAAAAGTGAGCTAAAGAGTTGTGTGTAGGGGGGAGGGGATAGTGAGGCTAGAGGCTGTGAGGGAGAGGGAAATAGCAAGGCAAAGGGGTAGAGGGGAGAGACAGGCTTGAGCTGGGAAGGGGAGAAACAGCAAGGCAAAAGGGTAGAGAGAAAGCAAGGCTAGGGGCTAGGAGGGGGATAAATAGTGAGCAAAGAGGTGTGTGGAGGGGAGAAATAGTGAGGCTAGATGCTGGGAGGGAGTGGGAAATAGCAAGGCAAAGGGGTAGAGGGGAGAGAAAGAACAAGGCCAGAGCTGGGAGGGGGAGAAACAGCAAGGCAAAGGGGTAGAGAAAGAGCAAGGCTAGGGGCTAGGAATGGGGAAAATAGTGAACTAAAGAGCTGGGGGAGAGAAATAGTGAGGCTAGAGTCTGAGAAGGAGGGGAAACAATAAGGCAAAGGAGTAGACAGGAGAGAAAGAGCAAGACTAGAGGCTAGAAAGGGGAGAGAAAAAATGAAGCTAGGGATGTGAGGAAAGGGGCTGGGGGGGAGAGAAAGGGGACAGGGGGTGGAGACCTTTGTGGGCACTTGCGATGTGCGCGGAACTCGATTGGGGGGTGGAAGCAGAGCAAATTCGCCCCGCTTGACACACACACACACCCCGAGTTCCGCGTGACTTACCTTTCCCCGGCTCGGCACAACACCCCGCAACTTCGCAAGAGGATCTGGGGAAAGCAATGCCCAGGTCCCCGGCGCGTCACTTCTGGGTCCCTGGCACTGCGTTTTTTACATAAAAACCAAGGTAACCCACTTTAAAACGGCCGCAATTTGCTATTCGCTGCAGCTTTAAGGTAGTTTACCTTGGTTTTTACGTAAAAAACGGAACGCTGGGGACCCGGAAGTGACGCGCCAGGTACCTGGAAGTCCGCCGAGCGCCTCAGCTGGTGCTTGGTGAGGCACTCGGTGGATCACACGGCGGGGGTGCTCACCAAGTGCCCAGCGAGTCGGGGAGTGGGCAGTTCACCCACCCCTAGTGGGCACCATTGGAGGTCCTCATGGTCACCATGTTGGGGACCCTTGGATTAAATCATATTTGTATGCATTTTTCAAATGTACACATTTTTATGTGCATTTTCAAATGTACAGATGCTGTAGTATGCTCTCATTTTTGGTCCACAATCACATTCAAGCTCAGAAATGTATGTACTTTGACCCCAGATTGTGTCTGAGTCCGTGCTCAGTCTGGAAGATGTGAACTGGGTAAATCCTGATCAAAAATGAAATGAAACAAATTTCTCATAAATCCCTAGCGAAAACCAAAAGGATGATTGCATTCTGGTTTGTATGTTAGTTCAGAAAGTGTGGGCCAGTCACTGATTCTCAGCCTAACCTACCTCACAGGGTTGTTGTGAGGATAAAATGGAGAGGAGGAGGAGGATTATGTAAGCCGCCTTGGGTTCCTTGCAGGAAAAAAGGTGGGGTATAAATATAATAAATAAATAAATAAATAAATAAAATAAAATAAAATAAATTCAAGTTGGTTTTTATTAAAATGTGAAGCAAATGGATTTCACCCCCTTCCCTACTGGAATCAGGAAAAGTTCAAGTTCAGCCTTCTCCAACCTGGTGCCCTCCAGATGTGTTGGACCAGAACTCCTTGCATTCCCAGCCAGCCATGCTGGGAGTTGTAGTCCAACACATCTGGAGTGCACCAGGTTGGGGAAGACTCATCCAGAGAGAATCCCTTTCAAATATCTATATAACAGACTTATACCAGTTCAATGCCAGTCTCATGGCTTCCCCCAATCTTGTAAAAGGAAAGATATCCAGGATTCTCTTCTTGCAGAACTCTAGGCACCCTCTTGCATCCTCTCCCAGGAGCTACAGCTTCCGGGAGAGATTAAATTAAGCTAGTTTTGCAGCATAGGCATGCCCTTGATATTGTCAATTCAATCAGCATCAACATTTTTGGTGGGAAAAGAGCTTCTTATTTTCCTTTCTTTCAATCATATAAATGAATGATGCTTCTCTTAGAAACCACTGCTCTCACTGTGCAAAATTGATCTGTAAGGAAGCAGACCGCCCCATCAGCAACTTGAGGCACAACCACTGATTAATTTTATAGCACCTTATTAGGAGAGATACCTCGACATGTTCCTGATGGCCTCTTTTACCGATGCCTCTTATGTCCTAAAAGTGATTGTGCTTACATCATATGTTATTGAAACCTCGGCAGACTCTCAAGCAAAGGGAGTAAGGGGATACACTCGATCATCATTCCACGCCAAGATGCTCTGAATCATTTTCAGAACCCGAAGATGAAATGGCCGGGGCAGCAGGTCACAAAACACTGCTGGCTGCTTCGGAGCGCACATACGCCTTCGATGGAGCCTCAAAGGAGAAAAGAGAGCCTCCGATTCTCTACCATCAACCTCACATCGAGCAACTGGAAAACAGAAGATCACGGCATTTTAAGAAACATGGGTGGGGCAGCACTATGTGTTTTGATGTCGCTTCACATATAAGGGAGGCCATCAAAAGGTAGGGATGGCTGAGAAATCCCTGAGGTCTGAAGTTTCATATGAACTTACCCTGTTCACACACCTCCCAAATCTATCCATGAACTGGAACACACTTTGCACCTCCAAATCTGCAATTTTCAGAATTTTGCAATGCAACTTGCAACTCAAAAAAATACACATAAAGATGTGTATATTAAGGGAAAGTACACAAAAATGCATATATTAGAGTAAAACCACTTGCAAAATGTGTGCGAATCTGCATAATAGAAGAAATGTACAGAAAAAAATGCATATTCGTTTTCATGCTCGCTTTCTTTTGCCACATACGCAAACTGATGCAGAAATGCGCTGAAACAAACTTTTTCCGGTTGGGAAAATGAGAAATGGAGTGAATGACACTCGCCTGGTCAAACTTGGCTTTATACCTTACGGCTTAAGGAATGGTTTGGAGGCAATACAACATCATTGTTTAAAGCGGCCATATCTAAAAACTGTTTAGCCACAATGATGTCCAACCTCCTGTAGGAGAGGAATAGAGGAAGAAGATTTGCGCAAAGCATGCAAAATACCACAATTTATGCAATTTGTGTAAAGTTATGCAAATTGTGCAAATACGGCCATTTGTGCAAATTTCCTTAGCGTTTGTTTTTTTAATGCACAAACCATGGCTCATCTTAGAGACAAAAGTCCACAGAAACCACCACCACCCCGACTCAGCCCGCTTCCAATCATCAGATCAGGAAGCAGACAGGAAGTCCACCGAGGTCAAAGGACCTGGACTTCCCAGCATCAGCACATCACTAATTCACACTGACTATTTGATAGCGGTTTCTTATCATAGAAGTAGGAAACAGTAACAACCTACTTGCTCACAGTAACCCACTTCTTCTTGGTGGTTAGGTCAATTGGAAGACATGTGCTTTGGTGGTAAAGAGGGGCTTTTCTCCTGGCACTTCTCACTGGCTGCAAAACCCAGTGGTTAAAGATGGTAAAAGGTGCCATCTTTATCTGAGCTCCTGGGTCTTTTAAGTTTTCCCATCTCACTGGTCCCAGCTGTTGTCAAGAGCTGTGCCCCTTTCAGAGTGGCGCCAATTTGATTTAAAAAACCCGTTTTTTCTCCTCCATTCTTGGCTTCTCGCCCATGGCTGAAAAGCCTCAGAATGAGAGCCCTTGACTCGTAGGCATGTATATGAAATACTTTTCAGTTCACAAACCACTTGAAAATGCCCTGTTCGCACAACCTCGAACACGAACAGGAGCACATGTTCTCCCCAAATGTTCACAAATTGCTGAACTTGAGTTCATATTTGCAAAATGTGCACTTCAAAAATGCACAACTTTAATTTAAAAAGCGCACAATTTAAAGTGCATTTTTAAAGTTCTGTGTTTACTTTTTAGAAGTTGTATACACTTTAAAAACTTTGCACTTTCAAGCTTTTGTCAATGGGGAGAAATGCGCACCTTTGGAAAAAATGTGCACTTTTCCCATTTAAATGAACCGAGAAAACGCATCGCAAATGAGAAAGGGAGCAAGCTGAACCGAGCTTTGAGGTAAAGCTTGGAGAATTTCAGTGAGCTCAAGCACCCCTGGTTCTCCCATTCTTCCCCCTTGGGCTCTCACCCTTAGGCATGTGCCAAGGGCTCACACACCTTGCCTCAGGCACTAGCCTTTTATTTACCTGGTGGGGAGGGGCAAAAACAACCTTAATCACAAGCAGGATCCTCAGGTGATGGTGCAGCAAACAAATACTCTTCCCCACAAACTCCTTCCCCAATAACAGTACAAGGTCTCACCCTATGATAGCACAAAGACCTGTCCCATGAGTCTCAGGTGTGAGGATAATGGAGACCTGGCAACCCTAATGGAGACCTGGTAACCCTAATCCAGCACTGCAGAAGATGCAGGTTATGCTAGTGTTGTGTGGCGTGGACTGATTCATTGTCTCTCTCTCTCCCCCCCTTTTCTTCTTTTTTCCCAGAGGTGGTGTTAGGGGGTTTGCCCACTAGGGCTGGAGCCCTAAATCTTTCATTTGGAGCTCTGAATCTCTGAGAGGCCATCTGCCCCACCACCCTCCTGCCCGAGGGCACTTGCTGAAATAAAGGGACAGGGGCCCTGATGATCTCTGCTGCATCGGATCCCCCTGGATGAGCTGGCTTTCTGCCCACATGTGCTTCACCTCCTGCTCCCCCCACCCTTGAATCTTTCTGCCTGAGGTTTTTTTCTGAAATCAAATGCCCTCCTCTCCCCTGTCCATACATCCCCTTTTACAAATAGGGGTGTCCTTAGGAGACAGGGTCCTTTAAAGACACACACACACACACATGACTTTAGAGTATATGTAAATTAGCATATGCAAATTTGTGCATTTATTTTTTTTGTCCTGTGGGCCTGATCCCCAGATCTTTTCGGTACCTAACAGCACCCCTGTTTCTTCCTACCCACAGCATTGATGCATGAAAATGACATCCAATCCATATATGCAACATAATCATGGGGTACAGTGTCCCTGGACTGTGCTAAACAGAGTGAAGATGCTGGGGGTAGGGTAGCAAATCTGGATGCAACTTCCCCCCATAAAAAGAAAACTTCTCTGCATAAACTTCAGTCTGAGACCTGGCCTTTAAATGCAGCAGAACAATGTGATATGATTAGGCCTGTGGCTCACGCTGGCTCAGCTTGTCTGAGCGTGGAAAGCTAAGCAGGGTCAGGCCTGGTTGTTACTTGGATGGGAGACCCCTCCTCTAGTTTCCTGCATTGAACAGGGGGTTGGACTAGATGGCCTTGTAGGCCCCTTCCAACTCTATGATCCATGAAATCTATGAATCTATGATTCTGAGGAAGTAGAAGGGCCTGGTATTGCTTAAGGCTGCAAGTGTAGAATTGCATTTTTAGATGCGCCATAAAGTTAACAGCAACAGGAAAACACGTGCACTGCACACAATCTGCCTGCAAGCTGAAAACTAGCACAGCAGGGATTGTGCTGCCGGACTGGACCATTTCTTGCTGATTTGCTAGTATTTTGTCTGTTTTTACTTGCAGGGAGTTGTGGTACACTCCATTCTTCCACCACATCCTTCTGCTTGTGTAGACTCTCAAAAAGAAAAGAAAAAAGTCTGCTGCTTATGTAGGCTCACCAGAAAGTCAAGAGGGGGGAAAAAATACCATAAACAAATTTGCCAGATTGCATGTCAAACACACACAGAGAGAGAACTTCAATTTCTTCATGTACAAGAGGGAAAACATTAGCATCAAATCTAAGGAGTTTCGAATAGTATGTTAATATAGCTTTCTTTATTGATTAAGTTTTAATGTTTCCTTAACTGAAAAAGGGTGAGGAACATGTGAGCTATATAACCTAAAATTCTTTTTAAAGGATATTTTTGCAAGCACCACCAGTTGAGCTCTGTGTTGTGAACCTTGTTTTTTTCCCCCCCCTCTCCCGTTATCACTACATCCATTGTTATTTTTCCTCCCCTGTTTCTGAAAGCAAACAAACAAAAAGTTACTACTGCTTCCTTTCCTTTTCGTTTCCCTCCCTCCCCCCCCCCTTCGTTCTTTTTGACATTAAAAGCTGGATTTTACAAACCACTTAATGCACTCTAAGGATCGTGTTTAAAGACGTTGGCATGTTGATACGAACTGCACAAAGGTCAGTCATTTTGAGGCTCCTTTCAGACAATTTGCCAGGGTTGTTCTTCTTCTTTTCCCCTCTTTTTTTTTTTTCTTCTTTTTGGCATTTTGTAAGCACACACACAGGACAGCTCTCCAGCAAGCCTGACCTTGACAGTGAATTGGATAAATAAACCTTCAATTTACCCCCTCCAGCTCAATGCTAGTCTAGCCGATCCCTCTGGAACCTTCACCTGTCCACATCGTTCAACTGACTGCAACTTTCAACTGACGAACATCCACTGCTTTTACGGGTTCTGTGACAAACACCATCTAACAGATAAGGCTCCTGAAAAGTCAAAGTCAATAGTGCTCCCATTGAAAATTTAATGCTGGTTCCATCTTTACCCATCATTCTTCCCCCTCCACTGTTGCATGCATCCCAGGAGGCACTTCAAGCCAAAGCTCTACTCCATAACAGGTAATGACGTGGCATTTAATGATACTGTCCAAAGTGATCCAGGCCCATGGAAAGTAATGTGCGCTCATGTAGCAGATAAGCACGGCTGAATGTACTGGAACAGCAGTATCTTTCACAGCACTGTCACCAGATACAATGTGACATACGGTCTGCCACCGTACCTGGCTTTTCCTTTTACTCTGCCATCAGAGGGGAAAGAGCATTTTCAGATACAGAGCACCAAAACGCGTTATGGGAATTCAGTAAAAGGGAAGACGGCAACATATCTGCAATTAAGTATTCACAGCCTCTTTAATACTCGGCCGCTCGCTGATTTGTGACTAAAAAAAAGGGGGGGGAGAAAATATCTGTGAATTTATACCTCATCGAAGAACATCCTTAATCAACTCTGACATGTTTTATTGGAGGCAGAAAAAATGTTTCAGTATGATAGATAAGGTTAAAAATGTTACTACACTGATCATTTACTACACTGATCTAGCACTTTGCGGGAGAAGAAGAAATCTCTACAAAGGCGCCCCCCCCCCCCCCAAAAAAACCCCCCCCCCCCAACAAACCCAAACCCACCTGTTTGCATCAGTCATCTGATGGATGCCACGGAGAAATGAATAGTGCGATCTGACAAGCCTGTTTTAAGTTGATGAGACAAATATGTACATTTTCCATTTGGTTTATGTAGATTTTGAAAACAAAACACAAAAATGCCACAACCGTAATGTTTCTCTGGTGTGCCATGAGGATGTAAAATTTGACTTAAACAGTGCAAGTATTTCAAGACCACACGAAGTGTAACGTGACAAACAAAAATCACTTTTATGGTTTCAAGCCAAATAACGTATTACATGTTTTCTAGTCTAATAGCTGCCTGGAGTTCTTAGGTAGCCCCATAGCACTACAATGAAGTATGGTGTGACATTTCTATGACTGAAAGAGGAGCGATTTCCCCAAGCATTACATGAAAGGTGGTTTAATAAGAAAACAGGAAACATCCATAACTTAAAAACAACAACATTACATTTCCCTTGGATTATTTCACTATAGACATCAAGATCCTTCTGGTGGATCCTCTGCCTAGGTGTCCCATTCTGTGGTTCCTTGAGGCTTACAGGGGAAGCTGGTGGCATCTGATGGCAGTCAGATCAAGGCAGGTAAAATCTCACCCAATAAACTGGGTCAGGTCACAGTAGGCCAGATTAAGCTAATACAGCCCAGTTAATGTAGACAGATCAGGCAATGTCTCAAAATATGCAATTAAATGTGCACTTTGATCAGTTCAAGCTGCTAAGAATTGTGTTGCAACATTCAGGGAAGTGCAAAATCCAGCAGATAGCTAAGTTACAATTCGTACATTGCTTTGAGAGAAGCAGAACAGCCAGTGTGATGTAGTGGTTAGAGCAGGGAAAGCAACCTGTTGCTTTCTAGATGTTTTGGACTGCAACTCCCATAAGCCCCAGCCAGTATGGTGAATGGATTATGGGAATTACCATTTTAGATGGTGATGAGCCATTATTTTAAATTGTAAATTGTAATAATTCATTCATTTATTTATTATTCATTTATTTATTGTTCTTCCTCAAGGCAAAATACACGATTCTCCTTTCCCCTCCCATTTTATCCTCACAACAACCTTGTGAGATAGGTTAGGCTGGGAATGTCGTGGGGATGTGCAAGGAATCCATTTGGGGGGGGGTGAACGTCCAACAGATTTTCCCAACCCGACCATCCAGGTTCCATTCCATTTCCTCCACACTGGCGCCAACTCGATCTGACATGAGTTGATTGAGCCAGCATGAAGATTTCCACTTTTAAAACGGGCCAAGATTTGCACAAGTTAAAAAAATAATAATTTTTTTTTAAAAAAAATTAAAACTCAGGAAATTTGCGCAAATTGCAGGGTCCAATAAAACGCCGGTGGAATGGCTTTTGCTCCATTTACACATCCCTACAGTGAATTACCAGGAAGAGGTACAAGAAAATAAAGACTTTCCCAGGTAAGTAATGACCATTAGAGTCTATGGCAGTGTTCTCCAACCTTGGGTCCCCAGATGTTTTTGGCCTACAACTCCCAGCATGCCCCAGCCAGCTACGCTCTTTCTTTAAATAAATCATATCTTGATTTTGATTCAAAAGTATCTGTTATTTCCTCGAAATCTTCCAATTCCTGCCCTTATTACCACCTCCCAAAAAAACAAAATGGAGCCACTCACTTGTGCTTCCTTACTATAAATCAGGGATGGGGACTCGGACTCCAGGACTCGACTCGTGAGTCGGACTGAGTCCCCCCTCTGACTCAAGTCAGACTCGAGTCCCAGTATTTTTAATGGGACTCGAGACTCGACTCGGGACTCAAGACCATCGCCATGATTTTCATCGCCATGATTTTACATCTTGTCGAGGGGAAACTTCCCACTGGTGTGGGAATTATATATCGAACAGATGGAAAGCTTTTTAATCTCAGCAGGCTGAAAGCAAAAAACATCTGGGGACCCAAGGTTGGAGAACACTGGTCTATGGCATCCTAGCTCATTGGTGGTGGATGGCCTGGATTGCCAGAAGCAATCCAGTTGCAGACATTCAGTACCCAGCAGCTACCTAGGTCTGATCGAAGCAACGTTTGGGCTTTGTTTTTGCTGCTGACTTGGCACAGAATACTGGCAGCTCTCCCTGCAAATAATCACCCCCATCACAGGTGCTTTCTTGTTGGTTTTATTATTTTTTTTCATCGTTTTATGACATTGGTTTTGCTACATAATCTTTGTTTTTATATCATGTGTGTTGTTTGTTTGCCTTTTAAAAAAAAATTCTTTAAAAGACAAGATAAAGCAAATGTTATTTTCCTGGTTATTCATTTCTAGCACCCCTCCCACCTTCTCTCTCTCTCTCTCTCTTGTTTGTATTTATATTCAAAAGGAAGATGTTTTATCTCACAGCAGGAATGTACTGCTGGCTCAGAAAAGCCCAAGGAGTGCTTACCGCTAAAGGTCTGTGTATGTGGCAAGCCGTCCAGGCTGGTAAAAACAAAGCAGTGTTTTAATTCCAAATCAAGGAATCCATTTGATTTCCTTTTTTGTTTATTGCCACATTACTCAGGTAATTACTCGACTCAAGTCAGACAGACGGCAAGGCTCTGGTTTCCTCCAACTACATCCCTCTTTCCTTTCCTCCTCCCCCGCTCCTTTTTTTTCTTATTTATTAGTCTTCCTTTATTAAAAGAACATCTTGGCTTGTGTGATAGATGCTTTTCAAGCAAACGTCAAACAGCTTATATCAACAAGGCGAGTCAGCGACTGGCAAAGGGAGCATTGCCTAGTGTTTGCAAGTAACAGGACATTTATTTGGCTCTGGAATGAATTCATAAGTTAGGGGGAGGGCAGTACTTTTTTTTTTTTCCCCCTGGCCAAAGTATTTGTGCCTGCAATTAGATCTCTCCAAGCTGATGCTTCATTTGGAGGGTGCCAGGTTGCGATTTCTTGGGCAAGACCAGTGAATCAGCCAGAACAGATGAACCCAGGACAGAACATACGAGCATAGCAGGCTGACTCACGGGACTCAGACCATTGGTCCACAGAGCTCAGGATGGTCTACACGAGGGCCATACGTGGCCCTCAATCTAATTTCAAAAGCCGTCTCCATGCAATCAGTTCAGACCTCTGACAAGAGCAATCTGTCCCTTCCCTGACAGGCTACTGCATGGGAAGGGAGCGGAAGAGAAAGAGAGAACGGGTAGCAGGAAGAGAGAGAAAAGAGAATGGCAGAAAGAGAAAAGGTGTGACCCACCCATTTTTGGCTCTGGCCCTGCCCACCACTGGCTTCGGCCCTGCTCACCGCTGATATGCAGCCCCTGACAGATTACCCATGAGGGAATGTGGCCCTCAACAGGAAAAAGTTTGTCCACCCCTGATCTTCAACACCTGGTAGCAGCTCTCCAGGGTTTCACAGAGGCCTTACTGAGGCCTACATGGAGATGCTGGGGATTGAACCTGGGGCCTTCTGCATGCAGAGCATGCACTCTACAGCTACAGCCCTTGTCCTATGTGCCACCATCTTCAGAGGTTAGACAAGTGGGAACCCCTGAACGATGGCTCTTGGAGGGTCTGGGGTGGAAACTACAGAGTTCCAGCAGGTCAGGGTAAAGCAAAAGCAGAATCAGGCAACTGAGGGAGGGGCAAAGCCAGGGAGGAAACTGGCAGGTTAGGAGGACACGCACACCAATGCAGCTGGTTGTTGAGCTCCAGCTCAGGATAATACTTCAAATACTGCTGAATGTGAGTCTGCAGGTACACACACCACAGGCTCTGCTGAGCTGAAGGAGGCGGGGGGGGGGAGTAATCAGAGAAAATAGGGATGTGGCCATGGCAGCTGTAGGGACTTGCTACACTTGTTGTTGATTCCAACAACAACAACAACAACAACAACAACACAGCTTCACTAGGTGCCAGAAAGTTTGAAATCAGAAGTTGGAAGCTGCCCAGAGACTACTTGGAAACGGTTGACAGGTAACTTGAACACGCAGCCAAAGTACGAACAAGAAAACTTTACTAATGAATACAACCATCTTTTAACAGAGAGGGAAAAGATAAGCCCCAGGTTAGCAAGACAGCAACTTAACTGTCATATATAAACCGTTGCAACAGACTGGCAGATGGAATGTTCAGGTAACCCCAGAAACCAACAGCTGGCCTGCAACATATACAAGTGCATATCTAAGCTTATACACACAACTCACATAGTGTGGTAACTCCAACAGAAACTTCAGTTGTTTCAAAACAATGGCAACTAGACTATTGGCCTGGGCTGGTTGATTTGGTCATACGTTGCCCATTCTAAAACAACTGGGCAAAATACCTTGCCTTGCCTGGGCAAGAAGGAGCAGTGAAGGAGGCAGGAGCAGGCAGAGGGAATATCAGGGCCTGCTCCAGTTGGACTACCCCCCCCCCCCCGCAGGGCTAACTGACACTCTCTTTTTTTCTTGTATTTTATTGGACTGTACATCGCTCAGAGTGGCCGGATGACTGGCCAGATGGGCAATTCAAAAATATAAATAAATAAACTTCACTACTTGCTTATTCTTTTTCAAACAAAATCCAAAGTGCTGGTCTTAAATTTTAACACCTTGGGGGACCCAGCTACCTAAAGGACCAGCTGCTCCCACAAGAATATGGCCATTTATTAAGAACCCGGCCTGCCATTTATTAAGATAGTAATCAGCGGCCATTCTTCGGTTGCTGCCACCTCCATTATCAGTTAGGTGGTTACGGAGCGAGACTATGGCCTTTTGAGTGGTGGCACCAGAGTTGCTTGCTTATCACCTAGTTTAATGAGCTTCAGCTGCTAGGCTAGGACCTTTTTAATAAAATAGGGCCAACTATCCCATACACACACATTTTGTGGGTACATTCACCTGCCCCCATGAACATGTGAGAGGCTTGACAAAATTGAATACTTTGTGTGTGAGGAGGGGGTGTCTTCCTGTTACCGATGAGGTAGCTGAGGGTTCTTTTTTCACAGTAAAGATGATCTTTTCAAGCAGGACAAAAGCAGCCAGGCAGCATTCCTTCTTAATTTTGAAGAGAATGGCTCCAGGGAACAGCAGCACCACATCATCCCATTGAGGCATTCTGTTCAAAGCAAAGCAGGAACGCTGCTGGATTGCTCCACCATTGATGAAGTGATGGCAAAGCATTTGAAGTGATGGCAAAGCATTTTTTTTTTATTGGAGGGGAGGGGAAAACCATTCTCAGCCACCTCGTAAGACAACCCCCCTGAAAAGTATTAGATGTTAGCAAGCCCCTGAACTTTATTCCAATCTTTGGGAGGCATTTTCATCCCCCCCCCCCAAAACCAATACTAGAACCACAGGCCAAATACTCCAGCTCAGCACTACTTTTTATTTGCCCAGGCTTTTACCTGTATAATGTGATGCAGGTGAAGTTGAGTTTTATTTTTGCTTTCATCACTAAGCTGCTACTGTTTTGATTGTTTTAAGGCTGATTTTAGAGATTTTTTAATTAAGAAACCTTGAAAAATTAGAATTATAGAATGAGATTCAAAATTCTTTAAATAAATCATATCTTGATTTTGATTCAAAAGTATCTGTTATTTCCTCGAAATCTCCCAATTCCTGCCCTTATTACCACCTCCCAAAAAAACAAAATGGAGCCACTCACTTGTGCTTCCTTACTATAAATCAGGGATGGGGACTCGGACTCCAGGACTCGACTCGTGAGTCGGACTGAGTCCCCCCCTCTGACTCAAGTCAGACTCGAGTCCCAGTATTTTTAATGGGACTCGAGACTCGACTCGGGACTCAAGACCATCGCCATGATTTTCATCGCCATGATTTTACATCTTGTCGAGGGGAAACTTCCCACTGGTGTGGGAATTATATATCGAACAGATGGAAAGCTTTTTAATCTCAGCAGGCTGAAAGCAAAAAGTAAGGTAATTACAACCTCCGTTGTGGAACTTCAGTATGCTGATGATAATGTGGTCTCCGCACATTCAGAGGATGATCTCCAAACTATCCTAAATGCTTTTGCAGAAGCATACGGAAAACTTGGTCTCTCATGACTTAACATAAAAAAAACCAAAGTGCTTCATCAGCAAGTGCAAGCTAACCCTTTGGTGATGCCATCTATCTAGCTTGGCAGGACAATACTGGAAAATGTAGATCATTTTCTCTATCTTGGCAGCTATCTTTCTGTTACAGCTAACATCGACAGTGAAATCCAGCATCGTCTGAGCTCCGCAAGTGCCGCGTTTTCTCGACTGAAACATAGAGTGTTCGAGGATCGGGATATTTGTAAGAAGACCAAAACACTGGTTTATGAAGCCATTGTATTACCAACTATATTGTATGCCTGCGAAACATGGACTATCTATAAACGTCACCTCCAACTCCTTGAAAGATTTTATCAACGTTGCCTCCGGAAAATCCTGCGAATTACTTGGGAAGATAGGCGAACAAATGTCAGTGTACTAGAAGAAGCAAAGACTACTAGCATTGAAAAAATGATCCTTCAACGCCAACTTCAGTGGACCGGTCATGTTGTTCGAATGCCTGACTGCCGTCTCCCAAAGCAGTTACTTTACTCCCAACTCAAGGATGGAAAGCGGAATATCGGTGGTCAATATAAGAGGTTTAAAGATGTTCTTAAGGCTAATCTAAAAAAATGCAATATAAACATCGAAAACTGGGAAGCTCTGGCCCATGAATGGTCTAACTGGAGGTTGGCCTTTCACAAAGGTTCTATGGACTTTGAAGAAGCCCAAGTGCAAGGTGAAAGGGAGAAACGTGCTAAGCGAAAAGCACGTCAAATGAATCCTTTACAGGACCATCTTCCATCTGGTAACCTGTGTCCTCACTGTGGGAAGCTGTGTGGATCTAGAATTGGCCTCCACAGTCACTTACGGACCCATCGCTAGAGTCTACACAATTTTCCTTAGAATTTTCCTCCTTTTAAAATCTCCTTTTTGTAAAAAAAAAATTTATCCTGGAAGACAATCTTACTCGGTCACGAGTGATCGCCTGACTGACTGACTTGTGTTCCAAAATCGTATTCCTCAAATGCAACATGGATAGGTTTTAGGAAGTACAGCAAGTTCATTTTTTAACATCTTTTTCCTAAAATGCAACCTTTCAGACATTTTGGGTTTGGCTGCCTCTGCCTGCCTGTTTGGGGTTCCCTGCCTCCTCTGCCTGCCTGGTCTCTTCTTAACCAGTTCCACAGTTTGAATTGTCCAAGACAAAGGCCTCTGCCTGCCTGCTTTGGTGTTCCCTGCCTCCTCTGCCTGCCTGGTTATTTTGGGTTTGTCTGCCTGGCCTGTTCTTGCCAAAATCAGTTGCAGAGTTTTGAAATAAAAAAGCACACTTGTGCCTAGAATTTATTTAAGCCACACATCTGAAGTAGCCTTATTTTGTTGGGAAAAAACCCCATTGATTTTAATAGGGACTCGGGACTCGTAAGTCACCATTTTGGACTTGGACTCGGACTCGAGACTCGGGTCCAAAGACTCGTTACTCGACTCGTGACTCGAGACCAAGGACTCTTCAACATCCCTGCTGTAAATCAGGCAGAAGCCTGGCTTTGTGAGTTAAATAAGAATTTTAACAGTGCACCAAAGCCTCTTCTAGTAGGAAACTGCATACGGTCTATTAAATAGTTGTCGTCATCATTAAATTTAATCATGTTTTACCAAGGGATCTATTTGAGTTTTAGAGCAGAGAGAGATCAGTACATAAGAACATAAGAAGAGCCCTGCTGGATCAGACCAAGGGTCCATCTAGTCCAGCATTCTGTTCACACAGTGGCCAACCAGCTGCCCACGGGATCCCACAACCAGGACATGAGTGCAACAGCACCCTCCCACCCATGTTCCCCAGCAACTGGGGTACATAGGCATACTGCCTCTGATTGTTGTCAGGGGCCTCTTACAACAACCCTGTACGGTATAAGACAAAGGGGGGGGGGTGTAAACCAACCCTTAGGTGTAGAACAAGGCAAAAGCCCCTGCAAGCGAAGCAAATCTACCACCAGAACCAATAAGGGTCTGGAATATAACTTTAACAATTAAGAAAGAGGCAAGGCCTTAAGAAAAATCTTCTTTTAATATTTAAATTACCTGCTCCAGTGCAAGAGAAGGAGGCCTCACCAGCAGGGCCGGTGCTACCATTAGGCCAACTAGGCAGCTGCCTAGGGCTCAGGGCTAAAGGGGGCGCCAGAAATGCCTTGAAAAAAAATACAGCACTCTCAAGTGGGAAGGGGGGTGCTAAATATCTGATCTTGCCTAGGGCACCAAACTGCCTTGCACCGGTCCTGCTCACCAGCCCAACAGGGAAGGCACCTAGGGTTTTTGTTGTTGTTGTGAGATGCCCTATTTCACAACAGGGGGCCAAATAACAGGAGGCCTGGGCAAATCAGGCCCAGATACAGCAGAAAAGCCACTCAGAGAAGGTGGGGCTGCAAGGCCCGAGCAGGACACAAGGCCCCAGTAATAACACCGGGCCGCACCTGCCAGGAGGAAACACAGCCTGGCTGGACACAGGCCTGATCCCTGACAGGAGGCCTGGGCCAACTAGGCCCCAGGCACAGAGTAAAAAGTCTGTGCCTGTTAAGGCAGGCCATGAGGCCCAAACAACATAAATGGGGCGGGGGGGCATGCGTGCCAGTGAGGTATCCCGGGCAGATACATCCAAACCCGGGGGGTGGCGCAGCACAGTGAGCGGCTAGTAGCCGCTGGTAATGTTACCAGAAGGGCTGCTGCCAAGGTAAGCACCCTTTACACAGGCCTGTAGAGGCCGAAGGATCCCCAATGGCAAGCGAGCCCAGGCACAGCCGTGCTGCAGGGCCACAGCTAATGGGCTATTGCAGGGGAAAGACAGGGCCTGTAGAGGCTGAATAATCCCCCAGGGAAAGCGGAAGGAAAAGGTGCCCACACACACACACACACCCTTGTAATCAAACCAGTCACTCGTCCTTGGGCGCTTCTGAATGTGTAGCTGTTTGGTGATCCTTCTTTCTCTGCAGCTGCAAAAGAAAGAGCCCAGAGTGTGGGCATGCAGGCCTAATAACGGTCCTGCACGCTCCACCTTTGTATCCTATTGGAGGGTGAGATCACCCCATAGTGGTCTCACTCTCCTTTCTTCCGCGCGCAAAATTCTCCCCGCCCACAGTTGCACGTGGCTGGGGGAAGGGAATTCTGGAGGTAGCATATAGCCATCAGGACTAGTAGCCACTGATAGCCTTCTCCTCCATGAATTTGCCCAATCCCCTTTTAAAGCCGTCCAAATTGGTGGCCATCACTAGATCTATTGTCAATACATCTATTTGACCCTAGTCAAATTGACACTAGTCTGTGTCAGTACACATGTATTTGTTGTCGTCGTCGTCATCATCATCATCATCATCATCATCATCATCATCATCATCATCATCATCTTTATTGGTGAACTGACCAAAATACCAAAAAGAAAAGAACAACAACCACAACAACATAGAAAGAGCCACGTTCTGAGTGCGCGTACAGCTAGGTTTGCCAACATGAAGAGATCTGGTGTTATTAACAATGTTCAAAAACTTAGCAACTGTTAACGTTAGCTTGGCATGAAAGCCGTCCAAACAAAAAGAAAACAGAAATACATCAGAGCATCCAAGAAATAACACTAAAAGAGGATGCATCAATCTTTCCCTAGCTCCAACTGCACACAACCCAAGCAACAATGAAACACATCAAAATCTTCATAGTAAGCTCCAGGGAGAGCTTCCATATGGGACTCAGTGCAGTGCAAGAGCTAATCCGCCAATCTCTGTCTTGGCCAAGCACATGAGATTCCTGAGCCACTTATTCACCCAGGAACTAAAGCATCGTACTGTAAACACATTAAGAACTTGACACTACTTGGTTAAAATAATCGACTGCTCTTAGCATGCGCCAGCAGCATGCATGGCAGGGTTGGGAACTCTCGGGCGCAGGGGCCAAATCTGCCCTTCCTGGGATCCCAACATGGCCCCCATCCCCATCCCTTTTCCCAACTACCAATTGTTTGCCAGTTTCCCAGCTTTTGTGCAGTTTTTCTTCATTCTAAAAGATTGAAATGCCTCTCCAAAGGCTTAATTACTGCAAGGAAGAGCTTTAAGCAACAATATGCTGGGTGGAGTTATATTTTGGGCCCACCCCCTTTGCCTTCAGCTCCACCCACCACTGGAATAGTGTCTCCAAAACTGAATTTGGCCCTCAGGCTGAAAGAGGTTCCCCACTCCCGATCTATGGGCTTCCAGTGCCTGATCTGATGGGAGCCAATTCCACACAGGCTCACAATCAGTGAATGTACTTGTACTATAACTTCTTGATTTTAATTACAAACAGAATAAGAATTGCTGAGCAAAGAAGCTCAATTCACAATGAAGTGAAATATTGTGAGCTTGGGAGATGTATATTTTGAGCCCACTATATTCAAACTTCAGCAGCATCCCTAGTAACAATGTTATAAGTTTACTTAAACTGTATTTTTTTCCCCAGACCACTCAACTTGCCCTAGACTCAAGAACATGACAGCTTTCTAGTCCACTTGAAGTCTCGCACCCAGGCATATTTTCTCATTTCTACTAACTCTCCATCACTTCCCCACTCTCTGTTGACTTCTCTTCTTGTCATTTCATACTCCACTGCTTTTTCTGTAACAAAATCATGTGCCACATATTATTCTCCTACAGTTAATTTTGTTTCCTCTGTGTTTTACGGTAATCATGAAGGGACATCAATGCATTGCTGTCTGCTATGCCTGTATTGCAGGCAAAAATGATATGAACACAGCCCATATCCTTCCCATAGCCTTTGAGATCTTCAAGAAAAACTTAAACATAAGGCTATGCAAACTCACAAATTAAGATATTCTTCAGAATGTAAGAATTGCCTTGCTGAATCAGTTTGAAGTTCATCTACTCCAGCATTCTGTTTCCAATAGTGATGGCCAATCACAAGCCCATGCATGTGAATGGCCTTCCCCTATTCTTTGTCCCCAGTTTCTACTATTCAGAGATCTGCTGTCATACATGGAGGTCCCATTTTGTATAACTGATTTCTTATTTTTATATCCCATATTATTCCATCATGGTTCTCAGCTAGTTTCTCATCCAGACACTGACCAGACCTGCTTGGGCCTGATGGTCTCCCATCCAGAAACTGACCAGAACTATTTTGCTTCAGCAAGTTTCTTCATCACATGCCTTCAGGCCATACCCCAGGGCCTAAAAGCTTTGACAGAGTTATCCTCCATTCATCTGCTTAATTTTTTTTTTAAAACCCATCTAACTGAATGGCCATCACCACATTGTGGTGTAGTGAATTCTGCCTCCCAAGACCTTCGTTCATCTTCATGTCTCACATTATGTTAACTACATGCCATTATGTGAACTAGCCAATGACTTCATAAAAGAACAGGTGATTATTTCCAGAATTAGAAGGGCCCATGTGTCCTCCTTTACAGAGGGGCAGAAAACAGCCCTCTGATTTGAAGGACTGTCCAGTCCAAGTCCAGTTCAAACATAAAGAACTGTACTAAGAAGGAAAGCCGGGTCTGTCCTTGAAGTTGCTCAGCAACCTGAGCAGGTACACAGGTCATTTCAATCACAGTCTCCCCCACTATGGTGAGATAAGTTGTAATTCTGTTTAAATTATAGTAATCATAATTTGCATCTATGCATATACATTAATTAGCATATGAAAATTGTATGCACAAATATGGCCTCTTTTGTCTGCTTCTTTGCTGATGCATTTCCTCTACTTTTTTTTTTTTAGCAATGTGTAAATGGCCATCTATCTCAAAGAGGTGTCTGAAGGTCATAGGAACATATTGCCAGGCTCCTTAGAAGTGGAGGGAAGGGGAAACCAAGCACTCTAACTCCACAGAAAAAAATTTAAAAAGGTCCCAGCAAGAGAGTTCATAGCCAAGAAGACATATGAATTCTGCACCAAGTCATGGTAGCTCAAGGAAGGCTGGGCCTGGGGAAGGCTGAAGCAAAGCAATGAAGGAGGAGGAGGTGATCTAGTGTGGAACAAGTGCAAGCTGTTGATTAGGTTCCCACGTAAAAAGAAAGGAAGTATACAGTAGGGAGAAAGCAGCTCCTGTAGGAGCAAATTATGTTGCTCCAGCAGGAAACAGGAAGTCATATCAAACCTGTGGCCTACAAACCAGGAATAAGCAACATTGGCCAACTGAGAGAAATGAGCAAGATCTTTAACTACCACCTCTAAAGTGAAAGAGCTCTTTGATGGTGAGGTATTCAGAACTTCGGTCTGCGGTAATATGCTTGAGCCAAACAACCCTCATAGATAGTATCTCCCAATCACAGCCTGAATCTAATTACATTTTGGGTTCATTACATTCATCTTCTCAATTCTCATGTCATTTGGTTATTTCACCCAGTTCAGTCCTCCATTCCATTTAGTGGAAGGGGCAGGGGGTGGAGGAGACTTGACTTCCAAAGACAGAGAGAGAGAGGAGAGAGAGAGGAGAGGAAGGAGACACTGTAACTAAATTAAGGGCATTTCAAGAAGCTACTTTCAAATGTGAACTTCATTGCAATTTGCAAATATTTATTGTTTTTAAAATGTCCTCAAAATCAAAGGAATGCCAAGGCACAATAACCAGCCCTTCCTGGAAAGATTGCCAGGATTTTGTAGGTTAACCGTCAAAAGATATGAAATAGCTGAAGCTTTACTTAACACTGTCTGATCTCAAACCCATCGATGTCATTATATTATTTGTCCCTGTTTTAGTAGCAATAAAAAGAAAGCTGGCTGGCATTCTGCAACAGGATGAAAACTGAGCCCCTATAGGGAGCTTCCTAGGGGACTGGACATTTTTGTGGAGGACAAGTCTCAATGAAGAGAAGAGGAGTGTCCGTGGCTCAGTGGTAGAGCACATGATTTGCATGTAGAAGGTCCCAGGTTCAATCCCCAGAATCTCAAGGTAGGGCTGGAAAAAATCCTGTCTGGAACCCTGGAGAGCCACTGCCAGTCAGTGTCAACATTACTGGTCTGAATGGACCAATGGCCTGATTCAGGATAAGGTAGCTTCCTACGTTCTAAGGAGAGGGACCATAGTTCCATGGCAAGGCACATACTTTGCATCCAGAAGGTCCCAGGTTAAAATGGATGAGGTAGCAGGTGATGGGAAGGACATCTGCCTGAGATGCCCCTGCCAATCAGAGCAGACAATACTGAGCTAGATGGACAAAATAGACTGACCTGGTATAACAGGGGTGGGGAACCCATGGCCCTCCAGATGCTTTTGGACTTCAGCTCCCATCAGCACCCGCCAGCATGACCAATGATCAGGAAGGATGGCAGTTGTAGTCCAACAACATCTGGAGGGGGGAAAGTTCCCCACCCCTGCCGTATAAAGTAGCTTCCTATCTCTATTAATGGCTACTAGTAACCATAAGATCTCATTGTGGTCTGGGAGCATGGTATTACTGCTTTGCTGAAAACTAAGCAGGTTTGAGCCTGATCAGTCCCTTGGATGGGAAACCCCAGCAAGCCCCACATAAGGGCAGGATAGAAGTTTAAAAAAGAAATATTTGAGGAAGGGCCATCGCTCAGTGGAAGAGCATGTGGTCTGCATGCAAAAGCTCCCAGGTTCAATTTCTGGCTTCTCCAGGTAAGGTGGAGAAAGGATCCTATCTGAAACCTCGGAGAGCCACTACCAGTCAGCATAGATCAGGGGTAGGCAACTAGGGATGTATGAGAAATTCATTTCAGTTGGTTTTTGATCAGGATTTATCCAGTTTGCACCTTCCGGATAGAACTTGGTTTCAGATGCAATCTGCAGTTGAACTCTGTACATTTCTGAGCTTGCAATGTGATTTGCAGACCCAATAAAATGCATCTGATAGCATGTGTACTTTTGAAAAATGCACACAAATATGTTTTACTCAATGGGAGAAGATGCATACATTTAGAAGATGCACACAATTGATGTGTACATTTGGGGAAATATGCACAAAAATGCACCTGGATTTTCACGTGAAAAGAAAAAAAACATAGCTCACAATCTGATATGGACTCGAGTTGGAACAAGCTTCAAGACAGAATTTGGAGAACTTTGGTGAGCTTGAGTTTTGCTGATCCACACATCCCTGCAACCTGGTGTCCTCCAGATGTTTTGGACTACAATTCCTAGAATCTCTGGCCATTGATTGGCAATCTTGGCTGACAGTAGGGTAGTTTAAAACATCTGGAGGATACCAGGTTGCCTAACCTTGATGTAGATAATACTGAGATAGACCAATGGTGTGACTCAATATAACACACCTCTTATATTCCTATACAGTTATCTGTCTTTTCCCCCCAGCAGGGCTAATACCAGCTTTGATGGGAGGGGCAATTTTAGAAATGAAGAGCTAAACACCTCCTAGATCCAGTTGGGGATGGGTACAATTGCTGTTCTTAAGGTATACTTTTTTCTTTAGTCAGGTGATCCAGGCATAGGACACCTTGGTGAAACACCTTTCTGTGGGTGGTGTCCCCAGTCTGTATTAGCCCAGTGATATATTGAATTATCCTTCCATGTGCTCCCATAGATTTAATTCCAGTAGAACACACATGGAAGTGAGCATTAAATTGCCCTATGACAGGCTTTCTAAAATAACAGAAAGCCAAAAAAAAAACAAAAAACATTTCACTACTGGAAATTCAGAGGTTACATAGAAAGAACCAGCTGGGTCACATGGGCAGAACTGGTTATTCCCTCCCAGCCCGCTCCCAAATTCTCAGACCCCAAATGTTTTCTCTTCTAATTAAATGCAATTGTACATCAGCAACATTTGCGGCGAATGTGCTCTCTCCCCGACATCATCCAAATTTCACAACTGATAAATTAAGTAAGGTCTTAGTCAGAGTTCTCACCCTAGAGATGCTTTTTTTTAAAAAAAAAAATCCCAATAAATGCAGATAACAGCATTATCGTAAGAGACGGATAAAGAGATTACAGAAGTCTAAACCTTAGGTTGGAAGCAAATCTCTTTCTTTAAACTGTGCCTCCATCCATGCTCTGTTGAAAAAGAACGCAATTACAATCGGGGCAGGGGGGGGGGCTGAAAAGCAAAGCCCTCGAGAAGCAATCCTTTCATAACTTCGCTAATTTTTTTTTTTACAGGCAAGTATAATTATAGTTTTGCATAACCATCTAATGAAAGGAAGTCCTCTCTTGCCGTGCTAATAAAGGACCTTGCCTAGCGTGTTAACAAAGCAAAGGCATTCTACGTAGGTAATGTCACTGTGTAATTAGCATGCTCGTAAGATGACTTAAGATTACAGTTTATCTGAATCTAATAACCACCTATCAGCAGCTTCACCGCTCTGTCTTTCTCAATATATCTTTCCCCTTGAATGGTTTGAGTATCTACCCACTCGCAGAGGGGGTTTGTGTCAGGATGCAAAAAGCACAGAGGAAATAAAGAGTTGCTTCTAAAGGGTGTGTGTGTGTGTGTGTGTGTGTGTGTTCCTATTCAAGAACCATGGAAAGAAGAGGTATGGGGACTTTCACAAACTAAGAAGTAATCTCAGAACTCTCCCCTTTGCTCATATTCTAGTATCACGTTAATGTGGTCTCAATAAATATTCAGGCCAAGACTGTTTGTTTGTTTGTTTGTTATTCCAATGTACTTCCCACAATCCTGCCTATGACAATCCTGCCTGTGCATTAAAAAAAATGCATAGCAGTATAAACATAAAAGAATCAGTTCCATAAGAACAAATAAACATTTTTTTCAACAACAACAAAAATACAGATGCTAGCAATATGTCAGAGAGGCATTCTGGGAGGAACATGGTGGCTGTAATTATGCTGCTGAATTTTGTAGTTAGTCAGCTCATTGGTCAAAATACATCCATTTGTAATGCTCACCGTCGTGGCGAGCCTGGATCGATGTATTACGAATTCCCTATTAAGTCTGGAATTGATTGTGAGCTTCAGGGCACGTGCAGTAAAGAACTACACAGATTCCCCCTCCCTAAATTTTCAGTTGTCCTGCCACCTAGACCCTCCTAAAAAGCTTGCTTGAATCAGTCTCCTTAACTGCTTCCCTTGTCGTCACCGCCTCCATGAGTCCATCTTCATACCGGCAATCAAATTTTTTTTCATAATGTTTTATTGTTGTTTATATTTTTAACTGTATTTTATTGTTTGTTTTTAATTGTTGTTGTACACTGCCCAGAGAGCTTCAGCTATTGGGCGGTATAGAAAATGAATGAATAAATAAATAAATAAAATCAGTGATGGCAAGTAAACATCACATGACATCATAACGCAGGCAGGCCATGTGAAAACAATCAATCAGAAAGGGCCTATAACATGGTGTTGCATGACGTTATGCCACACTACACATTCCAAACTACAGCTCCCATGATGCACTTTGATATTGCTTGTGCACAAAACCTCGTATACACAGAATGAGATTTTGTATTAAAGGAGAACTCTCACCGGAACTTACACTGACAAATTTGTTATTTTCTAAGTAAATAATGAATTCGCTCAGGGTAAGTTTGCCTATCACTAGAGAACTGCTGCTTTGACCTCTCAACAGGTAGAGTTTTAAAAAACTATATAACAAAGAGAAGAGGAAACTGGTGCCATGGCAGGACATGGTAAACATTCTCTCCACACCCACACCCTGGAAAGGTCTCCCCCATCCACAAATAATCAAAACAGCCACACCAAATTTGCAACCTACAGTATGAACGGGATGGTGAATTGCGGGTGGCCGTTTCAATTCAGTCCTATGCAGAACAGCCGGAATATACGAAATAACAGAGATGTGTGAGAATGTCATTTCAGTTTGCAAATCACTAGAAAATGCCCCCTTCGCAACCCCAAAAGCAAATGCATGTTCTCCAAAAATGTTCACAAGTTCCCAAACTTGCGTGCATGTTTGCAAAACATGCACTCTTAAAAATGTACAACTCTACGAAATGCACAAATTTTGAAAAATGTGCAAATTTCCCCATATGAATGAACTGAGAAACAGATCGCAAATGAGAATGGAAGCAGACGGAACTAAGCTTTGAAGTAAAGTTCAGAGAATTTCAGTGAGCTCGAGCATCCCTGCTTCTCCCATCCCTACGTGACGGTAAATACAGAGAGCCTGATATTTTTAGCATAATAAAAGATTAATAAAATAAACATAATAATTTAATCTTAATAAGGGCCTCCTGTGTGACTGTTATCCCAGGGCCTTTGCAGTCTTTGGCCTGAGGACAGGAATGCAGGAGCTGGTTGAACAATTGGGTAGAATATTCTCTGCACATCTACACAGAATGCCAGGCCTTGAGATTGACTTCGGGCACAATCCTCCTACAATCCTCCAGAAAAAAAGTCCTACAACCTGCAGCAAGCTCCAGCCAGCCATAGCTTTTTTCTGTCTAAACGTGCATAGGATTGTGCCTTTCTTGTGCTTAATGGCAGCTGGAAATTCATGCAAAGAGTATGGAGTATTCCTGGGGAGGGGAGGCCACCGTGCCTGTATCAAGATCTCCCTCTCTCCCATAAAGTTTAGACACACTTGTGAAGTTCATCACCTGTTTTTCTCCCCAGAACAAATAGATTCAGAGAGAGCAGAAGATTTATCAGGGTATTTTCACTACCCCTGTCCCCGGCTCTCACAGACAAAAACACACACCTGGGATTTCCAGAATCCAAGAAACGATGGCAGGACCACAGCACTAAAGACCACTTACCCTCAAGCTTGCCTCTTACAGCTGTGAGTAGATCACCTCTAGGCAACTTTCTATCCCTAACTAAAATTCCTTCTGTGTTTCAAGATAAAAGTAGACCTCTTGATCAAAATGGAGGCCAGTGTTCTTGACCGAACGCAGCATTTCTTTCTCGCCCCTGTAATGGGAGTTGCGGAAGATGGCGAGGAGAGCAGTGTTGCACAACAGTCCTGCCTCAATGCCCTGCATTATGCTTTGTATGATACTATGCTCTGTATTATGCTCTGTAAGGGATCATTATACCCTGTATTTTGCTCTGTAATAGCAAGGCATGACCTTGCTTAAATTGTGAGTTGGCTGCTAGCCAGGCTGATGCAATCTTCAGCAACTTGCTGGCGTGTGACCTGGCTGCAGGCCAGAGGAATGACACTGCACAACAGCCCAGGTGCTACCAATTAAGCATGAGGTCTGCAGCCCATGGAGTTTGGTGCTAGAAAAGTATATAAAACTAGCAAATGCAGACTAAGGGGTGGTTGTTGGTAGGTTGTGTGTGTAGTGGTGGAGTGCTGATGAATCGGAAGGAGCAAGGAGGAGCAGAGGAAGCTGTTCAGAGAGCCCTGCAGAAGCCCCAACGCTGAAAGCTGATACCCAGGCGGAGAGCTGCTGGAACTAGCAGGGTTGGTTGGAAATAATACAGTGACTGTGTAGCTAAGGGGTGGGAGTTCCACCAGGGAACTTGGAGGAAGGCATAGCATTGTTGTATTTCATGCTCAGCTTTGCAATAAAGATGTTTGGCTTTAACTTCCTGGAGGAGTCTGAAAATCCCTCAAAGAACCTTTGCCACTCCCTTTTGGGGAACCTCTGGCAAAACAGCCCCTTCCCCATCAAAGCTACTTTGCAGGACTGTTTGCAGGAGCTTTTTCTCTCTATTCCCAATTCCATGTTCTAGCCTGGTGGCCACAGGAGGTTTGAGGAGTTGAGGGGGTGGGTGGGAAGAGAGAAAACCTTTGCAATAAAGAAATAAATAAAACTGCCACAACAACTCGTTCTTCGGTCGATGCAACGTTGATTCATCTGTCCCTGCAACTAAATATCCATCTCTATCGCTTCTTGCTCTATCAGGTTCAAGAAAGTCATCTGAGTGAGTGAATGAGTGGGGAGGGGGGAGAGAGAGGGGTGAGAGAATGACAGATAGTAGCAGAGTTTGGGCTTGTCGTATTTTTTCTTTTTTTAATAACATGTACATTTCAAGGCTGGCAGCGTAATAAGTCAGTCTTGTTAGTGGAATCGCAAGTGTGCAAAAGTTTCAATCCATTCCAGCAGCCTGGCGAAGGCCCTGCTAAAGGCAGAGAAACCACCCATTTGCAGAATCGAACCCATGCCCTGCTCCCTGATTGGTGCTTTTGTGGTGGACGTGGCCAACCCTCTGATGGTGAGGGAGGGGGAGGTGCACAGGTGCAGGTTGTTTGCAGCCCAGCACAATGCAATTGTACCTGGTTGTGATTCCTCAAGAGTACCTTGTTATGAAATCAGTTACACCACACCCTGTTCTGACCCCTCACCCCTCTTTTTAGGAAATGCATCTACTTTGAAGTAGTAGTAACTCTAAGGCAGATTAAGACATTGTCAAGTATCTGCTAACCTACTTACAAGCATCATTGGTCCCTTGGGTCTTGGCCGCCTTACACCTTCCTTAACGGACTAACTGAATAGGTAAATGGGTTATATCAGGCCAGGAAATCAATGAGTATACTGTGTTCCCAGCCACAGATGAGCTTGTCGAAGGCATTTTATTATAGCTCTAGGAGCTGTATTGATCTGACCGTTAACTACTCAGAGGTGGCTAGCAATCCAATGAAGATGCGTCCCTCTGTCCATCCAAATGCATTCTCCCCTCAATAGTCCTTACAGACTAAGTGTTTGCAGATTGAATTAATTTAATGTTTGCTTAATCAAAACTGACTAAGCTGGAACTTAAATGCTATTAATTACAAAACAAATCGCATTCACGTGGTTAGTGTGATGTCGGGCCAGGACAACTTACATTGCTATTCAATCTATGATGTATGGGGGGGGGGATAAAAATAATAATAAGGCTTTGTGGAACTGTACAATTCTGGCTTTATAGTCATCTCCAAGAACTCAAGAAGCAAAAAATAATAATTTCACCTATATTCTTTGAAGTGTTGTTTATTTGCTTCCCCTCCATTTACAGGCTATCTGGGTTTTGAACCTGGGGAGGAAGATAACAGTTCCTATAGTCAAGAAAGCTGGAATTTAGAAACAATGTTCATTTCTTTGGGCTGCAAGCAATTGATATGTCCAGCCAGGCCCATCACACTTCTCGTAATAGTCAAACACACATTGAAATCAGTAGGGGTGTCAAACACACAACAACCTTATGTGTGCCCAGTAGCCATGGCCCCTGACATGCATTCCAACCATGCCTCCTGCAAGCCACACATTCAATGTCTGTGTGATGATGATGCCCATCACACGTACAAATTTACCCTGATTGGCCCAGGGTCCCCCATCACATAGGGGAGCTCATAGGGACCTCTTCACACTGATGCTGACTGAGTGGCCCCTGTAGACATGGCCAGTGGGTGAAATCATGCTCTACCCCTCACATGCAGAGTTCTTCATGCACACGGGGACTTTTCAGCTCTCTTAAACAACCAGCCCATTATATGCCCTGAAAAGCCACTCCTAAAGGTCAGGAGACCACCTCCCCAGAACAGTATGTGATGAAGCACAGCAGATGTGGTGGCTGATGGAAATCAGCACACGCACCTCACACACTTATGGGAACGAAACTGCCTTTTGCTCGAGCACAGAGTACTTAGGATCCAAGCCCTTGAATTTGGCTTTGGTAAGTAGCACCCCATTTTCACAAATGTTTGATTTTGGTAACCAAATCTACATTGGGGAGGGGGGTGGGACAAGCCTGGATTTCTCCTCTACAATTTAGCCTGGGAAGGCCCAAACTGTCCTTCAAAATGTAACTGTCATCACTGATGTTCCTTGGTAAGTCCCATGGTATTCGGAGTAAGAAACAGTTGAAAGGCTGGGAGGGTGATCCTATCCCTATGGCCCCTAGACATCATCTGGAGGCCATAGGATAATTCAGATTCCCAGATCTGATGTTAGAGGCAGAGCTCTGACCTCGGAGTCCATACTATGATCACACACACACACACACACACACACACACACACACACAGCCGGCATGGAAAGAACTGTGCCGGCTGCCTCCCTGAGGTTGAGAAATCAACCTTGGAGAGGGAGTAAAGGAGGCATTTCAAGGGGCAGGGAGGGGAGGAGACGGGGCCACCAGGATATGATGTAGCCTAATGCTGCTCCAGCCTCCTTCCCTTCCTCTCCAAAACACCTCAGCTTGATGGCCAAAAATGACCATCTACATAAAATGCATGGTGGAGGTGCAGGGTGGAGGAGATCACCTCCACCACTCCTCCCGCTCTGCATTGGATGCTCCTAAACCTTCAAGTTTGGGGGCTTATGAGCACCGAGGGCACAATCAATAGGAATGTGCCCTAAGTTTCCCAAAACAATATATTTCAAGTTTCATAGTTCATAGAGTTGGAAGGGGCCTACAAGGCCATCGAGTCCAACCCCCTGCTCAATGCAAGAAACTAGAGGAGGGGTCTCCCATCCAAGTAATAACCAGGCTTGACCCTGCTTAGCTTTCCACACTCGTTTTGACAAATCTACAATACAGAATGAATTTGCATTCAGAATGTTTGATGTGTCCGCCCAATGCTTGGCCTGTTTACTCAGAAGTAAACTGTGGAGTTACGCCACATAAACCCCCACTGAGTTCAGTCATATTTACTCCAAAAGAAACCTGTGCATAGGACTGCAGCCTTGGCTTCATCTCTTCACTTTCATAGCAACAAAGCTATACTATCAGAGTTGCTTCTATCCATAACAACAGTAATAAAAATATAGCACTTAAGGGCCAAATGAGATGCGATGGGAGAGAACTGTGAATACATCTCTGCTTCCTTTACACTTTTGCATACAATAACTGTGGGAAACTGTAATCCCTATCAAGACTGTGGCATTCTTACACACACATACACACACACACACAAAAAAACACTCACACTGTTTTCTGATGAAAATTACCCCTTCCTGGAAGCTATTTGGTCCATTAGGAAAACCATGTATGCACACAGGTTTCTCTGTGGATGGGTACTTTGCGCTTATAGGACCTTTCTATGTTTAGTCCATCCATTTATCGTGGAATGCTAGGAGATGATTTGTATCATGTCAGTCACACTGTTGCACCCAGGCATGCAGTACAACAAGCCTTTATTTCCTACATGTATAGGCTGCCTTTCTGCAAAAGCACTTGCTGCCATCTTGCCAGGTTGTGGAATGAGCTCCCCAAAGAGGCTCGCCTGGCGCCTACATTGTACTCTTTCCAGTGCCAGGTGAAGACTCCCAGGCATTTTAATCATTTTAAACATCTTAATCATTTTAATCTTGTAGTTGTTTTTAACTCTGTTATTGTAACTGCTGCTGCTAGCTCTGCTGTTTGTTTTTAATCTGTGGTTTTAAATTTTATATTTATATTACATTGTATTTATGGTTTTAACTGTTGTAAACCGCCCAGAGAGCTTCGGCTATTGGGTGGCATAAAAAATTATTACATAAATAAATACATTTTAAAATGAAGGCTTACAAAGTTACAGACTAAGAGTCATGCTCTAAAAGGGAAAAATGTGGAGGGAAAAGTAAAATAAGAATACTCAGACACCAGATCTATTCTCATTCATATATATATATATATATATATATATATATACACACACACACACACACTGTTAACACAGACAATAATTTGCTGCTCATTGAATGGAGTGGTGGTCCATCCCCACCTTCACCAACCCTGCATGGTCAGTCAGGAAAAGCTTGTCTAAATTAAAAAAAAAAAAATGCATTTAGCAGACACAGAAAACAAAGCATTGTTGATGCCTGCCTGACATTAGCTGGCAGGGAGTTCCACAGACAGGTAGTCAGTACACTAAAAAAATTATACTCTGAGCGGACTCTAAACAGACCTCAGGTCAGGTCCATGCAGAACCACCAGGAGCACTTCATGTGATGACTTCAGTAACTGAGCAGATTTATAAGGGAGAAGGCACACCCTCAAATATCCTGGCCCCAAGTTGGTTAGGGCTTTGTACACCAATAACAAAACCTTAAACCTGGCCCTGTAGCAAATAGGCAGCCAGTGTGGTTCCCCCAGCAAAGGAGTTACCGTATATGCTGAAAAGGGGCAGTCCCTGACAACAGACAACAACAACCCCTGATCAGCCTTGTAGGCTCCTTCCAACTCTATGATCTATGAAATCTATGAACTGCCTGAATGAGTTCCACCGGATGGAAGCTTTGGGATGCAACGGAGGCAGAATGCTCTAGAACATTCCTCTGTCTTCTGCACTTTGAGACTTATGCCATTTCTGCCCTAGCCAACTGCCACCTTGTTTCATTGTCAGAAATTCCCTGCTTTACCAAGGAGTGGAGTGCCACCACAGATGGCACTCGGGTGTATAAAGTCAATGACCTACCACATCTCACCATTCCACAGAGACATTAGGACCTCAGCAGGTTCACCATCTCTCTTCACTGGGAAATTTCCAAGAGCATTCAGAGATCCATTGGATTCCATCAATATCCTGGGGTGGACCATCCAAACGGGTCCCCCACCCCTATGGGAGAAAAGTAATGCAATAAGTCCAAACATCACCAGAAAATGGTCTGATCATAACAAAGGGGTTACTTGGACTCCCCTCTTCCTCAATTTTCCGACCACTCATCTCACAGCTTGGAGCGTTACTGTCCTATTCCATCCCATTTGTGGCATGCAGCCTTCTTTATTCAGTGCATTTAAACATTTAAACTATGTTTAAATAGTTCTTGAGCAAAATATAGTCTGGGGGTGGGGGGAAGCTCAAAAGAATGTATGGGTGGGGAGGAGGACATTTTGTATGGAAGCAAAAAATCAGGCCTATTTGTTTAACAGAACTGCAAGCTTACAAATCACATACTGTGTGTTAAACAACGGTAGCCAACTGCACTGATTAATGGCGCACAAAGCATATGTACCCAAACAATGATTTCATTTCAGACAAAAGAACAATGCCTGCTCTTTCTTTACACCCTAATTTACAATTTCAATTATAAATATAAAAAGTTATGTTTCTGATAACTGCTTTTATTAGGCGGATACATGCACTGGTGTCTCGTAGACATACAGTATGCAATAAAAATGAGAAGTACAACAACAAAAACTGCAGTTCCTTTCCATTTCAGTCCTTGAGTATTATTTTTTTACATTTAATGGCAGAATTATCACTCAACCACATGTGTAGAGCCATTACCATAACATCGCTGCACAGAAGAACAGGAGAACTGCCCTGGTGGATCGGACAGAATGCCCAACTATTATGGCACTTTAGCTGTGCCCATGCTACATATCCATGGATATGAATGTGTGGATGTGGGGGGAGTGGAATAACACCCACTGGCCCTACCCCAGACCTTCAACTAAATGTCTGGATAGAGCCTCCAAGTTGAATCCATATAAGCCTCCTCTGTGTAATCAAGAGCCCAGATCACACATACAGCTGTACATGCATAGACGTTGTTCAGACCTTTGGCTGAGCATGCACAAACCGATGGGTGTGATCCACCCAGATATGTTGCACAAACAGGGTTTATGATGTCATCAACAGTAGCGAGGCAGAAGCCCCTGAGAATCTCAGAAGCAGGGTGTGATGGACACAGATGCCACTTTCTTTGTCCCTGCCATGTGTTGATCATGTTCACATGCAGTCTCTGCAGGGCTCCAGGTTTTGGAGGGTCCTTGGGCGAGACACCCTCAATGCTCCCCCTCCCTCAGTGAGTCTACCTTCTCCCTGCCATTATCACCAGCTGCTCTTGCTCCTCATCCTCTTTCTCAGCATCGCTTCCACTTGTTTGCTTGGCAGGCAGAGAGCCAGTGTGCAAGTAAGCAGTGGCATCTGCTGCTCCTCCTTCTCACTACCACTGTTGCCTGGGCCAGGGCAAGAGGCAGGTGAACAAGCAGGATGCAATGGTGAAGAGGAGGCATAAGTCTAGGAGACTTTGTCAGTGGGTCCCAGCTGGGGTGTGGGCCTTGGCAGCTGCCCAACCATGCCTACCCTTGATGCCAGCCCTGAGTCTCTGAGCATGAAAATTCAACTATTAACTACCACGGCTAATTGCCATTGCTAAACCTATCCACCAGTGGTCTAAACTTTTGAAAGGGCATCAAAGTCCAGCCACCATCACCACTTCCTATGCCAAAAATTCAATGAGTCAGTTGTGAATGAGAACCTTGTTTGCTTGGTCTTGAATCCACTGCCAATCAAATTGCCCTGAAGGACTCCAAATGTTAATGCCTTTGTGGGCTAGAGAAGGAGATGATGCACATGTTTAGCCATGCCAAAATGGTAGGAGTGGGCATATGTACACAACACATCATATACGTGTCATAGACTGTGACGCAGGCACTCCATGCTTTGGCTTGTCACACAGTTCTTCCCCCTCAGCCTGACTGAAGCATAGACAGCTGTCAAAGGTGATCCAGGAGCCAGGAACTGAGCCAGGCCCAGGGAGTCAGAGCCAACGAACCAAACCAGGAGTCAGAGCCAAGGAAGACACAGAAACACACCAGAGGCAGGAAGAACTGGTTGCTCAGGCCAAACAGCAGGATGCCTCCATAACCTTTCCTGTCCAAGAGATCACAACAGCCAGCCTCAGCGGGTTGGGTCAGTCCAGAGACAGTCCAAGCTGCATCACATGATGAGACAGCCACACACTGAACTGAAGACTTTCAGTTCTTACCCAATCAGCTTCTGACATTTGCCCTGAAGCCTGAACAGGGTAAGTCAAATGCACAAGTCGATCACAGGACTGTGCTTTATCAGGGTCCTCGACCAGGTGGAGAAGTCTACTTGTGTTCAAGTGAATGTGAGTAGAACTCCCCCATTCAGACCTTGCTGCTCAACACAGCAAAGTCTGAACTGGGGTGACGGTACACGCTGGGACAATGGGGATAGGGTCTGCATGAACAGCCCTGTACCCTATTCGTACATTTCGCCTACCCTGCTTAGGCTGAACACCTGAACCGGGCTATGGGCAAAGGGGCATTGAAAGCAAGGTTATATAATACTGTCTCGGTGGTTACACTTGTGTGCCTCCCCTAAACACCACACCTGCTTGACCACTGCCCTTATAACCAAGATGTCTGATAGGGCAGTGAGATCCTTTTGGATTTATGATCATAACAAAAATGTGGGCCTCTGATTACATCTGACAGTAGTTGTACAAAATGTGTTTCATCTCAATAATGAAAAAACAGCCTACGCTTAAAGTGTTTCTTAAAAAATATACATTATCTCTTACATTATATCCAGAGACAAAAGCAACCACTTTAAACTATAATAGCTGAAAATTGCAGGTGTGACATCTCAGAATTAAAACTGCAGATGTATTCTTATTTAGGGTTTAAAAGAGGGGGGGGAACCACTTTCCACTGTCATTTGATATATGGTGAGATCAGAACAATCTGTAAGGTCAATATAATGTTCTTCACCATGTATTTCATTTGTGCAGATCATTTGGATGAAAAAGGCAGAGCTTGGAGTCTAAGTCCACAGCCATGCCAGAGAAAACGTTTTAAGAGTTTCTCCACAGTGCGCTAGCTGTGGGCGACCATGTTCCTCACTCTTGTTTCATGACCACATGGCTTTGTCATCTATCACTGTGGTCCCAACAACAAAGGAAAGATCCAGATGTCTGGAAATTAAAGGCGAGCAGGAAGACATTCTGCCGTTAATGTTCTGAATCTATAAATCACTGCAATATGAGAATATTGCGATATTAGACCTTTGTTACACAATCTCCACACACACACACACACACACACTTTCTATTAAATAGGAAATGCAACCAATTCTGTGGCATAACAATTTTATTATTCTAAAACAGAAATTATTTCCTCCCTCCCCTGCAATAAAATTTGATTTATTTGACATAAAGTAACAAACAAAAAAAAAAGAGGCAACAAGGGAGAACCACCCACATACCAATGCACAAGATCATTAAAGAAATCAAGCACTCACCGATTAAAATTCTATTGTTATATGAGTATGTTTGTGAGGCACCTAGAGTAAAAGCAAGAGTCCACAGAGTGGATATAGTTCGTAGCTAAACTATATATAGGTTGGTGTGTGATCTGTATTGTAGGGGGGGTATCAGGGCGCGCTACCTAGCAACTAGCAGGTCGCGCGGTAAGAGGGCAGAGGGCGTGAAACCTGCCACCTTCGTCGTGCGCGTCCCGCCAGGCCTCGATAGCACCCCTATGCCCAATACGTCCCGCTCGCCCACCTTAGCCATCGCACCCCCGTCACCTATTCGTGCAGCAGCGCAGCTGTCGAGCCAGGCGGGGGGGGAAGAGTGTGGTGCGGACATGTTTTTTTTTTTTGCTTGAGAGTGGGGCGTAATTTTTCGTGGGGCCAAACTGCCTGACGGGGGTGTATTAGGGCTCAATCCCATGGGAATGCATGTGACCCTCCAAACTCAGAGTATTAGGGGGCATCCTATGCAGGGCAGGAGGAGCACAGAGGTGAAGGTCGCCCCCACGTTCCTCCCACCCTGCAAAGCAGCTAGATGGCTGATTTTAGCTGTCTGGCTGTGGTGCTTTGGGGCGGGAGGGGAGGAGGAGGACACATCGTATCTTGGCGGCCCCAGTCTCCTCCCATCCCCACCCGCCCCGCCCCGCCCCCAGAGCGCTTCCTAAACCCCTCCTCCGAGGTCGCCATTGCAACCTCGGAGAAGCAGCCGCCGCGGTGCTTTTTGCCTCCCAGCAACCCATCTGTCTTATTATATTCATTCATTCATGGAAGCAAAAGGAAACATGAGCACGACCTAAACCAGGGGTGGAAACTTAGGACCTGGACCAAATCTGGAGGCCCAGTTCAGCCCTCGGGGGTTCCCCAGATGACCATGCCCCCGCCCCTGGGGCCCCCCTGCCTCCCCCACCAGTCATACAGTGGTTTCTCGCTTTTTTGTCCCCCCGCCCCAATTCTAAAAGGTTGAAATGCCTCTTCTAAGTCTGAGTTACTCGCAGTAACAATTTTTAAGCTAAAATAGGCTGGTACTCTTGGAAACTTTGGCTACGCCCCCTTTTGCCTTTGGACCCACCCACCACTGGAATGTGGCCCTTGGGAGCTTCTTCAGAGTGGAATTTGGCCCTTGGGCTGCAGGTGGCTCAGCCCTCCCTATTTGTCGCACATTTGTATGATAAGCCAGCGTGGCGTAGTGGTTAGAGTGTTGGAGATCCGGGTTCTTCTAGTCCCCACCAGGGCCATGAAACACACTGGGTGACTTTGGGCCAGTCACTGACTCTCAGCCTAACCTACCTCACAGGGTTGTTGTGAGGATAAAATGGAGACCAGAGGAGGAGGAGGATTACGTAAGCCTCCCTGGGTTCCTTGCAGGAAAAAAGCGGGGTATAAATATAAATATAATAATAATAATAATAATAATAATAATAATAATAATAATAATAATAATACTGTTTACCCTTTCCTGTGCAGTATTTAGTATTTACAGGGCAATAGTTTCTGAAACCTAAGATAACAAAACCCATGATGTAGTGCTACTGTGAGCAACCCATCATGAACTTTACCTGAACTGCCAAATGGAGTCCAAGTCTAGTCAACCCCTTACATGCACCATTAAGAACATCAGTGGCTGAGAAATCCCATATACCGAGCACTTCACACAGGAGGGGGTGGGTTTGCACAGAAGGTGATGGGACCACTCTCATAATATTGAATGAACTGACAAGCATCCAGAAGAACCGCCCAAATCAAAAGTGGCAGGCAGGTTTTCAGTGAAAATTCACACCTCAAGGTCAGAAAACAGCAGTAAAATGGAATTCTTACATCAGGAGTGGCACAAATCTAGAAAAGAGAACCTTCCAACTTCCCAACTTTTTTCTTTCTTTTAAAAACCACTTGCAGGAAAGCTTTTCTCAGAAGTATGCATCATACTGATTTCTTTTCGTATAGATCCCCAGGAAAGTAAATCAAACAGAAGAGATGCTGGGGGTTTGAAACGATGTATGAACTTCTTCACATGCTCAAATGTCAATATCCCAAACTCCTGCAGCAGCCAGAAATGACAAAAAACAACAACAACTTACTCATCACAGTAAGATCGGCTTCAGGACCAAAGAATGCCAGCACGAAAGGCTTACCTCTAAACTCTTCCTCCTGGGAACTGAGAAGGAAAGCAGGAGTGAAAAAGCAACCCTGCTTTAACAGGTTTGGTAAACATGACAGAAGAAATTGCCCCATCCCTACACTGTCCAGGAAGGAAAACACACGCACACACAACTCTGTTTACATGGTCACTCCCAATTCTTTCACATAGAAGGGAAGGCCTCTTTGAAGAGGATACTTGCCAACTGCAGTTTTTATAGGTACTTCTATTAAAATAACTATTGAAATTTAAACATCTGCTGCCCAGTTAACCAGGGGCTCCCTTTGAGTCAATCAAGCTGTTTGGTAGGGATGTATGAGAAATTCATTTCAGTTTGTTTTTGATCAAGATTTGACCCAGTCCGCACCTTTTGGACTGAACACAGACTCAGACTGCAGTTGAAGTCCTGTACATTTCCAAGCTTGTAATGTGATTCACGGACACACACACCCCAAAAAAGCATTCGACAGCATGCGAACCTTTGAAAATTGCACATTAAAATGTGTACTTTTGAAAATTGCACACAAATATGCTTAGAGCAATGAGAGAAGAATGTGGAGATTTTAAAATGTGCACATTTATGCATACATCTGGAAAAAAATACATATGAAAATATGCATTGGATTGAAACAAAGCTCGGAATCTGGTATAGACTCGAGTCAGAACAAGCTTTGAGATGGAATTTGGAGAACTTCAGCGAACTCGAATTTTGCTGTTTCACACATGCCTATTTGAAACTGGATGGATTGGTTGACAAATGTTTATTTGTTGGTGGTATGAGCTTTATTTTGCATACTGTAAATCATTAGGAATTTTGGGATTAAGGTAACTGATGCAGTTGAAGAAATTATGGGATATAAATTGCTGATTGACCCTACAGTCCTTCTGGTCGGGTCAATCAGTAAATGTATATCCCTGACTTCCATGCATCCATCAGTTAGGTTTCTGCAGAGGCTCTCCCCACATGATCAGGAGCCCAGAGCCCCCAACCCCAATGGAAAAAGTGTACATACATGAAAGAATATGTACAGAGAGCTGATCAACATGCAGCAGTCACGGGTGGAGACAACAGATGCAAACCCACTCCTCTGCCACACTTTGATAATATATGGAATCTGAAGACCTGAAAAGGTTGATTGGATTCATGTCCTGCTTCCCAGAAGCTTCTGGTTGGCCACTATGGGAAAGCTGGACTAGGAAGATGTGTTCCACCAGCAATGTTCCACTGGCTGAATGTAGGAAGCTATGAGAATTTCATTTTTGGCTCACAAATCATGCAGGCATGCCCTGTTCGAAGCCCCAAATGTGATCGCGAGCACGAGCACATGTCCGTCGAAAATGTTCGCAAATTGCCGGACATGTGCTCATGTTCGATTTGTGCAACTTCCCAGTTTGATGGTGTGAAAATTTCCTAATTTGCACAAATTTCCCCTGAGGACTGAATCAGCCCTGCTTTAGTCTATGGAAGAAAATTGCACAAATTAGGAAATTTGCACAGATTCTGGGGAAATTGTGCAAACTTCATGTTCAATACTGTTCAATTTGCACAGTTTTCCCATTCGCACAGAGCCAGCAGAGAGAGACCACAAACACGAGCAGGAATCGGGCATGAGACAAGCAAAGCTCCCTTGTTTTCCTGACATGCCCACCAAAACAATATAATCCTATGCCAGTCCTGTGGTGTAATCTTTCTTTAAGATGAATTGTCTTGTAGCACACCTGAAGGGTATTTAACTAAGTAAATGTTTGGGGTTAGCTACCCTCCTCTCCTCTCTTTCTTCTCTCTCTTTATGTTGTAATGTGTACATTGGTATTTGCCTTATGTATAAGATTAAAGGATGAATCTTTCTTAGTCTGCTATGTGAGAGTCGTGATTATGTCTAAGCCAAGCTCACGGAACCCTTGAAGGATGAGATATTACAAGTCCTGCATGTGTAACCCAGGGCTACTAACCCTAAGCCAGCCCTACAATGGGACAACTCTCTTTGTAAACAATGGGATGGGGGGGGGGATGGCCACTGCCCTCACCTCCCATCCTACCCACAGAAAAAAGGCAGGGAAATGGATGTTGTGGGTGCATTGCTAGTGGGACCCGCACCACTGTAAATATATGGCAGGATTGCTCTACTCACCAAACAGTTTTGGGGAAAAGGACAGTTTCATTAATTGCTTGCCCATCTTCCTAATCTGGGCCTTTGTGTTTCATGCACAGAGCATCCCTTCTCCCCCCAACAACAGGAACCTAGCAGTTCCCTTGGCTGCTAATGCATAATCCACAATTCTTCCCTTCTATTAGGGAAGTTGTATAAAATATTAGAGCTGTAGCTCCATTCCTTTCCATAGATTTCCTCCTGACAAACTAATAGAAGACAGAGGGAGCTCTCTCCTTTTTGATCTCCATATTAACTTCTTATAGTTGGACAAGCAAGCATCATCTGTGCACTGAAGACATGTTGGTTTATTTTACAGTTTGATCCTTGAAACTCTATCTTTAAATATCTGATATATATATATATATATATACTGTGTTCTGAAGGGCTTTCAAGCAGAATGTTTATTAGTTACTTTGATCTAATTCATCACCCACCCATCCCCAAAAAAATCTTAAAACAAGTACATAATGTTCTTTAAAGTGACACATGTTGGAAACTCTCAAAAGTACTTTTAACTCCTGATTCCAAAAGATCTGAACTTTTCGTACTTGCAGGCTCTGAAACGTAATGCAAAAGGATGCTGTCAATATCAACGTCAATGAAACTTGTCACCCTATGAATGAAAGCCTCTGTCAATTTCCTCCCCCTGCCCCCTTTCCCCTTCCAAACCACACGGAGCCTTCACAAGGCCCTTTCACTTTATAAATCAACTCGCAGCTTAGAATATCTTTGGCAGGACTTTCAAGGAACGAATCAGAATGACAGGAAAAGAGGGGATAACAATCAAAGCTTGACTGAATACAGGTGTTTGGATTTACAGATGAACCACAAATGCCTGGGTCTTTGACAGCTGTTGATGTTATCAGTTATATGCAGCTATTATTGGCTTCGGGCATGGGGGGCTTGCGAGGCCTTTCCCTTAGCAACATCTCCACGGCTGATAACATTTGGCTGAACTTTCGGATCTTAACCTCCCTCCTGACTTTCTGCAGTCAAGCCCGCGTAAACTGATCGGAGGAAGAGACACGCAGTGGGAAGACAAGTAAAATATTATTGACTGGACTGTTTCTTGTCTATTAGGAAGAAAGAGCAAAGGAGGGGGGAGAAGCTTTCCAGTTTGACAGGCTTCAAGATAATCAGGGGAGGAATCGAGGCAAGAGAGTAACCCTTAGAAAAGTAAGAAAGCAGTGCCTTGCGAGAGGTCATTGTTCCATGTAGAGGATAAACAAGAGAGGCAAACAAGGGGGTGGCAGTTTATTGGACACTGGGTTTGAAAACCCAGGTTTTAGTACTTCATATTTCAAATAGGGCCAAAATTCAAAGCAATATTTTTAACAATATTTGTTTATGCTATTAAAACATCTTAAGTGTCAAGAACCCAGAGATGGACCTGATAATTTTTTACACAGCTGATTTTAAACCCACTCCAATGGCTTTGTGCCATCATATTCCTGAATGTGCTCTGTCTCTCTCTCTCTGAGGATCTGACACACACACACCACAACCTCAAAAGCACAGCAAGCGAGGGGGAACTGCGACAATACGGCCCTTTTCACTTTAGGACCAGACGCATAAACCCTTCTCAGGCTAAGCACCAACATTTAAAAACCTGAGGGGGGGGGGTGTCCAATGAAACCTTTCCCCTACTAATGAGGGAAAAGATTAATACTGGTTATTAGGATCTATTTTAAATTTATGATGCTGTGGGTACAAAGGTGTGCATGTGTGTAGATTTAAAAGTAATGCAAGTTAATTACACCATAGCTGACACGTAGGATTTGGGTAGCAAACAAAATAAAAATAAGTTTATTTTAATTCTCAAAATCTTAGTTCCAGAAAATAACTTTAAACCGGCCTACACCAAACGCTTTGTAATTAACCTAAGTCCCTATAACTCCAAATACCTCCACTCCTCATACAAGCACTGACTGACTTCTCTTAAAACTCCTGACAAGACAAGACACGAATAATCCAACTAACCTAACTCCCAACACACTACAACCAACCCACCAACTCCCTTAACTAACTCTGACATCACTCCAACACTCCTTATATACTCTCCTCCCCCCACCCTTTCCAAGACATCATAAACCACACCCACTCAGTTCAACATTCTAGACCAGTGATGGTGAACCTTTTTGAGCCCGAGTGCCCAAACTGCAACACAAAACCAACTTATTTATTCAAAGTGCCAACACTGCAATTAAACCTGAATACCGAGGATTTCGTTTTAGAAAAACAACTCATACAGTTGTCCAAACTAATTAACATCTTTTGTCTTAAAAGAAAAACACAATAACAGAGCTTTCAATGATACAAACAGTTTTTTGTTGGGAAAAAAACCTCAAAAAATTATTATAGTACTACATTGTACACATAGCCTGAAGGGAATTTATACAAACTTTTTAAATAGTTAGGCACATGTATTTTTGGATAAAGGATTCTCAACTTGTAATATGATTATATGCCAGACTGAAATTGTATGGGGCAAGCTTTACCCCGGGTCCTTTCCCTGCTTCTACAGGTGTCGGATTAGTAAAAGTAAAAGTCAACTTGTACTAAGATGAGCAAGATAAACAAGAAAACTAAACGTGCTTAACACATTTTAAACACTTTATATCTTGGACTGCAAACACTGCATTAGGTAAAAGTTTGCATTGGGCATGCTTTTGCACAATTAATGTGATTTTTGCTATTGCATGCATGCAGATAATGTGTCAAACCTTGGCTCATACTCCGTTAGTTTGAGAGCAACACATGCAGCACTCAGGTCAACTGTTAGGACTTTACATCCAAGCCATGCTCTGTGCATCATTCTTCAAAATCTTTTAAATGTGATAACAATGTAGAAAAGAATTCTGTAACAGGAATTCTAGAATAAAATCATTCTGTTCCACACTGTGAGAAAGAACAAGATCATTAGTGTTTTGCAGAAGGAGACAGTCTTTTCGCGATCCAGTGACCAATGTCTCGAGTGCCCACAGAGAGGTCCCTGCATGCCAGCTGTGGCACCCGTGCCATAGGTTCGCCATCACTGTTCTAGACACACTAAACATACTAATGCAGACATACACCAGGGAACTGAATTGTTAAGCCACAGGAACCACTTCTCTGTGATGATTACTCATACAGCTGCAGTGTGCAAAACATGGAAATTACACAACATGGGGTGACCAGTCGCATGGTTATCCCTGCCTGCCTGGTACCCCATTGGGAGAAAGGATGCTGATTGGGTTGGAAAGACCCGTGGATTGGCTCCATCCAGATGGATGTTCCAATATTCACACACATCCCATGGCCGTGTAGGATACCACTATGAAAATACCACACATGCCTCAGTGTGTGAGTGAAGGGTGTCCCATTCTCTGCCAACTTGGATAATAGAATAATAACATGGTGCTAAAAAAAAAAAGTATCCTCCAACTCAGCTGCTGCTTCCATATTTTTCTTTTGCACAAATGGCAGATTCAGAAAATGACAGCTTTAACACTGTCATTGTTTCCATAATAGGAGAGCTGTGGGTTCGTTTTTGTTGCAATGTGATCCAGTGTTCCAAATGGTTCAGACTACCAGTATGCACAAGTCTGGCAAATTTGTTGCGCTTTTGTTTTGTTTTAACACACTCCCCCTAAGCCAGTGGGATTGTTATGAACCCTAGCAGCTGTTAATTGAAATAGTTGTAAAAATTTTGTAGCAAACCCAAGCCACTTCATACTCCATGTATTCCTCAACAATTAAGGGGTTCAGTTTCCTGTGGTATTTCATCTTCCCTCCCTCTTTTCCTTAGGTTCCTGGCTTCTTGATTGAGTTTGAGCTGGCTGATTAAGCTTGACAAAAGCTAGAGCTCCATAGAGCAGTGTTCTCCAACCTTGGGTCCCCAGATGTTTTTGGCCTACAACTCCCAGTATGCCCCAGCATAGCTGGCTGGGGCATGCTGGGAGTTGTAGGCCAAAAACATCTGGGGACCCAAGGTTGGAGAACACTGCAATAGAGGTTCCCAGAACAAAAGATACCATGAGGGATACCCAGGTGTTACTTTAACCAGGCTGCTCTACCCAAAGATGAGGATGCTCCATGATTAGACCATATTCCACATCAAGGCTTAAGGTTACCTCATGGATTGCTGACCATGGTGGTGACCTGGAGTTCAGGAGGCATTTGCATTCATCCAGAGTTGCCATTCTTTCTTTGCCTAAGTGTTTTGCCACAGGTTCCCGCAAAAGGGAATGGCAAAGGTTCTTTGAGGGATTTTCAGACTCCTCCAGGAAGCTAAAGCCAAACATCTTTATTGCAAAGCTGAGCATGAAATACAACAATGCTATGCCTTCCTCCAAGTTCCCTGGTGGAACTCCCACCCCTTAGCTACACAGTCACTGTACTATTTCCAACCAACCCTGCTAGTTCCAGCAGCTCTCCGCCTGTGTATCAGCTTTCAGCGTTGGGGCTTCTGCAGGGCTCTCTGAACAGCTTCCTCTGCTCCTCCTTGCTCCTTCCGATTCCTCAGCACTACACCACTACACACACAACCAACCAACAACTACCAACCACCACCACACCTGGATTTGGGTTCTTCAGGTATTGATTGATTGATTGATTAAGGTGTCCTTTGACAATGCCCCCAACTTTGTTAATTCCTCTGTGGCTAGATAAATGCTATCTGCCCCTTGGTCCCAGAGCCTTACTAACCATTGGCTCAACCGTTCCCCACAGTGACTGTGCAGCTAAGGGGTGGGAGTTCCACCAGGGAACTTGGAGGAAGGCATAGCATTGTTGTATTTCATGTAGAGTTGTATAAACGAGCCTCGCCGGGCAAAACGGAGGCCGAAATTGGCCCCGCTCACGCCCAGCGAGGCCTTACCTTTTTCTTTGGGGTGGCTCGCCTCTCCGTGGCGAGCCGCCCGCGCGGCCCGCTCCGGTCCCGTCGCGTCACTTCCGGGACCGGAAATGATGCGACAGGCGCGTTCTGTGCCTGCCCAGGGTCCCGTCGTCACGTCATTTCCGGTCTCGGAAGTGACACGATGGGACTGGAGAAGGTGGATCGAGCGGCGCGGAGAACTTCTCCGCGCCGCTCAGAAGATCGGGTCGGGGGGCGTGCCCCCGCGGAGAATTGAGTCGGGGGTGCGGAGAGCCCCTGACTCAGGTTTGGATGCACCTCTAATTCATGCTCAGCTTTGCAATAAAGATGTTTGGCTATAACTTCCTGGAGGAGTATTTATTATGGTCTGAAAATCCTTTAAAGAACCTTTGCCAATCCCTTTTGGGGAACCTGTGGCAAAACACTAAGCACATGAAGGCAATTCCTAGTAATTCAATTAGGGTCAAGAGGATGCACAGATGATCATCAATTTTAATTACAATACAGGCAGGTAGCTAGCATACTACCATCAGGATCCTTTTGCTCCTAGTAGCCATCTCTTGCCTGTGCAGCCTTTTCTGAAACAAGCGACATATTAAGACAAGGTGCCTGGGTAATAGCAACCAAATGCACATGTAAAAACCATCATAGCTAAGCTTCTCAGTAACACCATCTTTTAAAGATGATGATGATGATGATGATGATGATGATGATGATGATGATGATAGTACATTGAACTTGCTAAGTCACCAGGAATTCAATTTACTTCTATTTGAAATGAATGGGAAAGTGAAACTACCAAACACCTAAGCTAACTGGGGTCCGTTTCTATCCCCAGAAAATTCTCAAAATAGGATAGGGGGAAATAACTTAACCCTTTTCCTGTATTATTATAACTTGCTTGTGTATGTGTGCACACACATGTGTGTTTATTTCACTTTAAGAGCCCTGGGGTATAATTTTTCTGTTTTCATTTTAAAAATATGTGCATTCCTGTGTGTACCAAAAATAAATAAATTACAAAACACTGCAGAGTCCAGTTGGACCCCAGGAGTAAATTTTACCCTAGGGGGTTCATTCTGTTCCAAGTTGGCTTTATTTGGACATGGGAGTTAACACTCTCAAAGTACAAACTTGCAAAACTGATTTCTTATTTGTAGTGTTCTTCTGGGGAAAAACATTATTAGGCTGTTAGGGTACCTTGGACCCCTTCCTTTATTTATTATGATGAACCCAAGGATTGTTTTGGTTTCTGTTTTGCTTTGTCTTCTGTTATGAGCCCAGTATTTCATCTATGCATTTTAGGTTTCTGTTTTGAATTCTCTTCTGTTGTCTCCTCAGCCTTAAGTCATACCATGTGCCTTTTACAGCAGGATGTTGTCTATGAAAACTCAGCACGTATTTCAGTTCCCTTTTATCCTCCACTTAGAAATGGAGAAGGTACCACAGAGTACATGCATTCTGATCCCGTGCCCTTCTCTGCATTTTACAGGTGAATTCACATTGCATCTCTATAGCAGTATTTTAAAAATGCAGCTTATTGTTATAGCGTGAGGAAAAGGAACCTGTAGCCTAGAGGGAATGTACCTTGCTAGAATGAATCAAGAAGCTCCTGTAGCAATATCCATTGTCAGTAGTTGGCTTGTTTTTTAAAGCTATATTGAGTAATCTTTAAATTATTATTGTGAATAATAATAATAATAATAATAATAATAATAATAATAATAATAATATGACAACATGCATATGTCAAAGGAGAAGGTTCATTCCCTTCCAGAACCCCATTTCCTTTGGAGATTGGAACTTACTACCCATCCCCCATCAAGGTGGAAATGTCTGGAATGCAATGGTTCCTGTTAAAAAGGAAAGAGGGATTTCTCATTTAAATGGCACATAATAGTGGACTGTGCTGTGTTATCTGCAGGTAATGGCAGAAAATGGCTCCTAGGATCCATTTATTTTACTTCCTTTAAAAAAAAATGGATGGGGCTCTATTTGAACCAGTTTTACCACATTCTTCTCATAGAGGGTCAAAGCATAACACATGCCGACACAAATAAAATGTTACTTCTGTAAATTAATACACATGTGTTTGTTTTTTATGCTCTTCTCTTGAATGTATCTTCTTCATGAGATGTATGGTGTTTGATGGCTCTGCTTCATAAGAAGAGTCTTACCAAATCAGGCCAAAGGCCTACCTATCCAGGATCCTGTTTCCTGCAGTTAGGGGTGCACAATCATTTCTGTTTGCTCCAAAAGGGGCTCAATCCTTTGTGAGTGTAACATACCATATTGTTCCGAGTATAGGCCGCACTTTCCCCCCTAATGTAAGGCTTTAAACTAGGGGTGCGGTCTAAAATCGGAATGTTGCCCCCCCCCAAAAAAAAAACTGCCCCGCACCTGGGGGAAGACTCGAGCGGCTGGAGTCTGCCCCCAGCAGCGGCTGCCATTCACGGAAGCGGCCACTGCGGAGACGCCACTGCTCAAGCGCCTGGGGAAAGACTCGAGCGGCCGGAGACTGCCCCCAGCAGCAGCAGCCTCTCATGGAAGTTTTAAAAAGTTTTAAAAGTTAAAAATTTAGTTTTTTAAAAATAGCACCAAACTTGCTCTGAACAGCCACACTGTTGCTACTGCTGCCTTCCTCATGGGCTATGTTTCGTGGAGCGTGGGGTGAACAGGGGAAGGTGATGACAGTGGTTGAGGTGGAGGTGGGTGTGGTGCCTCCGTTTGGAAGCCATGGGGCAGCTGTGCCAGAGTGTGTTTGGGGTGGGGCCAGGCACATGCCATCTGCAGCCTGGCCCAGCCGTGCTGCCTTGCTCATCAGTGCCTGTTTAAAAGACAGGCCCCAAACACACTTCGGACGCTGGAAGCAATTGTCATTGCAACTCGACCGTAGCCAGGCACTCCTGCCAGCCCCCGGACCGAGACTCGTGCTTTCTTGACTTCGGAACACCCCTGACCACGCTTCAGCCTGCTCCTACACTGCTTTATTTTATTTTGGTTTTGGACATATCTCTTGGCTTTCAGCCTTGGACTGTGTTAATGACAATGGCTTATCTGTGGACTGGACTGATTTATGACAGTGGGGTGCTTTGATTTTCATGGGGAGGCTTCAATTAGGGCCTACTCTGCCCAGCCCGACTCCTGTTCCTGGGGAATCAAAGAGGGGCATTCACTTTTGCAAGTGCCCCTTTTCAATTAAATGAAATAAATAATAGTAATACTAATTCCTCATGACATCCGCACCCACAGCCACCAACCAGACGCTTCCAAGAATCCCACCAACACGACCTGTGTGTGCCACCCTGCAACTAGTATTCAATGGCATCGTGTCTCTGAGCTAGAAAGGTCTTCATGTGTTTCTTCTTCTCATATGTCTGTCCCTGAATTCTTTTGCTGCTCTTTGTGTGCCTTCAGAAATGCTCTTGTAGGCTGGAACCTGATAGTTAAGGTGGAGTAGAGATGTACAAGAATGCCATTTTGATACCTTTTTGACTGGAACTTGCCCCATTTGCACTTTTAAAATGTGCATTTGGGGGACGGGAGATAAGCATTTTCATTCTTTAGTCAAGGGGGGGAGGGAAGTATGCATTTGGGTCACACTTTAAAAGAAATGTGCAATCAAATGTGGACTTTCCCATTCGAACAAACAAACCAAAAAGTTCACATTTGGGAATGGAAATGAGGCAGACTGAGCTTCGAGGTGGAACTTGGAGAACCTCAATGAGCTCAAGTCTTGCTGATTCTCCCATCTCTGAGATGGAGGTTCTGCTGACTGGCAAGGACATATTGTTGTTCTAGGACAGGGCTCTCCAACCTTGGGTCCCCAGATGTTGCTGGCCTACAGCTCCCAGCATACCCAGCCAGCATGGCTAATGGCAAGGGATTCTGGAAGCTGTAGTCCAGCAACATCTGGGGACCCAAGGTTGGAGAGCCCTGTTCTAGGAGCTTACATAGGTGAGCTGAATGCCTACATTCCCAGAAACCTCATGAATATATTTTAATGGTATTTGAGGGATATTCCAAAATATAACTTTTAAACTTACATTCTCAATTGGTAAGAAGTTTCAAAACACCAACATCTTTGTAATATCATTATTTACATTCTTCTGAAGATAGGTGATGGTGCTCTCTAATCCTCATTCCAGCATCCCACCACATTTATGTAGCTCTTATACAGTTATACAGTCATCTGGTTAGCATTGCCCCTTCGGATAGTAATGAGAGGTCTTCTCCAACCCCTTAGCTGCTATAAAGTATTCGGAAGTTAAAAGCACAGATGGAAAAAAAAAATTGTCTCAATTTTATACTTCTGCAAAAATGGTAATTGTGTACTTAAAATGTACAAGATGGATGTTCAGAAATATACACTGATAGCCTAAATTATATTTGGTCATAATTTATGTAGTACAGTCCCAAAGAGATGCAAAATAGAGAGAAGCATAATTTATCTGCTGGAATCAGAGATAGCTTTACTAAAACTTCCATTTATTCTATCCCCTATAGTCTTTACCAGCCTTTGTCCTTAGGGCACATTCTGTTTAAGTTTTCCATATTGCCGTTTGATCACATAGCCTATAATTTGCCTATTGTCAGGAGCAAATTCGTCTCAGAAAATTACGATCACACCTAGAAAACATTTCAGTTTGGAAATGCAACGTATTTATAGCAATATAGATGTGATATTAAAATCAAGTTTCTGTCAGTGAAATATAAGTGCCTGGTAGGACCCGTAAATACCATTCTATCTAACACTTCTTATGTACCATGGATAAGGGTAAGGACTATAACAATAGAGTTACAATTTTAAGGGATGATTTAAATTTGTGCTGCTGGATTTATAATTTAGGATTTAGTTGGCCACCTTGGGATAGTCAGCAGTGTTTATCCTAAAGTCTGTTACCTTTTAGGGGGAAAAAATCATCTCCAAATTAGTTCATCCTGATCAAACAGAATTTGCCTTAAATTTACCCTCTGCAGGGTTTAGCTGCATTTATTTTGTAAAGCAAAACTCTTCCATGTAGAAAATTAGGTCATAAATGTACATCAAAAATATCCACATTAATAAAAAAAGTAATCTTAACAGCATTACTGCTGCCGCTATCCCACTTCCCTCAGATCTCAATGTGAACACAGCTGGAACTGACCAGGACTTTGCTTGGAAGACTACCAAGAGAAACCTAAAACATACAAGAAGTGCTAATGCTAACGTTAGTTTGCCAGCTAAACTCCATCCCCTCCACATCTGTTTTGCCCTATTAAGCTGTCATGAAGGAGAGAGTTGCCATCAGATATGTTGCAAAGAGCTAGGATAGGGGTCCAGAAGCTGCCATTTTGGGTAGGGTTATTCCGGCACATCCCAAGTACATTCAAGCAGTTGAGGCAAGTTCAGGGCCGGTGCTACCATTAGGCCAACTAGGCATCTGCCTAGGGTGCAGGGCTAAAGGGGGCACCAAACTGCCTTGCACCGGCTCTGGGCAAGTTCTACAGGGGAGGGGGAGAAATTGAAAGCTGGGTTGAAGGGTTAGTTCATCCAGCCAACAGAATCAAGTGGCAGAACTTTTCATGGACTAGACCACTTCGAGCCCCAAGTAGGAGTGTTACATAGTTGAGTGCACAGGCACAGAAATCATTATTTTTCCTCTGTTGCATGCTAGCTTTCTCTGTTTAGGAGATCTTGGTTGTAAGGCCTGCAGTTGGTCAGATGAAGGTATAGAACAGCCTTCCCCAAACTGGTGCCCTCCAGATGTTTTGGTCTTCAACTCCCATCATCCCCAACCAAAATGGCCAGTGGTCATGAGTGCTGGGAGCTGTAGTCCAAAATAGCTGGAGGGTACCAGGTAGGGGAAGGCTGGTAAAAGATATTGAATTTGATATACTCTACAGGCCTGTGGCTCATGCGGGCTCAGCTTGTCTGAGCGTGGAAAGCTAAGCAGGGTCAGGCCTGGTTATTACTTGGATGGGAGACCCCTCCTCTAGTTTCCTGCATTGAGCAGGGGGTTGGACTCGATAGCCTTGCAGGCCCCTTCCAACTCTATCTATGAAATCTTGATATACTCTCAGACAGGGAAGGGGAAAGGAAGGGACCAGTCAGAGATAGCAAAGCTGTAGGGCAGAAGCAGGCAAGCTTTTGGGGCCGTGGGCACATTTGGCAATTTGAGAAAACGTCCTGGGCACCACCACAGAAGGCTGCCATGGGAGGTGTGGCAAAAGACAAGTAACCTGCCCAAAATACTGAGTACAAAGAAGAGGTGGAGGCGGAATCCCAACACACTAAACAACTCTTTGAACCCACAGTTTTCAGCATCAGCAGAAACAGCAATCCCAGCTGTTGGTAAGCAAATGTTTTGTTTTATTATTATTTTTTAAGGTGGGAGGGCTAGGGAAACTTGGCAGGTGCCAAGAAATGTGTCTGAGGGTGCATGGGGCACATGGGCACCATGTTTCCTACCCCTGCTGGAGGGGATCAAGCACGGGAGTCCAGTTCAGAGACAAATGGAGAAATACTGACTGATACTCACAGAGATCCAAGTGCTGGAGTTTTTTAAATAGGGATGGGTGAGAAATCCATTCAGTTCACATTCTAATGCTAACTCACCTAGTTTCACATTTTAGAATCCAATTTGCTAACCGAAACATAGTTATCCTTCAAAATTTGCAATGGATTTCTCCAATCAAAGGATATGTGTAAGTTAGAGAAAAGTGCACACACAAAAATGGGTATATTCATGAAAATAATGTAAAAAATGCATTATATTTGGAAAAGTGTGTGTGTGTGTGTGTGTGTGTGTGTGTGTGTGTGTGTCTGTGTGGCAAAATTGAGTGCAAAAATGCGTGTATTAGGACAGGGGTAGGCAAAGTGCCCCCAGAAACCTTCCTTGGTTGGCACCCACCCACAAAGACACTCTACTTCTCCCAATTTTTATTTAAAACCATTTGTATTTTTTCTTACTAGTAGCTGGGATTACTTCAAAGCAAAGCGGGAGCCACTAGCTGCTGCCATCCTAATTTCCCACGAATGCCTCTGGTTACTCATCCATTTGTGACCAGCCATGCCCACCCATGGCAGCCATTTTATGGGTATGCCCAGCACAGTTTCACAAATTTCCAAATGTGCCCTTGCCTTGGGCCCAAAAGGTTACCTACGCCTGTATTAGGATAATTTTCATGCAACCTTTTAAATAAAGAATCTCAATATTTGGGACAACAAACCAAACTTAGGATGGGAAAAATGAGAAACCAAAGTTGACAGATCTGTCCATCCTTAGCTGGAAGTAAAGATGAAGATTTATCCTCCATACAATTCCAAACACAAGTGGAGAGAATAATCATCTGGTTCATGCGCGTGTGAACCAGCCCAATGACAATGCAAAAGGGATCTCAGAAATGATTCCCCTCCTGGTTGTCTTCCACTGAGAGAAGATGAAATAGCACCCTAGATGCCATCCTTCAGATAAGAGCTTCATCTGAAGCCTCATATATTTTGTTGATATTAAAGATCTTATGGCTTTTAGAGGCAGAGTGTCGGTATTAATCATTCCCTTAACACACTGTCAGGGTTTTCTCATTTTTAAAGCTGCCCCACCCTTTAACTCAATGGAATCTTGCCACTTGCCAGTATGAAACATCTTTGCTCAAAGACACATTTCATTGCATGGTAGCCCACCCTATCCAGAAGGCTCAAGGCTAATTACCGTTTTAAGACAAATGTAAATCAAATGATATACCATATCGTACATGTTGTAAAATACAGTAATACCTTGGATTGCAAGTAACTTGGTTTGAGAGTGTTTTGCAAGACAAGCAAATTTTTAATTAATTAATTATTTATTTATTTATTTTTACTTGATATACAAGCGACGTCTTGCAATACAAGTACTGTAGTATGGCTTAAATTAAAAATCTCTGAACAAATTTGGGGGGGGGATTTCGTTTTGATCTAAGAGTGCTTTGGATTACAAGCACGTTTCCGGAACGAATTATGCTCTCAATCCAAGGCATGACTGTACTGCGAAAAATACGTGGTCACCTGCCGTCACCACGGCTGTCTTTCAGAAACCAGGCCAAGCTCATCCTCTTTGTCTGAGTTTTTCATACAGTTTAAGACCTTAACTGTGTGACGGTTGTTTAATTGTAGTTCGTAGTTAGTAATTCCTATTGTTTTCATAAGATCCCTTGTGGGGCTTTATGTTGGGGGTATATGTATGGTGTATGCTTGGGAGAACCCTGTTAGAAGTTCTGTTAGGAGAGTGAACAACACACATCGGATTGCCCCGTGGGCCTTTAATCCCACATCTGGTGTGTCCCAGTTTCAGGGGTCAAAGGACTCAGGCAGTAGCTGTAGCTTAGTGTGAAAAGGGAAAGAAGGTTTATTAAGCAAAATACCGTTCAATAGCCAAGCCTAACACTTGGTTCTCTCTAGAAAGCCATGTGCTCAGGATGAGCACATGGGAGTAGCAGTAGCATGACTGCTCAGATAGAGAACAGGAAGTCAGAGCGACCACAGGACAAAAAAGATACCCTCAGAGTATCAGCCTGCATGATAGAGGCAGCAGGAAGTGGAGGTCAAAGAGCAAGGAAAGAAGGTATCCCTGTCTGCTCTAGTCCCGATGCCCCTAGTGGTCATTTGGGAGAGATAGGTGCAGAGAGATAATGCCAAGGTCCAGTTCCCAACACTTGAATAGTAAGAGAAGTGGGGTAAATGTTTCTTAAATAAGTCAACCAAATTCTCAGATGTCCGCTGCCAGATGCTTCCGCGTTCTGATGGCAGGAAGCACCACCCGCCTCGCTCCTCATCCGTCATGACTCCAACATCAGTAGGGGGTGAAAGGAGGTGCATTGGGGTGGATGGGGAAGACCTTTCATCCACTGGATCCAAAGCCGTCCTGTTCCCGCAACATGCCCCAGGCAAGGGAGGACAATTGTGCCAATCCTGGAACTGGAATAGTTGCTTCCCCCCCCCCACTGGAAGCAATGGGAAGCGGTGGGAGGGAAGGTTAGAAAGGACTGCTGCAGCTGACAAAAAGGGAAAGAAAAGGGGGAAATACTGCCCCCTGTTGTCTGCCTTGGGCATGGCTAGCCCAGGAGAGCTTTGGAATTGGTGGTTCCTCTGCCACAGATCCTCCCCCAACCAACCCCATAGGATTGCTCTGCCAGGCATATGGCTGGGAGGCCAAATCAGGATCATGAACATGGCACATGGCGGGGTGGTGGTGGAACCCTTCCCGCTGCACCACAGTCATTTCCCCAAATTTCCCATGGAAAGGAAGCTGTCACACACACCCAATACTATTTTCCTTTGCAGGGGAGGCTGTCATTGGTGCCAATGGGAGCTTCCCTCCTGGAGCAAATAGCAGATTGTGTGTGGGGGGGACTCCCTCCAGGACCACAGTGTAGAGTTGAAACCCCCCCTTCTGCATACTCTGGTTCCAATCCTGATTGCCAGCCCCTCCCCCACTGCTGTTCTTTTTAAAGTAGAATCCATGCACACATACAATGCGTCATCTGCTTTGGTGTTTCGTGGACTCCTGTGCTGGAAGTAAGAAAGGGAACTTCGATTTCCATCTCATGTCACTTTCCCATGTTTTTAATGCATAATTTGATTCTGCCCTGTTTTCACTTTAATCTATAATGTATTGATGGGTTGATTTAAGAAGTTCATCTCAAAATATTATTTAAATGCAAGCGTTAATATTTCTAAATGTGCCTTGTCTCTGAAAAGACATATTTAAATTCATATTTTTACATACATTTTAATGGCAGAGAGAACTGTATCTGCATCTCTCGGCATCTGGAGATGTGCAAAATGAGAGCGGACAGCTAACACCCAAACTGCACATTGGCTTGAGAGGTTCAGATCAGGTCATTTCATGTAGGAATTGGCCACGGTCGTCAAATGCCTCGAGTGACCCCATGGAAAAGCAGGACACAATTAATTAGGAAGTCTTTCTTTAAAGCCTTCCATCCAGTGATATAGTGGTCAATTTTGAAGTGCAGGGCACTCATCACAATAGTCCCCGTAGCCATGTGAGTTTATTGAACCATATCAATAGGGGAGTTACAGCGAGTGGGAGCTTACCGGCTTGGGGGGGTGCTCTGGAGCACACACACCCGCTCTCACCGCTCGCAGCGCCAGGGAACCGGAAGTGACGTGATGGGTTCCCCATCGCGTCACTACCGGTTCCCTGGCGCTACATTTTTAGCATAAAAAACCAGGGCAACCCAGCTTAAAACAGCCGTGAATAGCAAATCACGTCCATTTCAAACTGGTTTTTATGCTAAAAACGCAGCGCCAGGGGAACCGGTAGTGACGCGCAGGAGAACTGAAGCTCCTTTCCCCAGTGTGGCATGGATTGAGTGGGCGGGAAGGTAAGTCACGAGAGCCTCAGGAGGGGCGAGCAGGCCGCTTTTGGCCTGCTTTCAGCCCCCGCAAGACTCGCCGTTACATTTCTACATATCAACAAATCATTTCTAACAGTTTTCATCTCCACCAGGAGCAGGCCTTTTCATAAAGCTAATGGGTTTAAATTGCCCATGCAACACCAGACCACCCCAAAATACTTTGCATTACGACTAGTGGTGGGCGATCCGCCAGCGCCCCACCCCGCCTCCGGCTCCGGCTCAGTGGATGCCGCTGCTGCAACCGCCGAGCTGGGCCGAAAGCAGACGGGTGCCGAGCCACTCAGCGGACTTCCAGGTTACCCCAGCAGGCCACTTTTTACATAGAAAATGCCGTAAGATAGGTCAAAAGAGGCCACAATCTGTGCAAGTTACACAAATTGTGCCCACTTTGGGCAAATCTTACAGCATTTTCTACATAAAAAGCGGCCTGCCAGGATCCTGGAAGTCACTTCCTCCCCGGCTCAACTCGGGAGAACTCGAGTCAAGCTGGGGAAGGAGGTAAACAGGACAGAATGGGGGGGGGGGGGCGAGCCTGGCCAGTTCACCAGATTTCCACCCTCCAAACAAACTCCTCACATATCCCTAATTACAACAGGAAAAGCACACAATGACATGCTGTTACTGAGACGGTTCATTAACCCCCACCCACAGCTACTGTGAGACTTGCAACTTAAGCTCAGAGGGAACAGGGAAGCCCCAGGGGGGTGGCAGATGACATCATCATCCCTGCTAATCAAAACGTCCCAGGGCTTCGACCCTGTGCCCTGACTTGGCTACACTACCACTTCCATTACTGATTGACTTTAGTCAAACATCTCATATTCTTTGACTTTCTGTCCCTCGTTGCCCCCCAAGCTATGCATTGCAACAGCCAACGGTGACACTCCGAGATCAATGTTGCCCAAATTTAGAACAAAACAGAGGACTCCATTTTAAAGACTGCTTGACAAACACCACCTTGAAAAGAAACTGAGCAGAATTTTAAAAAAAAGACCACAGTGGAGGAGGGAAGAGTTCAGCCAAGTGTGTCTACTGATTTGTTCTGTCATCTCATCACTTCAGGAATGATGCGCAGATCTTTCTCCTTGAAACTGCCAGCAATTTAAGTACATGCATGCCTAGGACTCCCTTGCAAATAAACCAATTAATTGTGCTGTATTCAACGATTCAATGATAGCCAGCTCCATCTGTAGTAATTAGTTCATTTTAATTAAATAATTCATCCATAGTAAAGTATTTGGGTTCATATTTGTCATTCTCAATATTTATTGCATTCTGTTTTCCCTATGCCGATCAAGCAACCGTTCTACAAGTCCTCCTGCACCATAGAGTTAAAACAGAACAACAGACGTTCCCAATACAGGTGTCTATAGCTGGACTATGCCATTTTTAAACTGCAGTGGGGGGGGATGGTGTTCGAACACCCCCCTACATAAAATACTCCAACATACAGAAAACTAGCTCGTTAAGGAGAAGGTTCTAGAGTAGCCTTTTCCTTGACATAGTGATTTTGTTAAAGTGGGGAATATGTGTGAGAGTTTTGAAATATTCAACCCATAAGTTCAGCCTTGCTACCAATGGCCATCACCTCATCTTATAAAAGTAAATTCCATAGGTTATTTGTTTCGTTTGCATCCAATGATGGGGTGCTATTGCACTCATGCCCTGCTTGTGGGCTTCCCATTGGGGCATGTGGTTGGCCACTGTGAGAACAGCAGGGCTCTTTTTCTGTTCTTCTGATGTAACCCAAGGTGCCGTACATGGGGTTCGTACATGGTCTGCCACGCAGGCACTGGCCACCAGACCCAGAACTGCTTCACTTCAGCAAGGAGGCTGCATCATGCGCCTTCAGACCATGCCTGGAGCATGCCCTGCCACTATAATACATTGTGTGGAAAATTACTTTCTTTTCTGCAATGAATTTACTGCCATTTTTTGTTAGTTCCAAGAGGGGCACTCTCCAAAGATTGGATTAATCTTTGTGGTGTCAGCTTACCTTAAAGACAAGGTGCTGCATGGTGGTGAACCTATTTTGGAGATGGAGTACAGCACCATGCATAGCTCCTATGAAGCTCAGAATATAAGCTGCAATGGATGGGGAGCCCCTGCCCCACTGACACAGGAGTCGCCAGCCTGCCCTGGAGAAAGCGATCAGTGCCCTGCCCTGTAGAGCTCCCAGCTCAAGCCATGTAGTGCCTGACAGGAGGCTGATTATGAATGTTTCACACACCAGCCTCCCCTGACAAAAAGGAGAAACTCTTGGCCACTTTCTCTTTATGAGAGAGGGAGGAGTGATCTATCCCTGCCTCTCTCTGCATGGAGAAGGGGTCTCCTATGACATCGGGGGAGGGGCTTCAAGAGGGAGATGCCTCTCTCCTGAGAGCCCTTCCTCTCATGGAAGTCAGATCCTGCATTCATAGAATCATAGAATCATAGAAAAGTAGAGTTGGAAGGGGCCTACAAGGCCATCGAGTCCAACCCCCTGCTCAATGCAGGAATCCAGGTCAAAGCATCCCTGACAGATGGCTGTCCAGCTGCACCTTGAATGCCTCCAGAGTGGGAGAGCCCACCACCTCCCTAGGTAGTTGATTCCATTGTCTTATTGCTCTGACAGTCAGGAAATTTTTCCTGATGTTTAGGTGGAATCTAGGTTCCTGTAACTTGAGCCCATTATTCCGTGTCCTGCAAACTGGGATGAACGAGAAGAGATCTTTGCCCTCCTCTGTGTGACATCCCTTCAAATACTGGAAGAGTGCGATCATATCTCCCCTCAGTCTCCTCTTCTGAAGGCTAAACATGCCCAGTTTTCAGTCTCTCCTCATAGGGCCTTGTTTCCAGTCCCTTATCATCCTTGTTGCCCTCCTCTGAACCCTCTCCAGTTTGTCTATGTCCTTCTTAAAGTGAGGTGCCCAGAACTGGACGCAGTACTCAAGATGAGGCCTAACCAGTGCCGAGTAAAGGGGAATTAGCACTTCCCACGATTTGGAAGCTATACTTCTATTAATACAGCCCAAAATTGCATTTGCCTTCTTTGCAGCCACATCGCATTGCTGGCTCATATTCAGTTTGTGATCTACCACAATTCCAAGATCATTCTCACTTGTAGTATTGTTGAGCCAAGTGTCCCCCATTCTGTAACTCTGCATTTGGTTTCCTCTCCCTAGGTGCAGCACTTGGCATTTATCCCTATTAAATTTCATTCTGTTGTTTTCGGCCCAGCGCTCCAGCCTATCGAGGTCACTTTGAATTTTGTTTCTGTCTTCCAGAGTATTAGCTGTTCCACCCAACTTTGTGTCATCTGCAAATTTGATAAGCATTCCCTGTACCTCCTGATCCAAGTCATTAATAAAAATGTTGAAGAGCACTGGGCCCAGGACCGAGCCCTGTGGTACCCCACTCGTTACCTCTCCCCAGTTTGAGAAGGAACCATTGATAAGCACTCTTTGAGTCCGATTCTGAAGACACTCTATCTGAGGAGCCCTTTTCACACCCATTCACAAATTCCATGCACAATCAATCCATGGAGGGGAGCATGAGGCTGTGCCCATGGATCTTCATTTGCAGGGTACCAGTAATAAGCACACCTTGTAGGTGTGTAGGCTCTTTTCAGAAGACGCACATAACATGTGGAGGTTGGGGGAAACCTGGCATGATCCCTCTCCATGCATTGGCTGTATGTAGAATGTTGCCATGTGTAAAGGACTAGGGTGAAATGTCCTGGATTCCAGGTGATGTGCTCAGAATTTGCCAGAAGCAAGGGCCGGGAATTCATAGATTCATAGATCATAGAGTTGGAAGGAGCCTACAAGGCTATCTAGTCCAACCCCCTGCTCAATGCAGGAAACTGGAGGAGGGGGGTCTCTCATCCAAGTAACAACCAGGCCTGACCCTGCTTAGCTTTCCACGCTCAGACAAGCTGAGCCAGCGTGAGCCACAGGCCTGTATACTGACCAGAACGTTCTGTGTCATGGTGAAAATATCCATGCCAATGCCATTTGGTTGATAGTGTCATATAAGTATGATAATTTGCCGTCAGTGATCAATGCAAGATATGTTGTATTTAGGCACTGCAATGTCAGTCGGGGTGGACAATAATTTTTTTCTGTCAGGGACCACATGTTGGTGGTGAGCAGCGCCAAGCCAGTGATAGGCAGGACCAGAACCAAAAGTGGGTGGATCACCCGTTTTTTTTTCCCCTTTCTCTTTCTACCACTCTCTTTTCTCTCTCTCTCTCTTCCTTCCTTCTTTCCTTCCTTCCCATGCAGCACAGCAGGCTTTCAAACAGAGGATGCCTTCATATGGAGGATGGTTCTTTGGCAGCTGCCTTCTGCAAAAGAGGATGCCTGACTACCCTACCTTGGGTTAACAGACACGGCAAGGCAGAGCAGGGGAAACTGAGGTTGGTATGGGAGATAAGGTAGGAGCTAGCAAGGAAGCAAGTACGGCAACATTCTGAAAACTCAGAGAAACAACAACCTATCTGGATAATTCCCTTTAGCAATGACTTGCCAACATGAATGGAATGCAGCAAAGTTACAGCACACTGTGGCACAGGATTGGCTATTGATGGGCACCTGACTGCAAGGATCAGAAGATGCTGACCAATAGCTTGAACTTCTGCCACAGTTCCATCCTCCAATCAGCATCCCTGACAGTGCACAGTGCAGGGAGAAAGCCAGGGGAGACTGGTGACTCCTATTTTGGTGTGGTTCCTTTTCCATTATTACAGGTTTTGCAGGTTTTATTTGGAGCTTCATAGGAGCTACCCATGGTGCTCCACAGTGGAGAAACTATTTGGGGTGGAGTTCAGCACCATGTATAGCTCCTATGATGCTCCAAATAAAACCTGAATGACCTGTAATGGAAAAGGAGCCCCACCGAAATAGGAGTCACCAGCCTCCCCTGGAGAGAGCAATCAGTCCACTGCCCTGTAGAGCTCCCACCTCAAGCCATGCAGTGCCTGACCAGAGGCTGATTAGGAATGTTTCACACAGCAGATCAAGTTGCATGGAGCCAGGGATGTGTGCGGAGCTTGATTGGGGGGTGGAAGACCAGCAAACTCAACAGGCTCAACCCCCCCCCCAAGCTCCACTCACCCTACCTTTTCATAGATTTCATAGATCATAGAGTTGGAAGGGGCCTACACAAGGCCATCGAGTCCAACCCCCTGCTCAATGCAGGAAACTAGAGGAGGGGTCTCCCATCCAAGTAACAACCAGGCCTGACCCTGCTTAGCTTTCCACGCTCAGACAAGCTGAGCCAGCGTGAGCCACAGGCCTCTTCCAGCCTGAGCACCAAATTCGATTTCATAGAGGCTCTCAGGGGCCACATTCCCGTGTTGGGTGGGGGCAAAGGCAAAAGGGGGCAGGGCAAAACTAAAAAATATCACCATCTTTTAGCTTCAAGCTCTTACTTGCAGTAATTATGCTTTAGGAGAGGCATTTCAACCTTTTAGAATGGGAGGGGGGAAACTGCACGAAAGCCACCAAATGATTGAAGGTTGAGGGAAATGGATGGGGCCAGTAGAGGGGTGCGTGGCCATCTGTGGAACCCCCAGAGGACCAGATTGGGACCCCACGCTGGTCAGATCTGGCCAGCAGGCCTGATGGTTCAACATCCCTGCAATAGGTGGTGGTTAGAGCATTGAACTAGGACTTGGGAGACCTGGATTCATATCCCGCTAAGCCACAAAGCTCACTTGAGGAGGGCTTGGGCCAGTCATTCCATCTCTCTCTCTCTCTTTCTGAGCCTAGCCCACCTCACAGGGTTGTTGTGAGGATAAAATGGAGTAGTTGGTAATTGCATTACAATTTAATTGCCATCTAATCCCGAGGAAATGTAATCCAAGAGTTCCGGTACCTTTTTCTCCAGAAAAAAAGCACTGAGTAGTTCTATGGACATTGGATAGAGCTCCTCAGAGGAAAAGCAGGATATAAACAGCATAAATAATACTGAAGTGTGTTTTTAAGTGGCCACTAGACTGAAACAGAACATTTAAATCCAGCATCTTTGGGCCAACATTCTGGAGGATCAACCAAATTGTAATAGGATTTGGGGGCAGGTAAGGAGGAAGGGAAATAGATATTTCCTGTGTGTGAAAGAAGGCATTTGAAATGCAAGATACGTTTCATTTGGCTTTTAACCATCATGGGCTGTCTTTTAACCCTGGGCATGTCAAGTATCAGCCTTTCCCCTGGGGGGATCAAAGATCTAGGGTTAACAACTTTGGGCTTTAAAAATTCATCGAGGTACAAACAATACTGCTGTCAGTGAATATGCCTTACAACAAGGAAGGGGTGGGCTGCAGAGGGAAAGTTACCCCCGTAGAATACTTGGCAATTAACTCCAGCACTGTCAGCAATATTTGGAGAAATTTCTGAAAGACGGCAAAAAGACAAAACAAAACCACCTCTCCTCTTCGCCGTACCAAGCAAGACACAAAGCTGCCGCAGCGACAACAGAGAGCATTGCGATATGTGTGTGTCTTACTTCTTAACCAAGCCGCTAATCACGCAAATTATTGCGACTAATTACATCTGAAGGTCTAATTAATTCTTTCAGTACCACATCATTTAGTACGCATTCACAACACAGCACCTGTTTTGAAAATCCTTGCAGTTAATTTGTTTATAAACAAACACTATTTGCATAAAATGCTTAATGACTGGTTTAACCGCTAGTACAATACTCCAGCTTTGTCTTAGTAGTTGAGGTCATCGAAGGCCACAATAAATTAATTTTAAACTATACAAATTAATTTAAATAGAATGTGCGAATTTCTCATTAATAAAGAAAACATTTCTAACATGTTAATTAATATCTCTGTAACAGGCTAATTACTGTCTGCATAACAAGTGCATCTATGATCCTACCTTAAAGGATATACTTTTAAAAAAAAGAAAGGAAGGAAGGAAAATACTCTGCATGAACACATCTTTACCCATCCTAATTATATCCAGAGTACATTTCAGAGTGGCTGAAAGAGGTGAAAAACCGCATGGGTATAAAACCAAGATCAGGGCTGGTTAATGTCATAGGAAGCTGCCTTATATTGGGTCAGACCCTTGGTCCATCTACCCCAGTATTGTCGACACTGACTGGCAGGGGCTCTCCAGTTTTTCAGGTAATATTCTTGCCCTACCTGGAGATTGAGCCAGGCACCTACTGTATGCAAAAGCATGTGTTCTACCCAATGGAGTCTAGTGGCTCCAATGTCAGCGGGGCAGTGTAGCCACTCCGGGGTTCAGTCTGAACTTTAAAGGAGCTATCCATGGTGCTGAACCCTGGCCCAAAATAGATTCGGCACCATGGATAGCTCCTTAAAAGTTTGGAATAAAATTTGGAGTGGATACACAGCCCCGTGAATATTGGAACCACTAGCCTCTACTGGTTCTACTACTGAGCTATGCCCCCCCCCAAGATGACTGCGGTCTTGGCTGCTGTTACCACCTTTCAGTAGCCAGAAGCTGTAGCAAATGGATGTGGGCTCCAGCACTGAGTGGGCCAGTGGTGCCCCCATACACATGGCAGCAGTTGGAGCCAGCTGGGCAGACAACATTTCAAATTTCCCCCAAGGCCTGACATAAGCGTCACTCCAGGGTATCGCAGAAAATTAAAAATGAATGCCCCCAATGGAAAATGGTGGCTTTGCTGGTCCACCCGCCAAGTGCAGGAGGGGTCGGGGTCATCAGCTCCGCTGGACCCTGACCAGGCTCTTGTGGCCACATCAGCTGTTCAAGGGTGCCGCCGTGCCTGCTGTTGCTGAGCCTGCCACACCCACGGGACTTGAAAGCATCTGGCTTCCAAACATAAGCCTAGCAATTTATGGGGGGGGGTAGTAGTTCCCTGCAGCCACTTCTGTAAACCTGGTGAGAGAGCAACACCAGCAAGAGGACTGGGGGGCCCACCCACTCCAGTGCCTCCAACAGCCACTGCCCTTAAGAGTTCTAAGGACTGGGTGCTGTGGAGACCATCTAACTAGGCATAGGACTGGGGAGAGAACTCTGAAGAGCCCACCAGGATCCTGCCCCCTCTGAAGAACCCACCAACTTTCAAGAGAGCAGAGCTGGGAGCCACAAAATACCATTGTTTGCTACCATCAACAAGACCTGGTATTTCTGGCTCTGTTATTGTGAGGACAATGTCCTCTGCCTAGACATCTGATTTTAATATTGTGAATTGCTTTGACTGAAACCCATAATGAATGAATGAATGAATGAATATATAACAATATTATTGGGGGAACACTTTATTCTGCAGACCATGGTCTAGGGGCCAAAAGCATATCTACCCACTCTCAAAAAGAAACTAGATCCATTTCAAAGTAGATCAGGTGATAACTGTCTGGACCTTGCATTCAGGACTGCTGAGTTCAATAACTTGATCTGAAGGTGAAGCGGCTGGAGCTAGACGTGCACCAGGAAAGTGACCAAGCAATGGCAGAAGATATCAGTGCTGAACCACAGGCAGCCATCAGAGGGGAGCATGGAGCTGGAAACCAGGAGTTGTGCCAAGCGATCAGAACCAAGGAACAAAGCCAGGAGTCAGAGCTAAAGAACACCACAGAGAAAGACACCAGATCTTGGAAGACTCACACAGCACATAGTTAAACTATGGAATTCACTTCCACAAGATGTAGTGATGGCCACCAATTTGGTTGGCTTTAAAAGAGGATTGGACAAATTCATGGAGGAGAAGGCTAGCAATGGCTACTAGTCCTGACTGGCTCTATGCTACCTCCAGTATCAGAGGCAGTATGCCTATGTGTCCCAGTTGCCAAGGAACATAGGCAGGATGGTGCTGTTGCACTCATGTCCTGCTTGTGGGATCCCATGGGCAGCTCGTTGGCCACTGTGCGAACAGAATGCTGGACTAGATGGACCCTTGGTCTGATCCAGCAGGGCTCTTCTTATGTTCTTAAGACTGTTGCTGCTCAGGCGAAGCCCCAGCCCAAACAAAAGAACATAAGAATCACCAGTCTGGTTCAGACTAAGGATCTATCTAGTCCAGCATCCTGTTTTCCACAGTGGCAACCAGATGCCTAGGGGAAACTGAGATGCCTAGGGGAAACAAGGACACTTGTTCCAGCTCTACAATATACTTTTTTCAGATGCAGCAACCAGAACTGTACAGCAGCGATGGGGAAGGGGAACCAGTGGCAGTGTGGCACTCCAGGTTTTCATTGAGCTATCCACCATGACCCCAAGTTCCCTTTCTGGTCATTAACTGCAAACTCAGCCCCCATCAGTGTATAAGTGAAGTTGGGGGGGGGGGGTTGCCCGCCCCAATGGACATCACTTTACACTAACTTACACTGAACTGCATTTGCCGTTTGACGCCCAGTCACACATTTTGGAGAGATCCTTTTGGAGGGTTTCACAATCCTTTTTTGTTCTTATCACCTGAACAATTTGGTGTCATCAGCAAACTTGGAACCTTACTGCTCCCCCAAAACACTAGGTCATTTATGAACAAATGTAAAAGCACCAGTCCTCCCAATACTGATCCTTGGGGAACCCCACTTCTTACATCCCTCCATTGTGAGAACTGTCTAGGAGTGCCATATAGCAAGTATTGATGGGTGGGCCAGTGCAGAGCAGAAGAATACTTCATTGGTCTGGAAGATACTCCAAACCACAGCTCTTATGGCTCACCACAGGTGAGTTGAGGGTTCCTATTTGTAGCCCTGGTGGCTCCTGATTGTGCACACTTTCATTTCATTTATTTATTTATTTATTATTTATTTATTACATTTATACCCCGCCTTTTTTCCTGCAAGGAACCCAAGGCGGCTTACATAATCCTCCTCCTCCTCCTCTCCATTTGATCCTCACAACAACCCTGTGAGATAGGTTAGGATGAGAGGCAGTGACTGGCCCAAAGTCACCCAGTGAGTTTCATGGCCGAGCGGGGACTAGAACCCGGATCTCCCGAGTCCCAGTCCAACACTCTCACCACTACGCCATGCTGGCTCTATGGATAACATCTCCATAACGTTCTTCCAGGATGGCAGAATGTACCACAAATGTACACAACACATTCCTCCACATATGGGTATATTTGGAGACAGGTTTACATGAAAATAATACTGTGGACCAGGCCCTAATATGCTTTTAATTAAAAAGCAGTATCCCTTTGATCCTTGCACTCTGCATTTAGCCTGGACATTCATGTGCAGATTGATAGCTGCCCCCCCCCTTGATTTTGATGTACCAGATACAGAAATTAAATGTAATCATCCCAGCTTCCTATCAAACAGATTCTTTGCATGAGTCATCCATGAAATATGTTTATAGTCCTAAAGTTTGTTTCTGATTTGCAAGCATTTTCACATTTGATAAGCACCTGTTGTAAATTTCCATCCACTCATGAACCATTCTTATGATAGGGAGCTAGGAACTGTAAAATATATTTATATATCCTTCACCTTGTGGAGTGTTGCCCCTTAATGCACATTCGGATAAATTCATAGCATTGTACTTCTCTGGGCATTGTACTGGAATTCCCATTTCCAAAGGGAAAGTTATATTCTGAGATTATTAAGTACAGGGATATAATTGTTTAGCAGACTGGCTACTTCAATGAATTGTATTCAATTTGACAAAAAGAAGTACTCACAGAAATACTAGTTAACCCCAAGTTTCCCTCCAATTATTTTATTTTTTTACACTTCCCTACCCTGTAAAGGTTTTGCCGTATGGAGGCCTAGCAGGAGAGCATCAAGGAAGGAATTGTATGGAGCCTGTGGTTTCTCCAAATCCTTTCTGCTAGAGAAGCAAGCAGAGGAATAAGTGGGGGTTACTACAGCTGTATGTTGTAGTAATAAACTCTCTGCAGCATTTTACACTAGTGGGTTTTTCCCTAGGTTCTGGAATTCCCTCAGCATTCTAGCCCTGCTCCTGCCTATACGACACTGATACAATGTAGGCAGACGTAATTCAGTTCTATGTGCCATATTATTATTATTTTTAAAAAAACTGAACATTTAATAGTAGCAGTGGCCCCAGATGCATGCATAGACTATTTACTAAGTATGGAGAGTGCCTATTCATTCTTTAGAGTATTAATCTCCTTACAGGAAAAATAGCTTGTATCTTTTTCTTCTGTTTTGGTTTGCCACTTTGGACAATGTTTTTCTTAGCCTACCCTACGGATACTCTGATCTCTGTGCTATAAGGACTCCAAGGGCCTTGAGGATTTTATTTGACATAAACAAAGCAGGCCTTTAATTTGGGGAGATAAGTCACCCGGGCAGCTGCTGGAGAAAAGGAGGCCAGAAGAGAACAACAAACGGCAGTCCTGCTGTGTCTAACTTTAAGAAGTTACTGGAAATGCCCCCCATTCTCCAACACCCAAACTATTTCGGCAAAGCACACCTCATCATCTCCCCAGCCTCCCTTTTCACCTACCCTTGGCGCCGTGAACTCACGAGATGGTTTCCCTTCCAATTAAGTACCCCTCGCATTTTGCAAAGAAAGGCGATCGCCATGTGAAAAATTATCTTTTAAAATGGAGTTTAATTTGCATATAAGGAACGGGAGATTTATGATGAGCAGTGTAGCGCGGCACTGCATCTGCCTAGGATCAGTCGTAATTTAGATGGCTTGTGACCGATCTTAAATTCTAAAGCACAGCAAAGATGAAGTGCTCTGTTGCCATGTTATTGTCAGGAGTCTAAGACTTACCAGAGATTTATTAGTAATCTTATCACAAACATGTCTCAAGTCTTTGCTTTTAATATGGGCCAAGCTCCTCTGAGGAATGTTCCTCCGTGCAATTATATTTCTCAATGCATGCATTCTGAAGCTTAGTTGATTTCCTTCCCAAAATAAAGCGACCCATCATTACACTACAGTAGCTCGGGTACATTTTTCCTCGGCTACTTAATAATCAATGTATTCATCATTTAAAAAAAAAGAAAAGAAAAGAAAAACCTGAGGCCCTGAAGCAATGGGTTGTGTGTTTTTTTTAGCATATTCTAATGACTAGCGACTTGCAAATTACATTGACCTTTCATGTACATTCTGTAAGCACCTTGTTCTAATGTGTACTGTATTTATAGTTTGCCAATACAAACTAGCCAAAGATTGGATAATTACTGTAATCTATTAGCTCGATTGCTTTGCCTGCTCATTTGTAGCATGGGCCACGCCAAGCCATTTTAAAATGCTGCCCTATCCTTCATCTGCAGCAGGATCAGAAACTCAGGATGGAACTCACTCTGTCTTCACATTTAGACACTCTTAGTAAAATATGAACAATAGCCTATTGCAGCTCAAGGATTTTTATTTATTTATTTCATTTTATTTGAAAAGGATCTTCTTGATAATTACTGTCAGGATGCTATTTGTGACTGACAAAAAGCACAGCTCACCTAGTGTAAACTTTAGGTGAAAAATGGCAGTCTCACCCAATTTCAACCCATTACCCTGACCTCTCAAGAGCGTTTGCATGCTCCTGGTCTCCAAGAGGAAAGATTTTCATTTTTTAAAAGGAAACTCAAGGAACAAATTTGGGGTAGAAGGGAACGAGTTGTTGCCATAAGTAAATGCTTTGCGCAATGCTTTAATCATTTTCTAAAAGCAATGCTATTGTGACTGCAGATAGAGAAGAGATAGCACATTGGAAGTATTAGTTCAGGTCTTGTTTCTGTTCCTCTCCGTTGACAATCTATTTCAAAGACAGTTATGGATAGATAACACTGCAGACACTGGTAATTAAAACAACACTAATTTTGTCTCGGTGGCTGCGCTTTGTTGTTTGAAATCATCTATCATGGCCTTCATGCTTCATACAATGAGAAGACATTTGTCTAGTCTCATTTTGCTTGGTCAACACTTTTGCTAATATCCCAGCATACCTGAATGCTATTATACTTTTCTCTTTTTTAAAAAAAAGAAAAAAAGAAAAAGGATAGGAGGGGAAAAAATGATGTAGAGCTTCTGGGTTTTGCCATTTTTGCCCCGATTAACAAAGAACGCTGGAATTCTCTCTCAAATAAACATGCCACAGCATCTGCAAGGGATTGCATTATAAAGTACACGTTGATTTCTTTTGTTTCAGATTATTTTTAGGGAGATAAAAACCTTCATTTGCACAGCAGAGTAAATCGCCATGATACTGATCTCTATTTCCTCCAGAGAATAAAACAAAAACAAAAACCTGTTAATCTATACATCTAAAATAAAATAAAATAAACGTTACATATCCCCTGGGAACTGTGTGTGTGTGTGTGTGTGTGTGTGTGTGTATATATATATATATAAATTTGTGTGCATTAGTCTAATTGATTGAGAGACACTAAAGTTCACTTCAAAGTACGTTTTAATGCCATTATACACCCTGCATTTAAGCATTAAGAACTGTGCCAAGCAAATGCTTTCTATCTGAGCTATTAAAATTCAAGGGGAAAAAATTGTACATTCATTGTAAGAAGAAGAAAAGGAGGAAGGGCTGAGGTATTACTGACAAATTAAACCTGAGGAGAGACAATAAAGTAAAAAAAAATAAAGCAATAAAGAGCAATTTCAGAAGCATGATCTTAAATGAAGCCAACAAAATAAGTGATAAGAGATAAAATAGAAGCAGCCTGAAACCAAAATTGTTGTTCTTTATTTTAAGGGCAACCCTTATTTTATAAGAGTATGGCACATTTCTCGCAGAGCCAGCCCAAGACATCTTGCTGCCTGAGGTGGAATAGTAAAAGGCATGCCCTTGTGCCACCCCCAAGTCAAGCTGTATAGTATCCAAGTTATTTTGGGACCTGGCTGGGCACAAAATCCCACAAGTGCTTACAGCAAAAATACAATAATCATCAATTAAAGAATAATGTTCTTCCCTTTCATGACATCCAAAATTAGCTGCCTGAGGTAGTGACCTCACTCTGCCTAATGATAGGGCCGGCCCTGGCAGGAGAATCCACATAGCAACTCTTCTTTTTCCTTTTTCTTTTTAACATAATATAGCCTGAGTGAAATTGTTGCCATGCCAAAGCTCTAGGCCAGTGGTTCCCAACCTTGGGTCCCGTCCCTAGATGTTGCTGGCCTACAGCTCTCAGCATACCCAGCCAGCATGGCTAATGGCAAGGGATGCTGGGAACTGTAGTCCAGCAACATCTGGGTACCCAAGGTTGGGGAACCACTGCTCTAGGCCAAATCACACATTATGTATCTAGGGATGTCACAGAAATCCCAACAGATCCAAATATGTTTTATTTCTGTGAATCTGATCTGCAGATTCTGCAGCGGACCAGCTTTTTTCCAAATCATCTGGATTTCGCAGACTCGCAGACCAGGGTTCTAAGGTGGAAAAAATTCTCATACCTCCCTAAAAACAAAAGTAATTCCGTCAATTAGCGGATGACGGAATGAAAGATGCCCGACAACCCACAAAACACAGATGGAATGAATTTAATACAATCCATACATCCCTATCTGCATCTTATTGCGTTCCCATCCCATCTTTAACTAAATGCAGCCATGGGTTCCTAATTTGAATGCACAAGTAACATGGACAGCGGGGAGGCCTTGGGCCACTACATCCTTCCCCTTCATGTGATTGTTCCTGATCTAAATTGCTCCCATATGCAATTTACTCTGTAGATGTGAGGAAGAAATGATATAGTAGGTGTCTGCATGTACTGACATGGAAAATCTAGAAGCGGGGTGGGTGGGTGTTTTAGATCAGGGAAATAGCATGAGGAAGAAAGCCCCCAATGCTGTTTCCATAATCAAATTAGCAGCCATCCCATGAGAATTGTTAGTTGCTATCAGGGATGAGGACTTGGACTCCAGGATTCGACTCGTGAGTCGGACTGAGTCCCCCCTCTGACTCGAGTCCCAATATTTTTAATGGGACTCGAGACTCGACTCGGGACTCGAGACCAAGAACTCTTCAACATCCCTGGGCTGTGCCAGAAGGAGTGGAGAGAAGTGCAATTGCCGGCGAAGATTTTATTTTTTAACATCATTTTCCTAAAATGCAACCTTTCAGACATTTTGGGTTTGGCTGCCTCTGCCTGCCTGTTTGGGGGTTCCCTGCCTCCTCTGCCTGCCTGGTCTCTTCTTAACCAGTTCCACAGTTTGAATTGTCCAAGACAAACGCCTCTGCCTGCCTGCTTTGGGGTTCCCTGCCTCCTCTGCCTGCCTGGTTATTTTGGGTTTGTCTGCCTGCTCTGTTCTTGCCAAAATCAGTTGCAGAGTTTTGAAATAAAAAGGGCACACTTGTGCCTAGAATTTATTTAAGCCACACATCTGAAGTAGCCTTATTTTGTTGGGAAAAAACTCCGTTGATTTTAATAGGGACTCGTGGAGTCAGCTTTCGGAGGGACCCGGGACTTTGAGTCACCATTTTGGACCAAGGACTCGGACTCGAGACTCGGGTCCAAAGACTCGTGACTCGACTCGTGACTCGAGACCAAGGACTCTTCAACATCCTTGGTTGCTATTGTTTGGGAGGGGGGTTATAAAGTTGGGGAATCAATCACAGTGCCGTGTCTTTTTGGCTTCAGTTTGCTGAAGTCCTATGTTTAGGACTGAAGGAGGTTGAGGTTCTTTGAAAGGAAAATGCCCCTGACACCAGCTGAATGTCCCTATAGTTGTTCGTTTCCAAAAGTCAGTTTCCTCTTAATCCCCAGATAGCTTTTTCAACTTGGGGCACTAAAAGAGCATTTTGGGGAAGGGAGCCCTTGGAGAGGCTGACTCAAGAAAAGGGGAATCACTATCCAGCTTGGGAGCCAACTTTGAATTCCCAGACCATAGAATCAAAGTGTTGGAGGGGGGCTTGTGCCAATCTAGTCCACCCCTCTGCTCATTGCAGGAAACCCAGAGCTAGAACATCCCCAACAGATGGCTGGACACCCTTTTTTTAAGACCTCCAGTGAGGGAGAGCCCCCCCCCCAAGGTAATTGGTTCCATTGTTCAACTGCTCTTACCATTAAAAAGTAAATTCTCTTGATGTTCAATCAAAATCTACTCTCCTGTAACTTATGCCAGGTAGAATTAGTCCTGCCCTCTGGGTGAGCAGAGAGCACATCTTTCTCATGTGGCGGCCATTCAGGTATTTGAAGAGTGTAATTGTTTCTCCCCCACCCCAAGGCTTCTCTTCTCCAAGCTAAACAGACCCAGTTCTTTTGACCTTTCTTTATAGGACTAGTTTTCCATGATGTTCCCTTCCAGAAGATGAAGGCAACAGAGCAACCCTGTGCAGCCATTACACTGTGGAAATCAGCAACCTGATTATCTGGGACCAGGAGGATTAGGCATATTCTGGGATGGGCCCTTCTAAAGAGCAGTGCATGTGTGATGCTTGGGCTTTCTGTAAGAGAAAAATTAGGCACTCAACATGATGTCAAAGCTGACCTTTCCCCAACGTGGGATTACTTCCACAAATAAGAATTTGCAAGGTCAAATCACACACTTTAAGGCCAGCCCAATACTATTTTGTTATGGTACTTCAGTTCAACTGAAAGAGAGCCAGAAGAGAAAAATCAGGCTTAAAATAGACTTCTGCCACAGCAGTAGATCTCCCTCTTTTAAAAATTATATGCAATATCCAAAATGACCTCATATTATCCCCCCATGCACACGCACAATATGTGTGTGTGTGTGTGTGTGTGTGTGTGTGCATGCACACACACCAAAGAACAGCAGTACATGCCATAATACATAATCACAATGTAATCTGGACTTGAGTCAGAACAAGCTCTGGGATAATTTGGAGAACTTTGGTAAACTGGAATTTTGCTGATTTGTACATACTTAGTATTAGCACAAACCACACCCGTGTAGGCCACCCCAAGCTGAATGGAGGAAAGGTCAGATCCAAACAGGAGCACAACATAGTTCACAGCCTGCCATGTCATGTGCTGGTGGACCTCATTTTGAACTGATTTTAACCAATCACAGGACAATTCTGCTACATTCTGACATGTTGTTTAATGCAACATTGAATGTAACAGACAGATGCTGTGTCTTGCCAAGAAAATCACCTGCACCCCAGCCGTTATTTGGTTCAGGACCCAAGAGGAGGTTTCCTCCACAGCCAGCTTGGTGGCCTGTGGGCTGTGATTTTTTTATTGGGACCATGGAAAGGGTTAACCCTCACCCCATCCCACACATCCCCATAGTCCCAATCCAGATGGGTCCCTCTGACAATGTCCATAGCTCCATGGTAGACCACAGGATTTGCATGCAGAAGGTCCAGTCTGCCAGTCAGAATAAATAATATTGAGCTAGATGGACTAACAGTCTGACTCAATATACGACAACAACATCCTACATTTGTATCTAAGGTGGCTCAGGGCCAAAATAGGAACACAGGAAGCTGCCTTATGCTGAGTCAGACCATGGGTCCATCTACCCCAGTATTGACTGGCAGCAATGGCTCTCCGGGATTTCAGGCTGGAGTTTTTCCTGCCCTACCTGGAGATGCTGAGGTTCAAATTTGGGACCTTCTTCTACATGCAAAGCAGGTGCTCTAGCACTAAGCTATGGACCCTCCCCAAATTAAGCATGGCACCAGTGGGACAAGAGCCAGGAGACCTTGGGTGAGACCTTGGGTGAGCCTTTGCTGGAATACAGACGACCTTCTCCAATTTGAGCTTGTGCTTATTAAAACTATCTCATGTGTTTTATTGCTTTATTAATAATGTATAACACACACACACACACACACCCTGCACAGGTATCCCACAGCCACGGCAGTTAACCTTTCAAATAGCAAAGCAACCCCACCCCCAAATAACCATAAAAATAAGATGAATAAGATAAAATTTTATACCTAATTTTAAAAGAAAGCAAAAATGACATTTGGCGCAAAATTAAAACCACCCAAACAGAGCCCCCAAAGTGAATTCAAAGTACATATTTTTCAGATTCTCCAAAAAGTTAAAACTGAAGGAGCTCATTCCAGAGCTATGGAGCCACCACAGAGAAGGCCGTGTGGCTGATAGCCATTGATAGCATTTTTAAAAGGGGGGGGGGACTCAGAGCAGATCTTAGTAAGCAGGGAGGTGGCTTATATTGGTAAAGGCAGTCCCTGTGGTGTGGCACACTATGACTGCTACCACTGGACTACTGCCTGGCAAGCCTGAATTGGGCCCAGAGCTGAGCCAAAATTTCTCAGACTTTTTCTGAGAAAATTTCTGAGATATTTTTTTTATTCTCACCCCTAAAAAAGGTCACTAAAAAATTCTCTCCAAATATTCCCCAGGTTATTTTACGTAGCCCATTTATGAAGAACAATTTGGGAATTGTTCTCTGGCTTGGAGAAGAATTCAGGCTCCTCAGTCCTCACCTCTTCTCTGAGTGAGTATTAAAAGCCCCTGAAGTACATGTCTGGGCCCAAGGCTGACAAACTTCACTCTCTAGTGGAATGGCCGGAACTCTTAAGAAGGCATAGGAGGAAAAGAACAGTCTCTGGGCCCTGCATTTCCAGAAAGAAGCAGGTGAAGCAGGACTACAAGCTTTTGAAATGAAACATTCTGGTGCTTGTACAGGACCTAGACATGGAGCCCAGAGGTTTTGGGTGGGTCCAGGGGTGCAGCTGAGTGCAAAAGCTGCCTAGTTGAGATGTAATGCTACAGAAGTGTGAATCAGCAAAACTCGAGCTCACCAAAGTTCTCCAAATTCCATCTCAAAGGTTTTTCCAACTCAAGTCTGTATTGCGAGCTTTGTTTTTCTTGTCACATGAAAATCGGTGAGTATGTTCATGTGTATTTTTCCACATGTATGTATCAACTGTGCATATTTGATTAAAGCATATTTGTGTGCATTTTTCTTCACGTGCATTTTTCAAATGTACACATGCCATTGAACACATTTCTTTGGATCCACGAATTGCATCGCAAGCTGGGAAATGTACGGACTTGGACCGCAGATTGCATCCGAGCCTCTGTTCAGTCTGGAAGGTGCAAACTGGGTGAAAATGAACTGAAATGAATTTCTCATACACCCGTAGTGCTTACCCCACTTTATTCTCATAATAACCCTTTGAGGGAAGCTAGACTCAGACAGCGACTTGCGCCATGATAACCAATGAACTTCATGGCTGCTCAAGGATGTGAACCCAGGACTCCCCAGCCAAAGTCCTACCCATATGCTAACCATTTACAACAACCTTTTGAAATGTACGCATTCTTCCCCCCCCCCCCCGTTGAGGAAAGAGTATTTGTGGGTATTTTTCAAATGTACACTTTTTTTTTTTCCATGCACATTTTTCAAATGTAAACGTGCCGTCGAATGCAGTCCGTGAGTTGCTCGGAAATGTACAGGCTTTGATCGCCGATTGCGTCCAAGTCCCTGTTCTGTCTAGAAGGTGTAAACTGGGTAAAATCTTGATAAAAACAAGCTGAAACGAATTTCTCATACATCCTTAACATTGCTGGTTGGGGAGGGGGAGTGAGCCTTTCTGCAAGAGCCTCATCCCTTACTTTTCTGGCACCTGATTTGGAAGCAAAAAAAATACACCCAGGCCAATCGTTTCCCCATGTCAGTCCATAACTCCCCCCCGCCCTTTTCCTGCTTAGGATGGCCAGGTGTCCTAGTTTACAGAGCACAGTCCTGTATTTTAGAGAGCCAGCAGAGGACAGGCCTCTATTTGAATGTGCACACTGGGCTGACCAGTGCATGTCTGGTTTGAAGTCAAAGAGCCATAAAAAGGGAAAGCCAGAGACTTGATGTTGCCCATCCACACTTAGCACCTGCACCGGAGGATGGACAGGCACACGGGTCACCTAGTCAGTCTTCTCCGTTATAGAGAAACATCTTGTATTTCTATTTAAATTGTTGTTATTTCTAAATTACAGCTATACATATAAATGTGCATATACATGTCATACAGATGGTGGTCCTTTAATGGTGGTTAAAGAAGAATAATTTTATGGATATATGGAATCAAGTACTAGATTATGTATTAATAAAGGGGAAGGGGAGCATGCCTTGTCAGGATATGTTATATTTTTGGAATTTGGAATTCATTTGATCAAGGGGATGGAAGTATATAAATTGGTCCCTTGGAGGGGGGGGTGCCCTTTATGATTTATTGTATGTTGTTTATGTTATATTTTTGTGTTATTCTTGTATTTTGTTATATTTTGTTTTGAAAAGTAAATAAAATTTAAAACAAAACAAAAAGACAAATGGTGGTCCTCTTTTAACCTCTTTTTTTGTGATGCATTTCCTCATTTTGGGCAATGGTGGCCAATCTATTTCTTACCCTGCTTAGCACATTAGAAGGAAGGCTGTTCTTCCGTGCCAGGCTGTTCTCTTGAAAGATGCAATTTAGCATCCAGGAAGCATTGTAGGCCTACCCCACTTCTGTTATACACTGAGGAGCTTGACCAAGGCCAGAGGAAGGGAAGGCTGACCAGTGGTTAGATAGCAAGGACCTGTATGGGATCATGGTATTGTCACTGGGGAATATTTCTCTTGAGGACATGGGTAGGGAGACTAGAACAGGGGTGGACAGAAGGTAGATCTCCAGATGCCTTCAGCTTCATCTCCCAGAAGCCCCTACCACAGTGATGGCGAACCTTTTTGAGCCCGAGTGCCCAAACTGCAACACAAAACCAACTTATTTATTTCAAAGTGCCAACACTGCAATTAAACCTGAATACCGAGGTTTAGTAAAAGTAAAAGTCAGCCTGTACTAGGATGAGCAAGATAAACAAGAAAACTAAACGTGCTTACCACATTTTAAACACTTTATGTCTTGGACTGCAAACACTGCATTAGGTAAAAGTTTGCATTGGGCATGCTTTTGCACAATTAATGTGATTTTTGCTATTGCATGCATGCTGATAATTTGTCAAACCTTGGCTCATACTCCGTTAGTTTGAGAGCAACACATGCAGCACTCAGGTCAACTGTTAGGGCTTTACATCCAAGCCATGCTCTGTGCATCATTCTTCAAAATCTTTTAAATGTGATAACAACGTAGAAAAGAATTCTGTAACAGGAATTCTAGAATAAAATCATTCTGTTCCACACTGTGAGAAAGAACAAAATCGTTAGTGTTTTGCAGAAGGGGACAGTCTTTTCGCGATCTGGTGACCAACGGCTCGAGTGCCCACAGAGAGGGCCCTGCGTGCCAGCTGTGGCACCCGTGCCATAGGTTCACCATCACTGCCCTACCAGCATGGCCAATGGTCAGAAATTCTGTGAGTTTAAGTCCAAAACATCTGGAGATCTACCTTCTGCTCACCCCTGGACTAAAGGAGAATTGAGGATCCATAGACAAAAGGAAATGTTGGGCTGCAGCAGGTAGGGATCAGTAGCAGAACTTCCATTTTCCAAGAAGAAGATTCCAGGTTCAGTCCCTGGCATCTCCAATTAAAAGGATCATGTAGAAGGCAATGAAAAAGACCCTTCTCTGCCTGAGACCCTGGAGAAATTGCTGCCAGTCAGAGTAGCCAATAAAAAAAGCTATCTAGACACAGGTGCAACTTTTATGCATGGACAAGAGGTACACATCCCTCCCTGGTACATTGGAATCTGGTCCCACAAATGGTCCAGATTTGGAGGGGCCATGGCTCAGTGGCAGAGCACATGCTTTGCAAACAGAAGGTCCCAGGTTCGAATCCCCGGCATCTCCAGGTAGGACAGGAAAAACGCCTGCCTGAAACCCTGGAGAACTGCTGCCAGTCAGTATTGGTCTCCTCTCGCCTAGACTACTGTAATGCGCTCTATGTGGGGTTACCCTTGAAGACGGTTCGGAAGCTACAGCTGGTACAGAACGTGGCGGCTCGCCTGGTTAAAGGCAGCCGCCGGCGGGACCACATCACGCCAGTGCTCAAGGAGCTGCACTGACTACCAGTTGCTTGCCGAGCCGAATTCAAGGTGTTGGGTTTTGACCTTTAAAACCCTATACAGCTCTGGTCCAGTCTATCTCAAGGAGCATCTCCAGCAACACCAAGTGGGCTGCTCAGCGAGATCTGCCACAGATGGCCTTCTCCTTGTCCCTTCAGTCAGAGCAGCTAGACTGGTGGGGACAAAGAAGAGGGCCTTTTCTGTGGTGGCCCCCGTGCTGTGGAACTCTCTCCCGAGTGACCTCCGCCATGCCCCCTCTCTGCTGAGCTTCCGCCGTTCATTAAAAACCTGGCTGTTCAGGCAGGAATATGGGGTGGGTTAAGATTTTTTTAAAAAATTATAATGTTTTTAATGTATTTTATCTTGTTTTTAGCCTATGTACATTGCCCAGGGTGGCCGGTTGCCGGCCAGATGGGCAATTAATAAATGTAAATAATAATAAATAAATAAATAAATTGACAATACTGGGCTAGATTGGGCAGTAAGGGACTTTGGCTGGACAAGGGGATGATGGAGGCTGGAGCAGGTCAAGAGAGGGCAGAGTCCAGGAGCCGGGCCAAGGTCAGTGGTACACATAGCAAGCAAGCCAGGGCCAGAGGCAAAGGGCAGGTCTGGTAGGTGAGCACCGGTCAAGCACAGGTCGAGAGCAAGCAGAGTCCGAGCAAGGGCCAGAGGCAGGAAGGCAGATCCAGAAGCAGACCAGGTTCAGACAAGGGCCAGAGGCAGGGTTAAGAGTCAGGCTAGATTCAGTCACACACCGGGAAGAGCAGGGCCAGAGGCTAGAGGCATGGGTTAGGAAGAGGCAAAGGTCAAGCACAGTCAGACAAGCACTGGAGCGAGTCACAGCGGGTCAGGAGCCGGCTGCAACAGCACAATGAAGGAATCATGTTGCTGTGGCAAGAGCTGGAGTGCTGAGGCAGCCCTTAAGTAGCCCTCCCAGCAGCTCCCCAGCTGGTCTGCATTAGCAGGCCGGGGAGCAGCTGGAGGTAAAGGGCCTAATCCTGAGAAGAGGGGTGCTGGCCAGGTTGCTAACTGGACAGCAGCCACCAGGTGGAGCTGTGTGGAGCTGTGCTGGCGAGGCGGCAGATCCTGGCATAGATGGACCCCTGGTCTGACTCAGTAGAAGGCAGCTTCCTCGGTTCCTGTGACCAGCTCACAACAACACTGCAGTGTCAGGTGATCACCACCACGCACCCAGGTGGCTGCACTGAACATTCCTCAGTGTGCACCAACTTTAAGTAACTGTGTTTGTTTAGAATGACAGCCAATAAATATGTTGTGTAAGCGCCGGCTGCCTCATTAGCCACACAGATGCCAAGTGGGAAACTATGCATCGGCCTGCAGCTAAGCCACACACTTGGCCAAATCTGGCCGGTTCAGATCCAGCCCAGTATTGTCCATCTAGTAGTATCTACTGTGACCGACAGTGCTTCTCCAGGTATGATAATTTTGTTTGCAAATCATCTAAACTTGCCCTGTTTGCAACCCCGAACCCAAACAGAACATTTTTTAAAAAAAATGTTGCACATTCCAGAACTTGCAATCGCATTTGAAAAATGCATACACACACACACACACACACACACACTTACTTTGAAATGTGCATTTTTTTAAAAAAAATGCATTTTCATACATCATCAGTGGGGACAACGTGAGCACTTTTGGAAAATGCACAGAGAAATGCAGGCTTTTCCCATCTGAGATGCACTCTTTTCCCGAAAAAACATGTTGCAAGCAAAAATGGGAGTGTGCCAAACCCACCTTCGAAGTGAACTTTGGAGAATTTTGGCGAGCTTGAACATCCCTGATTCTCCCATCCCTACGGTGAGTATTACCTCCTGTATACTGCTGCAGGGTATGTGTATTATGTCCTGTTTTGCTGCTCCAGCTTACATGGGATTAGAAGCAGATGGGGCTCCTTCCCAAACCAATATCCCCCTTGTAGGAAAGGAGGGCAACACCAGTGACTGGTACATGGAGTACATCTGCTGGAGCAGCTTGAGTAATAAATGAAGGTGCCCCAAACTGTGTGTGTGTGTATGTGAGAGAGAGAGAGAGAGAGAGAGAGAGAGAGAGAGATGTGAACAGAGGGAACAGATGACAGTGGTTTTGGGGAGGGTAGGTGAAGCAGCAGCGATGAGGTGAGAACAAGCATTGTACAGCTCTCAGCCATAACAAGATTTCTGTATGTAGATTCTATGCTTGTAAACTTTGTCCATCTTGGAGATATAAGGAGGCCCACATTCTTAAGATTCATATTTCGTATCTTCCCAAGACCCAAAGTGTATGGAGGAGGTGTGGAGCGGAGGCAGAACTGATCCTAGACTGCTGGGACAAAAGGCTTAATCGCTTTCAGAAGATTTCAGGCTCTTTGAAGAAGGTTTAGCATTTATATCTGGGGACTGATATCCTTTTTCTATTCAACGTTAATGGCTGTGTGTGTGCTTTTCACAGAAAGCCTGTAAGAAGAAGTCAATGGCAGATAACATATAAGAGCATTCACAGCCCGATCTTCAAAGCGTCCCTCGAGGGCAACACCCACCAATGTCTTTCATGGCAAACAGTTTGGGTAACTTCACACATTGTGATCCAGATAGCCCCGAACCAACAACTAATTTGGGGTCTCAGTTTCTCATCTTTAAAATGGGAATGTCAGTCACCTACTTGTCAGGTTGCTAACCTATTTGTGGGGCTTGTGGCTATTAAGATAAAGCATTCTGTAATCTTTGTAAGTCTCCAGGTAGTCTCGCTAGCAAATGATTTGCCATAAATCCAATTTGAAAATCCTTTATTAGATAACGTGAGTCAAGTTACTTTCTTGGGGTATTGTTGTTGTTGTTTTGTTTAAAGCACCAGTCAGAGAAATAATTTAAATAAGTGGCCAGAGGTCAAATCAAGTCAATGGTATGGCATCTTAATCTGTGTGTAATTTTTTAAGACCTAGGCTGAGAGTTTTAATAACAAATTCTTAATATTGTGAACTGCCTAATATGTTACATTACTCAAATGCAAAAAGAAAAAGACATGGGTAGACTTCCTATTTGCAACAAATGATGCACAAATTCTCATTTTTATAACTCATTTTCAGGAGCGTACCTTTTCTTTCTTTTTTTTGCCTTTTTTTTTTTTTTTTGCCTTAAGAGATTGTTGTAATGTGTGTTAAACTACAAAATGCAATTTTAACTCTGTAATCTCAGAAAAGAAATATTATGTTAGTCTAAAAAACTGTAAAAGAAATGAACGATGGTGCCGTCTCGGCACAGAAGAAATCAGCAACGCTGCGCTGCTCAAAAGCACCACCCAAAGGCAGAAAAGATGTAAAGTCTTCTAGGGGAGAAAAAAAAATCTCCATATATTTTTTTGGTTAATTTCAGCAGTATCTGAATGTAAAAAATGACAGTGCTGAAGAAGTTGACAGAGGGTTTTGATTGAAGTGACTGATCTTCACAGATGCACCTGCAGAAAATGGATGATAATGCTGTCTAAACCATTCATTACGATCTGGAATTTTACTCCAATGAATACGAGATTTACAAATTTGCGAGACATGTGTTGTAGGTAATAAGACAAAGTGCTGTTTTCAAATACAAAAATTCCATTGACCTAATTTCATCATACACACACATACAAAAATCACAGAAAAAATAGAGAAAGCTTACCAGGGTGTTTGTTTTTTCCTAGCTGCTTTCTCAAACAGGTGCAATTATATTTTTATGCACCTAGGAACAATATATTCATGGAGATAAATATCTAACTCTCTTTCATATCAGTGCATTTTATTTGTTAGAATTATATACACAGAAAGATAACACTGATTCTGTGTGTTATCAGCAACGATCAACCCTCTAAAAAAAGTTTTTTAATTATCTCTTTAGAAATAAAGCTTTTTGGATATAAACAAACACATTTTATACTTATTTATTACAGAAATTCCTATTCCGTCCTTCAAACAGAAATTCCAGGGGCCATTTACATAAAAGGAAATTGCCAAAACAAAAAACCCACCCACACTATTAAAATACAGGTAAAACAAATCAGAGCAATCCTAAAATACAAAGACTAAAAAAGCAACAAGATACCAAGAGCCATATAAAAATAATAAGCAAAGCTAAATTAAGTCCAAGACTGCAATCCTATGGTCCCTGGAAGGATGTCCCAGGGGCCATAGGATACTTTGGATCTCCCCTGTCAAGGATGGAGAGAGATGTGCATCCTTGGAGGGGGAGATGTGATCTCAGGTGTCCCCTCCCAGCATCTGTAGAAACCTCCACAGCCCTTGCCTCTACAACATTGGAGATCCTACCTCAGTAGAGGCAAAAAGGGGATGGATTGGAGGCATGTTCTTGGCAGATCTGCAGAGGCTGCAGGATCCAAAGCCCTCCCAATTTCCAAACATGCCCCTGACATGAGGGGGGGATATGTATGACTGCCCTGGAGCTGGTGCACATAATTTTTCTCCCACTGGGAGGGAGATTGTTAAAAAAAAAAATGGAATGGATAAAGAATGGACAAACACTGCTCCTCCCTCCATTCCACACTGCTGGCATGAACGCAGAAGAATTTGGCATTTTTGGAGCCTCCAACATCAGAGCTCTCCCCACCCCCTAGTAGGATTACTCTGCCCAAGTCCTGGGAAAATTATTATTAATTTATTATTATTCATATTATTTATATACCGCCTAACAGCCGAAGCTCTCTAGTGGCAAAAGCCCAACAGAGTAGATGCCAGGTCGACCTTTCTTGGAAGAGCTATTCCATAAATTCCAAGACCAACTTCAGAGTCAACGCTGGGGGGGGGGCGTGTTCTGGGAGGCGGGGAGGAGAGGAGTAAGGCACCGCCATGCTGTGAAGAATCCCAGCAGTGCCTCAGCCTCCTTTCCTCACGAGCCAAGGTGAAACATTTTGAGGGCTGAAACTGGACGTCAAAGTGTTTTGGAGAGTGAGAGAAGCACAAAGGCAATCCTTGCCTCCATGTTCCTCCCACCTTCCATTGGATGCCCATAATCCTCCGAGTTTGGAGGGTTAGGGGCAGTCACATTGGATCGGGCTGTTAAGCTGTCACTCACTCAGTTGGATAAAATGGCACTTCTGGTTCAGGGCAAATTCACAAGCTGGTTACTGGTTCAGCTGTTTTAACAATTAGCTAGCTAGACTATTCTGTCTTGTGTGAAATGGCCTGTTTTGTTGATCCAAGACTTCATTTGGAGTGCTGGGGATAAAATAAAATTATCCATTCAGAAGTTATTTATTAATGCAGAATGAAGGTTGTCTGGCTTTTTTTAAAAAACAAAAAACCAAAAACCTAGGTGTACTCCTCTTGCAGAGAATAAAAACAACCCACTTCTACCACACACACAAAAAAAACCCTGCCTTCCTAATCTAAAGAGGAAGACAGGAAGTAATTGTGTTTTCATAAACATACCTGAAATTGTGACTTTCCGGGAAAAAATGGATAATTTCTTTCTTTGTTGTTGAAGAAACAAGGGAAATAACCACAGCTATTAAAATAAACACCTCACCAAAGAAAACAAAATGGATTTTCTTTAAACTGCAGGTGCGTTCTTTTTATTTAAAAAAAAAAAAAAGAGGCAACAATGGTAAACTAAAAGGGGAAAAAATGATTCCCCATCGTATGCTTTTTATCCTTGTTTGCATTTTTGATGCATTCATAAATCCAAGACTGGAACGCAGCCTTCCCCAACCTGGTGCTCTCCAACAGTTGTTATCCAACACATCTTGGGGCATGCTGGGAGTTGTAGTCCAGTGCATCGGGGGGGGGGGGAGGCCTTCAGGTCGGCTAAGGCTGCTGTAACATCTTTTGGCTCATTGATAGCCTCAACGGTGGCTCATGCAGCTCAGAAAGACCAAATTAGCAGTGGCTACCACAAAGAGAGCAGAGGAAGTACGGGAACCATTCTCAGCAACATGGAAAGCTAGGAATGGGTGGACCTGCTTCTGATCCATGCCATTTTTGCACATTTATTTTAACCTATAATTCCTTTCCATCCCATTCCCACATTAATCTATGATTTAAAAAAAAAAAAGTCTCAAAATATGTAGTTAAATGCTTATTCTCTTTCAGAATAAATATTTTAATTCACTTTACATTTAAACTGCTTTATATCACAATATTCAGAAGAAAAGTGTGAAATCTCTTGTATAGCTTAAGTTCCAATGCATACATTAGTCTGAGCAGTGCAGCATAGCTGGCTGGGGCATGCTGGGAGTTGTAGGCCAAAAACATCTGGGGACCCAAGGTTGGAGAACACTGCTCTAGAGCAACCCTGGAAATTAATCAAGATTGGGGGAACTTTGTTCTGTCAGGGACCCTATTCCCACAGGGGTAATTGTGTCAGGGGCTGTATGCTGGTGGGGGGCAGGGCCAAAGCCAGGACTGGGTGGGGCCAGAGCCAAAAGTGGGTGGGCCTGGCCCTCCTCTCTCTCTCTGAGCCAGTTCACACGACCCAGGCTGTGGGCGGGGGAGGCACCACAGGGCGATCCGCGGGGTCCGGCGGGGCACCGCAGACGACCTGCGCCCTGTGCATGTGGGCGGACCCCACAGTCCCCGCACCTCAGTGCAGGCCTCCCGGCGCTCGGGGGTGGGACCCCAGGATGCCCAGAGGGGCCGTTTGCCCCTACAGGCTGGAGCGGCGGCAGCTCTGGCCAGCTCTGGGCAGCCACCTCTGTGTGGACCCCGCGGGAGGGCCGCCCACTGTTCGCACGGCACGGTGGCCACGCACAGGTAGGGGCTTACCCCTCTACCAACCATGGTCACTTTGCGTGCAGTCCCGCACGCGGCCCTCCCGCGGGGGCACCCCCAGTCGGCGTTCACATGACACGGGAACCGCGGGGGACTTATGCTCCCCCGCGGTTCCCATGTCGTGCGAACAAGCCCTCTCTCTCTCTCTCTCTCTCTCTCCTCCTCCCTCTTGCTCTTCTTCCCCATCCAGTAGACTTCCAGGGGAGGGACAGAATGCTCTTTCCAGAGCTCTGAACTGATCCCTTCCAGAGGGCTTTTGAAATTAGGTGCTGACAAGAACAGTTCCTGACTGCTGTGGCGGCCGGTGGCTCCACTGTCAGCGGGGCTGTGTATCCACTCCGGATTTTACTCTGAATTTTAAAGGAGCTATCCATGGAGTTAAACCTGCTTTGGGGCTAGGGTTCAGCACCGTGGCTAGCTCCTTTAAGCTCAGAGTAAATCTAGAGTGGATATACAGCCCCGCTGGCATTAGAGCCACCAGCAGTCACTGCCTGGTATTTTAGTGCTGTCAATGGGAATTGCTGCCCAGAAATTGTGAACTAAAGAATCTGAGAAGGATACAAAGGTAATATATTTGACATTTCCTGTAGCACTTCCCCCCCCCCCCAGGAAAACAGCCCCACACACCAGGGAACCAAATTTTCAGAACCGCTGCACCTACTATAAGAATCTGAAGGGCTAAAATATTGCATAAACTTTCAGGGTTTCCCCCCCCCCTTTGAATCTCAGTGACCTGCATCTCCGTGTGATCTCCTTGAATGGAGAGCTACTGATTTGCCCTTTTCTCCTCTGTACTTTCAACATAATAGGTGTTATTACCCATAACTTTTTTTTTATTATTTAAAGGAATTGTGCAGCCAGGAAAATGAATGAATTTAATTACCAATGCAGTGTGAGGGGGGAAAAAATCATTAGAGCAGGAGTCTGGAACACCAGATATTAAAAATAAACAAAGGCTATTAAAAACAGTTTCAAAAAGAATGTCAGTTTTTCTTCAATTCTCAAAATGTAAATACAAAAAAGGGGGGGCTATATGTAAACATCCAGGAGTTGCTGAAGAAATTACTCTGTAAGAAAATGTTAAACGACTCACTGGATCATTTAACTTTAAATCTATACTTTATGTGGCAATATGGGGAGGTCATTCGATTGCTATGCATAGAAAAATTAGAATTGTAATACGATCACGAAGTTTCACCTTCATAAGAGAAAATTTTTCATTACAAAATTATATTTAACGGTAGACACACAGAACTGCCTCCTTGGTTGCGTAATGTGTCTTTGGCATATGGACTGTGCAATCAGTTTTTTGAAGTATGCATAGTGCACAGGCATCTTTACACTCTGAAACCAGCCTTCCCCCCCCAACCCGGTGGCACCAGATGTGTTGGACTACAATACCCACTAATGATGGAACTTGTAGTCCAACCCGTCTAGGATGCACCAAGTTGGGGGAAGACTGCACTAAACTGCCAGTGTGGGTATAGTAGATAGTTTGTGGGACTTGGACCAGGGCAACCTGGTTTCAAGTTTATCATCACCCCTCTACCATGAAGCTTACTGGAGGGCCTTGGTATCAGGGGTGTGTGTGAGGAATCTGTTAGGGGGTGAAACTCCATTGGATGTTCATGATTCCACCCCCTTGGATTCTGGTTCACTGGCCACACGCTGGCACTGACTCGCTGTAGTGTGACTCGAGCCAGCTAGCTGACTTTCATATGTAAGACAGACAATGATTTGCTTCTTTCTTTTTTTTAACCACCAATGGAATTTGCGCAAACCAGTACTTGGAAAGCACATGGTTTTAATGTGGCTTGTGTGATTTATGCAAATCGCGCTAGAGCCACATGGTTTTCAGGGGCGGATTTACACAAAAATGGCCGTTTTGTGCAAACCAGCACCCGAAAAGCACATGGTTTAGCTAAAAATGGCCAGTTTTGCACAAATCCACACCCAAAACCCATGTGGTTCTAGCGTGATTTGTGCAAATCACGTAAGTCGTGTTAAAACCATGTGCTTTTTGGGTGCCAGTTTGCATAAATTCCATTGGCAGTTTTAAAAAATCTGCAAATTCCAGTCCATGTTACAGAAGGAAGTCTGCAGGGGGGGGCGGAAATTGACTCGGCCCGCTTCCAATCATCAGATCGAGCTCAAACAAGCCAGATTCCCCTGTTTCAGTACATCCCTCCTTGGTATGCCACTGACCTGCCCAGCACTCGACTCACGACAGGCTAGCCGAGCTCTGCCACTGCGCGAGCCAAGCCGAGCACGAGCGCCAGCTGAGGCACGGACTCGCCAGACTTCCGCCACGCCCCCCTCTACTGGCCCATCCCTTTCCCCCAACCTTCAATCATTTGGTGACTTTCTGGCTTTTGTGCAGTTTTTTCCCATTCTAACAGGTTGAAATGCCTCTCCTGAAGCATAATTACTGTAAGTAAGAGGTTGAAGCTAAAAGATGGTGATATTTTTGTGTTTTGCCCCACCCCCTTTTGCCTTAGGCCCTGCCCACCACTGGAATGTGGCTCCTGAGAGCCTCCCCGAAATCAAATTTGGTGCTCAGGCTGGAAGAGGGTCAACACCCCTGATCTAATGATTGCTGGGGTTGCAGGGAGACCCAATTTTCTATGATCTCCTCAGGCTCCCACAACTGTTTGGAGCATGACAGTGATTACACTGAAACATGGCCTGGGGCTACAGGGAAGCCACGCTCCATGTAGGGGTGAGCGATCCGCCCAGCACTCGACTTGCAGTGCACGAGCCAAGCGCTGCCGCTGCGCCCGCCAAGCCAGGTCTAAAGCGAGCAGCAGCCGAGGCACTCACTGGACTTCTGGGTACCCGGCGCTGCGTTGTTTACATAGAAAATGGCATAAGATACGTTAAAAACTGCCGCAATCTGTGGAAGTTACGCAAATTGCGGCTGTTCTTAATGTATTTTACACCATTTTCTACATAAACAACGTAGCGCCGGAACCCAGAAGTCGCTTCCCCAGTTCAGCTCGCGAGAACACGAGTCGAGCCGGGGAAAAGGGAGGGCCAGCAGAGCTCAGGGGGTGGAGTCCGGCGAGTTCTCCGGACTTCCACCCCCCAATCAAGCTCCACGCACATCCCTACAAGTTGCAGTACTCTTCCATACCCTGCTCCTCAAACATCCTTCCACAGAGATGATGTCAGGGAGAAGAGTAGTCAGAAGACATGCCACGTCTTCCGCGTGGGGGAGCATACAGAGAAACCACCTGGCATCAGGAGTGCTATGCGCCAGACATAGCTTTCCCACCTTAGTAAAAACTAGGCCTCAGTCTAGCTTCCCTTTTGATTTTGTAATGAGAGAGTTGATGGGTTTACTTTTGCAGGTCGCCAAATGCCCTTGAAGAGTGAAACTTTGATTTCCAAAATTCCCTTTCCTCTTGGTTTTACTCTTCGAGCCTTAGCACCTGGATAGCAGACTGTGCACGTAGGCACACAGGTCCCCGGGTCACGGTCTTCCCCATTTATGTGAGAAGTATTGCATTTCTATTTAAATTAGTGTAATGATTTCTCAGTTTGCATCTATACATATAAATTAGCACATGCAAATTGTATGCAAATCTGTGCCCTCTTTTTCGCAATGCATTTCCTCTTCTTTGGTGATACATTAGTGCTCCCCCACCCACAAGGCAAAGATAGGAGGCCAGACTCCTGGTACTTATGCCAAGCCTGGCCAATCCAGAGGCTTCATCCTGTCTGCCAATCACATGAGCCAGGGCTTTGTATCTCTACTCCCTTCTGGCCTGAGAAAGCACAGAAGCTAAGCTTGATCACTAAGTTTAAGCTCCAGAGTCCCTGACATAGCCCTGTGATTAGCCACATGCTTCTGATGCCACCCCCAAGACTCACCACACTTCTAATTGCCTATCATTTCCCTGCTCCCATTTCAGGTTAATTGGAGTCCCTTCGTTTTCTTCTTTCCCTTTGCAACCATGCCAGTAAGAACATTTTTCCCCCACTTCACACAGCCCTGCAAGTTCACTCCAAAATTACTGATAGAAAAACAACAGACTGAGCTACAACAGTGAATAAACAGGGGACAGGAAAGAGCTGTTCACATTTTAATTGGATCAATTAATGTCTATGAGAGGAAACAGTAAATGTCTGAAAAATGCTGCTTTTGCATAGGAAAGCTTCAGCGGTTGGGCGATTCCCAACGCAGAGCATATTTCACGTGTCTGTGCATGTACTAGGCTCTGCCATGCAGAATCTTGAAGCTGTTTTCTTTAAAACTGCCATGCCTTGTTGTTTTGGCAAACCAATTTCCCCTCCTGATGGTGGCAAGGGAAAGACTGATGCTGAAGGCTTCAGTCACTAGCTGAAGCCCTTGAGGAGGTCTTCCAGCAGTCGTCAAGGGGTGGCTTCTAGATGCCACACACAACTCCCTCTCTCAGCCCATTTCTCTTAATCCTGTAACCCCAATCCCGATTCCTTCCCTAATCATATATTTCCTCTTCTTTCCAGACCTGTGCTCTCCCAGCCTTTACCAATATTATGAAGGGGTTAAAACCCAAATGACAGCTTCAATGCAAGATATTGGTCGAGTTTTATTTACTGGTCCTTCCTGAGATTAAATGGCCTATGAACCCAAGAACCACTCAATTGGCTTGATTGTGTACTTCCATGCACCATATTTGCCTCCCCCCACCAAAATGAAATACTTTCTCAGCTTAAAGCTGCATGCAAACCTAGATTTCAGCTTCATATTTGCATAATAACTGGTCAGAAATAATTAAAAACAGCTCATTAATACACCAAGATGTGTTAATTTGAACCCTGCCCATAAGCTATTGTAAATTTCATTTAGCAAATGTGAAAATGTAATGCAGTGTAAATTAGAGAGATTAAACCATTAAAAAAAGTTTCGGGGAAATAACTGGAAAGTATGAGGCCTTCCCTCCCTGTCTTTGATTAACTAACAGATTCCAGGACATGCCTTGAATCTCTAATAACAACACTTAGAAGAAATCATATATTTGATGTGCAGAAAAATGCCAAAAATTCGCCCACTACTGATGTCTCCATTTCCCACGTTACAGTTAACCACATGGGAGCACTATAGCAAGTCACTCTTGCACTTGCAAAGGTCACATGTGGATGACCAACAGCCATATATGGATTGGAGAATTACAGATCCCTAGAAAATTATTTCAGACACTGTGGTGGATAGAAATGTGCAAATCAGCAAATCTTGAGTTCACCAAAGTTCTCCAAATACCATCTCAAAGCTCCTTCTGACTCGAGTCCATATCAGATTGTGAGCTTTGCTTTTTTTTCTTTTCGCGTGAAAATCCAATTAATCCATGCATATTTCTGCACATATTTTTCCAAATGGACGTGCATCAATTGTATGCCTCTTTGAAATCTACACATTGTTCTCCCATTGATTAAGTACACAGGCTGTAGAATGCTGTTTTGTTGGGGGGGAGTTGCTCTCTGAAAGACCTGCTTCCTGGTGGAGATGAAAACTCCTAGAAATCACATTGCAAGCTTGGAAATGTACAGACTCCAAACACGGATTGTGTCTGAGTCTGGGTTCAGACCAGAAGGTGTGAACTGGGTAAATCCTGATAAAAAAAACAAACTGAAACAAATTTCTCATAATCCCTAGAGTAACTCCTGGAAGCTTGCCTGTGTCATCAAGTTGTAACATGTGCCTCAGGATATCACTTGCCACTCATTTAAATATTAGGATAGCATTGCCATTAGAGATTTTGTAGCTCATGCAGGCCTTGGGGATACATGAAGCACATCTTATCCCAGTGCAAGAGATTATGTATTCTATTCGTGTGTGTGTGTATAAAACTATCACATAGATATGATCTTTTGTCCCATATATTGAACAGGACCTCCAAGAGGCCCATATAGGTACAATTATCTGGTCTGACCATGCATAGATCTCACCTACTTTGCACTCTCCAGACACATGGAAACTAAAGACACTTCTCATTCAAAATCATTTCTTAATTGATCAACTTAGTAATGAAATCTCCTTATACTTTTCTGAGAATTCTCATCCTATTGTTGGTTCTTTTGCTGGTTATTGTTTTGACAATGTATTTTTAAATAATGCCTGTGTGTCACCCAGAGAACCTTGGTTATGGTGGGGCGGCATAGAAATATTGTAAATGAATGGACAAACAAATGTAAAAGGTGCTTTGAACGTCTCTCAAGATTCCTATAGATGTTTAACAAGGCATTCCAAAATTAGCTTCACATTTCACTTCAGGTGAAATCTGGCGGCAATTGTAAGCTAAAGCTATGAGGAAGTATTTTCCCCCCGGCCAAGTCCAGATATTTGTATGGAAGATCAGACACAGTCACAGAACAGTGAGCAACAAGCCCCACAATCCACCTGTCATGAGTTAGCAGTGGTGTAGTGGTAAGTTTTGAAGTGCAGGTCCTCATTATGATCCATATCAACAAACCACTTCTAGGAGTTTTCATCTCCACCAGGAAGCAGGTCTTTCAGAGAGCTAATGGGTTTTAATTTCCCATTCAAGACCAAGCCACCCCCAAAATACTTTGCATTACAACAGGGAATGACATATTATTGTTGGGAAAATTCATTTCCCCCCAGCTACTGTGAGGATTGCAACTAAGCTCAGAAGGAACAAAGACGTCTGTGCACCACCCTCCACCGCAGGCTCTTGCAGGTGCCAGGGACCATGCTGGCGTCCAGCTCCACCACCTCAGGACTGTCCTGCTGTTGGACATCTTCCTCTTCACTCTCTTCCTCCTCCTCACTGCCCAATCCCTCACCTGCTGGAAGAGACACAGAGGACAATAACATTTCCAATGGGGCCATCTACATCAGTGTTCTCCAACCTTGGGTCCCCTGATGTTTTTGGCCTACAACTCCCAGCATGCCTCAGCCAGCATCATCTGAGGGGGGTGGCAGATGATGTCAGCATCCCTGCTAATAAAATACTGCTGGTGCTGCATCCTTGTGAGCCCTGGCTCAACTGCACCAGTGCGTGTGCTCCAGTCAGATGGGCCAAATATCTGTGACTAGCTGTTGCCCGCAGCTGCACTCATGTGGATTTTAGGATTTGGTATAATTGTTTTTAAAAGAAACATGTATGGAAAAGATGCAGTGTCTCTGACTGAAAGTGTAACGTTTAGGCTGGGTGCTGGCAGCAGAAATCTTTTCTGACAGAAATATCTGATCTTAAAGAAAAATCAGGTTAATCCTGAGAGTCTACAGGTGATGAAGAGTGAGCATGCCAAGTTTGGGATAGATCTGTCTAAACATGATGGAGCCTACCTATACAACGATGCCCCCCCCACAACAGTCAGTCAGTCATTTAAAAAGTTTCCCTCCCTTTTCACCCCGTCATGTAAAAAGTTTCCCTCCCTTTTCACCCCCTCAGAGAACATTCTAAATGTCCTAGGGGAGATCTGCATACCCAGCCCTATTGGCCCCTGCAGGAATTCATACGAACATTCTAAGTGTTGTATGGGCTATTTGCATAACTGCTGCTATTGGCTCCTGCAGCTAGTTGGCTTCTGCAGCAATTATGAGGTGAGGCCTATTTGCAGAACTGCAGATATGAGAGTGGGGCGATTTTGCCCCCTTTTTTCACCCCCTTAGGGACGGAATTTCCCAAAATCCTTCCTTAGTGGGGGTCTACGTCATAAAAGCAATGTCCCTTCAAAATTTCATGTTCCTGGATTAAACGGTTTGAGCTGGGTGTTGACGAGTCAGTCAATCAGTCAGTCAGTCCACCTTCTTTTACATATATAGATTTGTATTAGTTACAAACCTCCTGCGTAGTGTAAGATCACATTTTCCTTTGTCTTCATCTTCCCATCCTGAGAGGACAACTTTTGTTGCTTGAAAGTCCAACACAAACTATCCACTATATGATGCCAAATTACACAATTTGATGAGTGAGTGCCATTATGGAGGCTCGATCATCCATCATCTCATGCCTTCCACAACTAACCACATAGAACATGCTTATGCTACACTCTGAACCATGATCCTTTGTCCATGTTTAGTCTTCAGTCCAAACTCTATAATCTATTAATCTAAGATGCTTCCACGGAATTCAGGAATGCTATGTTTCCCACCTTCCCCCTGACATTATTGCTTATACCTAGTGTAAAGGGGGGGAGAGACATATAAAATTCCTCCGTAATCATATTCAGACCTTCTGAATACTCTTAACTCTCCTCCAAAATGTACACGCTCCACAGAAGGGCAAGACATGCTCCATAATTCACCACAATTCCACTTTCTTCAAATATAATGTTGATTTTAGCCCAAATGAAATCTGCAATGCACAAGAGCAAGAATAATATCTACTGGAGTATCAGGGATTAGTTCATTAATGGCTGCAAGCGACCAACATGCATCAGCATAACATTAAGAGCTAACTGATTTCCCACTGTAAGCCAAGCATTTGCAAATCAACTCAAGATCTATGTGGCAGGGAGAGAGGATGGTGTTAAAAATACATTTTTTTCATTTATTCTAATAGTGATACACATTATTGGATGTGTTCTAGTGAAGGCATTTTTTTTTATTTAAAAAAAAAAAGAGGGGGGTACTTGCTTCTCCCTCCCACTTGTTTACTCAGTCAGGACACACACATTATTTATAGACAATAACTTTCTATTTTTAGTCATGTTCAGACATTTATGCAAGGCATCCAGGGCAGGCAGGCAACAATTACCAAGTCGTCCATTTGCTCCAAGCAATTGCGAGTTTTATACAAGTAAAGTAGACCTCCCCAGCATATCTCTGCCTGAAACCTCAAAATATCACCGCAGTTTGAAGACCAGGTCTGAGATATTTTCTTTTTCTGCCTGAGGCAAAGGACAAGATGATGCACATGCCCGTTCTGTGTATAGAATCCAACCAGACACGATAACCTTAAGACGATATGGGAAATGGAATTTGAGGAGGAGATATCGAATGCGGGGTGGAGAAATATTTGGGGCAGACGTATATTAAGAAATATGTCAGTAAGGATAAAAGAGAATTTTTTAAAAACTATTTGGAGATGGTATCTGACTCCAGTAAGATTAAACAAAATAGACAGTAACTGTGCTCCATTGTGTTGGAGAGGATGTCAGGAACTTGGTACTTATGCTCATATGTGGTGGAGTTGTAAAAGCGTATTGGATTTTTGGAATAAAATTTTTGTAGAAATTTCAGAAATTATTGGTATTAATGTGGAGGTCTGTCCAAAATTAGCATTGTTATCAATAACGGAGAAACTTTTGTGCTCACAAGAGAAAAAGGAACTAATTGTAAGTTTATTAGCGGCAGGGAGATTACTGATAGCAAGGAATTGGAAAGTTCAATACCAGTACTTAATAATAGATTGGTATAAAGAGGTCTGGGATATTGCTTTAAATGATAAACTAATATGTAGTATTAAATGTAAAAGGGGACAATTAAAGAAAAATATTTTTAAGGAAATATGAGGGTCATTTTTAGATTATGTTTTAGTAAAGGGGAAAGGGAGTAAGCCATGTCATGATATGATGTATTTTTGGAATATAGATTAATAATGGGTTATGTGGATAGAATTGGTTTTGGCCCCGGGGTGATGGGTGCACTTGGAGTTTATGATTTGTAGGTTTATGGGGGGTTTTTGTATGTGTGTTCTTTTAAAAATTAACAAAAAAAAAAAAAAAAAAGAATCCAACCAGACACAGCCGACTCTCATTTCAAGGTTGCAGAGAAGAGGGGAGAACTGCCCTACGAGGTAGGTTAGGCTGAGAGGGTGACTTGCCTAAGATCATGCAGCGAATATCATGAATAAATAGGGCTTTGAACTTGGGTCCTAGATCGATCGATTTATCTGGTCATCTGAACATTTCACTGTTACAGAGTATCACCATTTATAGATAAATGCCCTAACAGCTAAATGTTCCGGTTACCAGAAAAATTGGCCTAGCTTTTCTCTCTCTCTCTCTCTTTCTCTCCCTCCCTCCCTCTCCCTCTCTCTATCTCTCGGCCTGACTTACCCAATAGGGTTGTTGCGATGAGGGCAACAGAAGCTATGCTGGATACACATGCCAGGGTACACATGTAAACATTTTCTGCAAAGGCTTTTGTGTCTTCACAGATCCCTTCCAGATCGGATATTGTTATAAGAAACCCTCCTGCCTTTCCAAAGTAATAGCACATTTTTTGGATCAAATAGCGTATCATTGTATGGCTGATAATTAGGAGCGTGTTCTCTTATTAATGCACATTTGCATGTGTCCAATAAATGCAACAGACTCTCTTGCTCTTGCTATCACTCTCTCACCTTTTTTTTAAGCAAAGAAGAAGAAGAAGAAAACTAGGAGCATAATCCATGCAGTCCTTTACTACCTGCTACCTGAATATTTCATCAGGAGCAACAGGACTTTTCTCTTCCTTCTGAACAGATTCCCTCCCCCCTCCCTGCCTGCACACCCCCATTTTCCATTTTATATGTGCTCACTTGACAACTTGTCACTAGCCCATCACTGCCACACAAGCTGTCCTTGAAACCTGACCTCTGTAGCTTGTTGCGCCCAGTGGTCATGCCGTCCTTGTCTCACTCCAACCACTTTTGACAGGAGACATGCCGATTTTAACAGCAAGCCCTGGCACCTGGGACACACTGGGATTACACAGGTAAACCAAAGTATTCCATGTTGTCTCCTAGCTAACAACAGAGGGAGGGGGGAAGAAAACATGACATCTGAAAATAGCAGGTCTTACATTCGCATATTCAAAAGATTCCATCAGGCTTTTACAAGCAGATGGGCACATCTGATTTCCCCCCTGGCACAACAGGGCAAATGGAGCTACATTATATTTTACATGCAAAACAGGGAGAAGGGGGGAGAATCCTTTTCGTGGGAAAGGATTTGCTAATGGACGGTAAAAAAGAATGTTTAAGAGCAGGATAGGCCATTTATTTTTTAACAGGAAATTAAAAGAGTGAATGGGTGATATGTAAGCAGGTCTGAATTAAACCCATTTCAATTACACTCTCATCAGAACAAGTTTTCTTTCTTCTTCTTCTTCTTCTTCTTTTTTTTAAATCAAACTATCCTTCCTTAGCTGAAGTTATGATTTGTATCCTCAATATTCTGATATACCTGCAGTAAAGGGGGAAGGAGGTGCTTTATTTCTACAGAAAGGGAATGCTTCCTTTTAAAATGACATGTTTTTACTCTTTTTGAAGTGTCAGTGTAGAGGGAAAATGTGAAGTATTTTGACTGAAATAAGCACTTTCATGGAAAATAGTGAACCCTAGAGATTATTCCGATAGTTGAAGAACTTCATACCATTTTAAGCAGGTGACAGTAATGTCATTGACTGAGGTTCTGTGTGTGTGTGTGTGTGTGTGTGTGTGTGTGTGTTGTTCCCAGACTTTGTACCGGGGCGGCAGGGCAGGTTACATCATAGGAACATAGGAAGCTGCCTTATCCTGACTGGTCCATCTAGACCAGTACTGTCAACACTGACCAGCAGTAGTTCTCCAGGGTTTCAGGAAAGATTCTTTCTTAGCCCTACCTGGCGATGCTGGGGATTGAACCTGGGACCTTCTGCGTGTAAAATATGTGCCATTGAGCTACAATCCCCACTGAGTTATGTATTAGAGAGAAACATTAATGCACTGGGTGAAGCCAGAATCCTGGTAGAAAGTTTGGGATAGAGATACATCTGTAATTAGGGATGGACAAATCCGTTGCCTTCATTTTCTCTCCCATTCAGGTGTTGTTGTTGTTGTTTTTGTTTCAAGCTTTTCCCCACCCAGAAGAAATTTCTACATGTCGGTAAATTCTTATCCAGAAAATGAACATAATAATTCTCACCCAGCTGCACTAGCCAAATTCAATAGGCACGGCTATTCCCAGCATGAAGAAGACCATGTTGGACCTGCCTGCCATGTAGTAGTTAATGATAAGGAGCTTGTCAGGAGAAAAAAAAAAAGAGTTGGCGAACCTACTTCAGCACCACAAACATGGCTCAATATGCAGGGATCCAAGCCCAGGTTTTTAAGAGCTAGGCACTCAAAGCAGTGCGGAGAACCAGGACCCACCCACCCCCAGGTTCGATCCCACCGCTACCAGTGAGCAAGTAGGCAGCGGCATCTGCTGCTCCTCCTTCTCGCCACCACCATTGCCTAAGCCCCAATGAGAGGCAAGTGAACAAGCAGGCTGCAAGGGTGAAGAGGAGGAATGAGTCCAGGGGGCTCTCATCACTGAGCCCCTGCTGAAGTGTGGGCCCTTAGCGGGTGCCCAGCCATGCCTACCATTGATGCTGGCCATGAGGCCCAACCAGGATCACCCAGTTCAGTTGGGGGCGGGGGCCTTGGCCTTAGCAGCAGGCTGCAGCGCAACAACTCTTCTGTTTAATTTTTTTTAATGCCGTTCCCTGTGACAGCGATGGTGGGATCTTTCTTTTTTCCACCTTGCATCCCAACCAATGCTTTTTAATTAAAGCACCAGAGGAGGCCGAGAGGAGAGAAGAGAGGAACACCACCATCCCACCGCCCTCACTGGCTGTGGCATTAACAAGTTTTGTTGTCGCCGTCGTTTATTTCAAGAAGCCATTCCATTGCCACTGCTGTTAAGGTAAATGCCCCTACCTTCACCCAAACCGAGTCAGGACCACACCACCCAAAATGTTCCCCATTTGGGGAGATAAAGTCAACTGGTAGAAATTTTGCCAGCCCTGATTTAGCAGTACCATAGAGCACCTCACCTTTTGGTGATTTTTCAGCACATCTTACAAAAATTGCCCTCAGTGTCATCATTGCCCTCACTTGCCCCTCAGTGACCTCAAAACAGTCAAACCTGATGCAGGGTTGTGACATCATTATTCTTTGAGTAAATCCTGATTGGGTGGGATCAGTGATGTGCTTAAAACCACTAAGGAAGAAGAAACAGCAGCCAGGTAGAAAATGGCACTAAGCAGCCATAGTCAGGTAAACAATGGCACCAGTCCAAACAGTATCTAAAAAGATCTCCCACAGAGGTAGTGGTGGTGGATGAGTGCTATAAAACTCCTTCCCTCACCAGTCTGTTCTACCTTACTCAAAACACTAGTCGCCACCACTCTGGATGTCTGCTTACTTACTTTAGGGTGCAATTCTATGCAGATTTAGACAGAAAGAAGTCCTACCATTCCCAGCATTCCCCAGCAGCCATGATGGCTGGTGAGTGCTAGAAGTTGTAGGACTCTTTTCTGTCTATACCTGCATAGGATTGCACCCTTATTCTATTTAAAATCTGACCACGAAAGTTCAGTTTGCTGTGAGACAACAGCAAAGCATGATGTATTTATATTCATTTATTTAGTGAACGCATTTTGTCGTCGCCTTCTGAGACTGCCGTCTTTCCAAAGCATCATGAAAATGAAAAAAGAGAGGCGAGAAAAGAGAGAAAGAGAACGAAACTCCAATTCAGGGTTGTTGTTTTTTGTTTGTTTTTTAAAGTAAGGTAAAAATATGTCTAACCAAAGAGTTTTAAAGTAGCAGAATGACATTTGAGGGCAGAATCCCCTATTCAAGGGAGGCTGGTTGGAGGGAAGGGTATAAGATACGGCAGAAGAAGACCCACTACGCCGGCAGAACCTGAGAGACAACAACAACACTGCCTCTGCAGATATGTCGGGGCGACTCTTCCGATATGCTGATGTAACTCCATGCCGAGGCATCGCTCTCGCTGGAGTAACTGGAGTACAGGATGGCTCAGGGTTTCAGCCCCCCAAAACTCCAAAACTCCTATGTCAGTAACTCAGTTTATGCTTTTAAATAAGTGGATCACCTATGTGGCACGTCTGCATTTCATTTCCTATTAAAAATTAAAAGAGATACATTACTCTAATGAGCCACATGCAGGCAATGTTAATGATGCTCGATATGACATTCGCTTTTAATGGTATGCAGAATACACCCATCTACCTTTGTAGTCAATTATGAATGCAAGTGTTTGCACGTGTGTGTTTATTTCTATATTTCCCATCCAGAGTAACATTAGCCAGTATACACATTTGCAGGGGAAGACCTTAACCTATTTCATTTTATGCTGATCATTAACTAAGAATACTTCGCTCTGGAGATTTATCACATTAATTAGCTCTGAAATTACTCATAGCAATTAAGTATATTGTTCTTAAACTCTTCGGAGATTATTGAAATACTTTTGTTGCTTCTATGGGGAAGCATAAATAACTAGAGCAAACGTTGCTTTCCAGGAGGTAGGGAGGAGGAAAACCCCACCGTCTCCGTAGCCTTTAAATCTTCCTGTCTTTCCACCACTGGTATCTTTGCATACACCCCTTCCAAAACTGAACTCTCCCTCTTCCATTCTCTCTCCTCCACTGCAAATGGAAGAACTGGCTGTAACATAGGTGGAGAAATTGCTTCCTAGCAACAATACCTCTGACCTGCCCATTGTGGGGAATTTGTCATTCCATAGATACTAGGATTCCTCAATCTACATCCCAGAGCATGCCTGATTCTCACACGGTGCCTCTGTATCTGATGAAGTGGACTCCAGTCTGTGAAAAGCTTATTCCGAGAATACAATTAGTTAGTCCTAATGTATTGCCCTGTCTGGCTCGGCTAGAACCTTCCCGGGGCGGGGGGGGCGGGCATTCTGAAGCAGTTGCACTCACTGGAAGGGTGAGGCAGTCAAGTCTGTCTATGCAGGAGGGAAGGACTTTGGACAGATTGATGCTGGCTGAAGCTCACTCAGGAAGAGCTGTTGTCTCAGCAACATGCAGAGGCCTTCTGAAGCCTTGCAAAGTCTGGTAGGTCTGGGCCTGCTGTTAATTCCACACACTCTGAGGAGCTGTTGTCTGGCTTCTGCAGCCACTGGCTCCTGTGGCATGGAGGCAATGAGGACTGCAATGGAGGGGCCTGATTAAGCCACATCCCTCTGGCTCGGAAGGTCCCAGAGTAGCAGATGATTGGTTACTGGATGTAGCCTCCTGCCCCTTTGAGTCCTCCTCTGAGCCAGAGGAAGGATTGAAGCCAGAGAAAATGACAGGTGATACAAGACCCTTTGCCATTCCCACATGAGTGACTTTTTTCCCCATTGAGGTCAACAGAGTCAGTCCAGATTGCCCTTGTATGCACAGAGCTGGTCTAACACAGTTCAAGTGAATGGAAGCCCAGCTGGCCCAGGTGTTGTGCATGCTCACATATTTAAAGGAGAAGTTGGAGGGGGAGGGTCAGATCTTGCAGACAGCCACAGAACATGGCAGATACACAAGGTTGGCAGTGATGTACACACACACATAGACTGGCAACGCGAATGTCAAGTGAGAGATTTGAGTGGATATAGAACCTGGCACTGCCCAAACCTAGTGGAGGCTGTAGCTCCAAAGCCAGTGGGGCTGTGCATCCATTCTGGGTTTTAGTCTGAAATTTTAAGGAGATATCCATGGTGCTGAGCCTATTTGGGGGGAAGGGGTTGGGTTCGGCACCATGGATAGCTCCTTTAAAGTTCAGACTGAGACCCAGAGTGGATACACAGCCCCACTGGCTTTGGACCCACCCGCCTCCACTGCCCAAACCCCGGCACACTTGCTATTTCAACAGCACCTGCCTTCCATCCCTGAAGTAGTTGCAATCGTAGGGATGTATGAGAATTTCGTTTCAGTTCACAAATCATCCAAACTTGCCTGGTTCGCAATTATGGCCATGCCTTCCTAAACTTGCCATCATGTTGAAAAATGCATACGTTCCTTGAAAAATGCACACTTTGAAATGCACATTTCGCCCAAAATACAAATTTCCACGCTTTGTTCATAGATTCATAGATCATAGAGTTGGAAGGGGCCTACAAGGCCATCGAGTCCAACCCTCTGCTCAATGTAGGAAACTAGAGGAAGGGTCTCCCATCCAAGTAATAACCAGGCCTGACCCTGCTTAGCTTTCCACGCTCAGACAAGCAGAGCCAGCGAGTACAAAATTTTGAAAGATGCACACAGAAATGCAAACTTTCCCCATTCAAATGAACTGAAAAACATGCTGCAAATGAAAACAAGAGCGAGCCAAATCAAGCTTCAAGATTTCTCTCTCTCTCTGAGCCTCCAGGTTGGCCTAGGAGACTCTGGTTGTTCACCTACCCTGTACCGTAGTACCACAGGAGCAACTGGCATTAGCAAGAGTGCTGTTAAATAGGGCAGGATCCATCACAATATAGTGGCAATGCAGGCAGGGCATTTAGGCATGGAATATCAGTCGACAGCTGGAGGGAACTTTAAGGTGAATGGTAATTTGCCACCTAGGGTTGTGAGAGTCTTTGGGGTCTGAATGGGTCACACCCTTAGGGTCATGGGTCATGAGAGGATGGGACTCAGGAGGGAACCCCTCAACATCTAAAGGTGCACACTGTGTGACTGCCTCTGATACTGGAGGAAGCATATAGCCAATCAAGACTAGTAGCCATTGCTAGCCTTCTCCTCCATGGATTTGTCCAATCCCTTCTTAAAGCCCTCCAAATTGGTGGCCCATTTGCTTTGAGCAGACCCACTTAAATCAACTTAAGTTAGTTATGACTAACCTGGCCCATTTCATTCAGTGAATCTACTCTAAGGATGCCTAAGGGTGCAATCCTATGCAGGTTTAGACAGAAAAATGTCCTGCTGCAACTTCCAGCATTCCCCCAGCCAGCCTGGGCATGCTGGGACCTGTAGAACTTTTTTCCTGTCTAAACCTGCACAGGATTGTGCCCTAAAGGTGCAATCCTGTGCATGTTTAGACAGGGGGGGGAACCCTCCAACAACTCCCAGCATGGTTCAGCCAGTCATGCTGCCTGGGGCATGCTGGGAGTTTTAGGACTTTTTTTCTGTCTAAACATGCATAGGATTGCGCCTTAAGGTTTGAATCCAGATTCATGCTGAATCAACTGCACTGATGCAAATGGACTTCCCTGCCTCCTTTTTCCCACAGCAGCCCTCGCAGCCTCCTGAAATTGCTACATAGAAAGTCAGGAGACCCTGCTGAATGTGGTGACCTGTGGTGTAGGAGAGTGGGGGGATCCCCAAAAATCAGGTGGAAGGACCTTCGGCAAGTGGAACCCTTCCTCTTGCAGATCCTGGGATCAGCTCTGTGTCTAGATTTCACCCTTTGTAAGCCACCCAAGGGCCCTGTTGAAGGTTGATAGATATAGACAGTGAAGGCTGCGGACTCCAAAGTCAGCGGGGGCTGTATTTCTCCTCCAGATTGTGCTCCAAAGTTTCAAGGAGCTACCCATGGTGCCAAACCTATTTGGAGGGGGGGATAGAGTTCATCACCATGGATAGCTCCTTTAAAAGCTCAGGATGAAACCCAGAGTGGATATACAGCCCCGCTGACATTGGAGCCCCCAGCCTCTGCTGGATATAGATAGATATGGATATGGATATATATTAGAACTGAAGTTTGAAGTCTAGATTTTGGTAAAAGCTTTCCATCTGACATCAAAATGAAGTGCGCAGAAGACAGGCCTATTTCCAAGGGTTTGGAAAGTAATGTAGATGACCTCCCCCCCCCCCCCCCGGTTGATATAGGAAGTTCTTTTAAAGAAAAGTACTATATAAAAAAAAATTGAGTTTCAAATCTCAGCACTGAACAGATTTTTTTTCTTTCTTTATGTATATATGAAGTGAGGCACACGGCTTGAATTTCTCAAGCTTGACATCCCATCGGGCTGATGCGTCGTGTCCCTTTTTGTCGGCCTGTCTCGTCACACAGTGTAATGTGGCATTTCAGTGTAACAGGCTGAGACACGTCATGCCAATGACATGTCAAGCTTGTGAATTTCAAAAAGACACAGTTCAATGAAAAACATGGTTTTCTAACTGCCCTGGAGGTTTTAAAACCTTGGGAACACCCACGCACACATACACTCACACACACATATATATATTCTTTAATTTTTAAAGAAAATACTATTCCTTCTCCAGTGATTTTTGCCACTGGATATTATGTAGTATTATCTAGTAGTGGCGGTGGTGCTTTTATTCTGTTTTGTTTGCAGTGCTGCCCATGAAACAGGGATCGGCAATCTTATCCATGTCTACTCAGGAGTAAGTCTCACTGTGTGCAATGGGGTTAAGTGTTCAGAGGATCACAGCCTTGATTATTAAAGTTTCTGCCCCCAATTCCTGCTATGATTGTGGCACTATTGTTTTTTGTGATGAGTTGAGGAAGGTAAGAGAATCATTTCTTCACATTTGGGAAGTTAAGATGCTGAACTGAAAATGCATCTTCTGTAACATTCGTTGTATTACACCTTTAAAAAAAAAATACCCAAAGGTAGCTGTGCTGGTCCATGAGGGGGAAGAAAAAAAAACAGTTCAGCAATAACTTTATTAGGACCAACCAAAATTCTGCAAATTGTGAAAGCTTTTGAGTTCTCCAGAACTCTTCATCTGGCTAAATGATACAAAAAGCAGGGGATGGGAAAAGTGTGTGTGTGTGTGTGTGTGTGTGTGTGTGTGTGTGTGTCCCCATATCCTGCATTTTGTCCCATCTAGTCTGATGAAGAGTTCTGGAATACTCAAAAGCTTGCACAAATTGGTGGGATTTTGGTTGGTCCTAATAAAGGTATTGCCTAATTGTGGATTTTCGATGTATTACACCTGTGTCTCTGTTCAACATTGTATAATCTAATTGGCATTTTAGTACTTTTCCAGTGAGTGCCTGTGGACAAGGATGCTGGTGCTAGGTTTATTATTTCCTCTAAGGTACCAGATGAACCTTCTCCCAAATGAACCTGCCCAACTGCTGAGATCCTTTTCAGAGACCTTGCTCTGGTTGGTTCCACTTTCTGGGATGAGGTGGGTAACAACTACAGATGGCCTTTTTGGTTGTGGCACTTGGCTTGTGGAACAGCCTCCTTCCTTCTCCCACCCTCATCCATTTAGGAAGCCTCATTATACTGGGTCAGGCCCAGGGGGGGTGCTAGGTACCAAAAAGATCTGGGACTCGGGCCCACAGGACCAAAAAATAATGCACAAATTCGCATATGCTGTTTTACATATGCTCTAAAGTGTGTGTGTGTGTGTGTGTGTGTGTGACACAGTCTCCTAAGGACACCCCTATTGTAAAAAGGGATGTATGGACAGAGGAGAGGAGGGCATCTGATTTCAGGGGGGGAAACCACAGACAGAAAGAATCAGGGTGGGCAGCAGGAGGTGAAGCACATGTGGGCAAGAAGCCAGCTCATCCAAGGTGATCAAGAGGCCACAGAGATAATCAGGCCCCCTGTCCCTTTATTTCAGCAGGGTGGTGGGGAAGATGGCCTGCCAGAGATCCGGGGTTCCAAATGAAAGATTCAGGGGCCCAGCCTTAGTGGGCCACCTGCTAACACCGCCTCTGGTCAGGCCGCTAGTTCACGTTTGTCTACACTGTCTGCAGTGACCGGCAGTGGCCCTCCAAGATTTCAGACGTGACTCTTTCCCAGGCTCAGCCCTACCAGGAGATGCCAGGAACTGAACCTGGGCCTTCTGCTTGCAAAGCAATCGCTCTACCCCTGAGCTACAATCAGGGCCGGTGCTACCATTAGGCCAACTAGGCAGCTGCCTAGAGCGCAGGGCTAAAGGGGGCGCCAGTCAGAAGCAGTGGCAGGAGGAGGAGAAGGAGGTGGAGGAAAGAAGAGGGGAGCTCGTGTGTGTGTGTGTGTGTGTGTGTGCACGCATGCACGTACAAAAGGGGGAGGGGGAGGCCCTGGAGATGCCTGGACTCAGCACCACTACCAGTAGCAGCAGCAGCAGCTCCCGAGAATTGAGGGACCCAGCAGCCTGGTGGGGCTAGGGCAGGCTGGGGGGGGTGTTATTTGGGAGGGGTGCAGGGGGAGGCGCAGATCCTCCTTCCCCAAGCCCTGGCTTGGTAACAATGTTGCCAGAAGAAGAAGGTGGCCAGCGCCGCCGCCACCTCCCTGCTGTGCCCCCTACATTGTGTTTGCTTTCCCCAACCTTCGGCGCTGCTGGTGCTGCTGCTGCTGCTGGTGCTGCAGGGAGAAGAAAAAATATGGATCCTTCTCTTCTGAAATTATTCCTCGGGCAGCGACCGAAAATAGGATCTTTCCCCCTCCTCCACCACCAGGATCTTCCCCCCCCCCTCCTCCACCACCACCACCACCACCCTTTCTCCCTCCCCTTCTTTCTCTCATCCTCTTTCTGTCCTTTTTTTTTTTTTAATTGCTCGCTGCCGACTTTCCCTTCCTGTTATTTTCTAGGCACACACACGCGGGCACAGAGAAAAAATGGGTGGGAGACGATTCCTAGAGAGAGAATCCTCCGCTCCGAGGCAAAGCCGCCGCGGCTGCCACCTGCGTGTTTCTGGCGTCTGTGCATGTCAGAGGGGGAAGCCACGCGGACTCTCATTCCCACGTGCAGACTTTCTGCCCAGCTCAGCGCCAACCTCAGAAGTGAACCAGTGGGGGAGAAAAGCACTTAGGCGCACCAGGAGCTGCCTTGCCCTGAGTCAGACACCCTCCCCCGTCCATCTAGCCCAGCATTGTCGACACGGACAGGCAGCAGCGGCTCACCAGGCTTTCAGGCAGGATCCCTTCCGAGCCCTGCTGGAGATGCGGGGGGGCACTGAACCTGGGACCTTCTGCATGCAAAGCGGGGGCTCTACCCATGAGCCACGCCCGCCCCCTACATGAAGCGAGGGAGCACAGAGGGTGGAGGGGGTTGAGCTCCTCTCACCAGCCCACTCCTTTCTGTGTATAAATAAATAATAATTGACCCTTTTGGGTGGGCGGGGCAGTCATGTGCATAAATCTGGCTGGGTGACCGGCCAGATGGGCAATTAATGGGGGGGGGGGCTAAATATCTGATCTTGCCTAGCAGGGCACCAAACTGCCTTGCACCGGCCCTGGCTACAATCCTTCCCATTTGTCGGGCGCCCTCCTTGATGGTGTCCAGCTTCTCAGCCGAAGACCTTGCTGTTTCCCCAGACACTGAATGGGCTTTAATTTCCTTTTGACTTTTGCTGATGTTTGGTTTTCCCCTTCAGCATCTCTTGTGATTTGATCTCTGCTGTTGCTTTTGTCATATTTTTGTTGTTGTTGTAGATTACTTTGGAAATTGTGCTTGTTGTTTTCCATATGTTATTTATTTCTTTATTGTGAAGATTTAGGTACACCCTGCCATTCTGTTGAGAAATCCTTAAAGTGGCTTCTATGAGGTTGGATACTGTATGAACCAAAACAAGGCCTTGCCTGTACACAGGCAACCAGCAGCCCTTAGACCCCTGGTGGACATCCGGGGCCCCAGTGTATGCTTCCCTTTTGTTCTGCAGTTCCAGGGAAACTGGCAAGGAGGAAGCAAGCTTATGACCATACCACCCTGAACACACCCAATCTCATCTGATCTCAGAAGCTAAGCAAGGTCCAGCCTGGTTAGTACCTGCATGGGAGACCACCTGGGAATACCAGGAGCTGCCTGTAGGCTTAGAGAGTTACCATAGCTCAGTGGTAGAGCACATATTTTCATGCAGAATGTCCCAGGTTCAATTCCCAGTTTCTCCAGGTAGGGCTGGGAAGGAATTCTGCTTGAAATCCTGGAGAGCTGCTGCCAGTCAGTGTTGACAATACTGGGCTAGATGGACCCATGGTCTGAATCAGTATAAGGCAGCTTCCTATGTTCCTAAGCTCTATTCCACTACTCCTTCTCTGGCTAACGGCTGGGACCAGGCCTGGACTTCCTCTTTCTGTGCTGTTCCTGCTGGGAGGCAGGGGGTGTAATCTGCAGGAGGCTCTTACTTCTCTAGCCAGTGGATGAAGCCAGAGTGTGCTTCCCTTGAGAAACAAGGAGAAGAGAGCTTCGGCTGTGGGGTGGTATAGAAATGAAATAAATGAAATGAAATGAAACACACTTTTGTTTTTAATGCTGTCTTTAATGATGCCATGAGCTGCCATAGGAATCAAAATTGAGAGGCAGGATATACAGATATGTTAATAAATAAAATGAAACCCATTGAGCTTCTGTTGTGTTCAGAGATGCTTATTGGGTCTCCGATCAGACACTGGTCAGACCTACACCCAGTGGAGGCTGCTGGCTCCAGTGTCAGTGGGGACCTGTATCCACTCCGGATTTTAGTCTGAACTTTCAAGGAGCTATCCGTGGTGCTGAACCCTGTGCCAAAAGTAGTTTTGGCACCATGGATAGCTCCTTAAAAGTTCAGAGAAAAAATCCAGAGTGGATACAGAGCCCCGCTGACCTTGGAGTCACCACCATACACTGGCCTACACCACCTACATGTTCACCATTGCTATAGGTCCAGGAAAGGGTCTGTGAACAGGTGACCCTTTCATGTGGCATTACGTACTACCGGGTTAACTGCTAGGTTCTGATATTGTTAAAGAAAGGAATGGGCTTGGCCCCTATACCTTCTAGTCCTCCTCTTTTATTTATTCTTACAAAAATCATTTTTATGTTATCCTTCATTCTCTTTAGAATTTTAGGGCAGTGTACAGTTCAGCAAATACATAAAGTACAACCATAAACTAACAGTGCAAACCCTCAATTCTTTTTTTTTTAACTTACACAGGTAAAAATGCCTGGGAGAGGGGGGCGGCAAACATTTATCCTGGCACCAGAAATATTGCAAGATGGACACCAGGCAAGCCTCTACAGGGAGGGCATTTTGTAGATTGGGTGCCGCTATAATGAAAGCCCTTTCCTTCATTGACATGCACCATACCTCTGATCAAGGCATTTCATTGCTGCCTTCATCCACCTTTCTTTGAAGATAATTTCCTCAAAATATCTCCTGTTGGATTATTTGGACTACCCCCAGATAATATTTGTCAGAATGTCCCCCTCATTTCACTGCCAGGGGGAATGTGGGGAAGCCATTTGTAATTAGAGTAGCTTGCAGTGCACGTGTGGGAGGGAATGGATCATGTCCCATCTATCTATCCATCCATCCATCTATCTATCCATCCATCTATCCATCCATCCATCTATCCATCCATCCATCCATCCATCCATCTATCCATCCATCCATCCATCCATCCATCCATCTATCCATCCATCCATCCATCTATCTAACATCTATCTATCTATCTATCTATCTCCATCTATTTAATCAGTTTTAAGACCAAGGTTTTCCTACTATAATACAGGGCAATATAGATACTTTCAACAGGTCAATACCTCAAAAAATAAAAGGGGGGAACCCTCCATTAATATTTTTATCCTCACAGTTTAAGCAATTAACCTAGAACCCTTCCCAATCTGTATATAAAAACAACCCCCGGGGCTTAGGCTTCAGTGGCAGCTTTAAACCCAGAGTGAATCAGTTTGAATTATACACCCCTTGCAAACAGGGGGATGTTTTATAATAGATTCACTGACAGACCCTTAACGACAGTGGCGCTAGCGGGCACCACTGTAAGACAGGAATAAAACTAAATTACATCACTTGTCATCATTAAGAAAAAAATTTCATCTCAGCTCTTCATTTGAGAAGCACTGTAGTTAATGAACGATTACTGAGCCATGACACCAAAATGGCTAAAATATAGGAATTAAGGGGAGGTCAACTCAAGTATTTTTTAAACCATGAAATTAAGGAACCCATTCACATTGGTAGGGGGTTGCCACTCCCAGACATTATGTCTCTTCGCAATGCTGCCTTTAAGCCTACAAGAATAGCACGCATTCCTATGATTGGAATTTAAGATCTCATGCATGCCAATAGAACCCGGGTCTCCCCAGCCGAACACTCTCACCACTATACCACACTGCCTAGATGCCCCTCTGGCATAACATGAGCTTTTGTTGTGCCCCGAAGGATGGAGGTGTAATTCTGAAAGTTTCAGAATTCCGCCTGACAAATTCACATGGTGCAAAGCTTGGCTTTCTGCTGCCTCCACCGCCGCCACACACACACACACACGCACACTCACGCACATGCGCACGCACACGCGCACACACTTTCATCTATGCAACATGGTCACAAAATTGCCACACCTGATGTGTATCTCTCATGAAAAAATGACAGGTTTGTCATTGGATTATCAAGTTGAATGAATCTTGGTTTGATTGTCAAGTTGAGTGTATCTCCCTCCACCACCCCTCCTCCTCCTCCTCCTCCTCCTCCCAAATGCATAAGCTCCCAGCAACACTTTAGAAAGCCATCCCAGAACGTGTGAAATACTGTTCTTTGATTTTAGAGCCGAACGAGTAAGTGAAAGTGAGGCTTCCCAAATTAAAACCGATGAATATCGGCTGCAGCATTGTCACCTCGCTATTTCGCTCGTGCTGGTTGCGTGACTGGTGACAGCTGCAGATGCCGATAGATTTTTGACCTGTTCCAGAAATCTGGCACTCTGGAAGAAAGAGAGAGAGCGAGAGAAAATGGCAAAAAAAAAAAAAAAAAAGTAAACTCTGCAGTCTGAGGAGAAAGAGAAGGAGAGAGGGGTAGCTGACAGCTCAAGCGGAGGAGGAAAATTAGAAAGGAAAGCCAGCACACTGGTACCATATGTGCTCAGAGCATCTCAGGACAGCTGGAAGAAGCATCGCATTTCCCTTTTGCGTGTCCAAGATTGTGATACTTCCTTTTAATACGGCTATCAATAATGCTGAATGATTAACACCAAGGATTTATGTTAATTTCATTATAAGCTTTATTTGTTGCCTAGTGTTGAATTAAGACTGTCAAATCATCCTCCTTCTACATTGCGAAGGACTTTTAAAATGCATGCCTAACACATAACATCTGATCATTAATATGTTAATAATGCTCCTGTTTTCATAGATATACCAGAGACACAAGGAGAAGAGGGGGGGGGGAAATAAGATCTGTCTGAAGGGGACTACTGTGGCAATCAGCTCCCAGGCGACATCTTCCGATGAATAAAGAGGAACATCTTTTGGAATAGCTTCTTTTAAAAGGTTGTTTGCCATTATTTTCAGTGTTCCATTGTCCATTCATTCACATCCAACACAGCGAACTTGAAAAAGGTTGGATGTGCAATGTGCCTGTGGCTCACGCTGGCTCAACTTGTCTGAGTGTGGAAAGCTAAGCAGGGTCAGGCCTGGTTATTACTTGGATGGGATGCCCCTCCTCTAGTTTCCTGCATTGAGCAGGGGGTTGGACTCGATGGCCTTGTAGGCCCCTTCCAACTCTATGATCTATGAAATCTCTATAAGTTCATAGCGCACATGAACCCAGGAAGTGCACTAGTCCTCAGCATTCCATAAAGACAATTGTTATATCAACATTAGGGATGGATGAATCAGGCTATATCTGATCCCTGTCATTTTCACATGTACTCAAACATAAGTCCGTTTTGACTAATTTTTGCATCAGTCTGTGAGTTTTTCTTCGCCATGCCCCCTCCGTGATGAGCTTCCACCGTGCATTAAAAACATGACTGTTCAGGCGGGAATATGGGGTGGGTTAGGATTTTAAAAGAATTTTTTATACTTTTATAATTTTTAAATTATTATATTTTATTGTATTGTTTTATTGTGTTATTTTGGTTGTACAGCGCCCAGGATGGCCGGGTGACCGGCCAGATGGGCGATTAATAAATAAAATAAATAAAATAAATATAAATAAATAAATAAATAAATAAATAAAACACCACCCAAAATCTACATTTATTTTCATACGGAATTTCCCCTAACGTACACATTTTTGTACACAATGTCCCCTAACAAATGCATTTTTGTTAATAATTTTCGTAAGCAAGTGTGGGAACTGCATATTATTAGGTCTGTTTACTTAAAAATGCATACCAAACAATAGTTTGGTCTGCAATAGTTTGGTCTCCCTCTCAAACTTCGGTTCACCTCATTCATGTTCCTGAAAGCAAGCATCTTTTTTTCAATTGGGAAAAATGTGAATTTTTAAAAGTGTGGATTTCCCCCCACAGGCTAAAGCATGAAAATGCAGATATTGGAGGAAATGCACATTTTCACAAGTGTGCACTTTCAAATGCGAATGCAAGTTTGGGAAATTGTGGAAATTTCCTGAGAATTGCGCTCCTGCTCACATTCCAGATTGCAAATGGAACAAGTTTGCGTGATCTGTTTGCTTAAAAATGCAGACCCAACAATATTCTCCCTATCCCTAACCAGCATAAACTGTGCATTATGCATGACTAGTTCCATGGTATCAGTACTGGGAAATTACAAATGGAAATGAATAAACATATCGTTATCAAAGAAGACTACTGGGAAACCTCCAAGAAAATGGTGACTGTTTCTCAAGCAACATATAGTACAGTGCTTATCAAGGGCTGTTTCCCATGTTTCTGGTTTAGCTTTGGACTGCCAAACTAAGAACAGATTCACACATTACCCATGGGGAGGGATGTGTGGAAATAAGCCCTTTGCTGTCTACTATCCAAAGGTATATCTCAATTTATACTTTACCAATATAGCATGGTTTTGCCCCCCAAAAAAGAAAAAAGAAAACTCGCTTCCTGGATGGATTCCTTATGATAGTAAAATATGGCCATGAAACTCACTGGGTGACTTTGGGCCAGTCACTGACTCTCAGCCTAACCTACCTCACAGGGTTGTTGTGAGGAATAAAATGGAGAGGTGGAGGATGATTATGTAAGCCGCCTTGGGTTCCTTGCAGGAAGAAAGGTGGGGTATAAATATAATAAATAAATAAATAGCAAAATAGGTGGAACTGGAATGTGCACCAGACTGTGTGAGGAGGGCTTGGACAAGGTGCTTTTTAGGCAAGGGTGAACATGCAACATTTGAGCTCACTGAAGTTCTCCCAATTCCTTCGATTCACCTCGTTCATTTTTCCTGAACACAAACATCTTTTTTTTTTCAGTTGGGAAAAAATGCGGATTTTTAAAAGTGTGCATTTTTCCCCAGAGGCTAAAGCGTGAAAAATACAGACGTTGGGGGAAATGCACGTTTTTGCAAGTGCACACTTGTGCAAGTGTGCACTTTCAAATGTGAATGCAAGTCTGGGAAATTGTGAACATTTCCTGAGAACTGAGCTCCTGCTCGCTTTTGGGAGTGCAAATGGAACATGTTCAACACAATCCCACTCTCTGAGTGCAACCACCTCAGGTGAACAGACAACAAAAGCAAGGGATGGTCTAGGAGAATATCAATGTCAGCAGTGGGCCCTTCTGCAGGGAGGTGGGTCTTGGCCAACCCCTGATTCCACCACTTGATGTGCCCCTCAAAAATCCAAACGTCAGCTTGTTTTTCTGGTCCTCATTCAAATGCCCCATTGAACAGCACAAACCCACATTTCCAGAAGCAGTATTATAGATGTGATCTTCCCACAGTTATCCATGTCTTGGTAATGTCGAAGGTAGATTACTGTGTCATACATGGGGCTGTCTATGAAAAGTGTTTGGGAACTTCAGAACTAGTGCTATGCCAAAACATTCTTTCCACATATATTATTTTTTTTAGCATTCTCATTCAGTTTGATAGAAATGTTATTGCTTTGAAAAAGAAACTGAAAGGAGAAGAGAATTTTAGAGAAATTCTCATGGGTTCAGTTCAGTGCTCTTGTGCTCACTTTGGAGGAGGTGTGTGCATACAAGTGTCCCGTCTTGCATTGTACACTCATCTATCTGACAGCCTGTAGCCTCCTCAGCTTCCCACACTTCAATTAAAGCCCAGAGGAAGACATCATGAAGTAACTCCTCCCCATATGGCTTTTTCAGATGAGGAAGCGTGGGCAGCCAGGGATGCTGCAGAGCAATGGAGAGGTGTATAATAGAAAGAAAAAACACAAGCGGCATACTTGGCCAACTCAAAATTTTCTCCACCATTTTTGTAGTGCACACACACACACACACACACGCACCACGCACACACCCTAGAATGACACTAGGTATGTGGCATTGTGAAGAACGCAAAATGGCAGCCAGGCTGCCAATATATTTGCTGCTGTTGCCTCTTGCAGTGGCAGCACAAAGAACAACGACCCTTATGACAAAAAGTAAGATGCTATTATACTACAGCCACTGGCAATGGTGAGTCCCGCTTCTGAGAAACTGTTTGAGAATTTCTCCTCCCAATGGAGAAATTCGGTGAAATTGTTCCCCCAATTTCTCTGCTCACAAATAGCATGTGCAGAGCCCTGTTCAGAATACAGTAGCTAACAGCACGATCCTATGTATGTCTACTCAAGAGCAAGTCCCATTGAGCTCAGTGGCACTTTCTCCCAGGTATGTATGTTTTGCTGCCCAAGTTTACTACATGGGATCTGCCACTAATCTTCACTAATTTCCACTTTGTTTCCAGGCATAGGTTTTTTATTATTATTTAAGTGCTGCTTTTGCCCTTTATAGGCCCTTAAAAGGAATGGGTGAGAATTTTGTTTCAGTTCAGTTTTGATAAGAATTCACCAAAATTCACAAAATTCTCCATATTCAGGACAAAGGGAACTTGAGATTATTTTTATTTGTTTGTTTTAAATTAAATGTGGGAGAAATCGAAACTGACAGCTTTGTCCATCCAGGCCCAGGATTTGCAGACAGTGCTTAGCTTTCAAATACTGGGTTTGTGTCTTCAGCCATGCTGTTGCTGACCATTTTTTTACTGACAGGCTCCTCATCTTTAACAGCTATGGGGTAGGCTGGTACATCATGATCCTTTCCATGTTGGAAATAACTGCACCTATTGAATTTGGCTGGTGCAGATGAGTGAGGATTTCATTTCAGTTCATTGCTGATAACAATTTACCAAAAAAATCTGCATGGTTCTTCATAGTTGGGAGAAAAAGAACTTGAGAAAAAGAATGCAAAAGTGGGAGAAAGCTAAATTGAAAGATTTATCATTCACTAGCCCTAAATGGCCTGGGACCATAGCATCTTATTAATTACTTTCTCTTGTATGGATCTGCCGACAGACTAAGATTCACCAACTGAGGCCTTTGGAAGTTAAGTGGATGGCTACCAGGGACAAGGATATTTCTGTTATAGCGCTCCAACTATGGAACACTCTCCCCAAGGTGTTTGCTTTCTGACCACTCTCCTTTCTTTTAGTTGCTAGGAAAGTGTTTGCTCATGCTTTTAATGGAATAAAATAGTGCTGTTGGTGTGCAGATGTAGTTATAGTTGCCTTATGCTGGCAACCTGGGCAAGTTTCCTTGGCATCCCCTTCATTTGTAAAGTTTTGTTTATTTGTTTTTTAGAATGCAATAACTCAGCTGAAAATTGTGATGATGATTTACAGTATTTGTATACTGCTCCACATCTAAATTGATTCTGGAGCGGTGAACAATAAAAAGATAAAAACAGATAAAAGAAACAAAAACAATACATTGAAAACAAAGTAACATTACACTGGTGGTTGGACAGCAGAGAAGGCTTCCCAGCAGGAAACAAAAGCAGCAGCACAATGTAGGAGCCTGCCTGACCTCCAGAGGCAGGGAGTTCCACAGAAATGGAGCCGCCACACTGAAGGCTCTTCTCCTGGTGGACTCCAGTCGGCCAATGGTCCATGAGGAACCACCAGGAACAGGCCATCTGTTGACTTCAGTGACCAGGCAGGTTGTTATGGGAGGAGGCACTCCTGGCTTATTCTTATGTGTGAACATGGTCAGTGACTTGCTCAAAGTCATCCGGTGGCTATGAGGATTGAATCCTGCATCTCCCTGCTCATAAACCTACACTCCAACCACTGCACAACACCAGTCCTTGTGTATGTAATACTAGTTCTGTGTAATCCAAGGCCAAGGCGTGCGACTTTAGAGCCAAAGTTTCCATCAAATTTTAGTGCACTCAAGTCCTTGCTTCTCTCACAAGGAATCCATTACTGGCAGGGAGCTATAAAAACCTAGACTATATAGCGGGTTGACCAAAAGGGAAATATTCTATTTACTCCTCCTGGGGGGTTTATGATAGAACTCTAGTTTGGCTGGTTTGGTCTGGGCTATACAGCTAACAAATGTCAAAACATATGGACCACCCCATTTATCAAATAATCTACTCTTTGACTAGATAGGCACTATCAGCGATCTGGTATTGATCTTTGCAGGCCAAAGCTATTGTTCATCTGAGCATACCGCATGGCAGCAAGAATTAATGAAAGAAACAAAACAATGCATACGAAATCACAGCACCCAACTTCTTCTCTTTTTGTTTGTTTGTTTGTTTGAGTTTGGTAAAGTTTTTATGTAGCATTAAGAACATATTACTAGGTACAAAAAGAATTCGGCAGGAGCTGACCGTGCGTGTGAATGTTTGTCTGGAAAGGGCAAACGGAGATGAGAGAGAGAAAGTGTGTCAGTCCCCAATACTTCCTATCTTCTTGCTGGATGTACAAGCTACTGATCTGTGTACCAAATTTATTTATGTACTTAGTTCAGTTTCTATCCTAACCCTGTAAGATGCTGGGCAGGATCGAAATGGAGTTCCTGGCAGCCGGGCTCCAGCACTTTATTCCGCTGCACTACCAGGGCCTGTGTTTCTGCCCAAAGTATTGCAGACTGAGCTTTGTTTCTCAATGGTCTTAGCTAGGCTGCCATAAAAGCCTTAGGGATGGCATTGGCTATCATGTCTTACTTTCAAGAGGACAATCCTCTATTTTAGAGGAAGGCAACCTGGTGCCCCTCAGGTGTTTTGGATTACAACTCCCGCAAGCCCTGACCGCTGGCTATGTTGGTCGGGACCTATGAGGGTTGTAGTCCAAAAACATCTCAAGGGCAAAAAGTTGCCTGCTCCTGTTCTATTTGAAGGCATCCTCTGTCTGAAGGGCTGTCTAGTCCAAGTCCAGTTTAAAGAGAAAGAGCCATGAAAAGGGAGAGCAGAAGGGGCCTTGAAGATGCCCATGAACAGTTAGTATCTTGACAGCAGACTGAGCAGGCACATAGGTCACCTGGTCATAGTCTTGGCCCTCTTTTTTGGTGATATGTAAGTGAACCTGCTAACAAGCCTGCCTCCTGATTAAACATTCAGTCAGACGATACTCCACCCCATGACCAATCCAGCTCTACCAGACAAGTTCTGAGGCTGGGGCATTCAGTCTGAGCAACTTGTCTCAACTGGAGAGAATCCTACCAGACAAAATTGCTGCTCTTCCCACCCAGAACCACCCCACATGGCTGCCTTTATTAGAGGAAGGGCCGTGGCCCAGTGGCAGAACACTAGCTTTGCATGCAGGTTCAATCCCCGGCATCTCCAGGCAGGGCTAGGAAAGATTACAGCCTGGAACCCATTACTAACGCAGTCAGTGTTGACAGTACTGGGCTAGATGGAACAAAGGTCTGACTCAATATAAGGCAGCTTCCTATGTTCCTATTTCTTTATTTGACTTGTCGCCCACCTTTCTACCAAAAATGGCACTCAAGGGACCTTACAATCATTAATGAAACTTGATTGAAACAACAACAACAACAGCAACTCTAAAACTTGTTTTGCCTGCCTCAGATTACACTGCCTATCTCTGGTTCTTTTGATTTTTGGATCCACCTTCTAATCATGGGGCTCATTTTACCAGAAGCTCTCCAATCACTGTGTTTTGGGAAATGCAGGGGTGGGACCGTGAGGTGGCCATTCCTCCAACACCACTGGCCCTTCACTATGAAAAAGGCCTTAAACTGGTCTTCAATTATCCATCCTAACTTCCTAGCCCTTACACCTATCCTGAAATTTTTCAGGTTTCTTACGATGTGTACTATCTATTTTCATACAAATTGCTCAAACTGAGTCAAGATATGGAAATCAAGTTACACCTGCCAAATTTCTGAAAAATAGATGCAGTGGGTCTTGGGCTACGCAATGCTGTTTGGAGTGCCAGGCTAATAATTTTTTTTAAGGGAGGGGGACAAGGAAAGTATCAGTAGTGGGCTATGGCACCAGCCAGAAGCTGATCCTGGACATGACCACCACAGCTGTCTTGAGTATTAAATAAATAATAAATAATTCGTAATAAATAAATAAATATAATAAATAAAATATTGCTGTATCCCAGCTAAAACATGGGGGAAGATTATTTTAAAATGCAGCATTAAACATATCATTAAAAAAATAAAACAAATAGCAATTTATTTATCTATTTTTAAAGGCCGGGGAGGAGGTTGTCACCTGATATTGGAATGTTGACCAAGTAGAAACCAGTTGGACCTCTGTAGGAAGGGCATTTCACAATTTGGGTGGAGGTGAGGACCACAGAGCTGTAGAGTTGGCCAGCAACCACAACTGAAACACCTTACCTAAAAAGGAGATGGTAGCAACTGACTTATGGTTGTTTAAATCTTCTGGGTGCAGATTAGATTTCTTCAGCAACAGTCTAATTGCACCTCTTTTTAAAAGGATGGCACTGCCCCCTTCACAAAGGAGTTTAGAACCATCTAGATTTCTGCCACCTGAGTTGATAAAGCAGCACAGTACAATAAGAGCATAGGAAACGCCATGCTGGATCAGACCAAAGACCTATATCTAGTCCATTATTCTGTTCACACAGTGGTCAACCAGATGCTGAAATGGAAAGCCACAGGAAGGACATGAGTGCAATAGCCAACCCATGTTCCTCAGTAACTAGTGTACATAGGCATACTGCCTCTGATATTGGAGACAGCATACATCCATCATGACTGGTAGCCATTGATAGCCTTATCCTCCATGAATTTGTCCAATCCCCCTCTAAAGCTGTCCAAGTTGGTGGCCATCACTACATCTTGTGGTAGTGAGTTCCATAGTTTAACTATGCGCTGTGTGAAGAAGTACTTCCTTTTATCTATCCTGAATCTCCCACCATTCATCTTCATGGACTGACCCTAGGTTCTAATATTATGCAAGAGGGAGAAAAATGTCTCCCTATTCACTTTCTCTACACCATGCACAATTTTGTACACCTCTATATGTCATCCTTTACTCACCGTTTTTCTCAGCTAAACAGCCCCAGACAGTAAAATACTCAGAAAGACAGACACCGAAAAGTTGAACGTTATGTTTAAAATGATGTAGGTTAATCTTCAGGTAGAGGCATAAATATGCAGAGGATTTGCCTTCAGTTAAAAGGCTGTGTAGATGACGGAACACATTTCAGTCCTATCTATTGATTCCAAAAAAAATCTAGTTGGTTCAGACCACAAACTAAATCTAACAAAGGCATATTTGCTGTCTGCTCAGTGAACAAAAAACCTTCTGTATTTGTTCAAGCTTCAACGCGCCACCAACAGCTGAACTTCTCCTTATTAAATGCCACATTATTAATCAAGAAAGATGGACTCTTTTCAATTGCCAAGAACCAAGCAAACGACTCAAAACTTAGTAAACTGGCAAATATTTTCATGCTGAAAGAATGGAAAGGGAAATATCAACTGAATGCAGAAATGACTGGTATTGTAGCACTGAGGAAGGGAGGGGGAAACAAAAGTTTTCATTGATTAAGGTAACAGAAGTTGAAAAAACACAAATTCAACACTACATCCATTAAGTGGATGACAAGAAACAGCATTCACATCCACTTATTAAACTGTTTTTGATTCTTTAGTACCAACATACCGAATGATCCTTGCATTATGTTGCCAAGGAAAACCTTAAAATGCATTTATTTCATAATGTCGCTTTCTTGCATTATCATAATAGGGCCATCACTGCTGTTGCAAACTCTATGGGGTCTCGAACACCTAAACACAGCCATTAAATTGGGCATTTGTTACAGGCACGCTAAGCTTCTCGAGTGATTTGTGTCGCCTGGCAAATTCCCAGCAGGAGCAATCCATTTTGCTGGTTTACAAGCAGGGGAACATAGAAGTCTCTGCTGGAAGTGGGTCCCCATTGCAAACAAACACCTGAAAACCACAACCGGGACTAGCAACACCCAGCTATTTGGGGGTATCAATCTGATTCCTGAACTATCTCACTGAGCTGCTCTTCAAGCAAGGGTGCAGAACTTCTGGGCCAGGGGCCAGATCCAGCCTTCAGAGGTTCCCCAGATAAGCATGCCACCTTCCCACGGCACCGCCCGCTTTCCCCCAGCCACCATTCATTTGGTGGTTCCCCGGCTTTTCCCCCATTCTAAAAGGTTGACATGCCTCTGCTAAGGCTTCGTTCCTGGCAGCAAGAGCTTTAAGCTACAACATGTTGGTATTCTTTGGTAATTTGACCTCATGCCTTTTGTCTGTGGCCCTGCCCCTTTTGCTTTCAGCCCGCCCATGGAAAAACAATGCCACTTTGCAGAATTCTCGACCATATTTTTGTGAGTGGGTGGCTGCCGTTTCCCCCCACAAAATGCCAGGGCCTAAGCAAAATGGCAACCACAGCGCAGTCATTGCTGGTGGTGCCACTTGCAAGGGAAAAAAGAAATAAATCGTGCTGCTGCCATGCTCATGGTGAGCCCCACCTTCGAGAAACTGTTGGGATATTTCTCTTCTCCATGGTGAAATCAGGTGAAATTATCCCTTCCCCCCCCACACACACACACACCCAATTTCTCTGCCCACAAATATAGCAAATTTCTTGAGGCTGTTTGCACACAGCTCAGATGAATACCTGTATATCGGGGTGGACAACATCCAGGGATCAGTGGGCCACATTGTTCCCCCAGACACCACTGGGGGCTGGTCCCTGTGCCCCCCCTCTCCATGGCCACAGCTGAATCTGCTGTCTAAATTCAGTGATGTGCTGCTGGTGGAGGCAAAAAGCTGCAATTTTGCTTCCAAGCAAGGCTTCCACAAGCCTTGTTCTCAAGCAAAATCACTGCTCTTTTTTTGTTGTTGCTGCAGCAAATTTCATACTGGCATGGGGCTGCTGCAGAGGCTATCCACCAAAAGGCATGGGGGGAGGGGGCTTTTGTGTTGGCTTCGTATTGCCCAGCCCTGCTATAGAGAAATTAAAAAATTATCATCATCATCAGGCGATCACTGGTGACCGAGTAAGATTGTCTTCCAGGATAAAAATTTACAAAAAGGAGATTTTAAAAGGAGGAAATTCTAAAGTAAATTGTGTAGACTCTAGCGATGGGTCCGTAAGTGACTGTGGAGGCCAATTCTAGATCCACACAGCTTCCCACAGTGAGGACACAGGTTACCAGATGGAAGATGGTCCTGTGAAGGATTCGTTTGACGTGCTTTTCGCTTAGCACGTTTCTCCCTTTCACCTTGCACTCGGGCTTCTTCAAAGTCCATGGAACCTTTGTGAAAGGCCAACCTCCAGTTAAGTCGTTCATGGGCCAGAGCTTCCCAGTTTTCGATGTTTATATTGCATTTTTTTAGATTAGCCTTATGAACCTTAAACCTCTTATATTGACCACCAATATTCCGCTTTCCCTCCTTGAGTTGGGAATAAAGTAACTGCTTTGGGAGACGGCAGTCAGGCATTCGAACAACATGACCACTGAAGGGAGGGGGATGTAGCTCAGTGGTAGAGCGCATGCTTCACATGTATGAGGTCCCGGGTTCAATCCCCGGCATCTCCAGGAGTTAAAAAATTAAGAAGCCGAGTCTTTATACTAATTTCTCTTAAGGGAGTTGAGGAACAAGAGTAGTGACCATCTCTTTCACTTAGGGCAGTGTTCTCCAACCTTGGGCCCCCAGATGTTTTGGGCCTACATGTTAGTTGTAGGCCAAAAGATGTTAGCTAGATGTTACTTAGTTGTAGGCCAAAAACATCTGGGGACCCACGGTTGGAGAACACTGACTTAGGGAATAAGCTATTCATCCTCTGCTAATCAGTGGGGGCTGCGGAGTCCAGTGTCAGCAGGGCTGCATACCCGCTCCCAATTGCTTTCTGAACTTTTAAGGAGCTATCCATGGTGCCAAAAACACACATCCACGTATTGATGGATATCTTCACTTATACTGCTACTATCACACTTTTAATGCTAGCTAACAGTTGCATTCTTTGGCATTTTGCTCAACTTGCGTCCTTCAGCTTTTTTCAGGCCCCTCTTATTGGGAATCTTTCTTTGCCTCTTAATCCTCTTGTATTTACAAATGCCAACATTCTCAGAACAGCAGCTGACAAGCCGTAAGGAAGCTTATTACGTTCAGGCAGGATCTGCCCAGGTCGTTATCACCTACTATGTTTCCCATCTGATTTACTGTATTTAACAAGTTGCAGCTCTAGGTAAGTAATTAAAGAGCTGTAGGTGGAATTTCCTTCTGCTGTGACTAATAAGCACCAGCCATTGCTCCTTATGATAGGAGGGGGGGAAGGATATTTTTCCTCCTACTCTTCATTTCTTGTGGTTGTAAATAGGGTGGCTGACGAGCCAGCACTGGGGTCTAAAAAGATCAATCAACTCTAGATTCTGTCAGGTCTGTGGGCCAAAGCACACATTATTTTAAAGATGTAGCTGCTTTTTTTCCCTTTTTTGCTCTAGAGCAGTGTTCTCCAACCTTGGGTCCCCAGATGTTTTTGGCCTACAACTCCCAGCATGCCCCAGCCAGCCAACATTCCAAATTCTTACCATTTGGCTTTAAAGATAATTCAAGCCACACCAAAACAGACACGTCTAATTAAGCTTTCTTCCCTCTAGCTTGGCCACCGTCTAACAACCTCTTCCAGCAGAAAGCCCCCTCTCCCCAACTCATGTTCATTCTGTCTTTAATTCTTGTATGGAACTAACAAGGTTCATCTGCCAGTTCAATTCAGTGGTAATTAGCATTCAAGCAGGATTCGGTCCCCTGACAGGACAACCCAAAGGATCTCTTTCCAGAACGAAGGATCTTAGGAATCTACCATTTTTGTATCAGCCTCGATTCTTGGCTTGACATGTGGGTGGGTTTTATATCTCCTTCACCTCCAGCCTCATTTTCACAAGAGCAGCTAGCCCTGTGTAATGGCATTGTACAAGCATTTTTACAATGCCATGTTTTGCTTTACAGAGTGAGCATAAATGAGGAGACACTAAGTTAAGGTCTGACAGCCGGTGCTGGATGTATCCACTTGGCCTATAAATAAGCAGTGATCACCTCCATTTTATTGAACTCATTTTCTAGGCAAGCAAAGACCACAAGATTCTCCTGCAAATTTTCCCTTTACACTCACAAGCGGTGCTGCTGGTGTCAGGCGCGACAGATTTATAGCCTATTCATTCATGGGAACAAAAACCCTGCCAGGGCTGGTCATGGAACACACCACTGCAGTTAGTTCAAAAGATAACAGCAGCAATACCTCACTTTCTTATTCAGTACTCTATAGCAAACACTATATTGGGAGATAATAAATGCCCCTTGTTTGTATTTCCTGAGTAATATCCAAGAACATCATCCACATTACAGCTGTACAAGGGATGCCAACTTAGGAAGGATGAATCGGCATGCTCACAGTACAATCTTATACACAACTATTCAGATTTAAGCCCCATTCAGTATAATGGGACCCACTCCCAGGCAAGTGTGCATAGGATTGTAGTCTCAGTGTACACAGCGGCAGATGCAGGGAGAGGCAGCCAATGAAAACATTCTGACATGTTAACGTGTCTACCTGCGGCATACTTACAGTGTTTGGAAACATTTGTTGGTGGCCTTCGCCAGGGATGGGGACTCGGACTCGAGGACTCGACTCGTGAGTCAGACTGAGTCCCCCCTCTGACTCGACTCGGACTCGAGTCCCAATATTTTTAATGGGACTCGAGACTCGACTCGGGACTCGAGACCAAGGACTCTTCAGCATCCCTGGGCTGTGCCAGAAGGAGTGGAGAGGAGCGTGATTGCCAGCGAAGAGCAAATGGAAGCGAGGTGTGCCGCTGCTCGGCCACTATGGACGGCTACCAGGAGTGCAGCCCCAACAGTGTGTCAAGATTTATTTTGATTGATGTGTTGCGTACTTGGGAGAGGCAGAAGAAGGACCTGAGATTACTCTGTGTGGCTGCTCTGAGTGTGTTTCTGGTTCCAGCAAGTTCATCACCAGTGGAGCGGGTGTTCAGTGAGGGTGGAATTGTGAAGAGACCTCACTGTTCCAGAATGGGGGGGGGGCAAACATTTAGAAAAAATCATGTTCCTCAAATGCAACATGGATAAGTTTTAGGAAGTACAGCAAGTTTATTTTTTTAAATCATTTCCCTAAAATGCAACCTTTCAGACATTTTGGGTTTGGCTGCCTCTGCCTGCCTGTTTGGGGTTCCCTGCCTCCTCTGCCTGCCTGGTCTCTTCTTGACCAGTTCAACAGTTGAATTGTCCAAGACAAAGGCCTCTGCCTGCCTGCTTTGGGGTTCCCTGCCTCCTCTGCCTGCCTGGTTATTTGGGGTTTGTCTGCCTGGTCTGTTCTTGCCAAAATCAGTTGCAGAGTTTTGAAATAAAAAGGCACACTTGTGCCTTGAATTTATTTAAACCACACATCTGAAGTAGCCTTATTTCGTTGGGAAAACCCCCCATTGATTTTAATAGGGACTCGTGGAGTCAGCTTTGGGAGTGACTTGTGACTTATGACTCGTGAGTCACCATTTTGGACCTAGGACTCGGACTCGGACTCGAGACTCGAGTCCAAAGACTCGTGACTCGACTCGTGACTCGAGACCAAGGACTCTTCAACATCCCTGGCCTTCGCATTTTACATTGTTTAGGTAAAAGATCTTTGATGCACACCTCAGGGATGGGGACTCGGACTCCAGGACTCAACTCGTGAGTCGGACTGAGTCCCCCCTCTGACTCGAGTCGCACTCGAATCCCAATATTTTTAATGGGACTCGAGACTTGACTCGGGACTCGAGACCAAGGACTCGTCAACATCCCTGCTTGATGACACCTGCAGGTGCTGTCTGGACCTAGTTGCAGTAACAATCCAGGTTTATTTTTTAAAATCATTTTCCTAATGCAACCTTTCAGACATTTTGGGTTTGGCTGCCTCTGTCTGCCTGTTTGGGGTTCCCTGCCTCCCCTGCCTGCCTGGTCTCTTCTTGACCAGTTCCACAGTTTGAATTGTCCAAGACAAAGGTCTCTGCCTGCCTGCTTTGGGGTTCCCTGCCTCCTCTGCCTGCCTGGTTATTTTGGGTTTGTCTGCCTGGTCTGTTCTTGTCAAAATCAGTTGCAGAGTTTTGAAATAAAAAGGCACACTTGTGCCTAGAATTTATTTAAGCCACACATCTGAAATAGCCTTATTTTGTTGGGGAAAAAACCCATTGATTTTAATGGGGACTCGTGGAGTCAGCTTTGGGAGTGACTCAGGACTCGGGACTCGTGAATCACCATTTTGGACCAGGGACTTGGACTCGGATTCGAGACTCGGGTCCAAAGACTGGTGACTCGACTCGTGACTTGAGACCAAGGACTCTTCAACATCCCTGGCACACCTAAACAACAACATTTGTGAATTGGATTTTGGGATTAGCGATGTGCCAATCAGTATATTTCCAATCTGTGTCTCTTCCACATGTGTTCACCCATAAGCCTATGCTGTGCCATTGCTGTATTAATTTATTATTTAAAAAAAAAAAAAATTAAAGCATACAAAAATGCACATTTAAATGTATATTAATATAGCTTCAGCTATTGGGCAGTATTGAAATATAATTGATTAATAAATAAATAAATTTCTAAGGGCACAATCCTACACAAGTTTAGACATACAGTACTACAACTCCCAGCATGCCCTAGCCAGCATGTAGGGCCTCTCTCCTGTCTAAACAGGATTGCGCCCTAAATGTATTTTATGCATTTTTAATGTTTTTTAAGCCAAGAATTTCATTAAATCATTGGTAATTGTGGAAGCTGCTGGATAAAATAAATAATCCAGATGATTATAGTAATAAAATGGCAAAAAAAAAAAATCAATGGCATAACATTTTCTGGAAAACATATATGCTACATATTCTCAAATCTGAAGGGGGGGGGGATCATATTTTCTTTGAATTTAGAGAACACGCTCATTGTAACAGGTTTCATCTCTCCTGGGTGAGAGTGGGTGGGCAACAGCACCGTCTTTGGGTTTTATAAGTAGTTTCATTTTTCAAAAGTAGTTCTAAAAATTTTAAGATCAGCTTCCCATTTGACCGAGGGACCTTTTTAAATCAAATGAAGTTTTTGTTTTTGTTTTTTAAACTATTATCTGATTGATCAACTAAATGCAGCAGCCCTTGCAATAAATACTTTATCCTCTTCAATATCAAGTAATAGAGAAAGTGTGAATCAAGCTTCAACCAACTCAAGTCCATATCAGATTGTGAGCTTTGGGGTTTTTTTCTTTTCGCATGAAAATCCACGCATATAATATTTCTGTTTGCATTTTTCCAGATGTATGTATCAATTCTGCATATATATTTTAAAACGTATGCATTCTTCTCCCACTGATTAAAGCATATTTGTTTTGTTTTTTGTTTTTGTTTTTTTTATTTAATATTTTTTATTTTTTAAATGAACACACATACAAAAAGAAAATAAACCCACAAATCCATATAACTCCAAAGTGCACCCGTCACCACGGGGGCTAAAAAATAATTCTATCCACATAATCCATTATTAATCTGTATTCCAAAAATATATCGTATCTTGACATGGCTTACTCCCTTTTCCCTTTACTAAAACATAATCTAAAAATGGCCCCCATATATCCTTAAAATTATTTTTCTTTAATTGTCCCTTTTTACATTTAATACTACAGGTTAATTTATCATTTAAAGCAATATCCCACACCTCTTTATGCCAATCTATAATTAAATACTGATGTTGAACTTTCCATTTCCTTGCTATCAATAATCTCCCCGCCGTTAACAAACTTACAATTAATTCCTTTATCTCTTGAGAACACAGAAGTTTCTCCGTTATAGTTAACAATGCTAATTTTGGACAGACCTCCAAATTAATGCCAATAATTTCTGAAATTTCTACAAAAATGTTATTCCAAAAATCCAAAATGCTTTTACAACTCCACCACATATGAGCCACATTATTTTTAGGGGGGGGGTCTACGAATTGCATTGCAAGCTCAGAAATGTACAGACTTGGACTGCAGATTGCGTCTGAGTCCATGTTTGGTCTGGAAGATGCAAACAGAGTAAAATCCTGATAAAAACAAACTGAAACGAATCTCTCATACATCCCCAGTATATTTCCATTCTAACCTGCAATTTTCTTGTACTGGTCACTTTAAGCTAGGGAAAAACTGCATAACACAACATCACTTACTGTAATGACATGCTTTGGGAATCAATCAGGTCTTTTATTGTGGCACAGCTAATACTGCTGCTGGAGCAGCAATTTAATATATTTTCCCCAGTTTATAGGACTTGCTAATTGAAAGTAGCAGATTAAAAAAAAAATACTAAGCAGTACCTGAGGTTTATACACTGTTGCTAGAGTAGAGGAAATTACCCTCCCATTTAAATTGCCATTTCTTCCCACATATTTGAAAGGCTGAGAATGGACCAATGGAGGCAGCCATATAAATGTGTATATGAATAGATATAGTTATAGATATATGTGTGTGTGTGTGTGTGTGTGTGTGTGTGTATGTATGTATTAATGTACAATGAACCAGGGAATGACAGGGCAACATCATGTCCCAATCTTTCCCAGGGCCATTTCAGGCCGCAGTTTTAAAGTGTGGGACAATGAAGTTCTTTTTTAAAAGAAAATATAGAAGACAGTCTGCCCTATGTAAATGCTGAGTACTCTCCCATTATGTTTTTTGCAGGACCCCTGAAAACACTGCAGGAATTCTTCAAGCCATCCACCTTCATGTGGAACAAAGATCCTGCAGAAGTGGAGGGAAGGCTTTAAGTTCAACCTTAATTTATCCAGAAAGTAAGGGCAAGTTCTCACTGAAATAGTCAACCTATGTCTGGATTGTACCACTGCAGACTACAGACTGCAGGATTGAAGAAGGGCTAGGTATGGGTGAGAATTTTGTTTCACATTGTTTTTCATAAGAATGTTTCAAAATTTGCAACATTTTCCATATCCGGGACAAAAAGAACTTGAGATTGAAAAGAAATTAATGTGGAAGGCAACGAAATTGACAGATTTGTCCATCTAGGCTCAGGGCTTTGAGTGTTTTGCTCTTGAAAGACTGGGTTCAAATCCCTGTACATTCAACCATCTTAGTGCTTAGTGAAGGCTGCCACCTCTTTTTTCTGGAAGGCTCCTCATTGTTAACAGCCACATGGCAGGCAGATACGTCATGGTCCCTTCCATGCTGGGAACGGCTACACCTATTGAACTTGGCTGGTGCAGATGGGTGGGCATTTTGTTTCCGTTCATTTTTTATTAGAATTTACCAACATTCACAAAGCTGTTGATATACAGGAGAGAAAGAACTTGAGAGATTTTTAAAAAATCAAGTGTAAGAGAAAATGAAACTGACATTTGCCCATCCTTAGGAGGCACTCCCTACACATTTTTATTTCAGCTGAGAGCTGAAGAAGTGCAAAAGCCAAAGGATAATGGTGTTCTGATCTGCATGGACTGAATGAAATTCTCAATGGGCAATATCCAGACGGGTCATTCTGCTAGCCCAAATGATATTGCACTAATGGAATCTAGGTTCCAAACTATGTGCACGAGGAGAATCCAACTGAACTTACATTCACAGAAGTGTAATGTTCAAGTAGGTGTGCATTATGCTCACACAACCAGTTGTGCAAACAGTTGCATAAGTGTAATGTGTAACCAGTTGTACCCATGTAGTATGCAACCACTTGCACAACAGAAAGGTTTGGTGAAGCTATGCTAGCGCTATTTGAGTTTGCAGAATGACACCATTGGATGCTGCCCAAGCATTACTACCTCCTACTCTCTACATCAGTGTTCTCCAACCTTGGGTCCCCAGATGTTTTTGGCCTACAACTCCCAGCATGCCCCTGGCTAGGGCATGCTGGGAGTTGTAGGCCAAAAACATCTGGGGACCCAAGGTTGGAGAACACTGCTCTATATGTATGCTGATTTTATGGATAACTGAGTAGAAATTTAAGGGGTGAGTCCAGATTACTTTAGGACCACCCACTTCCAGTCTTCTGATATTAATGTTAAGAGCAATGGCTAGAACATAAGAAGAGACCTTGGATGGGTCAATCTGCATTTTTCTCAGGTTCTCATTTTTTCACATGTAAGTTCATTCTCTCTTGTTTTTTGCATCAGATTTTGATTTTTTTTTAATATGCACAAAATTTGTCCACATTTTTTGAAAAATGCATTTTTTTCCTCCCCATGTTTAATATGTGCACATTATTTTGTGTGCATTTTTTTCAAACATGCACTTTAAAGTGGTTTTTAAAATGAATAAAATGTGTGTGTGCATTTTTTCAAATATATGCATTTTTGTGCTCTTTTAAAAAAATGTGTGCATTTTCCCCCCCCAAAGCAAGCATTTCTGTGTGAACTGCATCACAAGCTTCAGAAATGTATGGATTTAAACTGTGTTCTGGTTGAGGTTCAGGAAGTGAAAATTTGGTAAACATTAATAATATACAAATAATGCTTCAATGGCTTTTTTTTTTTTTTAGCAAAAACAAAAAGGCTGTATAAAAATGTTTTTTAATTTTTTTATTTACTTTAAATTATTTTTAGGCTGGCTTTGAGGGTAGAACCCTCTCAAAACAGTATATAAGATTTTAAAAAAAAAACAACAACAACAACAATGCAAGGCTATACAAAGCAAATACAATAAAAAAAAACAATAATTCAATATTCAATAAAGGGCTATGAAAATGAGCTAACACCAATAAAACCTGCAGCTTCCAGACTATGGAAAGGCCAGCAAAAACAATCAGGTCTTCACAGCCTTTCTGAAGACCTGTAAAGAAGGTGCCTCATGACCCCCCTAATGCATGGATGTACAGCCTCAGGTCTAGGGAAACCAGAGCCAGAGAAACCAGGCTGGTGGTGAATAGGAGGGCCTTTTCTGTGGCAGCCCCCAATTTATGGAACTCTCTCCCTAGTGATCTCCGCCATGCCCCTTCCTTGATTAGCTTCTGCCGTGCATTAAAAATGTGGCTTTTCAGGCGGGTATATGGGGTGGGTTAGGATTTTTAAGTTTTGTACTGTTTTTTGTGTGAAATTGTGTTTTACACTCTGTTTTTTTCTTGTATTTTATTGCACTGTACATCGCTCAGAGTGGCCGGATGACTGGCCAGATGGGTGATTCAAAAAATATAATAAATAAATAAATAAATAAATAAGGGCCAAGTCTAGGGGTTTCCCCAGATGGCCACACCCCCTTCCTCTGGCCACACCCCTTCGTCCTGAATATGGATCATTTAGTGGTTTCCCAGTTTTCACACAGTTTTTTCTCCATTCTAAAAGGTTGAAATGCCTCTCCTAAGGCTTAGTTACTGGTAGTAAGAGCTTGAAGCTAAAACATGCTAAGACTTTTGGGCCCCGACTCTTTTGCCTTTGACTCCACCTATCATTGGAATAGGGCCACCAAGAGCTACTCAAAATGGAATTTAGCGCTTGGGCTGAAAGAGCTTCAACACCCCTGCCCTAATAGAAGCTAATTCCAGAGGTGTGGGGCCACCACTGAAAAGACTCCTTGAACACACACACCAGCCTACGTGCCCTTGATGGTAGGCAAGGGAGAAGGGCTTCTGCTGATGACCTCAGGATGCAGGTAGGCTGGTACAGGAGAAGGTGGTTCTTCAAGTAACTTGGGTCCAATCCGTTTACGGCTTTAAAGGTTAAAATCAGCACTTTAAAGTGGGGTCAGAAACACACTGGCAGCCAATGCAGCTGGCACACTATCGGTGTCAATAATGTTAATATTAAATAAATAAATTTGCATTTAAATGTGAACCCAATGAATTTCTCACCCATCCCTAGAAGAGCCCTGCTGGATCAGACCAAAGGTCCATTATCCTAGTTCCCACAGTACCCAGCCAGATACCTCCATAAAGAGAGCCAGTGTGGCATAGTGGTTAGAGTGTTGGACTGGGACTCGGGAGATCCAGGTTTAAATCCCCGCTCGGCCATGAAACTCACTGGGTGACTTTGGGCCAGTCACTGACTCTCAGCCTAACCTAACTCACAGGAGGAGGAGGAGGAGGAGGAGGAGGAGGAGGAGGAGGAGGATTATGTAAGCTGCCTTGAGTTCCTTTCAGGAAAAAAGGTGGGGTATAAATATAATAAATAAATAAATAAATAAATAAATAAATAAAAAGTCTAGAAGCAGGACCTGAAGTCAACAGCTGCCCCCCCCCCCACTGTTCCACCCCTCCAGGAACTTGGCATACTGCCTCTGAACCTGGATGTGATATTTCATGGTCATGCTAATGATAGACCTATCCTCCATGAATTCATCTAATTCCCCTTTAAAACCATCTAAGTAGCCACGTTGCCACCTCTTTGGGCAGTGAATTCCATAAATTAATTACACATTGTGACACTTCCCAGTTAACACTCATCTGTTTAGTACATTTTCCAAAATGTCCCTGTTACAGAAAGGCACTTAAAACAAAGCTAAAATTATTATCTTATACAGCATTGAGCTAGGGATATATTGTGCCTGCATTGTTTTCATCACTGCTTCAAAGGCGAGCAGTCTTTTTGAAAATTACTCCCAATGGCTCCATTTAATCGCCAAGTTTTCTGACATGCTGGGGGGAAAATTGCTTCCGTTAATCTACCTTGTTAAAGTTGGAATCTGTTTGCTCCAAACATAAGCCTCTCCCTCATCACTTTGTCCTAAGATTTCTACCCTTCATAAGAAATAGGAACATTTACATTTAAATAATTGTTAACATATTCAGCCAGACGCTCTGAGCTTCTATCCATATTAGCTCTTTCTTTACTACTTTAAATTCAGGGAATATAGTCTTGTTTCGGACTCAGCTTCACCTTCTACCACATAGAACTTCTCAGGTATGATCATCAGATCCATTTCAAGTGGGGCAAAATTTGTGGTTTACCATATCCTGAAGAACTTCCCATGGATCTCCAGACACTAAGCTTTACCACATGAACACACATCCCAGAAGAATGTTTTCTATATGAAAATTATGGAGACTTGGAGAGGGACTGCAGTGCTACACCATAGTTTAATATTATTAAAATAAGCCTAGATGAGCCTGTGGCTCACAGATTCCTTCAGCACAGTCATGAGAAATTTAGAAGCATCTGCTTCCCTTTTAGATTAACCACAGTTTAGCATTATGTCTGAACCCTAAACTTTGGTTATTTAATCTATAGTTTGTGAAAAACAAGTCAGCTTCATAAACTATGGTTTGAAGTTGGCTTGTGTTTGCTAACCATAGTTAACATTCATCAGTTTGTCTGGGTTCAGACAACAATCTGCAGTTAATCAGAAAGAGAAGCAAAAGCTTCTGAATTACTCCTCATGGCCACCCTGGAAGAGGAGAGGGGAGCTTTCCAAAAGACCTGGTCCTGGTCCTGGTCCTGCTAGAACTGGTTTGTGGATATGGATCAAAACAGCTGTCTGCACTTTTTGACTCTCCTTGGGGGTCGGGCTATGGGGTCTGTCATGATGAGCCACCTGCACTTCAGAATTTACCACTATGCCACTGCAGGGGAGCACCTGTGTCCAAGGCTCTCTGCAACTCGTTCTCATAATGCTAAACTATAGTTTAGTCTTACATCCAACCCAGCCCAATAGCTCAGTGGTTCAGCATATGCTTTGCATGCAGAAGCGCCCAAGTTCAGTCCCTCCTACCTCCAGTTAAAAGGACCAGGTAGCAGTTGATGGGACACACCTTCTCTGTCCATTAACCTGGTGTACTAGTGCCAATCAAAGCAAGGAATACTGGACTTAGATGGGCAAATAATATGACAAATAATAGGGTGGCCTCATATGTACCAACTCTAAAAATAGAAACATGCTTAATTCTCAGTGGCTCCCATTGAGTATTGTGTGACTTAGGGCAAACCTACACATGATATGAGACATCTATGATCAGATGTCTCTCTGGTTTCTTTTCTGGACCGAATGGAAGACTGGGAAAATAAGAAACAGGGGAAAACCAAAATGGAAAGATTAATCCATCCCTATCACAGCTGCATTCAATTAAAAACAAAAGCCAAGAGATCCATTCATGGTGGTGTTTTGGCCCTCAATGAATGTTCATCAAGAAGCAAGAACTCCTGGCACCTGGCATTCTTGAACAGCTACCAGGACCAGAGCAGGGCCTATAGCAGATACCATCTGCCATAACTCCCCCACTGTAGAGCATTTGGGCACTGCAAAACTTTGCATGTGGTCACCAGGAAATTCTAGTGACCTCAGATGTACCACAATGTACTACCCTACACTGCTCCTCCCTCCTCATTTGACACCTAACCCTGGGATCCCTAGCACCTAGTCCTCCTCCTTCTCCTCTTGGTTCTGGGTCAGCATTCCCACAGTTTCAGAAGGGCCTGTTAGACTATCAGTGCCATTCCCACCTATCTCCAGCTGCTGTGGCCTTGAGGCCTCAGCCGCCTCTTCCCCCTCCTCGTCTGAGTCAGAATCACATCCCAAGTCTTCTTGAGGCACCTCTGCAAAGGTGCAGGGCTTAACCCTTACACTTAACCCTCAAAAAATATGACTTTTTTTAAAAAAAAGTGCACTTTGAAATGTACATTTCCCAAAAAATATGCACTTTTGTGCTTTAGTCAATGGGGGGGGAGGAAAGTGAGCACTTTTGGGAAATGTGCACAGAAATGTAATCCTTTCCCATTCGAACAAACCAAAAAACGTGTGAAAAATGAAAGCAGCAGCGAGGCAAACCGAGCTTTGAAGTAAATGTTATTATTAATAAAATAACAACAACAACAACAACAACAACAATAATAATAATAATAAATCAATAATAAGTGAAGTTTGGACAATTTCAGCAAGCTCAAACATCCCTGGTTCTCCCATCTGTATTCCTGTAACCACACATACAAACACACACACACACTCACACACACACACACCTTGGCAAGTGCTTTGCCCAGTATGGCAGAGGATTTCCTGATTCTGCAACAAAAGGCAAATGTCTTCTAAGACAACACTGCTCTTTTGCAGAAAACTTTGTATCTTCCCGAAATGCCACAATTTACAGCAAGAAAACCAAAGCCCAACCTAAAATTTGGCTCAGATGAACATAATATTGTGCATTTTTCAAAATAACTTTAAGCCCCAGTATGGAAGCCGCTCAAAACTTGTTGCTCTCTGGAATTGATATATGCAAGAAAGCCAGATAATGTCCGACATGCACATCACTTTTGATTTGCAGGCATTATTAATGTGTGTAACCTCTACATGGAAGGAAAGAGAACCAAGATGAGCTCGGTAAGTCTGTCATCACCGTCTACCCATGGAGGGTGATGAGGTCAGCGACAGCGGGGAGCAAAGCAAACACATCTCCACTCTTCTCTCCTTGCGTGTAAAGGTTACATGCAATTGCATTAACCATTCCTAAATAGGGCTATTGTCTATCTTTTTAAAAAAGAATCCTTCTTTACTTATGTGTGTAGCACAAATGACTGATTTTCTAATATCCTCATGCGCAGGGTATAATTTAGCTCTCCTTGGGAAGGTAACACCATGCCCATTTTTTTTTTAAGGTGAAGGGTCAACCTACAAGCACCTAGAAATATGAAAGCAGCTAAATAATGCAACGTTTGTGCACATATTCAAGCACTACACATGGAAAAATGCTTCAAATATTGAACTTGAAGTTGGAGGATCGTCATTTAACATGATCAGCAGGCAAGCTTTTCATCTAAAAAGCTAGCCAGCAACAATCTGAAAGCTAATTCAATATCCTATATTACCTTCTTCTTCTAGTCCACAATAATTATGGTGGAACGACCTGGTCAGCACTAATGGAGAGTCTGACACCAGATTTCCTAAATGATAGATTCATTTCTGGCATTCGTATATGTGATGTACAGCATTACTTATATCCTTAAAGTTCATCCAATACCATGTTATGATAGAACATTATGTTCAGAAGTGAAGCTAAAAATGGAAGGTGGAGATCCAAGAGGCAATAATTCACCAGCATAGTTCATTCATGTGGATAAAAGCTGTAAAAAGACTATGCTGGCAGAACAAGTATAGAAATGAGACACAAAGTCTGGCAAAGAAGAAACATTTTAAGTAGAGTGGAGGCAAAAAAATTCTCAGAAGACATTTTCCTGAGGAAATTTCTGAGATTTTTCTTGTTCTCAGCCCTGCAAGGAAAAGATGTCCCTTTTTGCAGAGTTTTCTCCAAATACTCTGCACTGGTTTTTTTGGGGGACAGCTGCCATTTTCACCCCACAATACCCCAGAATAATGCTAGGGCTGGGGCATTGTGGGAATGCAAGATGGCGGCCAGGCAGCCAATGCAACTGCTGCTGCCGCTGCCACTCTCAACGGCAGCCGCACACGCATACACACACCAGACCAAAAAAAAAAAAAAAACTTAGGAGAAAGGAAAGAAAATGTGCTACTGCAACGATTGATTGATTGATTGATTATATTGATTATATTTTTACTCCACCAAATAAAATTATGTTCTTTGGGTGCATTACAGAAAGCTAAAAGAATAACATGCAATATAAAACAACAAACCACACAGGAATAAATACAAAATATTTAAAATAGCCATAAACTCTAAACTCTCAAATCCCCGGAAGAAAAGAAAAGTATTTGCCCAGTGCCAAAAATGTAACGATGTAGGTGCCAGGTGTCTCCTCTTTGGGGAGGGCATTCCACAGTAAGGGGGGCACCACTAATGGTGATCCCCATTCCCAAGAAACTGTTGGAGGAGAATTTCTCCTCCTCATGGAAAAAAATTGGTGAAATGCTTCCCTCATTTTTCTCTACCCACAAATAGGATGGAGAATTTCAAGCGGCTGGCCACTCATGCACAGCTCTACTTCTACATTTACCAGCACTCTCAACACTAGGCCATAGGCAGCCAAACACATGGACAGCTGGAGCAGAACTGCAGGCAAAGTTGGTACAGGTGATGACTGTAGTGTTGAGGAAGATCCAGGCCAGGGTCTGAAATAAGGATGCAGTCAAGCAGTGAGGGAAGCTACAAAACTGAGCGTGGAGCACACCGGAAGAAATTTCTTGGAGCAAGGCTACAGAGCAACACGAGGCCAGAGTTTGGCTCTTGCCCAGGCCAAGAACCAGAGATAACATGGAAGCATATAGCCCAGGCCAAAACAAGTAATGGTCTCTCTACAGCAGGGCTCTCCAACCTTGGGTCCCCAGATGTTTCTGGCCTACAGCTCCCAGCATACCCAGCCAGCAGCATGGCTAATGGCAAGGGATTCTGGGAGCTGTAGTTCAGCAACATCTGGGGACCCAAGGTTGGAGGGCCCTGCTCTAGAGGGAGGAGTTGTGCTGTGACCTTGAAGAGCTATATTGTCATCTTCTGCTTCCACTGCAGGGTGGCCATGTATCTTCTTTTACGAAGGACAGTCCTTTGTTTGAAAGGCTGCCAGAGGAGCATCCTCTCTTCAAAGGGCTGTCCTGTCCAGTTCCAGTTTAAAGATAAAAACCATAAGAACCATCAACAGTTTGTACCTGGACATCAGGCTGAACAGACAGGCACATGGTCACAGTCTTCCACTATGGTGAGATGTACTGCATTTCTATTTACAGTACATTTTTTTTCAAAATTTGCATTTTCTCATATAAATTAGGACATGCACATTTTGTGCAAATCGCTGTCCTCTTTTATCCCTTTTTGGGGCGATACATTTTCTCCTTTTTGGCAATTCATAAGTAACCACAGCCTTGAGTGGTTCACCACAAGGGTCACCAATCAACAGAGCAAGAGGACCCCCAGGTAAAGATCTAGTTTATCCTGGCAGTGCCTATGAGTGCTTCTCTTTTTGTCACTGCTAACCTGAAATGTAGTGTTAGGATGCGTTCAGCTCAGTGGTCACCAGTGACTGGGTTCACACAACATGACAAAAACCATGGTGGTTTGCGAGCCATGTTTGTTTCAGAGTGACATGCTGTGTTATCTGAACCCAGCAATGTGGTTTGTTAACCACATACAAGCCACTCTGTCCGGGTTCAGACAACACGACAAGCCACTCTGAAACAGACACGGCTTACAAACCACGATGGCATATCATGTTGTGTGAATCCAGTGTGTAGGCCTTATGTAAGGGTTCTAACCTTCTCCACCAGGGCAACCAGGACACATACAAATGATTTGTTCCAAGGATGGTACTGAATATCTTGCCCACACCCCACAAAAGAGTCAATTTGTACCAGCCCCAAGGCTTGAGATCTGCAATCCTCCTCCTAGAAAACACACTGTCACCACACCACCAGGCTTTTCTTTTGTTCTTTTGTTTCTAACTGTAAAAACTTGCTGTCAGAATTACATCTCATGACTAATACTACCCTTATCTCACAGGGAGATACCAATTATTTTGCAAAGCAAACATTCCGAAGGACAATCTTCATAAAGCTCCAGTGTTCATGTTGCAATTAAAACTTTGCATTATTGATGAAACGTGCGTGCTCACACACTCACACACACACACACACACACTATCTTTTTCAATGATTCATTAAATCCCATCCAACCAGCCTTGTTAACGGGGTTGCTGTCCCACACATGTGTGTGAGGGGGGCACAATCGCAAGGCAGAGAAGGAAGTTTAAAGCTATGGTAGTGATTCTATTGTCCAGCTCAGTAGCCTTTAAATGGCTTCTATTCACAGTGGAGTGGGGGCAGAAAATATTAGCGGAACAATCTTCTCTGAGAACCAGTATTCACCGATTTATAATTCAAAATAAATTAAGGGCGCAATCCTATGGATTGTACTTTTTTTTTTCTAAATTCGCATTTGTACATATAAATTAGCACATGCACATTTTATGCAAATCGCTGCCCTCTTTTATCCCTGTTATCTTATCCTGTGGATTGCGCCCTCAATGATCATAAGCTCTTGAGCTTGGAGGATTACGAGCATCCAGTGCAGAGCGAGAGGAGCAGCCGGGGCAATCCCTGCCTCCCCGCACCTCCTACTCTGCATTTCAGCTAGAGGGCCATTTTTGGCCCTCTAGCTGAGGTGCTTTGGAGGGGGGGGGAGGCTGGAGCACCATCAGGATAGCTTGTATCCTGGTGGCCCCAGTCTCCTCCACTCCCCGTCCCCCCGAAAGACCCCCTTCCCCCCCTCTGAGGTTGCTTTTCCTACCTCAGAGAGGCAGCCGCCATGGTTCTTTCCACGCTGGCTGCAAGGGGTGGGAGGGGGATTGGGGTGCAGATTCCCCACTCTGGGGTCAGGAACGCTGGCTCCAACCTCAGAGCTAGGATTCTGAAGCATCCTATAGCCCCCCCCCCATGATGTCTAGGGGCCATAGGATCGCTCTCTTAAATAATCCAAAGTATTTTCATAGGTTTACAGCACAAGGGGGGGGAACGCAGCTGAAGCAAAGCATTGCATCGTGGATCAAGTGGAGATTCTATTTATTTCTTTTTAATTATATTTCTGTTGTGATTGTTTTCAAAGAAAAGATATAAGTAGACAAAATAAATTCAAAATACCAGGAAATGCTAGACACATACCATGAACAAGTGTCATCAATTAAGACAGATCTTCACAGAATTTAAAAAAAATCATACAGAGATCAAGTCATTCCAAAAGGATATGTTGGCTTAAGAAATGCTGCACTATTTTTGTTTATGGAAGAAGAAATAAACATAAATGATTTATCAATGAATGAGTCAGATTGTGTTTGCCAATCAAACGCATGTATATGCCTTCAGTCCATTTGTTCATCAAGGTTTAATCCCACTGAGTGTGTGCATCCATGCACACATGTGCATATTTCCTGCATGTTTTACTAAGGAGTGTGATGCGGGGAGAGCTATCTATTCAGAGAACATCTGAACACATTTCCTGAATTTGCCTCCACTGCTTAAGAAAATGTTTTTAAAAGTTGGCTAAGGATTAGAGCTATGGCATCTAATCAATTCATTAGTTAGATCAATGGATTAGGAACTTTTGATTGACTTAAAAGGTGCCCATAATTAAATCAGACAGCAGATTTTTGAAAAATTAAATAGAAATACTTATAAAAACTGCAGATTGGCAGGTGCCATCTTAAAAGAGGTGCCCTTGTTCTCTCTTACACAAGAGGGCTACAACTACAGTTTTTTAAAAAAAATAAAAAATACATAGTTTTAAACAGCCAGAGTAAAAAGAAAAACTAGAGTAAACAACAGAAGAATTGCATATAATTATCATAGGCAAACAATAGAATCCAGCCTCTAAAGGCCCTCCTAAATAAGAACATCTTAATGCAGCAACAGAAGACCAAAATGGAAGGGACAAAACAAACCTCCCTGGGCAGTGAGTTCCGAAGTTTAAGACTTCAAAGGATTTCAAGGCATTATTTTGTTAATGAGTGACAAGGATTTGCCTTGAAATACTTGCAGGCTTGTTGATCTGTATTTTGCAGCCCTCTTTCTTCAACCCTATAATACATCTTTCAAGCTAATGTGAACCTTCTGCGTGCTCTCCTTCTGCATTTTAATACAGTTTTGTATTAAAATAGCCAGGACTTTCCTTCTTATGTCTATACCATATCAGGCCATGGGTTCTGATGAAGCTTTGCAGTGTAGCCTGGGTTGCAGGGTTCTGCTGTAGGCAGATCTTTAGCAGAGGCAAGGTTACATCAGGTTTCTCAGGGAAGCAAGATGGGAAGAGATCAGCACCATGGAAAGTTCTGAGTGGGTCTGGAGGCCAGACAAGGGTGTCTGTAATTTACTTATTTATTTACTGTACTTTTAAACCACCCCATAATGGAAGTTGTCTTGTTCCAGCAAAGAGCAGAACAAGACTGAGCCTTAATTGGGAGTTTGGCTGGATTTAGGTTGATTGGCTCCATCTCTACACTGACTGAGGCTTTGTCTCTTAAAGGGGCCTGTCCTGTTTTAGCAGCCTCAAGCTGTGACTATGTGGGAGTGGCTGTGGCATGTGTGTGTCCTCATGGCCTGAGTCCTTAGAGTCCAAAGATATTAAGGCCACCTCCTCTGGGTACAGAGTTGCCAATACCCAGGATCTTTCTGGGGAAATAGGTCCTGGGAAGGTCTAAGCCTCGTAATGACTTTCCATGACTGAATCCCTGAAGTGTTAACTCTGGGACCTCCTCTGTGGACAAGGGGTCAGGATCCTCTGAGGATGAGGGTTTGGGGTCCTGGTCAATGACAATATCCCAATCATGACTGTGATAACTGTAATGTGGACACAGTTCTAATGATAACAACTGTGTGCTGCCTTCGTATAGGAGTAGGTCAGAGAGGTGCTCAGGGTGACTGTGTATCAAGGAAGGTGGAACTAGGTAAGAGCCAGGGAGGCAGACAGGAAGAATATTCAATGACTCAGAGGAAAACGCAGAGGGAGCAGCAACCAGGAAATGAGTCAGCACAATGGTGAAGAGAAAAGAGGACGAACACACAGGCCCAGTTTAGACACAATGATCTCAGTCCCATAAACCACGGCTTATCAGACCAAGCCTTGTGCCTGAGCACTCCCTCCCCACACCTCCCCTTCCCTCCTCCCCTCACACACCTGGTTTAGAAATATAAATATTGTATTTATATTGAAAAATATTGTGGTTGGTCAAAGCACAGTTTTCTGTGACATCCACAATAACTTCCTCGAAGTTGGGTGCACAAGGGGGCAAGAAAGGGGAGAAGCAAGGAGGAAGCATGCAGACTCAAGGCTCATTCTCAGTTCAAAAAACTATGGTCCAATAAAATATCAACTCTAAAATACCAGTTGAACTTTACTCTGTCATGCTGGATATCTTTGTTTTAACCCATGTAGGTAGCCAATGGTTTAAACTATGGTTTACTGGACCAAGATCATCTATCTAAACCAATCCACAGAGTACAAGGTCCTTCAGCAGGCCTGTTTAATTTTTAAAAAATCATTTTAGATACATCCTAGGTTACTCATTCTTGGTAGCAAACAACACTTGCAACAGTGGCTTCTACACAATGCCTTGGAGAGTCACCAAAGTGTTATTTATCTGGGCAGGATTTCAGAAGCCTGGGATAGGCTAGAAGGAGTGGGGGACAGATATTTTACTCCAATTCTATGCAAGCACTTATTTACCATGAGCCACTATGAGATTTTGGGACAAGGGGGCTTAGAAATTCAGGTTAATTCCAGTTGCACCCAAAGCTACAAAAGCAATCAATCCAAACAATTTGAATGGGCAAAAGCCAATGGATACAAACTTCACTGTGAATTGTCTTCTTGCCGCTGCGTCAAAAGCTGCTTTCCATTGGACCCTGGATTATTCCCCTCCAGGAAATCAAAAGATGTGAAGATATATTACTTCCCTTCTTTTTCTCATTTATTCCCTGCACGTCTGTGTAGAGCCATAACAGAATGTTCACTTTAATGTGTACTTAGTGGGAGAAAATGTGACCTTTGCTTAGACAGGCTTTTTACAAGATTTCCTGGTAACGACCACAGCAGTGCCAAAGACTTCCTTGTAATTGATATGTGCCATACCACAAGTAATAAGTTGCTTCCACTGTGGAAGGGAAGGGAAGGGAAGGGATGGGGTGGATGTTTTGTTTTTGCATTTAAAAATGGACACTGAGTAGAGGATCAACAATTGCATTGAAAGGAGTGGAGGTTTAACACACAGCAGGAATATAATTTCAGTGGATGCATTAATTAGAGCAAATATAGGTGCTCAGGACCTAACATGCCCAAGAGGGCTAAGAGCAGAAGAGAGGAAAGTATTAATGCAAAAATACCAGGTGAACCTTGCTCTGCCATGCTGCATATTGTTGTTCTAACATACGTAGTACCCAATGCATGATCCTGGTTAAAATTAAAGCTAGTATTAGGGGGGTGAAAATGCACTCAGCACCGTTAAAAATGCAAAAGGCTTCTGCTAACAAGTGACTAAGATGCTGTCTTCCTGCATTACTCACCCAATAAGAACAACAACATTACTTCTTGTTGTTCTTCTTGCAGCATTGAACATGAGAAGTATGGGAGCATCCTCCTCTCACTGCATATGCACACACTCCAGCTTGGCCACCTTCAATTTTCTGACAGTCAGTTTCAGATCTGTGCAAAATTTGGGCCTCCGCTCCGCAGTCCGCACAAATTTACAGAGCAGAGGCCCAAATTTCAGGCATATTTCCCCAGCTTTTAGTGTGTGTGTGTGTGTGTGTGTATGCAAATCATGGCCCACTTTAAAAATGGAAGTCTGCATGCTGGTTTGACTCATGTCAGATCGAGTCAGCGCCAGCGCAGGGTTGATGGAAGAGAATCCATGGTGCCGAGTCCAGAAAGTCCATTGGATTTTCATGCCCCTCTCAGATTCCTCACACATCTCTATGCAGCTGAAGACAGCTGCAGGATCTAATCCAGTGTTCTCCAACCTTGGGTCCCCAGATGTTTTTGGCCTACAAGTCCCAGCATGCCCCAGCCAGCTACGCTCCAACTACGCTGGCTGGGGCATGCTGGGAGTTGTAGGCCAAAAACATCTGGGGACCCAAGGTTGGAGAACACTGGTCTACTCTAATCCATAGTGAATTCAAGAAACTAGTAGTATTTTAGGGACATTCAGAATGGCCCATGCTTATTGCAACAACTGCTTTACTCTGGCATTGATCTATGGCAGTAATGGGAATGTACCCAATAATTCTTTGCTAAGGGAGATTTAACAGTACAGTTCTATGCATGTCTACGCAGAAGCAAGCCCCATTGAGTTCAATGGGACTTATTCCAAGGAACCTTTGTATACGATTGCAGCCTAGGTGATGGAGGTGCCACTGTAGGTTTTTTTTTTTTTAATGCAATGCATTTAGGAATTGCCAAAACAAGAAATGCCAGTTATCCGTTCTTTGAAACACAGCTTCCAGAATATTTCAGCTGCCTCTGTATTTTATACCAAAGCACTGCTTATGAATTTGTAAACGAAGATGCTGTGACTCTTTACGTCACATTCTCCTTCATTTCCATTTTCACTCCTCAGTGATGGGCTGAAAAAGCAAAGTAATATTAACATTTAAAGAAAATGAATATTGGATAGATGGAAGTCTTCATTATGCAATGCATTTTCCTTTTAAAAGCTGCCCCTTTTCTCTGCCAAAGGTATCCTAAATATTTTCTGACATTCCCAAAATTGAGTCCAAGATATCCAGTGTTGCGAAAACCAAGTACCCTTTCAAAAGATGTCCATTTATTGTGTACAAATAATATTCCTAAATATATTAAATACTGCCAAATGATAATACGTAGCAAATTCAATAAACTCACCCATTTTTCTCTTCACAAGTTGTCTGGAAGATGCTTACAGTTGCACCAAATGTGCTAAGCACAACTGGATAACGCACATGTGCCAATTATTGATAACAAGCAAAACCAAAGTCATTATGATGGGGAAGAGAGGACTAGTATAAGCCGCATGCATTGGTCTGAAGCAGGGATGAGAAATCTTTTTTCTGTTGAGGGCCACATTTCCTCAGGGATAATCCATCTGGGAAGGACATCCCAGTGGTAGGTGTGGCTGATGCCAGTGGTGGATGGAGCCACCCTTTTTCACTCTGACTGGGTTCGCACAACACAACAAGCCATGGTGGTTTGTGAGCCATGTTTGTGTCAGAGTGGCTTGCCATGTTGTCTGAACCCCGCAGCATGGTTTGTTAACCACACACAAGCCACTCTGGCTAGGTTCAAACAACACAACAAACCACTCTGAAACAAACACGGCTTATAAGCCACCATGGCTTATCGTGTTGTGTGGACTCAGCCTCTGTCTTTCTGCTGCCTCCTTCTCTCTCTCCTTCTCCTTCTTCTTCCCAGCAAGCTGCCAGGAGAGGGACAGGTTGCTGTTACCAGAGATCTGAACAACCTGATCACTTGCAAGGGCTCTTTAAATTGGTCCAAGGGCTGCATGGAGCCTTAGGGCTATAGGTTTCCTACCCCTGGTCTAAAGATTTATGATGCAGCAGACTTGCTGAAGCTAAGCAGGTCTGGTTCTGGTCAGTGCCTGGATGGGAGTGTAGGCTGCACAACCTACAATGGAAAAGGAGCCCCACCAAAATAGGAGACGACCAGCCTCGTTTGGATTGTACCCAGGGATACCATTGGGGCAGAGAGCTAACTATGTTGCTCCTTCTCCATGATGACCTGAGGGCCAAATTACAGTGGTTCAGACATGCTTAGAGGAAGTCCAAGCACAGCTTCCATGGCTTCATATGCTGTTTGCATGAAGAACCAGGCCCCAGTGTCAACATCCAGGCCTCAAAAGGATTCATCATTTTCAAAACAGATTGTCATACTACAATAAGTAACAGCCTACACTGGCTCCACTCTTCCTGTTAGGCCTCCCTGCTGCCATGACAAATGCCCTGGTTGCTGCAGCGCTCACACACACATTCTGCTTTTGATGCCACAGACAGAATGCTCCTGGGAGTTGGGGCAAGGGGGCACGCTTTGAATCTTCACATGCCAAGATGAGGGGGGTGGAAATCAATTTCAATGCCCAGAGGAAGAAATTACTGCTAGAGAAGGTCACTAACCACTACAAGTTTGCTCTATTATCATGTCACCTTGGAAAGAATCCTACAAAAATTAGACAAGTCTGTAATATGATCTCGTAAGCTAAAAAATAACCTGGGCTAATGCAAAAGATACCCAGATGGGCTAAATCTTCAGGTGAGAACAAATAATAAAAACTTGATTTTAAAAGACTGTGTGTGTGTGTGTGTGTGTGTGTGTGTGTGCGCGCATAGCAACCCAACTGGAACTGTGAACCAGGTTGCCATCTCATGGGTTTCCATTCTTGCCATGAACATTTCCTGACACTCCTTGGTCCATCCATGCCCCAGTTCTTAACCAGTGGAGGCTGGTGACTCCTATTTCAGTGGGGCTCCTAGTCCATTGCCGCTTTTATTTGGAGGTTTATAGGAGCTATCCACATGGTGCTCCATGGTGGTGAACCTATTTTGGGGGAGGAGTTCAGCACCATGGGGAGCTCCTATGAAGCTCCAAATAAAAAGCTCCAATGGATAAGGAGTCCCACCAAAATAAGAGTCACCAGCCTCCCCTGTTCGGACCTTCTTGCCGCATTGCCAGCATCAAGCGCATTATCAGTACCACTTTTGGCCAGTGACAAATACGGGGGGGGGATGCCAAAACAAAAATGTGTAGGGGATTTCTGATTCCAAAACAAATCATGCATCTCAACTACATTTATTTACAGAATTGCGAGGTTTCTTCACTTAGAATTCCAGGTTCAACATTGGCACTTCTTGGATGATGTAATTCACATTAAATATCACCAGATCTTTTCTTCTTCACAGTGCCTTGGAAAGATGCTAGGTTTGGGGCATTCTGGCAGAGGTAAAATGGTGGCCTGGCTGCCAATACAGTTGCTGCTGCTGCTGCTGCCACATGTCATGGCAGAGGCACACACAAACAAGCCTTTAGGGGAAAAGAAAGAAGCTGTGCTACCAACCCTGTTAATGGTATGTCCTACCTCTGAGAAACTGTTGGAGAGTTAGAATTTGGATGAAATTTGATGTCTCTGCCCACAAGTAGGGTGGAGAATTTCAAGAGGCCTGTTCGCAGACAGCTGTACTGAAAGCTGTGCCCTGCCTCCCTGTCCACCCCACATCTAAGACTACCAGCCATTCTCAGGGGGCATAACATTCACATGGGGCCTAAAGTATGTTGCATGGTTCATGTATGCACAGTTGCATGGTTGACTGCCAGATTTTATCTCAGAAATCAGCTGTGTGAAACCGTCCTACACATGTTGAATTGTATGTAAATTACACCCCCACATGAATGTTTCTTCACCTTGAGTTCCAGACTCAACATCAGTATTTCTTGGCTGATGCTATTTCTATTTCTATCAAATATCACAGGATTCCAGACATGGACTTGAGCATGAATCCAGGTATCCCTCCTATGCAGATTAGAAACTAAGCCACATATAAATAGGAAAGAACCTTATACCAGGCCTGGGCTTACGCTGGCTCAGCTTGTCTGAGTGTGGAAAGCTAAGCAGGGTCAGGCCTGGTTATTACTTGGATGGGAGACCCCTCCTCTAGTTTCCTGCATTGAGCAGGAGGTTGGCCTTGTAGGCTCCTTCCAACTCTATTAAATCTATGAAATCTATGAAATCTCAACAGGTCAGATTATTAATCCACCTGGCCCAGTTTTGCCTACTTTGGCAGAATATCTCCAGGGTCTCAAGCCAAGGCCTTTCCCTTCACCGGCAACCTTATCCTTTTGATTGGAGATAGCCAGGAATTGAACCTGGGACCTTCTGCATACAAAGCATGTGCTCTACCGTTGAGATATGGTCTTTTCCTACATAGGAGTCCCTTCTTATATATGACCCCTCCCTAACCATGCTATACAGAGCAGGAGCCCTTCAGATGTTTTGGCCTAGTACTCCCATTATCCTTCACTATTAGCTACGTTGGCTAGGGCTGATGGGAGTTGTGGGCCAAAACATCTTGAGGGCCTCAAGTTGCCCACCTCCCTTATAGAGGCTAGGAGTCAACAGCTGGAGACCCCCTAGGCCAAATCCAGCCCCCTTCAGGGTACCTGGCTGACCTTCCAGTTGCCAACCTAGAGACAAAAGAGAAATGTGAAGTCTGTGGCAGCAGGATCTCAAGGCAACCTACACTGGGGAACTGGAGTGAGGACTGGGACTTGATACATGAATCCATTTGCAAAGCAGCCCTCTGAGAAATGTAGTCACTGATCAGGGGTACAAGCTATTTCCAAGCTATAATAAAGGTGTGTGGGGGGGAGGCAATATACAGATTTGCTATCTGCTTGCTTTCCCTGCTTTTGTTCTGTTTTTTTTTAAGCACTGCATCCTTAAAGTACCCCCTTCTGTTAGGAAAACGCTTGAATCTGCTGTTTGAATTCCAAGCTGCCAATAGCAACAAGGGGGTGTAAGAGATACGTTGCGACAGAATCCATATTCTATACCGCCAGTGGCTCTCCAGAATTCTGTACATTTGTTTCATAAATCACCCTAAATCAGTGTCCCTCTCCATGCCCCCTAGTCCAGCGAGTGTCACAACCCAGTGGGAAAACATACAGTTTGACACTAATGGAAGGTTTTGCCAGTGGCTGCTAATGCTGAGATTATGACTTTGTGTGTATTCTCCCATTTCAACATGGTGTGCAAAAGGGGCGGGAGGAAGACAGCGTGATCCCTTTTCCCTTTTGAAATCTCCGAGCAGGTGCAGAAATGCGCATTGCCTGGAGAACATAAAGCAAAACAAAGGGTAGACAGACCGGAGAGCGAACAAAAGGAATGGAGACCATCATTCTATAAACACACACACACCACACCCGCACTCATGTCACAGAACTTGGCATTTTCAGTGGGAAACAAACATCGGTACCGAGCAATTTCAATTTAAGAACTGTTTGATTTTAAGAATTGTACATGAAAATATATGGATTTAGTAGCCTGCTTATGAAACTGAATACATAGCTCTGTCTTTCATTAAAAGAATGACTGATGATATACCCAATATCTTGGTGTGTTATAAACTAGCAGCGCTGCAACCAGGGGAGGCTGGTGGTGATCCCTATGTCAGTGGGGCTCCTTATCCATTGCATCTCTTTGTTAGAGCTTTATAGGAGCTGTCCATGGTGCTGAACTCCACCCCCAGAATCCACCCTTCCATTCGTTCACTGAATATGTACAAAATGGCACAACTCCCCCCCCCCCCTCTCTCTGACACAACACGATAGATAACCCATGGTGGCTTATAAGCCATCTTTGTTTACAAAGTGGCTTGTCATGTTGTCTGAACCCATCAGCATGGTTTGTTAACCACGCACAAGTTATTCTTCTGGCCAGGTTCAGACAACACAAGCCACTCTTAAACAAACATGGTTTATGGGCCACCATGTTGTGTGAACCCAGCCTTTCTCTTTCTCCAAAAGGTCACGGGGTCGACATGAGCCACCAGTTGAAGACTGATGCCATAGATTACATCCAGTCTCCGAATATCTCTCTCCCCATCAACTGTATTTCTTGGCAATGCATAATTTCCTAACTACTTACTCATTCATCTGGGTTCATTTCAACTAAAGGCAATGAAGGAAACAAATTATGCATTTACGACTGCTATTTTGGAATTTTAAAAACATGAATTATTTGGCATCTCAGGGGTTTCTTCCAGTTTTAACATTATGTCACTTAAAATTCAAACCTCTACTCCGTTTTTCTTTTACTTCATGTAAAATATTAAAATGAAGCCCTTTGCATTTGTTACAAGTTCAGAGGTTTGAGAATGCCGGTCCTAGCAGTTCTGTGTGCATAATGACTTTATTGCGAAAGGATAATGCTGAAGTCTTTATTTTTAAAAAAGTTACTTTAAAAAAAAAAATCCCCCTCCAAAACACACCAAGCTGCATGAAAAATGTTTGTGAACTACAGTAACAGTATCACATACTAATTCCAGAAGAGTAGCCATGCTAAGTCTGCAGCTGCAAGGCCTACAAGACTTAGCACCAGTTAAAACAAACAGCAACACTCTGCACTATAATCACGAACCTCATGTATTCCTGCAATCATACAGAGATAGCCCTAGGTGAACTGGAATATTGCTATACAGCTTCATTCCCATGACTGTAGTGAGTTCCATGATGGTGGCAGAATTCATTGCGAACCTGTATAGCCATGTGCACATATTCGGGGTTCTCATGGTACCAAGAGGAACAGAGACAATTATTCTATAAGCACACATTTTAAATGGGAAAAAAGCATCCCTACTAAACAATTTCAACTTAACATCTGATTCATTTTAAGAATTGTACATGAAAATATATAGATTTAGTAGCCCGCTTCGGAAATTAACACACAGTTCTGTCTTTTGTTAAAATAATGACTGATACTCACCCACTATTTTGGTATGTTATAAAGCAGCACTGCAACAGTAACAGAGGAAGGGCTGTAACTCATTGGTAGAGCACCTGCTTTGCATGCAGAAGGTCCCAGGTTCAATCCCTGGCCATCTCTAGCTCGGGCTAGGAAAAACTCCTGTCTGAAAACCTGAAGAGCCGCTGGCCAAGGGAGAAAGTGGTACCAGAAAGAAAGAAAGAAAGAAAGTTCTTGATGTGTTCAAGCTCAGCTCTAACCATTTTAATAACTTCCAGCAGAAAAAAAATCAATGATGATGATGATGATGATGATGATATTTTATTTCTTACCCACCTCTCCACTCAGGTCGAGACGGGGAACAACCATAATACCTCATAATAAATCAGTTTGTCTTTAAAGGGCCACACGCGTCTTTAAAATTTCAGTAAAACCTCCGCACAACAAGCACAAACAGGCTCGGAATCGCATGTTATCAGGGACAGATTTGCGAAAATAAAGAACACTGTTGGGTATTAATTAGGAAAAGTCATATCATGTGATTTCATGATGCATCTGTTGATATTCACAGGTGCCTTTGAACAGCACATTTCGTTGACACGCATCACGCAGTTCTGCTTCTATTCATCAGTTTTACACTCGGCACCAGTTTGTGTTCCTTTCTCTCCATTTCCCCCCTTTTTCTTGAGCCCCTCCCCTCTCCTCCTCTTTATTCCAAGACACAACAAGCAGCAACCCAGCCTCTCTACCAAATGCAGTGAAATCCTGTCAGCCTTCAAAGCCTTGTCCAATAGGCCTCACAACCACTTTTGCCGAACCTTCTCTAATGTTATTTTCCGACTTAATCCTGTGCTTATTTTGATATTTCTCACACGGTGACATGTTGGCTGACATGCCGCGATCTCTGTGGTCTTTAAGTAACAAGCTGTAAAAGAAGCCAGACTACTGGATAACACTGCCAAGTAGATAAACCAGTCATTTAATGCCTGTGTCATGTAATTCCCTTCTAATGCAGTCAAGCCCAATTCAAGGAAGTTTAGATCCATAAACCCTCTGGAGACCTATGACACTACTCACTAAGAGCTCTCTGCTGACAGTGGCAAAGCCAATCAGGCCTCGCTCCGACGCTATCTCAGAGAAAATAATAAACAGCGTTTGTGTGGCACTTGGATGTGTACTGAAGGCTTTTTGGAAGTATGCTGACAAGCACAATAGGGAATGGTGGCTAATTTAGGGATGGGACGAAAGAGCCATCTTCTCCCCATAACACACACACAGAGAGAGAGAGAGAGAGAGAGAGAGAGAGAATAAATTCACAGTTCCCACTGTCACAGCCTCACCATGACTACTTTGCCTTGGGGTTGGTGTCCAACCCTTTAAAATGTGATTCCATGGGAGACAGGGCAAATTAACCCATTGAATTCATGAGGAAATGGAAAACAAATAAATATCAAGCTATGTTTGTTGGTGAGTGCAGCATAACTTTGATATGAATGTCCTGGTGGTGATGGTGGTGGTGATTGAGAAGGAAGACTCTTCTTTTTACACAGAAAATTTCAAAAGAGGGGATCTCAGTCTCCTAGAGCAGTGTTCTCCAACCTTGGGCCCCCAGATGTTTTTGGCCTACAACTCCCAGTATGCCCCAGCCAGCGTAGCCCCAAAGCATCTGGGGACCCAAGGTTGGAGAACACTGTCCTAGAGCCTAACATATTTCAAACCAAAGGACCCCATCCACCATCCACCCTGGTCCTAGATCCACAAACAGCTTTAACTGACAAATCTCAACTGCTTCTTCCCCAACACTCTGCCCTCCAGCAGACTCCACCTTTCTCTAACCTTAACATCCCCTCCTCCCACCCAGCCACATTCCTGAACACGGTTTACTACATCACACTTGGTCCCTAGTTAGAAAGAAAAGTGGATTTTCCCCGTTCCATACCTGTATCATCCCACAGATTGAGATCCTCCTGTGTTCCAACTTTACCAGGGGAATTTCTAAAATTAGTTCTAGCATGCACTGTTTCCTGCAGCTGTTGTTCCTTCTGTTTATTTACACCTTTTTCTGCCTTTTCATTACCATTGTATGTGAACAATGATAAAACACTGCAAAAACAAACCCAAAAAAAGCAATCTTAATAGGATTGTATGTAAGATGACATCAAGGTTCTAGTCCCTGCTCGGCCATGAAACTCACTGGATGACTTTGGGTTGAACCTAGGACCTTCTGCATGCAAAGCATGTGCTCTACCACTGAGCCACGGGCTCTCCCAAGGTTTAACATAATTCAGAGACATGCTTATGGGTCTAGAACAGGTAGGATGGGAGATAGTTAGGAAACATGGAGGCATTGCAAAGAGTCAAGCAGAAATGGAAAGAAGACTCTGTTTAGGCCTTTGTACAGTTTCCCAAGCAAGACTTTGAGCATAGCAGAATTGCTCTAAAATTCTACGATTCTGTGTGGGCTAATCTTTAAGAACATTGCATATATAGGAGATGAAGGGTGCAAGAGACATTTTGTTTGTCTTCCAAGCCTACAATTCCATGGCACTAAGGAAAAACAGAACAATTACAGAGACATCTAGTCTTGTCATTCATTCCTAGCTTTCCGCATTTGGAGGTTTAGGAATATATTTATTGAGCTACTTTCTACAATCACAATGAAATAATGCCCACTGCTGAGTTCCATACAAAGAATGTTGATGCGGCTGAAAACACTGCATCAAGTGTCATCCTTAAGGACTGCATGAGTCGAAAAAATAAAATAAATCTAGGCCATTTGCTTAGGTCCCTTAGTGGCATCATTTTTTGATTGAAACCTCCTTCCCAATGCAGCTATGCCGTGAAGTGCATACCATTGATCATCAACGTTGCGGTAACAAAAGTAGAGACCACTAAAGATTTGTTTGCTCAACATCTGTTCATTTCCTATAGACTTAAATATCACACTGAAGCTAGACTTTCTTTCTTTGTTTTGTGAGATGTGAAGTTTAGAGGAGAAAGAAAACACCAGGGTTTCTTTTCTTTTCTTTTAATTGTAAATTGCAAAATAATCAGTTTTAAAAGACCTACCTCTTCAGGCCTCACACATACAAAAACTGTATTTCACTCAGATGTAAGACTGTAGGGTTGTTAGAGGAATCTGCAATGGATTCCAATGAGTTCAGATTTCGATGCATCCGATCTGTGGATTCCACAGTGGACTGGCTTTTTCCGAGTCACATGGATTCCATGGGCTTTCAGACTGTGTTTGGGTTTTTTTACTTGGGGGGGATTTGCACAAATTCGCATTTGCACTAATGCACATTAATGCTTATGCGCACTTGAGAAAGTGGAACAAAATTCTCGTACATTCCTTTAAAAAACAACAACAACAGATTCTGTCAATGAGTGGACGATGGAACAAAAGATGCCTGACAATCCGTGAAACACAGACGGAGTGAATTTAACAAAATCCGTACATCCCCACATGAGGAGTGTACAGATGACTCTGCACAATGTGTTCACTAAATGCATGAGGTTGGAGTGAGACCAATCCTCTTATTCCCATCCCAATACTGATGTGCCTACTGGTTACACCGCTCTGGTGGCCAAGCGTACAGAGTTAAGAGAAAACGCCCCATGCATGTAGAGCTCTTCCACATAATTCGGAACCCTTACTCACTACCTCTGACTTTAAGATCATCTTCCAAGGTCCTTCTCCAGATGTTCCCACCAAATGAATTGTGGAAATTAGCTATGAGAGATAGGGCCTTTTCAATGGTAACACCCCAGCTGTGGAATGCTCTCCCTAGGAAGGTTCACCTGGTGCCCACGCTATGCCCGTTTGGGCACCAGGTGATGACCTTTTTATTTTCCTAGACTTTTCAGTCTTAACATTGTTTTAGTGCTTTTTAAGTTCTTTGCACTAAGGTCACTTCCTCTCCTCTCCTTGGTTTTATGCTGTTGTTGGTTTTATTCTGTTTTAGATTTTGCATTTGCAAAAGCATTTTACTTCTTTTATATGATTTTACATTTTTACTCTAAACCTCCCCAAGAACCTTGGTTATTGACTGGTGTATAATACTGTAAATAAATGAATAAATAAATATGCGGCTACTGGTGAGGGGCTCAGCCAGGAGACACATCATTTGAGACTATGGACCAATGGACACTATCTGGTTACACACATGCACACACACTTATGCATGAGAGAACATAAGAAGAGCCCTGCTGGACTAGGCTAAAGGCTTACTATTCCAGCATCCTGTTCCCCACAGTGGCCAACCAGTTGCCTATGGGAAGTCCACAAGCAGGACATAAGTGCATCAGAACCCTCCCACCCACCCACGTTCCCAGCAACAAGTATTCAGAGGCAAGCTGCATCTGATCCTGGAGGTGGTTTATACCCATGATGATTAATAGCCATGGATGAAACATCCACAGACAACCCATGGTGTTTTTGCAAATTAATAGAGCACTTCGTAATGTTCTGCAAGAATAGCAGAACTGAATTGCTGGATGGAGGAGGAGACATTAATGTACAAGCTAAGAACAAATCATGAGACAGGACCAAAATCAAAGAGGGCCATATGACCAGCCAACACCCCCCCCCCAAAGAAGGAAGAGAACCAAATTGGAGAGATTGGTCAACTTGGAGAAACAACTGAGGGTAGTTCAAGGAGAATAAGAATAGAAAAGAGCCCTTGTGACTTAACACATGGGAGATCATTTGAGATTTCACACAGAGCAGTCTCAGTAGAATGTAGAGAGTGAGGAAAGGAGGGGGGAAGGGAAGAAAAATTGAAGCGGTGGGAAAAGAGAAGTCACCAAAACAGTTTAGAGCTCAAAGAAAAAAGAAACAGAGTGATAAAAGATGGGGCTCCAAAGAGGATGGCTGGTTTGTTTATTTGTTGTTTTGTTTCAAGAACTGGTGAAGCAACAGTATGTTTCAAGAAGAGAAGCAAGTAAAGAAGGAGTGGCACTTACTTATACATTAGATAGAATTGGATCAAGAGGGGCATGAACTGAAGAAGAGCAGCAGCAGATAAAGAAACGGAAGAAAAAGAGAGGAAAGAATGAGTGCCTACAGCAGTCGGTTTCAAAACTGGTGACACTCCAGAAATGAGCACAGCAACAAGAGGTGGAGCTAATGCTTAGTGAAAGGAACAAGAATATCTGGAACGGTTGATTTCCCAGTTGCCAAAGAAGGGGAACTCCCTTGGCTTGTTCCAGCAAGACGACTGCTGATTTCTTCCTTAGTGCTACGTGTCGCTACATGACCAAAAATATCTCCTGCGTCTGCAAAATCAATGAGTTCTCCCTGAAGGAGATGGTGTTCAATAATCATAGTTGCAGAAGCAGGAGGAGTTGATGACCAATGATATTTGGATGTTGCCCAATGCATAGACTGGAAAAATGAACAATCTGGACATGACACTTACCAAACCGAATACTCATTTGAGAAAAGTGTAACACACTTACCTCCTGAATAATGAACTTAGTATTGAGGGGGAATGACATTTCTGATGTAGCTTCATACCATTCCACTTCCATTATATCACTCTGCCCAAGCAAGAACACAACTACAACATCTAGTTCAACATTGATCACATCAATACTTTTAGAGTTTAAGTAGGACAGGCTAATATTACATCTCCTACAGAAAGATTTTCAACTGGAAGGTGACATGTTCCCTTAATTATTCTTTCTGATGATGGTGATGATGAACATTTCGGGCAGAACTCCACCTTACAAGAAATGCAGGGCTGCTGTTGACAACATTACATTGTGCTTTTTCCTGGATTCACCGGTGGCAGTCAATGATGAGGTGTGTGGAAGAACACATACAGTGGTACAGCTAGGACTAGACCTCAGGGCCAGGGGGCCAAAAGGACCATCCAGTGAGTGGCAGATGATGGGGCAGTGGCAAAAAGGTGCCACCTCTGCACCTAGGTCAGCCCAGCAGGGTGGATGCTGCCAGGGGATGCTAAGGGGCTCCTATTTTGGTGGGGGCCCTAATCCATTGCAGGTTTTACCGGGAACTTTATAGGAGCTGTCCGTGGTGCTGAACTCCATCCCCAAAATAGGTTCGCCACTATAGAGCACCATGGATAGCTCCTATAAAGCTCCAAATAAATGCTGCAATGGATTAGGGAGCCCCACCAAAATAGGAGTCATCAGCCTCCACTGGCACCACAGCATCCTTTCTTCTTATTTAAAAAAGAAGAAGATAAAGTTAGGTGGGCAGCCAACTGGACATGTACATGGTTACATGTACATGGTTCATTTTATTATTTTAATTATAAGGATAGCAATTGTGGGCTCTCAACTGCAGTAAGAATACATTTCACTCATATATATATATATATATATATAAGGATAGCAATTGTGGGCTCTCAACTGCAGTAAGAATACATTTCACTCATATATATATATATATATATATATCAGTCTGTTACCACTGCTTAATAGTCATCACCAAAGTTCCCTAAAAGAGATTAAGAGAGTTACAAGATGCATCTATCACAACAGCACATATTATCTGCATGAGACTGTACTTCACAGTTATGGGTGGACAGAAAAGAAGGATATGATCACTACATAAAGGATGCCCGCGTGCAACGCAGAGAGGATTAGCAGGAGAAGGACGGCATTCATTTTAGCAGAGGGGGGGGGGAAACAACAAAGAAGCACTCACTGTGAGAAACAAGAGTATTGAGTAAATTTTAAAGCAGCACTTCAGAGCTGCACGTCACAGAAATTAAACTGTCTTTGTTTATCATGAGATAATGAATTTGAGAGGACAAGAAAGGGTTTCCTTGGGTTTTTATTTAATGTGTGTGTTAAGACGGATACATGTAGAGCTGGTGGAAATAACAGTGAATTATGTCCTGTCAAGTGAACATGATTCATTCAGCACTACAAATATTGATTTGACAGGTCACCTTCCCCTTTTCGTACCTGCGCGTCGCTATTGGAGTATGATGAACTTGATGATATCCCTTTGTTTAAGCTTCCAACTTGAAAGCGCCTAGTTATACTTAGTTGTCACATAGTTATACATAGTTGTAATTAGTGCACAGTGATTTGGAATTTCAATTTCAGCACCGCATTATATTTCTAAATTTCCTCCACCTCCTCTCACACCAATTAGTGTCAGTTGGGCATACTAAAATGCGAGAACTTGACAGGCAAACTTTGACATAATGCTTGCCTTCCTCTTCCAGACCAAGATATAGTGCCCCACTATTTGCTTTTGATAAATGGCTACATTTAATAATGTTTGTTTGCATATTTGTTCATCATGCTAATGAGCATAATTACTTTTATTCACGTCATAAAGCTACTATTGCATTTGATATATGTGCACATTGGTTAAATATGTATCATTAGTATTTTGCATGCAGTGGTCAAGTTGAAGTGGAGAAGCTTTTGCAGATAGGCAGTTAAGCGTCCCACCCTCATCTAATAATCACACAATTTTCCATTGGACACTGGGATTAGTTTTCAGTATGGACGGGTGAGTTGCCCCAGGTTTGAATTGGTTTGCTCAGAATTAGATGAGGGTTTTTTTGTTGTTTGCTTGTTTTTTAGGGGAAATAGCTTGGCTTATTTCTGAGCCAATCCAAATTGATTTCCATACCATCCCACCCAGCTAGCATCAACCCTGTTCATTCTTCCCTCTCGTCCCACTTACCTGGCTTCTGATGGTCTTTCTCCCACCTTCTTCCATCCAGCACCTGACATGCTATATTATGCAGCCCACCAGGTGCAATTATCTCCTGGGAAATGTAGTTTTCCCAAGGGCTATTGCGACATCAGATTTTAATCTGAACCAAAGAAGTGTCCGGGGGCTGTAATGTATGCCCCTTATTTGAGCTGAGCATTATGCGCCTCCAAGACTGGCCCGGATATATGCATCTGGTGGCATCTCTACTTTTCAGAGCTGAATCATCTGCCACTCACTGGATGGTCCTTTTGGCCCCCTGGCCCTGAGATCTAGTCCTAGCTGTACCACTGTATGTGTTCTTCCGCACACCTCATCATTGACTGCCACTGGTGAATCCAGGAAAAAGCACAATGTAATGTTGTCAACAGCAGCCCTGCATTTCTTGTAAGGTGGAGTTCTGCCCGAAATGTTCATCATCACCATCATCAGAAAGGATAATTAAGGGAACATGTCACCTTCCAGTTGAAAATCTTTCTGTAGGAGATGTAATATTAGCCTGTCCTACATGAATGTGGCCTGGTATGTAGAACTCAATTGAGCTGGAGGGCCAAAGTCTCTAGTCCACTCAGCAAATGTCCATGGAGCACATCGAAAATAGTCAATCCCACCTCAATCAGATAAGCATAAATTCACCCAACCTCCTTCTCCTGATGCTTACTACCCAGTGCAAGCATTTCACTTCCTGGAGGATAACTCAAGGAGAAACACTGTGGAGGGCAGGGGAGAAAGCAGTCTTGGAAGAGGAACCACTGTCACTTCCTAATGCCTGCCTGCGTTCCCTTCCCAGTGCAAGAAATATGGACTTTCTGCAAAGCTCCCTCATCAAACATATTAGGTGACTTTAAATGACATGCTGGGAGCTACTTGTAAATAAGAATGTCAGCCAGCCATTTGTGGCTTTATGGCTCTGAAAATGAATTGTGTGGAGTGCTGTAAGAGGTGTTGAAGACCAGAGTGGGGGGGACTCACCATTGGTTTGCAGAGGGGAACAGATTGCTATGGGTAAGCTAGCTTTAAATACTAGTAAAGGAAAAGCAATTCAAAATTTTCCAATTATTTGGATTTACATTTCTGGCTGGGGATAAACATTTCTTGTGTTATTTTATGTACTGAAGCTGTGACTTAAAGAGTAGTGCAGTGGAGATCAACATGCAAACAAAACAAGGATGGAGCCAAAATGATTCCACTTTTCTTTTTTCTTTTTCTTTTTATGCATTCAAAAAGTCTCCCTTTTTGGAGATTGATCAGCATTCCTTGTGAAAATATCCCCTGGTGTGTTTTATAATTGTCACCACTTTCACTTGATCTCAGTTCCCAATAATGATGATGATGATGATGATGATGATGATGATGATGATGATGATGATGATGATGATGTTAGCCTCCTGGAGCTATTGACCAGGGACCCATCTAGTCTTCTGACTTTCCCAGTTAGTGGGAAAAAGTGTGAGGACTTGGCCAGTGCAGTGTTTACATAGAACTGAAGAGGCCAGTGATAGGCCTTTTCCCCATACGTATTCCAATAAACATCTCTGTTCCATCCTTTTCGGTTGGTGGCATAACCTGCGCAACACTCCTGAAGCCCCCTTCCCTGCAGAGTCCTCCTCCTGCTCAGTTCCCACAGAAGATTTCTCAGGTGGTCAGTCAGAGATCTAATTCAAAGCCGTACCTTGCAGCTGTGGCTGATAGCCAGTATCATCCCTCCCTTGGCCTGCAATCAAATGGGAAGCCAGGCAGAGCCAGGCCCTCAGCCCCCCGAGCTTGCCCCCCACGACTGGACTGGGTGCTTAATCATTCAGCTCTAAGTCTGAATCAGATTCTGATTCCGAAACTGTAGGCCCCACAGCAGCACTGGAGCTAGGCCCGACAGCTATATGGTCCCAAACTGGGTGGGATCATCCCCGTGATTAATACAAGAAGAGGAAGCAGCAGCCACCAGGAGGGGGGGGAATGGTGCTGAAGCGGCAGAAGCTGAGCAAAATAATGGCGCTCAATATGCAGCCTTGAAGAGAGGATAGTGCCATTTTTTTTCCTTTAAATTCAGTTTCAAGGTAAAGATATACTGTTCTCGTGACTGGCACATGGTTAAACCGTTCACTGAATATTTAAAGTGTCTTTATCTCTTATTTATTTCAGATAATTGCAGCTGTACAAAGGGGAATTTTTGTCCAGTCTGGTTGCGTCGTGAAGAAACACCAAGCTGAAGCAAGGAGAGGATGCTCTGTGATGGTACCAAGCAAATAGATCGCTATTAGTAATGTTATTGCACATTGTGTCTGACAGTTAAGCTAGGGACAACAATTGTGCCACAGACCGAATGTGTGATGTGTGTGCAGGGGAAGGGGAAGCTTGTGCTTTCTGCACAATTATTCATTCCAACAAATGGCACATCACAGGCTGAGAAATTGTTATGACGGGATTCAAAAGCCCATAACTCCCACGGTTAAACGCTGGCTCCCAGAGATCTGTTGTTTGGAGAAATGTGCTGGATATTCACCAGTGTTGACTTTGAGGTTGAGAGAATTGTGATTTCAGCAGGATAAAAAATTCTCCCCAAAAGACCTAGAATTGGATCCATATTCAAGCTCGATCAACTGCGCTGGCAGAAGCGGGCTTCTCCGCCCTCCTCCTTCCCGCAGCAGCTCCTCCAACCCCCTGAAAACGCTACACAAAGAGTCAGGAGACCCTGCAAAATGGGGTGAGCTCTGATGTGGTAGGAGGGGGGATCTTCAAAAATCAGGCCAGTGGAGCCCTTCCTCTTTCAGAAGGCAGATCCTGGACCCAAGCCCTTGATTGCACAAATCATCACTTCTCTTTTGATCACTTGTCTGTCAATACATTTTTTGCCATTGTTTGCATCGAACTCTCCCTGAATTTCCTGTTGATCTAAACATTTACCTGTTTCATATGAACAATTTGTCTTGCCTGAGTCACTTCTTTTGGGGGATTTTCAGGACTCTGGTATGCGACGAACGCGAGGTTTCATAAAAACTCAGGTTGAGGGTTTTTAAGGATTCTGCCTGCAAGTACAATGTATACATTGAGGGGGTTGCATACATTGAGCAGGGGGTTGGACTCGATGGCCTTGTAGGCTCCTTCCAACTCTATGATCTATGAAATCTATGAAACCTGGGGAAACCCAGGAGGGCTGGTTTTGGCCCCCCAGGCCTGAAGTTGTGCACCCCTGATCTTCATGTTTATTTCAGGGGAGAGAAAGATACAAGGCCTTTCTGACTACTAGCAATCTAGTTTGCATAGTAGCATTGGCTGTTTGGGAGTCCTTCTGTAACTATACAATGCTTCACTTTTCAAGTTTCATTACAGATTTTTCCACTGCATGTATTACGAACATCAGCTTGACACAACAGCCACATTTCCAGGAGCTTGATGGAGCCATGTGAAGATAAGTTCCGTGCAGAGTGGGCCTTAGTTGGCTCCCTAAGTGGTTTAGAGGGTTATTTCAGAAGATTATTTCGATGATGGACTGAAGTTCTAAAAGGAGATGGGGCTTCCAGTGAGGGTTGGTTCACGTGCACAGAGATACTTTTCATGGAACCTAAGAGACTATTTTGTAGTGGTGGTCAGTCTACTTCCTCTATCGTGTCTAATCCACCTTCTGTTGTTTCCAGAATGCAACAGTTTGTTGTTAAACTAGGTAGCCTGGGAAATTCAATAATTTGGCTATGTTGCTGATTCATTTCTTGAGTTCCAATTTCGTGAGGCTCAAGCTGCCGGAAGGCAAGCCAATCAGGGTTCTCAATTCGAAATGCTTTGGGTTTGGAGGCTTTTCCACTTTCTCATCTTTTGCAAGCCAGAGAAGATTGGAAATGTCTGCTTCCAGGTTTCAGTTATTCATGGTGATTTGTTTAAACTATGGCTGCAAAATAAGCCAGGATCTGCAAAAACTATTGTTGTTGTTCTTGTTGTTGTCGTCGTCATCATCATCCATATTATTTCAATTTCTTAGATGCCTTTCTCAAGTAAGACTCAACCTGACTTACAACAACAAACATGGTTTGATCCTGGCTTCTTCTCACTAACCATAGTTTAAATAAAAAAAAAAACAGTTCCCAGAGTTTTAACATCAGAGGGAGCTGCGTTTAATTTAAAATCAGAAGTGAAAGCTTCTAATCTCTTTGCAGGCTCAAAAAAGGAGAGGGAGGGGGAGCATGAGAGCTCATCCACATGGTAGGAAACTACAATTTCCCATTACATCTGAAACAGGCCAATACACAACTCAAGGAACTCAAATTCTGAATGTGAAATGTGAATGTCCATATTAATGTGCCTGACATTTTTTCACAGGATCTATGCTCCCTTTCCATTAGTACACCAGTCTTCAACTGGTGCGTCACCAGTTGAAGGTTCGTGAGGAGTTCTATGATAGCAGAAAAGTAGGATATAAATGTACTAAATCATTTAACTGACAGATTGTTTTCACAATTGCCAAAACATGTCCCCTACAGTTGACTTCAGCTGGCACTGCTTTTTAAACAAGGCACTGCTTTTTACAAAAAAAGATAAGGATTAGGGCAGAATTAGATGTTACGCAGAACATGGAGCTCCTGGTCTGCCATGTTGCTTCCTCCTCTTTCCTTTGTATCAACCCAAACAGGGTTAGGCAACCTGATGCCCTCCAGAGGTTTTGGACTACAACTCCCATAAGCCCCAGTCAGCATGGCCAATGGCAAAGGATTATGGGAGTTATAGTCCAAAGCATCTGGAGGGCACCAGACTGCCTACCCCTGATGTAGGCACGACAGCACTGCCATGTTTTCCCACCCCAAAGGAATTTTGATTTGGTTTTCAGTACACTCATCTTGTACTATACCTCAAATTCATGCTTGTATTTTAAAATCCTGCATTTCAAACACCCACTCCCAAATTCTAGAATTAAACTGATAAAAACAGGAGCCAAACACAGAACGCAGAGCTGTGCAGAGACAGAAGTTCCCTATCTTATTAAAATGGTGATGGTTCACATAAAGACTCAACCAGGTCACATATTAATAATTATCAGTGACAATCTTGAACATCAGACGAGGCCCACTAGTGAAACAATATTACATCTCTCTCTCTCATTTATCTTTACTGCTTATGGCCCCTCTGTGGTCAACATACTGTGAGCACCGTGGACATTTAATTATGAACACATCATAAATGTGGCTGACAAGGCAGAAGCCAGGGCCAGATGCTCCAGGGATGGAGAGCAACGGTGTTGAAACCACTTATACCTGCAGTACTTTCATCTTTTGCAAACCATGTTCTGAGTCACACCACAAGATGCTGGGTACCGGAATTCTTTCCCCTCCTTGTTACACGTTGCTTACTCAAATACATCTTTGAAAATTAAACACATCTGCTGCATCCCATTACCTTCACTTCAGATATTTGTATTTCAAAGCACTATCCAATTCACTTCATATAAAGTAAATCAACAACGTGATCCAATGTGGCTGCCCATAATGCTCCAAACTTGGAGGCATCCTATGGGCATCCTATTGAGGATGGAAGGAGTGCAGAGGCGAAGGCGAAGTCAACTCAACGCTTCTCCTGCTCTGCAAAAGTCTTAGATGGACAATTTCAGCCATCTAAGTCTTTTGTGTTTGCTCACGAGGAGGACAGGCTGAGGCACCGCCAGGATACATCATGTCAGTCACAGCAGGAGCCTCACTCCTCTGCTCCTTGCACCCCAGAATGCCCACCGGTGCCTGTGCCAGCTGCGAGGGTGGAGGGAGGGCACTCCGAATTTGGAGTTCCAGCTCCGACCTCATGAGCACGTTTCCGAGGTCAGTGCTGGGACTCTGAATTCTCCTGTGGCCATCTAGGCAGCATCTAGTGGCCATAGGGTTGCATCCAGGGGAGGCTGGTGACTCCTATTTCGGCGGGGCTCCTTTTCCATCAGCAGGTTTTTTAGGTTTTATCTGGAGCTTCATAGGAGCTATCCACGGTGCTGTGCTCGATCCCCAAAATAGGTTCACCACCATGGAGCACCATGGATAGCTCCTATGAGGCCCCAAATAAATCCTACAATGGCACTCTAAGCTGTTTTGCGAAGCCTTGATTTGCACTTTCAGCCATTTCTCTGCCCCAAATCACAGGGAAAGGGAGAAGTGCTAAACAATCAAGTTCTAAGGGCCTGGGTGGCACCATTGCTCAAGAAGCACAGGTGAACCACAGTTGGCTGCATCATTTCATATAGGGGTGTCCAAGGAAAATGTGTGTGTTTCAGTATCCCATTCATTTTTCATATTAAAATATTAAAACATCATTTCATGGTTGGTTGATTGATTCACCCATTCATTCATTCAAAGTGCATTCATTTTCATCACCCATATTTGTTTTCATTGGCTTTTCCTTCAATACAATTTTTATAATCGGTTCTGCAGCTGCTAATTTTGACAGTGGCTGCATTATGGCTGCCATTTTGTTTCCCCAGAATGCTGTGAATGTTGCATCATTCCAGGGCATCCGGGGGGGGGGGGGGTTGGGGCAGAATGGCAGCCACCACACAAAAAAAATAGCAGTTTCCACTAGCAGCCATCTTCCCCCCCCCCCCGAGAATGACCTGGAATGATGCAACATCTGGGGCATTCTGGGAAAATAAAATGGCAGCCACCAGGAAGGAGCTGCTGAAATTAATTGCTACCACTAGAGAAAGGTAAGCCCCCTCCAACTCTGAATGGGTGATAAATGGGTATGAATGTATGGGCTAATGAAAATGAACCCATTTCTTGCTTGTAGTATTTATTTCATAACAAATGCTAGCTGAACTGCATGGAACCCATTCAGTTCAATTTTCAATTCATTATGAAATGAATGTAACACTTTTAATTTTGTACAGGAGATCAGGGAACCCTTAGCATACCTCAAGTGGCTGACACATTTAGGGTGCAATCGTAAGCATGTTTAGACAAAAAAAAGTTGGCTGGCCAGGGAATGCTGGGAGTTGTAGGATTCCCCCCCCCCGTCTAACCATGCATAAGATTGTACCCTTACTGTTGTATCTCTGAGGAACTACATACTATGTTGTTCCATCAGAAATGGCAACCTCATCATGAGCTTTCCAAAGCTTAGTCTAAACATGTAGCAGAATGAAGTGCTATGCTCCTGAGGTGGTGGAGTGGGTTTTACCACATTAGACTTCGGTTGTGAGTCATTGAGAGCCAGTGTGGCTGTAGTGGTTAGAGTGATGGGGTGGGACTCAGGAGATCTGGGTTCTAGTCCCCACTCGGCCATGCAGCTCACTGGGTGACCTTGGACCAGTCACTGACTCTCAGCCTAATGTATCTCACAGGGTTGTTGTGAGGATAAAATGGAGAGGAGGAGGAGTATGTAAGATTTTATTTATTTATTTATTATATTTATACCCCGCCTTTTTTCCTGCAAGGAACCCAAGGCAGCTTACATAATCCTCTTCCTCCTCCTCTCCATTTTACCCTCACAACAACCCTGTGAGGTAGGTTAGGCTGAGAGTCAGTGACTGGCCCAAAGTCACCCAGTGAGTTTCATGGCTGAGCCTTTGGTTCCTTGCAGGAGAAAAGGTGGGATTTAAATATAATAAATTTAATTAATTAATTAATTATAATGTTCCCTCACTTTTTTTGTCTTTTTTTACATTCCTGCAAGTGGGAAAGTTGCACAGTAGGCAGTGGGCTCGGTTAAAACCTCCCTCTCCAATCTGCTAGTTCTTTTTTAACTTGAAGGATGTTTTTTATACTGGGGAGTATTGAAAATGGCATACACACGCACGCACGCACGCACGCACGCACGCACACACACACACACACACATGCACTCTGAAGTGGCACAGTTCACTCTGTCACTCCAGTCCTGCTGCATGTGTAGACCAGACCTCCTTCCCTTTCTATAACATTTAAAATCTACCCCCACCAACAGAGCTAAGCAGGGCCAGGGCTCCCATTAGGAAGAGTGAGGCGGCTCTTGATTTGGGACATCATGAAAGGGCAAGGGGGAAAATTGTTATTTAATTTGTTGTTATTGTATTATTATTATTTTACTCCCAAAGAGAGGCACTTGTGGGATTTGCTGCCTCTGCTGTCAACATAAATTAGCCAGCCTTGGATATGATGTACCTTGACTTGTGGGAGGGGGCACCATTTCCTATTCTGCCTCAGGCAGCAAAATGCGTTGAGCCAGCCCTGGAAGATGGCAATCCGGAGAGCCCTGCCCCATCACACACAAACACACACGGGCGGGGGGGGGGCGACAAAAAAAAGCTATTGGGCCTAGTCCAGTATTGTCTACATTGACAGGCAGCAGGCTATCTTTAGGCCTCAGCATAGGTCTTCCCCAGTCCTGTTGCCAGGGATCGACTGGAGTTTCCAGGGACCTGGGGACCTTTTGCATGCCTTTCTACCATTGAACTATGAGGACCCTTCATAAATGACTTGGTAAATCAGTCATTACCTATGGTTTCTACAGACATTTTGTGCCAGCAAAGAACTGGCTTAAGACCTATAATCAAAAGAAAATTAAATAGTATTAGATTTCATCAGTAGTTACCCAATCTTTGCCATATGGGACACACATTTCATTATTTTAGAAGAGAAGACATTCACGCAGCTGGATTAGTGTTGTTTTCTTTTTTAAAAAATAATAATAATAATAATACGATATTTTTAATATGTCCAAAACCACACTGCCTCAAAGCCTGGTCTGTCTTGGAATTCAGTTTTATTTTTGTAAACAAGGTATAGATACAAATGCTAAAAGAATGTCATGAAAAAGCTGACCTCTGTGATCTGTGTGTACGGGTGTGTACAAGCACACACGACACATCATGCATATGCATACCATTAAAAAGTAATTAACTTATTTATGCTGCCATCTCTGCCTCGTTAATGCCCAGCCACTGCAGAAACAATAGCCATGTATATGGAGGCTGGATGAGTGCTACATTTCAAAGCTGCTGTCCTCTATGCTGCTGAGGTGCATATTTCTATACCTCCCCAGCAGACGAGCAAGAGAAAGTGGGGGCAGAGACAAAGCATATAATAAAGGCAAGCACAATGAAAGAGCTCTGAAGAGAGACCTGAAAAGTAGCTATCATGTTGGCAGATAAATTCTTACACACAATTATTCATTCCTAGCCTCTTGACATGTAGATTAATGAGTTTGATAACCCAGGGTTCTAAGAAGTAGATTCAACACTGTTTCAACGGCTTCCTTTTTTCTCATTCTCTCTCTCTCTCCTCCTCCTCCCTTTTAACTACAAACAACACCGCAGTCTATTGAGGAAAAAACAAATCGATACATTTGCGCCAGTCATCAACATTTCTGCCATTGAAGTCCCCATGTCAAAAATATGATCTCAAATATATGTCAAGTCGGGACCCTCAGCAGGGGCCCAGCATGAATCCACAGGGGATCATGTGATCACTGGAGGGAGGAGTCTTGCTTCAGCAAACATATTTCCATGCCAAGTTCAAAGCTGTCGACTAGCCAAGAAGGGGGGGGGGGAATCTATCAGATATCCCTGCTCGTTATAATGACCCTGCCATGTGTTATGTATGTGAAATTCTCCATTTCTACCCGGAAGGCAAATGACCTTTTTTGTCAACACTTTGGTTAATGCTCAATGATCAAAGTATGTTTTGAAAAGTAAGTGTTCTATCAGATGCCAGCAAAGGCAATTTAAAAAGGGCCAGGCCAGACTCAAACTGCTACAACCCGGCAATTCCCTCTTAGGCTGGCAAACAGAATCATTTTGGTTTAAACCCAGCTTTGAACCATAGAAATGTTTTCTCTCTCTCTCTCTCTCCTAATGATCAGTGTCCTTCCCCCCCCCCCATTCCAAACAGGGACTCCATTTGAAATCTCAGTGAACAGAATGAGCAAAGATAGTTGGGCAGAGGCGGAAAGATTCTCTGCAGGTTATAACCGTTCACTTCGAGATATATTTCATTACATTTTATAAAGAATGCTTTAAGAGCATTTGCTGTAGTTAATTTGTAATATCTTGAAATAATGATGGCAAATGTTATCACTGCAGGGCAATCTCATTGTTGTTGTTGTTGTTGTCATCATTGTTGTCGTTGTCGTTGTTGAAGCTAAGGAATTATCACCTTTTATATGCATACCATTTACACAAGACCAATTCATTAACTTGGAAGTCACTGTACAGAATAAGAAATATAGGTTAGCCTGAGGATTAATCGAATGGAGTCTAAAGCACTGGGGGCAAGGCTGGCATGAGGGCTTAGTATCACTGGGCACCTGCCAAGGCCCACACCCATGTATGGAGCCCACTTCTGCCACCAGTATCACCACCCAGAGCCTCATGGGTCGCGGCCCTGCTCTTGCTGCCTGTTCAACTGTCCTCTCCAAGCATATAAGGAATTACAAGAGTGAGGAAAGGGAGCAGCATCCTCCACTTGCTTTGCCCTCTCCTTCTGTGCAGATGTGTGGCTTGGGCCCAGATGTAGAAGGCGTGTGAGTGAGCAGCAGTTATACTGGAAAGGCTCACTCTGGTCCACTCTGAGAAGAACACCCACTTTGCCCAAGGGCTCCACAAAAAACCTGGACCTCCCAAATGGCCACCCTAATTCCTTCTGTTATGGCTTCCCAAGGGTTTTCTCAGCTGAGTCTTTCTCCTGCCCACCTACATTACCATTCCAAATGTGTGCATTGAGAATACACTGCAAAAAAAGGGAGCTGCCTGCCTTCCACCAACCATATCAGGCCATCATTCCTGTAGATTAGTACTGCCTACATTGACTGGGAGGGACTCTCCAAGGTTTCAAAAGGGATCTTGCCGGGCATTGAAACTGTCACCTCCTGCATGCAAAGCATGTGCTCTACCACTGAGATATGGCCCCTCCCTATTCAACCGTATCAAGCAATCTTGGTGATATTGCACATACGATGGTTGTATGAAGATTCTTTCTGTGTGGTGCTTTACCGATGTGCAGGAGCATGTGTGTGCATCAGCTTCAGGGAAAACACCTTACCAAAAGAACCTTGACCCTATCGTACCTACAATCCCATCAAAAGTGCTTTTTGAATAAGAAAAGAAAGATGTAATCGGTGCATGTGCGCACATCAAGACAAAGGCAAAAATGAACGGAAGCAACTGAAATGTCACATGTGCCGACGACTCCAGATTTAATTTTCCAAATTCTCCTATTTAAACTGGAATTCAAGAGGTGTGGAACGCAGGGCAGAGTGAAAAAGAGAAAGGATGAAGGAACAGAATATGGGGAAGTCCCCTGATCCTTAAGTTTTATTCTCCATTTCTAATGACAGCCAGACTGGTGCAGTAGCACCATCAGGACAGGACTTTGGGGCAAAAATCCATGGCTCCATTCAGCACAATGGGCAAGAGAGCCCCCAAACACATCAGAGCTGGAATATATATATATTCCATTGATATATATATATATATATATATATATATCCATCTTAAAAGGGGGGCCGAGACATTTTGGCCTGCCCTGGCCGAAGACATTTTGCTGCCTGAGGTAGAGCAACAAATAGCCCTCCCACCCACCCAAGTCAAGGTACATTGTACCCAAGTCCAGTCAAGTTATTTTGGTTCCTGAGGCAGGAAATCCCACAAGTACTTCTCCCTCTCTGTGGCAGTTAAAATACAATGATAATAAATTAAATCACTATCAATTTGCTGTCCTTTCATGACACCCAAAATCAGCTGCCTGAGGCAAATGCTTCATTCTGCCTAATGGCAGGGTCCAGCCAGCCCCCATAAAACCATTAAGTCCAGAGTACAAAATTGCCACCACTGGCCAGATATCTTGAGGCACTTCACATGTACAGCATGGACAGACAACCCCTGTTTATCCCAGCAGCATGTGATTAGACTCTGGGAATCCATCCATCTGGACTATAAAAACAGAAAGGTTTGGAAAACCTCTAGTGTGTTCTATATAAACTATTTTCCACTAATTTTGAGTACCTAATAGAAAAGGGGTTTTTAAGAAAAAATATAAATGGTTTTGGGGCTCTTCAATAAGTCATCTTTTCCTTTAATTTCTGGGTAACATGAGAAATGTGAGGCAGCAATGTTAGAGACTACATTTAACTTTTGGCATTGAAAAAAAATTGCCCTTACATTATTTCTTAATTATTTTAAGAATTCATAACAGTATAACTTAATGGTGTTGAGTTGGATCATGTGTGATTTGCATTTGTTATACTTTCCAACATCTAAAGAAATGTCCAGTTATTTATATTATGCCCAGTTATATTGTTGTTTAATCACACTGGCAAAGCTATGCACTGTTTTAAGCTTTAAATGTTGCAGTCCCAGGACATGGGACTGCAACAGGACCAGAATCTGAGATGAGAGTGATGTCAGGCAGGGATCAGGCCATACGCCACCCAAGTTTGTGCCAAAGTAGGAAAGATCTGGGTTCAAATCTCTGCTAGGTGATTAAATTTCCTGGGGTAGACTTATATAGAAGGGTTCCAATGTTCAATGCTGAGGAAATTAAACCTACATTTGGACTGGAAAATAAACAAAGGGAGACGAGTGATTTCAGAATGCATGTGAGCGAAGGCAGCTACACTAAGGCCTGGTCCAAACCAGTATCAAACTATGGTTTGATATCTTGGCCTGTTGACTAACTGTGGTTAGAATAAGCCACATCCCCCAATTTCATACAAAATAGGGAACTGCTGCTTGTTCTTAAGTGAAACCAGAAGCTTCCTCTCCTCATATGCAGATAAGAAGGAAAGAGAGTACAAGAGTCATTCACAGTATTCTAAACCAGGGATGGGAAGCCATATTGGCTCTGCGGGCTGGATTGTCGTCGTCCCCCCATCCACTCCGCATCTAGATGACATCAAGGTGCAGAGCCATGCCTGTGATGTCAGGGGTGGTCCAGCACCAGATGGAGCCCTTCCAGCCGACGCTTTGGCTAGGAAGTCAGCTTCACTTGGCCTTGGCCTTCCCCATGTGGGGAAGGAACAAAAAAAGTGCATTCAGCCAGTGCTTCCTGGAGCCAGCTGAGCCCTGACTTCGAGACATGCCAGGCCCCTGGAAGCACTGGCTGAGTGCTCTACCAGCTTTGAGACAAGTGAAGCACACTCCTCCTCCTGTTGCACTTTCAGGAACCGACTGAGCCCTGGGGTCACCCAAAAGGCCTGTCTGGTGAACTGTGTGAACTTAGTGTGTGCCCACAAAACCTGGTCCGTAAATACTTCTGCGATGTGCAGAAGTTCCATGGCAAAAGATTTTGGGATTCCCTCAGCAGACAAGACAGTGTGGAAAGCATTATCTGAAGGTAGAAAGTTTCCTACCAGTGTGATTGACTATAAGTAATACTATCCCACCCCAAAAAATGCAATATTTGTTACTCCAAGATTCAAAAGTGAATACTAATTGCCACCAAATCTCCCCACCACCACGCCCCCATTCAGCCTCTACGACAGAATCTCAGGATTAATACTACAGTAGCTTGAGGGGGGTGGGGGTGTCTGTGGGGGGGGGGCGGTTATCAGTAACTGCTTCCGAAACAAGTTCTGATTGGTTGATGCCCAAATTGGGATTCTGGGCAGTGTTTTATAAAAGGATAATGTATCTTTAAGCCTAGGTGCCCTTCAGGGAAATGTATTGGATAAATGTCTTCTGAAAAGCCGGTAAATATTCCATCGCCTCACTGTCATTACTGCCATGAAATGATAATGAAGCATGAAAGAAATATAATTCCATATTCAGATGACAGCATTAGGCTTCATAAGCAAACTGAAATATTTATTAGTAAAATGTTCGGTATCTACGCCTGTAATCTAAAAAAAAAAAAAAAAGGACAAAAATGTTTTATAATAAAAAAGAGATTGAATGCAGAGGTAAAATCTGGTTGGGTGATTTTATTGCTTATTATTAAATCCTGGCAAAACAATTATTTTTTTTCTTTTCATTAGTAAGGCACCCAAATTAAAACTATGCCCCTAGGCTGTGAGGTTTACAGTAGTGATTAAAAACAAGAAATTGTGATGCATGGGGCTTTTTTGACAATGGCATAATCAAATTCATTCATAATGTTAAATCTTTCACTGACACATATTTTTTACAGTGAAATACACCAGACAAAAGAACCACATGCCACAACTATCAAGACATAGAAATTGGGGGGGGGGGCTTGTTTAAATAGCAAACTTATACAATGTTTCTATAATCTTGAATACAAACATTATAGTGTAGTTAATTAGGGTAATTATTGTCTAAATTGTGCCTAATTGTTTTATGCTGAGAATCTCCATGAATGAAGTCTTCTGGATTTCTACAAGACATGGAAGGGAAGGCTGAGTAGCTTAAGTCTTTAGACATAATTTAATAAGTTTTGATTGTATTTCCTATGGGGGGGGGATTGTCCTGAAGCAGGCCAAGGCAGAGATAAACACCACCCTTATGCCTTGACCTCCGTTTCACCTTATTGAAAAGGAGGCGTAAAAGAGTCATTTAGAACATGTGCATCGGCAAGCATTCAAGTCGTCGAAAGCACATCCTTTAAAGGGGGGCGGGAGGGAAAGGTCTTTGAAGTGGATGAAAAATTAGGGATTCAAGTGACCACAATCAATTCTGAAACACTGCACAAAATTAATTACAGTTTTGCATCAGAAGCAAGAATGTAGATTTCAGACAGTCAGTGTCATTTATCTCATGCTGCACAATATACAAGGCGATTAAAAAGCCAAATCTGTTCCCACCCCCAAGTCTAAGGCCTATCAGAGCCTGTGAAGTACAAATGATTAACTCCAAATTATTCAAGGGATTGTACAGATGCTTCAACTTGAATGAAATTTGCAGCAAGTCACAGGCACTGGATAGGGACAGATTTGCAGCCCTTTATCAAAATCTAGCCTGACTATCACTGGCAGAATCCAGATAAATTGCATAGTAATGCAGGCTAGCTAGAGAAGGCTTACCACCAGAAGGAAAGCCAAATCTCTAATTTCTATCTATTTTTAATTGCTTGTCTCAAATTTGCATTTTTATGCAATTGGATTAAAGGCTCTGATTCATTTCTCTAGGCTACTACTCCATTATATCCCATGTGCCTGCAACCTGTGCAAGTGACAGAACCAGCCTCCCTCATGCAAGTATTTAGGTGCAAAAGCACTCCCCAAATAGTGTGCCAATGGGTTGTAGAAGCATTGCTGAAGGATCTCCCCCCACCACCCCAAATCACTACACCAGAAGATACTAGAAGCACTGGCTGGGTTTGCACTGAAATGCTGATCCATGGTATGGGTTGCTGAATTCTCGGTTGCCATGTTGTGTGAACCCATCTGTGCTTTTAAAAAATGGTTTGTTCACCACAAACAACCCAGAAAGAGAAACCTTGGTTTGTTGTTGGTTTGTGAACTCTGGGTCATTTAAACCATGGGTTGTTATTAAGTGTGAACCCAGAAACATGGATTGTTCACCAGGCACAGAGGTGGTGGGCAAGAGTGGTAAACACAAACACACACACACACACACACACACACACAGAGAGAGAGAGACAGACAGACAGACAGACAGACAGACACTCTACATGCCAGTACTACAGCACTGCAAAGGCATTTAAAATACAGGGAGGGAGCAGGTGAAGGAGGAGGGAAACAAACAACCCAGGGATTGAGAAAACAAACCACAGTTTGTTTGATCTTCTGCCAGACAAACCATGGATAGGGCAATAACCCATGGGCTGACCATTGGTTAAATAAACCATGGGTCAGCATTAGGTGTGAACCAGGTCAACTATGGCTTGGATCTAAAGAACTATGAGAGGAAGGAAGAACTGTATTAGTGATGTATTAGTGTTCTTCTGTGGACTCTTGTGCAAGAGCTAATGGAATCCTTCTTGCAGTGCAGCACCACAGTGTATCAGAATGACATTACAGTATATGAAACAACAAATAAGGAAAATCCAGATGGTATAAACTCTAGTGAGCCATACAAGGGTTTTGAGAATGAGCTTGGGAAAAGTCTTACACACAAGAGCTTTGCAAAGAGAACTCCTTTGAAATTGGGGTTCACTTTTATCATGGCTCTTCCACTAAATAGCCATTCTGTGAGTAGAAGAGGTTTTGCACTAGTGAAAAGACACTTTTGGATCCAACCCAAAGGCACCAGAGACAGAATTGGGTTTGATGGGGTTAGGGCAGTGATTTTCAAGCTTTATGCCTTCAAATAACAGAAGATGTAGGACAGATACCTGTGCCTGAACTGATGTTTTCAGGAAGGGAGTCTGAGGAACTGCAGCAAATAGTGGTGACAAAAGATGAAGTTCTCAACCTTATTGGAAAATTGAAAGTGAACAAATCACCAGGCCCAGATGGTATCCATCCCAGAGTTCTTAAAGAACTCAAACGTGAAATTCCTTATTTTCTAACAAAAATATGTAACTTGACGCTATGATCAGCCTCTGTACCAGAGGACTGGAGAATGGCCAATGTAATGCCAATTTTTTAAAAGGGATCCAGTTGGGATTTGGGAAATTACAGGCCAGTTAATGTCTGTTCCAGGTAAGATGGCTGAAAGCATGATTAAAGATTAAATCAGTAAGCATACAGAAGGAGAAGCCCTGCTGAAAAAGAATCAACATGGCTTCCACAAATGTAATTCATGTCTCACTAACCTTTTAGAGTTCTTTGAGAGTATCAATAAACACATGGACAGGGCACAGGGGTGATCCAGCAGACATTTTTTTACTTGTACATCCAAAAGGCTTTTGCCAACGTTTCTTACCAAAGACTCCTTAGTCCTTAGCAACCTTAGCAGTACTGGAATCAAACGAGAGGTGCTCTTTTAGATCAGTAACTGATTAATGAACAGAAAGCAGAGAGAAGGAATAAGTGGTAAATTCTCTCAATGGGGGGATGTAAACAGTGGAGTCCCACAGGGATTTGTAGTGGGACCAATGCTTTTCAACCTGTTCATAAATGATCTAGAATTAGGAGTGAATGAGGTGGCCATGTTTGCTGATGACACCAAATTATTTCAGGTGGTTAAAACAAAAAGGGATTGTGAAGAGCTCCAAAAGGATCTCTCCAAACTGGGAGAATGGGTAACAAAGTGGCAAATGTGGTTCAACATAAGCAAGTGAAAAGTGGTGCACGGGGGGGGGGGATCCCAATTTCATATATAAGCTGCTAGGATCGGAGCTAGAGGCAACTGACCAAGAAGGAGATCTTGGGGTTGTGGTGAACAGTTTGGATGAAAATGTCAATGCAGTGTGAAAAAGGCACATTCCATGTTAGGGATAATAAGGAAAGGAATCAAAAATCAAACTGCCAAGATCATACTACCCTTATGGTAGAATGGTGCAACCACACTTGGAATACTGTGTACACTACAGTTCTGTGTACCAGTACCACACCTAAAAGAGGACATTGTCGTGTTGGAAAAAATGCAGGAAAAGGGCAACTAAAATGATCAGGAGGCTGGAGCAAATCCCCTATGAGGACAGATTAGGACATCTGGGAGAGTTTAGCTTGGAGAAAAGGTGAGTGAGGGGTGATATGATAGAGGTATACAAAATTATTCATGGTATGGAGAAAGTTGATAGGGAGACATTTTTCTCCCTCTCACATAATACTAGAATCTGGGGACATCCCATGAAGTTGATTGATGGGAGATTCAGGACAGATAAAAGGAAGTACTTTTTCACACAGTACATAGTTAAACTATGGAACTCACTACCACAAGACATAGTGATGGCCACCAATTTGGAGGACTTTAAGAGGGGATTGGACAAATTCATGGAGGAGAAGGCTATCAGTGGCTACTAGTCCTGATTGGCTATATGCTACTTCCAGTATCAGCCAGCATGACTATGTACACCAGTCGCTGGGGAACATGGGTGGGAGGGTGCTTTTGCACTCACGTCTTGCTTGTGGGTTTCTCGTGGGCAGCTAGTTGACCACTGTGTGAACAGAATGCTGAACTAGATGGACCCTAGTTCATCTAGTCTGATCCAGCATGGCTCTTCTTATGTTCTTAAAGAACCCTTAAGCTTACACCTCAGAAATTCTGCACATTACAGATGATTCTGGGGCATGTTCTGGGATGTGCATTCAGTCCACTGACTATTCTTTTTGTGGCCCACCATTTATTTCCTATGAACTAAGCATGCATCCTAAGCATGACACACCCGATATGTCGCTGCAACTGCGCATTGTTGAGGAAGTGGATATAGTGGTGAGCAATGAGCATGCTGTATTTCAAGGACGCTTATCTACCATTAATGATATTCTCACCAAGGAACTCCAAATAAGTTTTAGGAACCTCAGTCTTCCCTGCAACATTAGTTTTAATGAAAAACACTGGATTAGGAGATAGGACCAGTAGAGGGTCTTGATTGAAGATTATATGAAAGGCCTATGAGATAAGCAGTTTAGAGGAGACATTTGTCAAAGGGACTACATTGTTTCTTTTGTAGGGTATCCAAATTGCCTGTCTGAATTTAGGTTTATGTTTAAATATATTCTGTCCTATATTTATATTGTAATATTGACACTGACATTCTATCTATCTATCTATCTATACACACACACACAGAGAGAGAGAGAGAGAGAGGAGAGAGAGAGAGAGAGAGAGGAGGGTGGAGAGAGAGAGAGTTAAAAGATGTTGGGAAAGGTGATACACATTTATAATACTCCCAACAAATTTGATCGCTAGCAGAGCTGTAAAGATGATATGTAAGTGAAAACTGGTGGATATATTTGAAAAGAATGGTTAATGAAATAGTGGACAATGAAATGTTGGTTAATGTTTTGTTCTTACATCTCTATAGGAGGGTAACCAGGATGGTGAGATTCTGGAAGTCAAGTCCTATGAGGAACAATGGAAATAGCTGGGTATGTTTAGCCTAGAGAAAAGATTAAGGGAAGACATGGTAGTGGTCTTCAATTATGTGAAGGGCTATCACAGAGAAGGTGGCGCAGACTTGTTCTCTGTCACTCCAGAGGGCAGGACTAGAACCAATGGATGGAAGTGGCAGGGAAGCAGATTTTGGCGCAAAATTAGGAGGAACGTCATAATAGTAAGAGCATAGGAAGCTGCCTTATACTGAGTCAGACCATTGGTCCATCTAGCCCAGTATTGTCGACACTGACTGGCAGCATCTCTCCAGGGTTTCAGGCAGGAGTTTTTCCAGCCCTACTTGGAGATGCCGGGATCGAACCTGGGGCCTTCTGCATGCAAAGCATGTGCTCTATCACACTGAGCTATGGTCCTTCCAAGAGCTATTTGACAGGAGAGATGACAGCTTGGAAGGTAGTCTGAGCTCTCCTTCATGGGAGGTGTTTAAGCAGAGGCTGGACAGTGGTCTGTCAGAGATGCTGCAGGTGCATCCTGCATTACAGATCCTGCACTGAGCGGGGGGGGGGGCTGGACTCAATGACCTCCAAGGCCCTTCCTACTCTAAAATTATATGATTCTATGAAAAGCAGTGGAGGCTGGTTACCCATGGTGCCGAACCTCTCTTGGGGATATGGTTCAGCACCATGGATAGCTTCTTTAAAGTTCAGCGTAAAATCCGGAGCGGATACACAGCCCCGCCAACATTGGCACCACCAGCCTCCCCTGACAATAAGTCTGCAAATAAAGTCGTTTAAACCAAAGCAAAGATCCAAAGTGATCCAATAAAATTAGGGGCATCAGTAGGAGAGCACATTCTTTGCATGCAAGAATTGTCCTGGGCTTAGTCCCAAGTATCCCCAGTTAACAGAAGCTCACCTAGCCGGGCTGGGAACATTCCAGCCTCAGGCCTCAGAGAGTGAAAACGGACAATGCTGGGCTCATGGCACCGACTGTCTGACTCAACAGAAAGCAGCTCCATGCATTCACGTAGAAGTCTCCTATATTGTGGGCCGCCGCAGCAAATATCCTCTATGAATTCTGCTATTCTGAGCAATTAAGAGCACGTATCCACTGAGGGAATTCCCACATTGCCAGCTGAGCATTGTAAAGAACGGCAGAAGTCAAGATGTACCAAGGCACAAAGTATTTCATGTAATAGCTAGAAGGAACCAACATCTCCTTGAATGGGACGTTCCAAGGACTGAACCTGAGGCCCTCTGCATGCAAAGCAGGTGCTCTACCACTGAACTACGGCCACTCCTCCAAACCGTATTAAGTTCAGGCTCTTTTTATAGGCATTAGTGCAACTAAAGATTTGTTGTCATGGCCATCATCGGGGCTGACAACCAGAGGGCAAGTTGGGAGGCAGGCCAGGAGTTAAGCAGGGCTTCCAGGCAGCAATTATAAGGCCAGACAGGACCTCATCACCTCTTCTGAGCATCTGACCCTGCTAGGAAGAAGCTGCAGTGCACACTCTAACTATCCACAGCTGTTGCACTGGAGAAGATCAGAAACAAGATTTGCAGTTCTCACTGCCTAAAATGTGCCCTGATGATTCAGAAAAAAGTTGCCTGGGCCATGCTGCCAAACATCCCAGTCCAAGACGCGTACACACACACACCCTTAGAGTTATTTTCCAAAGAGACCTAATTATTCAGGGAATAGCCGTGGTTCAGCAGAAGAGCACATTATTTGCATGCAAATATTCCAGAGTTCAATCCTTGGCATCTCCAGGTAGGGCTGGGCAAGTCTCCTGCCCGAAATCCTGGAGAACTGCTGCCAGTCAGTGTTGACAGTACTGGGCTAGATGGACCAATGGTTCTGATTTAGTATAAAGCAGCTTCCTGTTAATGCATGGATATTTCCTTGTTGCTGCTGGTGGTGCTGGTGGTATTTGCATAGTCATTTGCATAGTCCTATCAGTATGGTAACACATATTTCTAATACGTAATAATAAATCAAATTATTTGGGGCCATTCTTATGTTTTGTGTTGTGTCAGGTAGTCTCAAAGGCAGGCTGGTAGAGGGCCACTTTGGATGGTGGATTCAATCTTTCCCCCCTTATTTCACCCACACATACACACACCATTTTTATTCTGAATGTTAATGTATGTAATTATGTGGACAGTCATGCCTTAGTAAGTGAAACTGATGTGCAATAGCCATTCAGAAATGATGTCCTGACAACCATTTCTAGATTGCTATTGCACATCAGTTGACTGGACTTATTAAGGTATGACTGTCTACACAATTATGTAGCTTACATTTAGAAATTTTAAAAAATGGTGCGGGGGGGGGAATAAGAAGGAAATATTGAATTCGGGATCCAAAGGGGCCCTCTACTCACCTGCCCTCCACAGTAGCATCTGACTAAAAAAATAAATAAATCAGAATATTCACCCCACTGCCCAATACATAGATGGAAAGGAACACTTGAGATGTTCACACAGGAGGGCATTTTGGCTCTCAGTGTTAACATTTTGAGTTCCGCCCAATAGTTACTTGAAATGACATAGGAAAGAGTCCAGAGAAACTTCTCAGTTTTGAACAGTCAAAGAGCGATAGTTCCTAACAAATATTCTGTACCTCCCTGCTCCCCCCCTTTAAAAAAAAAAAATCATCTTTCCAAAGTGCTGTGAGTAAATGTTTCAAAAGAGAAATGCGAACCAAGGAAAGGAAAGTGCATTAAAAACATGTTGTGATAAGGAACAGACAACCTCATTTAATATTTTAGCACACTTTTCTCATGAAACCAGCCTTTTAATATTTATAAACACAAATACAATGTTGATGTTTTGCAAGCTTTCTCTGTGTTGTAGCATTGCACTTTCCATCCTGTCTTCAAACTCCAGTGCATTCGACATATGATTCTCCAGTTAAACTAGGATGCCAATAAATATACAACCACATAGAAGAGAAACCTTTTGATTAGCGCATAAGGAGGTCAGCAGTTACTATTCACCCCTGTGGGAGCTCCAGTCAAATCTATACATCCCATAGAAACCTTTTCCTAAACATTGTAAACTAAAATATACTATACGAAGTACTACATTTCTAGTTTATTTTTATCTATGAGACTTAGGTTTATTCTCAAGGAGAAAAAAGATAGGAGGCCACATTCTAATGGAGAAGAACATTAGCTGTGGACAGTGAAAGGTATTATTCTTTGTAGAAATTTTAATGCTCGATGGAATGTTTGGGATTTAGAATCCCACTAATAATATAATCCCACTGCTAGGACACCAAAAGACAAATGCGTGTGCACTTATATCCTATTTCTACCAGCATGTGTAGAAAAAATGGTGACTGATGTTTTTTTTTAATTCCCACTGAAACTGTCACCAAACTATGGAGGATCTGGCTACCAATCCTTCCTCCAGCTGAATTATAAATTCACTTTGATTCATTATTCCTTAAATTCCACTGCCACCATTTATTTTTTTAATTTTATTATATTTATACCCCACCTTTTTTCCTGAAAGGAACCCAAGGCAGCTTACATAATCCTCGTCCTCCTCTCCATTTTATCCTCACAACAACCCTGTGAGGTAGGTTAGGCTGAGAGTCAGTGACTGGCCCAAAGTCACTCAGTGAGTTTCATGGCCGAGCAGGGACTAGAACCTGGATCTCCAGTCCGACACTCTCACCAGTATGCCACACACCCTAATAAACCATTGCTCTTAGTACAACACCAATATTACAATAGTGAGGCATTAGGATTTAGGCCTGGGAGGAACAGACAAGGAGAGATAGAGATAGAGATATGCCTTATTTTCTTATAATGTATACTAATATTAAATAAAATTAAATGTTTATCAATAAGTTTCGATAATTCCTTTATGATAAATGTGTACTGTCACTTTAAGAAAGGTCTTATATTCTTAACTAAATTCACTTCTCTAAATAAGACTCATATGCCAGTTACCTTTCCCAAACTCCATCCCATTTGGCTCTCCTAGAATAAGACTGGAAGGGACTTACTGGATGGATACAGAGTTGAACAGAGTCACACAGCTGTCACTCACAATGGATCTTCAACTTCTTGAGACTGGTTCTCTTTCTCTGGCAGGCTTACTTCAGTTTCCCCTGAAGTCTTCCTTCTGGTCAGGGACCTGGGGACCAAGACACAGCCAAGAAGATGTCACAGTTGCCTCCTTTGAAGTCTTCCTCCTTCCTGAGGCCAACTGTCTATTGCTGTCACTCTGGCCAGAAGCTACCGTGATGAACTGCCTCTGGAGTATTCTGCTCCTGGCTAGCTCTCTCAAGTTCTGCCTTCAGCAATCTCACCTTATCTTCTGCCTCTTCCTAGGCTCTGCTGACCACCAGACCACGCTGCTTCCACTGACCCGAGACTGCTCCAGCTGACCTTTTTTATCCTGCTTTGAATGCAACTTTCCCTTACATATGCATCTTTGTACACAACTTTTGAGCCAAGAACGGCATCATAAAATTCAGAGAAGTGCACACACTCTGAAGGACAACTGTGTTCTCATCTACATATTAGCCTGGGATGTTCAAATTAAGCTTAAAAATGCAAAGCAAACAAGATTCTCCCCCATCCTCTAGCAGCTGCATTTATATATATATATATATATATGTGTGTGTGTGTGTGTGTGTGTGCGCACAGCGCACACACACACACACACACATATATACAATATTTCATTAGATAATGAGTTTCTCATTAGGCTGTTTTAATCTGGCCCATGAACATATCTAATATCTGCTGCTGCTAGCTCTGCTGTTTTTAATCTGTGGTTTTAAATTTTATATTTTATATTGTATTTTATGATTTTAACTGTTGTAAACCACCCAGAGAGCTTCAGCTATTGGGCGGTATAAAAAAATGTATTAAATAAATAAATAAATGATGTCAGAGTAAGATTTCAGCTGCCCATCTTGTTGGCTTCTGTACATGGGTTCCATCTTGCCTTTCACCTCAGGAAGCAGAATGTCTTGGGATGACCCTGCAACACTGAATAATGTCAAAACATTGTAGGTATGTGCGGCTTGGGGGACTGGTAATCTTTACCTCTCCAGGTGAGAGATGGGAAAGGGACTATGAGAGGAGACAGCCTAGAGGAAGGCTGCCACAAGTGAGAGGCGTGACTACCTTAAGTGGGAGGCATGGCTGCCTACCAGTGTTTGTAGGCTGATTGTGGAGAACCTGTTTGGAATGTAGATTTATTCATCCTTGTAGGGAGTGTTTCTTACATTTCTGTGTTATGCTTTATTCTCTCTCCTGATTAGTGCTCAGCTGTTGGATTAGGTTAGTTTATTTGTACAGTTTTATTGGATATTGTATGTACTGAAATTTCTATCATGTATATATCTGCCAACATTAAGGTAAGGCTATTTATAATAATTTCTATTGTATTTTTTAGTATTATTACACTTATTGCTATTTGATACGTTGTAAACTATATTTACTGCTGCTCATTTGTTATTATGATGTGCACCGCTTTGGGCACAATTTTGTGGGAAAGCGGCATACAAATAATTGAGATGAGATGAGAAGCAAGACATGAGCGCAACAGAAATCTTCCACTCATGTTCCTAGTAATTGGCATACAGAAGCATGCTACCCTTGACACTAGAGGTGATATATAGCCATCATGACTAGCAATCATTGACAGCCTTATACTCCATGTTAGCTTTATCCTTCGTATACAATATTAAAAAAACGTATCATAAAAACAACATATAATATAAAACTATAAAAAAATATAGGAGGCAACAAAACCATAGCATTCCAGATGAGATGGGCTTCATCTGAAGATCTGAATACATGGGCAAGATGGTTTGGGAGGAGGTTTCCTTCAGGTATTTGGGCCCCAAGCCACTTAGGGCTTTAAAGATGAGTGCCAGCACCTTTACAAGGAGGCAGCCATTGTAATTTTAGAAACCGAATTCTGAACTAATTGAAGCTTCTCAGTCATCTTTAAGGGAAGCCCCATATATATCATTTTACAGTTGTCCAAATTATGCAATACGACTATCAGCTTAAACAGCTTTTTAAAAATGCCTGGACAAATTCATGGAGAACAGGCCTACATGTGGCTATTACATATAGTTAAAGGGAGAGTCCATATATTGAGGCAGTTGTAGAACCAGCCCTACCATTAGGCAGAGTGTGATGGTCAGCTCAGGCAGCAGATTTTGGGTGTCATGAAAGGCAGCAAAAACAGTAGCTATTTAATTTATTATTCTGTATTTTCATTCCCCAGGAGAGGAACTTGTAGGATTTTCTGCCTCGGGTGCCAAAATAACTTGGCCAGCCTTGGATACTATATCCGTTGACTTGGGAGGCGGGTGGGGCTCCATTTTCTTTTCCTCCTCAGGCAGCAACAGGGACAGTGTAAGGAGGTGGCCCACTAGGGCTGGAGCCCCAAATCTTTCATTTGGAGCCCCGAATCTCTGGCAGTCCATCTACCCCACCACCCTGCTGTCCATGGGCACTTGCTGAAATAAAGGTACTGTACAGGGGACCTGATGCTCCCTGTTGCATCGGATCCCCCTGGATTAGCTGGCTTTTTGTCCACATGTGCTTCACCTCATTTTTGCACACATGTGCTTCACCCACATGTGCTTCACGGTGCTGCGCCCCTTTGAATCTTTCTGCCTGATGTTTTTTCTCTGAAATCAAATGCCCTCCTCTCCCCTGTCCATACATCCCTTTTTACAAATATGAGTGTCCTTAGGAGACAGGATCCTTTAAAACACATACACACACACACACACACACAGAGAGACTTTAGAGTATATGTAAATTAGCATATGCAAATTTGTACTTTTTTTTGTTTTTGTTTTTGTTGGGGAGGGTTGTCCTGTGGGCCTGAACCCTGGATCTTTTTGGTACCTAGCACCGCCCTTGGTCAACAATATTTCTTCAGATGAATTCAGTCAGTTTACCAGATGCTGGGAGTAAACAGTGGTGCAGATGGATAATTTTAGACCCTTGTTGTAACACACACACCACCACCACCACCACCACCACCTTTAGATGGCCATGTGCATTATTTTACTTGTGAAGAGCACAACTAACATTTCTCTTCCCAACACCACCATTCCATTCTTTATAACTGCTTCTACATTCCTGATACATCAGGGGCAGGGAACAATTTGCCAACCTTGATTTAAAAAAGAAAAGAAAAAGAAGTACTCTGAGTGTGTGTAGTATTCTGAGCATAGCTGGCTGGGCAGCCACTCCCTGACTATACAATGTTTTTTAAAAAATAATAAGAAGGAAGAAAGGATAAGAACATAAGAAGAGCCATGCTGGATCAGACCAAGGGTCCGTCTAGTCCAGCATTCTGTTCACATAGTGGCCAACCAGCTGCCCATGGGAAACCTGCAGCAGCACCCTCCCACCCATGATCCCCAGCAGCTGGTGTACATAGGCACACTGCCTCCGATACTGGAGGTGGCATATAGCCAATCAGGGCTAGTAGCCATTGATAGCCTTCTCCTCCATGAATTTGTCCAATCCCCTTTTGGAGCCCTCCAAATTGGTGGGCATCACTACACCTTGTGGTAGCAAATTCCATAGTTTAACTATGTGCTGTGTGAAGATGTACTTCCTTTCATCTGTCCTGAATCTCCCACCAATCAGCTTCATGGGATGATCCCACGGGGTTCTAGTATCATGAGAGAGGGAGAAAAACGTCTCCCTATCCATTTTTCTCCATACCATGCATAATTTTTATACACCTCTATTGTGTCTCCCCTTACTTGCCAATTTTCTAAGCTAAACAGTCCCAGCCCCTGTAACCTTTCCCCAAAGGGAGTTGCTCCAGCCCCTTGATCATTTTAGTTGCCCTTTTCTGTACTTTTTCTAACTCTACGCTATCCTTTTTTTTAGGTGCGGTGACCAGAACTGTACACAATATCCTAAGTGCAGCCACACCATACATTTGCATAAGGGCAGTATGATAATGGTTGTTTTATTTTCAATTCCTCTCCTAATGATGCCTAACATGGAGTTTGCCCTTTTCACAGCTACAGCGCGCAACATTCATCCAATGCCCATTCCGGCCCAGGTGCTGCCCCTGGCCCTGTTTACCACTGTCACCCTTGGGGCTGTGGGACCCTGGACGTCATCCCCACAGTCCAGCCCTAGCGCTGCAACACTGGAAATAAACAACGGTGTACAGCTGTCTCCGTCATGCCCCACTGGGGAGTTTCGCCAGAGGCCTCTGGCTGACCACTGTCAGAGACAGTATGCTGGACTAGACCGACATTGGAAATCTGGCATTATTATTAGTACACTACATATGTATGCGTGTGTGCGCGGGCACCACGCCTGCATGTAAATATATGGAAGCAGCATTTTTAGACTGATGAAAAGGATTCACACACAAAATCTGAGTTATTATTCACTGTTGAAATATAATGATCCACCAAGCTGCTTAGCAATCACATTTTTAGAACACTGCCCACCTGTTTTTATAGACGCGATTGAACCCAAGATTCTAAAGCGGGGGGGAGCGGGGGAGATATATCGTTCATTAGCTGAAAAAGACACCTGGGAACCACCACCCCTTTGTCTATAATTGGAAACTTCCTATACATTAAAGATATGTTAACGTGCAAGCCATCAGTGGCAAAATAACCTAAGCAAGAATCATCCTAATTGGAACGCAGGACAAATCTACCTAGGAACTTCAAGCTTAAAAGTCTGTGTCGTACAGAGAGGGTGACACCTTCAGAAATTACTTATGCAGTACAGACGTCTGGATGTGTGTATTTGTGTTTCATATGTGTGTGTGTGTGTGTGTGTGTGTGTGTGTTATAACATCAACCTTAGGCGAATGGTTTATAAAAATGAAAATGCAATTGTGTGACCGGGAACACAATCTTGAGAGAACACAGATCTTGAGTTCTGCACGTTAGCCCAATAACAGATTTTAAAAATCTTTAATCCTGCTGCAATTATCAGACATTAATTATTTTATTACCTGCTTCTAAATCATAGAAACATTTGTTTAAAGATTTGTTACTTATGAATTACATCCCCCTCCTCCCCAAACCCGGCTAATATCATTCAATGAAAATTAGATGGTCTTTAACGTACTCAAAATACTCCGGTAAATAGTGAAATTGACTGTATAAATATGGGGTGGGTTAAGATTTTAAAATTTTTATATTGTTTAAATGTATTTTATTGCTTTTATTCTGTGTACATCGCCCAGGGTGGCCGGTTGCCGGCCAGATGGGCGATAAATAAATATTAATAATAAATAAATAAATAATAAATAATAATAATATAAAACCTTTTGGGTTTGTGTCAAGTATTTGGCTATGGGCAGGGAGTGGGGGGGGGAGCCACATAAATTAACACTATGATTCCCTTAAATATCCCACAATGCTCCACATCAAGAAGCAAACAGAAACTGAATGATTACCCCAAAGTGTGCTAGATGAACTGGAAAAAGTCTATTCAAACAAAGCTCATTAGTTTTGATACCTCCAGGCCTATGACAAATTAAGCGGCTAGTGAATATGCTTGCAGACAAAAGGATGATGAAAAAAAAACACAACAATCCTCAGATCTTGTGCTAGGCACCGTGTCAATAAATTCACTGGGAAAAAAGGTTAAAAGATACCATTGGGGGCTAAAATGGAATCCATTTAAGGCGCATGGATAAAATAGATCATTCTTTCCTTTCTGATACATTTATGAATGAGGTTAGAAACAGAGAAATTGCTGGGTAGTTACTTTGACAGATCTGGCTTGAAAGCTTAGGACACACTTCAATGTATTCATTTAAAACATTTATACCGCACCTTTGCTCAAGACGACTTACAACAGCAATTCACACACAATCCACACTATTAAAAAAATAGAAAGGGATCAGAAGAGACTAAAAACTCAAGAACCAGAGAATTTAAAACTACGTAAGTGTTTTAAATTCCCCTTCCTCCACACTAAGGCTATGTGGAATGGCCTCCCCAAAATTCTCTGTCCTATTTTCAATTAGTAAAATTGGGAGAGGAGGGAATTCAGCAAGTATTCTCTGGAGCAGTGTTCTCCAACCTTGGGTCCCCAGATGTTTTTGGCCTACAGCTACACTGGTGGGGGCACGCTGGGAGTTGTAGGCCAAAAACATCTGGGGACCCAAGGTTGGAGAACACTGCTCTGGAGGGTGGGGGCAGAATTATCCAGCAGAAAGCTCTCTCCTGCATCCCAATGGAAACCCTCCAGTTGGTTTTAGGATGCAGTCTTATGTGCTGTGCCCTTGTTAGATGGAAGTTCAGAGATGATGTTAGGGGATGGCCCACTAGGGCTGGAGCCCCAAATCTTGGAGCCCTGAATCTCTGGGAGGCCATCTGCCCCACCACCCTGCTGTCCATGTGCTCTTGCTGAAGTAAAGGTACAGGGGCCCTGATGATCTCTGTTACATCTGATCCCCCTGGATTAGCTGGCTTTTCGCCCACATGTGCTTCACCTCCTGCTGCCTGAGGTTTTTTTCTGAAATCAAATGCCCTCCTCTCCCCTGTCCATACATCCCTTTTCACAAATAGGGGTGTCCTTAGGAGACAGGATCCTTTAAAGACACATACACAGAGAGATACTTTAGAGCATATATAAATTAGCATATGCAAATCTGTGTCTTTTCTTCTTCTTCTTTGCCCTGTGGATCCTTTCAGTACCTAGCACCACCCCTGTGGAAGCCTCGGATTTTGGGCTGTGGCTGGCAGGGCAGAAGAAGCAACAGGCAGAGGTGAGTTTCACCTCTCCATCCTCCTTTTTTGTTTTTCCCCTCTAGTCAGGCCTCTGAGCCTCAGAGGGCATGTCCAGTTATTAAGGTCTTCAGAAGAAGCCCTCCTGAGGACACAGCTGCCTGAAGAAGCCTGTTTGCCAGACACGCAGGAAAGGGCTTTCTCTTGTGTCATTCCCACATTGTGGAATGAACTCCCTCCATAATTATGATTTCTCCTCTCTCTGCTCAGTTGGCTTCAGAAAAGGTGATAGGATGCATCTCTTTCAACCTAGCCTTTTATTGGTTGTGTGCCACCTTGATAGCTTTTTTGGCAAAAAGGGTGGTATAGAAATATTAATCATATCTAGTGCAAACTTACCAGATTTGCACTTCCCAAACCTAAGCACAAACCAGAATGCAGTTTGCCACTGAAATCCATACATTCCTGAAGTTTGTGATGCAATTCAGAAAATAAAACGCTAAAAACCAATGTGTTCCAAAACATGTGGATATTTAAAAGTAAAATGTGTTCCAAAACATGTGGATATTAAAAAAAACAGGTGCACAAAAATGCAGATATTTGCAAAAAAAAATATGCATTAAAATGCTTTATTCAATGAGGGAAATGCATATATTTGCAAAAGTGCACACAAAACTGCATAGATTTGGAAATGCATACCAAAAATGCAGATATATATTTTTTTAGAATGCACACAAAAATGTATACAGATTTTTGTGTGTGCTAAAAAAAAAAGGTTAATCTAATGCAGAAACAGGGTGGAACAAACTTAGCCCTGGAAAAATGAGAACCTGAGTGAAATCAAGCTTGACAGATTTTCCCTTCCCAATTGTAAATATGCATTCTTAAACTCTGCTCTGGAAAGGTGGAGTATAAATATTCTAAATAAATAAGTAAAATGGGTCACCATATGGGTAAGCTCTGTGTACCAGAAGCAATTTGAAGAGCCTTCCCTTGTAATAATGAAACATTTGCAAGAGCTATGTTGTAATGATGATCATTTCGATCTTGTTATTAGTAGCCAGCTTGGGCATCTCTGGGTAGAAAGCTGTGATATAAATTTATTAAAATAAAATAATATAAATATATCATAAGAAGCCCTTAGTCTTGCATGAAAGCGTTCAAAGGCCACACCAAAGGAAAAAATTCAAAATTAGAAGTAGAGAGTCATACAGGAAAATCTGGAATTGTAGAATTAGTGTGTTGGGCGAAACAAGAATAAGTTAGAGGCATACAGGCATCCAATGCAGAGTGGGAGGAGCAGTGGAGGCAATGTTCGCTTCCCCGTCTTCCCTCCCTGCATATTTCTCTAGACAGACTTTTTTGCCCATCTAGCTGGGGTGTTTTGGAGGGGGAGGGAAGGCGGCTGGTGTGGCTGCAGGATACCTCATATCCTGGCCAAGCCAGTCTCCTCCCCTCTCCACCCCCCTGAAACACCCCCTTTAACCCTCTCTGAGGTTGCATTCCCAACCTCGGAGAGCAGCCAGGGTGGTTCTTTCTGCGCTGGCTGTGAGGGAACGGGAGAGGGGGGATGGAGTTCTGATTCCCAGCTCCGAGGTCAGAGCGCTGCCTCCAACCTTGGAAGTTGGAACTGAGGATCTGAACCATGCTAGGGCCCTTCAGACAATGCCTAGGGGCCATGGGATCATTCCTTCCAATATTTATTATTTAAGAAATTTCTAATCTGCTTTTCATTATAAAATAATCCCAAAGCAGGGTACAAACAATAAAACACAGTAAAATAATACAGCATTATTTTTATTTATTTATTTATTACATTTATACCCCCGCCTTTTTTCCTACAAGGAACTCAAGGCGGCTTACATAATCCTCCTCCTCCTCTCCATTTTATCCTCACAACAACCCTGTGAGGTAGGTTAGGCTGAGAGGCAGTGACTGGCCCAAAGTCACCCAGTGAGTTTCATGGCCGAGCGGGGACTAGAACCCGGATCTCCCAAGTCCCAGTCCAGCACTCTCACCACTATGCCACACTGGCATTGACAAAATACATAATCAAACAGGGGAAGACAGTAACAGAGAAATAACAGCTTGTGCTATGCAGCAAAAGAATAGAGAGGAAAATTCAATCAAAAGCCTGGGTGAACAAATAGGACTTTAGCTGGTGCTAAGAGCTTGTAAGATTCAGCACTGCCCATTTATGAGGGGGGAGGGAGTTCTACCATTGGGGTGCCTATAAGGAGAATGCCCTCTCTTGGGTTGCTAGATATCTAACTCCAGGCACTATCAAGAGAGCATCCCCACTCCATCGTAATATACGGGCAGGTACATAAGGGAGAAGCGGCTCCATCAGGTAACCAAGTCCTAAGCCATGTAAGGCTTTGTATGTCAGTAGAAGCACCTTGAACGTGGCTCGGTAGCTTGGCAGCCAGGGCAACCCCTTCAGAACTGGTGTTATATGTTCCCGGTAGGCTGTCGCACACAGCAGCCTAACCGCAGCCATTTTGCATTAGCTGCAGGCAGCCTACTGGCCAACTTTACAGGCAGCCCCATGTAAAGCACATTGCAATAATCCAACTATTCACCATTATTACACGTGGTTGCAGACTAACCCAGCAACTGGAATATGCACTGAGATTCACCAGCATTGCAAGGGTAATGGGAAGGCTACAGTTCAGCACTTTGGACAGCTCCTTAGAGGCAGGTAGGTTAGCAGTGGCTGGACTGGACTTCTTTCAGTTTGAGCATGTCAGTTTCCAACGCATCCCATTCCCTACTGAGCAGTGTTTTGTTTTGTTTTTTATGACAGAAGATATCCCAGGTTAATAGAATAGCCAATTCTACTGCATTATAACACAGGTTACAAACACACGCACACAGCTTCCGTCAGAGAGCAAGAGTTGAAATGTTGAGGGAATATGGAAGCAGATCTGCATTACATGCATTTCTATGCAAGCTCCTCTATGGGACACATCTGCCTTTGGACAATTGTTGCATGATCTAAAGTTGCTTAACAAAGATAAGATGGTGTGGAGAATGTGTTAGACATTGCAACTGAAGTTCACCTTCACAGTGGTGACATTTGTCTCCCCTTTTTTGTCTTTCTGGAGGGTTGTTGTTGTTGTTTTTAAAGCCATATAAAGATAGTGTCATTGCTTCTGATACTGCCAAATCAGAAACTGCCTTGCTGAAAAGATCTACAGAGAAGAGACCTGCCAGATGGAAGCTGATATGTTGTTTCTTTGTGCACACACATGCTAATATATATATATAATCTTAACATGAATAAAGATTAACAAGAAAAATAGAGACTGATCTTAAACTTGCTAAGGGAAAGAAGGGATTACCTTGTAAATTTGCTGCTTCAGCAGCACAGCGGAGTTTTCACTCAGGAGGGCATAGGCAATTTCACACATGCACAGTTGTGGCACTACTCCACAACTGTCGTCGTCCCCCTAGAATTCCCTGTCCCCACTGAGCTTAGCTGCAATACTCCCAGTAGCTGGGGAGAAATGGATTTTCCCAGCAACAACATATTGTTCCCTGTTGAAATGCTAAGTATTTGGGGGTGGCTTGATCTTGAATGGGCAGTGAAGACCCAATAGCTTTGCAAAAGACCTGCTCCTGGTGGAGACGAAACTGCTAGAACGGCATTGAAAAAATGATCTTTCAACGCCAACTTCAATGGACCGGTCATGTTGTTCGAATGTCTGACTGCCATCTCCTAAAGCAGTTACTTTATTCCCAACTCAAGCATGGAAAGTGGAATATCGGTGGTCAGTATAAGAGGTTTAAAGATGTTCTTAAGGCTAATCTAAAAAAATGCACTATAAACATCAAGAACTGGGAAGCTCTGGCCCATGAACGATCTAACTAGAGGTTGGCCTTTCACAAAGGTTCTATGGACTTTGAAGATGCCCGAGTGCAAGGTGAAAGGGAGAAACGTGCTAAGCGAAAAGCACATCAAACGAATCCTTTACAGCAACATCTTCCATCTGGTAACCTGTGTCCTCACTGTGGGAAGCTGTGTGGATCTAGAATTGGCCTCCACAGTCACTTACGGACCCATCACTAGAGTCTACACAATTTTTTTTACAATTTCCTCTTTTTATAATTTTCTTTTGTAATTTTATCCAGGATGACAATCTTACTCGGTCACAAGTGATCGCGTACTACTGGCTCCAATGTCAGCAGCACTGTGTATCCGCTCCGGATTTTACTCCAGACTTTTGAGGGATGTGGTTCAGCACCATGGATAGCACCTGAGCCATCCAGAGTAAAATCCAGAGTGGACACAGCCCCACTGACATTGCATGCCACCAGGCGCCACTGCGGATTTCTTGATATGGATCAACACAAGAGCTTGAATTTTTTGGACTCTCCTTAGGGGCGTGGTTATAGAGACTGTCATGATGAGCATCTGCACTTCAAAATTTACCACTAAACCACTGATCTCGGGTGTTTGGGAAAGTTTTTTGATGGGGGATCTCTAGAGCGTGGGGATTCTAAACAGCAGCCGGCTATGCTAATCAGATGCTTCTGCTATGACTGACATCAAGGAAGTTGCTGCTTTTCTTCATCAGCAGGGCCACTGAGAGAGGCTGTAGCTCAGTGGTGAGTACCTACTTTTAGGGATGAGTGAGAAGAGAGCCATTGTGGCATAGCGGTCAGAGCGTTGAACTCAGGAGATCCAGTCTGTGGTTCCCACTCGGCCATGAAGCTCACTGGGTGGCTTTGGACCAGTCACTGACTCTCAGCCTAACCTACCTTCACAGGGTTGTTGTGAAGATAAAATGGAGATGATGGAGGAGGAGGAGGAGGAGGAGGAGGAGGAGGAGGAGGAGGAGGAGGAGGGCTATGTAAGCCACCTTGGCTTCCTTGCAGGAAAAAGGTGGGGGGGATATAAATATAATAAGTAAATAAATTTCATTTCAGTTCGGTTTTGATAAGAACTTACCACAATTTGCAAATTTCTCCATATTTGGGACAAAAAGAATATAAGATATATTTTTTAAATCACATTGTGGGAGAAACCACACTGACATTCATCCATCTAGGCCCAGACTCTGAGTGCTTTGATCTTAAATGTCTAGGTTTGAATCAGTGTGTATTCAACCATGTTAGTGCTGAATTAAGGCTGCCACCTTTTTTTTTTCTGACAGGTTCCTCATCTTCAACAGCTACATGGCAGGCAGGCATATGTGGCTTACTGCTGGCTCAGCTTATCTGAGCATGGAAAGCTAAGCAGGGTCAGGCCCGGTTGTTACTTGGATGGGAGACCCCTCCTCTAGTTTCCTGCATTGAGCAGGGGGTTGGACTCGATAGCCTTGTAGGCTCCTTCCAACTCTATGATCTATGAAATCTATGAAATCATGGTCCTCCATGTTGGGAATAGCTGTACCTATTGAATTTGGCCTATGCAGATGGGTGAAAATTTCCTTTCAGCTCATTTTTTTAATGGAATTTACCAATGTTCACAAAACTCATACTCAGGAGAGAAAGATTTTTAAAAATTCAAACTGCAGGAGAAAGTGAAACTGACAGATTTGCCCCTCCCTACCAGCTTTGCATGCAGAAAGGTGTCAGGTTCCATCCCCGGCATCTCCAGGTAGGGCTGGGGAAGTCCTCTCTCTGAAACCCTGGAGATCCACTGACAGTCAGTGTAGACAATACTGGGCTACGGGACTATTAGTCTGATTCGGTATAAAGCAGCTTCCTGTGTTCTTCTTCCGATTCAGTTCCAGAGTGCATTACTGCACTTTTTCCAGTATTTATTTCGAGCCAGTCTCCCATCCAAATACTACTGACCAGGCTCAAACCTGCTTTGGCTCTAGCAAAGTTGATACATGCACATCATGTACCTTCAAGATCATGCCTTTGGACTATAAATCACATGTAACATCATGTTTCACATGGGCAAAATGCATTTTTGAAGTGAAATCTTCAACACTTATGCATAGAGAAGTCAAGTTTTTCTTTTTTTCTTTTTCTTTTTCTTTTTTTTTACATAAATAGATTAACATGAATCAAAGTGAGCCTAGGGCAACTTCCATGGGGCTGTCTCCAGAAAAGTTGCATGGTTAAGCTCTGCTCAAGCATAACACAAATCTCTTTTAAATCAACAAAAAGGAGAGGCACTCGGTAGATACGGGTGCTAATGTTAGAGAACTCTTCATTGAGGGGAAAGGACCTATTTATGATGCACCAACCAACTGCTAGATGAGCCTCCCCCAAACTGGGCTCTTCCAGATGCTGTGAACTACAGCTCCTATCATCCCTGACTGTTGGCCATGCTGACTGGGACTGATGGGTGTTGGAGTCCACAACATCTAGAGCAGCCTTCCCCAACCTGGTGTCCTCCAGACATTTTGGCCTGCAATTCCCAGCATTCCTAACTATTGGCCATACTCCCTGGGGCTCATGGGAGTTGAAGTCCAAAAAGTCTAGCGTGCACCAGGTTGGGGAAGGCTGATCTAGAGGAACCCAAGTTGGGGGAGGCAGAGCTAAACCTCCATATACAGAGGAATGATACCTCTGAAAACTAGAAACAAATAATGAGGGAGGCCATTATCTTAATTCCCTACTTGAGAACACCAGGAGCATCTGTCTGGCCACTGTTAGCCACAGAATACTGGACTAGTTAGACTAGTTAGTGCAATCCTGGGCAGAATTTCTTATGTTCTTAACTTTGTGTCATATTTTAGATATATATTCCTAACTTGGGTTCTCCCAGATAACCAAAATCAAGGTATGGTATGGTGTGTGTTTTTTTATTATTTCTTTCAGGCTAGCACATAATTACAAAAGATCCAGGTTTAACACATCCCATTAATGTGTACATTTAAAAACTGAAGCCATTTTGTGGGCAAATATTGTAGAAACTAGAATTTTTTGGTTCACTGGCTCTGACGTTTCACTCCATTGGTTAAACAGCCAAATTTAAATTATACATGTCCTTTCCTCTATTTTCCCCCCATATACATATTTTAAATACAAGAGAGAAATCATATTGCTTTAAAAGTCTGCACTCAGAATAAGTTAGCAAGGCCAGATAGGGTAGATATCCTTACAGGAATGAGATTACAGGGATGAAAAACACAAAAGGGCACAATCCAGGCAAAGATGAGCATCCTTAAGTCCCATTGATTCCAATGAGGGCATTGATCATGTGCAGTGGTGCTCTCAGAGCAAGACTTTGGGGGCAGAGGCCCAGGCTCCCATTCAACAGAATGAGCAGGAGGTCCCAAACACAAACAGCAGGGCTGCCTTGCCACAGTTTGGGTGCTGTTTTTATTCTGTTGTTGCTGTATTTTTTAATTGTATTTTAATGCATTGTCTTACCATAGTTTTGATCAAGTTTCATTTATGATTGCAAGCTGCCTCGAGTCGAGTGCCATTTTCTTGGTGGAAAGGCAGGGTACAAATCAAATTAATACATTTGGAAGTAAGTGCATTGTTTATTTATTTATTTATTTATTATATTTATGCCCCGCCTTTTTTCCTGCAAGGAACCCAAGGCGGCTTACATCCTCCTCCTCTCCACTTTATCGTCACAACAACCCTGTGAGGTAGGTGAGGCTGAGAGTCAGTGACTGGCCCAAAGTCACCCAGTGAGTGACTTTCATTTCAGTGAGTTTCATGGCCGAGCGGGGACTAGAACCCGGATCTCCCGAGTCCCAGTCCAACACTCTAACCACTACGCCACACTGGCTCTCATATTTATTTAATACCCATATTATTTAATACCCATTGTCATATGAAGAGGAGGCCCCCATAAGACTATTAAGTCCAGAGTGTAAAAGTAACCTAGCTACATTATTGAGGATGTGCTTGAGTAACTCTCAGTGATATAAATGGGATATAAAATGGCTTAACTTTGCCTGGGTCATCAGTATCACCAGTGGTTCCATCACGTGACTGATTGATTGATTAATTGTGTGATTGATTGATTGATTGATTGATTGATTTACAGTATTTTTATCCCACTCCTCAGCCAAAAAGGCTCCCGGAGCATCTTACATGTAATGCACTGGCGACTCCAATGTCAGTGGGGCTGCATATCCACTCCGGATTTTACTGCAAACTTTAAAGGAGTGATCCATGGTGCTGAACCCTATCCCCTCAAAAATTAGGCTCAGCCCCATGAATAGCTCCTTAAAAAGTTCAGAGTAAAATCCAGAGTGGATACGCAGCCCCACTGACATTGGGCCGACCACCCTCCATTGCTAATCAGTAAAACATGACAGTTCCTGCCTGCAGACTTTTCATCTAAAAAGTCACAACACACGAGGAAAAAAGAATGGGGAGGGAAGAGGGAAGGCAATGTAAAAGCCTTTCAGCAGGGCTGCTTCCCCCTCTCATCTCCCACAGTACAGCCTGCTGGCATGGCTGCTGGGTCAGTCAAACCAGGTTTTCAAAAGAATATAGCAAATGCCATATAAATGAGGTAATGAGAACTAAACTAGCTTACCAGGGTCAACAAAAACATTTCCTTGCAGTGCCTTTCAAAGGGGGCCTGCTGCAAAGTGGAGAGGGTCACAAGTTTTCAATCTGCAGAGAACTCTAATTCAGAGGCTGGGTTCGCATGATCCTTGTCACCCATGGTGGCTTAAATAAGCCATCGCGGTTTGCAGCATATGCTAGGCCCCCATGGGCACCCGTTCCGTAAACCCATCCCCACTCGTAGGTTGTTGTGTCATCCGAACCCGGCAAAGGTGGGTTGTTGGCATAGTTAACAAACCACCCAGAAACCATGGGCTATTCTAGGGTTGTGGGTGGTTTCCTCACCATGCCAACAACCCACCCTACTACGTTTTGCTTTTAAGCTATTTTTGCCTCAGGCCATTGTTTATGTTTATGTTCCCTAGGAACGTTCATCAGTATTTGTTATTATAGCAAGGACATCCTACTATGAATGAGCGACAAAGAATGTATAGTACATTCAGTTTTTAACTTAATACAGTTTTTAAAAACTGCTAAAGCCATGGTGCTAACCAGAAGGGGTTATAAAACCCTTGGTCTTGTTCCCTCAACTGCAGATTCCCCCTTAAAGAAACAGAGAGTTCAAACAAAAATTACCCAGTTCCTTACAGATAAGAAGAGGGTGGTGAAGATGGAAGATAAGAAATCACACTCCCCAGATCCTCCAGATCCCAAGCTGGACTGGACCTTGGATCTCAAAGGAAACCTCTGTGACTATAGAGAGGACCATGACTAGATCAGTCTCGCAGCTGAGTTGACTTTTGCTGAGAGCTTGGCATCTCAAGTGCTTCATCAGCTCCCTAATGAGCTTAATCGGTCTCTGGATAAGTCCTCTGATAAAGTTAACCAGTTAGAGGAACTAATGCTAAGGCAAATCTCAGAACTGGCTTCAAGCAAGGGAAAAGAAAGCAAGCAAGAAATACCAGTTCAACTCTGCCTTATAGATAAGGAAGATCTATCAATGTAGGATATCTTGCAACGTTAACTGAGGATATTGAACACATAAAATTTATTTGGCCGAGTGCAATAAACTCTTAACTATTTTGGCAGAAATCTGTAAAAGTAGGGTCAAGACCCGATAATGAGATCGGTGGTCCGAGGACTAATATTAACAACCCCCACACAAACAGCGCTAATATCACCCAGGGTGGCCGGTTGCCGGCCAGATGGGCGATTAATAAATGTAAATAATAATTATTATTATTATATGTAAATAATAATAAATAATAAATAAATAAATAAATAAATAATACATCTGGGGGGAAAGTGCGCAATATGAAGAAAAGCAAAAATGTAAAAAAATTAAAGCCAGACCGCTATTAAAAAAAATGGATTACAAAAGACTTTTTAAACTGCTTGATAATAGTCCAAAACTGAAATTTAACCAAAACATTCAGAAGTCTTCTATGAGATGGGAAGCGAATCAGGATGTCATCAAATTTCACTCTGATGTTGCAATGGGGATTGCAACTCAGTCCCCTGAACACACACCAACCCAAATGCAGGGCCCTGTTATGCAGGATCCATGGGCCCAAGTCTTGGTGGCAACCAAAACATCTCAGAAGATGACTGCAAAAGACTATACCTGGAGACTAGTACTGAATCGACAAAAACTAGTGTTATCAAATTACCCCAAACCTTGGGGGGGGGGTTTTGTCACAAAACGAACGGAAATTACATTTTTTGGTTCTTCCAGGTTTCTTTACAACAGAGGACCTAGCACAGGTAGAGTATTTATACTTCAATGGTCTTAATGCCCGTGCTGTGGTCACATTTTGCAAGTGGAGTTCTGCCAGGATGGTGTACGAATGTAGAGGTCTACTATGTAAAAATGGTATATATGTTTCTAGATTATTCGAGAACTGGGTGTCCCCCCTCCCTCTGGCCACTCTTCTGGCAGCTTATACAAGAAGCACTCAAATCAAGGAAACCCTTGGCCACCAAAATTTGATTGATTTTGACAGTCTTGGGAATGAACCTCACATCAATGAAGATAGAAGTAATTTCGAGCTAGGGGAGTCCCAACATCTGGTTGAACGTAACCAATGGTTGACATCGCAGGAGCGGGATGAACTTCTTGATATCAAGGAACGTAAACTACTAGAGTCCTTTCATGCTCTGCCCCATGATGCACAAAATGAAATTGTCAACAGACTTGGTCTTTTGAAATCTCATTTGACAAGCACGAAGGTGGGGCAAAGAGATCTAAATGATCGAAGGGAGGCTCAAGGGACCCCAGAGATTCCAGCAATAGTATCCATCAAGCAAACAATACTGGAAGATGGGAGGGTGCAGAGATGGGATCTCTGGGAAAGAAGATATGCCCCCCATACCGTCAGGTTATCGCAGAGATAAATCCACTCTACTGCAAATACAATCCCAAATGTACTTCTAAAGACCTTGTTTCCCTTCCAACTTTGACAAAAAGAGCAACTACTACATCGCTGACCTGGCTTGAGATGAGAGAATTGGATATAGTGGAAATGGGTTCCCCCAAGAAGGCAGTTAAAATGGGAGGACAGCCTTTTAATTCTGCTTGCCCTATAGTCTCAAACGTGAGTATAATGAGTCCATCTATGGAGGTCATTGAATATGTCGAGGAAGTCACGGAAGGTGTAGGATCAACCAGGGGAAAAGAACTGATTAAAACCACGGTGGCTTATTTAAGCCACTGTGAGTGACAATGATCAGGCAAACCAGGTCAAGAGATTGAAAAAAAATTCTGTCCAACTGAAAATCTTGCTACCTTACCTTTGGTTGATCCAAAGACATGCATCATTAAGAAGTCTTCTTCAATCCGTTTCCCTGACCTGTAAAGGATTATGCTCCTGCCCTGCTTATTGTTGTATTATGGTCCTGCTTGTAGGGATTGAACCTGTGACCATATGCCTGGAATGCATGCTCTCCTCACCACTAAGCCAGGGGTGGAGATACTCTCCTGGGCCGCCTCATCCCAGTCATGAGTGGGGCCAAAGGCAAAAGGAGTTGAGCCAAAGTACCCAAAATACCAGCATATCTTCACTCAGATCTCTTCCTTCCAGTAACTAAGCCTTAGGAGAGGCATTTCAACCTTTTATAAAGGGGGAAAAAACCTCCACAACAGCTGGGAAACCACCAAAAGATTGGTGGTTCAGGGGAAGAGGTGGTGCTAGGGGAAGGGGGGTGGTTTTCTGGGAAACCCCAGGGGGCAAATTTGGCTCCTGGCCTGAAGTTCTGCACCCCTGCACTAAACCATGGCTTTTAACTTACACACACCACACACACACACATTCTTTTAGCTTTTATAATCTGCCCAGAGAGCATATTTTTAATTGGGTGGACTAAAAATATAATAAGTAAATAAATAAATAAATTTAAAGCCATTTGCTTTTGGGGAGAACTGATGGTTCTTTAAAGAACTATAGTGTCTGTGTGTTTTCCCCACCTCCACCCACCCCAGAATTATCGTTCCAGTGGCTCACGCTGGCTCAGCTTGTCTAGGCGTGGAAAGCTAAGCAGGGTCAGGCCTGGTCATTACTTGGATGGGAGACCCCTCCTCTAGTTTCCTGCATTAAGCAGGGGGTTGGACTCGATGGCCTTGTAGGCCCCTTCCAACTCTATGATCCTATGATATCCTATGATATCCTATGAATTCTCAATTGTTCTGTCCTCACAAGGAAAGGATCCTGCAAAAGGCTGACCCCCTGAAAGGTCCTACTGCTCAGAGAAATGAGAAGCGTGACACTGGGATTAAGAAATTTCCACTATTCATTCAAGGGTTGAGTGTTCCTTGTTTTGGAAACTCAGTGCAAGGTCCTTTTCCTTATCCAAGGGCACACTTGCATTGAAATTAGCGATACAAATCACACGTCAATTTACAAAACAATCCTATGGCCCCTAGACAGCTTTTGGGGCACTAAAGAACATTGTGGATACCCTTCTCCAAGGCCAGAGACAGAGCTCTGGCCTGAGAGGAGGAGATCAGACCATGGATCCTCCCCTCCTTCCCCAGCCTCTTCCACCTACCATGAAGCTGATTGGTGGGAGATTCAGGACAGGTAAAAGAAGGTACTTCTTCACACAGTGCATAGTTAAACTATGGAATTTGCTACCACAAGGTGTAGTGATGGCCACCAATTTGGAGGGCTCCAAAAGGGGATTGTACAAATTCATGGAGGAGAAGGCTATCAATGGCTACTAGTTCTGATGGCTATATGCTACCTCCAGGGTCAGAGGCAGTATGCTTACGTACACCAGCTACTGGGGAACATGGGCAGGAGGGTGCTGTTGCACTCATGTCCTGCTTGTGAGTTTCCTCTGGGCAGCTGGTTGGCCACTATGTGAACAGAATGCTGGACTAGATGGACCCTTGGTCTGATCCAGCATGGCTCTTCTTATGTTCTTATCCTTTCTTCCTTCTTATTTTTTTTTTTTAAAAAAAACATTTTATAGTCAGGGAGTGGCTGCCCAGCCAGGTATGCTCAGAATACTACACACACTCAGAGTACTTCTTTTTCTTTTCTTTTTTCTTTTTAAAATCAAGGTTGGCAAACCGCTCCCTGCCCCTAATGTATCAGGAATGTAGAAGCAGTTATAAGAATGGAATGGTGGTGTTGGGAAGAGAAATGTTAGTTGTGCTCTTCACAAGTAAAGGAATACACATGGCCATCTAAAGGTGGTGGTGGTGGTGGTGTTCTACCTCCAGGGTCAGAGGCAGTATGCTTAGGTACACACGCTTCTGGGGAACATGGGCGGGAGGGTGCTGTTGCACTCATGTCCTGCTTGTGTGGGTTTCCTCTGGGCAGCTGGTTGGCCACTGTGTGAACCGAATGCTGGACTCGATGGACCCTTGGTCCAATCCAGCAGGGCTCTTCTTAAGTTCTTATGGAGAGCTCTATGGCAGCTTCTCACCAGAAGTCAGGAGAATTCCAACTTGGGAAGAACACGAAGAGGGAGGGAGGGGCTGCGACGACACAGTCCCTTACACTTTAGGACCAGGCGCATAGACCCTTCTCAGGCTAAGCATCAACACTTAAAAACCTGAGTGGAAGGCCAAATGAAACCTTTCCCCTACTAATGTGGGAAAAGATTAATTCTGATTATTAAGGATCTATCTTTAAATTTATGATGCTGTGGGTACAAAGGTGTGTGTGTAGATTTAAAAGTAAAGCAGATTAATAACACCAAGCTGACATGTAGGATTTGGGTAGCAAACAAAATAAAAATAAGTTTATTTTAATTCTCAACATCTTAGTTCCAGAAAATAACTTTAAACCTGCCTACCCCAAACACTTTGTAATTAACCTAAGTCCCTATAACTCCAAATACTCTCACTCCTCATACAATCACTGATTCCTCTTAAAACTCCTGACAAGACACAAATAACCCAACTAACCTAACTCCCAAACTCTCAACACACTCCCAACACACTTCAACCAACACTCTACTTCTTAACTAACCCTGACATCACTCCAACACTCCTTATATACTCCTCCCCCCACCCTTTCCAAGACATCACAAGCCACACCCACTCAGTTCAACATTCTAGACACACGAAACATACTAATGCAGACATACACCAGGGAACTGAATTGTGGGGTTATGTGCCACAGGGGCATGCCAGTGGATGGGGCAGGGAGGGGAGGGGAGAGTCCAAGGCTCCACCATATCCGTTAGCCTCTCAGGCCCCAGCCTCACCCCCAGCAGTGCACGGCAGCTAGACGGGCTCAAAGGCCGGTCTAGCAGCAATCACAGCATAGGAAGACGGCGGAGCTGTGAAAGCCTCTGTCATTCCTGCTGCCCTGCACGGCTCTGCCTGACAGGGCACCAGATGGGCAGAGGACTCCAATCTCAGAGCCCTCCATCTGCAGAGCGGCAAGGTCCCAGGGGCATGGTCTGAAGGCAAGTGGGGCAGCCCACCTTGCTGAGCTAAGCAGGTCTGGGTCTGGTCAGTGCTTGGAGGGGAGACCACCTGGGAACCGCGTGGTGGGAACCTTGAGTTCCACAATGGAAGAAAGGTGGGATATAAATGTATAAATTAATAAGTAAATGAAATTAAATCCTTTAGGAGTGCTCTATTCCTCCCAGGGAGAGCTGGAAGCTGAATACAATGGGACCTGCACCCCACTTCTAAATTGACTTTATTTAGTCGATTAATTTTTTAACAAGACTTATTTCTATAGAAGGGCTGAGATCCAAAGTTCTGCTTTCAGCTTGCCTAGAGAGCTTGCACTTGCCAACTATGATTGTGTGTGTGTATGTGTGTGTGTTGTGTTATATTTGTTTAAAAACATTCATTAGCTGCTCTTCAACTCTAGTTTTCAGAGCAGTTTCCAAATAGAAAATATAAAAAATACAAAGGAAAAAAATACAAACAATGACAAATTGCAGCAGGGAGTGTGAATATGGCATAAAACAAATGCCATATTTTTTTTTAAAAAAGCCTAGGCTTGTTTTGTTTCTTAAGTTTTCACTTAGTGCCAATAAGAAAATAAAGATGGTGCCAGGCAAACCTCTCTGGGAATGAAGTTCCATAAACAGGATGCTACACCCAAAAAGGCCCCGCCTCCAGTCACCACCCACATTAATTCAGTGGGGGGACATGGAGCAGAACATGTTAATGGCCAGGGAGGTTCATGCATGATAATGCAATTCTTTCGGTGTCCTGGACCCAAGCCATTTATGGTTTTGAACAATAGACTCCCCCATGCTGTAGCACAACAATACGCTCTTGAAATACACACACACCCAATTCAAAAAAGTGGTTAGCCCTGCACCACTGACAAGGGAAGTGCTTCTGTTTAAGAAACAGGGCAACTTGCCCCACTTGGGTGTACAGAATTACTTGCATCATATATATATATATATATATATAATATATATATATATATATAAATGTTGGCTAGTATGTTTAAGATGAAGGTGTAAAACCATTTAAAGCCAAGTACTCCAGGTTAGCCAGTTTGAGTGCTGAAAACTCTTGCTCTTGTTAGAGAGAACACTTAACAGATTTTTATGAACAGGGTCAACTACCTAGAGAATTTTGCACCAAGCTTCCAGCATGTTTTCCCATGAAATAAAGCCCCTTTATAATTAGTTGTGTGGTGTCGATTTTGCTAACTGAAGAATGCCAGTAAACTGAAAAGCAGACTTTGTTGCAAAAGGTAAAAAGATTTTTCCCCATTAGAAAGGACATTTCATTCTTTGTAGAATTAGCCCCGAGTAATCTGTTTTTGCATTATTTTCTTTTCCCAAATGTCTAATGTCTTGCCACACAAAAAGAAATTATGCCACTGTTTATGCTATGTATGTTATTTACCTTTAAAAGCAAGATGGTAAGGTTAGCCCTAATGAAGGAAAGAGGCCTCTTAAAATGATTACATATTACAACTGATTATGAACTAAAAGGGACACACTTTTAAGATTCTGCAACTCCAGTGATGATCACTTTAAAATAGATTTACAGCAGAAAAACAGTTAGATCTTTGGACTTCAGTTATAATTTTCCATTTTGTAATTTAATACTCCTTTAGTTTATATTTGCACATTAAAATATAGCACCTAAAAGTCCATCATTAAATACTTTTAATAAGTGCAATAAATAAGTTTTACAGTGCACATAAATCTAACGCAAAATGCGGCATAAATTGTTAATCTTACACTTTTTCTCATTAATTGCAATACATAAACATATGTTTTGTACAAAGATATTTATGGCAAAATAAGTATAATAAATACAGCTTACCGCATGTATTAATCTTAATAGTTACAAGCTGTTAATCTTATATATTAGGTAATAATTTCCAATAAATAATTGTTTATTATCTTGATATTTGCTTGTCTCGGGTTTTAGCAATATGCAATAAAGAAATGCAATTCTGAATAATTTGATTGTGAGACTGCTGGGAAAATACTGTAAGTTATAATTAGCTGAGGGAGGATTTTGTTCACTAGATGAACTATAGAGATAGAATCCAATAACAAAAACATGCATTATTGCCACCATAAATTATTTAAAAAGTTAACTTCCGATTTCAAGGAAAAAGAGGTCTTCGAAACTTAAAGCGCAAAATTTGTGAAATAGATTGCATATATTCTTCTGTGGGTCTTTATCACATTGTGCAAAATCCCTGGGACGCAAGACAAAAATATTTTGACTCCTTTGTAAAAAGCCCCTTGGAACACTCATACAAATAGGCTGACACTTGGCAGTATATCTCCTACATTGCAGAAGCAGACGTGTATATACCGTGATGTGCATGAGAGAATCAACCAAATCTTTTCTTTGCAGCAGATAGTTTTATACAGCCACTTCCCTTTTTTTAGCGTATTTGCTAAACTGAGATGGCTCTTCTTCTTTTTTTTTACCTAAGAGGGTAACATCTCATCACACAAATTCTGGATTATTTCGATTCTTCCTTGGCATGAGCAATGAAGAAATAAAAGTTAGAATGATTTCATGACAAGCGGGGGAAATATGGGGGACACTTCATCCTCTGTAGCGGAGGGGGTGGGAGACGGAAGGAACACTTCATCCATCTGAGCAAGATTTAAAACAATTGGAAAATAAGCATGGTTCAAGGGTAGTTGACTGGCTTACTCAGGCACATGAGCTGACATCTAACAAAATTTTAGTATATCTGGCTAGAGATTCTCATTCAAGATTTGAAGCTATACTACACGATTTCTTTTAACACATAGCAAATGGGTTGACTGTTATCCTGAATTAGGGGGGGGATAGGTATTTATACTTACTGTGATAGGTATATGGTATTGGTACCAATTTCTAAAATGTGGCATTTCTAGAGAATTTCTAATAAATAAGAGATTTAAAAAAAATTAAATGCAAAAGCGTGCATTCAAAGCCTGATAAAAGATTTTAGATTTTGTTGGCAAGGAAAGATCCTCAGCAACATTAGCCAACATAATATTAAGTTTGGAATTCCAAGCCAAAGGGTTTGCAAGAACAGGTTTGCCAAATGCACGTGTGGGTACACACAAATGCACATGACAACACATACAGCCCATTTGTTCAAGAAACGTTTTAGGGGAACTAGGGGAAAAATATTGATCCATTCATTGGAAAGTCTCAGCAAGTGTTAAGCTTTTTTGATGCTGTTGGATCATTTTAACAATTGTGCTTTTTAAAGCAGGTACATTTGTGTAGAAATTGTGTGTGAGAGAGAGAGTGTTTGTGCACGCATGTGTGTAGCCAAAATGGCGGCAGCAGATCAATACAATTTGACAATACCACTGAAAGCAAGATAGATATTGGTCTTACCAAATACATTCTGAACACACTAGCACCATTATCATCTTTGTCTTCTCCAGCCATAACCACAAATATTTATAAATAGAAAACCTGAGTAAATTAAGTCATCCCACAAAAAATGTTAGACTATGAAAAGAAAAAAGGAAAAGACCTGCAATTGTCTATTTGCAGTCTTCCTAATGTATGACTGCATAGGACTCACATGCAGAAAAAGCATCCTGAGGAGGCAGCAGAAATAGAAGAGTATGTAGTGTTTGATACAGAGAGCATAATTATAATCCTGTAATATTTCACAATCAGTTAGGTTTCAGGCAGACGGGCCATTTGCACAGAGGGATGAGAACTATTTAGGAATTTCCTCTACTATTTTGAACAGTGTCAGATCGTTGCCCGCACTCAAACTATGCTGGTTCTCCTTCGAAATGCAGAGTACCCGCTGCATTTTACGCAGAAAGGGGTTACAATCTTGATGTCAGGAAGTGATGCTGAAAATATTTCCAAGTGGGAGATCTGAAATAGGATGTGTATTGTTCTAATAATTTAATGAGCAATTAGATATTATATTTCTAAGTGTGTATCCAAAGGTGATCCAAAGAATCCTGCAATTCCATTGATTGAATCTGATACCTCTTATGTTGCTGTCAAAGTTTGAGAGAAATGAATACAAAAGCACTTCAGAATTCTGCCATCATTAATAACAAAAACATTAAGTGCTAGATGATGTCCATGTTCTTAAGAATGTTTTTATCTTAAAATTGCACTTGCCAGCATGATACATACATACAGATATTTCCCCCTTACATGTTTATATTGTTCTAATTCAAAACATATCACCTGTTGGAAGTTTCCATTCTCCCTTTGCTAATGAAAGTTAAGCATTCTCAGAATACTCAGAAAACACATTCATTTCCCACATTAGTTTTTTCAGAGTATTTCTTCGGGTGCTTAAATGGAGAGAGCAGAATCCATGCATGCAATATTAGTTTCTTGGAATAACAGGAGTCCCAACGTTCTATGTTTTGAGCCTACTTACGTCCACAATTCTGATACACCCTGGCAGTAAAGAAGCATTGCATATGTTTCTAGGCATGCTATATTGGAGCATGTACATCTTTGGCATAATGTACATGTTTTCCCATCAGCATGGAACAAGATAAGAATGCACAGAATTCCTAACTGCTGGAATAACTATGGATTTTGGTCTTTTAGGTTTGAGAGAGTGGGCATACGTAAGGAGAGCTGACCTGTACCTTGCAAGAGGCACATTTTATGAGCTAGATTCCACTGCTGTTCTGCTAACAGCATTAGCGAAAAGATCCAGTAAAAGCAAATCTCCTTTTCCATAATTATATCAGAATCATGGAAATCGAATCGCAGAAGTAACAGGAACCAATCTTTGTTGACCCAGGAAGCCTAGTCATATTAACATGTGTTCTAACATGCAGCATGTTGCCAAATAAAGACTGGCGGGACTGTTGGTTTGCTAAGGATGTTATAAAAGCCCATGTCTGAAACACAAGCATAGTTCTTCTCTGATCGCACAGGAGCATCTGCAGGAGCGGCTACAAATGACTGCAGTTCAGACAAACACACTACCGTGCAGTCCAAAACCACAGCTAGACCACAGTTATTAGAGATTTTCACAGCAGACGTCGGAAACTCTACTTCCATGTAGCCTAAAGATGTAAAATGCAATACCAGTTCCTAAGTGGCACTGGTACAACCGTGGAAATCATATAGCCAGATGAAGCACATAAATTTCCCATATGAACAATTGTTTTCATTTTCCTCCCATGCCACTGGATATTATAAGTGGAAAGTAAAACACAAGTAAATATGTTCATTCCACTCTTGTGATCGGTGATAAATGAAAGGCTATTCTGCCTGACAAAGGTCAACCGTGGCCTCATTTCAGTTTTGTCGAGGATCCGGCTGCATGTGCCTACACTCCCACCAGCAGGCCAATGTATGTGTTGCACCTTGGCTGGATTTGTATTCTCGCCGCCGCCGCCCCCCCCTACCCACCCTGTCTCTAGCACTATTGCTGTTACACCGCTCTTACATCGCTTTATAAACTATTGCTGCACATATAGCATCATTTTGTTCCAAGCTAGAGCAGGCAAAGACAAGGAAGGAAGGAAGGAAGGAAGGAAGGGTATTTTATTCATATTTTTAGCCAGAGAGTTAGCTGCATTTGGGGGAAGGTGAATAACAGAGTATTTTACACCCTTAAATTCTTCAGAATGAGCAGCACCTGCCAGATGATAGAACTGCAAAGCCAGAAAGCTAAAGATGATCAGTGCAAGATCCCTGCACTGACGAAGGATCTCCCAATCAGCCCTCTATTCGAAGCGCTCTCAGAGGATGGTCCTCTGTTTGAAGGCAGCCTCTCTTTGCAGGACTGTCCAGTCCAAGTTTAATTTAAAGACAAAGAACCAGAAGGAGGGAGAGCAGAGGCCTTGACGTTGCCCATCAACAGAGAGCACCTAGAGAGAAGGCTGAGCAGGCAGGCACACAGGTCACCTGGTCAGAGTTTCCCCCGCTACGATGAGATGTACTATATGCCTGTTTAAATGATAGCCCTTGTTTCCAAACTTGCATCTGCATGCAAACGTTTTGCAAATCTGCGTCATCTTTTCGGAGCGATGCAGAGGTGGTGGCCACCGTAAACCATTATAGCCAATATTGTAGCATGCAACAAATAACGAACAGGAGGAACAGTGTGCGCACAACCTTAGGTCACATGTTCAGAGAAGACAAAAAGAAAAAGAAAAAAAGCTTATAAAGCTACAATCAGAGCGAGCGAGACATTTGTGGGTCCTGCACCGACAATGTTTCATGCACTTAAGCCATATTTAAAGGACCAATCAATGCTCTTCCCATTTCATCTTTCAGATCGCTAAAGAGGGAAATACCACCATGCGACTAGTTCCATTTCTTCACCATTCCAGAGAAGCCAAATGATTTGAGCAAGGAAGTTACATCACATGCTGATGCACAGGAAGGCAACCTCTGGACGTAGGGCGGTATGCGGCCCTCGGCATAATTTCATGCGGTCCTCGGCTTAATTTCAAAAATCCTCTGCATGCAATCAGGTCAGACCTCTAGCAAGGCCTGTGGCTCACGCTGGCTCAGCTTGTCTGAGTGTGGAAAGCTAAGCAGGGTCAGGCCTGATTATGACTTGGATGGGAGACCCCTCCTCTAGTTTCCTGCACTGAGCAGGGGGCTGGACTCCATTGCCTTATAGGCCCCTTCCAACTCTATGATCTATGAATTCTATGATCCGTTCCTTCCCTGGCAGCCTGCTGCATGGGAAGGAACAGGGAGAGAGGGAATGGGGAATGGCAGAAAGAAAGAAAGAAAGAAAGAAAGAAGAGAAAAGAGAGTGGCAGAAAGAGAAAATGTGTGACCCACCCAATTTGGGGTATGGCCCTGCCCACCACCAGCTTCAGCCCTGCCCACCACCAACATCTGGCCCCTGACAGAACATCCATGAGGGAATGTGGCCCTCAACAGAAAAAAAGGTTGCCCACCCCTGTGCTAAAGAGGAAGCACCCAAAAAAAACCAACCCTGCTCTCCTCCAGTGAGAGCCAATGAGAAAAGCTCAACATTATAGTGATTAGTTAGACTCTAAGCACACAGGCTGGGATTGAACCTGGGACTCTCAGCACACGGGGGGCGGGGGGCTGTTTCTTGTACTTAAAATGCCAACCTGACCTGTTCTTATTGTGGTCATCTCTAATGTATCAGGCAGGGAGGGGGGAAACATGCCAATAGCCTTGGATTCAAAGATCCACTTGCACTCAAGGCAGGGGAGAGGCCCCACATATATTCTGCTGATTCCCTGCCTGGCTGGAGTTTCCCACTCCTCATTGCATACCATTTCAAAGGGCCAAAGGGCCAAAGGGCCGCCTAACCCTCCAGAGTGGCTTTTCAGGGGGTGAAGCAGGAAGGGGGTGGGAGAGTCCTGCTGCACGCAAGGAACACCACACTGGGTCCTTTGGATCCAAGCCAATGTCTTCTGGGTGTGGGTAAAATTTTGTTCGTCTTTATTGTAGGAAGTGCTGCATGTTTTAGGCCTATCAGAACTTTGAACACTGACTTGTATGTCACCATTTAATGTCCTATATCAATAGAAAATTGTTTTTAGTTCTGTGTGTGTGTGTGTGTGTGTGTGAGAGAGAGAGAGAGAGAGAGAGAGAGAGAGAGAGAGAGAGAATATGACCATTAAATTCAATAGATAGAACCTCTGCCTGTACGAGTCTTATGGGGCTTAGTTGGAATAAAACTTGCAATCATTTCAATGGAACAAGATGTCTTTAGTTAGAACCACAAATAGAACAGTACAGTAACTGCCCTGCATAGAGCTAAATGCCTACACAGTCCATTCAATGCAAGAAGAATACAACCAATTGTTCCCCTTAGTGCAAAGAGAATTATGAAATTCTTGCTTGCAAAACTTTGCAGACAGCCAGTCCAAATGTTCATCTGGTTCATCAAGCTGCAGAGCGCCTCAGAGTTATTTCTCTGAAGAGAACTGTGGTCTCAAAGCAGCAGGGCAACAGCAGCAAAGGCAAACATATAAGTTGCAGGTTGATGGACATAGTGCTGCAGTAACAAGGCAATGATAACAAATAATAATACTAGAGATATTTTTTTTTTAATGATTCCCCATCCCCTTGCTAACCAGCCATGCATGTACATTTAAAGTTACGTTATACAAGGTGATAAGAGCCACTGGTTAGTTAGCAGCATGTGCTACAGGTTGGTTTCACTGTTCAGTCCTCTGTCCCATCACAGAATGTCCGCCCCCATTTTTCTAGCAGGACTCCTATTCCAACATTAGCTGCATTCCAGGCAGCAAATCAGCTAAGCAGCTTTTTCCCCACATGGATTTACAGTGATGCAACTGCTGCACCTGTAGAATTTCTGCCTCAAGCTGTTGTCTAAGCGGTTAAAGCCATGTTATGGGTGGGTGGGCGCAAGAAGGTGACAACTTGGCAACCTGACTACATCATCTCTTTGATCAGCCGAGAACAGCGTCTTAATCTGTAGACCTGTAGTTCATGTTCTCAGGTGTCAGGTAAAAAAGGCTTCTTCTCAGCAGCCATCCAACTGCTACAGAACTTGAACTGCCTGGAGTCTGGTCACAAATGAAAATCCACCACCACTTAATGGGATGGATGTGTAAATGAGCTATTGGCACTGGATGAGGGACAATAACTGAAGCTGAATCCTGGCAAGATGGAAAGCCCTGTGGGTGAGTGGTACCAGAGTCCAGGAGATAGGCTTATTGCCTGTTCTGGGTGGGGCTGCACTCCCTCTGAAAGATCAGATCCATAGTTTGCACTCCGGGAGTACTCCTGGATCCATCTTTGCCATGGGGGCCCAAGTTGTCATGGCAGCTCAGAGGACCTTCTATGAGCTTCGGCTGGTATGCCAGGTACAGCCTCTCCTGGACAGGGATAGCTTGGCCATGGTGATACAGGTGCTAGTAACCTCAAGTCTGGATTACTGCAATACATTCTATGTGGCACTGCCCCTAAGGTTGGTCCAGAAGCTGCAGCTAATGCAGAATGCAGCAGTTCAGCTGTTGTCAGGGGCTGCCCCCTTTCAGCATTTCCCACCTTTGCAGAGGGAACCAGCACCGTCTGCCTGTTTGCTGCAGGAGGGCCGAGTTTATTATTGGCGTACAAAGCCCTAAACCACTTCAGTGCACTGACTCCCTCTCTGTGGAATTCCCTGCTGGTTGATGTCAGGCGAGCACCGACATTGCTCTGCTTTTGGTGTCTGCTAGCCTAAATGCATTTTTATTTAAACAAGCCTCCCATGAGTAAAACACCAGCCACAGCTTTATTGGTATAATGTAATTTTGAAATATTTTTATTCTTTTGTATGTTCACATTTTTTCCCCATTGTTCACCGCTTGGGGATCTTCTTTAGATGTAGAGCGGGTTAAAAATGTTGTAGATAATTAAAAATGAAAGATTTAATGTGTCAACCCTCATATCACCCAACCTCCTCTCAGAGACATTTTTTTTTTCAAAAGACTAGTTTCACACCTTCAACTACCAGTCAATTACAACCTGGTGCACATACTGTTGTACATCACTTGATTTCTCTGCCCTTCAGGCTGCTTCACGTGTGCATGCTCACCACCACTTGATGACTACAACAACATCAAATGATTATTTGCATGTGTGAAAAGGGGTAACGTGGCAGTGGAGAGAATTTTGATTTTTCCTGACCTCACCTCAACCATGGCAGCATTCAGTGGAGTTCGTTTGTCACACATTAAACTGCAAATCATTGAGGGCTTTGTGAAGCACAGAGAACATGAGATGTACATGCATGTGTGAACTCTACACTTAATTTCATTGGCAGCTGATTGTGTGAATAAGTTTATCATAAAAACATAAGAAAGCCCTGCTGGATCAAACCAAGACCTGTCTAGTCCAGCATTCTGTTCCCACAGTGGCCAACCAGATACCCCAATGCAGGGTATGAGTGCAATAGTATCCTCTTGCCCATGTTCCCCAGAGATGTGTGCAGAGTCATACTGTCTCCAGTAATGAAAGTAATGCATAGCCATTCGGACTAGTAGCTGTTGATAGCCTTCTCCTCCATAAATTTGTCTAATCCCCTTTTCAAGCCATTCAAGTTGATGGCCATCACAGGCATTGTGTATGAGGCAAAGTGAGATGGTATAAACATTCCAGATATTATTAGTCCCCATTAAATCCAATGACTGTATTACTGAGTTATCTGAATATATGCATAAACCCTGCCCATAGACAGTTAGTAATTTATCTAGTAATTACAAATAGGATTTTGCTGGAAAACTTTTGGAAGCAAGCCCAGTTACCATCTGCAGAACTTTGGAAACACAGAACCTGGAACACCATGCTACTCTATTAATTGACTTAAGTTCCAATATCTGTGGGAAGGGAAAACTAATTTAAATGAGAGACTTCAGAGACAATAGAGCCTATTTATTCATTACTGGGACAGGACAATACCAGCTGAGAACATCAGACAAGAATTGAGTATTGGCTTTGATCTAATTGCATTTACTGGAACTACCGGTAGATAATGTCATTTGAAACTTAAGATCCTTTATGCCATTTCTTGGTTTTAAAATGTATAATAATATTTCTTTTCTAAACAGTGACATGAACATTCGATCTGACTTGAAGCTGTAGCGTTGCTGCCTGATTACGGTATGTAGAAGGATCACTGTGGGGGACCGTCTTAAAGCAGGGGTGGGCAACTTGTGGCCTTCCAGATGTTGCGGGACTGCCGTTCCCCATCAGCCCTAGCCAGCATGGCCAGGAAGGGGCCCCTCCCTCATCGCCAGCTGCTCTTGCTCCTCGTCCACTCTCTCATCATTGCTCCCGCTGGCTTGCTTGACAGGCAGAGAGCCAGGGGGCAGGTAGGCAGGCAGGGGCATCTGCTGCTCCTCCTCCTCACTGCCAAGGTTGTCTGGGCCAGAGCGAGAAGCAGGTGAGTAAGCAGGTTGTGATGGTGAAGAGGAGGAGCAAGTCCAGGGGACTCTTGTCAGTGGCCCCCTGCTGGGGGGTGGGCCCTCAACAGGTGCCCAATCATGCCTACCCTTGATGCCAGCCCTGCCGACACTCCCCAGCTAAAGGGGGGGTGCGCGCGCATGTGTGTGCATGCACACATGTGTACAAGAGAGAAGGAACAAAAGAAACAGTTATGAGAGAGAGAGAGAGAGAGAGAGAGAGCGTTATGAGCTGCAGCTGAAAACATCTTGGGGCGCAGTGTGCCTCTCTCTGGAGACCCGATGTGAGGTGGCAGACCTGCTGCCTGGTAAGAGCACATATGTCACTTGTCTGCACTTGTGCTCTTCTTGTACGTTGATCAATGAACCAAAATGTTCAAAAACACTGTGAAGCCTCCAGTAAAGCCTCTCCCCTCCATAAGAAGCCAAACCCAGGTAAGCGCTGCTGCCCCTGGAACATTCCACTGCCCAGAGAAAATGTGATGCATGTAAACAGTAGACCCCCCCCCCCAAGTGAAGAAGATCCATATCCATCAAGTGCTAATAACTTGAGTGGTGGCACACATGCCATGCATGTATATGAAGCACCCTGAGGGAACTAAAGGAAGGACGTGAAGAACTCCTGCGTCCTGTGGATGCCACAAAGGAAGTGGTTCAAACTGCAGTCTAAAAGAAAAAGCAACTGAAAAAGTTTGATCAGCCTTGTGTGTTTTTCTCCCTTTCTCCCCCTCTTCCCTACTCTACTTACACACACACACACACACACACACACACAGGCTTACACTGTTACAACACTACAAGGCCTTCTTGACTCTGCAATCACTTTTCCTAGCTTTGGCCACCTGCTAAGCTAGAAGCTTCGTTGCCAAATGCTACTCGGCTGCAAATAGCAGAGTGTACAGTAAGAATCAATGGGCAATCACTGAAAAGCAATAACGTCGCGAAATAGCTTCACATCATTCTTAGACTGTCCCCTGGTATAAATACCAAAACGGGGGGGCGGGGAGAGAAAAGAGAAAAAGGTGCTAAGTTATTTATGTCACCAAAGAAGGGCCCTTATCCTGCTACCTTATCTCAGATGAATAATTTTTATTCCCACAAATAAGATCAACGTGTAAGGTTTTGTTTCATCTGCATTTCAAACAGGGAAGAATAGCAGATAGGAACCAATAATCTAAAATATAATGCAAATCAATTTGTGATTTTATTTAATTTTTGGCTGTTGTTTCTCTTTTTAAACTGACATTTTTCTTCCTAGTAACAGGGCTACATTGTGGGATGTGGGACCCCCATGTAGGGATGGCGGAAGAATTCATTCAGTTTGCATTTTAACGTGAACATCCCTAAATTTTCACACTTTCAAACTTATGTGTGAACTGAAATTCAGTTATCTGCCAAAATTTGCATATGCCCCAATTTTTGCAATGGATTTCTCCAGTCAAAAAAATGTGTAGAAAAATGAGTGTATTAGGGGAAACATGTACATGAAAACACGTGTCTCAGGGGAAGTCACATTTTTAAAACATCCTTTTGAGGGGGAAATCGCTTCCAAAAACGTGTATATTAGGCAAAATTGCAAACAGTAATGTGTGTATTAGGCGAAACACAAAAACTGGGAGGAAGAAGCAGGAGGTAGGAGAAGACAGAGCATGGACAGAGGTAGAAGACAGAAGCCAAAATCAAAGAGCACAAGGAGAGGAGGGAGGGGGAGGCAGAATCATGCAAAGCCAAGGTCTGTTTGTGAGAGCCAAGCCAAGGTTTGGGTGCATCATTTATTTATTTATTTATTTATTTTATTAATAGAATCATAGAAAAGTAGAGCTGGAAGGGGCCTACAAGGCCATCGAGTCCAACCCCCTGCTCAATGAAGGAATCCAGGTCAAAGCATCCCTGACAGATGGCTGTCCACCTGCGCCTTGAATGCCTCCAGAGTGGGAGAGCCCACAACCTCCCTAGGCCTTATTGCTCAGACAGTCAGGAATTTTTTACTGATGTTTAGGTACAGGAATCTAGGTTCCTGTAACTTGAGCCCATTATTCCGTGTCCTGCAAACTGGGATGATCGAGAAGAGATCCTGGTCCTCCTCTGTGTGACAACCCTTCAAGTACTGGAAGAGTGCGATCATATCTCCCCTCAGTCTCCTCTTCTGAAGGCTAAACATGCCCTGTTCTTTCCGTCTCTCCTCATAGGGCCTTGTTTCTAGCCCCTTAATCATCCTTGTTGCCCTCCTCTGAACCCTCTCCAGTTTGTCTACGTCCTTCTTAAAGTGTGGTGCCCAGAACTGGACGCAGTACTCAAGATGAGGCCTAACCAGTGCTGAGTAAAGGGGAACCCAAGGCAGCTTACATAATCATCATCCTCCTTTCCATTCTGTCCTCACAACAACTCTGTCAGGTAGGTTAGGCTGAGGGTCGGTGACTGGCCCAAAGTCACCCAGTGAGCTTCATGGCTGAGTGGGGACCAGAACCCAGATCTCCCACATCCCAGTCCAACATTCTAACCTCTACGCAACACTGGTTTGAACCAGACCACTGCCACAACAGGGCTGTTTCATCTATGCATATTCATCACTTCTTAAAACTCATTTTTAAATCCATTTTTATTTGCAATTATAACAGAAACGGAAAAGAGAAGGGGGGGAAACCACCACCAACAACAAAAAAGTACGACTTATCCAAAAAAAGTATATCCATTCACAATAACTGTTCACAACCCCATTAACAAAAAGGAAAGAAAAAGAATATTGCACTTGTTCACTGCGTTATCTGTCAAGTGATGACTTGCAAGGATATAAATGGGCTATCACAGATTTTTAACACCACAGAGACATCATCACATCCCCTGAAATCTCCTTAAACCAGTGGTGGGCAACCTCGGTGGGCCCAGAGGCCAATTCTCTTCATACACACATTCCCCGCTGCTGAAATTGCTGCCAGCACACCACCAAATCGCCATCACATTTTGGCTGTGTGGCAGTGGCAAAAAAAAGGGCCTAATTTCTGTTTTGAAGGCAAATTTTTAAAAGCCCTTGTTTAAAAGGCAAATTACACTTCCAGAAGACCTGGAAGAGTGTGATTTGCCATTAGAACAAGGTGCACACTCACCACACACCTTGTTTTAAAGGGGAAATGTGTCTTTGTACTGCTGAATTTGGTGGCATGGCAGCAGTGTGGGGGCATGCGGCCACAAAAAAAAGCCTGGGGGGCGGCCTATAGTGCATAGGTCATGTGTTGCCTACCCATGCCTTAAACACACACTGACTGGGTTCAGACAACACGATAACCCACACTCAAGGGTTGAGTTTGGGTTGAGTGTGGGTTGTCGTTGAACTGTGGGTTGTTGTTGAAACGTGGATTACCATGTTGTCTCAACCCTGCTGAGATAACAAACCATGGTGAACAACCCACAGTTCACAACCCAACAAGAAACCATGGGTGCTCCTCATGGGTTGTTCGTAGTTAACGAACAATGGCTTGTTAGCATAGTTGGGTTCAGGCAACACAATAAAACATGTTTCAACAACCTGAGTGTGGGGTATCGTGTTGTCTGAAGCCAGTTAATGCTTGTAGAGTGGCCACTAGATCACACACACACACACACACACACACACACACACACACAAAGTACCCAAATTTGCATTAAACGTGCATGTCCTAATGTCTATGTATAGATGTAGATTTCGAAATAAGTACTATAATTTGAATAGAAATGAAGTACATCTGACCATAGTGGGGAAGACTGTGACCAGCTGACCACCATGCCTTGCTGCTCAGTCTACTGTCCAGGCACTAACTGTGGATGGACAACTTCAAGGCAGCTGCTCTCCCTTGGAAGAGACTGTCCAGCCAGACTTGGACTGGACAGCCCTTCAAATTGAGGTCCATCCTGTGTAAAGTAAGACGCATGGGCCACCCTACTACTTGGCCATTATGCAGAGTTCTCAATTGCACCAGGGAACCTCCACAAGTACCAGAGGTGCCCTGTTCAAATGTCATGCCGAGCAATGCAACAGAGGGAGCAGAGAGCTAGCACAACTTTGGAGACGGAGCTGAACGAACGGCCCCCTGCCCTTTTCACCACACTTACCCTGTCCACATGAGAGGTGCATGAATAGGACTGAAGAGAGCTTCACAGCCCCTTAAACAAAATGCTTGGTAGTGGAGTCTGCTCACAGATTCAGCCGCTAGTCATCAAGAACAGAATCATCCAAGTTCTGAGAAATCAGGAGCAGGTGAAATTCTGCTCCTCAGAATTTCACCCTGAGATCCACAGAACATTAGTCTTGGAGAAGAAGGAGAAGGAGAAGGAGAAGAAGAAGAAGAAGAAGAAGAAGAAGAAGAAGAAGAAGAAGAAGAAGAAGAAGAAGCTCAAAGTTAGGAAAAGAAATACTTTTAAGCACTGGTACCATATAATCTTTTTTCCCCCCAAAGAAAAAATAAAGATGAATCAGACACATTCCCAATTGTTCTTTTTCAAGGTCACAGTTAAGCAAACTATTGCTAAGCTAATCTAGTCGCTGAGCTAATTTTAACCATTTTATTTTTGCTCTATTAGCACATTGCTAAGGCTTCTCCCACCCCTCTGCCCATCCATGTTGCCACTTGTAATCATTATTATTTTTCCTATGCTCTTCTGGCCAAAAGGAAGTACTAAACAGAGCACAAATATGATACAACAGAAAAATTGCTAAACAATAAGATGGATCCCCGAGAAAATTTGATATAGATTTCCTGTAGTTTTCCTGCACTATTTTCCACCCTTCTCACATGGGATACTGCAAAATGGCAATGAAAAGTGAATTTCCTGCTGTTACAGCTACTTTGGATGCTCCTGCTTTGGCTCCTGTGGAGGCAGCTTGGATCAATTTCAAGAAAATAGCCTTCTGCACAGGGGGGAAAAAACACATTGCTATTTAGAGGCGGTGTGTGTGTGTGTGTGTGTGTGTGTGTCTGGCCAGTATAAACTCTAATCTAAAGTTTCAGTGCCTTACACATTCTAAACATACAAATTCTATAGCTCTTGACAATTTTTTTTAATTTTTTTTTAGATATATGTCTTTTCATCTTACTCATAATTCTGGGAACTGGCCCAGCTCATGCATGCATGTTTCCTTGGTGACTGCATCATCAAGTGATGACTTGCATGTGTAAATGGAGCCATCCCAGATACATAACACTATAGACAGAAGAACTTTGTCACCTCACAAATGGATCAGGTAGCAGGTAATGCCCAGCAGACAGCAGTGGTGTAGTAGAATGCAGGGCCTACACAGCTCCGGGTTTCTTTTTTTCTCAGTAGGACCAATGGCATCACCAGCAGGAGTGGTATTTGCCAGCGTTGTAAGCTTCAGGGGTTGGAGTACAGCATAGGAAACACGTGAAATTAAGAATGTTCACAAACACAAGCTCCCCTTGATAGCTTCCCTCATAATTAAGAACGTGTCCAAATCATGTGAAGTGATAATTCCCCTTTACTCGGCACTGGTTAGGCCTCACCTTGAGAATTGCATCCAGTTCTGGGCACCACACTTTAAGAAGTGCCACAGACTATTTCCTGCTGTGAGCAGGCAAAATCAGGGATCTATTCACCCTTATCGTCAAGCCACCTCTATCGCCGCCGCCGCCTCCCTTCCTGTGACAGAAAACTTACCTCAGACATGGGAAGGCAGAAGGCAGGGCAGGCTGCTGACTATTATATCAGTGGGCACCTTATCCATTTCAGCTTTTATTCTGAGCCTTATAGGAGCTATCCATGGGTCTCCATGGGGCTGAACTGCATCCCCAAAACAGGTTCATTACCATGGAGCACCATCAAAGCTCAGAATAAAAGCTGAAATGGATAAGCTGCCCACTGATATAATAGTCACCAGTCTCCCTGGCGGAAGGTTCTGTGAGTCTCGCTTTTCAGCAGGGGTAGCTGGATTCTAGGGGCACAGAGGGTGGCACCCACCCTGACTATCTCCCCCCAATCCCCACCCTCCACGCCTGCTGCAATCAGAGTGTACTCCACACTCTTGAGTCCCCAAACTATCAGGTGGATCCACAATTGGCTACAGAATCGGACTCAAAGAGTGCTTATCAATGGTTCCTTCTCAAACTGGGGAGAGGTAACGAGCGGGGTACCACAGGGCTCGGTCCTGGGCCCGGTGCTCCTCAACATTTTTATTAATGACTTGGATCAGGAGGTACAGGGAATGCTTATCAAATTTGCACATGACACAAAGTTGGGTGGAACAGCTAATACTCTGGAAGACAGAAACAAAATTCAAAGCGATCTCGATAGGCTGGAGCGCTGGGCGGAAAACAACAGAATGAAATTTAATAGGGATAAAGTGCTCTACCTAGGGAGAGGAAACCAAATGCAGAGTTACAGAATGGGGGACACTTGGCTCAACAATACTACAAGTCAGAAGGATCTTGGAATTGTGGTAGATCACAAACTGAATATGAGCCAGCAATGTGATGTGGCTGCAAAGAAGGCAAATGCTATTTTGGGACTGCATTAATAGAAGTATAGTGTCCAAATCACGTGAAGTGATAATTCCCCTTTACTCGGCACTGGTTAGGCCTCACCTTGAGAATTGCGTCCAGTTCTGGGCACCACACTTTAAGAAGGACATAGACAAACTGGAGAGGGTTCAGAGGAGGGCAACAAGGATGATAAAGGGACTGGAAACAAGGCCCTATGAGGAGAGACTGAAAGAACTGGGCATGTTTAGCCTTCAGAAGAGGAGACTGAGGGGAGATATGATAGCACTCTTCCAGTACTTGAAGGGATGTCACACAGAGGAGGGCCAGGATCTCTTCTCGATCATCCCAGTTTGCAGGACACGAAATAATGGGCTCAAGTTAAGGAACCCAGATTCCACCTGAACATCAGGAAAAATTTCCTGACTGTCAGAGCATAAGACAATGGAATCAACTACCTAGGGAGGTTGTGGCTCTCCCACTCTGGAGGCATTCAAGGTGCAGCTGGACAGCCATCTGTCGGGGATCCTTTGACCTGCATTCCTGCATTGAGCAGGGGGTTGGACTCGATGGCCTTGTAGGCCCCTTCCAACTCTACTTTTTTATGATTCTATGATTAACTATATCTGCCTCCTGCACTCGGCAGCGCTGCTTAGCTGAGTGCCATAGAACAAGGGAAACATTCTGAGCATGCACAGTGGGTGTGCATGCTCAAAATGCTCCTCTGTGGTTTTTATTACAGTTGTCATGGAAGCAGTGAGGCAGAGAATCTGAGAGGATTCAAAAAGCTGCTCCGCCTAAGGGGACGGTGCCCTGGGCTCTGCATGTGGTGGCCCTGCCCTCTGCCCCACCAGCCGCAGTGGGCACCAGCCACCTCTGCTTTTCAGCATCCACAGCATGCAGAGTTTTCAGCACCTTCAGTTCCAGGGGTCTTCTTCTCAGCATCCTTATCATGGAGGGCATCTTCCCTTGCCAAGCAGTGGACTGGGATTCAGTACAAGCCCAATCTCCCCATGAGAAAAAATGCTCCTCCAGGGACTGAAGTACCCCCAATGCCACTGTCTTCTTCCTACCCAGGGCATGTTTGTTGTTACTGAGGTGGTAGCGGTGGTGGTTAGCATTATCCTTATCACATCTATATCCCACCTTTATTCCCCTTCCAAGGGACCCAAAGCAGCTTACACGGTCCTCCTCCCTCCATTTTATCCTCACAACAACCCTGTGAGGTAGGTTGGGCAACTGGCCCAAAGTCACCCAACCAGCTTCACAGCTGAGCGAAAACTAGAACCCAGATTTCCTGAGTCCCAGTCCAACCGCTCTAACCACTGCACCACACTGGCTCTTAGAGGGCATCCTAGGGCAGGAGAAAGGGGGAGTCAGAGTTAAGCACCTTGCAAGGATTTGAGGTCAACCCACACATCATGATGGCTGCATGAGTCATGTGTGAAACAGACCTCTGAATGTGGGGGAGGGCAGGGGGAGGAGGATTATCTAGTCGTCCAAATTCTACTAGGCTAGGGGAAAAAAGCTATCCTGCTTTGATTCTACCCTATACCCTAAGCATCCTCAATGTATACAATCATTTCTTGAAAACCTCAAAGAAAAAAAGTTATTCCACAGCCCCCCCCAGTCAGCATCGAGGAATCACCACTTTTACAGTTTGGAAGTTCTGCTGTTGTTTCAATAAATGGCTCCCCGAGCAATTCACCACAAACTTAACTGTCACTTTTTTTTTATGTGGTGCATTGTGGGATCGCCAACAAGATAGGCCCAGAGTGAACCGTTAGATTTATTCACCTCAACATGGACAACATTTAGTACTGTTTCTTGGCTTCTCTGCTTACTAGGGACATGAATATGCCTCCTGCACTTGGGAGAGGAAGATTTATACATTTTTCACAGCATGGTCTTTCACTAACGACGGGCAGCTTTATATTTCAGGATAGAGGGTGCGGGAGACATGATGGACACCTGTTCTCTTTGTGGCAACATAAATGGTACGTTGTGGCACCACGAACTCCCCTAACACAATTCAGAATTTATCTTAGTATTTGTCAAGCACCACGGATTTATTTATAAGGGCATAGGACTATCTTAGGTCCTAAGTATTAGCTTGACATTTCTATTTACAGAATACTTCCCACATCACTGAATTTTGGTCATCCAGTGAACATGTTTCCCCAGAAGTTCCCACTGTGTTCAGTGGGTCTCACTCCCAAGAAAGCATGCATAGGATTACAGTCCTAGTTACATATGGAAAATGTACAACAGTGGTTTCCAAAACTGTATTCTGGAGAACCTGAAGTTCCTCAGAGGCATGTTCAATAAGATCGACTTGCTACCCTGAATGGCAGTTGCCCACTAGTACAGATCCTGATCTTCTACTTCCATGCACAATTAAAGGAGATTGGTGGGCATGTTCTCAGTTCAGGTGGGGTGATGGTGAAGCCCAGCAGCCCCAGTCAGTACTTTTCTTAAAATAAGTGTGCACTCTAGAATTTATTCCAGAATCTTTAGCATCACACAAGGGTTCCATGGGGGTCAACACGGAAAGCAGGAGGACAGCCAAGCCACCAATACCACACATATGTCTGCTGGTCATTTAGCTGAGCTTTAAGTAAGGGGTGGGCAAGTTCAGGAGGTCTGAGGGTCATTTTTGCCCCCTCATCCCCCCCATGGGCCACCCCGCCACCCCCATGCTGGTGATTTTTTTTTAATTAAAAAAATTAAATGGTGTCCAGAGCAACTACACAGTGCCAAAAGGATCAAAATTAGCTTGTTTTCAAGCTAATTTTGACTCACTGAGCGCTTTGTACTACCTGAGGAGCACTAAAAGGCTTCAAAATGGCCGCTCCAGTTACCATTTTGTTTTGGGTTGGGGTTTTTTTGCTTTTTTAATACAGGCTTCATATTGCCCACCCCTGCTTTAAGTTCTCAGCTGCCACATGTAGTGGTGAGAGTGTTGGACTGGGACTTGGGAGATCCAGGTTCTAGTTCCCGCTCGGCCATGAAACTCACTGGGTGACTTTGGGCCAGTCACTGACTCTCAGCCTAACCTACCTCACAGGGTTGTTGTTGCTAGTGAGGATAAAGTGGAGAGGAGGAGGAGGATTATGTAAGCTGCCTTGGGTTCCTTGCAGAAAAAAAGGCGGGGTATAAATATAATAAATAAATAAATAAAATAAACATACACATGAAATGATGACCTGCACTGTAGGAAACAGCCATCACAGAGATCAAAAATCCTGGACAGAGCCTTCATTATGACAAACAGAACAATACTTTTCAATGGCAGCAGTTCCCACAAGTGGGCAAGCGATCAAGGGGATGAGCCATAGGCTGATACACGTGCATGTGAAGATTCGCCGTTACCCGACTGCACAGTACCAAAAATGGCTAAGATAAACATCAATTGCACCCTCGCTATCAACACCCAGGTGTTGTTTTCCTTGGACAGGCTCAAGCACATATTTCTCTTCCATCCGCCAACAAAGTGCATGAGACATAGTTTCCCCATCTACCTATCTCCATAAATCTCCTTTCAACATACCATTCCAGAAACCTCCAAATAGCTACGGATATCATGATAAACACTGAAAAGTTCTGCTTGACCTTTTATTAACATTTTTTTTCCCAACCAATATGGTTTCCTCTGCTACATGCACCCTGAGGAATTATGAAAAATACTTTTTTCTGTAGTTTAGCCCATGTGCGCTTAATAGGCTCACAAATATAATACCATTATAAAAAAGAAAAACTGCCAACACTGCTAAAAAAAATTGTCATAACACTAAATTATTATATAAATATAAAAAGGAGTATGTCTGTAAAATATTCACTCAATGAGGATCCCAAGGTGATGATTTTGCTATGTTGCTTTTATTCCTGGGAGATCCATAACGCATTTGGGTATGCCACATGTCACCGCATGAATCAGACAACTAATGCATGCACTTTTCAGAAGCAGAGATGTCTTCCCAACAGAATGTGCTCTCTCTCTCTCTATATATATATATATATATATATATATATATATGTATAAAGGGTTGAGATTCTCTCGCTTTTTCTGATAGGCATAATTTAATGTCTTGCTTATAACGCTGCATCTTAAGGAAAAATATGCACTGTCCTATGTAGTTATTTACAATATAATACTAAATCTATGCAAATCTATTTCTCTGAGCTTGGTATTATATAACAAAGGTCAACAATGCTTGAAATATTTGGAAACATATTCCCAATACACCTTGTCTATAGTGCTAATGTCCAATATGCACATAGATCTTAATATATTTCTGGAGTTGGGGGTTTCCTTCCCTACTGCTTTACTGTAGCTTTTCATGCATTGTTGATTCAGGAGTAGCTTGGGTTCACACATAAAGCTGCCTATCAATTGTCGAGTTGCTGTCATTGTTTTAATTTAAGGGTGTGATCCAGAAAGCTTAAGCACTTTTAAGGACCACTGATTTCAATAGGGGGGGGAGTGTATGCACATGCAGGGTTAGTGTAACCAGAAGGCAAACTCAGCTATGTAAATAGCCTGGAGAGAGCGCCACTGCCTGCGTATTTGGAGCATGTGCATAGAGGCGTGCTAAGTGATATCAGGGCCGGTGTCACTGTCAAGGGCACCTGCCAAGGGCCCACAGACTAGCAGGAGCCCACTGACAAGAGCCCCCTGGAGTTGCTTCTCCTCTTCACCCTTGCAACCTGCTTGTTCACCTGCCTCTTGCTCTGGCCCAGACAGTGGTGGTGTTAAGGAGGAACAGCAGATGCCGCTGCCCGCTTGTTCATTGGCTCTCTGCCAGTCAAGCAGGCAAGTAGTAGCAATGATGAGAAAAAGAATAAGGAGCAATAGCTGCTGGTGACAATGGGAGAGAGAAGGTCGACTCACTGCCAGAGGGGCCCCCACTGAGGGTGTCTCTTGCCCAAGGGCACTCAAAAATCTGGAGCTATTCTTGAGTGATATCCTCTGTCTGTGTTCCATGTGATACAATTGAGAGTCTTCCACTATAACATTGCCTGCCTGGGGCAGAGACTAAAGCCAAGTTGAAATTTCTCAGAAGACATTTCCCTATGGAAAAATTAAAAAGTCACTTTTCCAAATATTCTCCACCATTATTATTATTTTTTGCGATGGTTGCCAGTTTCTACCGGCAATGCCCCAGAATAATGCTAAGTCCAGGCCATTGTTGAGGATGCAAAATGCTGGCCAGGCTGCTGATACAGTTGCTACCGCAGCAGTAAAACAACAACCCATCAGAAAAATGAGGGGAACTGTGCTACTACTGCCACTGCTAAATGGTGAGTCCCACCCCTGAGAAAATGTCTCATCTCCCAGGAGAAATTCACTGAAAACAGTTCCCTCAATTGCTCTGCCCGCAAATAGCATAGAGAATTCCAAGAAGCCATTTGCTCACAGCCCAGGCACAGTTCGTAAATGGCACAGCCTTTTACCAAGTCACACCCTTGGTCCATCCACTTCAGTATTTTCTACACACTGACTAGCAGCGGCTCTCCAAGGGTCTTTCCCAGCCCTACATGGAGATGTGGAGATTGAACCTTCAATGAAATTAGACAAGCCTAATTCTGCATAGGATCAGGCTCTTAGATGGGGCCTAGCAATCCGAGGCTAATGTTTATTCCACACTATCCAATATGGAGCACACAAACATGTGATAGTCGAACTCCCCAAATTAAAAATGAACATAGCATCCCAGTCAATAGTGGTTTCTTGAACGTGGTATTGTTACGCCACTTAGCAAAGAATGAGACAGGGAGATGGCAAAAGTTTAATTTGCAACAACGAAAATTGCCTGGCTATAACACACTTACAAAGGAGAAAGCCCCAGTAAATACAGTGGGACTTACTTCTGAGTAAACACGCATCCCATCACACTGTAAATCTCTCTCATTGGAAACAATAGGATTTGACAGCTGCATAACTTAGCCTCAGACTGATAACACTGCCATCACGGCAAAGGCTGCGGCCCTACATACATCTACCTGGGAGTAAGGTCTGATGTACCCAATAAATCTTACATCTGAGCAGAAATGCAGTGCACAGGATTACACTGTAACATGTCTGCTTGGATGCCAACATACTAAAACCGTGTTCTCCAACCTTGGGTCCCCAGATGTTTTTGGCCTACAACTCCCAGCATGTCCCAGCCAGCATAGCTGGCTGGGGCATGCTGAGAGTTGTAGGCCAAAAACATCTGGGGACCCAAGGTTGGAGAACACTATACTAAAACTTGCCCTAGAGTAGCTGCAACCTCATCAGTGGGACTAGCTCTCCAGTAAAGATTAGATGGAGTACATCAATACTACATCAGCCTTCGTTCATGAACAAATATGCTTTTTTATTTTTTACCACATACATAGGCCGAGCCAGTCTTCCTCAACCTGGCGCCATACAGATGTGTTGGACTACAACTCCCATCATCTCCAGCCAGCATGGCTCTGCTGGCACGGGATGCTGGGGGTTATACTCCAACATAGCTGGAGGGCCTCAGGCTGGGGAAGGCAGGACCGAATCGATAAAAGAGAATGAGTCTGAAGCATTGTCAATAGTAACCGTAGGAACACTGGCAGCTGCCTTATAACAGGTCACCCTGTTTGTCCATCTAGCTCAGTATTGTCTACTTCCCATCCGCTTCCGAACTGTTTTGGACTATAACTCCCATCAGCCCCATCCAGCCATGCCAGGGCTCAGAGGCGATGGGTATTGTAGTCCAAAACATCTGGAGGGCACCCAGTTTGGGAAGGCTGCCCAGGGATGTCAGGCAGCAGTTCTCCAGAGATCCTTTCACATCACCGGATCCTTTTTCACTGGAGATGCCAGAGACTGAACTCCCACATGCAAAACACGTGTTCTGTCACTGAGTTATGGCCCTCACCCTAGGGATGCGCAAATCATCCAGACTTGAGCTCACTGGAGTTCTCTGAATTCCATCTTGACGCTCGTTGCAACTTGAGTCCATATCGGATGGCAAGCTTTGTTTTTTGCTTTTTGCATGAAAATCAGGTGCTGTTGACGGGCAACTTCAAGGCCCAGCTCTTTCTTCCAATGGTTCTTTATCTTTAACTGGAAGTCAACTCTGCTCTAGGTCTTTTGGACAGGACAGCCCTTTAAACAGAGTACATCTTCAAAATAGAGGACAGTTCTTAGCAGCCCTTCAAACTGAGGACTGTCCTCTGTTAAAAAAAGGGGGGGGACATGGCCATCCTATGTTCTACTGGTGACAGCCCATTCACACGTGTACATCACCTCACATTGTAGTCAGCCAACAAGCATGCATGTGTGATCAAGTTCCAAGAGAGACTGCATTGCATTTCCCCCTAAATGTAAAGGTTGGATATATTATTATATTAACACACACCCCGTAAATGGTGGATCTGAATTGAATTGGTGGCATTATTTGGGGACAAAAGACCTAGAGCAGAGTTGACTTCTGAGCTGGAAGACAAGGTGGGTTTCTGAAACACCTTAGTTTGGGTACCATTAGTCTAAAGAAAATGGCTCATCCCTCATGTTCATTAACAGACTACATTGGCTCCAAAATAATTCAGTTAAAGAGCAGAAATATTTAAACAAAACTGTGGTAAGCAAGTTCACATGAAAATACCGCAGCCTTTTCTATATTGTTCCCTTCCTGTAACTGAAACTACATAGCATACAAACGTTGTTTAATTACCTAAATATCACTAAGTCTGGGGTGCTTACATCCCCCTATTGTACTGGTTAAACATAACAAAGACTGTACAATCCAAAGGTTATTGCATTCCCCCCAAAAGTGCTTAAATAATAGCCTAAAATCTGAAGAATTACTTTAATACTTCAATAAAAATAACCCAATTCAAAACATTTTCGTGGAAACACCAGCTCCTAGCTCTAGGCTACCGAATAATGGCTGAAAGAAAGTATATAGCTTGTCACTTCTGATTAGAGAACTGTGCCTCTGCGCTTTGAATGAGAGGCATGTCTGGTAATAGGAAGTGCAGATATTAAAGTTAATAAAATAATGTGGAATACGATATATATGAAACTTGACCAAGTATAGCGCAGACCAGAACATACATTACCCTGCTCAGTCAGCTACTGTGGCCCGGCATCTAATGACTGGCTTAATTTCTATTTTCTAAGGAGAGCACTACCCGACCCAAAAAAAAAAAAAATACAATCGTGAGATTATCCAAATATTTTATTATGCTGCATCGTAAAGGCAACCGAAAGCTGCCTGACATAACTACACAAACTCACTGCAACAAGAGCAGAACTGAAAATTGCTTAGTGGTATAGGTTCGCCCAAACCTATAATCTTCGAGGTTATTATAAATAATTAGCTACAAAGCTGCTGATGCCAAAACACCACATTGTCATGTTATCTACAGTAGAATTCTCTTTCACCCCACTCCCCACACACACCCTTTGGTTTCCAATGCTTATTCAGTTTTTCCCCCACTACAGAATGGACCCATACTGTGTATTATAGATGGAGTGCCTCATCTCTGATTGCATCTTTAATCTAACAAAACAAGCAATCGTTTTGTTTTTTTCCATACATGATGCACACACACACACACACACCCAGCTTGTGTTTTTGCATTTAACAATAGGCTGCATTACATCCAGACCTTGTACCACACACACACACACACACACACACACCAATATGGAAGTATATTGAACCCATACCATGGCACTCTTAAGGGATTTTTAAAAAAAATAATAATAATTCAATGAGCTAATCCTAGTAAACCCAGAATTAAAGTTCATGTTTCCATATTTCACTCTCAAAAATATTTAGAACTTTGACATATATGACATTATGTTTTCATTAAAACAGCTGATTTCAAAACGCTGCACTGTGCAAAAACACCATAAACAGTTTATGATGAACTGCCACACTCTTAATTAAAACAATAAATCCAGCCCGCAATATTTGTGCAGCCTCTGGTTTGACCTTTGCCTCTTGCTATCCACTACCAAAGCCGCTGCCTCGTTCTCTCTGCCAGATGTAGACGGTTTTAAAACATGATCTGAAAGGCACTAAAGATAAAATAAGAGAAAATGCGCCATTACTCTTTTGCAGTTATGATTAATTCAGTTCATATTTTACAATCTGGTTATGGAGTAAAAACTACAGACTTTACATCAAGTCTTTGCCATCCATGTACCTCCTAAGGGGTAAAAAAATAATAATAATAATGCCAGGCATTTTAGACGATGGGCACAAAGGTAATTCACAGCCAGCACATGAAAGGGTGGGGGGAGGGAAGAGTTGTGGAAATAATTAGAGAAAGATAATCAACTTCACAATGCAATCTGGCCACCTTTGGGCCATAGAAATGTTTGTGGCAACTAAAGGATGAAGATTTTGTGACTGTCTAGTGTCAGATTCTAGAGCAAAAGATATTCCTGTCTCTTTTAGGGGTGCTGTTGGATCCAGCATTGTTGCTGAAGGCACAAGTGGCTTTTGTGACATGGAAACCCTGTAGAATCACTGCCAATCAGAATAGATAATACTGAGCTAGATGGACCAAAGGTCTGACTCCATATAAGGCAACTTCATATGTTAGCATTATTATTTTTTTCAAAAGCCATGCATGCAGTTCTGTGATCCAGCACTGCATCAGTTCTATGGTCAACACTTCCAATCCAATGGCAATTGCTATCATGTCTTCGAGCAACATGAAATCTATCCATCAAAGCAAGACTACCCTGAGATATTATGGCAAAATATCCGGATGGCACCACCCATACTTCCGTTGTTGTTTTAGTCATTTAATTCAACCTCCCCTATGCGCACACAGTGGTTCTGATGCAGATTGGGGGCTGCATGCTTACTTGTGAGTTTTTAAAAAAAAAAAAAACCAAAGAGAAGATCAGCTGCACGCTACATATTTGACATATCGACTGGGTTCACACAACAGGATAAGCCATGGTGGTTTGTGAGCCATGTTTGTTTCAGAGTGGCTTGTCGTGTTGTCTGAACCTGGCCAGAGTGGCTTTTGCGTGGTTAACACACCATGTTGCTGAGTTCAGACAACATAGCAAGTCATTCTGAAACAAACATGGCTCACAAGCCACCATGGCTTATCCTGTTGTGTGAACCCAGTCATTGTGTAGTTTGACCCTTGGACTGGGCAGCCCTTCGAGCAGAGGATGCCTCCTCTGACATCCTTCAAATAGAGGACTGTTCTCATGGAAACCCTTTAATTGTCATGTATCATACATGGGGCTTTCTTTGAAAAGTCTTCAATGATATCCTTCATGTTATTCATATATAACAAGAAGAAATGGTATAGCCAGGCTGTTGATGAGAGCTGGCCAGGATGACCATATTCCACCTATACAGAAGGAGCTTCTTTTGCTCCCCGTTTGGCCCCAGGCAAAACGCAAAGTGCTGTTTTCGACCTTTAAAGACCTAAGCAGTCTGGAGCCACAGCTCCCAGGGGACCACCACCTGCTCCTGTACAAGCCTCTCTGACAGCTGAAATAGTCATTGAAGGCCTTTCTCTGGATGCCCTCCATGTACACATTAGGCAGGGGATTACCAGAGAGAGGGTCTTTTCTGAATGTGCACACTTATGGAGTGCCTCTCCCAGCCTGAACCTACCCATAAACTACGTTCACCATCTAAGGCTCTCCTCCAAGGGAGGCTCAGCAGCTGGTAACAAGGGAGGGAACCTTCTCGGTGGTGGCCCCCACTTATGGAATGATCACCTCAATGAGGCCCACCTGGCATCAACATTGTTATCTTTTCACTGCCAGGTTAAGACCTTCTTCTCCTCTCAGGCCTTTGGCAGCCTATGATGAGGTTTTTAATCAGGTTTTTAATCTTGGATTTTTTTTCATTGTTGATTGGTGTGTGTGTGTGTGTGTGTGTGTGTTGTATGTTTATATGTTTGTATGTATTTGGTTTTTATACTGTATTTTTAAGGTTTTAATCTTTGTAAACTGCCCAGAGAGCTTCGGCTGTTGGGCAGTATAGAAATGAATGAAATGAAATGATCGCGGAACTCCCACCCACCCCCACAGGGCAGATGTGCCTGGCATGATCACAGGTCCAGTGTCAGCATCCAGAATGGTGGGGCAGATGCCGGGGGTCATGGGCTCCAGAGGGCCCACTGCTGTTTACAATGGCCACCCCTTGCTTTTGTCTTTTAATTAAGAAAACCCCCTTTTAAAAAAAAAAAATAACATTTTTATGCCCCAGTGCTCTGATGAGAAGCACTGGCAAGGTGGCTGCAGAATATCTCTTGACCCCAGCGTAGGGCCAGAAGCATTCTGGGGAAATTAAGATGGCAGCTGCTACTGCACTTACTTCACCAGGCACATAGGAACATAGGAAGCTGCCTTACACTGAGTCAGACCATGGGTCCATCTAGCCCAGTGTTGTCGACACTGACTGGCAGCAGCTCTCCAGGGTTTCAGGCAGGATTCTTTTCAAGCCCTACTTGGGGGCCGGGGATCGAACCTGGGACCTTCTGCATGCAGAGCATGTGCTCTATCACACAGAGCTCTGGTCCCTCCCTACAGCACCTGGTATTCCAAGGTGGTTGCCCATCCAAGTACTAACCAGGCCCAACCCTGCTTAGCTTCCGAGATCAAACAAAATCGGGCTGTTTGGGGCTGTTCAGATGTTGTGGCATGCCTCATCAAGTGACAGGCTGCCTGTCGTCGTTTGCCTCTGCTGCCACTTGGTCCTCTGTCCCCTAGTAAATTCTCTGGCAGGGGCTCACAAGGGTGGGCACTTGCCCTGGCCTCCCGCACATGCCATCTTATCCTTCAGGTGCCGGGCAAAGTCCTGTCATGCTTACTCAGACTGCTTGCTATTTTTTGTCTCCATTTGGTCTGTCAGCAGTCCAACTCTAACTGCTGCTTTCATTGTTATCGATGTATAATGGCATGCTCTCCGATTCCATCTGCTGTTTCATGCTTTTATTATTAGTGATGGGGGGGGGGGGTATTTGCAGATATTTTGTTAAGCTGCTTTGAATGCTAACTATGGCAGAAAGCGGACATACCTGTACACATGTTTAAATGATAAAGGAAACATTAAATTTATTTGTCTCTTTTCAGCTAAAACAGCCCCCAAAGTGAGTTATGAAGAAGTGAATATACCGTTAACATTGACTTGAGTTAACACAACTATTTTTCCAGCTGCTTCAGGTGGCATGGCTGGCTGTTTTATGTATTTGTTTGTTTTATTCCATTTCTATACCGCCCAATAGCCAAATCTCTCTGTTACAAGTAATGAGGCTGTTACAAGTAAGTAACAGCCTAAGTAATTAGGCTGTTACAAGCAATTAGGGAGACCCTGCACTCTTGGGTCCCTTAGAAGATGGGGAAGGGCCATAGGCCAGTGATGGAGCACATGCTTTGCTTGCAAAAGGTCCCATGTTCAATCCTTGGCATCTCCAGGTAGGGCTGAAAAAGTATCCTGCCTGAAATCCTGGAAAGACAGTCAGTCAGCATAGACCAGGGGTGGGCATGAGGTAGCTCTGGATCTACAGGAAGATCACAGGGTGATTTAAAATTGATTGGCAAGGATTTCTGACAGCTTGGGGGGAGCCAGGAGGGGATTTTAATGTGGAAGGACTGTGACTTCTGTTCAGTTCTGGTATCAAAACAAATTCCTGGACTCAAAATGCTTTAATTCTACATGTCTTTCTTTTGTACCGGGCTTGTACCAGTTGGTGGATGTTGGGGTTGCAGTAAAACAAGAAAAGTAGATCCTGCAAACCTGAAGTCTGCCAGCCTACCCATCATGATGCTGACAATATTGAGATAGACAACCCAATAGTTTGATTCAGTGTAACGCAGCTTCCTATGTTCCTACGATGTTCAAACTTGGATATCCACCTGCAGTCTCATTGTTATATATTTAATCAGTCCTGTTTAGAGTACGTTGCACTGGATGCTTGCCAGGGCCGGCATGGTCGGGCACCTGCCAAGAGCCCAGACACCAGCATGGGCCCATTGACAAGAGGCCCCCTGGAGTTGCTCCTCCTCTTCTTCACCACTGTAACCTGCTTGTTCACTTGCCTCTCACTCTGGACCACTCAGCAGTGGTGGTGAGAAGGAGAAGGAGTAGATGCCACTACCTGCTTGCTCACTGGCTCTCTGCCTGCCAAGTATGGAAGTGGTAGCAATGATGAGAAAGAGGATGAGGAGCAAGAGCAGCTGGTGACAACGGTGGTGAGAAGGTAGACTGGCTGAAGGAAGGGGCCCAGTGAGGGTGTCTTGCCCATGGGTCCTCAAAAACCTGGTGGCACCATTGCCAGCATGCTTGCTTCAAGGAGGCCCAACTCTGTTTCATATTTTCCAGTCACACTTCCACCACACCGTGAAGGGAATGAAGTGCAAAAAAACCCACAAAGAATAAATTGTTGAAGTCACTGACATTTCCAAATGTCTGAATTCCTAGATTTAAAGTCATGCAAAGCACAGGGCCGTGGAAGCAGCCCCCCAACTGCAATGGCAATTTGCTTAGCAGCAGTCCAGTGAGCCAACGCCCATGTCTTTTCCTGGCCATGAGAAACAGATGAGAAAAAACAAAACATGAATGCTGATGTTCCAAAGATCCGAACAAAGATCCATTGTCAGCACAAAAGTGGTTTGAAGATCCACATGCAGCTGACAGACCATCTGTTTCCCATGCCTGCTCTATATCTACTGATTAAAAATGAACCTAAGCGAAAGGAAAAGGTTTTGTTCGGATTATACACCAGACTCCAATCAAAATGCATACTGCTAACTTGATTTTGCCCAAGGTGTCTATTTAGCATCACTATTACATTTTTACGGCTTTGTGCAAAAGTTATTAACTTCTGTTCCCAGGTTTGGTTATACATAAATAACTCCATTTAATGCTGCCAATTGCACTGTGCACTGTCATACCCCCTGTTTTGCTGAGTGCTCTCTTTCTGGCCCTAGAAGCTCCAGCCAGTGGCCAGATCACACGAGAAGGAGGAACACACCCATTTCCAATAAAGGATTAGGACGTCTATAGTCTAGTAGGCAGAGACCAAGGAATTTACCCCAAAAATCTTCCTTACAGATCTTTTACAGGTAAAAGAGTCTGATGGTCAAGACAGGAGCAGTTCAAAGCAGCAAGTCAGGCTTAAGCATTGGGCGGTACCTTTGAGATTCAAGCCACGCCAGCTCAACAAGACAGAGACTGAAAAGAAAAAGACAATGGGGAAATCCAAGATATATAAGGCAGCTTTCTCCAATTAGATGGCAACTCCCATAATTCCCAGCCAGTATGGCCAATGGTGATGCTGGCTGGGAATTATGGGAGTTGCAGTCCAACACATCTGGAGGGTTGGGGAAGGCTGGTATATTTAAGGCTAAGCTGCAAATTAGGCTCAGTCAGAGACCAACAGGAACCTAAACAAGCAGTGGTGTAGCATTTTCAAACAACCTATTTGCAGTCCCAAGACAACATTTGTGGTGGCCTTATCTCATGGTATGTTCACAAGACCTGAACAAAACTTATAAATTTAAAATTCTCCCTCCCCCTCTTCCCCCCCCCCACACAGTATGAAGGTAGGTTCAGTATGTGGTTGAGTATGGATTGAGTGTGGGTTGTCATTGAAGCGTGGGTTGTTGTTGAAGCGTGAGTTGTTGTTGAAACGTGGGTTATCATGAACCCAGCCATGCTAACAAACCATGGTTTGTTAACCACAAATAACCCACAGTTCACAACCCAATAACAAACCATGGGTTCTCTTCATGGGTTGTTCATGGGTTGTTAGTGTGGCTGGGTTCAGACAACACAATAACCCATGCTTCAACAACAACCCACCATTCAATGATAACCCACACTCGAACCTTGTCTGAGCCCAGTCAATAAGAGAACTATAGGAGCCTGCCTAACATCTTCCCAAGTGCTCTCTGCTCTGACTGTCAGCAGCTCTCCAGGGTCCCAGGCAAATCACTTTCACCTCACTGTACCCTTTTAACTGGAGATGCCAAGGATTGAACCTGGGACCTTCTGCATGAAAAGTAGGTGCCCTTCCATTATGCTGTGGTCACGCCCAGTAGGATGGGCTAGATGACTGTAACTCCCTCTTCTCCTGAACGGGATCAGGATCCGGCAATTTTATTTCCATTGGCGAAGCTGGCTTGTTGCCCCTATGAAACACTAATTTAGGGTGCAACCCTATGCACGTTTAGACAGAAAATGTCCTGCAACTCCCAGTATTCCCCAGCCAGCATGGCTGGCTGGGGAATGCTGGGAGTTGTAGGACATTTTTCTGTCTAAACATGCATAGGATTGCACCATTGTGTCCTTTAGTTAGTCCCAAAATGGAGGGTGATGGGAATTAAATTGTTCACAAACATATCACCCGGTCTGAAGCCGCTTTTTAGCATGCTGCTGAGGCCTCCTGGCAGGCGATATGCAGAAATTATTCCACACTGACCAGAAAGTTTTGTGAGCCAACAACTTCCATCTGCTTTCTGTTTTTTTATTTATGGCCACCCGTCCCTCTGAAAAGCCAGCGGTACTCCAAGGACCACTAAAATACCCAGACCAAACAATACAGAAACCCAATAATCAGCTCCAGCAAGTTTACTTCTTTCCTATAGGAACAAAGCAGACTTGTTAGACTCTTTTTTTTTTTTAGGGGACTTTCAATGAGAGATGCATTCATCCATTGCCACGATGATGATGCCTGCCTACCGATACACAACCGGAAACAGGGATGAGGAAGGAAAAGCAGAGAAATCTTCCTTTAGGGCAGCCTTCCCCAACCTGGTGCACTCCCAGATGCATTGGACTACAATGCCCATAGCTCCCCAGCCAGCTGGGGCTCATGGGCGTTGTGGTCCAATATATCTGGAGGGCAGCAGGTTGGGGAAGAAGACTGCTTTAGGGAAACATTTCATGATTCCTCCCCACAACTAATGCTTGCAGCCTGATCCTACGCATGTTTCTTCGGAAGGGAGTCCCAATGTATTTAATGGAACTTAATGTCCCTCCATGTAAGTGTACACAGGATGGCAGCCTTACAGCCTGAACTTAAACATGTTTACTCAGAGGTAAGGTGAGCAGATGCAAAAGATGGCAGGGGCCCTGTGCCTTGAATAGTCACGTAGAAAAGGGAATTTCAGTAGGTGTTACTTCTGCTTCTGCCCCCCCCACACCCCAAATCAGATGTAAGCCCCAAATAGGTTCAGCAGGAATTGCTCCCAAGCCAAGGCTGTGTTAGGGGGTGGCCCACTAGGGCTGGAGCCCTGAATCTTTCATTTGGAGCCCCAAATCTCTGGGAGGCCCTCTGCCACACCACCCTGCTGTCCATGGGCACTTGCTGAAAGATCGGTACAGGGCCCTGATGATCTGGAACGGGAAGAGGTGCCATTTTGTCCTTTGCCTCAGGCAGCAAATTGACTTGGGTTGGCCCTGGTAGGGGTTGGCGACTATTGGGCATGTACATGCCAGAGCCAATGTAGACGTTATTATTTCAAAGTCTTGAAGGAAGAAGGTGGGCATGAGTCCAAAGTTTCACTGCATGTTATCTTTACCCATTTTTCTAAATGTGGGAGTATGTCTTTAGATACAGTGGGACCTATCGAGGTCCTCCAGAAAGAAAGCAGGGGAAAACAAAGGATTTAGTATCTTTAAAAAAAAATGGGCCACAGTTCTAAGCACATATACTAGAGCAGCCTTCCCTGAACTGATGCCCTCGAGACGTGGTTGTTGGACCACACCCCCAGGATTCCTGGCCATTGGCCATGGTAGCTGAGGCTGCTGGGAGTTCAAGTCCCAAACATCTGGAGAGCACCGGGCTGGGGATGGGGAAGGCCTGCACTAAGGAATAAACCGCATTGGACACAGTGAGACTTACCTTCCAAGTAAACATGCATAAGATTGCACTGTTGGAGCATAAGCCTATACATGTCTGCCCCACTGAGTTCAATGGGGCTTACTCCTCTCAGGTGCGTATAGGTGTGTAGCCTTATAGTATCCCATTTATCTGTGTCCTTATAAAGCTGTAGAATTAAAATGAGAGAGAGAGAGAGAGAGAGCGCTCTGGTTGGTTGCATCATGTTGTGAGGAGAGAGGGATTTGAAGTGTGAACTGATCATAGCCTTCTCATGAACTGCTCTGAATTCCCTGATCTTGTTATGATTTTCCCCATCCCCCCCCCCAAAGTGCCTGGCTACGAAATGCATGAAAAGTAATTTAATTAAGTATCTATTCTGAGCTGGAAAAGACCATTTTGTTAGAAGCAGCCATGCACTAGTTTAACCCTGGTGCTCAGAATTCCCAAGCAAATCAGCACATTAAAGGCAGCTCTTCAACTTAAGAACAATTACTGTCATTTATCAGCCTGAATAGCAATAATGCCCGAATCGACAGCATTCAAGAGGCAAAAGAGCAAGCTAGGTGTAATGATATGCAAAGCCACAGCTTTCTACATTTTGAACTGTCTCTTTCCCATCAATACATCTCCTGATCCCTACAATTTATCAATACAAATGTGGTACCCATTGAAGGCAGGGCTGAGAAGATAAATATGAACAGGGCGGAATAAAAAGGTTCAAGAATGTTTGAGTTTCATAATGATGAAGAGCGCATCACATTCTTACGGCATTTGCCATGCAGTGACCTGATCGCATCAAGTTTTATTCAGCGAAAAGAAGCAAGGATAAGAGATCATCTTTCTTTCAGATGGCTATAAGCAGCTGCTGCTTCTTTTGTCTTTCCTTCTCTCTATTCAGCTCCCCCACCCCACCCCATTTCTATTTCAATCATACAGAAGAGTAGCTGCATAGAGGTTGTTGCTTATATCAAAGTATAATTATTATATCAGTGCTTCTATAGCTCGGAGATTTGCAATCTAGAGGATGCCACAGTCGTCGCATGAATCTGGCTGACTTAAATGACTGCAAAGCCTTGGTCCGAGACCAGGTCAAAATCTAAGCAGTGAATTAAAGAAAAGGAAAAAAAGAAGATGAAGAAGAAGAAGAAAGAGAGAAAGGAAATGTAATTATCAAATGATGTACCTTACGAAAATGCTTGCCATCTTTCACCCATTTCTTGCTCCGTTCCTTACCTCAGAAGTATTATGCTTATAAGATCAGCTGCTGTCTACTGAGTTCTGACCACTAGGGCAGGGGTGGGCAGGGGTCCATCTAGGGCAGGGGTGGGCAAAACAACTCCAGATGCTGTGACCGACAACTCCCATCAGCCCTAGCCAGCTAAGCCAATGGTGAAGGATCATGGGAGTTGCAGGGCAAAACATCTGGAGGGCCACAAGTTGCCCAACCCTGATCTAGGGGTAGGCAACCTGGTGCCCTCCAGATGTTTGGGACTACAACTCCCATAAGCCCCAGCCTGCATGGCCAATGGTCAGGGATTATGAGAGTTGTAGTTGAAAATATCTGGAGGGCACCAGGTTGCCTACTCCATCTAGTCCAAAATGGCCTACTACAGCAGGCAGTAGCTCTCCATGTTCTCAGGCAGATGTCTTTCCCAGCCCTGCTACCTGAGATATTTTTAAGCACTAGATGCTAGGGAAACTATGGAAACTAGATCATGGAAACTATGTGATGTACCATTAAACATGGGGCTACCTTAGAAGAGCCTTCAGAAACTGCAGTTAGTCCAGAATGCGTCAGCAGGTATGTTAATGGGTGTGCACCTGTCATAACCCTCGCCCTTTTCAGGATACAAGAGACGGCTGATAAAGATAAGGATGAGATTGCTCTTCCAGGTCAGTCAGTCCCATATTCAGTCCCCAGCCGCTCAGCAGACCAGAAGACACAGCCTTGCCACCATCTTCCGAGCCAGAGAATGAACCCTCAGCGGAACCCCCTATCTCCCCAGCCTCACAGAAGTACAAAATCAGGCAAGGGCTGTTTAATAGTCCAGTGTCAGCTCCTCCAGAGGGGGTGGAGCTGACCACACCACAGATCGGGGCTGCCTAGAGTACACACGGCTTCAGTTGGCTTTGGCTTGCTTCTGAGATAACATCCCCCTATGGTTCTTCTAGTAGGGGAGAGCTCTAGCCAGCAAAGCTCATGCTGAGCTGTCCATGGTCCTGACTCAGCTGCCCTTTACACAAGGGGGCTTCGTTCTGCCTTTGCTTAGCCTGCTGTACTTACCTTGACCAGATTCTGCTTGCCTGACACAACCTTGCCTGCCTAGACTTGACTGTTCCACCTAGACTGGGCTCTCTTTGCTCAGGTCTGACTGTGCCAGATTCCATGGGCTTCCCCCTGTGAGCCTCGTGCAACTGTGGGATGGGACGGTGCTCATGGAATCATGTATGTTACACCAATACTGTCACTGGCTGCACTGGCTGCCAGTTTGCTTCTGACTGAGCATAATTCAGAGAGTTGTTGATTACCTTTTAAAGCCCTGAGTGCCTTGGGTCCAGGATGCCTGATGGATCACCTTCTCCCACACTGGCTCGCCCACTCCCTAAGACCAGGAGACGCCCTTCTCCGTGTCCCACTGAGAGTGGAGACATGGTGGATGGTGATGAGTGACAGCCTTCTCCGTGGCTGCACCAATACTGTGGAGCACCTCGCCCTGCTGAGTGCCAGTGCCCCCCCCCCCCGCTGGGTGTCTTTTGCCAATTGGGGAAGACATTTCTATTCCAGCAGGCTTTTGTTTGTTTTGTTGAAAGGTTATTTTACCTATGGTCTCTGCCTCCGTATTTGTAGTGTGTGTGTGTGTGTGTGTGTGTGTGTGTTTTACTGAATGTATATTTGTTTATATTATTGTGGAGGAAGAGGGGCGGCAAGGCTGTGCTGGATCTAACCCTTGAAGAAGACACCCTCAGGTAACAGGTGTGCCTGAGAGATTTTAAGGAATCAGGTCTTTATTGTTTTGCAGCTTTACTGTGTACCAAAGTGTCTCTCTATATTGTGTGCTTCTCTTATTTCCCTAATCTTGTTGTAAATTGCTACCAGAAATAAACCTTGTCTTGGTTTTACCCCACATGGGTTTTGTAGTGCTCTGTGAGTTCAGTATCTAAATCCAGGTTACAGAAATATGAAGGCGAGTCCCTAAACAGAGATCCAAGTAGGATTGCAGACAGCTGAGGCTGGCAGTCTGGTATCTTGAGATCTCAGAGGGTCTTGGTTCCTTTGCCAGTAGGCAAGGGTGGGGTGGTGGCGGGTCAGCCAGCCCCCCCCCTTCCAGGCCACATGGTGGCAAGTGCTGGGTTTCCTTTGGAGTAGGAAAGGGTGGGAGTCTGGCGGGTCAGCCAGCCCCCCCCTCTTCCTCCACAATTATATTGTGGTTTTAAAATACTATAAGCCAATCTGAGAGATGGACAAGCACTAGAAGGGTGGGCTCTCAATTTACTTATAAATAAACAATTTAGGCTGTACAGAGGGAGATGAGAGGGAGAGCAGGGTTATTCTGCCAGCCCTGCTGAAAGGCCTCCCACATGAAGGCTCCTCCTCCTTCACCAGCAGCCATTCCAGCAGACCAGAGGAGGCTCGTGACTCCTATTTTGGTGGGGCTCCAAATTCACTGCAGGTTTTATTTGGAGCTTTATAGGAGCTATCCATGGTGCTGAACTCCGCCGCCACCCCAATTAGGTTCACCACCATGGAGCACCATGGATAGCTCCTATAAAGCTCAGAATAAACGCTGCAATGGATTAGGAGCCCCACCAAAACAGAGGTCACCACTTCCACTGCAGTGGGCTGTTCAGAGGGAGATGAGAAAGGGAGGCAGAGCTATTCCACCAGCCCTGCTGAAAGACTTATTTTCCCTCTCTTCCTTCCCCGTTCTTTTCTTTTTTTTTTCCTTACATGTCCTGTCTTTTTAGATTGTAACCCCATGGGCAAGGATGGTCTTGTTTTACTGATTATATGTACACCAGTCCTGCAGCCTTTTTGGCTCAAGAGTGGGATAAATAAAAAGAATTTAACTAAATAAATAAATGAATAATAGACAAACAGTGACCCCTTTCCTCCCGGTCATCATACCCGCCCACTGTTATAGAGCTTCCAAGTCCTGACAAATGAAGGGGCAGCTTTGGCATAACCCCACAATTCAGTTCCCTGGTGTGTATGTCTGTATTAGTATGTTTAGTGAGTATAGAATGCTGAACTGAGTGGGTGTGGTTTGTGATGTCTTGGAAAGGGTGGGGGGAGGAGTATATAAGGAGTGTTGGAGTGATGTCAGAGTAAGTTGGGAGTTAGTGTGTTGTGGGGGGGTGTTGGAGTATTGGGAGTGTTGGGAGTTGGGGAGTTAGTTGGGTTAGTCGGGTCGTTGTCTTTTCCTTCTTACAGTTATTCGTGTCTTGTCTGTCAGGAGTTTTGAGAGAAATCAGTGCTTGTCTGAGGAGTGAAAGTATTTAGAGTTATAGGGACTTAGGTTAATTACAGAATGTTTGGTGTAGGCCGGTTTAAAGTTATTTTCTGGAACGAAGATTTTGAGAATTAAAATAAACTTATTTTTATTTTGTTTGCTACCCAAATCCTACGTGTCAGCTTGGCGTTATTAACCTGCATTACTGTTAAATCTACACACACCTTTGCACCCACAGTATCATAAATTTAAAATAGATCCTTAATAACCTGTATTAATCTTTTCCCTCATTGGTAGGACCCTCCCCTCAGGTTTTTAAGTGTTGGTGCTTAGCCTGAGAAGGGTTTATGCGCCTGGTCCTAGTGTGAAGGGCTGTGTCGTCGCACTCGCAGCAGCCTCCTATTTTTCATGGAAGTTTTGCCTTGTTGTTTCTCTGTGGCCCCTCAGAAATGTAAAATGCTCTGCAAGCCAAAGCAATTTCATCGGGGTCTGTCAGGTCCTCAACAAAAGGACACCCAAGGCAAAGAGCCCCCCTTTGGTGCCCTCCCCTTCTTGTACATGTTCTATGTTTGAAAACTTTCTTTTTTCTTGATTGCATTTGAAGCCCACATCATGACATTGATGGACAATCTGCATGCCTGATTTATCCCTGGCGTATAAGACGACAAATCTGCATGCATGGATGTGGTCGCAAGCATTCATTTTATCTCATTTATTACTACATTTCTGTGTACTGCCCAATAGCCAAAGCTCTCTGGGCAGTTTACAAAGTTTAAAAAGACAATATTGTAACATAATATAAAAACCATTTACATACAACATACAAACAAACAAACACACACGTGTGTGTGTATACACAATTTTATCCCAGAACCCATAAAAAACCCTATCATATGCTGTCAAACGTCTGAGAATAAGGCACCAAAAGGTGACAGTGTTGGTGCCAGGTGGACCTCACTGGGGAGATTGTTTCATAATCAGGGGGCCACCCCTGAGAAGGCACTCTCCCTTGTTGCCATCCTCAGAACCTCAGTGGAGGAGACACTCAGAGGAGGGCCTCAGATGACGAGCGTAGTATACATATAGGTTCATGCTCACAAACTCACACAGACACACTGTTTGTGTTGAACAGAACACTGATGTAAAATTTCCCATGAACAATGTTTATTTTTAAATGAACATGAATGCAACACTGCCCACACAGGCCAGAGTTGCCAACTTTGCAAGTGAAGATGAACTGTTTGTTCTATTTTTGTTTTGGCTCTTGAGTGGATAGTTGAGTAAGTTGTACATGGCAGGCATCCCCTAAGCCCAGCATCTTTGGGTCAGCTGCCCCATAACCCATCCCTGGGTCCTGTCTTTCTGCTCTTCCCATTCTCGTTGGTCATGAATGACCACCATGAACAAAGTACTCCCACATTTTGTGAGCTCAGTAACAGAGCACACACTTTGTGTGCAGAAGGTCCTGAATAACCTGAATAGCATCTCCAGTTAAAAGAATCAGACAGCAGGCGATGGGAGAGACCCCTGCCTAAGACCCTGGAAAGCTGCTTCCAGTCAGAATAGACAATATTGGACGGACCACTGCTGCTAACCATAAGTCAGCTTCCCAGTACATATATTGGGGAGGATCTTAAGGCTGCAATCCTATTCAGAGCTGCCTGGGAGTAAGGTATCATTGAACTCAATGTGATTTACTTCTAAGTAGACATGTCTAGGATTTCAGTGTCTGTATATATGTATTTGTCTGCAGCTCAAGGGCCTTTACAAAAGTATCTACACCTGAGGGTAACGAGAACAGTGATACATTATTAGCAGAAGTACCTTAAAAGAGATTCTTCTTGGTATACCATAAAACTGTGATAATCACGTAGCGCAATTCATAAAAACAAAAGGATCATAAAATAATCTCCTAATTACAGAACTAGCAGATATAGGCAAGCGGGGGGGCAGCACGACAATCATTACCAAGGTATCTTTACAGAGGCTTACAAGAGATGGTCTCCCTTGCAGATCCACCGCTGCTTTCTTTACAAAATATCAGCAGATTTTCTGTGCGGCCACTGCAAATGTGGCAACCTTGTTAGTAATAATAACTATGCAATAATCTGCCAATAAATTGCAAATGATGTCAGCCAGGGACCAACCAGCTCTTCCTTTCAACAGGTCCCCCAAAAAGTGAGCCCTGGGTGGGTTCCCTATATAGGGGATAATGTAGAATGCACAAGCATTGCACACACAGAATCCCTTTATATCTAGGATTTTGCTTTATTACAACATCTCAGTAATATTGTTAGTATGACGGCCCTCGTCAGATATTTGAGTGGCTATCACACAAGATGATGGAGCAAACTTGTTCTCTGTTGCTCCAGAGGGCAACAAATCCAATGGGTTCAAATTAAACAAACGGGGAATTTGATTAAACATTGGGAAGAACTTCCTGATATGGAGTAGGGAATTGGATTGCCCCATTCTGCCTAATCAGTGGATCACCGCTTTGGCATGGCATCTATAGCTGTTGTGTCTATGGATCTTAGGCTGCGTCTTATTCAGCAAAAACATTTGTTTCACGTCTATCAGACACCATAACATCTCTTTAATAGGGGATTGTCTAATTCGGCTAACTGCTGGAAGTGCAATGAAGCTAATGCTTCTTTTAAACATACATGTATGTTTTGGCAATGTCCAGTAGTTGCTTCTTTTTGGGGAGGAGGTTATTATATGGATAAATTTTGTACTGGAACAGTTTTTAATATTTGCCGATGTACATGCTCTTTTAAATTACTTACCTGCTTCACGGAAATTAACAAATGGTCAGCATAAACATATTCTCCACACCCTTCTGACAGTTAAAAAACTGATATTACAACTTTGGAAGGATAAGTGCTCAATAATGCAATAATAATATTGCATTAATATTAATATTGCATTAATATTACAATAATATTATTGCTCAGTAATGCAATAATAAACATCCAATAATGCAATGGATCGAGGACCTTACAATGCTTTTAACATTTGAATGGGCGGCATATAGACAGACGCCACCTTCAAATGGATGCTTACTTGGGTATCTGATCCACTGTTGTTGAAGACTATATATAATTGCTAGAAAGCTGTATTTTCATATTTATGCATTTCATATGTATTCATTGCTATGGATATATACAAATTTGTGTATGTATATTTTTAAAAAACTCAAAGAAAGAAAAGGGGGGGAAGGAAGAACTTCTTGATGGGATGAACTGTTTGACAGTAGTATGGCTCCAGTCCAGTTTATCTCAAGGAGCGCCTCCAGCAACATCAAGTAGGCCGCTCAACAAGATCTGCCACAGATGGCCTTCTCCCTGTCAGCCAGAGAAATCAGCCAGAGAAACCAGGCTGGTGGGGACTAGGAGGAGGGCCTTTTCTGTAGCAGCCCCCAATTTATGGGGAACTCTCTCCCCAGTGACCTCCGCCGCCATGCCCCTTCTTTGATTAGCTTCCGCCGGGCATTAAAAACATGGCTTTTCAGGTGGGAATATGGAGTGGGTTAGGATTTTTAAGTTTTGTACTGTTTTTAATTGTGTTTTATAGTGTGTGTGTGTGTGTGTGTGTGTGTGTTCCCCCCCCCCTTGTATTTTATTGGACTGTATATCGCTCAGAGTGGCTGGATGTCTGGCCAGATGGGCGATTCATAAATATAATAAATAAATAAATAAACAAACAAACAAACAAACAGAAACCTCTTTCATTAGAGGTGTTTAAGCAGAGGCTGGACGGTCACCTATCAGGCATGCTGCAGCAATGAATTTTCTGTACTGCCAGGGAGTTGGATGAGATTACCTTTGAGATGCCTTCCAACTCTATGATTCTATCTTGTCTCTAGGGCACACGTACATATAAATGCATGTGCATGCACTCTTTAAAAAAAAGCAACATCAACCCTGCACAGCCTGCCATTTTGCATGTTGCTGCAGCTGCCAAGGTGTGTCCTGAATGGTTAACATTCTGTAGGGTGACCTCTCTTCTAGTGCATCTTGAACCAAAAGAACTCCCACCTGCTTGGCTTTTGAAATGTGAAGGATGGGCTACTGCAAAAATAAAACAAATGCCACATGCAGGCAGGCAGTCAGAGTCTGCAAAATTCCTTGGGTGGTGTGGTTCTGTGGCATCTTTCATTATGCGACTGTAGACTAAATGTTGATATATTCAAAATCTGCTGTAAGCCAGAGGGGAGGGCCTTCCTCACTGTCATCTTATTACAGCGTACGGGCAGAAAACGGACAGTTCAATCACAAAATCATAATGCTTAAGGCAGCATGAAATCATAAAGCTAGCAACAAAACAGGTGAAGCATGCTACACTTATGATTCATGCGCTCCTTTACACCCCGGCACATCACTGGCTCACTGATAGCCTTGAATGGCTAGTCCCTGCCAGATTCTCCCCCTACCCATTCAGCCCCAGACCCTCGAGCACAGGAGGAGTAAGATGCATTATCCATTTGGGTGCACTTATGTTCCGTTTTCCATTCCATAAAAATACTCATGAATAGTTAAACTGTTTATCCAACTGTACACATTGGTTACTTACAATGTACAATAAATAGGCATGTATATAGGATGCAAGGGGCGTACAGACAACGGTATTTCCAGATCTCCCTCGGTGTGTAACTCGGGCCTGCTCCACCCATGCAGAAGGATGAGGTGGTACAAACCCTGAGGAGGTGGCAGAGTCATCTGTACCACTTTAGACGGCAGGTAGGTCCTGCCATTTTCAAATGCTGTGTGTATGCTAAAATCACTGCATATATATATATATATATATATATATATATATTAAAAAGTACATCAGGAACATAGGAAGCTGCCTTATACAGAGTTGGACCATTGTTCCATCTAGCCCAGTATTGTCAACACTGATTAGCAGCAGCTCTTCGGAGTTTCCGGCAAGAGTTTTTTCCAGCCCTGCTTAGGGATACCGGGGACTGAACTTCCGAGCTTAAGCATGCAAAGCATGTGCTCTGCCGCTGAGCTACTGCCCCTCCCAAAAAGAGGGCATGGAGAGGACAGAGCTTTCCTTCCTTGATGTGCTAGATTTCTACTTGGAGAGTAGGAAGTTGAACTGAAATACATGTTCTTGACAATTGACAGTACTAGTTTCCAACTGCTTTTATACGCCCTTTTCTCATGGCCAGTGAACATGTGGAGTGAGGTCAGCAGTACACCGGCTGTGATCTGATTTATCCAACCAGAGTCTTCCCATGTGATCTGGCATGGTACAAATTGTGCATAGGCTTCGTATGTACACAAGATGAGCGTGTGGCAGTCAGGAGTCAGGATAATGGGTACAATACCAACAACCTCTTCCAGGGATTCAATGGTCATGTAAAAAGGGCTATCATTTCAAAGACTTATTAAAGGTGCAATCCTATGCAAGTTTAGACAGAAAAAAGGCCTACAAGGCCCAGAATGCACCAGCCAGCATAGCTGGCTAGGCCGTGCTGGGAGTTGTAGGCCTTTTTTCTGTCTAAATTTGCATAGGATTGTGCCTTAAGTGTGTTTTGTATTTCCTTTATGCTAGGAGTCGTAGGCCTTTTTTCAGTCTAAACTTGCATAGGATTACACCCTAATAGAATCATCTCAAGGATTCACCACTCAGCTGGCTCAGCTTGTCTGAGCATGGAAAGCTAAGCAGGGTCAAGCCTGGTTATTACTTGGATGGGAGACCCCTCCTCTAGTTTCCTGCATTGAGCAGGGGGTTGGACTCGATAGCCTTGTAGGCTCCTTCCAACTCTATGATCTATGAAATCTATGAAATCTATGTTCATGGCTGCTAAATTCCTGACTGCAGGCAGCAAGATGGAATCAGGTTAGACACATACGCTCAACTATTTCTGCCTAGTTTGACAAAGTCGGGGATGCCTAAGGGCCAAACAGGTAAGATGCTATGCATGCAATTAGCAATTGCATGAATGGCTATTTCAAAGTACACAGCAAGCACAAGGGGCCTAAGGTGATAGGTGAAAGGTCAGATATCAGCTTGCTGGGAGGCCTAGCAAGGGCGGCATGCTAAACAGAGTGGTATCCTTGCAGCTTCTCACTGGCTCTATACCTGTCGCCTAACTTGGTGTGGAAATCAGATGTAGAAATAGTTCTCTTCCTAGAGATATCTGGAACAATTTGGTAGCTTTCCAGAGCCCATTTGAGCTCTAGTGTGGTCTGGATTGCATAGGCTAATATGGCCAGGCATGGGAGCGGGTGGAGAGAAGGTCTACTACAGCTTTGTTGTTAGGCAGGTAGTGGACCAAATTGTCCCATTTGCCCCCACACTTAGCTTGGATTCCCTGTCTTCCTAGTGAGACAGGCCAGGGAGCTGTCCAGCAGGGCAAAAAGCTGGGGTAAGCCTGCTGAAGCACTGCAGGCGCTGTCCATCCAAGGAGTCAGACCTGGAACTGGGGCAGAAGGAAATGTTGCACCAGCAACATTCAGGCAGAAAGTGAACATAAGAACATAAGAAGAGCCCTGCTGGACCAGACCAGATGAACTAGGGTCCACCTAATCCAGCATTCTGTTCACACAGTGGCCAACCAGCTGCCCACAGGATCCCACAAGCAGGACATGAGTGCAACAGCACCCTCCCACCCATGTTCCCCAGAAACTGGTGTTCATAGGCATACTGCCTCTAATACTGGAGGTAACATATAGCCACAGGACTAGTAGCCATTGATAGGCTTCTCCTCCATGAATTTGTCCAATCCCCTTTTAAGGCTATCTAAACTGGTGGCCATCACTACATCTTGTGATGTAGTGAGAGGACTAATAATAGCTGCTTCCACTACTCCAGCCCTTTCAGGAGCCCATTCTGGGCCCTGAGCCAGAGCAAACATGGGTTCCCCATTCCTCCTCCCCAACAGGGCCTGGAGAAGGAAGACTTTGTGCTATCCCTTCCAGTCTGGGCTCTGGCTCTAACCTACCACTATCTCTGCTCCCAGAGGTGACTGTGGAGGCTTGGGGGTGTGACAATTAGGGGGCATCAGATTCCCCAATTTTTCAGATTTCCCAGGTGGGTCATCTTCTGGCCTTCTGGAGTGGCAGCCTCTAGGGTGTCCGTCAAGGTACAGTGACTCCCCTTTATCCCAGTACATTCTGGGGCTAGTGGAAGAGTCTTTCTGCTAAGCTGTCTATGTCTGGGCACAGGTCGGATCCTGACAAATTCAGTCCTTCCGAATTCAGTGAGCCTCTCAAGAGGCAAAACCTCAGTATTCAGAAGGGAAAAGAATGCCAAATCTTTCCCTACATGCCTCCTTATTTAACTGCATGTAAATAAAGGTTAGAAGCAATTAGCATCTTTTAGTAATTATATTGTTTTGGCTTCATTTTTTTTTACTTCCATCTGTACTAAAATGCTAAAAACTCCTCATACCATAGTTCTGTGTGTGGTGTGTGTGTGTGTGTGTGTGTGTGTGCGCGCGCGCGCGCACACACACACATGCTTCCAAAAAAATGAGAGAGAGAGAGAAAGAAAGAAAAGTACAAAGCTCAGCATTTTGGGCCATTGCATTTTTGAAGCCACACACATGCTGTGCGTAAGGAGAAGAATGCATTATTACACGACATTCTTAACTGCACCTCTCTCTGTTGGGTTCCATCGGAAACTCCACATGTTGTGTCTTTATAAGAAATATTAGCTTGAGAGACTCTCAGAAAGCACATGGTATGCTGGTAAACAAATCGCCATTGTACAGGCACTATCCATTATGTTTTCTGTAATCCAAACCTTTCAGAAGACAGTCAGGGTCCCCCGCTCCCCATTTTAAGCACATTGCTCTGCTCCTATATGGTGCACGAGCAAAGGGCAGGGCAGAGAGAGCATTATGATCTAAATCTTATATGTCAGTACACTTCTCCAGGCGGTGAGAAGTTCCAAGGGCGCAGCACTTACCTGGGTTTGTTTCCTTTTCGAAAGAGGTCACAGGAGGCTAATTGGCATTTTGTAATACTTGTATATATTTACAAAAATACAGCTTTAACATATATGGAGGAACAGCTTAAACACTCCAATGTTTGAGATAGCCAATGTTCACTGCTCACACCAAACCTCTCTCTCTCTCTCTCTGTATCTCTCTCAGTCGCTGTGTCTAAAGTGCATTGTATTCTTTTTCCCACAGACACTTTGCCCCCTTCCCCTGGCTAGAGATTATAAGGAGAATCTGGAGGCGTCATCTCCTCCAACCATCACCTAGCTCCACTAGACCACTGGGTAGAGATGTGTGAGGAATCCAATCAGGGGATGAAAATTCGATGGATTTTTCTCAGCTTGGCCCCATGGATTCCATTCTGTCAACCCTGCGATGGCACCGACTTGATCTGATGCAAGCTGAGCCAGCATGTGGACTTCTATTTTTAAAACAGGCTGCACTTTGCGGAATATTTTTTTTTTTTTTTTAAAGCTGGGGAAATTCACACAAAATTCAGGCCTCTTCTCTGCAGCTTGTGTAAATTTTCACAAACTGCAGAGCAGAGGCCCAAATTTTGCACAAATCTGAAATTAACTGCCAGAAAATTCAAGGTGCCCAAGGTGGAGCAGTGTGCATATGCAGCAAGAGGAAGGTGCTTCCATACTTCTCATGTTTAATGCTACAGCAACAACAACAATAACAACAACGACAACGACAACTTGAATCTAACAAGTCAGCCCCGATTTGCACAAATGCATGCAATTTGCACAACAAAGTACGCAATTTGCACAAATCTTGATTTCCGCAAATTGCGCTAGAGATATGCAATTCTCAGCTCCAAATTTGCACAAATATTTCAAGCATTTTTGTGGAAGCCAACTAAAAACCCCCAACTCGGCCCAATTTTGGCCGTCAGGTCAGAAATGTGTCGAAAGTCCGTCGAGCTCAAACGAAATGGGTTTTCCAGTTTCACACATCGCTACCACTGGAGAGGGCTTCAAGGAGGGCCTCTGGAGGCTGGGTGGGGAGGAATTGCAGGTCAAATCTAGCCAGCCGGCCAGGGTTTTCCCACCCCCTGGTCTGGTTCCTTTTCTTCCCTCCCACCCACCCCATTCCAGACAGAATAACAGATCACAAAAACTGAACCCCAAGCAGAAAGGGAAGCTTGAATCAACAACTGCCCTTCCCGATCATGCAGAAATTTGTATACCTTCACCTATACCATATGCTTTGCACCCTCTGTGACAATTTTCCTATCAGGAGGGTTGAGCTGACTTCTTTTTCCCCCTTCCTGGCTCTCTGTTAATGCCATTTCTGATAGGCTATTGAGCGACATTGGTCTTACTTTCATATGCTGCATTTGTGCAGCAACTGTGATATTGATCTGACGAACCACACAAACTCTGCTCTTTTTATATAGATAGATAGATATGGATAATTCAGCAAAACGGGTCTCTTCTGAAATTACTCCTGCTATCAAGGGGAGATTAATTCCCCCTTTGATTCCCCTCCTTTCAGCAACTCTCCTCTGATTCATTGATATCACAGGACAAATTAGTGCTGTACATAACCAAACAGTATGATCTTACGGTTGGACATCGTGCTGCCTCTCTTATCTGAAAACAAAGTAGCAGATGGCTCTCTTCCCCCTCCCCTTTTTTTTATGTTATGAAACGCCTGTTGGCCTGACTTGAAAGTCAACACAAATCCAAGCCATCTCTTTGCTGAAATAGTGCACTTAGTGTTATAATCAGACCGAAGGGAAAACATATATATATATATATATATATATTTGATGTAACATGAGACGGCTATATACAAGACTGGTTAAAGAACTTTATCAGGGCACTGGACATATGTGTCTTCTTTGTTCAGGATCAATCATGCCAAGTTCTACCACCTCAGTAGGAAGGACATCCGTTTGCTGCTCACCGTGTCAAGAAGTTTACAGAAGCCCACCCAGATGGATTGCACAGCCACGGGGTTCTAATCCAGCATTTATGGATGTATTTATTTCTTTATTTATCACTGTATTTATATAAATGCCCCATAGCAGAAGTTCTCTGGATCGCTCGCAAACAAATACAACATCAAAACACAGTATAAAATAAGAAAAATGAAAAACACAATTAAAATGTGAAATTTTTAAGCTGAGAGGCCCAAGCTATAAGACACAGGTTATTTAAAAGGCCTGGGTGAATAAACAGCTCTTGAATAAACTGGCACCAAAAACTCCATAAAGTTGGTGCCAGGTGGGCATGTCTGGGAAGGCTGTTTCATAACCATGGTGCCAACATTGAAAAGACCCCCTCTGTAGTGGACACTTGCCTTATCTGGCACTCAGCAGGGCCTCAGAAGAGGATCTTAAGGTTCAGTAGGTACATATGGGAGTCTTTCAGGTAACCAGAGAGCCAAGTCATTTGGTATTCAGGAAACTGCCAAGCACTTTGGATCATAAACTCTGGACCCTAAGAAGCTGTCAGTCTCCTATACTTTTTGTCACCCCTGGAGAGCTGGACAGAGAAATACAGGTACATTAGTCCCACACGGAGCTGCTTTGGGGGTTCTACAATTCAGATCCGACGAGACAGCCAATCAGCTGATCCACAACATCCAATGACAAGACTCTCCTCCCTATATATACACACTTCCTGGATTTTGTCTGCTTTCCATTCTAAGCAGCAATGAGGCCCAGGTGACTGCTGGTCTTTCCTGCCATAGAATTGCCTCATTTTTCTGCCTGTGTACCTTGTCCAGCCTTATTTATTTAATCTATCCATGCCTCAACCAGCCACTACCAATACATCATATCTGCTGCCATGGTACTTAAAGTTGTGTGGGGCCTGACAGCAGGGCCAGCATCAAGGGCAGGTACGGTTGGGCACCTGCTGAGGGCCCGCTCCCCATCAGGGGCCCACTGACAAGAGCCTCCTGGACTTGCTCTCGTTCTTCACCATTGCAATCTTCTTGTTCGCTGGCCTTTCACTCTGGTCCCTGACAACGGTGGTGGTGAAAAAGAGGAGCCATACATGCCATTACCTACTTGGTCACTGGCTCGCTGCCTGTCAAGCAAACGAGTGGTAGCCATGATGAGAAAGAGGGTGAGGAGCAATAGCAGCTGGTGATGATGGTGGTGAGAAGGTAGACTCACTCAGGGAGGGGCCCCTTGAGGCTGTCCTTGCCCAAGGGCCGTCAACAACTTGGAACCAGCACTGCCTGACAGAACCACAGCCCTCTTGGCCTAAAATACTGTAACTATTACTGTTCCTGTAATCGTGGAACTCTGTGCTTTTGACATGGTGATGCTACACAGTAGTCAATACACCTGTTACATGAAGTTAATATAATACTTGGCATTTATTGAGAACTTAAGAATAGTGCTGTAGATTCTTACATACTGTATATTATGCTTTATTACAACAACCCAGTAAGGTAGTCTCATATTACTGCTAAGGAGCTAAAGGACCTAAGGGCTCCCACAGAGCTTAAGTTCATAGTTTTTCCAGTTCACAGCTTTAACCACCATGTAATATAAGCTTCCTGCTGGGTCTGTTGAAATGTGATGTTTAAAACATGTGTTTTATCTTACTATCAACAGAAGGAAAGGTTGACTATTCTGAAGCCCAGTCAAACATATTAGAGGAAGGTAAGTGTAATAACTTGTAACAAATCCTAAGGGTGTTATATAGATATAAGTCCCATTGAAATCTATGTCTTATTTCCAAATACTATGTTTGAGTTCAAGGTGCCATATTTAAAAAGATGTGAAAGTAACACTAACAGCCCAATCCTAACCTAACGCTATGACCCTAGCCTAAACACAGACCCATCCTATGCATATTTAGTCAAAAGTAAGTACCACTGAGTTCAATATGACTCAATTCAGTGTACATGAATTTTAGGACTACAAAATGGGCTTTTTATACTTATATTAAAATGTGAAATTATCTGTATGGTTTTTTTCCTCCATTTGGAATAATTAGACATTTTCAAAATAAGTTATCAACTTCCTGGGAGGCTTAGGAAGGGCAACATGCTAGACAGAGTTGTATTCTTGTAGCTTTTCATGGGCTCTATACATACCTACAGACTAATATGGTACTAGAAGTCAGGAGCAGTACAGTAGAGATGCTGAGAAATGTAGTTGCTTCCTGAAAATAGGAATGACAAGAGGGTGCAGTTTTCCCTGGAACAAGCCCCTGAAAAACAGGGCAACCCTGGCTGAAATAGATACACAGGACTGTAGGCTTATTTGAGTGTATTTGCCACTGACGGTACTTCTGAGTAAACCTGTTTAGAATCAAGATGTTCGTGTTTTCCCTAAATGTTTCTAGGCACTGGTCTCTTTAAGTTACCAATCTGAAACCTTGGAGTACAACAACAGGAACTGAAAAATGGAGAAACACACAGGACATCCCAATGAATTCATTGGGCTTGTATTTGCAAATGAATTCCCATAAACATTGAAACTATCCATCAAGATCAACAGTGCCTTCTGGACACTGTGAATCTTGTGCCAAGAATAAATGTACCACAAAAAACAAAACAAAAAACACCCTACCATCTTATTTTTTAACCAACAACATTACAGAAATCCAAACATAGAGGAATTAATTTTCCTAATACAGTTACTGGCAATGTTAAGAGGAGAGCATTTGTGCTTTAAGAGAGTTTCCCTGGAAGAATAATAGGCGTATCATTCCTACCATACAATTTGCTGAGGAAAACTACTCCATAATAGACAATAGATTACAGACTCATTTTTAACAACTAACAGGGAAACAGAAGACAACTGCCAAAACATTGACATAGTCATGGATTATTGGAGTCAAGGAACACTAGGTCTGGAGAGTGCCTTTGGACATGGGGAGAAATAACAGCTTTCCCTCCACAGCCCTATATATCTGAGACTATGGATAAGGTTTTCTACAATAAAGGGTATGACATTTTGAGTCCCAGAATTAGGGCCAAACATAGGAATTGGGAGGGGACATCCTGATCAGGACCACACCACATAGGGAAGGGGATTTAACATTTCCCTCCCTGCCATGTTCTGAACAAAAATTACATCCCACCCCCATAAGTATTTGCCTTGGGAAATTATTGGCTCTGCAGATAACAGCATCTGGATAAACAAGGGCCTACATATTTGCTTTATTCATGTATTTGACATATTTCTACCCCAACCCTAAGTCCAGCCAAAAGGAAGCCAAAGCCATACTTAAGGCTCATTCACAGTATGCTGCTTGTTGGAGCAACATACAAGCAGCTTGTCTGGCTTCCAGCCCCAGTATCACTTGGAGCTCTCTGTGTTCCTGTTCTTTCTTGGTCAGATGACAACTGAACCTGACTTGCCCCAAGTCTTCAATGTGGACCAGATCCATAGTGGTCATCATGTAATCCAGATCTCATTGCGCCCAACAATATGAGGCCCTCACTATGACAGGACTCGCTGGCTGAAACAGAACAGTAGGCATAGGCCAAGTCTAAGGTCAGCAACCATAAGTCTGAAGGGCCAGAGGCAGGTAATGTGGTCCAAGATAAGCAAATGGCCAGGTTCCAGAACAGGTAGACAAAGATCAGAGGCATCACATCCAAGGGGGCCAGGTGGTGCAATGTGGCACAGCAGTATGGCAAATCTCAGCAAAATGTTCAAACTAGGGAGCCATCCCAAGGGTGGTTCTTCTATAAGGCCAGCAGAATCCCTATCCATTGGCTACCCAGGTCTACCAATACCAGCCGCTATCTGTTTTCCTGCCACATTCAAGATGGTGCTGTGCAGCAGCAGGACTCTGACCAACCATTTCCCCTACCCATAAGGTGTCCCAGTGGTTCAGACAGTAAGGTGCCTGGGCCCATCTGTCAGATTTCCCAGGATGAGTCCACCGTTGCCTCCTTGTACACTCTCTCTCTTCCTGCATTTAGATGTGCTTCGGCAACATTTATATAACTAGCCACTTTATGCTTAGCGGCTTTATGCTTCTTGAAATATTTCACTGATTTGTTTAATTTTGTTTTTTTTACTGCGCTGCTACTGTTACTGTTACTGTGTAGTGTGCATTTTTTACCTTATGTTTTACCTGTTTTTTTCTTTCCTGTGGTTTATACATTTGTACGCCACTTTAGATAGTAATGCTATAGAAAAGCAGGGTAGAACTCGATCAAATAATAAATTGGGTTAGGGCACAATGGTTGGCTGGAGGGATGCTGGGGGTCTTATTCCTTTTTTTCTGTCTAAACACGCAGAGGATTGTGCCCTAAACTATATTCTGGTAGCATTTTAGACAGGGCCAGCTCCAGGTTAAAGCACACTGCCTGACAGTGGGCTCCCACACCGGTTGGGACCCCTGCTTACTTGCCTGGCCATGATCTTACTTGGCTGCAGTAGCTAGGAATATCCACCCACCATTTTAAGTTCCCAAAATGCCTTGGAGTAGTGTTCTCCAACCTTGGGTCCCCAGATGTTTTTGGCCTACAACTCCCAGCATGCCCCAGCCAGCGTAGCTGGCTGGGGCATGCTGGGAGTTGTAGGCCAAAAATATCTGGGGACCCAAGGTTGGAGAACACTGCCTTGGAGCAACACTAAACAATCCACAACACTAACAATAGATTCTTTCAAAGCATGGGGGGGGGGGATTACTGCTTGCATACTCTCTGTTAATAAACTCTGACGGCTGAAACAAACCTGGCATAGGAGATCCATGATGTCTTGATTTTTTTTTAAAAAAAATAAAATTAATTAGAAGCAGCCATCGGGGGGAGGGTTCTGTTTTTTGATAGGAACGATCCAGGAACACAATCCAGGAAATTTTAGGAAATTCAAAATGGCAGGTGTCTTCCCAGCCACTGCTGCCCGATAAGACAGCCGGTGAACCCTGCCAGACAGTTGGGCCCCAGTGGCTGAGGATTCCAGGTGCTGCCATCAGCCCTGACTTTAGAGAATTCAAACCACTTTAGATACATTTTCCTAGTATATTCCTTACAGGAATCCTGGGAGGTTATGAAACATTAAACCCATATCACAGATGTGGGGCTGAAAGAGAGAGAGCAGCAGCTATCGAAGGCCACCGATCGAGTTCATGGTGAAGGCAAGATTTGAATGGGGGATTTCTTGGTCCATGGCGCAGTCTCTCTGGCACTCTGCACCAGTAGCTCTCAGTGTGCATGCTCATTTAGCTAATGTTATTCAAAAAGAAAAAGGGAAAGTTATCCAGAATGTTTTCTTGTATATTATACTGTATCATTCTGGCAGTGTTTTATGCGTTTGGATTATTGCAAGGGTTTTACTTTTATAAGCATTTGAATCGGCGAAAGCTAATAGAAATAAAGCAATATGTGTATTTCAACATCATAAGCAAACTTGAGCTCAAATATATGAATTTATGGAATATCCTTGCTACTGAATATTGAACGAGCGCATTGTCAAACTGAGCTTACTCCCTGTTCTTCAGCATAATAAAGCAGTATAAGCAGAAACCTTAACCATTGCCAGCTGTGGTAAATGGTTATTGGCTTTTCACCCCATTTGGGGGGGGTGACGACGGGGGGAGAACCAATGTAGCTCTGTGCATTGCCCACACAGGTTCCCTGTTAGAATATGTGGCAGACAGACTTGTACGTCAGTGACCACTTACATATTGCCAAACAGGAGGAAATGCATCACCCAAAAAGTGGAGAAGACAGAGCACAGATTGACATAAAATTCCCATATGCGAATTGATACATGCAGATGCAAGTTTAGAAATAATAACTATGATTTATATAGAGATAGAATGCACCTCACCATAGTGGGGGAGGCCATGACCAGGTGACCAGTGGGCTAATGCTAAGTCTGGTGTGCAAGTACTAACTGCTGATGGGTATCTTCAAGGCCCCTGCTCTCTCTCTTGTTATGGGCCCTTTACCTTCAAGACGGATTTGGACCAAACAGCCCATCAAACAGAGGACTGTCCTCCATAAAGTAGGACACACGGCCAGTCTAGTTTTAAATGCATAGTAATCAAGTGCCATTTCCCCCATCTAAATCCCCCTCCCAAGCTATTAGGTCTATTACAAGGTGGAATATGGGAGGGGGGTGTTTCCCCACTGGGGAGCTCATAGCAGCTTTCTAAGGGATATTGTTGTTGTCGTTGTCATTGTCGTTTACAATATTTGTATAACGCTCCACATCAATCAGATTCCGGCGTGGTGAACAACAAAAAAAGACAAAAACAAATAAAAGAAACAAAAACAATATGTTGAAAACAAACTAAAATTACAATGGTGGTTGGACAACAGAGAAGGCTTCCCAGAACAAGGTCTTCAGCAGGCACCGGAAAGCAGCACAATTTAGATGTGAAAAAAAGGACACTGGGGGCAGTGAATTAAATCTCTCCATCAGTGTCTCTGTTCCTAGCAAAAACCACCGCCACCACCGCCACCCCGATGGCTGCAGTTATTTATTTATTTATTTATTTATTTAAAATCAGGACATCTGGTCATCATGGATCTCTTGTGCCAGGTTTGTTTCAGCCTTCAGAGTTTACTAACGGACAGCATGCAAGCAGCAATATTTTTTTTTTCGTGCTTTGAAAGAATCTATTGTTCAGTCTTCTCAGTATGCTTGAAACGATTTGAACCAAACTATCATTTGTCCTTTGATCCAAATTGCTGAATTGTAAAGTAGCATGATGGGCACAATTAATTATGTGTCATCCTGACATACAAACGTCACGTCAGCAAGAAACTTGCAACACACACCCTACACACACACACACACACACAAACCCTATGGTTTCAAAAGTGACTTTTTAACATTATTTAATAGTATCCTCCATCTTAAATAATTATCTAATTATAAACTGCTAATCCGATAATAATTGACAAGCAAGAAATGCATAGTAATCAAGTCCTGAGACCCACATAAGCATTTTTAACTCATGCTGGACTTGGACTTTCTTACAGCTGTTTCATTACCAGCAAGCTTTGTAGTAATGAATATGCTATTAAAAGTTTTTTTATTATTATTATTAATTTTCACATTAGTCATGTAGTAATTCTTCAATAAATTTCTCTGACTTCTGCATAAATAAGTTTCATTATTCCTCATTATTAAAAGAAACAAACACGCTCTCCATTGCTGAAAGGAAGCCATATAACGAGATGACCTTCCCGCATATAATCATGAATAAAAAGAGTCTGACAAGAAACGGGAAAATATTCAATCAGGCATTAGGACATTAACTACAGTTAGTCGAGACACAAGGCATGATTGCGCTATCAAATCCTCTCGGAAGGAATATTTTAGAACAGCAGTGCTCTCCGAAAGGGACTTTTCGTTTTACTATAGCATTAGACAAGTTCCCAGCTTCCCCACCATTTATCACCGATTTCTTCATTTAGCTGTTTAAAATGTGCTTTTAAAACATAGTTGAATACACTAGTAAAAATTGTATACAATGCAAATGACATTCCAGATAAGTTTTATTGACTTAATGTTTGGGCCATAAAATGATAACGAACAGGATCGTTTTGATTTAGTGCCTCTCTTTTTTTTTCTTTTTTTACCTCACACTTCCAACGTGTGCGACAGCCGTTGAACGTAGTGTTGCTGCCACCTCAAGGACTCTCAGGAAAAGTGTAATGGTTCGTTTCAGCCCGCTTCTATCCTATCCAAAGGGCGTTTATTGATTATGTGTACACCAAGAGGCAGCATGGATATGTGTTTCTCCGTAGATCTGTGAGCAATTGTGCATATGTGCAGGAAAGTAGCACCTGCTCTCTCTGGTGCAGATAAAGCCGGACCTTGTGGATGGTCCAGGGCCCTGCAGCCCTCAGGGGAGGCCCCCTGACCACCCAGAGAGCGGCAGATGATGGGTCAGTAGCAAACAGACGGACCCAGGTTCAGACAACACAATAACCCACACTCAGGGGTTGAGTGTGGGTTGTCATTGAACCATGGGCTGTTGTTGAACCGTGGATTATCGTGTTGCCTGAGTGAACCCAGCTGCGCTAACAAGCCATGGCTTGTTAGCCACAAACAACCCATGAAGAGAACCCATGATTCGTTGTTGGGTTGTGAACTGTGGGTTGTTCACCGTGGTTTGTTATCTTGGCTAGGTTCAGACAATATGATAACCCACCGTTCAATAACAGCCCATGGTTCAACGACAACCCACACTCAACCCTTGAGTGTGGGCTATCATGTTTCTGAACCCACTCAGTATCAGCACCTGTTGGGGACCACTAGGGCTGATGCTGGATACTGCAGCATCCTTTCTTCTTATTTTTAAAAACATTTTATAGTCGGGGGGGGGGAGGCCAGCCAGACATGTACATGGTGACAAATGCTCATTTAATAATTTTTACTTTTAAAGTTCTACAACAATTAAACCTATTCCCAAGTAAATGTCTTTATTATTAGTGCAGCAGAAGTAAACTCCATTTTATTCCTGTACTTACAATGGTACGATGATTTGGAGTGAGTTTAAAATTTGAAACTGCGCATGCTCAGAGTATTCCTTTTCTTTTTCTTTTTATTATCCGGGTAGATAAATAGCCTTTGTTTGTTTCTTTGCTCTAACCTATCAGGAGTGTAGAAGCAGTTGCAAAGCATGGGATACCAGTGTTGGGGTGTGGGAGAAGATAAATGTTAATTATGTGTTTCACAACTGAAGTAATACACATGGCTGTCTATACCCGCCCCCATCCTGCCCTAGCCTGCACCACTGCATGGCCTACACGCAGCAGAATTAAGTGGTAGAATCCCGAAGTGGTAGAATGGACTGTACCACTTCAGAAAGCAGGTGGGTGTGCATTTTTAAAAAAAAACAACAACCTGCCCCTCTTTTTTTAATTAAGAAAAATGCCTACAAGTATTTTTTTAAATAACAACAACAACAACAACAACAACCTGGTCACCTGTGGTAAGTAGGAAAACCCTCTAGGTAACCCAACTTGAGAAGTTTTAGTAAACTAACAGCACAAACCTATGCATGTTTAGACAGAAAAAAAGTCCTACAACTCCCAGCATTCCCCAGCCAGCCATGATGGCTGGGGAATGCTGGGAGCTGTAGGACACTTTTCTATCTCAACATGCATAGCTTTGTGCTCTAAAGGAGACAATTCTTCCCCCCCCCCACCCTCAGAGGCCACTGATGTGCCACAAATGGCTAATGTAAGTACTTCTGAATAAGCAAAGAAGAGTTCATTTTATGGGGCAAGAAGCCTTTGTGGACTCATTTGCAAAGCTGACTACCATGCTGCGGGAACATTGTGCCTGCATTATAAACAGGTAGATAATGGCACAGATATAATTAGGATTTCTTGTCCAATGAAATGCTTGAAATAGAATGCAACCATCTACAGGAATATATATATATTCCTGTAGATGGTTGCATTCTATTTCAAGCATTTCATTGGACAAGAAATCCTAATTATATCTGTGCCGTTATCTACCTGCTTATGTGTGCTCTACCTGAGCTGTGTGCTCAGTTCCATAGGTCTAGTTTGGCTGCCTGGGCTATGTGAACTTACAGCTGAGCATATACCAATCAAGTGTGAGGACATCATTCCTCCCACTGGCTAGTGCAGTGTTCTCCAACCTTGGGTCCCCAGATGTTTTTGGCCTACAACTTCCAGCATGCCCCAGCCAGCTATGCAAAAACATCTGGGGACCCAAGGTTGGAGAACACTGGGCTAGTGGTTTATTATCAAAGGCGAAGTTATGATTTGCAGAATTCTCATCAGTAATGCCATCAGTCCACACTCACTACTTTTAATTTGAATTAAACTTACTTATGACAGATATTTTTTTCCTGGCTCGTTGGGGGCCATTTGCAGGGGTGGGGGGGGAGTAGTTGCCTATCTCCAGCAGCTTGCATGGGGACTGACACAGCAGCAGCAGCGGACTCCCTTGCTGAGAAAACTAAGCTGGCCGTAATGCATTGGGCATTTCTGTGGATCTGACTGCCTGCCATCTAAATTTATTCTATTCTATTCCTTTCATTTTATACAGGAGTAAGTCTCCAGCCCTTTTATTTGTGGAGATATAAGGGGAAGCATGGAGGTAGTATCACTCTCTCTATCTCTAATACCAAACTTGGGTCGGTGATCCCGTGCCAATCAGTCTGGAGGCAAAATAGGGCAATAGAGCACTCAGGTGGCTGGCAGGCAGTCTTAAGCCTGAACCTGCACTATATGACCCAGTGAGGAAAGGTTTGAGGAGGGTGGGAAAGAAGAAAGGTGTCCCTTGACTCCCTTCTCCTTTCCTCCTCTTGAAATCTCTCTCCACCCCCAGCCCCACCCAGTTAATCCTAAACAGTCCCACAAGACCCCTGTTCCAGTCTAGCTGTAGCCTGGAAAAGGAACACTCTGGTTAGGGGCTAGGGATACCCTGTAACTTTTTGGTGCAGGTTCCCACTTGTATTGCATTCCACTCCTAATTTCATGGTGCAGTTAAACCAAATCCATAAATAGTAGTCTTTATCCTTCAGAATAGTCATCATAATACATGGTAATTTCTTTTCTTGATAAGGTATTTTAACACACACACACACAATTTAAACTTCTGATGTGCTCTGTGTGATAAACTGTCTTGGAATATCTTCCTTCTCATTGTGCTATTTTATTTCTTACTTTATTTATTCCAGACTACTTCTTTAGGCACCCTGGCTGATGATGCCACAATGGCCCTTACCTTTGGGTGATGTGGCCTTCATTGGTCTCTTTCTTTCCCAGCCAAAAGACCACACATTTCCTTCACACAGTATACTATCAATTCAATTTCAATTTATTGTTTGGAGCCAATGGCCATCACAACACACTATAAAACATTACAACATTAAAACAGTTAAAACAATTAAAACAGTCAAAAAAGTTAAAACAGTTAAAACAGTTAAAACATTAAAATCTAAGTAAAACAACAAATAAATGCACATTGTCTTGAATTAATATGATATACCTTTTTATATTATCAACCTTGCTCAGGATCAAGGTCTACACCTACCAAAAAGGCTTTTCTTAACTTTGATGCTGCTAGGGCGAACAAAGCTACCCTGTAGCTTACAAAGTTGTCTGTATCTGCCAGCAGCCACCTGATTTGAAAGTCCTCCGAGTGTCCTCCCAAGAAGTTTTGAAAAGGGAGGATGAATTTAGTCCGTGGTGATCTATAAAGCCGGCAGTATAGGACATAGTGAACCACATCCTCACATCCTCAACTTGGCCTGCTCCACATACACACAAGCGTTCACTTACAGGGCTGGCTACAGAATCTCCCCTTCAGAAGTTCCGTAGGCATCATGTTGGAGTCTTAATTGTGTAAAAGCTCGCCTGACAGGAAAGAAGGTTAGTTCTTTAAGATATAGAGCTAACTTCCCACCCCTCTTAACTTTCTGAGAGTCCCTCTCCAGTTTGTGCCACTGAAGTGCTTCTGGAAGAGGTAGACCAGGGGTGTAGACGCTCACAGGGCCGGTGCTACCATTAGGCCAACTAGGCAGCTGCCTAGGGCGCAGGGCTAACGGGGGTGCCAGAAATAGGGAGGGAGGGCTCAAGTGGGAAGGGGGGGCACTAAATATCTGATCTTGCCTAAGGCACCAAACTGCCTTGCACCGGCCCTGGACGCTCAGGGCAGGGAGGCCCGTTGAAGCCGGTGGTTCCAATGTCAGTGGGGTGGTGTATCCACTCCAGGTTTCAGCCTGAAAATTAAAGGAGCTGTCCGTGGTGCTGAACCTTTTTCCTTTTCTTTTTTTGCCACTGGGATAGCTCCTTAAAAGTTCAGACTGCAGCCCAGAGTGGATACACCACCCCACTGGTATTGGCCTCCACTGCCAGAGGCCAAATTTGACCTGCCTGGGGTCACAATCTGGTCCTCCAGGGTTTCTCAGATGCCTCCACCCCTTTCTCCTGACCAGGTTTCCTGGCTTTTGCGCAGTTTTTTCCCCCATTCTGAAAGGCTGAAATGCCTCTCCTGCAGCTTAATTACTGGCAGTAAGAGGAGCTTTAAGCTAAAGTATGCTGCTGTTTCCCAGTATTTGGGGGGGGGGGTTGGCCCTGCCTCTTTTGCCTTCACCCCTCACCACTGAAATGCAGCCCCTGAGAGCTTCTCCAAAATGGAGATCAGTCCTTGGGTTGATAGAGGTTCCGCACCACTAAGGTAGATAGACTCACGGGTATCTGGGTCATTACCCCCCCCCCAAAAAAAGGAAGCCCTGGCATTTAGAAGTCCCAGGATTGAGCCATAGTGAACCCTAGCTCAAATGAACACCTGGTTCTCGTCGAATTCCCCTCACTGGGTGCGGCTTGTCGCGATGTCCAAACCCAGCGAAGGTGGGTGGGTGGGGTGGTTAACAAACCTGTTCTAGGGTTGCTGGAACCCACCCCTCGCCATGACAAGCTGCGCCCAGCAAAGGTCATTATATAAATCGGGTGGCACACAGCCAGCATTTTATAGGGGTGGGTAACAAGCCACCCACCATGGCTTATGACAACGCTCGTGTAATGCGAACCCAGCCAATGTAACTGTGTGCATGCCATGCCATCTAGCCTTCATCTGATGGTCCTGATCCCTGGAGGAGCAGCCCCACCAAGCCTTGATTCTGAAATGGCTGGAAGATCTTAGCGCCATGCACTCAAGAGCTGTGGCCATTTCATTGCAGCGCGTGACATAATACGCTGAGCCGCAAATTTACGATTGTTGGGACCCCAATTAGGTGCTACATTTATAATAAAGTGCCTGTTATAAAGTATCGGAAAGGGTTCCGGTACACTCATGTTCCCAAGTGCAGAAAATGCATGGGAAGGGAAAATTTATTACCCCAAACCATACATAAAATATACTACATCCTTTAATCTTATGTTTCTTGAGGAACTCACCGCTACTTAACTCATTAATAACATTAAGGCATTCCATTCATCTTAATGACTGAAAAATACTTTGAACCTGGGACACAGAGAATAAGTAGACAGTGCGGAAGAAAGCTTGACTTCACTGAGGTCAAAAGCAGGACTCCAATTGACTTAAATGGGGTCAGGATTTCACTGTTTATCACCAAGGCACTCTGCATGGGCTTCTATTATGGAAAGATTTACGGAAGTGTTCCTGCCAACCTGTTCTTTTTAAATTTAAAAACTCAAGAGAGAGAGCATTTTAAAAACACACACAATTACATCATTAACTCCTTTTAAGATCTCCAGAATATACTTGGCACCCAGTTCAGCTGACGGTTTTGCATTTAAACCAATTTACAGCTCCAGTATTTGCAACTGTTGTTCAACATCTTCGCGGTGCTGATATATGCAACATATTTTGTGACAGTAACATTTTATGGCCCATGAGTGGACTGATGAAGCAGCATTGTAGAAGTTGGAGTGGACCAGCCCAGGGATTCCATGATACCTGCTCTGAAAGGAGCTCACAGTCCTTCCACCCAAAAATCTACTCCAGATACAACATTTATATACCTCTCCACATCTAAACAAGAGTCTGGAGCGGTGAACAATAAAAGATAAACAGTGCAATCCTATGGCCCTTAGACATTTAGATATAACTAGACAGCCATAGCATTATTCGGGGTCCCAGCTCCGACCTTGGAAACACAATCTTGGAAAAGGGCTTTTTTGGGGGGGTGTTATGGGGAGCGGGGAGTGGGGGAGGGGAGGAGACAGGCGCCGCCACAATACGAGATATCCGGCAGTGCCTCAGCCTCCTTCCCTCGTGTACTCTGACACACGGCACTTAGACAGCCTAAATCAAACACTGTTTAAGTGTTTTGCAGGGCGGGAGGTGCACGGAGGCGACCTTTGCCTCTACGCTCCTCCCGCCCTGCATAGGTTGCCCATAATCCTCTGAGTTCAGAGGGCTACAGGCATCTCGATTGGATTGCGCCCTAAAAGAATAAAACACCATATTAAAAGTTTTTTTTAAAAAAAACACACAATACCAATAAAAACCGTGGCTGGTCAATCAAGGAAGGCTTCTTGAAATAAAATTGTCTTCTGGAGGAACCCCAAAAGCAACGCATTGTTGGTGTCTGCCTGACCTCCAGAGGCAGGGTTTTACAGGAAGGGAGCTACACTCTGGGTGGACTCCAACTGGGCACAGGTCCAGGCAGAAGCACCAGGAGCATCCCCTCTGACAACATCAGTGACTGGGCAGGTTGATAAGGGGGAAGGCTCTCTCAAGTATCCTGGTCCCAAGTTGTTTAGGGCTTTATACACTAGTAGCAAAACCTTAAACCTGGCCCAGAGCAGTTCCCTCAGCAATGGAGTTGCATGCTGAAACGGGGCAGCTCCTGACAACAGCCGAGTTGCTTCATTCTGCACTAGCTCCAGCTTCTCGGACAAGCCATAAGGGCAGCCCCACACAGAGCTTATTGCAGTAATCCAGTCTTGAGGTTACTAGCACCTGTACCACTGTGGCCAAGCTATCCCTGTCCAAGAGAGGCCATAGCTGGCAAACCAGCTGAAGCTGGTAAAAGGCACTCCGAGCCGCCGCAGTCACTTGGGACTCCAGCAACAGTGATGGATCTAGGAGTACCCCCAGACTACGAACCTGATCTTTCAAAGGGAGTGCAACCCCATCCAGAATAGGCAATGAGCCTATATCCCAGACTTACCCCAAAAACCGGCCCAAACCTTCTTGATTTCAGCAGTATAATATGTTGCTGCTATAGTTAAACAATTGGGAGTCAGAAATCACTCCTGATCTACTGGAAATCATCCAGAAAACTACCAGTAGATCTAGATCTACCTGCTGCATAGAGCATCCTGCACATGATCAGTGTCTGTCGGTGATGGTTTTTACCTTTGGAAAGCTGGTTTTAGCTCATTTATGTGAATAATTGACTTTTACTGGTGCTGGTATTCGTTTTATTTTTTCAATTATCCTGGATTTGTTAATTGTTGTATTTTTATTGATTGAAATTTGTTTTATCTTGTATGTTGCTTAGAGAAGTGTATATTTTATAAAGTCACTAATAAATATAACAAGATAACAACAACAACAACAACAACAACAACAACAACAACAACCTGTTGTTATGAAATGACACAGCAGTTTATTTAATCACTCCTTTAATAAGGGACCATCGCTCAGGGGTAGAGTACATGTTTGGCATGCAGACGGACTCAGGTTCAATCTGTGTCCTCTCCAGGTGAAAGGATCATGTAGCAGCAGGTGACAAGAAAACCATTCCTAGGTGCTGGACAGCTGCCACTAGTCAGACTAGGTAATACTGGACTAGACTAAACCATCACATGCCCAGTAATTGTTGCTAAGAGAAACAAAGGCTGAGCGATCAGGAACAGCTACTGCCTCCTCTCGCTCACCCTCTTTCTCTTTCTCTCTCTAACCTTCTGTGGCACAACTGGGAGGATTTGGATTAACTAAGAGCTGGTGCCTGAGTTTTGCTTTCTTCCTCCTCCCTCCCAATCCCTTTTCTTTTTGTGCCATGGCTTTTAGATTGTAAACCTGAGGGCAGGGACTGTCTAATATTAATCTTTGTAAGCCACTCTGGGAGCCTTTTCTGGCTGAAGAGCAGGATAAAAATGCTGTAAATAAATAAATAATAAATAATTAGTGGGCAGAATCCCCACTACTGCACTGCACAGAGGAAGAATTTAGGTGAGCAAGTGAAAATATATTGTGGCTGCTCCTTCCTATGGCCAATCCTGTGTACAGCCCAGAGAGAATGAGTGAGCAGGCAGAGGTGGCTGTTCATGTGCTCTCTGAGCACTGGCCCAATCCACCCTGCTGAGGTGCCCAGAGAGGATGAGCAAGAGAAGGACAGTGGGGGCAGTCGCTGCCTTCTTTTGCTTGCACCTTTCCCTGCTCCCCCACCCAGCCCCAGAAGCAAGGGCGGTTCTAGGTACTGCAAAGATCCAGGGCTCAGGCCCATGTAGGACCCAGGTTTGATTCCCACCATCTCCAGGTAGGGCTGGGAAAGACACACACCCCCACAGCTGAAACCCCGGAGAGCCACTGCCCATCAGTACAGACCGGTCTTCCGCAATGTAGTGACTTCCAGATGTTTTGGACTACAGCTTCCATCGGGCCTGGACAGGGATGCTGGGAATTGTGGTCCAACACATCTGGAGGGGGCCACTTTGGGGAAGACTAGTTTAGACAATATGGAACCAGTTTAGCCTTCTCCAACCTGGTATCCCCGCAGCTGTGCTGGACTGCAATCCCCATGGGCCCTGCTGGCTGGGGATGACGGGAGTTGTAGTTCAACACATCTGGAGGGCACCACGTTGGGGAAGCCTGGTTTAGACACGGCTGCGTTAGCTCCACGTTGGGGAAGACTTGTTGCGCTGGCTCCGCCTTCTCCAACCTGGCGGTGTCCCCCAGCTGTGTTGGCCATGCCCGCTGGCCCTGCTGGCTGGGGATGCTGGGAGTTGTATTCCAACACGTCTGGAGGGCGCCATATTGTGAAAGGAAAGCTGAGCTAGATGGCCCCATGGTCTCATCTGGTTTGCAGTCAGCCTCCTAAAGCTCCTCTATCCGTGTCCAAGCCTGCGTCCACGTGAGCCAGCACTTTAGAAGCAAGCGCTTCCGTACTCTTGGCACACACTTTATAAAGTTTATATCCAGGAGAGGAATAATTAGGAGGGGAGGAAAGTCTGGATTTGAGGGCTTGTGCTTGGGCAGAGGCCGCGCAGGCAGCCTCCCGCTTCGCTTCTCAGCATCAGAGAGTCCCGTTTGGGTCTCCATGGTAACAGGTGGGCGGGCGGGCGGGCAGGCAGGACGAGGAGAGGGAGGGGGAGGGGGAGAGAAAGTAGGACGGAACTCTCACTCTCTGGTCACCTGATCGGGCTCTGCGGGTCACGTGATCCCGTTTCCATCGTCGCCATTTTGAAGCAGTGCTCCCTGAAGAAGGAGGAGAAGGGGGCAAAAATCCCTTTGGGAAGGTGGGTGTGAGGGTAGCGCGGTGAGGTGGGGCCCGGCCAGGAGGCGGGGGAGAGCTGGCCTTGGGGGAGAATGAGGGACGGAGCGGGGAAGGTGCTTTCCGGGGGAGGAAAGCGGCTTCTCGATCGGGGACCCGCTGAACAAGTGCTCTGTCTCTTCCTTCGCGGTAACCGAAGGAAAGAAATGAAATGACATTTGAAAAATAAAAACAGGCGAATGGGTTTGTTGAGACCGAAGCTTTTGTGGATCAGAGTTCATTTCGGCAGGTGCATGAAGTGTTATCCTCGCATGGCAAAGTGTGTGTGTGTGTGTGTGTGTATAATGCTCTCGCGCGCTCTCTATACACACACACACGTGTGTGTGTGTGTATACATATGTCACAGGTGGATTCCGGGGAGGAGGGAGAATATAAGCCATGGGGCCAAAAGGAAATGAATTGCAAAAGGTACAATCGTGACATTTCTTGGCCTTTTGCACTCACTGTTTGCAATTTTTTTTCCATTCTCCTATTATTGATCTTCGGTATCAATAAACCCACTAGCCTGCTTTTCTTTTTATCTGCCAGATAACGTTTCATGCACCTAGTATATGAAAGCTTATGCCACAGTATATCTGTTCGTCTTTAAGCTGCCGCTAGACTGTTCTTCTTGCTGTAACAGGCTCACACAGCTACCCTTGTAGAATTTGCCCCGGGCACAAATTTACATGGGAAAGCCCCCCTCTCCGTCAACCTTGCATGAAGAAGAGTTGGGGTTCCTTTTCTCTCTGCCCTTCTGGGGTATCTGTGCCCTCCTGCATTTCATTCATTTGCTGTTCCATCAATGTGCGCCATGCCTTACAATTTAACCCAGAAAAAGACAGGTCCCTGCTCTGCAGTCTTTTAAGGATATATACGTACACAGATCCTTTGTTAGCAGCAGTGTTAGAGCTCCCATCTTCCTCCTTTAATGCTGTTACAGCCCCTGAAGCCTGGAAGAGGATTTTTCCTCTCCCTGTGAATCTGATCCTCTTCCCTTCAGATCCAGTTGCTCATATACACAATTATCCTAACCAATGAGTTCTAAGAAGGCTCCCCTGAGCCTTTCCCAAGTCCTCATTCTTTCAAGCTTCAGTTACTATTTATTATCATTGCCAGCTATAGGTTATTTCTGTAGTACTTCAGATTCTCAAAACAGGTTGAAAAGGAGGAGATGTGGTTCGAAGTCACTCATTGAACTTCAGGGCTAAGTGGGAATTTTGAAACTCGATCCTCTGCCCATTGCATTATCTCTTCCCATCCTTCTTTACATTGGTCTTTAACTGGTGGGTTGAGATCCCCTACAGGGTTGCAGCTTGACCTAAGGTGCAGCTTGACCTAAGGTGGGTCACAACAGCAACACTACCACCATACAAATATATGGGAAAGAATTAAGAAATGGGTCCCTAAATGCATTTTGGATTAAAAGTGGATCTCAGTTCCTAAAAGGTTGAAGGATGGTGCCCGTCACAACTCAATAGCTCTTGCGGTTAAATTAAGCCATGGTGGGCTGTCATGTGAACCAGGTCATTGTGGTTTGTGTTTAGCGAGCTCAGTGAGGCTGTGAAATGCTAATAAAGGAGTTGGAAACCCTCTATCTGGCATTCTGTTTTCAAAGGTATTGCAAAAGGAACATCGTTAGTACTTTTCCTGGCACAAAGTCATAACAAGCTAGCAAATTCTTATCAGCCTGAACTCTTTTGACTGCAATGTCAACAGTATATATTTCTTTAGATTAAACAAAAAAAGTTCATTTCTTTTGTGGAAAGTGAAATATTACTGATCAAAGATAAAAGATACAAGCATGGTATCATAAAACTAATTTTCTATTACTTTTTTGCTTTAGAATGCAAAAGAAAGTCTGTTTAATCCTAGATATGGTAGTATTTGAAAATGAAAGATATGATAAATCATGTGAAGGTTATGTTCTTTAATCTGGTGCTATAACTGCATTTGTACAATACACCTTCCTTTTAGGATGTTCTTGCAATGTTTGTTTTATGGGTGAGCCTTTACCCCTAGGTATGGTGATCAAGTATATGGGTCTACTTTCAGGATATGTAGCACAAGAAGTTGCCTTATACGATCAGATGTTTGGGCCTTCTAGTCCTGTATTGCCTACTCTGACTGACAGTTGTTCTCCAGTGCCTTCAGTAAAGGTCTTTCCCAGCAGTGTTACTGAGATCCTTTAAGTGGAGATGCCAAGTATTGAACCTGGGACTATCTGCAGGCTAAGCATGTGCTCTGCTACTGAGCTATGGCCCTTTCCCAGGCCCTTTATGACAGTGGCCATTATCCAGCACATAGTTATCTATGCAGAAGCTCCACTGAAATCAATGGCAATTAAGTACCTATAACTGTGGCCAGAACAGCACATTATGTGTAGTTTGGTAATTGTCCCCCCCCCCCAGGGCTTTCTTTTATACCATAAAGCACCTGTGTTTGGATTCAAGTTGAGCAGAGGATGGGGGGGAGGGGGGCGTTTAACTCTTTCTTTCCCAGCCATTATCCAAAATTCTGCCCTTCCTGCTGATTTTCTCCCCAAGAAATAAAATATATGAGGCCCCCATAGCTTTCATCTCTTATGAAGAAAAGCTGCTTGGGAGGGGGCTGACTTTAAGTGGGGAAACGACTGTGAATAAAAGGGTTAATCAGGTCCTCTCTCTCCTCTCATCTCTCCACACACATCCCTCAGCTACTTTACCTGACAAAAGAAAGCCCTCAGGGGGAAATGGAATTAAAGAACCAGTTTAACTCTTAATTCCACCCTGTGTTGTGCAGGAGACTGTCAAATGTTGATTTTATCAGCTCTTTCTGGTAAATGTTGATCATCACATGAGGAAGGATTGTCAACTTTTGCTGATGAGCTAGAAGCTGGAGATTGTCAACATTCCTGGGAACAAAAACACTACATATCTTAGCTGTAGAACCTTGTATGTGCCAGCAAATCACCAAAGGTTCACTGTGCACTGTGCATAACAATATTCCACCTGAGAGAAGATTACAAGTGCAGGAAAGGAAAGATAGGTGACAATCATTCCTCCCTTGGCAAAGGGGAATTGGAGCCAGCAATTCCCTCATACATCTCACTTTTTAAAAACCGTTCCTCAGTTTGTTTTAGAGTTAGCATGCTTCTGATAATAACGAACAATTATTATTGATGTTGAATCTACTTTTCTCATTAATTAAATTGTTATGCACTCTGAAACACAGTGGCCGCATTCAGATGATCATGTCAGCTTAATAAGCCTTTTGCCCATGCATGCAGCCTCTTTGCTATGCAAGCAATGAAACCAGGAAAACTTTAACCATAATTTCCCAGTTTAGACGAAACAGGAAACAATGATTAGGAGCATCTTGATTTGATTGCTCGTGCCACAAAGGGGCTGCATGCCCAGGCAAAAGATTCATTCATACCTTAAGTTATTAAGTAGAGATATGATTGACCAAAGTGGGCCATTGTCTTGTACAAGTTCTTTAGAATTAGTTTTTCCTGTCTGTAAACTGGAAGGTTTACAGTAAGCAATAAAATTAGATGTTCTGGGAAATAAAATAAAATATTCTTAAAGACCCAAAGCATTGTGGCACTAAAGAGATTAACAATGCATTGTGGTATATGTTTGCTCAGAGGTAAGTCTTCCTGAGATCAAATGGGGCTTAGTTGCAGTTGCAGATACATGGGTATAGGATTGTAGCCTACCAGGAGCATTTTTGCACAGAAGTAAGTCTCACTGAGTTCAGTGGACAGTCTGATAAGTATATGTAGGATTATGGCTAATTGGTTGTTGCATCTTGAGCATTCACTGGCAAACCTCTGCTAATCACATACAACAAATGCCTTTAAAAGGGATGTGCATTTTGAAGTTTGACCATATTTCGTAGGTACAGCACTTGTTGATTTCATTATAAAATAGTTCTTGTATTGAGGGTGTGTGTGTGTGTGTGTGTATAAAAACAATAAATACAAATCCTTCTGCGTTCTGTTCCTTTTTAGATCCAAAATTTTGTCATTTTAAATCTGCCTGAATCTTAAGAAAGAACTGTCAAAGTGTAATATCGAACTCCCGGGTTGTCATTCTGTTGTCATTACAGTTTTAACTTACCGTAAGTGAATACACTTGTAGCTGGGGACTTCTCTATGGTTTTCACACCATAGCAAGTGGTGGTGAGGAACCATTGATATGTGCTTGTTTAATGGCATAGTATTTGCAGTAAATTACTCTGCAAATGAAATTCATTCCTTGCCAAGTTGAACAATTGCTTACAGCCTTCTTAAAGTGTTAAATACACAGCAAATTTTGTCTAGCTTGGTTTAGAATAGTTGTAGAAGTTTTCAATTTTGCAGTAATTTTTTAATATGTTTCTGTTACTAAACAACATATGAAGCTTGAATTATGGAGTTGGGAAACATGGTGACTTTCACCCTAAACAAAACTGTCTGAAAGTAGATCATAGTTACATATGCTGTTTTACTTTGGTGTGCTTACAAACTTGATAGACAATAATCATTTGTATTGATTTTTAAACCATTACTCGCTCAGGGTGGACTAATTCTTTAGAAATATTTCTAACCAAATAATTTGATTAAGTACTCAAATGCTTAATAACAGGTCTGTCTTATTAATGTCTTTCCAAAGTTTAGTGCCATGAACATTTTCAATTAGCTATGGAGAAGGAACTCCCTAGGCACTCACAAGAGATCCAACAGACTGATGTTCAGTTCAGAGAAATTCTGCACTGGCACATAGCGATGGCAAGAAGAAGGATTGGCAAGAAGAAGGACTAGTTTGGTGTAGAGATATAAAATGTCCGTGGTTTTTTTCCAGCGGGTTTTTTTTCCAGCGGGTTTTGCACAGAAGCACCCGATTCATGTGCTGATACAAAGCAAATTTTAATAGTGGGTGAATAATCTGTGCATCTGTTTCATGTATTTATTATTGGTCACTGAGGGGACAGTCTTTTGTGTATTCATGGCCATTGAAATGAACAGGGCTTGCTTAAGACTCAATCATAGATTTATTATCACATTTCTATCTTTGGGTCCCACAACCTTGATGTTTTGTTTTGTAACACAAACATTTATACATTTTTTTCTTTTTAACGTTTCAGTTAGTATGGAAGAAGGCAGCGACATTACAGCACTAGTCTCAAACATTGGGGAACAGGAAGCTGTGCTGATCTCTGAGGCAGTGATAAGCCCAACCTCAGAAAGTGCTGAAGACCAGAGGAAGTGTAACCCTGATCCACTAATCCAAGTCATCCAAAAGCTAAGCAAGATCGTTGAGAGTGAAAAATCACAGAAATGTCTTTTAATAGGGAAAAAACGCTTGCATCCCGACATGCTGTCACTTGAGTCGCAAAACCTCCCGGAGATCCCAGCTAAAATAATTGAACTGCCTGCCCTGGGCACCATAAATGTAGAAGATTATTATGTGACGGACTGTCCTCCACAGAGTAGAAGGAATGTGGTTTGCTACCAGTGTAGTCTCTGTAAATCTCTGTCTCCCACTCTTCCTCTGCTAAAAGAACACATAAAACAACACGGTCAGCAGAACGAGGTAATACTTATGTGTTCAGTCTGCAATTTTGCCACTAGAAGCCTAGAGGAGTTTGAAGCTCATGTCAGGCATCACCCAGAGAATGGTGACAAAACCCACACTCTGTCAAAGGAGCAGCAATGTGTAAGCCTTTCTAATACCACTTTGCATGGGTCAGTGGAAAGTTTTGTCAAAGTAGGCATAGATCCGGTGGCCCAGCCTCAATCTCCACATGTGACTGAGAAGGCAGGACGGAAATGGTATACTTATGAGCAATATGGAATGTACCGATGCTTAATTTGTAGCTACACTTGTGGTCAGCAAAGAATGTTGAAAACACACGCCTGGAAGCATGCAGGTGAAGTTGATTGCTCGTATCCCATATTTGAGGAAGAAAACGAGCAAGCTACATTGTCAGACTCCTCTGTATCAGCTGTTCCTCACAATGTGGATACCGTTGTTCTTTCATTAGAAAATCATGAATTGGGTGTCTGTAGTGACCAGGCCGTTCAACTCCATATTTGTAGTCCCGAGCAAATGACTTATAAAACTTCGCCAGCAGACGAACATATGAAAGAAGACACAGTCCTCAGTCATTCAGCTGCACTTTCACCCACAGGCAAAACGTTAGAGGAAACTATGTCTGATGCCGATCTGGAACAAGATAATTTGATAACCGATAGCTTGCTTTCATCAGCCCAAAAAATTATTAACTGCAGCCCAAATAAAGAAGGCCATGTTAACGTTATAGTAGAACGTTTGCCAAGTGCCGAAGAACCTGTCTTGCAGAAGTCTTACTCAATGGACCCTGACATCGAGGCTGAAAAAAACAAAATCTCTGAGCAAACTCGCATTGTGCGTGATGGATCAGGGGATGTTTATCACATGGATAAGAATTCTGTTGAACTTGAAGAAGTAATAATTGGATGGAGCAGCACAGAGAAGAAAGACAGTGACTTAAATCCTGGCAGAGTCAAAGCAGCCGATGAAAATGCCCCTCCCACAAGAAGAAGAACCAATTCTGAGTCCTTGAGACTACACTCGCTAGCTGCTGAAGCTCTTGTTACGATGCCGATCAGAGCTGCAGAGCTAGCCCGGTCAAGCCTCAGAGCCTTTGCTGAGGTCAATTCTGTAGGTTCAGACACTGGGCAAAGGCAAACTGATGGTGGCTATGTAGCCCATTCTAAATTGGTAAGCTCCCTTAAAACAGAGGAACTGTCAAGCCTAAGCCAAACTGATTCTGCTTTCATGGAGATACAGAAGGACAAACCTGAGTTAACAGAAGGTCCCATTAAAATGGGCATTAGTATGTCACTGCTCACTGTAATTGAAAAGCTGAAAGAGAGGACAGACCAGAATGCCTCCGACGATGACATTCTGAAGGAGCTGCAAGACAATGTGCAATGCCAACCTGCAACAGATGCCAACGTGCTGGGAAGCAACCTGGTGGAATATATCCCCAATGTGGATCGTCCCTTCCGGTGTCGCTTGTGCCACTACAGCAGTGGCAACAAGGGATACATCAAGCAACACTTGCGGGTACATCGCCAGAGGCAGCCCTATCAGTGTCCAATCTGCGAACATATAGCAGACAACAGTAAGGATTTAGAAAGCCATATGATCAACCACTGCAAAACCCGAATGTACCAGTGCAAACAGTGCGAAGAATCCTTTCATTACAAGGTGAACAGTTTTGCTTTGTGTTTGCCATTCTGACTGCATATAGAAGTCTTGATTGCTTTGAACTAAGTGAACCAAAGGGTATAGCCTGGTAAACTAACTGGGGTGGCATTGCAAACAGTCTCTATCTGGGTTGCCAGAGAGGCACCATTGGGAGTACCAGCAGTGGGATGTCTGGTAAGATGCTCAGTCACTGAGTAATGGCCTTGGCATCCAAGATTGGAGGGGTTGCCAAAACCAATAAAGTTCATCCAGAGGTGGGTCAAGGAAGCTTTGGTGTCAGAACTCAATTTGTAGAGCCTTGTACAGCTACAAGAAACTAGATTTGCACCACCAGAGCATGTTCTGTTGCCTCCTGATCTCCACTTGACTTGGGAATTGGTTTTCCAACTCCCACCCAGCGTGCGGTTAAGAGATAGCATAATTAAAAACTTTGAATCTCTTTTAATTGTTTTGTTTTAGCTACCTGATAACATAAGTAAGTACTGGCAATGGTTGATGGGAGAGTAACTGGTACAGTATCAGGGTCTGACCATTACGTATTTACATGCTTTTTAAAGATTGTGTAACTTTTTGTATTCCAGAGTCAGCTGCGCAGCCACGAGAGAGAGCAACACAGCCTTCCAGATATATACTCAACGTCCTCACCTGACAGTCTAATAACTTGTAGTGAAGTGGATGAAAGAGTTGGTACTGTCTATCTTTTTGACTCACTTAGGGATTGGATTGGGCTGATTTTTAAATGTTGGGGGGCCCATCTGCAGGCTCATGAGAATCCCTTCACTGTGATGCTGCCCCATGCAGTGACACAGTTTGCCCGTCATCAACAACCCATGGTTTGTTAACCGTGAGTTGTTGAAAATGAAGCAAGAGTGAGCGAGCATACTGGTTCCCAGCTGCCCGCCTGTTCCCGCTGCGATAACATAGGGATACTGCTGCATCCCTGGGTTGTTTAACATGACACTTGAACCCAGAACTCTGGGTTGCTGGGGGACAAGCAACCCAGAGTTTGAACCCATGGTTAGTTATCACAGCGGGAGCGGGCAGATGGGAACCAGCATGCTCACTTGCTCCTGCTCATTCATGGCTACCCAGGGTTTGTTTAAACCCAAGGTAGCCGTCATGTGTGAATTGAGCCAGTGACGGTAACATTTAAAGACCTTTGCTACGTTCATTTTCCCAGTCGTGTGTAGTAGCTGAGCAACAGCACCACCATTACAGGAACATTGGTATGCAGGTATTGTATACACAGTTGAGGCAATATATGTGTTAAGGAGCTTTTAAACATTACACCCACTCCATGAAGAATCACCAGAGGAAAAGGCTTTTCAGCAGTCTCCATGTAGGGCTTTCAGTCACTTGATAGTCCATGGTTTTAAAACCTGGCAGACTGAGTACAAGAAGAAGCTTGCCTCTCTCTCTGCTACTGTCCACACCGCCTTAGGAAAGCTGATCTTCCACTGAAAGAGCCCTAGAATCAGAAGGAAATGAATGCATTTTTTCTTGATGATGCATCCTCTCCACCCCCAAAAACACCACACAAGCCCTACCTCAACTCTTACTGTGTGTGTGTTTTTAATTTTAAAACCTGAGGTTGGAAGTATGACTTGACTGAAAATGTTCTCCTTTTAATAGCATCCATTAAATGAGAATTTAAGCTTTCTAAAGTATTTTGGAAACTGTTTGTACTCAAATTATGATAGGATTGTAGGAAGGAAGCCCTCTTGTCAAACAGATGTCACCTCTATAAAACAGCCCAAACCCAAGAAGTTTATGGCACAGCATCTGTTTATTTGCGAGTTATCTGAGCAGGAACATTCGTTTCATGTTTATGAAATCTTTGGCGCCCCTGTTCATCACGGCTGTGCTATAACATTAGAGGGATCTTACCGCATATGATTGGATTGTAAATGCCTAATAATGTAGGACTGTTGTAATAACATGCATTACAGGAACACCTGCTTTTGCTGTTCAAATGAAATCAGTCACTTCATTACACACCACAGGGCTTGCCCTTCCTTCTCTGCCTACTCCTCCCCCACACACAAGGGATAAAAGCAGTTCCCAAATTAAAGCAATTTGAGAGAGAGAAATAGTTGCGTTCTGTAAAATAGCAACTCTAAGCTAGTGATATAATTGTGTGTAAAATATGATGGCGTTCGTGATTAGACAGTTAGTGCTAGCCAATATATCTTTATTTGCCAACAAACATTATTTCATTTCTTGCTGTAATTATTTAGTTAAGAAAAGTCTCAGATGCTTACTAGGCTGGTCGAAGACAATTTGGCATCTTAAGCACTTCATGGTCCATGAGTGATTCCCAGGCTCCCTGGCAGTGTCAGAGGATGCTAGGGTGCAACTCTTGAGCTGTGTCATTCTGGGTAGCATCTCTGATTGCAGACTGTGACTTGGGAGACCCCTAAAAAGAATCCCACCCAAAGCAGCCACTTGGGTTACTTGTGCAGTTGGGCCGGTCCTAATTGCTTTGTAAGAAAACATAAAACATATCCTAAATCAAATCCCTGCCGCAGTCCAACTCAAAGTGGGTATACCAAACTCTTCACAACTGTTCCTGTTAGTATTTGAAGTTTACAGCCAGACCAACCTGAAATAGAAACTTTCTGTATTACACATGTCTTCTAAAAATTGTATTGCATATGGTGTACAGTTCTGTTCACTGCACCTGAGAAAGTCTATTGCAAAGCTAGACAAGGTGCAGAAAAGGGCAGCCAAAATGATCACGAGGTTGGAGCAATTCCTCTATGAAGAAAGGTTACAATGTTTGGGGCTTTTTAGGTTAGAAAATGGTAAGGAGTGACATGCTAGAGGTGTGAAGAAAGTGGAAGTGTGGAGAAAAACTTCTAATACCCATTTCAAGCCATCAAGTTGGTAGCCCTCACTATATCTTGTGGTATAAAATTCCATAATAATTATGCACTGTGTGAAGAAGTACTTCCTTTTATCTGCCCTGAATCTCCCACTATTCAGCTTCATTGGGAGCCTCTCGCATAGATAGTGGGAGATTCAGGTCTGATAAAAGAAGTACTTTTTCACACAGCAAATAATTACTATGGAGTTTGCTACAAGATGTAGTGATGGCTACCAGCTTGGACAGCTTTAAAAGGGGATTAGACAAATTTATGGAGGATAAGGCTATCAATGGCTACTAGTCATGATGGCTGTATATTACTTCCAGTATCAGAGGCAGTATTCCTCTGAATGCCAGTTGCTGGGGAACATGAGTGGGAGGGAGCAATTTTGTTCATGTCCTGCTTGTGGGCTTCCCAGAGGCATCTGGTTGGCCACTGTGGGAACAGAATATCGGACTAGATAAGCCTTTGGTCTGATTCAGTATGGCTCTTCTTATGTTCTTATCATATAGGGGATAGGATTTCAGTCCAGAAACTTTACAGATGCGACATTTGTGATTACACAAGCACAACATACGTTGGTGTGCGGAATCATAGGCGGATTCACAACTCTGATAAACCATATAGGTGAGTGTCTCAGCAATTTTTGTTATTGGAATTTAAAGGCACAATCTTCTGCAAGCTTAGACAGAAAAAAGGCCAACAGCTCCCAGCAGGCCCCAGCCAGCTATGCTGGGAGCTCCAACCTTGGAACTGGGGATCCACACTCCGATCCCCCACCCCCTGCTCGCAACCACTGCAGAAAGAACCATGCCTGCTGGTTCTCTGAGGTTGGGAAAGCGACCTTGGAGAAGGGGTAAAGGGGGCGTTCCATGGGGAGGGGAGGAGGCCGGGCCATCAGGATACAAGATGAGGATGCTTTTAAGATGTTTTTAAGATGTTTTATAATGCTTTAAAGTAGTTTTAAGATGTTTTAATAGTACGTGTTGTGTTTTGATTTGTTTATGTATTTTATATTTTTGTTGTTCCCCGCCTCTATCTAGACGGAGAGGCGGGTAAGAATTATTATTATTATTATTATTATTATTATTATTATTATTATTATCATCATCATCATCATCATCATCATCATCATCATCATCATCATCATCATCCTGGTGGCACTCCAGCCGCCTTCCCTCCCCATCCAAAGTACTGCAACTAGATGGCCAAAATTGGCTGTCTAGCTGACTTGCAGAGTGGGAGGAGCGGGGAGGCGGAGATTGCCTCTGCCACTTCCCCTGCTCTGCATAGGATGCCCATAAGACTCTGATTGCACCCTTAGTGACTTAATTTTTTTTTTTTTAATTAAGCATAATTGTCCAGAGAATCTCACTATTTGCATGATGCATATGAAAGTTTCCCACTTAGAACTTTCATATGGATGGAGTCCCCTGCTAAAGCAGACAGCCGACAGCTCTGGAGGCCCTTAACTTGTGGTATCTTTACCTGAACAGCAGCCAGCTTTAATATACTTGACGATTAAACTGGTAGGATTCCAGGATGAATGATAAATGGCCAAACTTCCTTGAACTGTTGCTTTCCTTCCACAATGCCTAGTGTTCTTCTTAGTGCTTATATTGGCAAGTGGGTAAGATTGTTGGCAATCAGTTGCTTCTTTGTTTTTCTTCAGATGTCGAGTGTGTGACTTCGCCACAACTAATATGAATAGTTTGAAATGTCATATGAGGCGCCACCCACAGGAGCATCAGGCAGTGCAGCTAATGGAGCAGTTCAAGTAAGTGACTAACAACTTGGAAAGGGTGTAGCAGCAGCAGTCTTGTTACCTGGATAAATAGTGAGCACATCTCTGTAGATGTGCTCACAAATTGCTTGGTTAAGGGACCATCTATGTCTTTTTATTCTTTGTACATTGTTGCCATTATAACCTGGTATTCCGGAGGCTTCAGACAGTGGATAACCTTTAAAAAGATGAGTGATTGGGGTCTGGAAGCCATAAGTGGTTCTCTGAATGTATTTGAGAGGACTTTAGTTACTAAGTGATGAAGGAAATGCATTTTGCACCTCTTATCGCACACTCTTATTATCTTTATCTTCCAGGCTGAGCCCTGGTACTTGGAATATGTCCTGGATGTGGTTCTGATTCACTCTAGATCAATTGGGGCTTGGAAAAGAAAAGATGGAAGCAGATTAGTATTTTGTTTTGACAATTTGGTCAATATTTTGCATAAGTAAACTGCTAGGAACATAGGGAGCTGCCCAATACCAGGTCAGACTATTGGTCCATGTAGACCAGTGTTCTCCAACCTTGGGTCCCCAGATGTTTTTGGCCTACAACTCCCAGCATGCTGGAAGTTGTAGGCCAAAAACATCTGGGGACCCAAGGTTGGAGAACACTGATGTAGACCAATATTGTCTACGACAACTCTTCAGGGTCTCCAGCAGATGTCTTTCCCAACACCTACTATGTTTTTAACTGGAGAAGCTAGGGATTGAACCTGAGACCTTCTGTGTGCAAAACATGAACTTTACTACAGAGTTATGGCCTCTCCTTCTATTCCACTGAGGAACCTATTTAAGAAGGGCTAAGGATAATATTGTATCATTAGATCAGGGCTCTCCAACCTTGGGTCCCCAGATGTTGCTGGACTACAGCTCCCAGCATCCCTTGCCATTAGCCACGCTGGCTGGGTATGCTGGGAGCTGTAGGCCAGCAACATCTGGGGACCCAAGGTTGGAGAGCCCTGATTTAGATCAATTTGGGTATGTAGTAATTCAGCAGAATAGTTGACTCATCTCCCACATCATTTTGATCTAGTCTTTGGTGGTGGCTTTTGCCAAGTGCTTCTGAAAATATCCTGAAAGTGTGAGAATATTCTGCCTACTCCAAATTTCTCTCACATGTGCACTCTTTTTTTCTCTTTTAAATCCTTTGGTTTTCATTATAATAGCTAATATTTAATTATTCGGTTTGCCTTGGCATGAAACTATGTATTTTTCCTCCACATTTGACAGAATTACTTTTTGAAATAGATGTCTAGTACATGGTCCTTAAAAATATCATTTAAACCATCAGGATGGAAATTGGAGGGTGTGTAAAACCTCTATAATTTTACCATTTTGGACAAGTCATATTGATTTGATGTTTTTCACTTGTTGTAACCACTTCTGCTTCTTATTATTTTTTTGTTCCAGATGTTCCCTTTGTGGATATGTGTGTAGCCATCCTCCTTCCCTGAAGTCTCATATGTGGAAACATGCAAGTGACCAAAATTATAACTATGAACAAGTGAACAAAGCTATTAATGATGCAATTTCACAAAGTGGGAGGTGTGTGTATATTTTGGAGTTAAGATTTACATTTGTAATATAGGGCACAATCCAGAGACGTGAACATGTCAGTTACTTTACAATATATAGTTAAGTTTAGAGTGTTTCCCTATTGGCAGCTCCCAGTACCTCATCAAATCCTAAAACTATCCTAAAACCTAAGGGTTTTAGGGTGCAATCCGATGCATGCTTAGACAGAAAAAAGTCCTACAACTCCCAGCATTCCCCAGCCATTATGGCTGGGTGGGGAATGCTGGGAGTTGTAGGACTTTTTTCTGTCTAAACATGCATCAGATTGCACCCTTAATCCCCTAGGTTCAGAGAATAATTTGATGACCAAATGTACTGATACAAAAGCTGCCAGAATATGGGTGGGGAACCACAATGTAAATGCACTAGATGCAGTTTCCTAATAGGCAGCTCTTGTGCAATACCTCAAAATTTCTCATTAAAGTCGAAGGGAATTTAAAAATCAGTTTGGGGATTTGCTGCAATTAGGGGGAAGTATGGGGGGGGGCCCACAGGGAAAGCTGCTGTTAAGGAAATGCTGAACATAATTTGTGCAAGATTAACCTTAGTGATCATCTTTAAATCTTGTATAGTATTGAGCCTTAGCACAGGAGAATTGCCATCTGCTGAGTATTAATAAATTAAAAATAAACCACTTTCTTCCTTTCTTAGGTTCCCAGGTCAACTGCCTGGGAAGATGATAACTGAAAGTGCTGAAGACAGTTCAGTTCCTTTGACAAGTAACTCAGAGGGCTTGATGTTTTTGGACTCCTCTAATGAGACTGCTAACAAAACCACAAGTTCTGATGAAAATCAGAATCCTACTTCTACAATGAATACCTCGTGCAATTCAGACAAAACCACTAGCCTGTCCCACCTTGGCACAGAATACTGTGTTCTGCTCTTCTGCTGTTGTATCTGCGGATTTGAGTCCACCAACAAAGAGAATTTGTTGGATCATATGAAAGAACATGAAGGTGAAATTATAAACATAATTCTAAACAAGGACCATGCCACAGCTCAGAGTGTAAGCTAGATGAAGTTGCCTCTTTAAAAGATTCCTTAAAGTGCTGTTTCCCTGTGCTCTCTAACATTACCTGAAATACTTGCGAAAGAGAACTGTGAGTACAAAAAAAATATAGCGATGTTCCTAAATTTTGAAGTCTTTGTATCAACAAGAAAACGGATTATTTCACAAGCTCTTGAAGCAATTGAACAGTAAATTCTCCATTTACGGTAAAGGGCCACTGAAAACGTTATCCCCTGCCGACAGAGCCATTTTCAATGCCTGTTACTAATCCAAAGCATACTAGTATAATAGGAAATTCACACTAAGGTGTTAACTTAAGGGGTTTAACCTTCCTGCCTTGAAACTATATAAAAGGTGTCAAATTCATTTCAGATAAATTAAAAAAATCTTGACATGACTGACTATAAGATTATGAAGCAGCAGTTTCCACAGAGAGAGCGGGGGGGAGGGAGGGAGGAAGACTGGGTAACTTCTTAGGCCTTATAGTTCCTAGCTTAATTTCTTCTTTTTCAGAAAAGATAATAGCTACTGCCTGTTCCTGCTCATACAGACAGCATAACAGAAATTGGTATCTTGCTAATTATTTGGCTGGCTAGATTTTTTTTTTCTCTGTATGAGATGCTACAATAAGAGATGTTTAGAATGTATATTTAAATGTGTCTTGTTGGAACCGAACAGTTCACCAAAACCTCTTAATATTACCTATATATGTAAGCAGGCATTTAATTAGTGGTATTTCATTTCAGCATGCTGGAAGTGCCATAATTTGGAGGAGCAGATTGGGGGAGGTGGGAGCGAGTGGTCTTGGGTAAACCTTAAACCAAACTTTGAAACAATGCAGAGAAAGGTTTATCTGTTTTTTCATCAAATAACATTTAACATTTCAGAATCCAGTTACTTAGGTCTACTGGAAATAGATGAAAACTCAGTGGGTTGGATACAGAATTTGCCTCCTGCAGGTGGAAAGACTTCCATCCACAGAAGTTTACTGATCCAGTGAAGGAATTGCACTGGCAGAATGAAGAAGGCAATTTTACTCAATCCCCCCCTCACTCTGCAGCCCCATGGCCTCTGAAAATCTGGTTCGGAGGGTTGGGGGACCCTCTGGAACAGTGGGGGAGGTGGCACTGGGGGCGGCAGGGGGAAAGGAAATTGGTGAAAATCCCCCGTTTCCACCACGGGAACATTCTGAGAGGAATTTCGCTCGGGCTGCTACTGCCAACAGAAGATAATTCTGGATCCAACCCACTGGAAGTTACCATAAACAAGCTAATCTTGTGACGTTGTTATAAATTGGCCACTAAAAATCTTGCATTTGCTTAAGTGTACTTGCTCCTAAAAAGGAGCTCTTTCATACCTTGCTAAACGTCTTGAGCTTCTTTCTTTGGCTGCAATCCTGAGTACAATCTGGCTGTTTAACTCCCGTTGACTTCAGTGGGAGTTAAGCAGAATTGTAGCCAATAGACATTATTTTCTTCATGAAATTAGTGCCATGCTTCATTTGGGTGGAACCTTCTCCCAGGTCATGCCATGTTGCTGCATTTCCATTTTCTCTATTAAACAAACAGATTGTATACAAATTTGAATTATATTTCAAGAGCTGCAGAACATATTTCTTGTGTATTTATTATCTATTTATAATTATATTTTAGAAGAAATAAGGTAGAAGCCCACATGGTGCTAATTGAGTTTGGGGGCTTTTGCTAACATTTCTGAACTGTGAAGTTGGGCAAACAGAAAAGATTTTGTATATAATTTTCAAGTTTTAAATGCAGAATTGCTGAAGTACTTCAAGGCATTTTGTAAGACTGCCCAAACTAAGAGTTCTCCATCTTGATTATTTAGGGTGCAATCCTATGGAGATGAGCGCAAGCCCATGAACTCGGAGGCTCACACTCATCCAGTGCAGAATGGGAGCAGTGGCACTCCAGTCTCCTCCACTCCCTGACCCCAAAAACACCCCCTTTAACACCTCTCCAAGATCACTTTACTGACCTCGGAGATCAGTCAGCGCAGTTCTTTCCATGATGGCTGCAAGGGAGCGGGGTCAGAGCTCTGATTCGCAGCTCCAAGGTTGGAACGCTGTCTCCCTCCTCAGAGCTGCAAATCCGAACTATCCTATGGTCTCTCAAACAATGTCTCCGGGCCAAAGGATCATTCCCTCTATCTGTTGTTTCTAAATTATATGCACCAGTGCATTAAAAATGGTGACAGGGTTGTCATATAACCTATCATTTACAAGAATACTTCAAATATATGAAAGATGGGATTTAGAATGTGGATACTTTTCTGTTGTTCTTGAGGAATAGAACACATAGGGGGAAATTGAGAGGGAATGTTTAATATTCAGGGTACTGTATTTAACTTTTTTGCTATAAACTCTTAAGATTAATTACAATGAGCTTCAGTCACAAAACTTGATAAAGTACATCTGGCTACTACAGTTACTTTTTGTATTCCGTTCACATATTGGTATTGTATTCTCAGCATGGACTTCCAATGTGCTCAGAAATAGGAAATCATTGGGCAACTATTTAATATCTCAGCTAGGAGCAGAGTGGAGACTAAACAACAAAGGCCGACACTGAAACATTCTTGAGACTGGCTACAAGTAGCTGGCACAGAAAAAGTAGTGTAGCTATTTTAAAACAATATCCTCATTTGTCCAGATTTTTTGAAGCATTGCAACATCAAAAAGAGATAGAAAATCCAGAGTAATTTTTCTAATATCTGAGGTCATGCAAAGTGTAAACATTCCACCTATATTTCTACAATCTATTTACTGCAATTAGTTTAAAACTTGGTAAAAGAAATTACCAAAGTAATAGATTCATTTTTAATTTATCTTTCAAAACCATGGTGGTAGTTTTTTGCCATGAACCTTTTATTTTATTTTTTTAATGGATCATGCCTCTTTACTACACTACAAGAAATTTGTGAAAATATGAGCTTATAAAATAGGTACTTATTGAAGTTAACTATTAATTTTTAGGCATCTAAATATTTGTTTTTCAAATAACACCGTATGTGAGGAACAATAGAAATGAATTTTGTATATGTAATCTTTCATTAACTTGTTACTGTTAAACAGTAAGTGGATTGTTTTGGGTTTTTAAAAAAAATGACTTATAGCCTCAATACTAAAAAGTACCTTCATTTACCTTCATTTGCACAGGATATGAGCATACTGACATTTTCATTTTAGTGTCCACATGTTGCCATTAGTTCACTCGTCAAATGTACACACTTGTCATGTAGAAGCCCGAAACTAGTTTATTGATCATGTTTCCTGCCTTGGAAAGTGTTGCAGGGTGGTCTATTTGGGTGTAGGGATTTTTGCTTTTTTGTTGTTTAAGAGCACTTTTCAGACATATGGCATGTCTTCCCTTTCAATTTTAGGATATTAGTAAGATTAAATGCTTGGACTCGTACTGCTAACTATAGTGTTCTTGGGTTTTTATTATTATTAATTTAATTTATGTAGGAGCAAATTCAGTGCGCCGAGTTATAATTTCAGTCTTTGCTCCTAGTTTTTATGGTTCCATTATGGACAAAGTTCCCATTTATATTTCTGGCTGCAATACTTACATATATTTGCTTGGGAGTAGATTTCGTTGAAACCAGCTGAAATTATTTCCAAACAGATGTGGTGCAGATTGCATCCTTGCGGAGTAGTGCTCATCCATTTGTACTCAGTGGGGGAAACTATTCTAATGGATCCACATGCTGCATTTCTTTGGGCTGGCCAAATGTGATATAGGCTGACTGGGGTGTGTGTATGTGAGGGTAGTGGAATCAGCTTGCATACCTTGCCTCATCCTGCCTTCAGACCCACTGGACATCTACACATTACAAGCAGTATTTACATTTGGGCCTATATGCATAAAATCCAGTGGATAAGGGGCCAAGCTATGTGCTTGTTCTAGAAAATGTTAACCAGTGTGGTGGTTTGCGCCTTTATATGTGTATACTGTACATTCATTGCATCCAACGCATGATCTCAGTGGGTTTGGAGGTAAGATGGCCACTCCAGGCATGTGCGATGGGCTGATGCGATCCACTCTCTTCTCCCTGCCCCAGTAGGCTAAACCACACCCTGCCTGAACCAGCCCTTTGATTTCAGTGTAAATAACTTACTTGGAAATATGCTATTAAAATCAACGGGACTTGCTTCCAATTAAGTGTGGCTTCAGCAGCTTCACCAGTAGAGGCTGTCTTTCTTGCAGCACTACACATTGTCCTTCGTTTGAAAGACATACTGGGATTCAGCCAGTTACTGCATTTCAAAGCACTTATTTAATCATTAAAATAAAAATGTACAGTTGGTGCTCAAAGTAATGTTAAAATATATTTAATAGAATTTTGCATTTGATATTCATGGGCATGGGTACATATATTTTTTTAAGAAAATGAATTGTAATACTGTGGCACTGCTTTTTATAGCCAAAGTATAAAACTTTTAGAAAACTGACATGTAAAAAACTGCAGATCTCTCTCTTGCTGTATGTTATGGATAGGATGGCTTATTTTATAAGATCTTTTCCGCACATTAAGCTGCATGCCTTAAGTTCTCTCTAGGATTGTCTTGTTTGGAAACTATGGAAGCAAACTTTGTAGTACTACTTTGACTACCTTCTGAAATACTGTACATTGTTAGAATAATTTATTTTGCTTTACAGAAGTTTTGTCATGTATTGACTAATTGTATTTTGGTAATAAACTCCTATGTTGAACACATCAATACTGTGCTCGATTGAATTATATACATTTTAGAACTAAACAGAGGAAAGCTTTAGCTTGCTTGTCAATGTAGCTTTTCTATTGTTTTTAATCACACAGACACCTTCCCCAGTACGGGGATACTGACCTAATTTAAAGGGTTTTTTATGGAGTGCTGAGATGATATATATGATTCATTTGAATAATAAAGCAGTAAATACTAAAGATGATTTTTCCCACCCTTGTGTTCTCACCAGCAGGGTAGCCTTGCATAAATTGTGACCCACTAAGCCAGGGGTGCAGAACATCAGACCTGGGGGTCCAAATCCAGTTCTTGGGGATCCCCAGATAGCTATGCCCCCTTTCCCCCCAACCACTGATTGGTGGTTTCCCAGCTTTTGAGCAGTTTTTCAACCATTGTAAAAGGCTGAAATGCTTCTCCTAAAGCTTAGTTACTGGCAGTTAGAGCTTTAAGTTAAAATATGCTGATCTTTTTGGGGGGCTGGCCCCACTCACCATTGGAATGCAGCCCCCGAGAGCTTCTCCAAAATGAAATTCAACGCTCGGGCTGAAAGAGGTTCTGCACCAAGCCATACCTGGCCCACCAGCAGCTTGATTTTATTGTCTACCTGGAACTACAAAAGCCAGAGTGCTTATCAAGGACTGTGGCAGGCTACAGCAGTCTTTCCCAACTCAGCGCCCTCCAGATGTTTGGGACTTCCAACTCCTATCATTCCCAGCCAGCATGGCCAATAGGAATGCTGGAAGTTGTAGTCCAAAACACCTGAAGGGCATCAGGCTGGGGAAGGCTACATGTATAAGCTGTATTCAACTGCATCACAGGTTGTGTGAGTTTACGCTAATGTTGCTGGACTACAGCTCCCAGAATCCCTTGCTGGCTGGGTATGCTGGGAGCTGTAGGCCAGCAACATCTGGGGACCCAGGGTTGGAGAGCCCTGTTCTAGTGATTTTAATCTAACTTGGTACTTTGCTATCATTTAAGATATGCACTTAAAGTTGATTATGAGTGGATATATATATTCTTCAGCTATTTTTTGATTCTTAATTGGTACATGTATAAAAGCTTTGCGATATCTATAAAACAGCATTGCTGCGGTCTGTATCTTACCAGACCACCCCTTCTGGCCTTTCCAACATAAAAGGCATTCTACGAAAGAAAACTGGATTGGCCGTGGAGAATTAAGAGTACAAAGGAAGCCGGATCCTCTGACTGGTAGTTCCGTGTCTTGTGCCAAGCTCTTGCAAATGGAATGTTTGGCAAAAACTGGTGTAATGCGGTTTTATTTAACTGGAAAAAATATGTCCCGTCTTTTTTTCTGTTAAAAAATATCTTCCAGGTGGCTTAACATTTCAATTAAAAAGTACAATAAATAGGTTAACTATTTTAAAAATCCAAAAAACAAAATAAGCAATACAAAACAGCCAGCAGTAGGGTACAGAAGATACTGCCAAAATGGTTGATATGAATTACTATTAAAAATCTCATGGGACAAACTTGACCTGGGACCGCAAAAGTAGTAATGACGATGGCAGGCTTATCTCCCTGGAAAGGTACTGGGGTACCACCACAGAGAAGACCCTCTGTCTGGAAATTCTGCTTTTCCTTAAGAATTGGCCTGCAGGATCAGATCAAAGATCTTTCTCATCTAACACGTCGTATTCATTTAATACTTTGCTTCTAACAGTAACCTCTGGGAAACTCACAGGGAGGACATGAAGGAAATAGCTGTTTCTCCTGTTTCTGCTAGTCGAAAGTATACACACTGCCTCCATCTGTCTTAGAGCCAAAAGTAGGAGGCTGAAAGTCCTATATTATTCTTCCTTATTACCAGAGTTTGAATTATGGTGGGGAAAGGTAAGGGACCCTTAATGAAATGTACAACCCCTCCCCACCTCGACTTCCACCAAAATTAGCCAAATTATGCCCCGTCCCCGTAGCCTTATAAAAAAATAGCCAAGGGGTCTGTAATCCAAGCATGGCCTATCCCCCCCCCCACACACACACACACACACACAGCTACTTCTGCTTTGCTACTAGCACAGTGTAAGTTCAGGCTTGAAACTTACAAAATAGGGGATATTTTGCAACTTTTCATCTGGCAAACACAGAAAAAGAGTATGTTTTATGAAACTACTTTTGTAGTATAAGAGGCAATGCTTCCTTCAACTAAAAGAACCGGGCAATGCCACTAGCTAATCACCACAGCCTGCTATTATGCCCTAACCCTACACAGCCTTCCCAAAAACCAATAAGCCTGCTCGTCCACCCCACAAACTCAAACTCCAGTTCCACAGCCCCAACGTGCCCAATTAGCTGTGTTCCTGTGCCTTTATGAGCTGCAGCATCACAGGCAAGAGATGCAAATTCCTGTCTGTCCCACACAAAAATGTAGTAACAATACTGGCACCCTATAAATGCACATCCCACACAGCTCCCCAAGTGATTTAACCAGTCTTTCCCTAGCCACTGGGCCCTCTTTCTGCCCCAAAGTTTTCCATAGTCACCATGGAGAAATCAAAATAGCTTTTAATCCCTTAGAATTCAACTACAGCTGCCAAAGTTTAATCCGGCCAAATCATGGGTGGACGGACAGTCATTCGCCATATCAACTGGTCTAAATGAGCAGGAGCTGCCTGTAACTCCAGTATAGTTGTGGGTGTTTACATTGTTTTTTAGTATTAAAAATTGAGGGAAATGTTCCTATCTTGCAACACTGCACTAAAAGGATATGAGAATGATGGCAATATAGATTGTACAGCATAAAAAGAGGATGACTTGATTGATTAAATCAAAGTGGAAAATGCATTCTCTAAAGATAACATTTAAAGAAACTGTTTTCTTTAACATTTAAAGAAACTCCATTTCCTTCCTCTTCCTCTCTTGTCTCTACTGTGATGACTTAGATTATAAGCCCTCTGGGCCAGGGGCCTCTCTTTACACACTACTACTACTACTACTATTTCTATACCACCCCATAGCCAAAGCTCTCTGGTCGGTTTACAACAATTCATAAAAACAGTGATACATATTATAAAATACAGATAATAAAAACATACAATTTCATCACACAAGTTTAAAAACCAAATTTAAAATGGCAAATAAGATAAGTTAATAAACTAAGCTTGCAGCTGACATAATGCCCCCCCCCATGTGCTATTTTGAGCTGTTAAATAATAAATGCCTTGGCATAGAGGGCAGTCTTAACCTGGCGCCAAAAAGATAGTAGAATTGGCACCAGGCGGGCCTCAGTGGGGAGCTTATTCCATAATTGGGGGGCTACCACTGAGAAGGCCCTCCTTGTTGCCACCTTCAGAGGTGGCAGTTGGAGGGGCCCAGATGTTGAACGCAGTGTCCGGGTAGATTGCGGTTGGGAGAGGCGTTCCGTCAAGTATTGCAGTCTGAAGCCATGTAGGGCTTTATAGGTTAAGACCAGCACCTTGAATTCGGCTCAGAAGCATATTGGCAGCCAATGCAAGCAGGTCAGAACTGCTGTTATATGTTCAGATCTTCTGGTCCGTGTTATTAGTCTGGCTGCCGCATTTTGCACAAGTTGCAGCTTCTGAACAGTCTTCAAGGGCAGCCCCATGTAGAGTGCATTGCAGTAGTCTAGTTTAGAGATTACCAGAGCATAGATAACTGAAACCAGGCTATCCCTGTAGATAGGGGTGTAGCTGGGCCACCAGCCAGAACTGGTAGAAGGCACTCCTTGCCACTGAGGCCACTTGAGCCTCGAGTGACAAAGATGGCTCCACGAGCACCCCCAAGCTACGAACCTTCTCCTTCAAGGGGAGTGCAACCCCATCCCCAAATGCATGATTGGCTACAGAATCGGACTCAAAGAGTGCTTATCAATGGTTCCTTCTCAAACTGGGGAGAGGTAACGAGCGGGGTACCACAGGGCTCAGTCCTGGGCCCAGTGCTCTTCAACATTTTTATTAATGACTTGGATCAGGAGGTACAGGGAATGCTTATCAAATTTGCAGATGACACAAAGTTGGGTGGAACAGCTAATACTCTGGAAGACAGAAACAAAATTAAGTGACCTCGATAGGCTGGAGCGCTGGGCAGAAAACAACAGAATGAAATTTAATAGGGATAAATGCCAAGTGCTGCACCTAGGGAGAGGAAACCAAATGCAGAGTTACAGAATGGGGGACACTTGGCTCAACAATACTACAAGGGAGAAGGATCTTGGAATTGTGGTAGATCACAAACTGAATAGGAGCCAGCAATGCGATGTGGCTGCAAAGAAGGCAAATGTTATTTTGGGCTGCATTAATAGAAGTATAGCTTCCAAATCGCGGGAAGTGATAATTCCCCTTTACTTAGCACTGGTTAGGCCTCATCTTTAGTACTGCGTCCAGTTCTGGGCACCACACTTTAAGAAGGACGTAGACAAACTGGAGAGGGTTCAGAGGAGGGCAACAAGGATGATAAAGGGACTGGAAACAAGGCCCTATGAGGAGAGACTGAAAGAACTGGGCATGTTTAGCCTTCAGAAGAGGAGACTGAGGGGAGATATGATCGCACTCTTCCAGTACTTGAAGGGATGTCACACAGAGGAGGGCCAGGATCTCTTCTTGAGCATCCCAGTTTGCAGGACACGGAATAATGGGCTCAAGTTACAGGAACCTAGATTCCACCTAAACATCAGGAAAAATTTCCTGTCAGAGCAATAAGACAATGGAATCAACTACCTAGGGAGGTGGTGGGCTCTCCCACTCTGGAGGCATTCAAGGTGCAGCCGGACGGCCATCTGTCAGGGATGCTTTGACTTGGATTCCTGCATTGAGCAGGGGGTTGGACTCGATGGCCTTGTAGGCCCCTTCCAACTCTACTTTTCTATGATTCTATGATTCATCCAGAACAGGTTCCGGTCAGAGGAACCACCCACTAACAGCATCTCAGTCTTGCCTGGATTGAACCTAAGTTTGTTAGCCCTCATCCAGTCCATTGTCATAGTCAGGCACCGGTTTAGCACATCCACAGCCTCACCTGCTGAAGATGAAAAGGAGAAATAGAGCTGCGTGTCATCAGCATACTGATGGCAACACACTCCAAAACTCCGGATGACCCCACTCAGCAGTTTCATGTAGATGCTAAATAGCATGGGGGATGAGACCGACCCCTGGGGAACCCCATACAGGAGAGTCCATGGGGATGAGCAGTATTCCCCAAGCACCACCTTCTGGAGCCAGCCATCCAAGTAGGAGTGGAACAACTGCAATGCAGTACCCCAACTCCCAACTCAGACAGCCGCCCCAGGATACCATGGTCGATCGAAAGCCACCAAGAGATCCAGGAGTATCAACAGGGTCACACTCCCCCTGTCTCTCTCCCAACACAGGTCATCATACAATGCGACCAAAGCTGTTTCCATGCCAAAACCAGGCCTGAACCCCTGACTGAAATGGATCCAGTTAATGTCTCATCCAAGAGTGCATGGAGCTGGTTGGCCACCACCCGCTTAAGGGACCTTGCCCAGGAAAGGAACATTTGCCACCAGCCTAAAGTTGTTAAGATCTTCTGGGTCCAGAGGTTTTTTCAGAGAAGGTTTTTTCACCTCTGCCTGTTTCAGGTAGCATGGGACCACTCCCTCTCGCAAGGAGGCATTGATCACCTCTCTGACCCAGCTGGCTGTTCCCTCCTTGCTGGTTTTTATAAGCCAAGAGGGGCAAGGATCCAGTATGGATGTGGTTGCATGAACCGGTCCAACCACCTTGTCAGTATCCTCGAGCTGTACCAACTGAAACTCACCCAAGATAACTGGACCAGGCTGTGTTCCGGGTACCTCGCCTGATTAAACTGCTATAACATTGGAGTCTTAAGTCCCGGCAGATGCAAGAGATTTTTTCCTGGAAGTGCCTAGCAAATCCATTACAGCGGGCCTCGGACACATCTCTGATGTCCCTGGGGCCAGCATATAATAAGCCCTGGACAACCCTAAAAAGCTCCGCTGGGCAGCAAAGAGACAACTGGATAGAGGCAGTGAGGCCCTCACTGCCCCTAGATATACCTGACTATAGGCACATACCACGGCTCGATTGCATCCACTAGGAGTTTTTCTCCATCTGCACTCATGCCGTCTCCTGTTTTGTTTCATCACTTTCAGCTCCACGGATGTACCACGGAGCCATATGAGCTTTGCTACAGAGAGGGTGCTCAGTCAGGAGCGATTGTGTCAACTGCCTGGGTCATCTCTGTATTCCCAAGATCAACCTGGGATTTGACAGGACCGCCAGCCATATCATACTTGGTACTATGCACATAGATCAGGGAAGCAGAACCTCTTTCAGCTCAAGGACCAAATTCCATTTTGGAGAAGCTCTCTGGGTCTGCATTCTAGTGGTGGGTGAGACCAAAAGCAAAAGGGGCAGGCCAAAAATACCAAAAACACCAGCATAGGCCTTTTGAAATGTGGGAACGGCTGCACAAAAGCCAGGAAACCACCAAACGATTGGTGGTTGGGGGATAGGGGCATGGCCTTCTGAGAAACCTAGGGATGCTAGGCAGGCTTTGGTCGCTAGGCAGGCTGCATTTAGACCCTGGGCCTAAGGTTCTGCACCTCTTACATAGATGATACTATATGAGTAACAACTCAGTGGGACTTACTCCAGAGCAGGTATGCCTAGGATTGAGCTCCAAATGCCACTACTAAGATGGGAACTGTTTCAAACTTCGCCATTAGCATCAGAAATTCTTTTGTCTCCTGACCTGATTGGTTTATGCTGTGTGTGTGTGTGTGTGTGTGTGTGTGTGTATTTACAGTGTATTTATATTCTTTGTATTGTATTTTTAGCTGCCCTGGTAAATTTTATTTGAATGACTTGGGGTAAAAAAAAGAAAAGAAAGAAACACCTATTAAAAGGTGTTTTAAGCAGGCCTGTGGCTTATGCTGGCTCAGCTTGTCTGAGTGTGGAAAGCTAAGCAGGGTCAGGCCTGGTTATTACTTGGATGGGATGCCCCTCCTCTAGTTTCCTGCATTGAGCAGGCGGTTGGACTCGATAGCCTTGTAGGCTCCTTCCAACTCTATGATCTATGAAATCTATGAAACTTAGTGAAACTCTATACACAGCTGCTCTGAAGTAAGTCCCACTGAGTTCAAAGGCACTTACGGTACTCCCAGACTTACCTCACCTGGGAGTAAGGCCCATTGTTACAACTGAGTAGACATGTATAGGACTTCACAGTTTTGGCATAGCATTGCAACCTAACAGTGATATCCTACACATCTCTACTCAGAAGTAACAATGGGACTTATCCCCAGGTATGCATAGGAGTAACCCCACTGAACGCAACGGGGTTTACCTTCTGAGTAGACACAGATAAGATTTCACTGTGAAGCTGCAATCCTATGCTCACTTTCCTGCAAGTAAGCCCCGTGCAGCATTGTGGAACTGGCTTGCTTCTGAGTAAACACTTGGGAGTTTCTATATGAGAAAAGCAAATTATAAATTTTATAAATCAATCAATATGAGCAATCCAACACTAAGCCAGTGTGGCGTAGTGGTTAGAGTGTTGGACTGGGACTCGGGAGATCCGGGTTCAAATCCCCGCTCGGCCATGAAACTCACTGGGTGACTTTGGGCCAGTCACTGACTCTCAGCCTAACCTACCTCACAGGGTTGTTGTGAGGATAAAATGGAGAGGAGGAGGATTATGTAAGCCGCCTTGGGTTCTTTGCAGGAAAAAAGGTGGGGTATAAATGTAATAAATAAATAAATAAATAAAGGCTTTGGACAAGCAGCAGGAATGCAAATCAACTATGGAAAATCTAGCAGTTTATTTATAAACATGGATAGCAGACAGCAATTACTTTCGAGAAAAAGCTCAGGGATACCCACCAAGACTAAGCCCTCCTCCAACCTTGTCTGGGGGGGGGGGGGGACACAGGATTATTCAGAGTCCCAGCTCCAAGGTTCTGCAAGCTGAGAGCCGAACTCCAGAGCCCCTGATCCGCCGCCCCCCTCGCAGCCAGGCTGCCTCCCCAAGGTCCGGAATCAAACTCGGAAAGGAGGAAACTAGGCAGGGAGGGGACGTTGGGCCCCAGCCTCCTTCCCGTCCCTTCCCCACCGAAGAGCTTCTTCATCTATGAAATGCAGAGCTTCGTTGCAATGCAGGACATGAGGCACCACACTGAATGCTCCTAAGCCTCTGAGTTCGGAGGCTTGCGTGTATATATCGAGGGGGCCATATAGGATCACGCCCTAAGGAGTTAAAATATTTAGGAGTAATTATACCAGTTGACCTGTCAGAAGTTATAGAATTGAATTACCAACCAGTGACCAAATGCATTAAACCAAAATTGAAACAATGGTCCAAACTGAACTTTAAATGCTTTTGGGGGGGGGGGGAATTAGGGTGATTATTAGAATGAAATTATTACCAATATATTAAGCAAGCCATACAGATCATGAGGGGCGGTGGTAGCCCACCCTACACCCCTCCCCAAGAAGCCTTGCCCGCAGTAGCCACCCCCCCAACCCTCCTCCCCCTGCCATTTTGCGCTCTTCTTCACCCCACCCAAGTCACCCTTCCTTCCCTCCCAAAGGACAACAAACGGGTGGCGCCTCCTTTCGCCATATAGCCTCTCGCTTCCCTCGCTCGCTCCCGCCTTCCTTTTTGAGGGAGGAGGACGAGAAGGCGGTGGCGGCGGCGGCGCGGCGGCGCGGCGGCGGCTTCTTCTTCCTCTGTCTCTATTCACACGCGAGCCGACAAGCCGGCGGCTGCGTGTCCGTCCAGGGGTAGGTAACGGCTGCGGGGGTCCCTCAGGGCGGGCGAAGACGGGGCGGTGCAGGCCGCGCGCGGGGGCGGCTGAGGGAAGGGAAGGGAGCGGTGGTGGTGATGAGGAGCCGGGGGAGGCGGCGGCGGCGGCGGCGCCCTCCGGCCTAGGCCGGCTGCTGGGGACGACCCGAAAGACCTGCTTGAGCTCTGAATGATCCACGAACACATCCCCACACACACACACACCCGGATCCCCGTGTCTCTTCTTGCAGACCGCCTCCCGCCTGCACCTGACACCCAGCGCACCTTTGGGTGACCTCTCCTGCCTTCACTCCGTCCCTCCCTCCCTCACCCCCGTTTTAAAGGACACCATTATTATTATTATTATTATTATTATTATTATTTTATTTTATTCGAGTAAGGGTGGCCTTCCCAGGTACTCATTTCAGCCTATGCGACGGGAGGGCAGCGGGGTGTAAAGATGCCGCCCCCCTCCCCCGTAGTAGACTCTGGAGTTTCCCATCTTTGGGATTTTTGTCGTGGGAACGCTTTTTCACTCCGAATTTGAGATGAGGGCCAGCTCGCTCCCTCTCTCCCTTCCCCTCAGGACTTGGAGTTGGCCCCAGTGGTCGTCGTGTCCCTTCGGTCACCCTCTAGGCTGGCAGAACTGCATTGATTCAGCCCTGTGGTTGGGATGGAAAAAGAAAAGAAAAAAGGACACTCTCTGGCTGTCTGGCAAAGCTAGGAAGCCCATGCTATCTTCACCTGTGTTGTTCCTGCTGTCCTGAATTGTCAGCTCTGTGTTTATCTGCCCTGTTAGTCTGTTTGTTTATTATTTATTACATTTCTATACTGCCCAATAGCCAAAGTTCTCTCTGGGCAGTTCACAACAATTCCAGGGTTGGGCATCTTCTCGGTACAAACTTGCCTTCTTGTCTTTCCCATTTCAAAGGATAATTACCTGTTTTCTAAGAAGGGCTCTTTTCTTTTGAAAATATACTTCTTCCCCTGAAATCCAGCTGTTTTTGTGTAATCACCTGAAATGCTTAAATTTCATCTCTGTCTCATGTTGCAACCCTTAAAGATTGAGGGTTGGGTCCAGATTTGCACAGGATCCATCCACTGTGCTGGCAGAAGTGGACTCCCCCCTCTTTCCCACGACAGCCCCTCCAGCCCCCTGAAAACTTACAGCACAGAGTCAAGAGACCCTGCTGAATGGGGTGAGCTGTGGGAAGGGAGTGGGATCCCCAAAAATCCGATGGAAGAACCTTCCACAAGTGGAGCCTTTCCTCTCATGGAAAGCAGATCGTGGATCCAACCCTTATACAGTGCAATCCTGTATGCGTTTACTCAGAAGTAAGCCCCACTGTGTTCAATGGGGCTTATTCCCTAGTAAGTTGGTTTATGTGCAATTGAACTCAGCAGGATTTACTTTTAGGTAAACATGCATAGGATTGGTTGGGCTACTAACAGATTTACAGTGCAATTCTAAGCATGTATACTCAGAAGTGAATCTCAATGAGTTCAGTGGGACTTACTCCTAGGATTACAGCCTTATTGTGGCAGAGGGTTTTGTGGACTAGAGTTTACTTTGCATCTGATGAAGAGGACTCTAGTGCACCAAAGCTTCCACCACAATAAATCTGTTGTGGCCATAGTGCTGCTTTTACTGTGGATGGGAAGGATGGGATCTAACTTTCCTTAAACAAATCAGTAGTATTTATCTATTATTTACATTAATATTTTGTCCTTCTTCCAAGGAGCTTAGGGCAGCATACGTGGCTGTTCCGCACAACAAGTGTAAGTTAGACTGAGGGATCGTGACTGACCCAAGTACACCCAGTGTGCTTCATGGCTGAGTGGTGATTAGACTCCATGCTTCTCTTATGTACATATGAGCTTTGATCTTTTGGCACCAGTGTTTACATTTTTTCCCTCAATATCCATGTCAACTGAAGATACCATTTCATGCATCTGATGAAGTGGACTCTACTCTAGTAAAGGTTTGTGTCACAATAAATCTGTTAGTCTTAAAGGTGCCGCAAGACTCGTTGTACCCCACCTATAGCACCCCATCTAGCATCAGTCATAAACCAGTAAATGTTGCTGGCACTGTTTTCGTCCAGATCCTTGCTCTCCATCAAACGTGTCTTAAATGTGCTTTTGCTCTTGATCTGGAACGAATTTGGTCGCACCTTAAAGATTAACAGGTTTATTGAGACATAACCTTTGGTGGACCAGAACCCACTTTGTCAGATGCATGGAGAGTTATCTTCAGTTGGGAGATATATACATACATGTAAGTAAGTACAGAGGAGGGGAAATTGTAAATAGTGGGGCCAAAAGGCCATGAAATGTAGGAGGTGTTCTCAAGTCCACAAAAGTATATCCCTCAATAAATCTGTCTTTGAGATGCTACAAGACTCTATTGTTTTTGTTTGACAGACATGGCACGGCTACCGTTCTGTTATTTGGTATATTATCCATCCCCACTGGTCCTGTACTGGCTATTACTAACATAAGATTAGAATCCACGTGCAAGTGCTTCTTGAGCTTACCATTCATGTTGCCAACTAGTTTTGTTTATCTATCTATTTTTCCTGGCAGGGCCTTTAGCATAACCAGCAGAGATTCAGCAACTGGTTCTCATCTTGGCCTAAAAAGGAATTATAGGCAAAGTATTGTTTCCTGAGTTTCTACTTTTAATGTAGGTATTAAAAGCACAAGGGAAAATTTGGTAGCCCCATTTAGCTATTTTTAATTGTGTGCAAAAATGGAGGGTTAGCACTGACTTAGTTGCCTTTTAAGTTTACCACATTTTAAGGAACCTTGAATATCTCTCTCTAGTCTACTCCTTAAGCTCCAGATCATGCTCTTCTCATACTTCGTCCGTGCATTCTCTTCTCCTTTTTGTTTTCTCCCCGTCCATTTATGGTTCTCTTAGGGCACAATCCTATGGGTTGTGTGCCATTGATGCTTGTTGTAACTAAGCCCCTGAACTTGGAGGCTTATGAGCATCCAGTGCAGAGCAGGAGGAGGAGCAGAGGCAATATCCGCCTCCCTGCTCCTTCTGCTTGGCATTTTAGCTAGAAGGCTGTTTTCAGCTGTCTAGCTGAGGCGCTTCAGAGGGTGAGGGAAGGAGATTGCAAAGGACACAGCAAACCTCATAGCCTGGCTTCTGCAGTCTCCTCCCTTCCCCCTCCCCAAATGCCCCCTTTACACACACCCCTCAGGTTGACCTCCCAGCCTCGGAGAGGCAGGCAGCCCGGTTCTTTCTGCGCCGGCTGCAACATGAAAGTCGGTGGTCAGAATACAGCTTCCCAGCTCCGAAGGCAGAATTCTGTTTCCAACCTCAGACCTGGGAATCCAAAGTATCCTATGGCGTCCCTCACAGATGGTGTCTAGGGGCCATAGGATCGCTCTCTTAATGCCTCATTCTCTTTTTTTCTGCACCTCGTGGGGCTTGCATTCTATTTTTATCCAACACCCCATGCCACCCCTCTGCACCTCATTTCTGCTCCATGTAACCACAGTGCCCGTTTCTTTGTACGCCCTTTCTTCCTACATCACCTTGTACTCCATCTTTTCCCAAACACCTGTACATCTCTTTTTACCTTTAAACACCCATGTACCATTTTGTACCCCATATTTGCTTAATGTATCCTCTTGCCCACACTGGCTCAGCCCTTGTGTTCCTAATATGCTTGTGTTGCATTCATTGTTCTGCCTAGAAGGATGAGAATTATTTAATTAATTATTACACTTTTAAACCACCCAATAACCCAACTTATGTGGGCAGTGTACAAGTGAGGTGCACCCTATTATTCTGTATATTTTATCTATCCATGGCTTCCATTTTCAACAGGATTCTGCTGGGAAAGGGGAAGATTTGAAGTAGGAAGGACCCTTCAAAGCATGGCCCAGTTGACTTCAACATGCAGCAGTTCACAAACTCTTGGCAGGTGATGATCTGCAGTTGAGCTGGCTGACTTGTATATTTTAAATGTGCTCCTCGTCCAGTGCAGGCCATTAAGTAAACCTGCACCCAAAATATCCAAAATATGTACCTAAGTAATTTTTGTAACTATAATACAGTTAATGTGGAAGGTGTTGTTTGTGCACCCAAACCAACTGAAAGATAAATTGCCTTGAAAATTTACCAGAGTCATTGTTAGTGGTCAAAGCAATAAGACTACCCAAGAATATGTTACATAACTGACCTAAAAGCTTTATCCTTTCTTACTTTCAACCTGTAACTTTGACATAACATTTACGATACTCTATAAGGTGAGAAAGATTCTCATTTTGCTTGTGTCAAATAGCATTCCCATCCACAGTACAGTAGTACTACTACAAACTACCAAAGTGAGAGCATAGGATACAGAAACCCTATGTGCCTTCTGTCCCTCCGAGCCAAACACAACCCACCAGCCATGCATTGTGGTTTCCTAGTGGCTTGAAAATGCCCCCTCTCCCTCCCAGTTTTTGCAGTCTTCTTCAGGCAGCAAAACCAGAAAGCTTGGCATGCCACAGTTGGGTTACATTCCGTGTAGTGTGTCACAAGTAGTCCAGTCCTGAGATATAGAGTATTATGTCATTACCACAAAACATACCTTCTTGAAGCTATACACATGCAGAACAAGGGCTAATTATATTCTTTCCAGATTTTGCATAAACATTTTCTTTGACATCACTCATCACTTCTATTTTCTATTACAGTATTCCAAAACTGCCGTACCTCTTTATAGATTAAGGAGCCATCTTGCCAGGTTAGACTCATTGTTGGGTAGGCATTTTTCCCCTCTTAAAAATATTTTCGCTGCTGCAGAAGGATAGGGCAAGGCATCAGTAAACCATTAAAATATTAGAAAATATGCAAGAATTAATACTTTTGGAGAATGCAGTTGAATCTAGATCATATCTAGGGTATAAATTAAGGAGCTTACATTTTACCCTACATTCTGTGCACTGACTGATCTGAAAGTTATCTCAAATGACTGTGCATTCAGTATTACAGTATTGTTTTGCTAATTTATTTGTGAAAAAAGGGAGAGAATATGATTATCCTTAGATTTTATTTTTTTTCAAAAATAAAAAGATGTTTGGAAATGTGATAATTAATACCTGCTATCTCTGAAGTGTGCTTCCATATCTTCTTGCATACATTGTAAGGCTAGTAGTAGTGATATATTGTTAAATACATGCTTAATTAGCTTCCATATTACTTTGTGTATATATATTTAGGAACCAGTTTGAAGTATAATGTGTGAATGTTACTGGCAACATGTCAACCGTTAGACAGAGAAAGGGAATAAAAATCACAGAAGCTCCAGAAGAGTGTCTCTCACAGGAGAAGAACTGGAAACTTAATGGAAAAATTGTAGCTGGTAGGTTGTAGTTTTTTGTTTTTGTTTTAAATCATAAACTTCTTGGCTAGAATTGTGATTTTTTTTAAAGGTTAAAAATGGGGAAATTTCAGGAATATGTATTGTTCAAACTGCGTTACATTGATGCCAGTGTTAACATTAGGAATAAAACAGGTTTCATCTCAACCAATATTTCGAACTAGTTTTGACTTCATATATACGTGTATTTCCATGAAATAGGGTGTTTATTTGCAGAGATATGTTTTGATTTCTGACATTTTGCCTACAAAATATTTCACGTACTGTTAACTATCTAAGCATAGAAAATCAGGCTGTCTCTTTGACTGGGATCATATTGTCTACGGCAGGGGTGCAAACCCTCAGGCCCAGGGGCAAATCTGGCCTTCCTGGGGTCCCAATCTAGCCCTCCAGGGTTTCTCAGATGACTACATCCTCTGACAACTGATCATTTGGTGATTTCCTGGCTTCTGTGCATTTTTTCCCCATTCTAAAAGTTTGACATGCCTCTCCTAAGCCTTTGTTAGTGGCGCTAAGAGCTTTAAGCTAAAATATGGTGCTCTTTCCCCCCCCCCCTTTTTTTTCCTTTTTGGTATTTCCCCACCGCCTTTGCCTTTGGTCCTGCCTCCTTTGCCTCCTGCCCTGCCCACCACTGTCTGGGCTGGGCCCTGAGAGCTTATCCAAAATGAATTTCAGCCATTAGGCTGAAAGAGATTCAACACACCTGATATATGGTTCGGCTACTCTGATGTCATCAAGTGATGACAATTGTGTGCCATTATGAGAGAGTGCTTTGATCAGTGAGCACTTAGGGAAGTAGGAAGGTACAATTTAGATAATCAAACCTGTAATGATTAAACAGAATTTATTTATTTATTTATTTAATTAATTTTTATACCGCCCAATAGCCGAAGCTCTCTGGGCGGTTTACAACAATTAACAATACAGTCCCTGCCCGCAGGCTTACAATCTAAAAAGACACGACACACAAGGAAAAAGGAATGGGGAGGGAAGAAGGGGGAATATTACTTATGTAATTCTCTGTGTCTCAAGAAGCTCCAGCCTCCTTCTTCTTCCCCACAGGGCTGTAGATGTCAGTTAGCCCTGTGGGGGGGGGCAGTCCAACTGGAGCAGGCCCTGATGTTCCTTCGGCCTGCTCCAGCCTCCGTCATTCCTTCTTCCCCACAGGGCTGTAGATGTCAGTTAGCCCTGTGGGGGGGGGGCAGTCCAACTAGAGCAGGCCCTGATGTTCCCTTGGCCTGCTCCAGCCTCCGTCGTTCCTTCTTCCCCACGGGGCTGTAGATGTCAGTTAATAAAGTAATAAAGTGAATGTTAATAAAGTCACCCTGCCTGCAATTTATTAGAAAGCATTCCACATAGGATATTTCAAAAGCTTTCCAAATAAGAGGTGATGGTTATCATGAATATTTTTAGCTTATAAGGCTAAACTAAACTCTATTATTGAGAAAAGGGCACAACACAAAGCAGATAGATCATAGCTTTAATAGTGAACACATGCCCAATTAGCTGTTCTATGCAGAAGACTTAGCAAGTGTAAGAAAAAGCATTTAGCTCTGCCTCTTTCATTGTTTTGCTTCCTCAAATTAACACCCCTCAAAGAGAATTGTAGTTGGATCTAAGAAACCATAGGTGGAAGGAAAATATCTGTTAGCGCTATCCCACAGATGCTTTTCCAAAAGTTCATACAGTGCTATAATAGATAGCTTCTATATGGTTCTACTTGTAACAAAGGTTGCACAAGTGGAAGGACATATTTGGATTTGTTTCACTTGTCTTATGCAATGCTCTAGTGTGGTGTAAAACACCCCTTCTTTGAGGGAAAGACACCTTTATGCAGAAGTGCATCTTTGAATCCACCCTTTTAAGAACCAGCTGGGCCAATTTAGAGGTATTTGTGTGGATTGTATTGTTGTTTTTATTCTGTTTTATGTCACCTTGAGATAATATTTATTCTGCAATGCATAAATCAATGTGAATCTTGTAATACTGGAACAGTCCAAGATGCAAGTGTTGTGGAATTTAAAATCTTAGATAATGAATATTTACTAGAACAATCTTGCAGGTGGAAAACTATGGAAGAAAGTTTCATTAATCGTTGGTGGAATTGTTGGCATTTCCTTGGGAATTCTCACTTCTGTTTATGTTGCTACACTGCATGAAAACGATCTATGGTTTTCCAACATCAAGGTAACAGAATGACTATAATTGCAAATTTGATTTCCTAAGGCTTTGTTCACAATATGGAAGATACTGTATCTATTTTACCTGTGGCTGTACAGACCAATTTTTTTAGCAAAGCTTTCCAAGACTACTATAGCATCACCTTTTTCTTCATTGTTGATCATTTTATTCTCTATCACATCAACCACTGTTCTTATCAGGTGTTCCCTTGAGGACATATTGAGGTGATACACAGCAGATAGTTAGCTGAAAGTAGTAGCCACATTTGATGTATACTTCTGTGCAGTTGTTTATTATGGATGTGAAGCAGATTCGGCTGAACCCCGGCCCATATCAGACTCCTTCAGACCATTTCTGATGTTTCCTGAGCCAAAGTGGGCTTCTCTCTGAAGTAACCAGAATGGAATCTGGATCCTGCGTGAGGCTTTGCTTGCAATTCAGCTTTGGGAAGGTAGACAGCTTGTCTCCAAAGATGGCATCTTTTGCTTTCATTTCTCTAAGTTCTGATGGGGGGAGGTTGAGTGACTGATAGGTCCACCATCTAATCATAGGACATGTTTTATCAGGGGCTCTCTGGTCACTGTGCTTTGGAGGAGGGCAAGGATGGGACCATGAGATGGACATTATTCCAGTGCCACCAGGCTTCAGTATGAAAAGGCCTCAAATTGGTCTTCAGTCATCATAACTCCCTAGTTCCTGCACCTATCCTGAAACTTTGCAGGTTTCCTGCCTGGAGACATCTATGATATGTGCAATTTCCATACAAATTGCCCCAAAAAACATGGGGAGAGGGAAGCAAATTTGAGGAACCCTCCTTTCACATAAATTGTGGCACCTATCCTTCTGAAACTTTGCAGTTTTCTTACTTGGGATCACCTCTAAGGGGCCTACAAGGCCATCGAGTCCAACCCCCTGCTCAATGCAGGAAACTTCTGTCTGTCATTTTCAGAAGAATGGTCCACAAGGAACATAGGGGAATAAGTGCATCCTCAAAATGCAAGCCCTGCTCCTGCACAAAGATGCCTGCACCTATTGCTCTGAGATTTGGCAGGCATAATCTGCTCCTAAGGGGCCACTATGCCTGCACATTTCATTCACTACTATCCCTGCACATTTCATCCATTTCTGAGAAATAGGGGGAAGTTGTAGCCATTTTTTTATATTTCCCATGATATTCAACAGGATGCTGAAAGATTTCCAAACCTTGAGTTAGGTGTGGTTCTGCTGTCCAGGCAGAATCAGGCTATTTTCTAAAGCACCATCGGGGTCCAAGTTGAATCTTGTGGTCGGTGCACACCTCTATTATTTATAATAAAGAATTCAGTATTATTCAGGCTGAATGATGACCGAACAACTGAGTATTTACATGATTCTTTTAAAATCAAATCTTACCTAATTAGAGAGAGAAAGCTAAAGTCTTGTGTTTCCCTTTAGATGTTACTTTTGTTATGGGTACACACAGAATATCATTGGTAAAACAAACTGGCTCTGCGTATCGGAACAGGTGCCAGGAAGCTGGAATTGACTCTTGCTCACTACCACATGTTAAAGTGGTGCCATTGTGGACTGTAAGATATAATGTGGACTTACTCAATTCATGAAAACAAACACTTATTATAGGCCCAGTCCTGATGTTCTTAAAAACCTTACCAGTGGATTTTCCTCCCTGAGTGCAGCAGGTCCTTAAGCTGGAAGGTAGGAGGAGGCTGGAGACATTCAAATTTGGCTCTGCCAGGTACAGAAATGGTTTAGGTTTCCTTCTAGCCCTTCACATCTCTAGTTGCTACCGATTTCATTCTGGAGCCATGAGTTCTGGCTTCCAGGGTTTCCTGGGAGTGAAACTTGTGCACAAAGTGACAGCAAGGCCTGCTTCACACATGCATGTGCTTCACTTGATGGCTGCAACAACAAGCAGTGTCATTCATGCATGAATCATCCGTCACAGGTACAGCACTACAGATAACATGTTCATATTGACTTACATTACATCAAACACATTGAGTTTCAGTAGCCAGTTCACATACTCCATTGTCAGTCAGCAAATATCTAGTAAAAAAAAAAAGTTTAATTTACTACTTGTTTTACTCATGATATGTTTTAAAGCTGTATTTTGAATATTCCCTTCTCCATGCTGCCTTCATATTTATCTTCTGCTTTTAAAATGTTATTGCTGCTTTTGAATTTTCTGTTTTGGGTAAGTGATGTTATTGGTTTTATTATTGCCTTTATTTGTTTTTATTATGTACATCGCTCTGATAGCTTCAGCTATAGGGTGACTTGTGAATTAAATAAATAAATAAATAATTGATCACTGTAGTAAAATCAAGTGATGTACATGAACATGTGACTCAATTCCAACATTTGTAGTCTACACTGGTAAAAGGTAATGGCTCATGACCGCTGTACATGAGGATCAAATATTCAATAGCTATCTCCTTGTAGTTTGGCTTCCATTGCTCTGTAATCGCTACATGGAGTAGCAGTTGATCATGTGATGACTGAGGATGGTTTGGTACTTTTACATTATCAGATAACTCAAAACAAATGTACATTTGTAGAGTTCACCTTTAATTTCCAAATAACAATGTTTAGGATTGGCGTATAAACACATCTAAACATCAGGATTCTCAACAAAGCACCATGGGGGGGGGGTCATGTAGTCAAGACTGCATATAATATACGGTAGTCAGCATAGCATATATATAATGTACACTATTATCTAAATATTCATCTTAAAATATTAACCTATAGCTCTGGCCACTTTATTGAGATGAGATTCTAGGAAAAGTATAAGTTGCTATAGAACTGGAAATGTGTTATGAATGAGGAAAGCAGATGTTATCTTAGTGTGAAACAGATGTAAAACAGTAGTGTTTACCTCGTAAAGTATGGCATTTGGTACAGCTGGTGCCAGGCTTACAAATTAATCATTCATGTTTGATGCATTCTTGCTAATTAGATCCCCCTCCATGCCCAGACTTTCAAAATAAATTCCAAAATGCATCGGAGACCTTTCCATTTTTAATACATAGACACTATTTTTCCTTCCCTATACTTCGAGTAGATATGCATCTAACATGCGAACTACAGTTGTATTATCTTGTCATTGTAAACTGTTTGAACTTAGGATGGAACTTTCAGTATTTCAGGTACTTTAGTGAGTTTCCACTGGTACCCAAATCATTTATCTTGTTACAGAACATAAGTTTTCAAAGGGTTGTGATATGAGCCATCTGTCATTATCTCTTTCTCCATTGGTTTGTCTCAAATTTGGACTTAATTTTGGTTTGAATAGTGAGGATTTGACTATATTCTAAAGAGTAAGAAAACTTATATTCACACTTCCAGTGTAGTAAGTGCTCAACAATTTTAAAAACTACACAATAACCTATAAAAGTTAGCAACACAATGAAACATTTAAATCAGTCTGTGGACTGATTTAAAACAAGGGGCAGACCATTAAAACTCCTAAACTCATCAGATCGGATGCCTGGCAAAATAAAAACATCTTAGCCAGACAGCAGAATACATGTTTATTTTAAACACTGGGTTCCAAAATTGGGGGTCAGAAAATAGCATGGTAATGTAAATGAGATAGTTGCTAGCATAGAAATGGCTTCAAAAAAGAATGAGAGAAGTACATAGGGGACAGTATTTCACAAAGTGTCGAGCCTGTGAATTAAGTTCAGGCTTACAGTAGACCCACTGAAATCAAAGGGACTTAAGTTAGTCATGACTAACTTAAGTTCCACTGATTTCAGTGGGTCTACTCTAAGCATGACAAACCATTCTGGAGGCAACCCTATGTTTCTTTCTGGATTTGGACTGGGAACTTATTTTTAAGGTAGTCAAATTGCCATTTTTAAATTCACTAGTGGGCTACATCCAAGAACGCATCTGCTCTTATACAAATATATACTACTCTTTTCACAGTAACTATGTTTAGTAGCATACTGTTTTGATAGCTGGACTCAATTGATTCATTGAAGTAACATTTAGGAGATCATGTTACTTTAGTTTTTTCTCTTTATTCTTGCAGAAATACCAATTACCCAAAATAAAATGCAAGTTACAGCTGCTGTTTATCTCTCTATTCGTTTACTTTTTGGACAAAATCCAAAATTGTCTAGTAGTTTTAGACCTTAGAGATCTGGGCTTAAATCTCTGTACTATCCATTCATCAAATGTCCTTGATTATTTTTTTCTTTCTCACCCCCATTGGTTGAATTGGGAAGGATGATGATGTATTGCATGGAATTGCTGTAGTGAGAATTTATTTATTTATTTATTATATTTATGAATCGCCCATCTGGCCAGACATCCGACCACTCTGAGTGATGTACAATCCAATAAAATACAAGGGGGGGAACACACACACACACACACACACACAGTATAAAACACAATTAAAAACAGTACAAAACTTAAAAATCCTAACCCACCCCATATTCCCGCCTGGAAAGCCACGTTTTTAATGCACGGCGGAAGCTAATCAAGGAAGGGGCATGGCGGAGGTCACTGGGGAGAGAGTTCCATAAATTGGGGGCTGCCACAGAAAAGGCCCTCCTCCTAGTCCCCACCAGCCTGATTTCTCTGGCTGATGGGACAGGGAGAAGGCCATCCGTGGCAGATCTTGTTGAATTAGCCTATTAAATACGTTGTATAAACGGTAATTTTTGCCATCTTAACTGTCTCACTAAAGTTATTAAACTGGTCAAGGTGCAGCAAAACTAAGACAAGCATCAGCTTAAGTTTCTTCTTGCATCTTAACTGGCTTGTTTCATTACAGGAGGTAGAGCGGGAGATTTCATTCAGGACAGAATGTGGCTTGTATTACTCTTATTACAAGCAGATGCTTCGGGCTCCATCCATTCAACTAGGTATTGTGAAAAAAAATTAACCTTTGGTTTTCTGAACTGCATAAACTGCAAATAGCTCTCAGAAAACCAAGTCTTCTTTGTTTAAGGACAGTGCATGATTATAGACTCCCATCTTCCGTTTGTCATAGGGCTTTTGGTATAAATCCCAGGAACACAATTTTTTCATTAAAAAAAAACAAACAATGGCTGTATATGTTGTCAGTGCTTGTCACATCTGGAGGTGTTTCTGGTTTCTAGATGTTATAGAAATCACTAAAAGCATTGCTGCTGTCTTAAACTGTACTTTTCAGATTGTCTTGATCTCTAGAAAGTGAATTGAGATCTCCGGAGCACTCTTTTTGCAATGAAAACATTACTGTTTGTCAGGCTATTCACAAGGAGACTAATCCTATACACACTTAATAAGGAGAGAGCTCCATTGGGCACAGTAAGACTTCTGAGAAAACATGCTTAAGATTGCACTGTAATGTATGGCTCCAAGAGAATGTGCATTCTATCCCCAAATATAAGTGATGCAAATTGCATGCTCTCCATAGACTTTCTTAAATTTTACAGTAAACACATGTATATAATTTTATATTTCCCAAAGCCCTAGAGACAGAGCAGGCTATAAATGAACAAACATGGCTCAACTCCACATTTTAGCATAGATGATCATTCCTAATGTTTCCTGAGCAGTTGTTCATACTAGATCACAGCCTTTATTGAAGGGGGAACTTTCATAAGCAATACAAAACCAGCTCAAAAATATTTTCTGGAGTAAATTTCGTTAATTAACATAGTTGCATTCCAGTCTTTTGACTTCTTGCACTAGCCTAAAGACACCTAGACACCCAACACATAAATTATGGAGATATGCATTCTGTATTTTACATTAAGCTGTACTTAATGTAAAATAAATAATTTTAAAGCAGGAAGCCAAAGGGCTTTTAAAAAGTGGTATTGTATATTTAACAAATTATTTTGGTTTCTAACTCTGTAACTTCTTGTTTGGAGTGGTCTTTAACATTTTAATGGATTTTTTAAAAGTAGGTGTATCCTCATTTTACTTCATTCTTACTATACAGGTTTACATAGCTTGATTTATGACAATAAAACTGAATCAATGAGGACTATTAACATACTTGGAAGAATGAATGTTTACCAAGAAGTATTTCTCAGCATTCTGTATACAGTTTTTCATATGAAGGTAAGTGATCAATCATAAATTCCTAAAATACACAATGAACTGAACCCCCCATGTCAGTATAGCATAGTCCTTGCTCATAGGTACTGTAGTGTGGAAACTGACCAAATTTCTAGTGCAGTCCTAAGCATACTAACTGAGAAGTAAGTCCCATTAGGTTCATAGATTTCATAGATCATAGAGTTGGAAGGAGCCTACAAGGCAACTGAGTCCAACCCCCTGCTCAGTGCAGGAAACTAGAGGAGGGGTCTCCCATCCAAGAAATAACCAGGCTTGACCCTGCTTAGTTTTCCACACTCAGACAAGCTGAGCCAGCATGAGCCACAGGCCTGTTCAATGGACTTACTCTAGTAAGAGTGCATAGGATTGCAATCTAGTGCAATCCTGCCCATGTTTCCTTCAAACCAAGTCCCCTATATTTCAGTGGAACTTACTTCCTAACAAGTGTGTGTAGGATTGCAGCCTTCATTTACAGAAGTTTCTTATGATATAACTGTTGATTTCATGCTAAAACAAACAATGTGTATTTAACTATTTCATATATCTTTCCTTCACAGGATTTTTTAGAACCTGTTTATTTTTACATCTACACGTTATTTAGTCTTCAGGCAGTCTATGTCACTGCTTTGTATGTAACCAGCTGGCTTCTTAGTGGAACTTGGCTTTCAGGTGTATTAGCAGCCTTCTGGTATATCACAAACAGGTAAGGATAATTTCGTAGATCCTTTTACAATCATCTGATTTTTGTCATGCAATAGAAAGGGGTACATTCAAACACTAGCAAAGGTATGTTGGCTTTAGTCAGGGGTGGGGAACCTTTTGCCCTCCAGATGTTGTTGGACTACAACTTCCATCATCCCTGACCATCCATCATGCTGGCTGGGGCTGATGGGAATTTGAGGAGTTAAAGTCCAACAATATCTGGAAGGCTATAGCTTCCTCACCTTTAGATCTTTACAGCTTCCTCACCCTTGGATCCCCCTCACATTCACAAGACTTTCCTTTATATGTGGATCTATTCCATGGTGCCTCAGAGTGGGACACATGAGTTGCTGGAGAAACCGGGGGGGGGGGGGCGACGGCGACGGGGGGGGGGATAGATACAACGGGAACAGATTGATGTAGATAAGCAAAACATGGTACACCAGGGAGGTTCGTGTGGATTGGACTGAGGGGCTGGAACTCTGAAGGCCCAGTATAAAAACATGATTTGAAAAGACCTGCAGTAGTTTTCAAATTAGAGCATCCCTAATGGGAAAACCTTCCTTTGTTTACAACTGTTGAAAGTGGACTGTCAGCCACTTAAAGGTATTTTTCTGCTGCTAAACATTTATTTAGTGCCATTAGAGTGCTGGGCTGTATACAGAACACAGACATGATACAGTCAATAAGTTATCCATTAACTGGCTTTTAATCAATTAAGAAAAATAATTACTACAATATTTCACTGCAGATTATATTGTGAGGATGCTCAATTAAGCTGTTATATTTTCTTGACGAAATAGCAAGGGCCAGTATAGTATTTTTGGAATTTTGAAAGTCTTTGTCATTTAATGTTTGCAAATCACTGTGAACACATTGTTGCTGTGGAGTTAGGTGAACTATAACAGCACTAAATTTCTCTTCTCAGGATTCATCTCTGGTGAAATTTGATATTTTTGGGTAACATTTTAAATCTGTAATGCATTAATCTGTTTAGCTTGAAGAGCTCCTGCCATCTTTGGAAGTAGTCAAATAACATTCCAAGTCCATTTTCAATTCTGAGTTTTTCCATCTTTGCACAGGACTTGCCCACTCACGTTTACATGAACCTTTTCTCTTCTTTTATGCAGAATGGATACTACCCGGGTGGAATTCACCATTCCATTAAGAGAGAACTGGGCACTGCCATTCTTTGCTGTTCAGATAGCAGCAATTACATTCCTGTTCAGACCTCATTTACGGCCTACTCATGAAGTGAGTCTTTTTTAATAGCGGAAATGTTTTCTCATTAAAATGTAATGGTAAATGTTTTTGATATAGCTAAGGTAGTATTGACAAAGCTGTCAAAACAAAAATATATAGCGGATACAATTAAAATAATAGTTTCTGTTCTTCCATAGTCAAACATAATATCTTTGGTTGAATACAGATGCCATACATGCACAGAAGCAGGCTTCCATGCATGTATCCCTAGCAGATGGGGAATTGCATGCACAGATGAGCGCTGAGCACTCAGTTCCAGAGCCTGATCCAAAAGAAAGGACTGCACATATAGAGTCATTTTTAAAAAGCAGCAGCCTTGCTGACTAGGTTATTCAGGAGTGGAAGGGGGGCTAGATTCTATCCCCCCTGCGCCCCCTTCCCCACCAAACACCTAATAGGTGAGATTTCAGGTTTTTTAAAATGCTTCTGGGTCATGTGTGCTCTATTGGATCAGAGTCCGAGATTATATTTTTGCAGGTGTTGAGGTATGGGTGATTTTGCAAGGCAACTGGTTGCTACATTGGGAAGGCCAATCATTGCGTTCTGTTTTGTCTGCTATTATCTTTCCTCATGTTTCTCATTTAGTTGATGTTTTCTTTTTTTCCAGAGACTGACACTTCTTGCAGTATTTATTTCAACCTTCCTCTTCAGTTTGGCTTGGCAGTTCAATCAATTTATGCTGTTGATTCAGGCGTTGGTTTTGTTTACACTCGAATGTCTTGACTTGCTTCCTAAGGGAAAGGTACGTTAATTGCTGGATGTGTGGCACCATTGGCACACAGTTATGCACACTTAAGTCGCATTGAAATAGTGGAAAACAATCACATTTAGGTGTACTTGATTGTATGATGCATTGCAGCCACTGTATATAATTTGAAGTTTTAGTGGGAGGGGAAAACAATAGTGAAAATATACTGGGCTAGATGTGAAGTGAAATTGTGCGTGTGTGTATTCACACACACTATCATCATTTATCTATATATCTATCTGATTTAAGAGATTTCTAGGCCACCTTTTAGAGTCAGATACTCACAAGGTGGCTTCCGATGTATAAAACACAATACATCATTTCAGTCAAGAACAAATCAAAATAGTATAAAACACCATAAAAACAATAGATTCTAATAATAATAAAATTACCCTTCACAATAACAACCCAGGACAATAACCTTAAAACTATTTTCAGCCAGTGTGAAACCAATTTAGAAGAGCAATGCCTAGCATCTGTCTAAGAGAAAGTAATTTGGTACATATATTTAGGATGGTGTGTCCTGTGTCATATTTTTCGTTGAATACTAGAACGTTCGTTTTGAAAGTGACTTAAAAACCAAGTCCTGCACAGGTCTATGCAGAAATAGTAGAACTATGTGTTTAAAAATACCAAAATGCCATCTAAACCAATTTCATGCATTTTTGGTTTCTTTTTTCATTTTAAACAAAGAACATAAAGCTTTGCAGGCAAGCTCAGTTCTCCTGGTTGGAATTCTACCCTCTCTGTTTCCATATGCCAATTTCCTCACCATGGGACTTGCATGAATACTGTACAAGTTAAATGCTTCAGTTTCAAACATCAATTGATACAGAAACGGGAAGAGTCTTATGGAAGAGAGCCTCGCTTTTGTACAAGCATTTTTTTTAACCATGGCATGCATAATTTCTTATTATGATTTTTACAGGTGACCTGGATCTATATAATACAAGTGGCTAGTTTGCTGCTCGTTTGCCTCCTACAGTTCTTTAATTCCATGATAGTAGGTTCATTACTTGTAAGCTTTAATATGTCTGCCTTATTAGCAAGAAAACTTCAGGTATGTATGCATTTTAACTTTATTCTTTTTGTTTTTAAAGTAGCCGGTAAATAGGATGCAGTAGATAGTTGTCTACTTTGTTGCTTAATTTTTGTTGCTTAATTTTATAAAGTTATTGTTTACCTGGTATAATGAGAGGGGAGAGATAAATATTTCTCCACTCTCATAATATTAGAATTCAGGGGGTCAACAAATGGAATTGTTTAGAAGCAGATTCAGGACAAGAAAGAAGTACTTCTTCACATAACACATAATTAACTTTTGGAATTCTCTGCCACAAGATATGGTGGTGGCTACAAGCGTAAAAAGAAGATGAAACAAATTTATGGTGGACAGTTCTGATCCATCAGAGGCTCCCCTTATCTATATTTATAAAAGAAGGTGTCCTGACTGACTGATTGACTGACTCATCAATGCCCAGCTCAAACTGTTTAATCTAGGAACGTGAAATTTTGAAGGGACATAGTTTTTATGACGTAGACACCCACTAAGGAAGGATTTTTGGAAATTCCGTCCCTAAGGGGGTGAAAAAAGGGGACAAAATTGCCCCACTCTCATATATCCTGTGGGCAAAACAACAGGGGAGCAGTTCTGCAAATTGGCCTCACCTCATAATTGCTGCAGGAGCCAATAGGAGCAGTTATGCAAATAGCCCATAGACACTTAGAATGTTCATATGAATTCCTGCAGGGGCCAATAGGGGTGGGTATGCAAATCTCCCCTAGGCCATTCAGAATGTTCTCTGAGGGGGTGAAAATGGAGGGAAACTTTTTAAACGACTGACTGACTGTTGTGTGTGGGGCGTCGTGGCATAGGCTCCATCACGTTTTGACGGATCTACCCCAAACTTGGCACGGTCACTCTTCATCACCTGTAGACTCTCAGGATTAACCTGATTTTTCTTTAAGATCAGATATTTCTGTCAGAAAAGTTTTCTGCTGCCAGCACCCAGCCTAAACGTTACACTTTCAGTCAGAGACACTGTATCTTTTCCATTGTACCATATCCTAAAATCCATGCGAGCGCAGCCACAGACAACAGCTAGTGTTCTTATAAGTGAGCTTCCTGGGCAGTATATCAGGCCTTCATCTGACCCACAGGGAGGAAAGAAGAGAGGGCACTAATGAGGAAACAAGAGAGGGAATTTCAAAGGTGCACTGAAAATGAATTTCAAGTTAGTGACACTATTTCAGGAGCACTCAGTAAACAAAAAAATCTTCTATATAGAATAGAATAGATAGAATAGAATAGAATAGGATTATTTATTATTGAATTAGTCTGAAGACCATATCAAAGAGAACAACGTGAAATACAATAAAAATTCTATGTAAAAGTAAACATAAATCCACACCATATTAAAAGAGAGCAACTAAACTGATCAAGGGGCTGGAGCAACTCCCCTATGAGGAAAGGTTACAACAGCTGGGATTGTTTAGCTTTGAAAAAAGGGGAATAAGATCGAGGTGTACAAAATTATATGCCGTGTGTAAAAAGTGGACATTTTTCTCCCTCTCTCATAATACTAGAACTCGGTATCAAGTTGATTGGTGGGAGATTCAGGAAAGATAAAAGGAAGTCCTTCGTCACACAGTGCATTGTTAAACTTTGAAATTCACTACCATAAGATGTAGTGATGGCCACCAATTTGGATGGCTTGAAAAGTGGATTGGAAAAATTCATGGAGGAGAAGGCTAGCAATGGCTACTAGTCCTGATGACTCTGTGCTACCTCCAGTATCAGAGGCAGTATGCCTATGTACACCAGTTGCTGGGGAACATGGGTGGGAGGGTGCTGTTGCACTCATGTCCTGCTTGTGGGTTTCTCGTGGGCAACTGGCTGGCCACTGTGTGAACAGAAGGCTGGACTAGATGGACCCTTGGTCTGATCCAGCATGGCTTTTCTTATGTTCTTATGAGAAAAAAATAAAATACCTTTTAAAATGCCATAAAATTACATAGGAAAAAATTACATAGGTATACATAGGACAGCATTTAATATTTAAGTTTTACTAAACAAGACTGAGAATTAAGATTAAAAGTATTCTAAAAGCAATAAAATTTAATAATTGAGGTATATACCAACATGGTTTTATTTATTTATTTATTATATTTATACCCCACCTTTTTTCCTGCAAGGAACCCAAGGCAGCTTACATAATCCTCCTCTCCGTTTTATCCTCACAACAACCCTGTGAGGTAGGTTAGGCTGAGAGTCAATGACTGGCCCAAAGTTACCCAGTGAGTTTCTCTAGGCTCAGAATCTCCACCACAGTTAATTGAGATGAATTCCAAATATCTTTTTCTAAGGCTGGAAGCCTTTATTGCAAAGGAAGCTACTCTGACTTACATTCTGATTAGTTCCTTGTAGTAAAAGGCTTAATTTTTCTTTCACATTCCAATATTTCATTTTCTTTAATAAAGGCTCTAGATAGTGTTCTTATTCTTATTCTTATTATTACATTTATATCCCGCCTTTTTTTCCTTTTGCAAGGAACCCAAAGCGGCTTACATAATCCTTCTCCTCCTCTCCATTTTTATCCTTGCAACAACCCTGTGAGGTAGGTTAGGCTGAGAGTCAGTGACTGGCCCAAAGTCACCCAGTGAGTTTCATGGCTGAGCAGGGAATAGAACCCGGATCTCCCCAGTCCCAGGCCAATGCTCTTAACTGCTACACCACATTGGCTTTATAGACAACATTCCAAAATATACTGAGGCAAATCCTCCAGGACTGCCCCACAAATGTATAATCTGTCTTTAGCTGGTATCTCCCCAGGTGAACCACTGATTCCATCTGTTCAAAACGAAGTTGGGTAAAAGCTTTCCAGTATTCCATTTTCATGGAGAATGACAAGTATTTTTCATGTTGAAGCTGACATTTTGCGCTTGCTAACCAGTGTGCAGTACTTGAAGAAGAAAGGGCAGCTACGTCTATTTGAGCTCCTCTGCCAATAATTCTTGTTTGAATAATCTTCTGTACTGTCTCTGAGGCTATAGAACAGTATTCTCCAACCTTGGGTCCCCAGATGTTTTTGGCCAAAAACATCTGGGGACGCAAGGTTGGAGAACACTGCTATAAAATATATATATTTTCTGTTTCATCATGAATATCTCTGCCATGATGCTTTAGTTCCAGTTTGTCCCCAGCCACACTCACCTTTGTTCCTTGACAGCTCTGCAACTTCTTTACTCTATGTCCTAAACATAATCCCATCTGGTCCGAAGAGGGATTCCAATTCTTCGCCAATGTCTGGTGTTCACTTTTCTCTTTAGACTATGCAGCAGTCTTCAGCCTTTGTTTCCACCTGGTTTTTTTTTTCTTATCTCACTAACTGCCTCAAGTCCCACCTAGGCACGCTTAATGTACTGAATTAAAAAAAACCCTGAAACTCTCCATAATACTCCATGCATCTGATAAAGTGTAGTAGAATCAATGAAAGCTTATGCCAGAATAAATTTGTTAGTCTTTAAGGTGCCACAAGACACTGTTGTTTTTGCTGCAATAGACTAACACAGCTACCCTCTGGAAACAGGTACTGAGATCGGTCACAAAAATCGTAGTATAAACTGTGACAGAAATTCCTAATCCATTCTTATGTCGCAGATTCATACCAGGTGTGTGACCCCAATTCAACAATGTCACCCTTCTACTCAAGATTTCCTGGAAGTGAGAGCTAAACAGATGGCAGAACTGAAACAGATAATTTTAAGAATTCTGTATGGCCTGGCTTATAGCCATGCTGCTTTGAGATCTTGTCTTTCTCCCAGCACACGAAGAGCTGATTTATCATGTTACTTCTTTGTACGCAGAGATTCATGCTTGTAAGAAAAACCTTATAAAATGGTAATGCACCTTTTGGTCCATTACCAAAATGTTAGGAATGTGGGGAAGATAGTGCAGTGATCTGCTTTCTGATATTAATCAGCATTGTAATGTATTAGATAATTCTGATGCTTTCTTTCCTAACTTTGAAACTATATTTATTTATTTATTTAAAGCATTTGTGTCCTGCTCTTCAGCCTAAAAAGCTCCCAAAGTGGCTTATGTAAGAGCAATTTAAAAAAAAGACAGTCCCTGTCCACAGTCTTACAATGTAAAAGATAAAACACAAAAAGGTTGAGGAGGGAAGAGGAAAATGAGCAAGCTCCGGCACTAGTTCTAAATGTAACATAGTAGTTCTAGATTAACTAAGGCTGCAGTCTCGTGGACACTTGGGACTAAGTGAGCACAATGAGCTTTACTTCCAAGTAAACGCACAAGAGGATTGGGCTGCAAGAGTTTAAGATGAGACATCTACATGAACACGAACCATAGAAATTGAGCTTCGGAAGTCACTACTTGGAGAGCACACAGTCACAGAGCCGAGAGTTCTTGGTCAAATGAGAGAGAAGACTGGGATTAGTTGTTTCTGTTCATAGAGCTAAGACAAGACTACAGTAACTTGCAACCCTAAACTGAAAGCTGCATTTGGGTGGCACAGGGACCATGGAGCAAGTCACAACTGCCACATCACTATAGAGCAATAGCTACGGTATGTTCAATTTGAAACCAGAAGTGCTAAACAGACAGTACTGGAAAGGGAATACTTTGGTCCTGTTATCCTTATGCATCCTCTCATGATAAACTCATAAATTGCTTTTAGGTCAGGATTTCCTTACATTTTTGCAAAGTATATTTTTTCCTGCCTTTTATTTTAGTGTCTTGCTTAATAAGAGCTCCTGCTCTTGCAACAAGATCGCTTCAAGATTTAGGGTTTCAGTTTTATGCTACCACTGCCTACCATAGCCATATTTAGGTCCCTATGACCAATTTTGTATTTGCTCTGGCAGCGTCAGTGGTTTGAAAACATCATTGGCTTCTCCCTTCAGCAATGGCTTTTCCTGTTAATGCTAATCTGAAAGTGAAGCTGAAATGTCCTTTCTGTGATAGCAGTGTGTTTTAACACAACACAGTGATAATTTTTAAATTAAAATCAGATAAACTAGAAATGCTGAGTGACATAATTTGCCTTTAGATACGTTTTAAACATTCAAATATTACTGCTTTCGTTTTCCAGAATAACCTGAAAACTGGAGGCTTGTTGAACAGGCTTGGGAAGCTTTTCGTTCATGTACTCTTAGTGCTATGTTTGACGTTTCTTGTAAATAATTTTATTAAGGTGGGTAAATGTGCTTTTTTCCCTGTCATTTTTTAGTTATATCTATCTAGCATTTTGTTAAATGTTTATAGTCAATTTAAGTGGCTTTATGGATTAAATCATAGTGGGCTATATCCGACGTTGTGTGCGTGGGCTTCCACTCACACAACAAAATGTTCCTGCCCTCTCCCTACAGATGGACAGCGGATGGACATAGTTGGATTAGGAGTAGGGAGCAGGTGGCTGTGTTATGGCAAGAGGCTGCCCTAAGATCTTGGCAGAAGTAGGTTACACAAGCAGGCAGTAAAAACACAGATAAACAGTCCAACCAGCCAGTAATACAATGGGAGGAGTTTGGGTGTCAAAGGAAGAATCTATCCAGAAGCTGCACCTGGTTGTAAGGGTATTTGGCTGGGGTGGAGGTTCAGGGAATTTGGCCTGAGGTAAAAGAAGTCCTTAGAGGCAATAGTATCTCTTAAGAATTGTTGCTGAAAATCCCGAAGTATATATTAGTAATCCCTTCCGTACAAAATATCACTTTAATAAATTACTCGTTAAACTCATCTCTAGCATTGGTGCCCATCTCACACCTAAGCCTCTTATACCAGCTACTAGGAGGTGTTAAGGTATTCTAGAAGAATTGGTGGCAGCAGGAAAGGGTCAGTTTGTGGAATTCTGAGTTATAGTGGCAGAGAGTTCCTTGGGCCCAGGAATATAAGCATTTGCTCTAAATAAGAAACTGCATAGGTGGGACTGCCCAGTGAAGGAGCAGTTTCCTCATAGGTGGTGGCAGTAGTGGGGAGAGGAAATCCATATTTATAATCCCTATACTGAGATTATAAAGTAATGCTGTTTCTTATTTGTCTGTTCAATAGACAATTTGAATCCCCCCCCCAATTAGAAATAAAGAGCCAGTGTGGCGTAGTGGTTAGAGTGTTGGACTGGGACTTGGGAGATCCGGGTTCTATTCCCTGCTCAGCCATGAAACTCACTGGGTGACTTTGGGCCAATCACTGACTCTCAGCCTAACCTACCTCACAGGGTTGTTGTGAGGATAAAATGGAGAGGAGGAGGAGGATTATGTAAGCTGCCTTGGGTTCCTTGCAGGAAAAAAGGCGGGGTATAAATATAATAAATATTATAGGGGTGGGGGAGAGAAATGGAATGTGTTGCCTTCTGTTTGGGGTGTACACATATATAATGAGCTTCCATACCTTCCATCACTAACTGCTTTCTCCTGTTCGTATCCTCCTTCAATCAGTCTAGACTTTCTTTCTTGTTTGTTTCTTTATAAGAGAATTTATATTCCACGTTTCCACTATAAAGCGCTCGAGATGCAGAATAAGAATATAGAATTAAACAATCAATCAATAATAGAACACAATAAAACAAACAGTTAAAGATTTTATAATAAAGGAAACCAGATGGCGGAAAGCACAGTGGGAGCTAGACAGATCTCCCCGGGCAAGGAGTTCCACATCCTGAATGCTGCCACTTCATTTACAATGGCAAAGAAGAAAGTGGAGGTTGCACTTTCTTGGGCAATCCAGGCCCAGTGGTCTGTCCCTTCCCAGGAGCTGTGAGGTTTGTAGGAGAAAATAGGTGGGCATCCTAGTACTCTTAACACTTTTGCATGGTGAGCTTTTCATTTCATGCTGAAGAGTGTACATGTTAGGCTTAGACTGTTTAGAGTGTGACTGGAGACATTGGAATTCCACATTTAAGTGAAGTCTTGAGACCAGAAATTTGCATCAAAATAGCTAAAATAATAAGTTATCATTTATTTCTATAAAAGATGTACATTATAGAAAAGAATCCTGTTAAATATCAGATTGCATGCTGACATTGCAAGCTAAATTAATAATTGACAGTGAGAATGTTATTTATTTATTTATTTATTAATTATATTTATACCCCACCTTTTTTCCTGAAAGGAACCCAAGGCGGCTTACATAATCCTCCTCCTCCTCTCCATTTTACCCTCACAACAACCCTGTGAGGTAGGTTAGGCTGAGAGTCAGTGACTGGCCCAAAGTCACCCAGTGAGTTTCATGGCCGAGTGGGGATTTGAACCCGGATCTCCCGAGTCCCAGTCCAACACTCTAACCACTACACCACACTGGCTCCTAGTATAGCGGCACTATGTGAGTATAGCGGCACTATTTTTATGTGTCTGCTACTTATTGGAGCAGCACTCTGCTTGTAGACCTGAATCGATGTTCATTGTTTTACAGTTTTAAGAAAAGCCAAGGTAAAAAAGTGTGGCACTTATTGACAGTAGGGGAGCAGTTGTGTATTAATTTTCATAGCCAGGAAAAATGTATAGCTTTAATTTTCTCTCCTAATAGAAAGTTCTTAATCTTCATAGCTAGGAGAACATTATGACGTTTTTTTTTTCTCTTCATAGAAAGTTCTTAATCTGGAGTCAGACGAGCATATATTTAAATTTCTGAAAGCAAAGTTTGGATTTGGAGCAACCAGGTATGGTATCAGTCATTTTTCAGAAGTAAAACTGTTTTCCTACATTTTCTCAGTATAAAGCATCAATTGTTTCTGCTTGGAAATGCTGAATGATAATTCTTGATCTCACATTAACATTTTGCAACAGGCAACTGTGGGAATAATGTTATGTTAGGTGTTTTTTTTTTAATAGACAACTCATGTCAAGAATGTTGTAATATTTCTCTCTTTCTTTAGAGATTTTGATGCTAACCTGTACCTCTGTGAAGAAGCTTTTCGCCTTTTACCTTTTAATACTTTCACAAGACTTTCAGACACTTTAGTTTTTTATGCCTACATATTTGTGCTTTTTGTAATGGCCATAACAGCTGCTTTTGTTGGATTTCAAAATCTCAGGTATGTCTGTTTATTTTAAAGGATTTTATTTTTAATGGGTATGTCTTTCCCTTCCTGGTTGCTAAGAACAGGAATACATGAACGGAGAACTTCAGCAGTTGGTACTCACCACAGATTGGAGCCAAATATCTAAAAGCTGTGTTATAAAAGAATTGAATTTGGTCTTCCAAGTTTGGTGCGAGGAGGCATCCCAGTTGGATTTTAAAATAATATGTAACCATCATGACTAGTAGCCATTGATAGCCTTATCCTTCATGAATTTGTCTAATCCACTTTTAAAGCCATTGAAGCTTGAGGCCACAGATGTTTGTGACTGAGAGATAAAGTTGCAGTCCTCAAATTGCAGCAAGTTCAATCACACTGGAGTATGGATATTTCACATCACTAAGCCTAGAGACATTGAGGCAATAAACCTGTGTCTGGGCCATACCATTTTAGACTGCAAGTGGATCTAGTCATAGAATCATAGAATAGTAGAGTTGGAAGGGGCCTATAAGGCCATCGAGTCCAACCCTCTGCTCAATGCAGGAGAACAAATGTGGGCAGCCCAGGCAGTCACCCATCCAAGCACATGATGTGATGTGCTCGTGCTCCTTCATACACACCTCACATGATGTGGTGCTCCTCCATACACACCAATTGCTTCAAATAAAAATTTGCATATCAGGGAGAACATCAGAAACTGCCTTTTACCAAGTCAGACCTTTAGTCCATCTAGCTCAGTATTACCTAAATGGCAGCAGTCTTTCCCAGCCCTACTTGAAGATTGAACCCAGGACCTTCTGAACGCAAAGCACATGCTCTTCCACTGAGGTATAACTTTTCCCCACAAAGGAGAAGGCTAGGCTAGAACCCCCTCACTGACATCTAGTCTGGCTGTCATTGATGGCTGGAAACTTTACTTAGTACAAAACACAGTTGTTGGGATTCTAACTGGGACCAGCTATAGTGGATGTCCATTTCGAGGCACAATTCAAAGTACTGAAAATTACCTATTCAGCCCTAAAAGGCTTGGGACCTAGCTATCAAAAGGATCGCCTTCTGCTATCTGACCCTGCCTTGATGCTTCACTTTTCATTTCAGGGAAGCCCTCCTCTGGGTCACCCCAATATCTGAAGTTAGGTGGCTGGTAACTGGGTGGAATACTTTCTTGGTTGGGGCACCCCACATATCTTCTCCAGAAAAGTTTACATGGCACGGACTGCACTATCTTTTCAGCACAGGGAAAACACTGTTTTATTTGTCAAGACATTCCAGCATGTTTCATACCTGGTGTTAGGTTGTATTTTGATGGGCTCTGCTGGATTGTATTGTTTTTACTGATTTTATTCTTGATGCTTCTGCAATCTGGTATTGTTTTCTACTACTGTACTTGTTTTGCTGTTTTTAATTCTGCACCTCCCTAATTTTAAAGCTCTGCTTCATACATGGTTGACGGTACAGGGATTACATTTAGCAATTTTAAAAAAATGTACTATATTGCTGTCCACCTGCCCAGAATCACTCTTTGTTGAAATATATATTAGAGAACCATTAGATGCCTTGCTTGTGCTCTGAAGCTGAGAAACCTTTAGTGGATATCTTCATCTTGAGATAGCGCTACTTTATGCATTGTGCTGAGGGATTAAACATAGCATTTTAGACATACGTCGTGTGTGTGTACATAGTTCCACAGTGATGGACTGGAATGAGAATCAAGGATGAAGTAGAATGGAGGTGAATAAATGAAAGAGGCAGAGATGTTAATGATGGGAGGCCTGATTGATCTTGGAGTTAGTGGTTCCCTTATTCTAGATGAGAATTACAATCCAGGGAGTGATCGCTACCAAACCACTTTTTACCAGTTAAGCTGGCCTCCCAGCTATGGACACTCCTAGGGAAATAGACCTGGTGCTCAGTAATGCTCCTTTAGGGGGTGGGGGGCTGTTCCCCTATGGCCACTGCAGGCAGGCCTGGCAAGGCAACAGCAGCAGCAAGAGGGACAAGGAGAGCAGTTCTTACATCACTGTCCCCCCAGCACTTCCACCAAGAATTTCAAAAGCCAGGAGCTGTTGATACCATCTGTCTAATGAGACCTACAAGACTCAAGGAACAGGACAGGTGAAACTGTAGTGGAAATGTTAAAATTAAGGTGTTTTGGAACCTTTTAATCGTTGCTCTCTTTTACTGTGTAAACCACTTTGAGGGGTTTTTTTTCTTGAAAAGTGGTATATAAATATTCATAATAAGTAATAAACTTGCACACTCCTGGAAATGGCTTTTTGCACAACCACTGTGCTTGCAGTCAATGGGTTGCATCTAGACCAAGTTGGTCACACATAGGTCCCACTGAAATCACTGGTACTTAAGTTGGTCACGACTAGCTTTCCACACTGACTTCAGTGGGAATAAGCATGCCTAATGAGGTCTGGATCTGACTTAGTTTCTTTTTTCTTTTCTTTTTTCTTGCCAGGATGAATTCATGCCCATGGCAAACAGCTACATTCATCACCTTTGCAAGATAATCATAGACCACATTAGGAACTTTTTGCAGTGACATGCAAACTTGTTGCTCGCTTTCTGTGGCAGATTTATTCAGTCAACCACTTTGCATGATTCACCTGGGCAGGGGAAAATCTACTTGACTTCCAAGTAAAGTGGTCACTTGGGGGGGAGGCTCTGTAGCACTGACCTGAGGAATTCTTATCAGCTTCATTGAAACACTAATTCCTAGATACAGCTGAGGCCAGTATTTTTTCTAAAACTGGAGAAAACTCTTCACTGCAAATTTGGTAATATAGCAATCAGGATTTATTTTTGCTGAACATTTATTCTTCATCATTCACAATATTGTGATGAGCAAATAAAACCATTTGGGTTTTTCATATTTATTTCACTCCTGTACCAACATTTGCCAGTCTAACATGGAAACGGAAAATCTCGCACAGGGGAATATTTAAAGTACTCGGCAAGAATGAAAAATCTATTAGTACCGCCTTAGAATGTTTTATTTTCCCTGGACCCAAGAGGTTACTATGAACTGCATACAAATGTTCTGTTTTAAAATAATATATTGCTTAGTATAACAAAGCTGTGTTCTTTTTATTATTATTATTTCCCTCTCACTCAGTGGTTCTGCGAATGTCAAATCCACAGATAAACTACAAAAGTGCACAACGCTACTGAAACCTGGTGCTGCTTACCATTTAGTACACACCATTCTGTTTGGATTGCTGGCTTTTAGCACAATGAGGTACTCTTTATTTGACATATCTTACATGCAAGGCATGGAGACTCAGTGGGCGGGTTCACATGTAATGCTAAGCCACCCTGGAGGATAAGCCACTGTGGGTTGGTTGTTCACTCGCTACCCCACATTGCTCCCAAAAGACAATCAGTTGAGCAGTGGCTTGGCATGGCTTGTTTCCCACTCAGTCTTCCAGCCCATTCCCTGCATGTATCCCAGTGTCCTTTGCGGCACATCCTGTCTGGTCACCCCATCCCAGTCCCCTCCCCGCTACGATTGCGGGGTATTTACTTCATTCACCACCTTTTTTTTCCTGGTGTCTATGAATTGCGTAGATGGGATCGTGGTTTTTTTAAAAATTAATTTATCTTTTGTGGTCTTTTGCAAGTGTGCAAGAGTACAGATTTGGCTCTCTGATATGTATAGTCTTGCCTTGTCAGTTTCCTTGTATGTTTCAGCTGTTAAAGGGAGCAGGGAAATAGAGTAGGTAACATACAAGGAAATTGACAAGGTAAGACTGCATATAGACTAATTTGCACACAGTTGCGAAGGACTGGAGGAAAAGTAATACGAAGAGAAAGGAGGAACCCCTTTGCACGATTCAGTAGCACCAAAAAAGGAGGAAAAAGTAAAAGAAGGACTCCAGAAAGGAGCACCAAAGATGGGGAGCGGGGAACAATAACTGCAACTTGGCAATGTCATCCTCCCACTATTAAGCCTTGAACTGACACTTGTCAGTGTCCTCCCTGCTTTCAACACTTCTCCAAGTTTCCAGCAAGTCCAGAAATGGGAGTTATTGGCTCCCCCTTTGTTTTCACGGCTCTTTTTTGGACATTAACATGGTTCACAACCCACCGTGGCTTATCATGACATGCGAACCCATGGAATATGAAGTAACAAATACGGCAGATTATAAATACCTCTACTGCCCATTCAACTTCTTTTTTCATAATATGTGCATCCCTGTTGCAGTATCCAATAAAATTGTCCTTCTACAAAAACAACACTCAAAACTAGGGAGAGGGTGGAGGGATTTCACTTCCAGCTCTTCGTGATGGGCTCCCAAAATTGATTTTGACCTTGCCTCTATAATTGCTTTTAAATATTGAATATTCTGGAAATAAATTAAAGTTATGTTTACATGTACATGCTAATATACACAATATAAATACTATTCAGCTTACCTTCACATGTCACATTAAATTTTTCTTTTTCATCTCGCAGGATGAAATATCTCTGGACTTCCCATATATGTGTGTTTGCAGCTTCTGGTTTGTGCAGTAATGATATGTGGGGACTGATCTTGAGATGTCTTCATCTTTACACACCTCAAAGGGTTAGGGCCGTTACATTTTGGTGCTTTTTTCATTGATGTATGAAATTCAAATTTTTAAGGGGCAATCTGAGGTGAATCATCAGATGCTTAAAACGGATTTGTAATGCACTGGAGGAAAAGTGTTTAGATGTAGATATGATTTAATTTGGAATTTAGGGTGTATTTGGGGAGTGTGACACTTTTTTTTTTTAAGGAATGCTATTTAAGGGCACAATCCTTAAATCCCATGCTGGCTGGGGAATGCTGGGAGTTGTAGGACTTTTTTCTGTCTAAACATGATAGGATTGTGCCCTTAGTCCACTAGATGGTGATGTTGCAGAAGCTATGGAATGCATAAACAAAACAATGTTTTTCATGAAGAATAGTAAGAACAACAATATATTATTTTTCACATACAGCACACTAAAATATTTTGCAATATACATTGATGCATGATACATTTTTTAAAGTTCTATTAAGAACATATTTCAAAGAGGGCGATTATTAATGGAAAGTAAAAGTTACTCTCTGACCTCAAGATGTGATTTGTGAGGCTGATCTGATCTGTATGATGAATTTGTTCATCATTAAACTGGTTGAAATGATTTTGTTCAATTTCAGTAAATATAATTGTTGTCTTTTCTGCCTAGGTATCTGTGATTAGATATTTAACACCAGTGCTCATATTATTGTATCTTTGTTATAAGGTAGGACTTTTTCTTAGTATTTTTTTCTTTTTTCATTTGTCAAGATTATTTTTATGGCAAATTACCTGTTTAAATATCAATCAAATTTCCAAGTCACTGAGGGTCAGTTCTCACTATTAAATGTATCCTTATGATCTTGTATAGGGATATACTGCCATGGGGAGAAGGGTAGGGTGAATTGCTGGTATACACAAATGTTGTCTCCATGATCATAGCTGTACTTTTTCCACAGAGGTGGTTGCCAGCTAACATGAACTTTTCTACACACAGTCATATACCCATTGACATGAGAAATTTGTGCGAATTATGCTATATTAGTGATCAGGTTTTTTTCATCCTGAGAAGTACAGTAGGAAACCAAACTCCATATCACACACACCCTGTAACATCTGTGTTGAGACTTTTAAAATATACAAAATTCACAATTCCTCATATAAGAGTAAGACCTTGTTCACACATAATGGCAGTATTCAGTGGCAAATTGTGAGTTAATTAATCCATGATTTGCGGGGTTATGTACTGCGCGAAAGCCACTTCCAGTTTCTTTTCTTCTTTTTTTTTCCTATTTAAAAAACACACACACAAAACATATAACAATAATTAACAATTAACAAAACTAAAATGGACTTCCAAAAGCCACTTCCAGTTTCCAGCAACAACCTACGAATGCCACAACCTATGAGTTCCCGTGACATCAGAACCTAGGCACTTTGGGTTGTTACTGGGTTAAACAACCCAAAGTTAACCCAAGAACAAACCATGGATTAACTTCAGGTTGTTTAACCCATGAACAACCCCAAAGTGTCCAGGTTCAGATGTCACAGTAACAACCTTTGAATGTAGCATTTGTAGGCTGTTGCTGGAAACAAGAAGCGGCCCTCACACAGTGTACTTCCACACAATTCATGGATTACTTAACCCACAATTTGCCGCTGTTGTATACGAATAGTCCCTAAGAATTTGTGTGAATGAAAATGTAGCCTGGGAAGCTTCCATAAAAATATTAGCATTCATATTATCCATTAACTTGGGTAATAGTTGCATTTTCATTCAGCCTGGAAAGGGAGACCTGTTTATAGTACATTGCTGAACCAAACCCCAGTTGGTCCAATTAAAGTCAATTGCCACTTTAAAAAAAATCTTTTTTGCTCATCCATCATCTGTTGAACTTCCTATATTCTTACTTAATTTTGTTTTGTTTTGTGAAACTCCAAACCACATTCTGTTTACATCATAAAATGCTGTTCCCATATGAGTCTGCCCAAGTCCTGAAATAGAACTCAGAAGCCCTGTAGGACTCTGGCCTGCCATTAAGAACCATCAGATTGGTGGGTAGCAGGGACAGGGCCTTTTCAGTGGAGGCCCCACATCTTTGGAATTCCCTCCCTGGGGAGGTGTGTTTGTATCCTTCACTGGTGTCATTTAAGCAGATTTTATAACCATTTTTATTCCACTCAGCCTTATTGACGGCTTTATTTGACTTCATGTTTTACTTGTTGCTGTTCTTATTGTTAATTTATTGGGGGGTTGTTAATGTTTTATTGTTTCATATATTGTATTTATTAATTGCTTAAGTTGCTTTGTGAGTTTACTGTAAAGGAAGATACTCATATGTAGAAACATAACACAATACATACATACATAACATACATACAATTAATGCTGTCAGCAGATGAGGAGTAGGAGTAATTGCATGTGTAAAGGAATAACTAAATATGTAACTAATATTCTGCATTCATTATTTGTTTTCTAAACATACAGGCCTCTTCAATACTCAGTTTAGGGCACAATCCTATGCATATTTAGAACAAAAAAAAGTCCTACAACTCCTAGCATCCCCCAGCTGGCATTGCTAGCTAGGGAATGCTGGGAGTTGTAGGACTTTTTTCTGTCTAAACATGCATAGGATTATGCCCTTAAATACTTGTTGCAAATGCATCCTACTTGCTGTGAATAAACCACTTCTAGAGCAACAGATGATTAACTGTGTAATCTGTACTGATTGCTGTTTTAGTTTACAACACTTTTTAAAAATAGAAACTGCTGCAAGGTGTCTTATTTTTAGCTCTTGCTCAGAAGCAAAGGATGGCAGATTCCAGCTTTTGTGCATAAGATATCTAAAACCATTTCCCCAGACCAAAGATCCTGTCATGCAAAAGCAGGCTTCATAGTGGCTGATGTATGCAAAATTGCCCTCTCTCTTCTCACTGAACAGATGACTGGTGCTGTCAGTTCTGACAGCCATGATCACCTCTACTGGGGGAGATGGGTATGCCTCAATTCAGTCCCACCCATCCCCCCTCAAACTGGTGCTCAAAGCTGACCGGTTCAGTCATCTCTTTATGCACATCAAAGCACTGTACATGCAACCCTGGGCACCGGATGCCCTCTGCATCGCCAGTTTATTGGTTCCCCTATGCATCACCTTGTATGTAGACACAGATGTGGAAGGCCATTCAAAGCCTGGAAAGCTCTTTCTACTCATCCTGAATCCCCTCAGATTTTGCACATGCAATAATTCCGTGTCTTTCCTAAACTTTTTAACTGCCTGTCATTCACATCTGGTTTTTCTGTGGTTACATTTTATCAAGCCAAATTTGCATTAGCTGCCCTCCCTGCAAATGTGTGGGGTTTGTGTGGGATTATAACCTAATCTCGAATAAGCTAATGAAAGCCTCTTTGGAGGCATGTGGTTGCTGTAAGTCCAGATACATTGCTTGAAAGATTTATTTGTTCGGCTTCAGCTTTGGCTGCTTTGCTAGCCGACTTAGAGCCATCCCAGAGTGTGTCACAAAATTTACAAGATGGCTCTGGACTACTTTAACCTTTTTGCTGCCTTCCATTTTTCCACTGCAAATCTCCCTTCCACCCCACCACCCCCACACTATTTTTCTCCCTTTGGGATTCCAGATGTGTTTTTACTCTTGCAAACACACCTCTGGAACCTCACAAGGGGAAGTTTGGCTCAAAGGGGTGAAAAATGGCAGGCAGGGAAGACAGTTAAACACTCCACCACCACCACTTTTCCACTGTAATTTACTCCTTGCCATCTGCTTTTTCATAAACCAAGCAGCCACTGGGGTTTAGAAACATGTGTTTGCATGTATTGACTAGTTTGTCCATCAGACTAAGATGATTTTGGCCCTATCGGGTGCTCCCATGGGAAAGCACTTTTCCTTCAAGTGGCTGATGATATGCAAGAGTTACTTTCTGATACAACATGCAGAGCAATATACTTACCTGAGATGCATCCTGGTGCAGTCTCCCAATTTACTGTCCTACAGGCCCACTTTGTTCTGGACTGTTCTTGTTTGTCACATTTTAAAATACTAGGCAGCCATTGCTGAGCTGAGAAAAAGATATGCTGCTTCATATGTCAATTGTTCCTTTTCTCACCAGTGCTTTAAAAACATTGAACAACTGTTGAAGAATTAAGCTCTGTTCTTGTATCTCACATGACTTATTCTCTGTGCTTTTTTGTGTGTATTTTTCTTCTAGTTCTGGCCTGGAGTGATGGCTGAGCTGTCAGAGCTGAGAGAATTCTATGACCCAGACACAGTGGAGCTGATGAACTGGATTAAGTAAGAGGATTTTTACTTTATTTAAATTAGATTCTGTTTAGAGTGAGCTGATGTGCTTAGTGATGGTGCCCTCTGCTTCTATCAGTGACCTATATTGACCGATTCTAAAAAGTGGGCTATGTGGCACATAGAAGCCTTCGGCCATGGTTAGTGGGACTGTTGAAATCACGACTGTGCACAAGGTCTCTTACTGCAGCATCTTCTCACAGTTTTTTTTGCCTATAACATGGATAGAAAACTTCATCGGCCTGGAGAGCTGGACTCTCCCAGGCAAGCTGCTCAGGAGCTAGCCTCCCCTGCCCCATAACCCATGGTGACATCAGTCTCAAGAGGATTGGCTGGAATGGGCCCACCACTGCCCACATAACTGAATAATGTGGTGGGCATCTCTCCCAGCCATAAAGGGAGGCTGCTGCAGAAGCGTTTCACAGAGGCGTCTGTGGTGTTTCCTCATTTTTTGACATAAAATGATGGAGAAACCTCTCATTTTGTCCTGGGAGCCGAACCTAACAAGTTATTCAGCATAAGAGAGAGTGGAGCTGCTGACTTGATGTTACTGTGGAGCAGAAGGGAGGGAAAGGCTTCAACCCCCAAGCAGCTCAGCTGGGAATGTTTCCCCCCTGCACCCTCAGACTGCCATATCGGAAGTGGGACCCAACCTGGCACGACAGGCATTTGGAAGCCACAAGATATGACTAGATATGGTCTCTGGGCCTCCTGTTTTGGCTATCCCTGATCTAGAACTTACTTTCTAAAGGGGGAGAAAAACACAGGAATGTGTTAGCCTTTGAGACCACCGCATTGCCTTTTTTTCATGCTGTGTTAACCGACGATGTAATTATTCATGAGTAAATAGCTAATATAAATCGTCAGCAACATTCTGAAAGCAGACCAAAGTCATCTCCATCCCTTTGCTACCATATTGACATGTTCTCATGACTAATGTTCACAAGCCAGGGGTCTTTAGTACCACTTCTGTATTAAGAGATGCTAAATGTTTGATAGCCCTGGTCTCTGGAGTGCAATATGCAGTGTTTTATATATAGATTTATACATAAAATATACATGGGGCTTTGGTTTCAGCCACAAACTGGATTTGACTGGTTGCAATGAGAGCAATTTTTCACACAATTCCAGAGCAGAGAATACTAAACTGCTGCTTATCCTCTTTTCCTTTTAAATCATGACAGACACTTTTTGCTGTTGTTTGTTACATGGAATTTATTGTGTTGAAGAGCGAATGTTATGCACGTAAGGAGAAGTTAATTACTTTTGCATTAACAGCAGTCGACAATCCAATTTATGCCTTTCACCTGAAACTGGGACTGATACTTTCTTGCCTTGTAAGCTCCTGGTGTCAAAAATGATTCAGTCATTATTCATTCAGCCTTTTAAAAGTTCAGCTGAACTTCTATCTCCTCTCATTCAGGGTTTTCTGCATAGGGTAACTTTTCTTTTTTTGTTGTTTTGGCTTGCACTTGTGAACCTCACGAAGGTTTTCATGCCTGTTTTCAATCAAAATATAATTTGAAAGCCAGATTTATCCTTATAGACTTAAGAGGTGTGCATCTAAAAAATAGAATTGAACTATGCAGTATGAAGTCAACTGTACAGTATACTGTATGTTGCATTGTTTTATTAACTTCCTATGCAATAGTGGATTGGAGTCTGTGGGCCCACTGCAGAGTAATTTAAGCACCTTAAGCTGGTAGCCAGCTGCTATTCCATCGTGCTGCAGCAGGGACAGAGAAGGAAAGTAGGGCTACCATCAGCTCTGCTGACAAGCCAGCTGTATCAAGCGCGTCCCCACATCCAACTGTCACCTGGGAGCAGCCATTCCATAAGATTGCAACACGGGAGAGAGGGGAAGCAGAGTCTCTCCTTTGACTCTGCTGAGACACCAGCAACATTTATTTATTTATTTATTTATTATATTTATATCCCACCTATTTTCCTGCAAGGAGCCCAAGGTGGCTTACATAATCTTCCTGCTCCTCTCCATTTTATCCTCACAACAACCCTGTGAGGTAGGTCAGGCTGAGAGTCCGTGACTGGCCCAAAGTCACCCAGTGAGTTTCATGGCCAAGCAGGGACTAGAACCCGGATCTCCCGAGTCACAGTCCAACACTCTAACTATTTCCATTCTAGCTGATCATTATAGGAATTTTGTGGTTAAGGTGAATCATAGAATCATAGAATCATAGAAAAGTAGAGTTGGAAGGGGCCTACAAGGCCATCGAGTCCAACCCCCTGCTCAATGCAGGAATCCAGGTCAAAGCATCTCTGACAGATGTCTGTCCAGCCGCACCTTGAATGCCTCCAGACTGGGAGAGCCCACCACCTCCCTAGGTAGTTGATTCCATTGTCTTATTGCTCTGACAGTCAGGAAATTTTTCCTGATGTTTAGGTGGAATCTAGGTTCCTGTAACTTGAGCCCATTATTCCGTGTCCTGCAAACTGGGATGAACGAGAAGAGATCTTTGCCCTCCTCTGTGTGACATCCCTTCAAATACTGGAAGAGTGCGATCATATCTCCCCTCAGTCTCCTCTTCTGAAGGCTAAACATGCCCAGTTCTTTCAGTCTCTCCTCATAGGGCCTTGTTTCCAGTCCCTTTATCATCCTTGTTGCCCTCCTCTGAACCCTCTCCAGTTTGTCTATGTCCTTCTTAAAGTGAGGTGCCCAGAACTGGACGCAGTACTCAAGATGAGGCCTAACCAGTGCCGAGTAAAGGGGAATTATCACTTCCCGCGATTTGGAAGCTATACTTCTATTAATACAGCCCAAAATTGCATTTGCCTTCTTTGCAGCCACGTCGCATTGCTGGCTCATATTCAGTTTGTGATCTACCACAATTCCAAGATCCTTCTCACTTGTAGTATTGTTGAGCCAAGTGTCCCCCATTCTGTAACACTGCATTTGGTTTCCTCTCCCTAGGTGCAGCACTTGGCATTTATCCCTATTAAATTTCATTCTGTTGTTTTCGGCCCAGCGCTCCAGCCTATTGAGATCACTTTGAATTTTGTTTCTGTCTTCCAGAGTATTAGCTGTTCCACCCAACTTTGTGTCATCTGCAAATTTGATAAGCATTCCCTGTACCTCCTGATCCAAGTCATTAATAAAAATGTTGAAGAGCACCGGGCCCAGGACCGAGCCCTGTGGTACCCCGCTCGTTACCTCTCCCCAGTTTGAGAAGGAACCATTGATAAGCACTCTTTGAGTCCGATTCTGTAGCCAATTGTGGATCCACCTGATAGTTGTTCCATCTAGCCCACTCTTAGCTATCTTACTAATCAGGATATCATGAGGCACTTTGTCGAAAGCTTTGCTGAAGTCCAGATATATAATGTCCACAGCATTCCCACAGTCCACAAGGGAGGTTACCCGATCAAAAAATGAGATCAGATTAGTCTGACAGGATTTGTTCTTGACAAATCCATGCTGGCTTCTAGTAATCACTGCATTGTTTTCAAGGTGCTTGCAGACTGACTTCTTTATAATCTGCTCAAAAATCTTCCCGGGGATTGATGTCAGACTGACTGGCCTATAGTTCCCAGGTTCCTCCTTCTTGCCCTTTTTGAAGATGGGAACAACATTTGCCCTCCTCCAGTCGTCTGGCACTTCACCTGTCCTCCATGATTTCTCAAAGATAATAGACAGTGGTTCTGAGAGTTCTTCTGCCAGTTCCTTTATTACTCTAGGATGCAGCTCATCAGGCCCTGGAGATTTAAACTCGTTCAGAGTAATCAGGTGCTCCTTGACCATTTGCCTATCAATCTCAAGCTGCAATTCTGCCCCTTCAGTCTGCACTTCAGGTTTGCCAGGGGGGTCATAGACCCTCTTTTGGGAGAAGCTTTCCTCCTCCCTCCCAGTCACTTTTCCTTTTGTGCTTTGTCTTTTAGGTTTTAAGCCTGAGGGCAGGGACTATTTAATAAGAATATTTATCTTTGTAAGCCCCTCTGGGAGCCTTTTTCAGCTGAAGAATGAGGCAAAAGTGCTTCAGATAAATAAATATACACATGCAGCAGAATGAGGTGATAGAATCCTGAAGTAATAGAATGGGTTGTATCATTTTAGAGTGCAGGAGGAGAATCATACGTTTTGAATACTGCACTACATTAAAGGGGGGGCTCCCTGCAAATGGAAAATTTGCAAAATGAAAGGTTCTTCTCGCTATTGTGCTCATGTTCTACTTGCAGAAACTTTTCATGTAGAGGAGCATTCAAAAATATGATCTATACTCTGAACTGATACACAGCTCACTCTACCAGTGTCTTAACAGACTCATAGATCATCTTCTTTTAACATTTATCCCATGTAATTTGTAACACTCATTCACACTTTGAACTAACAATTCACAAATTTCAATAATATTACCATTCCATGAGGCCCAGATATATGGCTAAAAATGTGTGAGAAAGCAATGCGCAGAAGTTTCAGTATGTTGCCTTGGAGGAAGACCCATATGTAGTAAAGGTGCTTCCTGGCATGTGTTTTGCTAGTGATCAGTATTATGAATCAGAGTACTGGTCACCTGCAGTGCAGAAGAAAAGTAGGCAGCACCACAAAATTAAAAAACAACAACACCCCATGAGTGGCAAAGCCTCAAAGTGATGCTAGGAAATAGAAGTTTATTACGGTGTCAAATATGTCCAGAACATCTTTGATTTACTGTCTTCTTGAGTAAGTAAATCTTATTTCATTATACCGAGTCACATAGAACTTGTCATATCAAAAATAAGGTTGCATGAGGTTTGCTTGCCCCTAAAGAAACAACTCGATTGAAATATGTTGGGCAATCTATTTCATAGTGCATGTTTGAGACCTTGCCTCTCTTTTTTTTTTAATGCGCAATGCATAAATTTAGAGAGATAATATGCAAGCTGATGTCTGTTAGCCCACATGTTCTAGAAGCCAAATACGCTAGCAGGATCAGCCAGGTGGTACAGTTACTGTTGCACCAAAACATTGATCAGAGCTCTAAATCCCCCAAAAGACCTGCCTTTTCTTTGAAGTTCTTCCTGTTGTGCTTCCTCTTCTGTGTTTCTTTGCTCCTTGAAGCAATATCAGAAAGCATCCCTCTTCTCCAGAAGTAATTCCAAACTTCCGATATGTTCATATTACATTCACAAGCGTCTATAGATGGAGAATTTGCTGCACTTAAGTGGAAGTGCTCAACATTTGTATAGAAATGTTCATAATGTATCTCTTCTGATTTGACAATCAAATGAATCTCTTTCCTTTTTAAGCAGCACTTCAAAAACAATGTTTGGAATTTTCCTAGGGTTTGAACACATGCAAGAAAAGGTTCTACCTTTCCTCCACCCCAAATGTCATACACTGAGCCCTGTAATCCCCATTAAAGCCTTCTGTTGTAAATGAGTTATTTTGTAGTAATCCTATAATTCTTGAAAGTGTAGATAAAGCAGAGATTCCCATTTTGTATTATAGTGCTCAGTTTACCCCATTAGTTCAGCAGTAATTAACTTGTTGAAGCTGAGAGCTTCAAAAATAAATGAGATTATTTGTTCAAAATGCCATCAGGTCCGCTTGGAATGACATTTAAATTACATAATGTAAATCAGTTTGACCTGTAAGTCCTTGTCATTATTTAGTGACATTTCTTGCAGAATAAATTGTTTGCAGGTTGGGCAGCCCGGTTATGGAGCTTGGCAGAAACCTATAAAAACAAATTATCCTTTCATTTTATACATCATTTGTTCAGACATTTGTAAAAATTGCTTCGTTTTTCCATTATGGAAAAGTGCAATTCGGTCGTTTGAAGCACATTAAGTGTGTAAGATTCAGGCTGAGCTTTTTAGTGGCTGCATCAGGCAGAAGTATTAAAGTAGGGGGATTCAGAGTACACCTGTCGCAGCAGTGTGTCTGGAACATGCTGGCTAATTGTCCCCCTCTAGTGCCATTCCCTGCTTATTCATAGCAAATTCAGTGGTTACACAGAAGCAAGGGAAAAAAACACAGCTAATTCATGCTTCTTCTTTCTCTCCTACTGAAACATCCTAAGTTGGATTCGTAGATCTCACCTAATTTTCAAAATACTGGTCTCAGAGGAGAGGAGTCACAGCAGGTAGAACTATGGCAGAACCTGGCACGCCAGGAGGAATGTGGAGTGCCTGGGTTAGACCTAGGGTAACACCTGGAAGGTCATGAATGATGGCTGTCAGAATCAGAAGTTTTCTGGGTTTTCAGCTCGCAATACTGGTTACCAGCTAGAATCAGGTTTTACTTATTGGACTGATAAACATTGTTTGGTTAGCTTGATCACTGAGGTTATCAGCCCAGGTCCTGCTCTGGGTGCCCCTGTCTTTAGAGGTTAGGCCTTTTTGGTGGTGGTACCCATCACTGGGGGAACCATATCTGGCATCATCTTTGAGGCATCAAATAAAAAACAATTCTGTTGTTACTGTTTTCCTGGGACTTTTCCGAATGATGTATGTCTTTTGCTATTAGGTGCTACCGTGTGCTTTTTTTTAATGTAGCTTTTGCTATAGTTTTGATTGTGCTTAGTGTTGTTATTGGATTTTATATTTTGTTGCATTAAGCTGTTTTTATTATGATTATGTAAGCTGCATTGAGCGCTTAGGTGGGAAAGCAGGATAGAAATCGTATAAATAACTAAATAAATGAATGAATCACACCAGTTCCAGTTCCAGAAGTCATTCTCACTAAGGTCAAGAGCTCCCCCATTACAAGAGAAATGGGAAATGCAGGAGAGCAAGTCCTTTTCACATTGGACTTTGCAATGTCTGAATTGGCTCTTAGTGGAGTTTCTTTTAGCTCAGATGGACGAGGTCTAGGCCTAAGGCCCTACTAGCTTTCAGCCCCCTCCTCTGGCTATTGGAGAGAGATTATTACACATACATAACATTAAGTTCTTGAAATGATTCATACGCTGAGACCTCACTTCATGGTATTTGTGACTTCAAATATTTTTAATATAATTATAAAAAATTATACCGGAGCAAAGAGATTTTCAAATGAGACCAGCTTTAAGAAGCCAAAGAGAAACTGTGATGGTTTTCTTTTCCCAGCAAGAGTTAAAACGGCTTGCTAAAAATATTATCTCCGATGTCTCTATATAAGATTAACCTGGCCTTGTAAGAAGCTTTAAGAAATGCTTGTGGTATGCATGCATCATTTCTAACAGTTGTCTTCTTTAGGGCTGAAGCAAACATTTAAGGCTGTCTTTGAACATTTTCAATTTATTTGTCAGGAAAATTCAATGGAAAATTCATATAGACCTTAAATAATATGCAATCACATTAGCAGGCACACACAGTTAAGTGTAGAGAAACATTCATGCAGCTTTCTTGAAAGGATGTCGTTCATTTGTTTATAAATGTCGTCTTTGAACCATCTCGCCAACCAGGTGTCTACAAAAAAAACCTCACACATGGGCAATAAAAGACAAGTATACGTTATTTATATTGTGCCTTGTGACTGTGCAGTACAGCCTTTCTAGGACTGTGCCACTTCAGAATGCATATTTCAAAGGAAGCCTCCCTTCGAACAAGTTTTCTGTGTGCAAGAAGCTTTTGATAAGAGGGAGCATTTGAACATACAGTATGATCCCATGCCTGCATTCTGAAGTGTGTTTTTCCTAGAATGGACATGGGGCTTGAGGGAGCGAAATGGGGTGCTGGAGCACCACAATGCCTAGGGCTGGCCCTTATCGGGTGGAATGGAGGTGGCCACCCCACATGAAATAGAAACCTGCAACCTTCAAGTATGTACCTAATTACATGCTCTCATACCTTGGCTACTTATACTCCTATTCCAAAGGGAGATAAATCCACTAAAATGATGCAGCCTCCATCAGTTTCAAAGGCACTTCCATAGAAAAACCTGTCAAGTCACTTTGAAATGGACTGAGGTTTGTACACCAGTGTTTAATTGTTTAAGAACTTCTATCTTATTATTCCATGTGTTTCAATATTTATTGTACTTATTTGTGATGCCTTCTTATGAAATCAACTCATGGATTTTGGTGTTGATTGGATAGACATACCATTGGGCATTCCTCATTTTTGTTGTTATTTTTAATCAGTAACTTGCAGAAATCTGTTGAAATGGAAAAATAAGCCGAGAGACTAGAATTGCCTTCTCAAAGGCTGGCTCTAAGCAGATACTGATACTGCAAGATATGTAATTTGTTAGGATGCCCATCCAGATAAGGAGTTTGGAAAGCTCACATTAATTCTTGCAGCCAAATGTAGCCATTTTGCAAGCAGATGGTGAGTAAATAGGAATTTCTATTTTTTAGGTACTTCAAAGTAGACCGTTCTCTTTAATCTCCAGGTATAGTTAATATTTTTATTTATTTTTTTGCTTTTATTTAAAACATTTATACCCTGTTCTTCAACCGGAAAGGCTCCCAGAGCGGCTTACAGAACAATAAATACAAGATAGTCCCTGCCTCATGTTTACAATCTAAAAAGGCCCAAGACAAAAGGAAGAAAAAAACACATAAGGAGGGGAAAGGAAAACACAAACACTCAGGCACCAATTCTTAACGTTATACAGCTCTTATAATGACCAGCCATGATGGAAACAGGCTTCTCGCAGTTCAAAAAACCAGGCCTCAGCTGGCCTCCAAGAAATAGCCTAGTGACTTTACCTCCCTTAAAACGTTTGTAACACAGCCAGACATTGTTGGTCTTACAGGGTGGGGCATCACCCTTTTGGGACCCAGTTGGCATCTGCTTTCTTCTTGTCAGGTAACAGCAGCAATGAGTGGAGATGGCAATTTGTCACTGTCTGCTGCGTCATCTCTTCCTCCTAGGGCAGTTGGAACTGATGGCCTCTGTTACGGGGTGGAGGGGCCTAGCCCAGCTGGTAAAAGCAGCAGTAAGTGGAGATATACTAGTACTGCTGTAAAGTTATTCTTAATGTTTGTTCAGGTCTAGCACCCCCAAGAAAGCAGTGATTGCTGGAAGTATGCAGCTCTTAGCAGGTGTCAAGCTGTGTACAGGAAGGATTTTAACCAATCACCCCCACTATGAGGATAAGAGCCTGAGAGAGAGGACGAAACAGGTAAGGGGCCCTTCTCAGAATTGTGCCATTGGTCAGGCCAATGACATCAAATTTTTAGTGGACATGGGTAAAGGAAACTCCCTGCCTTTCTTCATCTCCACCTTGCCCCCACTCTTGCCTAAGTCAAACAAATATCGCAAGGACCTTATATATACCGCTCTTTGGTACTCACCAGTGATGAAAATGAATTGTGTGTTGCTAAAACTTTCATTATACTGGAAATTCAGTGATGTGGATGAAACATCTTTCAGGATATTCATAATATGCAAGTGTTGCTGCCAGTGGTACAGCTAGGTAATTTTAGACCCTGGACTTAATGGGTCCCTGGCCAGAGGGGCTCCTTTAGGCAGCCATGTGTGTTACTTCAGTTGTGAAGTACACACTTAAGATTTCTCCCCTTCCCCGCCCCCCACCATTCCTTCCTTTACAACTGCTTCTATATCCCTGATACATTAGAGTGAGCAAACACACACACACCCTGTTTGCTAACCCTCATAAGAAAAGAAATACTTTGAGCATGTGCAGTTTTGCATTCTAAACTCATTTAAATCATGGCAGCACCATGACTACAGGAATAAAATGGTGTTTGCTTCTGCTGCCCTGATGTGAAACACATTTACTTGTGATTAAGCACCATTTTAAAAGTAAAATAATAAAATGAGCATCAGTACCCATGTACATGCCTGGCTAGGCACCTGTCTATAAAAATAATAATAATAATAATAATAATAATAATAATAATAATAATAATAATAATAATAATAATAATGAAGAAGAAGAAGAAGAAGAAAGGATGCCATGGTGAGCAGAGTCATCCCTGTTGGGCCCTGGCATGTGCATGCTGACCAGGTGCTGACATCGGGTCTGTTTGCCGTTGCCCCCATAGCCTGCTGCTCTCTGGGGGGGCCATAGGGGCCCCTTCTTGTGCTGGGGTGCTGTGGACTTAGGCCCCAAGGTCCAGCTGCACCACTGGTTGCTGCACTTGATCTCTGGTAGCAGGAGATGAAGATAAGCCTCCGTCACCAACCAACTCTATGATCTATGAAATCTATGAAAGGCTTTTGTACAGGAGAAATTTATTACAAATACTTGGCACTGCCTTATTTGGAATTTCTCTTTGGCCTAGCTTAGTCTACTAGAGAATTTACTTTATATTTCAAATGTAATTCATTCAAATCCTATTTCTTGTTCACATTTCTTGCCAATGTCTCCATTTTAAAAACAGCCCTGCTGGATCAGATGAAAGGCCCATTTGGTCCAGCATGCTGTTTTCACAGCTGGTCAATAAGATGCCCACCAGCAGCCATGAGGCTATAGCCCACTCTTGCTGCTGCTCCTCAGCAAGTGGTTTTCAGTGGTATGCTGCCTCTGAACATGGAGATCCCATAAGGCCACCATGACTAATAACCATCAATAGATTTCTCCTCCATGAATTTGTCTTTTAATGGCATCTAAATCAGTACCCGTCACCACTTCTTGGAAAAGTGAATTCCATACTTGAATTATGCATTATCTGGCAAAGTGCTTCCTTGTGTCCTGAATCTACTGCCAGTCAGTTTCATTGGATGACCCCAGGTTCTAATATTGTGAAACTGGGAGAAAAACTTTTCTCAATCCACTTCCCCCACACCATACAAAATTTTGAAAATCTCTAGCTTGTGCCTGCCCCCTCCCTTTTAATAATCTTTCGCTCGAGTCGGAACAATTAAATAAGCGGCAGACATATTTCTTTAATGGCAATGCTAATTAAATTACACTGTTCCAACATTTCATAGGTTTATCAAGTATATGCAAAAAGATCGCCTGAAGATGTCCACAGGATCCTCAGGTCTTTTGGCACCGACTTTGTGATCCTGGAGGACAGTATTTGTTATGAAAGAAGACACAACAGGGGCTGTAGGTTGCGTGATCTCCTTGACATAGCAAATGGCCACGTAAGTACTTTCCAGAACTTGTTATCCTAATTGCATTTAAATAACTTCAGAAACAAGATGACCATCTAAAGACAGTATGGGATAATGAATTTGAAGAGGTGACCTCGAAGGTGGGCTGGAGCAATATATGGGATAGACGGATTGTGAAAGTTATGTCAACTAGGATAAAGGAGAATTTCTATAAAATAATATGGAGATGGTACCTAACTCCAGTAAGATTAAATAGAATAGATAACAATTGCTCTGCACTTTGTTGGAGAGGATGTCAGGAAATAGGTACCGTACATATGCTCATATGTGGTGGAGTGGTAAAAATGTTCTGGAATTTTGGCGAGAGGTTTTTACAGAAATATCGGAAATTATTGGTATTAATCTAGGGGTCTGTCCTAAACTTGCTTTGTTATCAATAACCGATAAAGTCACTTGTGCCCAAAATATGAAGGAACTAATTGTAAACTTGTTAACTGCGGCTAGGTTAATGATAGCGAGGAAATGGAAAGTACAACATGTTTTTCTAATAACTGATTGGTATAAGGAAGTTTGGGATATAGCCCTAAATGATAAACTAACTTGTAGTATCAAATGCAAAAAGGGACAGTTAAAGAAGAAGAATTTTATGGATATATGGAATCAATTATTAGACTATGTATTAATAAAGGGGAAGGGGAGTATGCCTTGTCAGGATATGTTATATTTTTGGAATGTGGAATTTAATTGATCAAGGGGATGGAAGTATGGCGGGGGGTGCACCTTATGATTTATTTTAGTTGTTTGTTTGTGTTTTACAGTTTTGTATGTAGTTTATAATAATTAAATAAAATTTATTTTTTTAAAAAATTAAATAACTGCAGGGACTCTGCCACAGGGTCACCTGTCCTCGTTACAACCTGTGGCAGCCTTCCCCAACCTGAGGCCCTCCAGATGTGTTGGACTGCAACTCACAGTATTCCCAGCCAGCATGACCTGGAGGGGCCCAGGTTCGGGAAGGCTGCCCTGTGGCTTTAGATCCACAGCTGGGATTGTGTGAAATGTGTTGCGAACCAAGAAGCAGAGCGATTCAGGGCCCAATCCTATGCATGTTTAGACAGAAGAAGTCCTACAACTCCCACGCGTGGATGCCTGGGGCATGCTGGGAGTTGCAGGAGTTTTTACTGTCTAAACATACATAGGATTGGGCCCTAAGTCACTGATGTCCAGCACGTATTTCTTAGTCAGAGTTCACAGATTAATCTGAGCCCAGGAATTAGGGTAACCCATGTGAAATAAGCTAGGAGTCCACAAAGGAAGGAGAATAAGAGGAGAAATCTAAGTCTTGTTCAGGCGTTCTCCCCGCACACAGTTCCAGTCTACACTACAGCCTCATTCAGGCGCACTCCCACACGCAATTCAAGTTGTAGGAGGAGGGGGAATGGAGCCGTGTGTGCTGGGCCCACCCCCTCTGTGATGTCTCCGCCACAGCCATCTTCCATGTGCTGGAGGGGGAACTTCCGAAGCGGGAGCCTGCTCTACTCACACTGGCTCTCTGTGGCTGATGTAGATTACGCAAGGTTCTGACATGTGGTGCAAGGAGCCTCCCAGCATAGAGCAGACTCCCCACTTCTCCCTCCAACACGTGAAAAAAAAGGGATGTGACAAAGGGGCAGTGGCACAGCTTCACACACACCCACCCTCATGTGATTGCAATTGTGTGAAGAGAATGCCCGAATAGGGCTCTAGTAGTGTATGTATTTGATGGCCTCTGGTACTAGTACAGCTTAACAGTATGTTACTTTGTTTTCGATGGAGCAGTTCCTTATTAGTATAGAAATTTATAGGGATGTGTGAACAAACTTGTAATTTCTGTTACAGACTATGGATGGTCCTGGGGAAAATGACCCTGATCTGAAACCATCACCGTATGCTCGCTTCTGTGAGGAAATCAAAAGAAATCTGCCTTCATATACGATGTATTTTGCTAAAGTATTCCAGAACAAAACATTCCATGTATACAAGCTTGCTAGGCATAAAAAGACCATATAGTTTTTCTGTGACCACACTGGAAAATGCTGAGAGTTTACAAAAATGGCTGATTTAAAAAAAAAAAAAAAACTAAAAAAAAAACCCAACAATGTTACACTGGTTTAAAGTATTTACTTAATTACTGTGACAATTCAAGAGGGTTTGTTTCGATAACATTTTGTGTGGATTACATAAGGTTGGTTCACAAAAACCTCTGGTGTGTCCACTGCCCAGTTGGTGGTGTGCAAGTCCTACTTGTGAAGGACGATGCACACCCCCCATCACAAAAGATGTCTGACATGCAGAGAGGGGAGGGGGCATTGATCCTGAGACTTATTCCCACACCCAACACATGCAGAGCCTACTCACCAGGGAGTCACATGGACCAACTGTGGTCTCTTTCCATTAACTGCTAATTTAAGGAATTCTGCTCAGGGGTCTGGCTTGCTAATGTGGTCCTGTGATACCATTGGGGGGGGGGGTCTGTTACGTTTCTTTTCCTTAGGGTGTTCTGGAACACTAATCCAACACATACTTACTTGGGAGTAAGTCCTCCTGATTCCCTTTGAGCTTACAGCCCAGTAAGTGTGCTTAGCATTACAGACTAAATCTTCTCAGCCCAAATCCTACAACCCAGAGCTTTGTTGCCGGAGTATATAGAATCAGGGTGAAGGATACTGGTCACTTTTTGTTTTTGTTTTCGTTTTGTGCACTAGGACCCAGATGTTGGCCCAGATGTTGGCTCTCTAGTAACCATCAGCAATGTGATGCCTTTGGTAACCTTCCCTTCACATGCGCACTGCTCTGCCTGCTTCCCTCTCAGCACAGCACAGCTGTCATGACTCTTGGCCTTTACTGTCAAGGAAGTAACTGCCAACATCCTTAGCAGCTGTTTTGTAGCTAAGGTCAAGGTAACATGAGAACATGCCTATGTAAAGCTTTTCTTTTAGCCAGCACTCAACCTACAATTGGGTTTTTAATATCAGCTGCAAATTGATCTCCCTTCAAGCAAAGCTCTGGGTCTTGTACAGGTATTGTTCCTGAGGATCATAGTCGCAATCCAGCAAACCTTCTCAGGGGCACCTAAGGGCTTACGCCCACTGCCTGAACAGCACCCCCTTCCTTTCAGTGCATACCACTTTTCAAGCTCTCATTACTTTCAAATATTTGTTACTAAGTTCAGTTGCACCCATTAGTAGCTATTTGTTTTCCTGTGAGTCCACACTTGACGGACTGATTTGTCTGTGTGATTTTGAGACTTTTAAGAGTAGCGTAAAGTTTTTTGTTTTTTTTGTAATGTAGCATGTTGTGGAGTCCTGTATTTTAAACATTTAAAGGAGGTATTACAAACAAAGCAAAATGCCCCCAACCTCCCTCCTGCACGCAGCAATGTTCAATTCCTGTATTCTGTTGTTGCTGTTGTTGTTGTTTCTAAATGTGTCTCTTTAAGTTAGAGTACCAAACCCAAGCTAAATAGTGTCATAAGGATCATTAAAAGTGGTAGGATATTTTGTGTTTTAAGGGAGAATTTTGCTTTCTTGTACATGACACACACATGAAGCCTTTTCCTCAGAAGACGAATGCCCCTCACTGTTTCCTCCCCCCCTTCCTTGTACAAAACAAAACCCATGAATCATGTACCTTATGTTAAAGCAAGTAGATTTCACATTTTTGTACATTTTGAACTTTTATGAAAACTACCAACTTTTTAATGCTGTGTTGTTGGGTTTAAAAAAAAAAAAAAAGTCACTGTGATGATGTTCTTAATGCTAATTTTAACATTTTATATGGGACTTTGGGGCAGGGTTTAGTTTGGGAGTAGAACTTTTCCAGTCATTTACAAGTCATCCAGCAGCTGTTGGCACAATCTCTCCATGGAACTTTGTCTGCACAAGCCCCATTGAAATGAATGGGAGTTGAATGAGGACCTGATCCATCTCTTAGTAACTTCAGCAGGGTTTGCCCATCTGTAATTCCCAGTGGACTGACATTTCTGGTGCAAAACACGATGGTCATCAAGCACCTCTGGAAAACCATCAAAACATCAGTAGGAGCATATTTGGCCTGCTCAAATAATTCATGTTAGAAAATGGTTACAATTAATTTCTAACGATGAGAAACTTACGACGCTTTAGCTAGCTTCCCCAAAATTTAATTAAATCAAGATGTGTAATGAGATTAAAGTTCCCCAACTGAGCTATGCTCATTTTCCAATGATTTAAACGTGTTTTCCCCTCTGCAGTTGTTCCTGGGTAAATTACTGCAGGGCTAGATACGGTTCTGTCACCCACACACAAAATAGTTTTATATTTAGGCAAATAGTCATTAAGTAGCATGCAGGGATCTTTCTACGCTTTCATGCCGCCACCAGAAGGGAAAGCAGGCTTTAATCAACTTGCATTTAAATCAAAGCTGGACGTTAGCCACATTTTCGTTTTAAGCGAGCAAAGCCCCTGAATAATTTCTACTCTATTTCTCTTAATGGGGTTAGCGCCCACTGTCCGTTTGAACATAATACAATAATAAAACATTTTAATAAGAAGTAAAACTTTAATTAAGCCTGTAGGGAAGCATGCCTGATCTAGCTGGGGGCGTGGGTCAGCAGATTGCTCCATGGGAGTGCTGCCCACTAATTCAGGATAAGCATATATAAGATGTGGTGCAGTTAGATAACATTGCCCTATTCTTTAAAGGCCGTGGGCGTAATCTGCGGCAGCTGTGAATGCTCAGGGCTACTTCGCCCTGCACCTTCTGTGTTCGCTCCCAAGCAGCTAACACAGCCACAGCCGATCTGCTCTTGTATTATTTTAATGTATAGCATCTGCAGCTTAAATTGATCTTGTGCACCAAGGTTCCTGTATTCAAAAAAATGACAAATACAACAACCCTCACCTTGCACTCTCTGTTTTGGTTTAATACCAGTTTATCTAATATTGCCACTGTAGAAATCCAAGCTTATTACTGGAGCTATCAAGTGCTCAACCCCAAGCCTAATTTGTCCTTGAATATAAAGAAACAATATGGGAAATGTAAGAACAGATGTGGCAGTACCTTTTATTGGGCCAACTAAAATACAGGAAGCAAGTTTTAAAATTGCACAGAATATTTCTGTGTTACACTGAGCCTGATGCCTGCAAGCTGCAACACCATTTCAGTGATATTACCTGGTCACTGGAGGGCTTGGTGTTATCATAGGAAGTGTGTGTGTGGGGGGGAGGGGGTTAAATATAGGAATCAGGGATAGGATTTGGGGTGCTAGGTGCAAAATGGTTTTCATTTGTGTTTTGATGGCTGCAGGTGTGTGCCCAGGGGTCACTGGGCTGAGAAAGAATTAACTGTCTAATCTGGAATAGGCAAAAGTGGGCCAGCCCTATCATATAATAGTGAAGGGATAGATGAAGGCAGGAAGTGGCATCTGAATGGTGCATCAAGACTTTTTAAAGTGTTGGTCCTAGTGGGTAGGTGAAGTCATTTGGGCTCCACTTCATGCAGCAAAATGTTTTGGGCCAGCACTGAGGCAGAGGAATCCAGATCATCTCTTTAGAATAGAAAGGAAAACAAAAACAGCAAAGGTAAAGAAGCACGGAACACTTGCTTGAAACGAGGTCTTCCCAGTTTTGAGGCCAGCCATACGTGCAGCCCAATCCAATGAATATTTATTCAGAAGAAAGCCCACTGTGTCCATGTGATTATAATTGCAGCCATAGCCTGTCTTCATATGAATAAGCTGCTCCCATGTTCTTTACCTATCTCACTTTGAAATGAAAAGAACTGGCATGCAAGCTACTTAGCTCACAGGATGGGTGGCAACTCTGCTTTTAGGGTACCTCCGGATTCCAACTCACAACCAGCAAGAGGCTCCTTTTTAAGAATGGTGGCAAAAAATGTTCAGCAGCTGGCCCAGCTTGTTACATCACGCAACTGCAGTTTTCCAGTCACCTATTATAGTGCAGAGCCAAAGCATAGCAGAAAGTAGGGGAGGCGAGCACGTGGCATTGGGACCTGCTGGGCTTCTCCCTGTAGCAGCTCCTAAAGGAAGAGGAACCTTCTGCTGGCTGCTAATGGGCGCTCTTTGTAACATCTGACCCAAGTTCACAAAAGCACTTCCACCCAAGAAAATTGTATTATTCAGTATATATATATATATATATATATATATATAGTGCTTTTCCTATACGAGAACATATCGCAGTTAGACCACCTTTCCAATCATAGGAGGGCCCACTCCTTTCATTTAAGGGGAAGGTGTGAGTAAAGATGGCCCAAAGATTACCTGGTGAGCTTTTTCCAGGTATATGAATCTGTACAGTCTCATGGCCCTTGCTGTAGCCACACACACACACACACACACACACCTCTGCCGTCAAGAATTGTGGGATAAATCAAGCCAGCCACACACATAATTTAGTACATGAGCAATACAGACCGCAATAGTTATAGGCCACAATACATGCAAAAGATGGCATTTTGTATGGCTGTGTGGTGTAATTCAAGCAACTGTGACGTCTTCAGTGAAAATTTGGAGGGGGGGGCTCTCAGCAAGAGAGCTAAGAAATAAGTGGATATTTTGGGAGGGAACAGAACCCTAGGAATCTGAATTTAGAACCTTACAGAAATCTGTTCAGTTGCTAACATAAAGCGAAGTCGGGAATGTGTGAAGTAACAATAAAGTGAAGTAACTTGGTATTTTTACTGGCCCTGTATCTGGCCTCAGCAAACTGCTACAGCGTAGGAGAGAACTGTGGGAAAGGGCCCTGCAGAATTCATTTGTAACTAAGGCTGCAGTCCTATGCGTGTTTAGACAGAAAAAAACCCCTACAACTCTGGCTGGGGAATGCTGGGATCCGTAGGACTTTTTTCTGTCTAAACACGCATAGGATCGCGCCCAAAGCTGCCAAAGATTCACGTCTGGCTGTGAATGATTCCAGCAAAGGGCTGTTTCCCATTCCAGGAACAAGAGTTTGGGATTTTCAAGCTCCTTAAGCTCATCTTTTCCTGTTCCATTTCAGCCCTGCACAACTTGAGAGCCACCAAGCCAAATGCAGCCTACCAGCCATTCACAGTGGGCCCATCGGGTGCCTGACAAACTTCCCGTTGCTGCTGCCTGCCTGGAACTGCAAAATCAGTGGAGCCGGCAGGCAACATAGCTGGTGAACTGCGTTTGGCTTGATGGCTCACAAGTTTGCACGCCTGCCTTTAATACATGCCAATAGCCTAACAGGTAGATCTTCTTGACCTTTTCTCTGTTTTTCTTTGTGCTGTCTGCAGCATCTCACTATCAAATGCTTGCCATAAAGCTGGTTTATTTATTATTAAAGCTGTCCCAACTTGTTAAAAAAAAAAGCTAGTGCATAAATCTGTGAGCAACTTACAGGGCGATCCTATGTTTACCCAGAAGTATGCCCCACTGATGTCAAGTGGATTTACTTCCAAGTACGCACGCAAAGTATTGCAGCCTTACTCTACTTTGTCCCTTGGTGCAGAAGAGATGTTTGCCCTAGATTTATGCAGAAGTGGGGTTTGCCGTTCATTTAAAGTCAGAGAGAAATTGTCAGTCTGTTGAGCTAAAATGTCGCAAGGAGGCTAGTATGAACATGAGGAATTGTGCATCTTTGGGGCTGACAATTTCTTCGCTCTTTTTCTAGTTTCAATACTTTTACTGGTTAACAATTCATCATGCAAGCATTTTCCAAGAGGCTGTAATGCGACACATGAATATTGTCTTCTAAATAAAGTTCTTTCTAAAAATCAAACCTGCCTCTGTTTGTCCTTTCTAAGGCAACCACCTTTTAAAAAGTGTGGGTTTTTTTGTTATTCACATCCTCTGTGAAAAGCAGCTCATTCTTTTTCCCCCCAGAAGAAGCTTTTTGACCTTGTTGTAAGCGCCTTAACATGCTGAAAGGAGTTAATATTTATTTAAATCATCTTTGGGCTTTGACAGCTTGTAAGAGTAGCTTTTATTGAATTTCCAAGTTAAATGATTTAGCAGTAGCAACTCCCCCCCCCCCCCCGCCACTGCCTGGTGCACTTAGCCTTAGTAAGGTCACTGGCTTGTCTGAGGAAGTTATTTGGACAGCGTTAAATAGAAGTTGCTTTTTGATCTGCAGGGATCAGTTGCTGCCTCTCTCATTTCTCCTAATGGTGAACTTCTCAATATTTTTGAAATTTTATATGATGGGAAGCATGTTGCTGACAGGGAAGCCCAGGCAAAGGTAACTGCATGTGGCATGTGCCTTATTTGAATCCCAGAAGGCTGGTCTAAGCCTGTGGCCTCCAGTGTGGTACCTGTTAGCACCAATGTGGCCACAGATCCTTCTCTTGGTGTCCACCCAGCTCCCTACCCCTCCTGATTTTTCCTTTTATATAAAATATATATTTATTTAATTAAACAAACTTTAATTTAACGTGGGCCCCAGAATGGCAGGTGGCCACAGCCGAGCATTTCATTTTACAGCATGCCCAGCCACCCAGAAAAAGGAAAAGGTACACTGGGGGTGATAGGGGGTGTTTTGGGGGAGGGGCCAGAGGGAGAGTGGGGGGTTGCCTGTGCTGTGCATTGCCCTTGTGGGTGTGGTGCCGGTCCATGTCCTTTGACGTGTGTTTGTGTGTGTGCGTGTGCTTGTGCTTCTCGTGTCACCCCTTCTGTGAAATGGGCATTTTGTTGCACAATGTGGGAGCAAATATGTAATTCGGCATTGGAGACTCAGATCCCACCCCTGCTTTGTACTGTTTCTTGACCGAGTTACTTGTCTCTGAGCCTCGGTTTACATTCCGTGGAATGAAACATTGGTTTCAAAAAAAGTCACTTTGTGGAATGCTGGCTCCAGGTTTTGGCAGGCCCTTGGGCACACCCCTCAATGGGCCCCCCTCCCTCAGTGAATGTACCTTCTCACCACCTTTGTCACCAGCTGCTACTGCTCCTCATCCTCATCCTCTTCCTCATCATGGCTACCACTTGCTTGACAGGTAGAGAGCCAGTGAGCAAGCAGGCAGTGGCATCTACTGCTCCTCCTCACCACCACCACCACCACCAGTTGCCTGGGCCAGAGCAAGAGGCAGGTGCACAAGCAGGTTGCACTGGTGAGGAGGAGGCGGGCGGCGGCAGCGGACAGGGGATGTGTTGTCAGTGGGCCCCTCAGCAGGTGCCCAGTCATGCCTACCCTTGATGCTGGCCCCGACTTCCATGTTCTGGCGCTCTGGCCCCACCTGTCTTGCGCTTAGGTTTTTGGGCAAGTTAGTTTTCTTTCAGTCTCACCAATTTGCTGGAGGCCACCAGGTTCAGGAGTCCCAACTGACTAAGCTGCTTCAAGTTGCTCTTAAGGCATGGCAAAGAGTACACTCCCATTCCTGGGATGATGCTTTTAGGGATGCCTCAATGCCACACAACTCGGCGCTTTGTTTTCTCTGCACTGTCATTTTGCAGAGAGAGAGTGTGTGTGGCGAGTGTGGACCCTATGAAAATCAATAGCGCTGACAAGTCGGCAGATTAAAGACGAACATATACAAGATTATTTAAATTGCAGACCTATACACAATTTTTTATAAGAAATAGAGTTGTTGTTACTACGTGTTCTCCTGTAAAGCGCTTGGCAGGAGATTAGGTAAAGTACCAGATTACTGAAAATCCAACTACCTAGGGACTACTGATTTCCCTTTTTTCTTTCTCTTTCCCTTCAGCTGCAGGACTTCTAATAATCAAGTCTGCTGGCCTCATTCTTGACCATGCCAGTAACACTCTCGCATAAGCTTTTAAAGAAGGAATAGGCAAGTACTGATAGGGAAAGGGGGCAGTGACCCATAAAGCATTATGTTTTGTTTTGTTTTCACTATTCTGTGGAACAAGCAACACACTGGCAGTCGTGAAATAACGAATGCATAAGATGGATGGAGGGAATGGAGGTGCCCATTGAGAAGATCAAACATGGCCAAACATGGTTTCACCATGCAGAGTTGCATGAACAGCTAGGAATGCTTTCCACATCTTCGTCTAGTAAGAAGGCTGCAGGATTATCCATCCAGTGCTTGAAATGGAGTCCTGTTTTTTTTCCCGATGGATCTATAACTCTCTCACTCATTTCCAGGTAGACATAATTGAGGGTGCTTCCAGATGAGTCTTTGTGTACAATCACCCTGCCTCATTCAAGGAATTTTACTGAGGGGTCCAGACGACGATGACATCTTCCAGCTCGTAACCCTCCTGTTTTCACATCGCTTTTTCTGGTCTTTTTTCTTTCCACAGAAAATGTGTTCACGGGGAAAAGATGGAATAGTTGCACAACGTCTTTTGACTGGTAGTACCAGAGCAGGGGTGTGCAACTCTGGGAAGTCCAGGGGCCATTTTTGTCCCCCGCAGGCCACACTCCCACCGGTGCCCTGTGGAACCCCCTTGCATGCCCCGGGGGTGATGGAATAATCTGTGGTTTGCCCCAGTGCCCTGTGGGTTGCGTATTGTCCACCCCTGTTCTAGAGCCACCTGTTTGGAAGCACCCCACTGTCTGGCCTAACAAGCCAACTCCTTTTCCCCCTTCCATTTCAAAACCATCCTGCTTTTTCCTCATACTTCGGGCACCATGCCCACCACGTTCAGACCTAACATGGAAAGCCTCTTTATACCAGGTCAGACTGTTTGCCCATTTAACGCAGTATTGTCTACTCTTGACTGGCAGCAGCTCTGCAGGGTCTCACACAGAGAAGGGTCTTTCCCCTTACCTTCTACCTGATCCTTTTAACTGGAGCTACCGGTTGAACCTGAGACCTTCTGCATGCCAAGTATGTGCTCGAGTCTTCTACCACTGAGCTGCAGTCCCTCCCCATACAAACAACCAGTGTTTGTATAGATTGTTACAGTGCATTCTATGTTGACCCCACACGCACACCCCTTCAATGTGATTTGGGAAGCTACAGAGATAGCATAGATTCTGCAGAGATTATCTGCAGAAGATAATCAGTTTTAAAAATAGCTAAGATAACCAGTTAGGAACCATCTGGTTACTACCAGTTACGGACTGGTTACCACCAGTTACAAACCTTCTGGGCCAGCAGCCCTCCGGATAACCTGCAGAAGATGATCAGTGTTAAAATAGAGAAAATCACCAGTTTCCCCATTCTGCAGAGAATTCTGCATTGATTCTTCATTCTACATAGATAAGCATAGATTCTGCATAGCCGGCTGAGTCGCCAAGAGGACTTTATGCCAATATCCTCCAGTCTGAGCTAGTTTCCTGGGTCCTTTTGGGCACATTCCTGAGAGTGTGAGTTCTCCCTTCTTCCCATTGTCCTAATCTGTGGTTCACATGAGTCAATAAGACAATTCACCCCTCCAAGGACCTATTCACACCATCAGCTTCATGCACCAGAATCTGGGCGGAAATCAACCAGAACTGATGACTGGGATGAGTGACATACTTTTGAGCTGGGCTGCAGCATACATCGAGAAGAGCATTTTTATTCTGTACAGCACACCAAGGGAGTAAATAGCATGTTACAGAAAAGGAAATAGTCGAAATTGGCCTGAAAATGCAATCAAACGATAGCATATCATACTGTGGATGGATGGATAAGAAGCAAATCATTAACACTGAGTAATGACTTGATGTATTTAGATGGGGCAGGAGTTTGGAGGGAGGGTGGGCATATTCACTACTGCCTTCTCCTACAGTCTGTGACATTTACAAAACAAACAAAGCTCAGCAGTACAATACCTTTATCCCAGCCCACAGCACAATATAAATTAAATTTTTGTTTTTCTTTTGGTTTTCTGGAAGTGGTTCATTATGTTTGGACTAGTTTATTGCCTGTATGAATGAGAAATATTCACAAAGGAATATTCAATGCCTACGAGCTACTCGTAGGAAAACCACGTGAACTTCTGAGTGGGTGATCCATCTGTTGATGACTGGGTATGCTGCAAGCTAAGCCTTCCCTCGTCGGGAAAGTTCCAAGACTTATACATGCAGCTCAGAAGAACCGTTCTCCTCCAGTGAGGACTGTGCCATCTCAGAAATGCACAGATGAACTAGCACTCAAAAGAATAGCCAAACACAAGGGTATCTCCAGTTAACCAACAGCACACAACAGCACTGAGCCCAGATCTGTAAAAAAAACACAGAAGTTCCTTTAAAAAAAAACCAAAAAACCCCACGTCCACACTTTTAAAGCTATGCTAAATTTTAGGGCTTTTCCAACCAAGGTTTGCCCTAAAGCCTTTAAAAATGTCAGATTTGGTTTGCAAGGTCTATAAATGCAAGTACCGGTAGGTAGAGCTGTAAAGGCTATTTTGTCTTATACTCCCTTAGAAATAGGTTCTTCCCTCCACCACCACCCCGCAATTGTCACCTTTGTTCCACTGTGGGAAACAGTGCTGGACTAGATGGACCCTTGGTCTGATCAGACATGTTCTCTGTCACGCCAGAGGGCAGGGCTAGAACCAATGGATGGCAATTGCAAGGAAGCAGATTTTGGCAAAACATTACGAGAAAGTTCCTAATGGAGGTCGGCTCTCCTGCACTGGAAGTATTTAAGCAGAGAGGCTGGACAGCCATCTTTCAGGGATGCTGTGGTTGCATCCTGGATTGTAGACTGAGCAGGAGGTTGAAATAGATCATGCCTAAGGTCCCTTCCAACTTTATAATTCTATGTTTTGAAGAACTGAAAATCTGTAAATCTCCCATCATCCACAGAATAGCTGAGCGAGCTGTCCACGATAGCTTTAATGAAGACCGACCCACTCAAAACAGAAAGGCAATCGGGAGTATTTCTGGTCTCTTTCTGCTGTGGCTTAATACACGCTTGAAAAATTGGGCTTAGGAACTTCTGAAAATGTTATTCTGTATGCTGCCAAGGACATTTCAATCTCCATTACCCGTCTCTCAGTACTCTTGCTCATTCCCTCCCTGTGCATAGATGATCTTCCATTTTCCGGTCCCCCATCTCCCTGACTTTTCTCATAACGTTATATCTCATTCTTCTGTGCTTCATTTGATGGAAAAAATGTATGAATAATCTAAGGAGCACTCATAACTGGAGACTTCTTTTTTTTTCAAAGCCAAGGGAACAGGATAACTTAGTCCAGGGCTGGAAATGTCAGCAGAATGAAATCTAACTTTAGATTTTTAAGTCCACAGTGCTTTCTAGCCCGCCGCATAGCATTTATTCAGAATGGTTAAGCAGAAATGCAAACCCCAGATAAGAAGATTGAAATGCACTGCAGAGTCAGCCTTCTTTGCTTCAGATATTAGTGGTTTAGCAAAAAATAAATTAGACCAGCATTTGAGCTAGTCAAAGTAAAAGATATGTAAAAGGAGTGGTCCATGTACAGCAAATCATAGTATAACACAGTTTTACCCAACTGGGTGCCCTCTACATGTTTTGGACTACAAGTCCCATCAGACCCAACCAATGCTTAGGGATGGTGGGAGTTGTAGTCCAAAAATCTGGAGGGCATCAGGTTGGGGAAGGCTGTGCTGTAGCACCATTGCTCCTAACAGAAGGGTTTATCCAACATGGTTTTCAAAGACATTTATTCCCTGCAGACAATTCCTGTTTTTGCAGAAGGCATGACAAACGCTGGGGTGTTGTTCTCCGAGATGGCTTTTGCAAGCAGCATGCTGGACACTTCATATTCTGCTACTCACTTTTTGGAGGGGGTGGGGAAACAGCAACCTAGTTTGTCTTTGAAATAGCTAGTTTAAAAAATGTGCGGTTAGTGCACGATTGCAAGCCTTGAGAGAACACACAAAGTTCATTTTTAGACCAAAAAATTGGGCAACGAGGAAAGGGTTGTTAAAAACCACAGTTTCAAGGCTGTTGCAAAGACAAGGGGTGATGTGGGGTTCCTAATAGTTCTAAGGAAAGATCTTGTCTACACATGAAGGAAAATAAAGTAGTAGGATGGTTTGTACCACTTCAAAGAGCAAGTGAGTGAGATCAGTTTGGAATGTTCCCCACTGAAAATAGCTGCCTGGCAGAAGAAAACTAGCACAGTAGGAAGGTTCTAGGCAGCTCTCTATCTGCTCTGCTAGTTTTCTACTTCCAGGGAGCAGGGGTTTTCTGCAATGGGAGGTGAAATGATGCAATCCATCCTGCCAAGTCAGGATGCTGCATGTAAGCAAAGGACTTGTAAACAAGAGGCTTTATGAATCCTATTGCCAGGGTGTTGTGGCAGGTCTGTGGCTTACGCTGGCTCAGCTTGTCTGAGCGTGGAAAGCTAAGCAGGGTCAAGCCTGGTTATTACTTGGATGGGAGACCCCTCCTCTAGTTCCCTGCACTGAGCAGGGGGTTGGACTCAATGGCCTTGTAGGCCCCTTCCAACTCTACGATCTATGAATCTACAACAAAAAAGTCCTTTGTGATGGTATATCCCTACCTCACTTGCACCCATGTAAGGATAAACCACACACTACGTTAAATGCATACAGTGTAGCTGGCCTGATCCTATCTTTTTTTCTCACTTTAGTGAGGAGTGTGGTGCCCCGATCAGGTAGGGGGAGTTAAAATCTTCCCGTGCAGCCACTTTCTCCCCAAAATCATCCCTCTCCCCACAAGGGGACTAAAGAAAGAAAGAAAAACTCCACTGGTCCCAATGAGGATTAACAGTCAGTCAATGAGAATTATTAATAAGGGGCTGGAAACAGATATTGTGCTTATGAAGCTGTGGGGGGCGCGGTCGGGAATGACCCATTACAAGGGAAAGTCAAGGGTAGAAAGCTCTTAAGAGATAATGGACTGAGCAATTCAAAACCACTTTAGCACAAGTCCACAACAGGCTTTGTGTTTTGCAACATTGGATCTGATCAACATGCAGTCTCCCGCCAAACAATGGATCTAATGTGTGTATTTGGTTGTTTGGGATCATCCTCATTTTGGTGTCTTTGGAATCACACATGGAAAAGCAGTTCTTGGGAGCAATTTCCAGCCTATACTGTTTCAGTAGCAAAACAACAGCTTCAGGCTTACAAAAGGTAAAAATGGCAAGAAGCCGATCTCACTGTCTCGTGCCCAGCTGCAAGGTCACACACACTTCCCTTCCGATTTGTGGAAGGGCACACAGGAATTTAACCAAGCAATAACCAAAAGTTTCTAGGAGTAGTAAAAGCAAAACCACCCACCCCACTCAAAGTGTTGACATCTTCAAGAGGAAGCTTAGTCCGTCTAACACATAATATTGAATGAGAAGAATTATACACAACAAAATTGTTTCAACTTCTTGCAGGAGCAGCACTGAAGACACAGGTTGCAAGCCCTTGCAAAGGGATGAACCGTTTTTCATTGCTTCCAAGTGCACACACAGAAAAAGTCCCAGCGAAAAGGCATCCATTCTCAGGCCAACACAGAAGTGGTTTCTTTACATTTTTATCTTTCTGCAATGTTCCTCGGTTGACTTTAAGTCCAATTTCATCCTGCCCTTTCTTTCCTTGCCTTTCAAAGACAAGTCTAAGCATCCACAGTTTTTAATCCATTTCCCCCCTCCATTTTGGATTGGCTCCTTGCTTTTCTGGACCCAAAGTGAAAGCCCTTTCTTGGCCACCTGGTCCCCACTCAGTTCTGCCTTTGAAATATCTCAGGAGGGGGTCAACTTTATCAAAAGTATGTGAAAAGTACCTTTACCCAGAAATAAGAGTCCTTCCAGAGCATGATACAAAGACAGGTCGAGTAACCTAAACATCCTCAGGCTCTGCGTGCGAATAGAGTTCGCTGAGTTTTTCAAACTTTGGCCCCCACTCTTTCATATCCCCGTACAGGGTATCCTCATCCCATCCGCAGGACCCAAGGGAGCTGAGGCTGTTGGCCTCCGAACACTCCCCTTCGGTGTAAAACACTTGCAACGAATCACAGGGTAGGGCATGGTGCTGCTGGTCCATGTTTCGAACCACACCCGAAAGGTAACACCCAAAATCGATGCTGGAGAAGGAGGAGCCTCTTCCTGCTTCCTGTTGCTCCTTCGGACTGGCGGTGAACTCACAGCTCAAAGGGCTGTGCAGCTCTACCCGTTTCCCTTTGTTCTTGTAGAGGGAGTAGGCTGGGCTAGTTTGAAGAGACATCTGGAGCTCGGCCATGTTGTAGGCATCCTGGAGGAAAAAACAGATGCCGCATTAAGAAGTAACTTGGGAACCCTGCCACAAAAGAGGGGTTTAATTCTCGGCCCCTGGATATACACGATCATCAGTGGTTCCTGCTCTGATATACACCATCGAGCCAAGTGGGTATACCAGCCTTGAGATGTGTTGGACTACAACTCCCATCATCCCTAGCCACTCACCATGTTGGCTGTGGCAGGCTGATAGGAGTTGGAGCCCAACACATCTGGAAGGTACCAGGTTGGGGAAGGCTGGATTACACACATCGGCTGGGTTCAGACAACACGATAACCCATACTCAACAAGCACTGAATATGGGTTGAGTGTGGGTTGTTGTTGAACTGTGTTCCGTGCTGTTGAAACGTGGGTCATTGTGTTGTCTGAACCTAGCTGAGATAACAAACTGTGGTGAACAACCCACAGTTCACAAGCCAACAACAAACCATGGGTTCTCTTCATGGGTTGTTTGTCATAATAGTGGTATTTTAAAGAAGCTGCCTTGGGGATCATTCTGGAGTGAAAGGCAGGATATAGAAATTAGATAAATACTTTGCCCATTACTAATAATGGGCCTTGAACACCTGTGTGGTGCCAGGTTTCTACCTCCCTAAAGTCTTATGGGGCATCTGTCCTTATTCAGAGGTTCTCTCAAAATATGCTACCTGTTTGTAACCCTGAGCTACGGTACCTGTTTAACTAAGGGAGCAATCCTATGCATGTTTAGACAGAAAAAAGGCCTACAACTCCCAGCATGCCCCAGTCAGCCATGCTGGGGCATGCTGGGAGTTGTAGGCCTTTTTTCTGTCTAAACATGCATAGGATTGCACCTTAAGACATATTCACATACCTCTCACAACAAGATGCCATCTAAGAGTAAGATTAATGTCTAAACTCTAGGTATAGGACATGCAGGGCAAAATCCAGCATAGGTCCTACTTAGAGTGGACCCATTAACATGAAAGGGACTTAAGTCAGTTGTGACTAAGTTAAGTTCCATTTATTTCAATGGGTCTATTCTAAGTAGGACCTATGCTGGCTTTTACCCACAGGGTTTTACATTTTCCAGAAATCATTCTCTCAGACCAGATCTGTCTTTCCTTTCTTTACAATAAAAATATTGACATAACAGTACTAAATACAAAGCTTATACATGCATGGATTCAGACACATGACGCATGCAAAATCATCTTAAGTCAAGGCTTTAAACAAAGGAAAAAACTATAGTCAGTACCAGGCTTACCAATCTTGTCTACAGGCAATTCCGTTGGAGGTAGCTGCTCCAAAGGAGGCCTCCCGTGTTCCATGTTCATAATCTTCTTTGTATACTTTTTGGATGCTCTTAAACATGTCTAGATTATTTTACTTCACTTATTTATGTGCCATAAGATACATTCCTAAGGATATATGTCTGTTCCTAAGGGATCAATCCTACGGCCCCTAGACAGCCTCTGTGGGACCATAGTATATTTTGGATTCCCAGCTCTGAAGCAGCACTCCGATCTCGGAGCTGGGAATCGGAGCCTCAAACCCCTTCCCCGCCCCCTCACAGCCAGCATGGAAAGAACCATGCTGGCTGCTCTCTGAGGTCGGAAAAGCAACCTCGGAGAGGGGGGAAAGGGGACGTTTTGGGGCATCGGGAGGGGAGGAGACTGGAGAGGCCAGGATAGAAGCTATCCTGATTCCTGACACATCTGCCAGCCTCCTTCCTTCCCCCTCCGACATGCTCCAGCTAGATGGGCAAAAAAAACATCTAGCGAAAATGCAGGACGGGAGGACAGAGAGGCAAAGATTGCCTCCACTGCTCCTCCCGCTCTGCATTGGATGACCGTATGCATCTGAGTTCAGGGGCTTACGGCCATCGCCATAAGATTGTGCCCTAAATCACTTCTGTTTAAACCATCTTACTAAAATCCTAACCTCTTAATAAGATCAATGATTTCATTTATTTTCATTTCATTTATTACATTTTTATACCGCCCAATAGCCAAAGCTCTCTGGGCAGTTCGCATTGATGAAAAACCTTAAAAATACAATATTGTATATAATATATAAAACATTTACATACAAACATATAAACAGACAGCACACACACACACACACCCCTAAACAATTTTAACAATCAACAATAAGAAATCAAGGACCCGAATTAAAAACCTTATCATATGCTGCCAAATGCCTGAGAGTAGAGGAAGGTCTTAACCTGGAACCGAAAAAATAACAATGTTGGCCCCAGGAGGGCCTCACTGGGGAAATCATTCCATAATTAGGGGGCCACCACCAAGAAGGCTCTCTCCCTTGTTACCACCTTCCAAGCCTGCCCCAGAGGAGGCACCTGGAGGAGGATCTCAGATGAGGAACATAGTATATGCAGAGGTTCATGTCATATATAACAACATACTTTATAAAAACATTCCAGGATCCCATGACATGTTGCAGGTATTTGCGACACAAGAATGATTTCTCTGGCTCCATCCTGTCCTTTGACTGTGTGTTCTTAAAACATATCTCTTGTATTTACAATTTGAGAAGTTCCTTGTTACCTTATCTGATTTTATTCCTGGTTTTATGAACAGCCTAGTTGCTTTATTATCCTATTCACAATTCTGTGAGTGTCAGGCCACTGTAAATCTAATATGGGCATGGACAGGGTGCTTATTTATTGCTGACCCCTTGGCGCCCCAAGCCCCAAAAACAGACACCTACTGTCTGGAATTCCTTCCCTATCATTAAGAGGAATAATGATCCAATAATCACTTACGAATTGCCTGGCACTTCTGTCTCCCATCTGGGAAGGCTCAAAGACAAGACAAGTTTTATCACTCTTGGACCCGGAGGCCAAGCTGCATTGCATTGGCTTTAGGAATCCCCTATTTTAATCTAGAATTCTCTTGGAGGCATCTAATTATTGAATTTCCTAATTGTCTAGCAGAGAAAGGTGATGCAAATATGGAAGATCTGCCCGATTCCCCACATTATAAAGCCCAACTGCAGGCAGCTCCTTCCACATACTGTTGCCTCTCTCTTTCTTGCTTGGAGCCCCTCCCTCGGTTGTCCTCTGTCCAAAATGAGACTGTAAGTTCCTCAGGGCAAGGACCTATCCTTTTCATTCCCGTTGCATTGAACAATGCTGTGTGCATGGCTGGTGCTTGCACGTGTGCTGTGCTCTCCTTTCCTCCCATCAAAATAAATAATGAAGGAGAGGTCCCTGGGCTTGCCATTTCCTTGCCAGTCACTGCCAGTTCCCCAGGGACTGCAAAGCTGAAGGGAAGCACATTCTGGCCCCATCTGTTGGCCAGGGGCCCAAGGGCCACTGGGAGGTGACACATCCCCTGCTTCTCAGGAAGAGCATCATGGCAAGAGAAAGAGCAGTCTGTCCTCAATCATCAGCTAGAGCAGTGTTCTCCAACCGTGGGTCCCCAGATGTTTTTGGCCTACAACTCCCAGCATGCCCCAGCCAGCTACGCTGGCTGGGGCATGCTGGGAGTTGTAGGCCAAAAACATCTGGGGACCCACGGTTGGAGAACACTGAGCTAGAGAAAGAGTGGCAGCAGGGAACTCGCTTCCCCACTCCCTGCCAGAAAGAGCACTCAGCTCCAAGTGAGAGTTTTGCCCTAGGACTAGGGAGCTGAAGGGGCAAGGTGTGTGAGCCCATCCGTGAGCCAGGGGGCAAATAAGCTAGAGATGGGTGATTTCACTGTGTTCGTTTTTTAACAAAGTTTGCAAACTTCTTCCTAAAAGAGATAGGAAGAATTTGAGATAAACAAAAAACAAAAACTGAATGTGGAAAGAAGTGAAAGTGACAGATTCGTCTGTCCAGGCTGAGGGCTTTGAGCACTTAGCTCTTAAAAGCCTGGCTTTGAATCCCTGTGTATTCAGCCATGTTTGTGGCGCTGAGTTAGGGTTGCCACCTCTTTTTTTCTGACAGGTTCCTCATCTTTAACAGCTACATGGCAGGTAGGTCCAACGTGGTCCTCCCCACGCTGGGAATAGCCGTACATATTGAATTTGGCAGTGCAGATGGGGGAGAATTTCATTTCAGTTTGGGCTTATTTGTAAGAACGGACCAAAATCTGCATGTTTCCTCATAAACGGGGCAGAAGAACTACACCAGTGTGGCGTAGTAGTAGTTAATAGTGCTGGACTAGGATTCTGGGGATCCGGGTTCTAGTCCCCACTTGGCCATGAAGCTCACTGGGTGACTTTGGGCCAGTCACTGACTCTCAGCCTAACCTACCTCAAAAGTTGTTGTGAAGATAAAATGGCGAGGAGGAGAACTATGTAAGCCGCCTTGGGTTCCTTGAAAGAGGAAAAAACCCAGGATATAAAGATAATCAATTAATACTAATGTAATTAATTAATACTAAGGTGGGAGAAAGTGGAACTAAGAGATTCATCCATCCCTACTAAAGAATGCGGGATTGTGTAGGTTTTGGACATGAGTGTTTTATTACAATCTATTGTAAGCTGCCTTGAGGATCATTCGATCAAAAGGCAGGATATGCATGTTTTATACAAAGTAGTAGTATGTTACTCTGCCCGTGCGGGGGTCCTTTGACTGCAACTCTATCCTGCAACATGGAGGCAACCTTGGCTTGAATCCTCGGGGCTTGTTTTGCTGTTTTAAGGAAGACTGAGACGCAAAGTGCCCGACCCTGTCAGACAAACTCGACGTATCCCCTGCATGAGTAAACCTATTTCTCCCCTTACAATTTGCAGAGGGAGTTAATCTTATTAAAAACTAATAGGATTGGTATACTTAGCTCTCTATGTGCCACCTTGAAGATAAATATCCTGTTAAGTGTTTAAGGCATGTTCACAGAAATTCATCACAACCTTCAACTTTTTACAAGCATGAGGAAACCTGCATTCAACTAGTAGGAAATTCTGTGTGTAAAATTCAAATTATTTTAGCAGTTGGGTCTAAATATTTCTTTTCCCCCCAGAATGAAAGCATTTACAAATGTACCTATTTTTCCTTTAGTTTCACTAGCATTCCTGTTGGTGAACAGCCAACACTGTAGTGTAGCCTTAGCCAATCTGGTGCCCTCGAGATGTGTTGGACATTGGGCTACAACTCCCAGCATCCCCAGCCAAGCTGGTGACTGGCCATTTTGACAAAGCTGATGTAAACTGTATTTTCTCTGAAGCAATCCAAATGAGTTTTATTGAAATGACCCTGGCTTAAAGTAACTTGAGGGTGGCCGCTATGATAAACTTACTTGGGGCAATATTGAGATTGCCAAGTCATACAGTGATAACTTCCGCTGAATGTTGCAATAACCTGTGAGCAGGGCAAGAGTAATTGTCAAGTCTACTGTTGGGGAAAACACCACGCACCAATTGCTAAAACATAGTGGTGAGACAGTGTTTTTTTTTTTTCTTTTTCTGAATGGTAGAAGTGGAAGTGGATCATTTAACAATTTAAAAATCACATGGTTATAGCTGTATATAGAACCCAGTTATCTCCTCACAGACGCAAAACTTGGAACGGCTATACTACAGCCACTATAGAATCTGCCTGATTACAGTCCTAATATTGTTAATGGGCAGGTAAAAATACTGATAAGAGGCAGGTAAAAAGAACCACCAAGGGCGCAATTCTATGCATGTTTAGACAGGGGAAAAAAGTCCTACAACCCCCAGCAATGCTGGGGGTTGTAGGACTTTTTTTTCCTGTCTAAATATGCATAGGATTGTGCCCCAAATTACCTTCTGGTAATACTTTGCTGTAGTGGTTGTTTCTACTGGTTACCTGAAGGGCCGCCTTCATCCATATAATCCTGCTCACACACTAAAATCTACCTCAGGGGTCCTTTTCGAGTACCTTCCACGACTTCTGGTTACGCTGGTGTGCACGAGATATGGGGGGGGCTTTTCAGTGGTGGCCCCCAAAAACTATGGAACCCCCTTCCAACAGACTTACACCTTGCCCCTTCAAGTGCAGGCATTTAGGCAAGCCTTGAAGACCTTTCTCTTCACTGCTGCTTTTAATTGAGACCTCCAATAGTTTGCATGGCCAGACCACCTTTCTCAAAGTAACGTGTTAGATTTTCCTTCAGGTGTTGTTAACTATACTCATTGTACCAAGCCTCATTCTTTTTTATATGTCGATTTGCGCAAGCATAGCTCTAAAAAGTGGCTTAAAATACTTCAAATAAATAAGTAAATACAGATTATAGCAAAGTATCTTGAGCCTTGAACTATGTGTTCTTGAGTTCTAAACCTTAAAGCCAATCAAAACTGTTTGGACCAGCCTTCCAAAACAGGGTGGCCTCCAGATGTTCTGGACCAACTCCCATCAGCCCCTGCCAGCATGGCCAATGGTTAGGAATTCTGGGAATCAGTAGTCCAAAAAACCGTGGGGGTACCAGGTTGGGGAAGGCTAGTTTAGACATTTTTAAGCTTTCTCTGCGAGGAAATACAATCAAAGTCAAGTATCGCTGGAAGAAATATGGCGGTAAGCTCAAAGCAAACCAGAGAACGATAGATTTTTCTCTGCTTGAGCTAAAATTTCTGGCTACCCTCCCACACACTCCAGATCATCAAATGGAGGAGAGACTTACTTGATCCTGCTCCCCTCCCCCTTCCTCGTTATAATTGAGGATGTTCTCTCGGATGTCCTCCAAGTCATCATGACAGGTGGTGACATGGTAGACTCCTCCATTCACGCTTTTGTGACTCTTCCACCGAGTCCACAGGAAAACACCGCTGAGCAGAACTGGATGAAGAGATGAACAGAAGCAGACCGAGAGATTTAGAAACCGTGTCCAAATGCCACAATTAAAATGCACTAGAACCTCAAGAGTGGCGACTTCCCATGTTGGAACATTGCCACATGTGAAATAACCCTGCCACCTGCCTGCCACGTCACCTTGGGAAGACAAGTGGTGCGTTCACATCGTGCATGTGACGTTTGAGTTGGCACTAAGAGAACACGATCAACCCCTTTTCAGAGGCAACTTTGTCCTCATGCCACCAGGCCCAATGTCTGCTTTCAAGCCAGCACTGCCTCTGTAATTCTACCAAAGCCAATGGGATTCTGTCTACTGAAGTACACACAGATTCAGACCTTTAAGTAGACAATCCAATAAGCCTGGCTACTTTTAGCAGTATCGTAAGCTCTCCTTTTGGTTTGCTGCTATTAATAAGACAATCAGGTGGCGAGCAATATTCAGAGGAGGGTATAGCGAATAGGCACCCACCATTGGTCTGCAATCCTAAGAGCACTTATTTGAAAGAAAAGCCCATGAAATCAATGGCACCTAAACTAAATATATGTAGGGACTGCATTATTAAAGGCCAGTATGAAGTCAAGCGGATTGTGTTTAAGAACAAGCCAGCTACATATGGACTTACTGGCTGTGCCCAGGCCAGTTAGCACGCGCACGCACACACACACACACACCTCAGTCTCTCCTAGGTAAAATAGGAATAATAATGGCCTATCTCGTGTGTTTTGGCACAGAGGATGAATGACATGAAGATGACAAAGCACTTTACCTTCTAAAAGTGCTACACAGACAATACAAATGAGTGTGGGGGGAGGGAAATTAATGACATTGCAGCAATTCCATAAAAGCCATCTCTAATAGACGTGGGCAGATAAGAGGGTAGATTCAGTTCATACATTGGGAACAGCCATTGGCCATCTTTTACTTCCATGAATGTGTGAGCCAGTTACTCCTGCAAAACAATGTCCCTCTCATTGTGATGGTTCACCCTCAAGGGAGGGAGAAATCACGTGAATGACGCCTCCACCCGATTGGGCATCTTTGTGGAGTGCAGCCCAGCTAGCAGGCCTTCCTTGTCTGTGGTGGCCCCCAAATTGTGGAATGCTCTCCCTAGAGAGGTCTGCCCGGTGCCTACTTTGCTGACTTTTTGGCCCGAGGAAAAGACCTATCTATCTATCTATTTATTTATTTGTTTGTTTATTTATTTATTAATTATATTTATGAATTGCCCATCTGGCCAGACATCTGGCCACTCTGAGTGATGTACAGTCCAATAAAACACAAGAGGGGGGGAAACACACACACACACACACACACAGTATAAAACACAATTAAAAACAGTACAAAACTTAAAAATCATAATCCACCCCATATTCCCGCCTGAAAAGCCACGTTTTTAATGCCCAGTGGGAGCTAATCAAGGAAGGGGCATGGCGGAGGTCACTGGGGAGAGAGTTCCATAAATTGGGGGCTGCCACAGAAAAGGCCCTCCTCCTAGTCCCCACCAGCCAGGTATTCTCCCCAGACCGTTTTTTAAAAAGTAATTGCTACTTGTTTTATTAATATGTTTACATCTGCATTTTAAAATCATCCTTTTCCAGGTTTTAGAATTAATATTGATCTCTTTTTAAAATTATTTTAATATGTTTTATCATTGGGTTTTACTGTATTTGTCTTTATTATGTATGCAAGTCTGAAAGGTTCAGCTTTGGGCATCTCATAATGAACGAATGGACACATTTTCTGAGGTGCATGATGGAGGGGGAAGCCCACATAAACCTGGAACATAGGAAGCTGCCTTACACTAAGTCAGACCAATGGTCCATCTAGCTCAGCATTACCCTCACTGATTGGCAGCACCTCTCTAGGGTTTCAGACAGGGGTCTTCACCAGACCAGACCAGACCAGACCAGCCCTCCCTGGAGACCTCACAGATTGATTGAATCTGGAACCTTTTGCATGCAAAGTGTGTGCTCTTCCACTGAGCTACAGCCTTTTCCCTGGGGGGGGGGGGATTCCCCCACAGAAAGATGGAGGTGTCCGTGTGCTGTGTGGGTCAGAATTTACCAGCACAGACATTGGCTGCCTCTCTCAAGTAGGCCTGTGCTTTGTATCACGCTATTAGGAATCAACGCCACTTCTCCCCATTGACGAACATCTCCACGAGCCTGCCAAGACTAGCCCTGTGTTGGTTTTATTTGCTTGCTGCCATAATTAACATCTGCTGTCAGCAGCAGAGGGGCCAAAGCCAGCCCTGCAATTGCCAGTCCAACTGTGGGCACTGTCGGCCACCAAACTGCCCACAGTAGAGGGGAAACCTGTCCATTTTCTAGTGATCACGACCTACTGTCAAAATAGTATCATCCTAATGTTTATGTGTGTGTTTGTGCATGTGTGCGTGTATATATATAATTACATTACATTCATATCCCGCCGTTTTCCTCCTACAAAGAACCCAAGGTGGCTTACATGATCCTCCTCCTCTCCATTTTATCCTCACAACAACCCTGTGAGGTAGGTTAGGATGAGAGTCGGTGACTAGCCCAAAACCACCCAAGTGAGCTTCGTTGCCAAGTGAGGACTAGAACCTGGATCTCCTGAGTCCCAGTCCAACACTACACCACACTAGCTTTTTTGTACTGATCTGGTGTCATTGCTTTCTGGAACATTGATTTTGATAGCTCAGCATGCCAGTGGGAAGGTGTGATATAAAATTAATCCAAAGAATGTCGTTTCTTTTACTCCAGCCTGAAAGCCAAGAAATGGTGAATCCTTGAACACACTTCCTATTTCTGTTCTAGTTTATTGCAACATGTTTCAAGGGGTGTTCATGGTACCACTAATGGTAAGATAGGGGTCTTTGGGTTCAGACAACACGATAACCCACACTCAAGGGTTGAGTATTGGTTGCATGTGGGTTGTCATTGAACCATGGTTGTTGTTGAAACATGGGTTACTGTATTGTCTGAACCCAGCCACGCTAACAAACCATGGTTGGTTAACCACAAAAAACAACCCATGAAGTGAACCCATGGTTGTTGGGTTGTGAACTGTGGGTTGTTCATGGTTAACCAACCACGGTTTGTAAGAGTGGCTGGGTTCAGACAACATGAACAACCCATGAAGAGAACCCATGGTTTGTTGTTGGGTTGTGAACCGTCGGTTGTTTGTGGTTAGCCAACCATTGTTTGTAGGCATGGCTGGGTTCAAGACTACATGAACAACCCATGCAGAGAACCCATGAATAACATAACCCATGAAGAGAACCCATGGTTTGTTGTTGGGTTCAATTCAATTCAATTTATTTATTACGGTCATAGACCAGCAGGATTGTTGTTGGGTTGTGAACTGTGGATTGTTCATGGTTAACCAACCATGGTTTGTAAGCGTGGCTGGGTTCAGACAACACGAACAACCCATGAAGAGAACCCATGCCTTTGCATGAAGAATAAAAAATGCAAAAACCTGGGCGGCGTCAGAGCTCCTGAGGTCCTCATCGAGCCGCAGTCTGCCCCACATCCATCACCCTCCATGGGATTGCTCTGTAAAAGCGTTTTAACTGATTAATCTAATCAATTAAACACAGTAGCCCTAATTAACATCTGGGGTTGGATCCAGGATCCGCCCTCCATTGACAGAATGGCTCCGCTCGTGGAACATGCCTCTGCCCAATTTGGGGGCATCTCCCCTTTCCCCCTGCACCACAGGTCACCCATTCAGCAGGGTCCCCAGACCCTCTGTGTCACGTTTTCAGAGGGCTGGGGGGGCTGTCGTAGCAAGGAGGGGGCAGAGAAGCCCACTTCCACCAGCCCAGATGAATGTGCCTAAATCTGGATCCAACCCGTAAAATAAAATACTACGGGATGGGTCCAGATGGAGTTAGTTGAAAGTCGTTCTCACTGAAGCAATGGGGCTTGAGCCAGGACTAACTTGTCCCATTGATTTCAAAAAGCTTAGTCTGGATCCAACTCTATGTAGTGAAAGAAACTGGCCACTGCCTTGGTTGGCATGAGGTAAACCTAAAGCCCAAAACACACTTTTAGTTCATTACACAAAATGGGAAACATCACGAGGAACAAACAAGGTACGAAAAAGAATGGAAAGTGACGACCGTGACATTAAACAAAGGAGAAGAGAGTTGTGCATTACAAATTTTAATAGAAAAATAATTCAGGCACAGGGTTTGTTCGTTTGTTTTTCTTAACTTTGACTCCTGTAATATATTTGAATTGAAGTTTACATAAAGACAACAGTCAAGTGCCCACCGCAATAAAGAAAACTGAAGGTGAACACTCATGGCAGAGTGTTCTCTTGGGGGCAAACTAGCAGATTGTTCACGTAGCTTTTGAAAAGTAAATAGCAGTCACAGGTTGCCCTCATTCTGGCAAGAGGTGCGGAGGGGGGCACTAATCCTTTGCACCCCACTGCAGTCCTGATCAGGGGGCTTGTTGTGTCTGCCATTTGCATTAGAAGGAAAGATCTCAATCATGCCAATGGAAGCTTTCCTTCCGATGCAAATTGCAGATGCCGCCCCCCCACCAGCCCTGATTCAGATCATGACCTCAGGTGGGAGGAAACGACGGGGGCCCTTCTCACCCCTTTGCCAGTGTCACAAACTGGGCACACACACCCTGCCCCGCACCTATTTACTTTAAATAGCTGTTCATACAATTTCTTGTTGCGTGAATGGCATCTCATCTAGTCTGGCCCTCAGTGGTTACTTAAAAAAACAACCTCGGCTCACAGTTCTTTCTAGCAAAGTCTTACCATTATCAATGAAATCAGCAGAAAATTACCCCTCTGAAACGTTTCCACAAAAAGTTTGTTCATAAACAGATGAAGCTGTTCTATCTTCCCATAGGCTTTGATCCATACTTAACACTTGGTATAGTTCCAATCAAAATGCTGGGTTTTGAAGATTGCAATTGTGTGTAGCAAAACCCAAAGTTTGTTTACTCAGAAGTAAATCCCAGAGTTCATCAGTACTCCAAAGTACATGTATACAAGATTGCAGCCTTAAGTCGTCATCCTAGACTCAGTCACTGGGTTCAAACAACATGATAACCCACACTCAAGGGTCGAGTATGGGTTGAGTGTGGATTGTCATTGAAATGTGGGTTGTTGTTGAACTGTGGATTATCGTGTTGTCTGAACCCAGCTACACTAACAATCCATGGCTTGTTAACCACGAACAACCCATGAAGAGAACCCATGGTTTGTTGTTGGGTTGTGAACTGCGGGTTGTTCACCATGGTTTGTTATCTTGGCTGGGTTCAGACAACACGATAACCCACGTTTCAACAACCACCCGCAGTCCAACGACAGCCCACACGCAACCCTTGAGTGCGGGTAATCGAGTTGTCTGAACCCAATCAATGTGGTGCAGTGATTAAAGCAGCCTTCCCCAATCTGGTGCTCTCTGGATGTTTTGCACTAAAGCTCCCATCATCACTACGCTGATTGGAGTTGTGGTCCAAAACATCTGGAGGGCTGGGAAGTCTGGGTTAGAATGTTAGGCTAGGACTGGGGAACATAGGAAATGGTCTATGAGTCAGACCCTTGGTCCATCTAGCTCAGTATTGTCAACACTGGCCCTCCGCCAGCCCTACCTGGAGATTGGACCTGGGACCTCCTGCAGGTGGACCGTGTGCTCTACCACTGAGCTGCAGCCCTTCCAAACACTCAGGGTCAAATTCCCACTCAGCATCACTCAGCCTAACCTACCTCATAGGGATGTTTTGAGGATGAAATTGCGGTTAGGAGCCTTGAAAGCTACCCCTTGAAGGAAGGGTTAGATATAAATGTAATTTCATCCATCCATCCATCCATCCTTGCTGGTTCCACTGGAGTCAGTGGTAAATGGTCCAAAAAAACCCACCACATTTAAGGCTGCAATCTTATGCACACTTACTTGACTCACTGGGACGTCTTATTGAGTACACAAGGCACGGGCTCAGTCTGCAAGACTGAAATAACTGGTTGAAATATCCAGTATTCCAAGCTGCATCCCACTGGTATAACCATATGAATCATCATCCTTTCCTCAAAATATTTTAATTGAACATCTGGTTCTAGGATACACAAACATGCAGAAGAAATATTCTGAATAAAATGTCGCCTTCAGCAATTTGGTACAATTTAATGAGATACAGATTCATCACCCATAGCAACACTGTCAATCAAGGCTACTAAAATCAGTAGACACATGTGTCATTTAGACAGGGCCACATATCCACGAACAGCCTCGACAGGGCTTGGAGAAGATTTAGATGACCCAACCATGTTCCGAAGGGATACATTTTGGCTTCACATTTCACTGTGCCCAGCACAAAAGGAGCTCTAAGATTATGAAGAAATCTCTTTGAAAAAGAGAAATGTAATGCCGGATGCAGCTCTGAGTCTTCCAAGATGCTTTCATTCTTGCATTCTGAAGACACAACTCTCAGAGGAGCTGCTCCTCTGATACTGCCTGTCAGAAAGCGCCACTGGACGCCAAGTGTTACATCTAGAAGCCAACTTTAATGTGCATCAAACTCAACAGAAACTTACATTGCATGGTCATAAAAAGCTTTCTCAAAGAAAAGCCTACCAGCACACTAAACTTTCAGTAGCTGTGAACAATATTTAACATTTTTCCAAGCACGCCTTTTCTGCTCCTTAACCCAAGTATAAAAGTTGTGACTCGGAAAGCATGGAGTTAGTTCTCCCCAAAACCCAACTATAGCACAATATGGCCTCATAAAAACATCATGCCTAAAAAAATTAGAGCAGAAACGCCAACCGCTTACAAACTCTGTTTCTCTAAAGAGCAGAGGTACCACCCATAGTTCTGAAAAGTAATTCTGACCTAGTTACAAATACCTGTTTTCCATGTTTGCATGGCAAACATATTCATGCAACAGGAATTCAAAAATGCAAAAAAAGAAAAAAGAAGCCATATTCAAATGTTTAAATTATGCACACGATGACAGAGAGCTGGGATGAGCACGCTAGCTCTGCCCCCTTCTGCCACCGTTCTCAGGGCACTCAGTGCAGGTGAGTTGGAGGCAAATGTCTGCAGCAGAGAGCCTTCCTGACTCATGGAACCTCTCCACATGATTTAGAACCCTGACTTTCCAGAGTTCCAAGCTGCTCCTTGCAGGAAATGTCCACAAAGACAGCGATGGGATGGTGGAGCCGGCGCACTTGTCCCTGTTCTCCATCATTGCATGAGTAATTTGAACGTCTGAATAGGGCTAGACTAAGAGTGACTACATACCCCCCAAAAGGAAGCAATTTTCCAAATCACTGCAAGATCACAACTAGGGTGACTTCGAAAGAGCCCAGTGCAAGAACTATCAGAACAGAGATCTCTGCAGTTGGAGGGTTGAATTCAACAGAAGCTTCTTGGGTCAATATGTAGGGACTCGGTCATAAGTGCCTTCACACCTGCTTTTAAGTGCTTTTAAGATTAAAAAAAAACAAAAACCCCAACAGGATTCATAGTTCCATTGCCACGTTCTTTTCTAGCAGTTTCCCTAGCTGGCAAAGAGAACTGGAGCGGGGAAATCTGGACCGGATATTCCCATCTCTGCCATCGACTTCTATTCTCTTGATTCCCACATCTGCAAAATTTATTGATTGATATTTGTGAATCACTTAGAAATTTCTTTAATACAAGCAATCCATACATATCACTAAATAAATAATAAAATGGGAGCAAAGATAATAAATCTCACAGGGTTGCTGTGAGGATAAACAAGATTGTAAAGCAGTTTGCAAACCCAACCCCCCCAAATAGTGCTATGTCATAATCTTTTTCATCTACAGTAATGATGAACATTATAAATAATGTCATAACAACGCACTTTACAAAGGGGATTTTCCATCTTTGTCCAATGTTTTTTGACTTGGGCTAGGGAAGTCTGCTTCATGATTAACTTTTCCTTAAAAAAACACATCTCTCTGAGCCACTTGGCTTAGATCAGCCTTCCCTGCACTGGCGCTCTCCAGATGTGTTGGACTACAACTCCCATAATCCCCCAGCCAGGTTAGCTGGCTGGGAATTATGGGAGTTGTAGTCCAACACATCTGTAGGGGCACCAAAGTGGGGAAGACTGGCTTAGATGGTTTTTAAAAGGATTAGACAAATTCATGAAAGATAGCTATGAGCTATGATAGCTAAACGGAATCCCCAGATTCAGAGACAGCTATGCCAGTGAGTACCAATTGCTCAGGAGCAAGCAAGGGGCAGGGCTATTGCCTTCAAGCCCTGCTTGTTGGCTTCCTGGCAGCATCTGGCTGGCCAATGTGGGAGCCAGGATGTTGCACTGGATGGATCTTTGGTCTTATCCAGCAGGGCTCTTTTTACGTTATTTTCTCCCTTCCTGCTCCGTTCTCCGCTCGCCCCTTCTGAACCTATTCTCAGCCACGGAATGCGAAACTTGCAGCAGAGCAGAAAACAAAGATGAAAAGGACAGATGAAATGCAGATGGATCCATAATGGGAAGGAGAAATGTCTTGGTTGATGGAACGAAGACTGGAGGAACAAAACAGTGACGACATCATCCAGTCAAAGTCTTCGCAGCAAACTGACACACAGGGAGTATCCCAAGGGGACAACAACGATGGAGGATGGTCACAGCTCGTCACCAAAGATAGTACAATATGTAGTTCCCGTAACTACCTAGCAGGGCCAAAAAGCAAATGCAGATGGCAAACATGGAGCTGAAGCTCAGTCCAGCATCCTTGTGAAAGATTGCCAGAGTGATCTCACAGTTGTGGCCAGAGTAGCCATCGGGGCAGTGGCATCGGAACTTGCTTGCAGACTGAGAGATGCACGTGCCAAAGTTACAGGGCCTTTGAGCACATGCGGTGTAAATGCAGTGCCGGCCTGTGGCATTCTCCACCAACATGTGTCCTGGAGGGCAACTGAAAGACACAAACGCAAATCAAACGATGCAGCATTGACCTGGCTGTTGGCCCATCCAAAGCTCCAGGGCACCACGATCCAAATCAATTTTATGCCGCCGTTTAGTTCCAAAGTAATGCAATTTGCTCACAGCTGATTCTCATGAGCTGAGGAGGCTGGATTCCTGGAATAGATCCAGTTCGTAGGATTGTATTCCAGCAAAGTTTCATGTCCCCCCCCAGCAAAAACAACAACAACAACACAGCAAAGAGAGTTTCATGGCACTTTAAAGACTAGCAAATGGTTATAAGTTTCTACCTCAATACAAGAGACTACCTCATCAAATACTTCATCAGTGGACAGTGTATTACACACACATATGCACACACATGTCCAGCCTGGTTTTAAAAGTGAGAGTAAAAGATTAATGAACACATCCTGAAAACAGATTATGAGAACCAACCAACAGAAGTTAATGAAAATCATTCACTAGGACAGGCCTGCACAACTTCTGAGGGCCAAAAGAGACATTACTTTAAATATGTAGCCGCTTTACTTTAATACACGTACTTTAAAGACATAGCATTACGTTAAAGACATAAAGTAATTTTTACTCTAGGTAATGTACAGGGAGCTCGGTCCAGATCAGGACCCTAGTGTGGGGAGTAAGAAGTTTAACGATTTTTCCCTCCCCACTAAGCACGAGCACCAGAGGGGTGAGTAGATCCTACCCAATGATTTCATGAAACAAAATAACTTTACCTGCACTCATGCATCATCCACAAGTCAATACATATAAATTGCTGGCTACAGGGATTGCTCTTGCAAGCTTCAGAAAGACAGCCTTTTTTCACTCCTTGGGCACTCAGTACCAGCTCCTTAGGGGAAGAATCTAGAGGTAGCCCGTAGTTATTGAATCTGACATCCTTCATGCATCCTAAGGCAAAATACAAAACAGGCTTGCTTTGGAAAGCTCTTGATCAAGAACTATTTTTGAAACAGATGTCGCAGCACTGCAAGGCTGAGCATGTGTTATGTTTAACAATGGACCGAAGCCAGAGAAGTTCAGAAATAGGTCAGAACTCCCTCTCCCCCACACGCCGATCCCTGCCCCAGACTTTGAGGGCATCTGTTCTGAGGTTTTGCTCAAGCTCTAGCGATCGTAGATAGTACATGGACACAGTGCACTGGGGCACAGACAGACAGACTGGATTTTAAGAGCATTACTATACCCGTAATATGAACCCAGACTGGTAGCTCACAGATATGCATGCTAGCAACTCAAACACTTAGACCTACCCCTTGCCCACCCCCCATGCCAGGCGTGTTGGATCTCTTTTAGCCCAAGGGCCGAATTCCATTTCGGGGAAGCTCTCAGGGACCGACTTCCAGTGGTGGGCAGGGCCAAAGGCAAAAAGAACAGCACCAGAAGAGCAAAAATACCGGGCTATTTAAGCTTAAAGCTCTTATTGCAGAGTAACTAAGTGACAAACTACACATTACAGTAATTGCATAGCATGTAGCTGAGGCTTAACTTTTTATTTACTCTGGTGTAAGCACAGTTGGGCCCAATCCAAACCAAGACCAACACACTCCAGGATAAGAGGATTAAACCGTCCCTCACCCCCACCACTCGCTTCCCAAAATCACCCCCTCCATCCCACCATATATATATTTTCATTTGTCAACCCCACCTCTGGTGGGGAAGGGATTTCAGGAAGCAAATGGAGGGCAGAGGAAAGTTTAATCCTCCTCTCCCGATAGTGGTCCTGGTCCAAATCGGGGACCACACGTGCTTACACTAGAGTAAATAAAAAGATACGCCTCAGCTACCTGCTATGTGATCAACGTGATAACATTTAGTTTGGCTCTAAGCCTTAGGAAAGGCATTTCAACCTTTTAGGGCTTCTTTACATGAGACTTACAACCCGCCGCTTTACTGAGGCTTCTGCTTCTGGATTCTTTGGGGGATTAAGATCGGCTCCTTTAGACATGGTTTTTTTCCTCTGGGTTCCTTCTTTCTTTGCCTTTCTATATGTTCCATTACACAACCACAAGGTTGCGCTGAGGTATAGCAGAATTGCGAAAATACACGAGCTTCTCATTCCGGTTCATTCCACCAATTTCAGGTAATACTACACTTTCCTCACTCTAAAAAAAGGCTGCGGAAATGCTTGGAAAGCACGGGAGAGAGCCTGGGGGATGACACTGTCATGTAAAGCAGCTGCAAACTACCGTGACTGAGGCATCATGTGCGCACAATAAATGCCTCATGCAGAGAAGCCCTTAGAATGGGGGGGGGGGGAAACTGCACAAAAGCTGGGAAACTACCAGTTGATCAGTGGTTGGGGAATAGATTTCATAGATCATAGAGTTGGAAGGAGCCTACAAGGCTATCGAGTCCAACCCCCTGCTCAGTGCAGGAAACTAGAGGAGGGGTCTCCCATCCAAGTCATAACCAGGCCTGACCCTGCTTAGCTTTCCATGCTCAGACAAGCTGAGCCAGCCAGAGGACTGGACTGAGATGCCAGGTAGGCTCGATATGTTCCCTGGGCCTGAGTTTCCACACCCATGGTTATGCATTATGTGAGCTGTCTGCAATCTTTTTTATGCTCCAAGTACTTGGGGGGAGCAGTGGAGGAATGTCACGGGCACTAACAGACAGCCAACCCCCACATCCAGCTCTTCACCATCCAAGCTGAACCACCCTGAAAGCCTGCAGAGCTATTTTTTTTCTTTCTAGAGTCCCTCCACCCGAGAAAAGAAAAGGGAAAAAAAATACACTACTGTCTATAGGGAAAGAGAGGTGACTACCAAACCATCTCTAGCACTCTTAAAATGTTACACCCATCTTCACACATACATACACCCCAACTTTACAGGAAGTCACAACTGGCTGAGATTTCTAAATGAAAAGTTAGAATAATTAAAAGCAAGGGCGGGGTGAGTGGGTAACTGAGTCTAGCTGACTCCTCTGTGCTCTTTATTATGTTAAATCTGCCAGATATAGCTGTGCAAGAATAATGAAGCAGGAGCGAGGGAGGGAAAATGCAAATATACAAACATTGTGAACGCTGCTCAATTTCCGGCTCATAGCTCTTTTAATAGCTAAGGCTCCATGATGGACAGTTATCCGAGATAACGGTTAGGCGGACCGGTCTCTTTACCTTGGAAACTGTGGCTTTGATTGACAGGGTATGTGTTGCCAACCACCAAGCTGCTGGGATCCACGATGATCTCTTTGTAGACGCCTGCTGCCTTCAGAATTTCTCTCTTCCCACCTCCTTCATCCATGCGAAGAAGGAACTCATTTTCATTCCTCTCCAGGGAGACACGGTGCCATTCTCCATTATCAACTTGGTAGGAGGGAAGGCTAACAGCAACCGGTCCATCTCCCAGGTTGTAAGACACTGTGAACAGCCCCTGGACCACCTTACAGAAACAGAGGAGTCAAGTCTCATTCATTTCCGAATCCTAACACAGTAAGGCTCCGGTTGATGCAGAGAGCAAGGAAGGGGGCAACAACTCCCCAAATTAAGCTACGACTCTAAACAGCTGCTTTATACTGAGTCAGACCCTTGGTCCCTCTAGCCCAGCATTGTCGACACTGACTGGCAGCGGCTCTTCCAGGGTTTCAGGGAGGAATTTTTCCTAGTCCTAACTGGAGATGCCGGGGATCGAACCTGGGACCTTCTGCATGCAAAGCCTGTGCTCTACCACTGAGCCATGGCCCCTCCTTTCATGAAGTCCTCTTCCTGCTTAGGTTTATTTATATATTTTTTGCATCAATTTGACGTTGAAATAGCTATTACAAATGGTTCAAAAATGCTTCAAAGGCCTTGCCCTACTTCTTCAAACCTCCGCTTACCTGCGCAGCCTGTGGAGAGGAAACCATCCAAATTATCCCATTAATGAGGCATTCTCATACATTGGGAAGCGCTTGTTACACAGGACTGCACTCCCCAAGATCAACACAGGAAGCACAGAGAGTGCATCACAGTAATCAGACGGTCCCGATAACTGAGGGCCAATTCAATCTGTCCATTTCCTCAACATGATTGTGTACATGGGGACAAGAGTGCAGGAAGAAAAGCTATTGTGAACCAGGCTACACAAGCTGGGAGCCCACCTGTATGGCCACAGCTGCTGCTGCAAAAAAAGGGCAGCTGCAATTATGGAAACAGCAGCTGCACAGACTGGCTCACACACTTGCATCCCACCATATGGGATTTCAACAGTGTGAACTAGTCCTAAGGTTTGGATCACAATGACTCTATGGTAGGGGTGGGTGATCCACTGGGATCTGGCCCACTTTCAGCTTGGCGGCGGCCGCCGCCGCTCACACCAAGCCAAGTCAAGAGCAGGCACACGCCGTGCTGCTCACTGGACTCCCGGGTTCCCAGCGGGCCGCTGTTTATGTAGAAAATGCCTTAAGATACGTCTAATGCAAATGTCACAGTCATGAAGGAACATTTTATCATGTTTGGTGGACATGTAAAAAAGTGAAAACATATTGGGTACAAATACATACATGGATACAAAAGATTTTAAAAGTGAATATTAAACTGAAACCAGAAATGTTTTTATTGGGTATAATGGACTTACAACTTGAGAAAGACTATGGAACATTATTACAATATATGATGATGGCAGCAAGAATAATCTATGCTCAAAAATGGAAAGAAGCAACTATACCAACTATAGAAGACTGGCTGTTGAAAATGTTGGACCTAGCAGAGATGGCAAAATTGACTTGTTTAATTAGAGAAATTTTTTTAACTTCATTCAAGAAAGACTGGAAACCTCTGGTGGACTTCTTGGGGAGGAGGGAAAGTGACTTAATAACTTTTGGTTTTGATTTCTGAATATTGTTAAGGTGATAGAAATTCTTTCTGTGAAAATAGAAGAAACTTAGATTGGATAAGGATTGGTAATGTTTGTCAGACAATGAGGCGGAAGCCAAATGTTGTTTTGGAAAATTCAATAAAAATTTTTTTTTAAAAAGATACGTCTAATGCGGCCGCAATTTGCGCAACTTATGCAAATTGCGGCCGCTTTGGGTGTATCTTAAGGCATTTTCTACTAAAACAGCAGCCCGCCGGGAACCCAGAAGTCGCTTCCCTGGCTCAACTCGGGAGAACACGAGTCGAGTTGGGGAAGAGGTAAGCAGGGTCAGAGTTTGGGAGGTCGAGCCTGGCTAGTCCGCTGGATTTCCACCCCCACCCCCAACGAAATCCTCACACATCCCTACATCTACGGTATTTCTTGGCAATGTCTACGAACTCATATTTTACAAAACAGCGTGGCTGTTGTGAAATGCACCAGGAAGGTATGGGGGAACTAAGGGCGCAGGTGAATTCTAAGGAGTACAGATGGATACGCTGCATCAGGAGAGGGAGACCGATTTCCATCTATGCCTCACTGGGTCAGAACAGAATTAACTTGGAACTGACATTCGACCGTCACTCCTCATTCACCTGCAGGGTGATGTGTTCATCCTTGTTCCGGGAAGACAAGCTCATGATGATCCCGCTGGGCTCTCGCATCCTTATCGTGGCCTCTGCCAGGGTTCTGCGGGCAGGTATGGCGAAAGGAAGCTGATAACGAATGTGGCTCCCTGGCCGAAAAGAGTATTCTTCGGCAACTAGGAAAAGTGGGGAAGGAAAAGGGATTTCATATATATCTATATATCTATCTATACACACGCACACTTTATTTTTTATTAAATAATTAATTTAGTGCCTCATAAAATACATTTCTCTAGGCATTTTACAATGTAATACATCATCATCAAAACACTGCAATAAAATCAAGAATAGAAAACTAATAAACATGCCAAGACAGTGTAAAATACAGTTATCATGTATAAGAGGTAAAAAACACAGTGAGGGGACTAAAATAAAATACAAAAATACTAAGATATTGAAAATTACTTTAAAAGATTTAAAAAGCCTGGGAGAACAGGAAAGTCTTGGCCTGGCATCAGGTAAGCTTCCCTTGGAAAAGCATTCCAGAGTTGGGGGCCCACCACCAAAAAGCCCTCTCGTCTTGTTGCCACAAGGAAGCAGTCCATCAGGTACCGATGTCCCAAGCCGTGTAGCGTTTTATAAGTCAAAAACAGCACTTTGAATTGGGCCCAGAAACAAAACAAAAAACCACAACACACACACAACTGAAGCATATAACTAGAAGACTCCATCAGCAGTGTACTTTAAGTACAGGCTTGTAATCAGGCATGGGTGGGGGAGAGGCAGTGTTAGGGGGTGGCCCACTAGGGCTGGAGCCCCGAATCTCTGGCAGGCCCTCTGCCCCACCACCCTGCTGTCCATGGGCACTTGCTGAAATAAAGGGACAGGGGCCCTGAGGATCTCTGCTGCATCTGATCCCCCTGGATGAGCTGGCTTCTTGCCCACATGCGCTTCACCTCCTGCTGCCCCCCCACCCTTGCATCTTTCTGCCTGAGGATTTTTTCTGAAATCAAATGCCCTCCTCTCTCCTGTCCACACCTCCCTTCTTAAAATAGGGGTGTCCTTAGGAGACAGGGTCCTTTACAGACTCTAGAGCAGGGCTCTCCAGCCTTGGGTCCCCAGATGTTGCTGGCCTACAGCTCCCAGCATACCCAGCCAGCATGGCTAATGGCAAGGGATTCTGGGAGCTGTAGTCCAGCAACATCTGGGGACCCAAGGTTGGAGAGCCCTGCTCTAGAGTATATGTAAATTTGCATATGCAAATGTGTGCTTTTTTTTTTTGGTCCTGTGGGCCTGAGCCCCGGATCTTTTCAGTACCTAGCACCACCTCTCATAGTGCCTAACCATAGTAAAAGGGATACTGTGAATTACAGCATGAGAAGGGGAAGGGTTGGAGGAAGTCCAAAACCCTAGGAGTTGCTTCTATTCCCTTGACCGTAGTTAATGGTCAATGCAACATCTGCACCAACTGTACAGATCCCTCTGCAGTTTCTGTCTGACGGAACGGAGCAGGCAAACCCTCCTCAAAATATTATTTTCCGAGGCTGCCTCAATAAAAGACGTCTCGGTGAGATATACACCGCACTATCCCAACAATGCATGATAATGACTTCACCTTTGTCGCATTTGGAGCCATAGTAACCCGGCAAGCAGTGGCAGGTAAAGGAGCCCCACTCGCCACGGCACCGCCCATGAAGGCCACAAGGCGAGGAGCCCATCTTCTCACAGCTGCCGTCTGTCAAGGCGCAGCCGGGAGAGCTATCCAGAGACTCTGCTGGAGATTCAAGGTCGTAAACCTTTAAACGAAAAACAAAGAGAAGAGCACATCAAGGCTGGCTGTTAAAAAAGAAAGAAAGAAAGAAAGAAAGAAAGAAAGAAAAAAGGGAGCTTTAAAATGGACTTATGGCTTTTCACATTGCTAGAAAAGTATAACCGTTATTCCTTTTCAGCATGATGGCTGATCGACCCCCTGGTGTCATGAATGCCGAATGTAACTGCAGCCTCTGAAAGATATATGTGTATACTATAGCAGCCAGGTCCAGGTAAAAATGTTAATGCAAGTAAATTGAATATATAACCTGCACAAATCCTCCACCTTCTCAAATTATGTGCAAATTCCCACCAATATGTTTCTCTTAATTCCGACTGCAACACTTTTGGTCTCCAAAAGCGGGGGATAGATCAGAGCTGAATGGTAGAGAAGTCTGCTTTGCCTGCGGATGTCTGGCATCCCTGGCATCTCCAGTTAAAAGGACCAGGCAGCAAGCAACGGGAAAGACCTTTCTCTGCCAGAGGCCCTGGAGATGGACATAGAGTGGACAAACACTTGGTATAAGGCAGCATCCTGTGGTCCTAACTCATCCTTGCAGCTTAAAAGGGAGGGACCAGAGTCAGTGGAAGGACGCGTGCTTCACATGCTGAACGTCCTGGGTTTAATCCTTAACATCTGTATTTAAAGATCAGGTAGCAGGTGATGGAAAGAGTCCGATCTCTGATTGAGACCCTAGAGCAGCCTTCCCCAAGCTGGTGCCCTCCAGATGTTTTGGGCTTCAACTCTCAGCAGCCCCATCCAGCAAGGCCAATGCTCTGGAATCCTGGCAGTTGTTATCCAAAACATCTGGAGGGCACCAGGTTTGAGGGAAGACTGCCCTAGATAGTGGCTGCCAGTCAGCGTAGACCATACTGGGCTAGATGAACGAAGCGTCTGACCTGATGTAAGGCATCTTTCCGTGTTCCCACAGGATTCAGGATATTTTGCAACGGTCTGAACCGACAGCACAGAAGGAAGTAGGAATAGTCAAGGCATGGAGGCGCGGATACAGGCCCATGGAGAAAGTCAGGGGGCCATGGCAAGTACTTGGCAGCTCAGTCGTTGGCTGCACAAGTACCTAGCAGCCTCTAGGATCAGCTTTCGAGCATGGCCTGCGCATTTTCATACTCTTTTACATAATGAGAGCTAGAAACATGCTTTTAAGTTCAAAAAGGCAAATTGTGCATCCGATTCCACGTGTGGCCCAAGTGCGAGTATGGAGACAGAACATTATTGGTGGCTGCCAAGTTTCAATCCATGACAAAAGGGAGACAAAAAATTGGGAGCCAAAAAGCCAAAGTAGGCTAGGAGAGGAGCCAGACCAGAACCACTCCTGCCCAAAGCAAAGCAGAGTTTGTTTACACTGAACTAAAGCAGGCTTGGCCTTCCTAAACTAGAGAAGGTGCCTTCCACAGACAGGGAACGAATATGAGCCCCCCCCCCCTGATATCCAAGTTGTTAGGCATAAATATTTATTATTATTATTTTGAAGCATTTGTACCCAGCTCTTCAGCCAAAAATGGTTCCCAGAGCAGCTTACAAAGCTCAATCAATCAAGATGGTCCTTGCCCTCAGCAGGATTACAATCTAAAAAGCAAACTGGTGTGACACATAAAAGATGGCGTCCAATGCAGGAGAGAATTTAAGTATCATTTCTCTTTAAACTATTTTAAGAAAATCTAAACCCTAATTGAAATGTAGGTACGAACCTATTCAGTACGTCAACAACCGTCACCTACCTGAGTGTCCAAAGTGAGACTGCGAATGCAGCCGCTAAAATGTTTCTGTTGCAACTGAGGGTACGAATACGGAATCGATTCTTTTACTCCACCCAACTGAAGAACCTGGTTCATATTCAAATACCTTCAAAACACAGAGGTGCTAAATAAGAGATGAATGTTAGTATAATTATGCTACAAAATACCAGGAGAATTGCACAGAGCGGATAAACAAATCCTCCCAGTGCAAAGCAGTGAAGTTAAATCATCATTGTTTGATGTTATAACTCCAGTAAAAAATTCCTACATTTCTCTTAATGCCAGATTAATTCCGGACATCTACTCAGATATAAATCCCATGGAATTTACTGGGACTTACCCCCAGGTAAGTGCATATAGCAGGGGTGGGCAATACACAGCCTGTGGGTTACATGTGCCTGCCCTGGCCTTAAGTGTGGTCTCCACCACTGTTGAATTTGCCACAGTAGCAGCAACACAACTGGTGGTTTGCCACCTAATTTTGGCAGCAAACAGTGACAGTGGCTTAAAAAGGCCAAATTTTGCTCCCAAGCCTTGTTTTAAAGCTAAATTTGGCCTTTTTAGGCCACCGTCGTGGTTTGCCACCAAATTTCAGCGGCAAACTGCCGATTGTTTTGCTGCTGGCACAATTCAACAGCACACAATAGGGGCACGGCCCCCAGGTCCCCCAAAGTTGCCCACCCCTGGTGTACAGGCTTGCAGCCTAATTCAATGGTACCATTCAAGCAGAAGGCTTTCAGATAACTGAAACGATCCTAACCTATCTCATAGGGTTGTTGTGAGGGTAAAACCGAGAGAAAAAGGAGGGGCCTGCAAGCCACCTTGGCTTTCTTGCAAGAGGGGGAAAGGCGAGATATAAATGCAATAATAAAATAAAACAAAATAAAATAAATCAACTGCTCACAACTGAATTCGAATTCAACAGTTGCTCAAGGCCTCTTCCCCACTGCAGTTCTTCACCAGACCCAAGCAACAGATAAGAGGCACATTGATCCAATCAGACACAACAGATTGAGTAGAATATTAGTTCCTATGTATGACGGATACTGTTTATACAGTACAAAGAAACCCCTCAAAGCAAAGGTGTTCAAGAAACACCTGCAGATGCCACCTCCACTCTCCCCTGCTGGAAGGCAGAGAAACCTACCTTTGGGCAGGTAGAGGCAGACAGAGTAGCTGCAAGCAGTCCCAACGACTTTTTTCACTGGCAGGAGGCTCCAGATCACACCTTCCCCTGCAGTGAAGTGACACTGGACCATTCCCGCAGAGGGGCGCCTTTCGCCTCAACAGGAAAGGCTACAGCAGTGTCACTTTCCTGCTGGGGAGGATGCAACGTGGAAAGCTGGTCCAATTCCCCCACCCACCCCAAGGAGGGAAGTGGCGAAGACACTGCTGCTAGCGCCAACGCCTGTCTCCTGCTCCAAGGTAAGTTTGTGGGGGAGCCTTGGGGCAGGAGGAAGGGGGAAGCAGCAAAGGCTTGCAGGATTGGGGGGAAACACAGCCCTGCTCTCCCTGCCCCGAGTAGGGTGCTATCAGGGCTACGGTTCACTCCGATCCTGCTGGTGGGGGGTATTCGAAGAGTGGTGTTCGCCTTTAAAAGCACCTCTCCTTGAATGCTGGCAACATCCCTACAAGCCTCACTTTCTTCAATGGAACTCACTGCCAAGGAAGTATGCATAGGATTACAGTTGAGTAGCCTGATACTATGCAGAATTCAATGGGTTTAGTGAAGGCTAATTCTGCATACGAGGAGGCTGCTGAAGGATTAAATCTACAGAAGGAAAAAGAGTTCTTAGAAAGGATTTCATGAACTGCTCTGCTTTCATCTTGGCAGATATTTATATATTTCCCCCCAAAAAAATTCTGGAAGGTAATTTAAATGTTACCTCCTTGCTTGTGGAACGAAGGCCACAACCTCACAGTTTGTCCTGTCTTCGGTAGACAGCCATTTTCCTACTCCTTCTATCTCCGACACAACTGCAGCTCTACAATGATCCAAAGTGAATCGAACATCCTACGCCAAAACACGGAAAGCCATTAAAATACGATGATGCAAAGAATTCCCATGTGCAACGTCGGACTGTTAAAAAAATGAACGTTCGCCGGGGGGACGGATGGACGGGGGGGAGGAGAACACAAGCTAATGGAACATCAACACTCTGAAACAGGCACGGAATCCAGATATGCACGGATGGAACTTGTACAGCCTTAAGAATCGGAACGGTTAACCTCATGCAGGGAGAACGCAATGAGTTGGGATGAACTTCTCCAGTGGTCGGTGACGCCCAGCTGCTCCCAAGCATGCCAAGCCAGTTGCACGCACCCACCGTGTGACCTAAGTAGACCCTTGGGCATGTGAGACCATCAACCCAGATTTACAGCATTTGGGGATAAAGCAGCCTTCCCCGATCTGGTTCCCTCCAGATGTTTTGGACTTCAACTCCCATCAGCCCCAGCTACCAGGGCCAATGGTTTGGAATGCTAGGAGTTGTAGGACGAAACACGTGGAGGCCACCAGGATGGGGAAGGCTGGGTTGTGTGGTCTAGATTTCATAGATCATCGAGTTGGAAGGGGCCTACAAGGCCATCTAGTCCAACCCCCTGCTCAATGCAGGAAACTAGAGGAGGGGTCTCCCATCCAAGTAATAACCAGGCCTGACCCTGCTTAGCTTTAAAGCGACAAAGGATTCTCCTTCATTGGGGGGTACCATGCAAACTGAGCCGGTATAGAATGGGGGGGGGGCTGAGTGAATGGCCTGGGGGCACAGGATGCTGCAGCACCGCTGAAGCTAAGCTGGTGTAAACCCAATGGGAACTACGGTTGAGAGACCACTGAGAGCCCCTTGTAGAAATGGGGTATTGGTATGAAAGGCTTTCTGAATGTCTGGCTGCACTTATGAGCCTTGCCAGGCCTTAAGATCGGCCACACAGACCCTGCTCCTGGTCCCGTTGGTGAGGCCCATCAGGTTGGCCTTTACGAGCAATCCCCAACAGATATCCCCAACAGATTATGTTTGTTGCAAACATAAACAACCTTCCCTAATAAGCACATACCATTTATGTATGCATCCATTATCCATTCATGTATGTATCTCTTTATCCAGTATCAGAAGCAGTATGCTTATGTATACCAGTTGCTGGGGAACATGGGTGGGAAGGTGCTGTTGCACTCATGTCCTGCTTGTGGGATCCCGTGGGCAGCTGGTTGGCCACGGTGTGAACAGAATGCTGGACTAGATGGACCCTTGGTCTGATCCAGCAGTATATTCTTATGTGGAGTATATTCATACTGATATACTTAGAAAGCCAGTATGGTGTAGTGGTTAGAGTGTCAGACTGGGACCGGGAGGACGGGTTCAAATCCCAGCTCAGCCATGAAGCTTCACTGATTGACCTTAGGCTGGTCACACTCACTCTCACTCTCTCCATCTAGCCTACCTCACAGGGTTGTTGTGAGGATAAAAAGGAGGGTGGAAGAGAGAACCATGCACACTACCCTGAGCTTCTTGTAGGAAGGTTGGGTATAAATGTAAATTTTAAAAATAATCATACTCTGGAGATTCACGATGCACATCAAGCCTGCGTGTAAATAGGTTGAAAGCAGCATTCAGGGTGCTGGTTTTAACCTATAAAGCCTTACATGGCTTGGGGCCACAATATTTGATGGAATGCCTCTCCCAACCGCAATCTACGCCTACACTACGCTCAACATCTGAAGCCTTCCTCTGAGTGCCACCTCCGAGGGAGGCTCGGAGAGTAGCAACAAGGGGGAGGGTCTTCTCAGTGGCGGCCCCCCTGACTGTGGAATGATATCTCCACTGAGGACTGCCTGGCACCAACTCTGTCATCCCTTCAGCACCAGGTTAAGACAGCCCTCTGGCATTTAAAGATATCAAAGGTTATTTAATGGCTTGTTGGTAGCACCCATGTCTGGTGTTTTTAACAGGTCTATTCTGTATTCAATATTGTTTTAGCTGCTAAATTGTTTTAAAAATTTTAAACTGTTTTTAAATTCTGTATTATGGGGGGAAAAATGTATGGTTGCTCTTACTGTATCATGGTCCCATTTAGGAACTGCTATAAACCGCCCAGAGAGCTTCGGCTTCTGGGTGGTACAGAAGTTTAAAAAAATAAACCTATCAATTATTAAACACTTTCTGGTTGTTCTAAGGAATTACACAAATCTTCCGCCTCTTCCTATGCTTCCCAGCGCAACCTGTATGTCAACCAGGAGTCACAAGACCGTGGCGTGCAGTATGTGTAACTGACCTGCCTGCTGCTCCGCATTTCGAGCCGATGCCATCTTCTGTCCGTGACATTCACATAGCCAGGCAAACGCAGTTCCACGGCGCCTAAGCCGTGGTTTATTTTCAGCACTGGAATGCCATTGGAAAGCTCTAAGATTTCATGAAGAAGAAAGGGGTAAAGTTAGATTTGGCCCCACGATTTATTGATTTATTTATAACCTGCCTTTCCACACTCACACAGACACCCCCCCAAAAAAAGGAAGAGAAAAAAGGGGGGGTTCAAGGCAGCTAACAATAATAAAACAAAGATGAAAATACACTTGGTTAAACCCATCTTAAAAACAAGATAAAAAACACAACTTAAAAATACAACAATAAAAGAAATAAAAAGAGCACCCAACCCAACACAACCTGCTTCAGCAACAAACCACCTTACATGCCAAAGACCTGCTTGAATAAATCACCTTATGCCAGTGGAAGCACAACAGGGAGGAAGCCAAGATAGCCTCTCTTCTCTTGGCAGGGATGTCCACAGCCTGGAACCAGCCACAGAGAAGACCCTCTCTCTCATGTCCCCACCAAACATGCCTCCGATGGCAGCAGCAGGACCCTGCCAAAAGATCTTAAAATTCTGGCAGGCTCATATGGGAGAAGGTGGCCCTTCAGGTAGCCTGGTCCCAAGCCGTATAGGGCTTCACAGGTCGTAAGGAGCACTTTGAATTGTACCCGGAAACAGACTGGTAGCCCAGTGATGTTGTAACAAGGGAGTTACGTGCCCCCCTGTAACAGGCCCCTGGTCAACAGTCTGGCTGCAGCATTCTGGATCAGCTGAAGTTTCCCAACAGTTTTCAATCAAAGGCAGCCCCGTGCAGAGCCTGTTACAGTAGTCCAGATGGTAGAACAGTCCAAATGACGGCATTGAAGCTGAAGTGAGGGAGGCAGCTTGCTCCCCCCGCTTAAGCCCACTAATCTGAGCCAAACTACACATGACATTCAATGCACCACCTGCAGCTGTGTGAATCTTGCTAAAATAGCTGCTGGAGGGGTCAGCCTGGCTCAGGAGGACCATGGGGCGTGGGGAAGGGGGGGTTTAACCCTTTCCCCTCATGCCACACAGTCCTGATGACTGTTGTGATATGTGTCACTTTACCAGCTGCAGCACATTGTTCACACATGAAAGGGACACAGCATGGCTCGGTAAACAGGTTTATTATGTCTAGGCCACAGGATCCAATCTCAGGCTTCAGAGTCAGGACTGGGGGAATGCTACAAGCTGGTCACATACTGGTTTGTATGTTCTGATGGCGTGTTAACTTGTTCAGTCAGAGGCCATTTTAAGGAGAAGGTTTACCGCATTCTCTGGCTGCTCTTCTTCTTGTTTTACTTGGTTCCTGCAACAATGTAACGCCTTTGCTGAGGTGGAGTGAATCTCAACTTACTCCACTGGACTTAATGCTTGCTATGCATTTATACTCTGCACATGGACTGTAACTAGGAAATGTATACTCTGTAGAACTTTACTTGCTAAGTGAATAAACTGGTAGAATTAGAACCTGTGGTGTTCCAGAGTGTTTCCTGACTCCATGGATTATTCCGCAATGGGGAAGCGGGAAGCAAGTGTCATTACAAGGGGCAGGCTGGGCCTGTGTGCTGGAACCAACGCTGCAAGCTGCGCAGGGGGGTGAGATCTGTTAAGGTCTGTGTGTGGAATTCCAGGCATCTGTTAGCACACAGATTGGATTATAAATCTCCCGACTCCAACAGCTCCTTCAATGACACCCCCACTCCGAGCTGCTGTTTGTCACAGGAGGGAAACTCATGCACATCTCATGGGCCGACTCCCCCGCCCCTACCAGCTGTAGGGAACATCGGAAGCTGCCTTATCCGGAGTCAGACCATGGGTCCATCTAGCCCAGGAGTGCCGATACCGACTGGCGGTGCCTCTCCAGGGATTCAGGAAAAGTTTTTTCCAGCCCTACCTGGAGATGCTGGGGATCAAACCTGTGCGATCAACCTCCTGCATGCAAAGCAGGTGCTCTGCCACTGAACTATGGCCCTTCCCCAACAGTTAAGGACCTGCTCTGCTATGCAGGTGACAGACACTGCTGCTTGCGGGACGCCCACTTCAGTAACAGGGAGCAGAGTGATTGAGGCCAACGTTAGAAACATCCCCCACTGTACCCTACATACGTCTGTGTTACAATACAATCAGGGGGAAATATCCCTGCAGCAGTAAAAGTGAATATAATTTTGGTTCCATCAATCTTCCCCCCCCTACCAGCCCAAATAAGATAGTACAATAGGATAATACTGGGAGGGGGGAGGGAGGAGGTAAGCCTTGAGAAAGATGGGCTCTTTAGAATCAGATAAAAGTACTTCTTCATGTAGCGCATAGTGAAGGTACGGAATTCGCTACCACAAGATGTAACTTGGTTGGCTTTAAAAGAGGACTGATGGCTATGAATTGCCTCTAGCACTGGAGGCAGTGTGCCTCTGTCTGAATACCAGTTGCTGGGGTTCACGAGCAAGAGGGGGATATTGCATTCCTGTCCTGCTTGTGGGCTTCCCCCCCTCCTCCTCCATCACCACCACCACCACCACCACCACACCGGCATCTGGTTGCCTACTGCGGGAACAGAATGCTGAAGCAAATAGGCCTCTCCTCTGATCCAGCACAGTGCTTCTTGGGTTCTTACATTTGATATTTTCATTAAACCACATAAAAAGAACACGCACAAGTAGGACCTCATTAATCATGTAACACCTGCCTCAAAAGTATTTGAAATACGCGAAGCAATAGATACTTCCCAGTGGGATATTTTTGATAGGATCGTCTGCTTTGTTTTCTCTTTGATTACTTCAGTTTGGAGAGGGGCCAGAAGCCACAATTAAAAGGTACTACAAATCACCCACTACACGATGTACAGAGTGCATTCGCAGTCTTTTTTCTTTTGCTCTTTTTAAAGATTGGCATAGTTTTGGGAACTATGAGCAGCCCTGCTAAAGGAGCACACACGCTAACAAAGTCCAAATTTGGCACCAAGAAAATCCAAATCTTATACTAAGGGAACAATGCTACTAAGCGACATTATGCAAAATTCAAGGCTAGCAAATGAACATTTTTACACTGTGAGCATTTTGTGGTTTCGCTCTTCAAAAACAACCCAAGAGAACACGTACATTATCATTTGGGGGAGTGACAACCGAATTAAATGTTGCTCAAGTTGAATTCCTACGAGCCCTTGTACGAATCCCAAGATGTGCTCCTAACACAGCTATATTTTTGGAAACGGGACAGTGTCCTTTTGAGGTAAGAGCTTGGTTGGCAGCCTTAAAACTTTGGCTTAAGATCTCTATTTTCAAAATAGGAACAGGTCTGCTAACACATTTATCTAAGGACACTTAGCGTAGTGATTGGACAAAGTCTGTTGCCCAAAAAGCTGCCTGCATTGGACTCTCACCCATCTTACTCCTTCAAATGGGCTACAATAATGCATCTGCCCTCATAAAACAAAGACTTTGGGAAATTGCTTCTCAAGAACTTCTGACTTGTTCCTGTACAACCTGTTCACCTTGGTCTTTGGGGATCTCCTAGGAGGATCATTTCCAGTTAGCTCCCTACTTTAGGACTCTGCATGTTGATAAATATTGCAGAGCTTTTACTCTGGCCAGATTTGGTTCCAGGCAAGCACATTGGGGGCCACATGCCAGCAGTGGGTGGGAGCCGCCACTGCTGGCATACACCCCCAACGTGACTGCTCAGACCCCAATCATTCATACACAGAACAAAATTAACACACTCACTCACAATCACACACATCACCCATCCCCCGCTACAATCAGGCTTTTAAAAACCCTCCATTGGTGCCAATGGAGACTTTTTAAAAGCCTGATTGTAGTAGGGGAGGGGAATCTCTGTACTAGAGGATGCTTCATATATGTACTCCTGGTATCTGTTATCTATAAGAGCTTTCCTGTTCATTTCAATGGATCGTCACCTTGAAGTGGTGAGTGGGCTTGCGTGTTCCGATGAATCCTGTGAGCAATGCCGTCGGGAGCTATGTACTCCCAGTAGGGTCACCCATGGCGGTAAGGTCCGGGGAGAGGAACCAGACAAAGAACGATCCAAAACATAAAGTCCTCAACGGCAGAACAGGCGGAAGATAATTAAACCTAAATTACAACGGCTGTGAAGGCGGATGAAGGCTGCAGCAGAGAATGGTTTTCCAATCGTCAGGGTAACCGTGCCATTGGATCTCTGCCATACTCTGTCAAGTTTGTGTGGTGATTCGTTGTGCACCGATCTCCCCACATAAAACAGTTTCACGCACAGGCGTCTTCCAACCCAACCCATCCACCCAACCCAACCCAACCAAACAAACAAACAAACAAACAAAAAAGTCCCATGGCGACTGGCGAATGGCAACGGGGGCAGGACTGTGAATCTGGAAGCCCCTAGTCATGGACCAGCACATGGGCGGTGGATGCAGACTCAGTCGCCCTGTTCAAGAAACGAGGTAGTCGAGCAGCTCGGCAGCTGTATCCATGACTGAGCAGCCCTATTTAGGATCCACTCTGCTCACCCCGTATGGGGAGGGGGCTAGAAAAGGTGCCCTAAACATAGTCTACCTCTTTCTCCCCTGACTGGATTACCGCATCCAGTGGGGTCACCATTTTAGCGGTCGAAAAAGACATTTGAATTTTGGAACATGGAATATACGGACATTGCTGGATAACATAGATAGTGAACGCCCTGAGCGTAGGACTGCTATTATTGCAAGGGAGCTGAGACGGTTTAAAATTGACATAGCAGCACTTCAAGAAACTCGAAGGGCAGGAGAGGGACAGCTGAAAGAAGAAAAAAGGAGGTTATACCTTCTTCTGGAAAGGACTACCTGAGCAGGACCGACGAATACATGGTGTAGGCTTTGCCATCAAAAATGAACTAGTGAACTCTTTGTCAGAAGTTCCTACTGGCATTAACGAACGCCTGATAACTCTTCGATTAAAGCTCGCCAATAACCAACAGGTAACTATTTTGAGCACTTATGCACCAACATTAGATGCTGACGATGACATCAAGGAAAGTTTTTACAGCCAGTTGGACACTCTCCTGTCAGAGATACCTAAGGAGGATAAAATTATCCTCCTGGGCGATTTTAACGCAAGAGTTGGGCGTGACTTTGATTTATGGCCAGAAACTATTGGAAAAGACGGAGTTGGTAATAGCAACCCGAACGGACTCTTACTTTTGTCTATATGTGCAGAGCATAATCTCACTATCACAAACACGCTCTTTCGACAAAAGAATAAGTTTAAAACATCATGGCAGCACCAACGGTCAAAGCACTGGCATCTTCTGGATTATGTAATTGTCCGTGTTAGAGATCGCCGCGATGTACTTCTTACTAGGGGCCATGGTGAGTGCCGACGACTGCTGGACAGACCACCGACTAATCCGGTCCACAATGGTTATCAACATTGCTCCCCAACGTAGGCTTCAAGGAAGGAAACCAAGGCGTAAAATGAACATCCAAGTCCTTCAAGATCCTATTAAGCAAACTCGTCTTCAATCACTTCTTAAGGAACATCTACCTACGGAACCTCCTGACAACATTGAGGACCATTGGTCTAAGCTGAAAACCTCCATTACTGCAGCTTGTGAACAAACTATTGGATATGAAACTAAGAAACATCAGGATTGGTTTGATGAAAATGACAATGAGATTAAATATATAATTGACCAAAAAAGGAAAGCCTTCCAAATATGGCAAAATGATATTAACTGCGCTGCCAAGAAAAAACCTACACTAGCGCAAAGGCTGAGGTCCAAAGAAGAACAAGAGAACTTAAGAACGCTTGGTGGAAAAAGAAAGCTGAAGAAATTCAACAACTTGCAGAATCTCATGATGCACGGGGCTTTTTTAAGGCCACAAGGGCCATTTATGGACCAAAAACCTATGGTACAAACCCTTTACAATCAAAAGATGGCACCAAACTCTTAAAAGACAAAGAGTCTATTGCACTGCGTTGGAAAGAGCATTATTATGACCTTTTAAATCGTAAATCTAAGGTGGATAATGAGATTTTTTCGCAAATCCCGCAAAAACAAATTAAAGAGGAACTTGCAATACTCCCCACTTTGGATGAAGTAAAAAAAGCCATTAATCAAATGAAGAACAACAAAGCTAGTGGACCAGATGGGATTCCTGCTGAAATTTTTAAAGAAGGGGGCCCCGAACTTGTACAACATCTTCATAAACTCATCGAAAAAATCTGGATAAGAGAAGAGATCCCAGAAGACTTCAGGGATGCCATAATTATCACCCTCTTTAAGAAGGGTGATAGAACAGACTGTGGAAACTATCGGGGCATTTCTCTCTTAGCAACCGCAGGTAAAATATTTGCTAGGATTCTCGCAAACCGTCTTCTATCTATTTCGGAAGAGATCCTCCCTGAAACTCAATATGGTTTCCGCCCCTCTAGAGGGACAGTAGACATGATTTTTACTGCACGTCAGCTCCAAGAAAAATGCCGGGAGCAAAATCAACCCCTTTATATGGCATTTATCGATCTGGCTAAGGCCTTTGATACTGTAGACCATACAGCTCTCTGGACTATCCTTATGAAAATTGGATGCCCCAATAAATTTGTGAATATCTTGCGACTTCTCCATGACAACATGACGGCAATGGTTTTGGACAACAACGGCTCTCATGGTGCTCCATTTAAAGTGGGATCAGGTGTTAAACAGGGATGTGTTATCGCCCCAACATTATTTGCCATTTTCATCGCCATGGTTTTACATCTTGTCAAGGGGAAACTTCCCACCGGTGTGGGAATTATATATCGAACAGATGGAAAGCTTTTTAATCTCAGCAGGCTGAAAGCAAAAAGTAAGGTAATTACAACCTCCGTTGTGGAACTTCAGTATGCTGATGATAATGTGATCTCCGCACATTCAGAGGATGATCTCCAAACTATCCTAAATGCTTTTGCAGAAGCATACGAAAAACTTGGTCTCTCACTTAACATCAAAAAAACCAAAGTGCTTCATCAGCAAGTGCAAGCCAATCCTTTGGTGATGCCATCTATCCAGCTTGGCGGGACAATACTGGAAAATGTCGATCATTTTCTCTATCTTGGCAGCTATCTTTCTGTTACAGCTAACATCGACAGTGAAATCCAGCATCGTCTGAGCTCCGCAAGTGCCACATTTTCTCGAATGAAACATAGAGTGTTCGAGGATCGGGATATTTGTAAGAAGACCAAAACACTGGTTTATGAAGCCATTGTATTACCAACTTTAACGTATGCCTGCGAAACATGGACTATCTATAAACGTCACTTCCACCTCCTTGAAAGGTTTCATCAACGTTGCCTCCGGAAAATCCTGCAAATTACTTGGGAAGATAGGCGAACAAATGTCAGTGTACTGGAAGAAGCAAAGACTACTAGCATTGAAAAAATGATCCTTCAACGCCAACTTCAGTGGACCGGTCATGTTGTTCGAATGCCTGACTGCCGTCTCCCAAAGCAGTTACTTTACTCCCAACTCAAGGATGGAAAGCGGAATATCGGTGGTCAATATAAGAGGTTTAAAGATGTTCATAAGGCTAATCTAAAAAAATGCAATATAAACATCGAAAACTGGGAAGCTCTGGCCCATGAACGATCTAAATGGAGGTTGGCCTTTCACAAAGGTTCCATGGACTTTGAAGAAGCCCGAGTGCAAGGTGAAAGGGAGAAACATGCTAGGCGAAAAGCACGTCAAATGAATACTTTACAGGACCATCTTCTATCTGGTAACCTGTGTCCTCACTGTGGGAAGCTGTGTGGATCTAAAATTGGCCTCCACAGTCACTTACGGACCCATCGCTAGAGTCTACACAATCTTCTTTAGAATTTCCTCCTTTTATCCCGGAAGACAATCTTACTCGGTCACGAGTGATCGCCTGATGATGATGATATGTACTCCTGGTATCTGTTATCTATAAGAGCTTTCCTGTTCATTTCAATGGAGAAGCACGGCGCGCACGCGCACACACACACACACACACCTCACACACACCTATGAAGTGCACGTAGATCAATTTCCTCCATTGGAATGAATGGAGATCCTGGCATATACACACACACACAGAGAGAACCCTCATTTGTTTTCAAAATGTATTGTCACAACCATGAAATGCTAGGTATTTGCTCTTTTTATGTGTTTGTTTCCCTCGCTTACAAGGAAGCTCAGATTCTGAGGGATGTACGTTAGTAGGGATGTGTGAGGAGTTTGTTTCGGGGGGGTGGAAATCCAGCGAACTGGCCAAGCTTGGCCCCCCGAACTCCATCCTGCTTACCTCCTTCCCCAGCTCGACTCGCGTTCTCCTGAGTCGAGCCGGGAAAGTGACATCCGGGTTCCCGGCGGGCTGCTTGTTATGTAGAAAATGCTGTAAGATATGCCAAAAGCAGCCACAATTTGCGTGAATTGCAGTTACTTTTAACGTAACTTACGGCATTTTCGTTGTAAATAGCAACCCGCCAGGAAGGAACCCGGAAGTTGGCGCAGGTCCGCTTTCAGCCTGGCTCGGCGGGCACAACGGCGGCGTCCACTGAGCCGGGTCGGGTCGCTGCAGGATTGCCCACCACTATGTAACTAGTGGTCTAATCCTCATCTAGGTACCAAATTCTGCATGAACATTCCAGACGTACTTTGTGTCCTGTTTTTTGCATAACGTATTGTTACATGTGTGCACCTCATTTCCAAGCAGTGGGAAGTGTCAGGAATTCCAGTGCTTACCCAGGGTGCAGTTTCCTTGGAAGGAAGTTACTGGAGACCGATGCCATTTCTGTGATGTAAGATTTATTTACGCACACATACAGGTTGAGCACAGGGTGAGACTTCACATTGTTAGCAGTCTAACGGATTCCTGTTCCTCATCAGATTTCTAGGGAAACCCATAGTTTCTGCCCTCATAAAACAAAGACTTTGGGAAATTGCTTCTCAAGAACTTCTGACTTGTTCCTGTACAACCTGTTCACCTTGCTCTTTGGGGATCTCCTAGGAGGATCATTTCCAGTTAGCTCCCTACTTTAGGACTCTGCATGTTGATAAATATTGCAGAGCTTTTACTCTGGCCAGATTTTATGGCACACACATAGTGCCATAAAATTTCCTGCAGGGAGCAAAGTCAGCTCTTTGCCTCCTTTTCAGATCCAGGGCTTCTCTACACGAGGCATTTATTGCGCACTCGTGATTTTTCACTCACGGTAGCTTGCGGGTGCTTTACATGATGTCACCATCCTCCAGGGCTTCTCCCATGCTTTCCAAGCATTTCTGCGCTATTATCTGGCCATCTCGCTAAACTGCGCTAAAACAAACCCGTGTATTTCCGGAACTGCGCTATACCACAGAGCCACCTTGTGGTTGTGTAATGGAACATACAGGAAGGCAGAGAAAGCAACCCACCAGAAAAAAAGCACACATAAAGGAGCCAATCTTAATCCCGCAAAGAATCCGGAAGTGGCGGTTTAAAAGCCTCATGCAGAGAAGCCCCCAGTTCCAGCACAAATTGACCAAACAACAAGCTGCTTTACCTCTAAATTTGGGGAGGTGTAAAAAAAAATCTTACATCACTGGAGATTGCCAGCAGAGTACACTCTATATGCAAAAATAGCTTGACACCTTACCTTCATGAATAGTAGTACCACCTGTCTGTTTGAACAAGCTTAAAATCTGTAATAAACAGATGAGCAACATCACTTGGACCATCACAATCATCTCCCCACTTTAGTGTTTAAGCAGGTCATGTGCTGTTCAACAGAAATACAAATACCTATTGCAATGAAGTTTTCTGAGTTCCCGGGACCCGAATCTGACAAAGGACCATCGTACAGCAAAAGCCCATCTGGAACATCAGTAATGAACTCAAGGGAGAGGGAACTCTCGAAACAAGGCCTGATGGGATGGAACCATGCGTAGCCATTTCCACGGAAACTGCGTTTTGTCTGCTGGCAATCTGGACCATAAAAGGAAGCAGAACACTGACACCTGAAACAAACAAAAACAAATGAGAGAGAACAAATGCAAAAATGTGTTAAAATAAATAGCCATCTATTATTATTATTGTTGTTTCATAGATTTCATAGATCATAGAGTTAGAAGGAGCCTACAAGGCTATCGAGTCCAACCCCCTGCTCAATGCAGGAAACTAGAGGAGGGGTCTCCCATCCAAGTAATAACCAGGCCTGACCCTGCTTAGCTTTCCACGCTCAGACAAGCTGAGCCAGCGTAAGCCACAGGCCTACTGATGTTGTTGTTATTGTTATTATTAGCACAATCTATGTACCACATAGTGTTTTAGATTTTACATTATTTTATATTGATGTGTTTTATAGTCTTAACCTTTATTTTGTGAACCACTCAGAAAGCTTTGGCTATTGGGTAGTATATATATATATATGCAATTACTAATAAATAATAGAGAAATACATACATACACACATATGAAGAATGAAAGGCCAGGATCCTGCCCCGAGGGACTTACAATCTAAAAATAGACACAAGAGAGACAGAGCAGAGGAAGGGGAAGAAAATGGAGGCAGAATTTGACACACTGAAGAACTGGAGCTCTCAAAAGGTCCATGCATCACTTTAAAAAACAACAACAACATGGTAGTTTCATAAACTTGGCATTTTAGAGTTAGAGGGAAAAACTTGTGAAACATAGTCTCTCTCACCTGTAACCATTCAGCATGTCAATGCAAGTCCCTCCATTGAAACATGGGCTGTGAGAGTAGGAGCTACATGATCGATGAACTCTCTCTCTAGCTGCACAGGTGCAGACGGTGCTGATGCTGGTTGTTATGGAGACAAGTGACACACTTCCTGTGTCCATCACTGTGGGGATGTCACTCACTGTGATGTAGTTTGCACAGCCGCTGCTACCACTACAGTCTGTCCTGTGGCATTCATCCACATCAATCTGAGAAACGTTGACCCCTAAAGCCAACTGGATCTAAAGGGAAAATGTAGTTCGGCAAATAGCCCACATGTTCCTTAGCGAAAGACCTTTCAGCCTCCCAATCAGTTTTCTGCCTCTGCAACAGGACTCCCCAACCTTTTTGGACCTGTGGGCACATTTGGGAATTTGGGAAACTGCTGTGGGCACCACCACAAAAAGCCTAAGTGGATTATTGCTTTGGCGTCTACCTGTCGCATCTATGGATCTTAGGCTGCATCTTAATCAGCAACAAATTTTGTTTCGTGTCTACTGGGCATCTCAACGTCTCTTTAATAAGGGATTGTCTAATTCAGCTAACTGCTGGCGGTACGATACAGCTAATGCTTCTTTTAAACATATGTTTTGGCAATGTTCAGTAGTTGTTTCTTTACACAGATACATTTTGTACTGGAACAGTCTTTAATATTCACTGGTCTACATGCTCTTTTAAATTATTTAGCTGCTTCAAGTTAACAAACAGTGTAAATGGATTCTCCGCCCCCTTTTGAAGGCTAAAAGACTGATATTACAACATTGGAAGGATAAACACTCACCTTCTATAATACAATGAATTGAGGACCTTTCAGTGCTTTTAGTATTTGAATGAGTGTCATATAGACGCCACCTTCAAATGGATACTTATTTGGATATTTGGTCCGCTTTTGTTGAAGCCTATGTATAACTGCTAGAAAGTTGTAAGCATTTCATATGTATTCATTGCTATGGATATATACAAATCTATGTACGCAGGTAAAAAAAGCAGGTAAAAAGACCTGAAGCAATACACTTGGCTGTCGGGGGGGGGGGGCAGGCGAGGAAGACCACTAAGTTCAGGGTCTAAAATTACACGGCAGCACCAGTGTCTTTTACTCCTGGCTCTGGTTGGTGTATCTTGGGGTTCTAGCAAAAAAACAAAGTAGATCCTGCAAGCCTGAACTCAGCCCACTTCTGCTCTTAAACTATGTTTGTGCAACAACAACCTCTCGCCGTAACAGTCCACAGACTTCCAACATGGTTTTCTATGGAGCCAATGGCTGTGTCTTGTGCCCTGAAAGTACCCTGAAAGCCCAATACAGCAGCGAAGTGGCAACCTCACCTTGTTTTTAAAGGCAGCCATCTGCCCGTGCAGCTTTTCTGGCCTGTAATAGGAAGAGCCGTTCTGAACCGCGAACCTCACATCTGTCTGTCTCCCATCAACGTTTGTCACACTGAAAGCAATGATGTCCTTGAGATGGACTGAAAAGATTCCTGCTAGCAGGTCTTTAAACTTGTCATTCCTGCTTTCTTCAGGCTCATCCTTCCTTATGAACTCTTCCGCAGTCATGTCTGATACAGACAGGTGATTCAAAAACAATGCCAGGTTATCAATGCAAGTGTCTCAGAACATGCAGCTACTTTAAAATAGGAATGTGTGAGGAATCTCTTTGGGGGGTGGAAATCCATCAGATTTCCTTGGTTCAGCCCCCCCAGATTCTAGTTCACCGCCCATGCACTGGCGCTGACTCACTGCAGCGTGAGTCAAGCCAGCTCATGGGCTTTTGCGTTTTCTTTTCAAACCGCCAACAGAATTTTCATAAAAACATGTGACTTAGCACTATTTGCACAAATCTCGCCAAACCACGTGTTTTCGGCTGCCTTCCCCCCCCCCCCAAACAGCCATTGTGGCGCAAAACGGCACCTGAATAACACGTGTCTTAGCACTGGTTGTGCAAATTGTGCTAGTCGCATTAAAGACATGTGCTTTCCCGGTGCAAGTTTGCACAAGTTCTATTGGCAGTTTGAAAACAAAAATACACAAATCGCAGCCCGTCTTACAGGAAGTGGATCGGAAGTGGGCAAGAAATCTAGTGAACTCAAGCGAGCCAGATTTCCCTGTTTCAGTACATTCCTACTTTATATATTGAAAGCATTTTATCCCATTCTTCGTCCAAGGAGCTCCAGACAACATGGTCTCCCCTTCACAAAAAAAGCAACACCAGGAAAGCAAAAAACATACATACAACAGTCTTCTCCAACCCGGCACCCTCCAGATATGTTGGACTACAACTTCCACAATCCTCAGCCAGCATGGCCATTGTGGGAGTTGTAGCCCAACACATCTGGAGGGTATCAGGTTGGGGAAGGCTGGCATACAACTTCAGAAAATCTACAGCAAATGTCATAATGCATTCAAACCCACTGCCAAACAAGGCTCTTTTGCCAACAGTCTGGTCTCCTCGTAACAGCAAGATGTACGGGTTTTCAGTAATCCAGCTCAACTGACGAATGGAACTAACCCACCAGGCGCAGAGTTGCTGAATTCCAAATGGCTTCATTTTCTATCTCTCTGACATGTATCTCCACGGTTGCTATAACGTCAGGCCAGATTCCATCTGACACTCTGATTTTTAACTCATATGTTCCCTGAGGAGCATTATCCACCATGGTCAGAGAGCCAGTCCTTTGATTTAGTCTGAAAGATCTAGAAACACGACAAACATACACAGGCCCCACATCAATAAAAAGCCTTACAAACAACACACTTCATCTCAAAAGGCGTTATTGTTGCACATGTTAAGTTTGTTTCTTTAAGCATCCCGGGCTATTTTTTTTTCCAGCTGCAATGCGCAGTTCTCATTAACAAAGAGAGCAAGATTAAACTGAAACAGAGATTCTCTTTCCACCCTTTCGCCTCTATTATCCTCCCTGTGGCTAACTCAGGACTGATTTTGATGGCTCTTCTCGACAAGAATCACTCCCACGGACATAATCGTATGAGAGCACTTTACAGCCTAAAGCTGTAAAGGAAAGGCTATTTTAAAGGAAAGATCCATGAAGATGTGGTACCCTGCTTTGCTGATTGCTCCCAGACAATCCACACTACCAATTGCTCGCCCATGACATAACCACCTTCGAGAAGTATTACCCACATTAACATTTACAGAATAATTAACACCAAGGGTTGAATAGAAACATCTAATAGCTTTCTTTGTAGAAATTGAAGGTGATCTGTGTTTTTTCTGTGGGTTAGTAGAGTTAGAAGAAATTTTGGCATATGGGTAAAAAGAGAAACTTTTTTTAAAATTATGGAATATGAGAACCTTTTGTAACTTATATTTGCTATGGAGAAAATCAGAAGTCCATTTTAGTTTAATTTTGTTGTTTGAAATATCTGTGTATGTTTGTTTTTAATGTTTCAATAAACTTAAAATTTGCTGGGGGGGGGGGAGAAGAGAAGTATTACCAGGACCGGTGCAGGGCAGTTTGGCGCCCCAGGCGAAAAAATATTTAGCGCCCCCCCTCCAAAGCAGAAAAAAAACACACCCTGCGCCGCCACCACCAACCTACCTTCCCCCCCCGCCCTGGCTGCGGCGGCGGCGGCTGCTGCTGCCTCCTCCTCCTCCTCCTCCTGAAGTGACGCGACGCAACGGGACCCCCGCGCTGTTTTTTGCCGGGGGAAACCATGGCAACAGGGCTGTTTAAGCCCTGTTGCCCTGGTTCCTCCCGCCAAAACAACGCGGGCGGGGCTCCGGAAGCGACGCGACGAAGGTAGGTGACGGGGGGGTTGGGGGGGTGACAGGGGGGTGGGGGTGGCGATGGCGGTGGGAGGCGCAGCGGCAGCGAGCGGGAGGGCAGGGGGAGGCGCAGCGAGCGAGCGGGAGGGCAGGGGGAGGCGCAGCGACGAGCGAGCGGGTGGGCGGGGGGAGGCGCAGCGGCGAGCGAGCGAGCGGGCAGGCGGGGCGAGGCGCAGCGGCGGCGGCAGGCAGGAGGGTGGGGAGGCGGAGGCCTGGCGGGGGCGGCGCAGCGGCAGCGAAGAGGAGCGCAGCGTTTCCGCGCCCTCTTCAGCCGCGCGCCCTAGGCAACCGCCTAGTTGGCCTAGCGGTAGCGCCGGCCCTGAGTATTACCCACATGCATCCGGCCATTCCTAGTTGCCTTCAGTAATGTTTCGCTCTGCGCTTTATGCTGCAGTCATGTCTGCTACGGGCATATGGTTACGCTTCCCCTGACCTGGTGCCTTCCAGATGTGTTGTACTGCAACTCCCATCATAGCTGCTGGCTGGAAATGATGGGAGCTGCAATCCAACACAACTGGCGGGCACCAGGTTGGGGAAAACTGCACCCATGCCACACTGCTACACCACTGAGAAAGCATGCATGCAGGTGGTTATTTCATAGATTTCATAGATCATAGAGTTGGAAGGAGCCTACAAGGCTATCGAGTCCAACCCCCTGCTCAATGCAGGAAACTAGAGGAGGGGTCTCCCATCCAAGTAATAACCAGGCCTGACCCTGCTTAGCTTTCCATGCTCAGACAAGCTGATGGATGCACGTTTGTCATTCACATTTTGCCCGTCTGCTGGGGGATACACCATGGCATACATGACTGCTGTCTAAAATGCGAAGATGCTATGTGGCTGGTGTCCTATGTCGGTTCTGCTTCACACCTTTGGAAAAGGAGGACTTGATATTTCGCCTCAGTGGCAAAAATGAATTAGCATCAGTGAAACAACTGATATTTACAATTGTAACCTCCCATAAGTGCAAAATACAAGTTTAAAAGAGACTACCATCTCTGTACCAAACAAAAAATCCTGGCTTTATACAAATAACATACATAACGAAGCATAAGAAAATAATTACAGAAGCATAAATATTAAATATTACTCCGCTTGACACAAATACAATCCTCACTTGTGCATTTTTCCTTCAGAGACAAATGTTTTATTGTCCCAGTCATCCAGATCGGGAGCAAACACTTCCCCAAGCACAGTTGTTGACCATTTTCCTGTTGAGATAAATTATAATAAATCTGCATTAATTTCCCCCCTTTTTCCAAAGAGCTTTATATTCCATAGCATTTATTGCTGCATTCATCATTTTCATTGCTTCTTGGCTTTCACAAAGGTTATGATCCAAGACGTTTCAAGTAATGCAGTAGCAAATACTCCTGATCTTTCATGGAAGTGCAGATGGAAAGCTAGACCACAAACATTACATTGTAGGATAGGGAACACTCTGGTCTTAAATAAAATAAAATAAAAAGTTGTTAAGCTAACCCAAATTTTTGTTCCAGATAAGGTGGATTTCTGAGGCCTGAATACATTATTGAAGATAACAACAACTGCGTTTATATTCTGGTTTGTATTATTTATTCTGTCCCTCACTACAGCTAGCAGAACCATACAGAGGGTGGCTCAATAGCAATGCTTTGCATGCAGAAGGTCTCTGGTTCCATCCCTGATATCTCCCATTAAAAACCACCTGCCCGAATCCTTAGAAAGTTGTTCGCACAACACGGTAAGCCTTGGTGGGTTGTGAGCCATGTTTGTTTCAGAGTGGCTTGTTGTGTTGTCTGAACCCAGCTGGAGCAGCTTGTGCATGGTTACCAAACCATGCTGCTGGGTTCAGACAACACAACAAGCCACTCTGAAACAAACATGGCTCATAACCCACCATGGCTTAGCGTGTTGTGAGAACCCAGTCATTAATACTGGCAACATGGACCAATGGTCCAACCCAGTAAAAGGCAGCTTCATGTGTTTATTCATATGTCCCATTCCCCACCCCCATCCCTGAGATTTTGCCAGGCATTGCCACACACATTTTCAGTTTATCTGCAAAACCATAAGAGCTAGAAACTTGTTTCTGATATAAAATGAAAGGGAAGGGTGTGGATAGGAGAGACAGAAGAGGGCAAATCGACAATGAGAATCTCCTGAGGTGCTCTCAGAGCAAGCCTTAGAAACTGGGAGGGAAAATTGCTTGTGGACCCCTTTTCTTTCCTTCAGAGGCTTTGGGCAACTGGATTGGCTGTACTAGAAAGCAGGTCCCACTGGATTGTGCATGTGTATTAAGTAAAATTTGACTTTTTCCCTAGACATCAGACACAAAAGGCATATAAAGAATAAAAACTGGCATCCATTTTATACCTGTCATTTGCTTCCCCCAAGGAAGCCTGGGAATTGTAGTCTGATATCCATTCTTGCAAAAAGGTATTGATTTTTGTCTACAATCCTGGGAATTGTAGTCTGATATTCATTCTCGCAAAAAGGTATCAATTTTGGTCTATCCAATTCCTAGGATTCCTTGGTTGAAGAAACTGTGGCAACTAAACTGGTATAAACTAGCTTTCTGTTTATAGAGATCCCTAGCACTCTAAAGTCTCTTAAGGTGCGATCCTATGGAAGTTTAGACAGAAAAAAAGGCCTACAACTCCCAGCATGCCTCCCCAGCTGGGAGTTGTAGCCCTTTTTTCTGTCTAAACTTCCATATGATTGCGTCCTTAAAGTACTTTAACACTGTCTGTAGATACACCCACAGTCTATCCAATACCTACCTCGGTGCGTGTAAACATAGACTACCTTATGGCCAGCTTCATGACTGTTATCATTTTCATCACCAATAGTTATAGTCAAGGTGTTAGTAGAGCTCATAGGCGGGCTCCCACTATCAGTTATAACAATGGGCAGATGGAACACCTTCTGCTTCTCCCTGTCAAAAGACCTCAGAGCCGTAATTGTTGCTGTATTATTTCCATTGTCGGTAAGCGAGAAATCCAAAGGGTTCTGATAATCTGGTGGCAACAGAAACATAAAAGGTGGCCCGTTCTCATCACTGTCTGGATCAAAAGCCCAAAGTAGATTAGATGTAGGGTTCATGTAAACCAGCTGAGGTCCTGGTGTATTTTCCCAGACCACAGGCATGTATGAGGCCTCAAACCTTGGCACATTGTCATTGATATCCAGCAAGTTAATCAATATTGTAACACTTCCTGTTCGGGAAGGGAGACCTTGATCAGAGGCCTGCACAATTAAGCCATACTCCTGAATGACCTCCCGATCCAATCCTTTTGACACAGTCACATGGCCATCTTGGTCTACTGCAAATTGCCCAGCAGGATCTGAATCCAACCGAATGGAATACTCAATGTTCCCATTTGAGCCGGAATCCTCATCCACGGCTGTTACAGTGATGATGGTGGTACCCACAGGCATGTTTTCAAAGAAAGGGCTCAGCTGGACAAACTGAGAACCGAAAACAGGGCTGTGGTCATTACGGTCTTCCACTTCAATCAAGCAAAAGGCAATGCTAGAAAAATCTAAGTCTTCCACTTTGACTGTAAGGTTAAACCACCTTTCATGGATTTGCTCATAATCCAGGCTCTTTTTCAACCTAATAGTAGCACGTTGGTCTTCTTTATGGTCTTCAATGTAAAACTTCTGTTCCGGATCTCCCCCAATAATGCTGAAGGTTAATTGCGCGTTTTCCCCGTTGTCTCCATCAGTTGCTGACACTTCTAGAATCTCTGAGTTGACAGTACTAGTCTCAGGGATTATGGCATGCCAAACATCCTGTGTAAAACTAGGGATGTGATCATTGACATCTGCAATCCAGATGGTGGCAGTGCCTGTCCCTGTCAGTCCTCCGCCATCTTTGGCTTCAATCCTAAGGAAATATTTTTCCACCATCTCTCTGTCCAGCGTCCCTCCTGCTACGTAGATGTTGCCAGTGGTGGGGCTGATTTTGAACAAGTCCATATCAAAGTCATTTTTCACGTTCTCAATTATACGGTAAGTCAAAATCGCATTGAGACCTACATTTGAGTCATCCACATCTACAGCTGTCATCTCCATAATGAAGGTGTCGTCAGGAGAATTTTCAAAGACGCTCCCATTGCAGTCACTGGGCATACAGGTGAACATTGGGGCATTGTCATTTATATCCCAGATGTTTATAATCACATCTGCAAATCCCGTAAGCCCTTCCCCTCCTTCATCGGTTGCAAGCACAACAAATCTCCAAAGGGCTCGCTCTTCCCGATCTAGCATTTTCTGGGAATAAACGCTACCTGTGTTCTCATCTATTGCAAAGACATCGTCTGCACCGTGGCCATGCAAGGAATACCTTAGATCGCCTCCATCCATGCCACTATCAGGATCATTTGCTACAACCTAGAGAGAATGAAGTTTAAAATGTATCACTCTAGTAATGATACTTCATAAAATTTCAGCAATGTGTACCAACTTTGTAGGAACAACCAGTATCAGCAATGTACTACTTATGGGCAGAAAACACATCGCATCCCTATCAAATGGTGGTAGCGGCATCTTTCAAATGGAAACTGCCATCCTAGATCTTAGTCCTGCAGGCAGATTACACATGGAGCACAAGCATATCTAAGGGGACAATAATCAGTGTGCCACATTATCTTCACACACAAAAAGCCCAATTCCAGTTTTTGTTTATGAAACACTTTGGCAAAACTGAAATCTGTGAATGTACAGTACTACTTTTGGTAGGGGCAACCTATGTAAATGGATTAAAGTCCAGATTGCCTGTGGCTATCACACACACACACACACACACACACACACACACTTCTAACTTTCTGCACAGAAAACAGGAAGTACAGGCATGCACCTATCATGTTTCCATTAACAAGTAGGCCAGATTGGAGTTTGTTTACTTATTGGAGGCTGCCTGCTTCATGCCTACAGTGGAGGTCTACAGTGGCCCCAACCACCAGCACAGCCACAAACCAATTAAAATGGATTGCATTATCTAGCTAGCACCACTGCAATCTGGCCTATGCATCTCCTCCATCATCCTACATCTTCACACAACTCATTGATGAGAGCCTAGTAAGGCTCTTCTATGACAGCATGAGCTTCAGCCTAATTCTGGGATTGCTGCCTCACAGCCATGCAGACCCTCTATGTACCCGGCCGTGAGCAACAGGGGGTAGAGCAGAAGCCATTCTATTACATGTACTGACAGGAGGCATTGAGTCCTTGACTATTGCACCTGGAACAGGAACAAATAAGTAAGGCTGTGCCAAACTGAGTCTTAGGGCTTGTTCGCCCTAAGTCCCCCGCAGTTCCCGTGTCGTGTGCACGCTGACCGGGGGTGCCCCCGCGGGACAGCCGCGGGCAGGACGCACGCAAAGTGACCATGGTTGGTAGAGGGGTAAGCCCCTACTGCGTGTGGTCACCGTGCCGTGCGAACAGTGGGCGGCCGTCCCGCAGGATCCCCACAGAGGCGGCAGCCCAGAGCGGCCGCCGCTCCAGCCTGTAGGGGCGAACGGCCCCTCTGGACATCCCGGGGCCCCGCCCCCTAGCAACTGTACCTGAAGAACGAAGACTGGAAGACCATCTAGTTCCTCGATCACACTTCCGTAATATTCATTGAGAGAGAAAACAGGAGCCTCATCATTTATGTTCACAATGTTGATGATTACGATGGCGTAATCTTCCCATTTCCCATCAGAAGCCAACAGATGAAGTTCATACAACTGGGCTTGTTCATAATCCAATGGATGCGCAATGAAGAGGACTCCTGTTTCTGGGTCGATGTCAAATGCACCTCCAGTGTTTCCAGCTGTTATCTGGTACCTTACCTTTGCATTGGTTCCTAGAAATTGGGAGGGAAAGAGGGCAGGACCAGCATTATTAGGATCAGATACTCTGCATGCCGTTCTTTATGGACAGTCAGAAGCAACTAACTTACTGTGGAAAAGGAGGCCTAATAATCATAATTCATCGTAACTGTCATTAGTAGCAAAAATCATAATTATCTGCATTGATCCTACTAATGAATTTCTATCCTCTTTAAATACCTGCCTACATTGTTGAAGTTTCATCTCATTGTCAAAGTTTCTGGTGACAGGCTGTTGACAGAGGGTTGCATCTTTTAAACCAGTGGCCTTTAATTATTCAGTTGCACTCAAGGTGAGTTGCAGTAGTAGCATCACAATTATTTTAACCCTTTCACCTCACAACCATTTTCCTGCTGAACACACACATGAACATACACACACCCCTGATATTAGCCACATCAAGGAAAACTTACAAACTTAAGGCGCAATCCTATGCAAGTTGAGATAGGAAAAAGGCCTACAACTCCTAGCATGACCCAGTCAGCATAGCCTTTCGTTCCTTCCCATCCAGCCAGCCACTGACTCCAGGCACTTGGACAGGGTCTCAACGGCCAACCTCGGTGAGGACTTAAAACAGAGGTAGAGCTGTGTGTCATCCGCATACTGATGACACTGCACCCCAAACCTCCTGATGATAGCTCCCAGCGGCTTGAGGTAGATGTTGAATAACATCGGGGAGAGGATGGAACCCTGCGGCACTCCACAAGTGAGCAGCCGAGGGTCCGAAGCCTCCTCCCCGAGAACTACCCTCTGATACCTTCCAGAGAGGAAGGACCGGAACCACTGCAATACAGTGCCTCCCAAGCCCAACCCCTCCAGACGGTCCAGGAGGATACCGTGGTCAACAGTATCAAAAGCCGCTGAGAGATCGAGGAGGACTAGAAAGGAGCATTCGCCCCTATCCAAAGCCCTCCTCATATCATCCACCAAGGCCGTCTCCGTCCCATGTCCAGTCCTGAAGCCCGACTGGCACGGATCCAAATAATCGGCTTCATCCAAGTGTGCCTTCAACTGAGCACCCACCACCCGCTCAATCACCTTGCCCAGAAATGGTAAATTGGAGACTGGGCGAAAGTTGTTTAAATCCTGGGGATCCAAGGAGGGCTTCTTTAGAAGCGGTCTTATTACTGCCTCCTTGAGGGCTGATGGCATCACTCCCTCCTCGAGGGAGGCATTCACCACCGCCTTGATCCCCTCACCCAGTCTCTCCCTGCAGCTCATGATGAGCCAGGACGGGCAAGGGTCAAGCAAGCAGGTGGTCGGCCTCACAGATGAAAGCACCTTGTCCACTTCATCAGAAGGAAGAAGCCGAAACCGATCCCACAAAACCGGTCTGCCATTGGCCTCCTCCCGCTCACTCCCTGTGTCCACGACGTACGATATCCCACTCCTAATCCGATCGATTTTATCTGCGAAGTGCTTCGCTAAAGCCTCACAGGAGGCTTTTGACTGTTCCAGTGGGTCCGGAGCGACTGGACCGACCAGACTCCGGACCACCGGATTTTGTTGACAAGAGAAATTCATTGCATCAGCGCCTGAGAATCCTGCCTGATCGAGTGATCAGAAGAAACACGATCCCTTTGCTCTCTTTTCTATACCAGAGATGTGTGCTCTATGACGTACCTGGCATTGTGGCTTCCCAACCCTACCTAACTGTGCTTAACGCATGGTCTGCCATAAGTAAAGAGTTATTTGCCATAAGCCCCCACGGGCCCTTTATAAAGCAAATGCACACAAGCTGTCAAGCTCAAGACAGAGAGAAGCCTTTAAACAAATGTGGAGAGATGAGAGAGACATTCCCCCCCCCCTTCCTGGTGCTGCTAAAATACCGTCTCCAGGCTCCTGAAAAATTAACTCATTAATATTTCAGGTACTGCTACCGGGAACTGCAAAGCTTTACCTTCGTCTTCATCATTAGCACTGACAATAATGACAGTTGATCCAACATCTTGGTCTTCATCCACATTAACTTCATAGACGCTCTTGGTGAAGGCGGGCTTGTTGTCGTTCACATCGCTGATAAAGACGCGCACGTAGGCCGTGTCTAGAGAGACGAGGAACAAGAGATTAAAATACTCAGCTGTGCCACTTCTGTCAGCTGCAATTCCTTAAACTGTCTAGCTGCACGTTAAATGAAGACGAATAACGCAGACAATACAGAAACGAACCCTTAGGGTTGTGGACAATTTATAATACCAACATTACTCAAAAAAGCACTTGGATATCAAATGAATGTCACATCCAATTTGTTTAAGCAGATAACATGTGAATAACTGATGCTGAATACGGGAATTGGACAGCTTTGTCGTAACTTTCCTATCCTGAAGCCTGTAGGGCCATGCTGGCTGGGAATGATGGGAGTTGCAGTCCAAGACATTTGGGGTAGGTCACTGCGACGACACAGTCCCTTCACACTAGGCCCAGGTGCATAAACCCTTCTCAGGCTAAGCACCAACACTTAAAAACCTGAGGGGAGGGTCCAATGAAACCTTTCCCCTACCACTGAGGGAAAAGATTAATACAGGTTATTAAAGATCTATTTTAAATCTATGATACTGTGGGTACAAAGGTGTGTGTGTGTGTGTGTGTGTGTGTGTGTGTGTGTAGATTTAACGGTAATGCAGATTAATAACGCCAAGCTGACACGTAGGATTTGGGTAGCAAACAAAATAAAAATAAGTTTATTTTAATTCTCAAAATCTTAGTTCCAGAAAATAACTTTAAACCTGTCTACACCTAACACTTTGTAATTAACCTAAGTCCCTATAACTCTAAATACTTTCACTCTTCAGACAAGCACTGATTTATCTCCTGACAGACAAGACACGAATAACTGTAAGAAGGAAAAGACAACGACCCGACTAACCCAACTAAACTAACTCCCCAACTCCCAAAACACTAACTACACCTAACCACCTCTGACATCACTCAAACACTCCTTATATACTCCTCCCCCCACCCCTTCCAAGACATCACAAACCACACCCACTCAGTTCAACATTCTATACACACTAAACATACTAATGTAGACATACACTAGGGAACTGAACTGTGGGGTTACGCCACAGGCACCAGTTGGGGGAAGGCTCCTGTATAGCATGCAGTGGTTTGAGAAGCTCCTCTACAACCTGGCTATGCAATATACAAGTTGTATGCAGATACGGCTCTAACTGGGTAAGGCCTCTTTGTGGTGGCGAACGGGGTTCAGGAGCAAACTTGCATACAGTCTGGAACTCGTATTAGAATGTGACCTACACCTGTAGAGCTCTACGCACATAGGTCTGATCCACAAGATAGCTATCTCTCAAAACTGGGGTCTTGATAACATAATTATTGGTTGATAAATTAATAAATCCAAATAACTCAGGTCAGCTGACACAGAGTTCCCAGCAATTTAAAGGTCCAGGCCTATTTAGCTTATGAAGTACAACTGCCTCATATACCTTCAAATCATTCTCTGGACTTGAATGTTTGAATGGACCATAGTGCCTTCCATTTCTTTGTACCCGTTCTCTTACCTGGTTAACTGAATGGCTCTCTTTTAAGATCAACAAATAGCATTCAAAAACTGATGCCGTGACCGATTTCTCCACCCCACCCTCTTACCGGAATTTGGCCGCCCGTGCTTTCCTGGCCGAGCCGATTCTGAGCCATCAGTTGACTTGATTTCCAAGAGGTACGATGCTTTCTTTTCCCTATCAAACACAGAGGTAGTATAGACTGAACCTGTTTTCGAGTCCAAGTGGAAAAACGTATAGTCGCCACTGCGATCGGGTAGCAGAAAATAAGTGATCTGAAAGATTAAGAGAGGAGAGGGCCACAATGAAAGGAAATGTTTTCTCTTTCCAGCGGACAGGTCTCAGAGGGGCAACATACAGCCAGCAGAGCTCACATACATCAACTCCCCAGTGCTTTTCTGAACACTTAATCTCAAATTTAAAAAGTACCGCCTCGTGCGCTTAGGAGAAACACCAAAAATTGTACCCACAGCAGGTCCTGAGCCAAGGCTGGTGTCCACCACCACCACCGGCTGGCCAGTACTGTCACAGGAGATTCAGCTCTGTCTCAGACTGGCTCTGGGTGATACTCAACATGATGGGCTCTCAAAGCCATTTCACATATTATAATGTTGGTGGACACCTAAGACATTTTAAGTCAGGGGTGGGCAGCTCTGGATGGTCTGGGGACCAATTCCCCGCCTGGAAACACACACACACCCATGGGCCGCAACCCCCCATGGTGGTGGTAAAAAAATATTTAAAATTGGCAGTTTAACTACTGTGGTACATACTGAGGACTTGTCCTCAATAAGCCTCTGTAGCAGTTTGCCGCTGAATTTCGGCGGCAAGCTACCAATTTTATATATTCCTGAATTATGAGGAGGTGATGTGGGGGGACGGGGGGTGCGTGCAGCCTGTGTGTTGCCCACCCGTTTATGTGCACACACAAAAACATAAAGTGTGAACGTGACAAACGAATGTATCATACAGATATACTTGTCAGGGAACTGCAATCAGCTGTAACCCCCCATTGAGTCTACGTTCCGCCAGAAAACTTATGCAAAGCAGTTCCTTATCCAGGGTTTCCATTATTGTCAAACATAGAATTCATCAAAACTTATCAAGTTTTAACTCACCTCACCATTCTGACCAAGGTCTAAGTCAGTGGCAGAAACCTGAATAACCAAAGTGCCAACCTCTGCTCCTTCTGTTACAGAAGCTTCATAAATTGACGAGGTGAAGAAAGGGACATTGTCGTTGACATCTAAAAATATGTTTAAAATTCAAACAATCAGCCCATGCATTTAACTATTAGAGTGTGTGTGTGTGTGTGTGTGTGTGTGTATTAGTGTGGTGTAGTGGTTAGAGTGTTGGACTGGGGCTCAGGCTTTCCAGCTTCTAGTTCTTGCTTGGCCACGATTTGATACATAGGATCATAGAGTTGGAAGGGGCCTACAAGGCCATCGAGTCCAACCCCCTGCTCAATGCAGGAAATTAGAGGAGGGGTCTCCCATCCAAGTAATAACCAGGCCTGACCCTGCTTAGCTTTCCACACTCAGACAAGCTGAGCCAGCATGAGCCACAGGCCTGTATGTCAGTCACTGACTCTCAGCTTAACCTACTTCACTGTGTTGTTGTGAGGATAATATGAAGAGGAGGAGGATTGTATAAGTCGCCTTGGGTTCCTTGCAGGAAAAAAGGAGGGCTATAAATATAATAAATAAATATATATATTCCTATCCAGAGACCTCAAACGCTGTTTACAACATTTTAAAAATATATAAACAAGATTACCTTGAGACAGTCTTATGGCCAATAGAACTGGGAACATGCCAAGAGCTCATGCGCTTCTCCACTTCCCCACAGCCTCCCACACTTCCTCTTTCTTGGCAAATAATATTTACATGTTACATCTGGACCAGCAAAGTATGGCTTGCACAAACCATAGTATGCCTGTAAACCAAAACTGGAAATCATGGTTTGATTGTGGCTTCCTGGTTTGCTCTAGCCATAACTGGCACATTCTACTTTGCACTGACCATAGGTTGCTGGTTCAAATGTCATGGCAAACTATGGTTTGTCGAGAAAGAGGAAGTGTGGGAGGGCATGAGGGGCGGACTGAGGCCTGTTTACATAACACCTAACTGTGGCATATCCAGTTACTGAAGCTAAGCCTCAAGAATAGAGCAGAGTGGCTACAAAATACAGCTGGTCACTACAGCAACACAGCATTGCTCACTAAAAGCCAACCCAAAGAAGTAGTATCACAAAACACTTACCGTAAAAAAAAAATATTGGTGAGTCTTCAGAAGGGAGTTCTATTAGTTTTGGAATGCCCACCAAAATCACCCCTTTGCACATCTACAAGATACAGACTAGCACATCCAGCTGGCAAGCTTGTAATTGGAGCGTTCACTTGGAGCCCAGGGATAAAAGGGGTTTTCCTAGGTAAGCAGTTGTTACACATTTTGCCCCGACATTAAAAGAACATTACCCACCTGTCACATTCACATAGACAGTGGCAAACGCAGCAAGCGGCACTGCGGCAACGTTCTGGGCTCGGATCCTCAGCAAAAAGGTCTTGGTGGTTTCGTAATCCAAAGGCTCAGCGACGAGGATAGATGCAGAACCATCATCTCTGTTTGGAGTCAAGTAGAATCGGATTGGCATGTTGGTCTCTGGAACCAGCCCCTCTTCCAGATTATATGTTATACGTGGATCGCCAAGGGGGGATGTTGCTTTAATTGTCTGTGCAGTTCAAAATGTTCACAGAATCAGAGGCATTTCTTGTTACAGACACACACACACAGCCCTATGACATGTGCAAAAAAGGTCACACTGCGGGTTTTAACCACAACTAATGTGACTCCATTTGCCTTTGCATGTTAAAACAGGTCAGCATAAATGCAATATTTGGGTATGCGGTGTCCCGTTCCATTGTTAGACAAATGGTACATCTAACCCAACAGTGTCTACCCAGAATGACAGCAGGTCTTTCAACCAGTCTTTCCCAGCTTCTCAAATCCAGCTGACTAGGTGCAAATCTGGAGCCCCATGGATGCATAAACTAGGGTCTTGCTGGGCTACCACTGGCAGTGGTGTAATGGAACCAGAGCTTGCAGGGAGGCAGCTCCAGCACTATTTTATTAGCAGGGTCGCTGACATCATCTGCCATCCGCACCCCCAAGGGTTCCCTGTTCCCTCTGAGCTTAGCTGCAAATCCTCACAGTAGGGGAGCGGGGGGGATTTTTCCCAGCAACAATACATTGTTCCCTGTAATGCAAAGTATTTTGAGCTGGCTTGGTCTTGAATGGGGCAGTTAAGACCCATTAGCTTTGCAAAAGACCTGCTCCCGGTAGAGACGAAACCTGCTAGGTTTTGTTGATATGGACCCACACAGCTGCCTGCAATTTTTGGCCTCTCCTTGGGGGTGTGGCTAGGGGGGCTGTCATGATGAGCACCTGCACACCAAAATTTACCACTACATCACTGGAGCTTAAGGCTACAATCACGGGACTTTCAGAAAGGAGAGGAGGAACAAATCCTTCATCCTCCCCAAGGAAGGACAGTACAAGAAACAATGGCTTTCTACTACAAGGAGAGTAAAGTTCAACATGATCAATAACACCCTACCTTAAATAATGGGGCAAACTCCCCCAGTGGCTCAGAACTTGGCTTGGATAACTGAACGATTCCCCTCCACCACCACGATCTCAGGAAAACAGCTCAGGTTTATTTCAAGCAAACTGGGCCCTGTCATGTCCCAATGATGTCACCGGATGCACAATGGAGTCTAATCCCTCCACGAATGAACCTCCAATCCCCTTCCCACCACCCACTTACCTGCCCACCACTTCCCTCCCACCTGCTTATCTGGCCTGCTGTACCGGTAGTGGCAGGATGGAGGAAGGGGCTCTCCCAGCACCTGGTACGCTGCTACAGCTGCCAGGCATACTGGGAAATGTAGTGCTGGTGACATCTGCAGGTGGTGCGGGGGGGGGGGACTACATTTCCCAGTGCTCCTGGAGCCTTGTTCACAGCTATAGCAGCAGGCACCAGGTGTGAGAGGAAAGAAAGTTACAACTGGGGCAGCAAGAAAGGTTGGTAGATGGGGGGGGGAGGCAAGAGGGAGGACTTGATATTGTGCAATCTTCTTTTTGCTGTGATTATTTCTCAGCAGTTGGGGAGCATAAAATGAACAGCACATCAGTAGACAGCTGAATTTCCAGTATTACCACATGAGTCACAGGGTAACACTCAATTCTTTTTTTAGAACCCCACCTCACCCCCACCCGCAACTTACCACGATGGAGGTATCTCTTGTCGTATTCTCTGGAATGACGACCTCGTAACTGTCCCTATCCCACTGAGGAGGTTGGTTTTTTGCACTGGTGATGGTAACTCTAACTTCAACCTGACTGCTCCTGTTCCCTCCATCTGTTGCTATGATGTCTTGAGTTATAAAGGATTTCTGAGTAAGGGAAGAGGAAGGACTGTTTCAATAGAAAGTGATTATTTAAAAAACAAACTAACCTGCAGTTATCCAGCTTTGTTAAATATCAGGTCTACCATGTTTTTCTTTATTTCTGCTCAGTGTGGCGTAGTGGTTAGAGTGTTGGACTGGGATTCGGGAGATCCGGGTTCTAGTCCCTGCTCGGCCATGAAACTCACTGGGTGACTTTGGGGCAATCACTGACTCGCAGCCCTAACCTACCTCACAGGGTTGTTATGAGGATAAAACAGAGAGGAGGAGGATTATGTAAGCTGCCTTGGGTTCCTTGCAGGAGAAAAGGCGGGGTATAAATAATAAATAAATAAATAAATAAATAATACTGCTATAGACAGACCTGAAGAACTCCTAGATGTTTATTTTTAAACAAAAGCAGCCACTGCTACTTTTTCCCAGAAGCCTTTGGTGGAAGCTTGATGCCTTTTTTGCACCTAGCACACTATAACCTAACAGTGCAATCCTATACAGGTCTAGTCAGAAATAAGTCCCACTGAGTCCAATAGGACTTACTCCCAGGTAACTGCGTATATGATTGCAGGCATATGCATACTTACCTGGGACTAAGCCCCACTGAACAATGGGACTTATTCCTGAATACATATGCATAGGATTACACTGTCAGTTTCCATAAAATCTTCCTGTGTTTCTTCTTTCAAGTTATAAACTTTTCATACCGAGAAAACATCACTCTACACCTGGGGTGCACAATCTTTTTGGCTCCAAGGGCCACATATGATGCTGGCTTAGGGGTCAGGGGCCGCTAAGACCACTTGACACCTTACATTTTGTTGACATACACCTGAGATATTTAAGTGTACAACAACAAATATTAAGCATGAATGCAAGCATGTGTCAGAAAGCTGTGATTGGCTGGAACTCCTCGTTGAGTGTACCCTCAGTAGAAAAACCTAAATTTGCTGTATCGACCAGTTACATATGCCATGAGTTGACATCTGGCTACAGATCAAAGCCAACCTGCAACATACCTGTAATAGGGGCTGGCTGACATAAACCCAACCTGCGGTGGGATTGACCTGGAAGTATTTCATTTTTCCACTGGCTGCAGAATACATAATGGAAGCATTTGAGCCATAGTCATCGTCGTGGGCTGCGACACGAAGAAAGCTCGTCCCCACGTTTACATCCTCTCTCAGGAAATCTAGGAAAGTGGATTTGCCGCTAGTTATTATTAACTCAACAGTGCAGCTTAACACAACAAAATATTATCAGAACTGTTGTGCGTTACAGGTAAGACTGTATGTACAGTAATGCCTTGGATTGCAAGTAACTTGGTTTGAGAGCGTTTTGCAAGACAAGCAAATTTTTAAATATTTATTTATTTATTTATTTATTTATTTGATATACAAGCGACGTCTTGCAATACAAGTACTGTCGTACGACTTAAATTAAAAATCTCTGTACAAATTTTTTTGGGGGGATTTCATTTTGATATAAGAGTGTTTTGGATTACAAGCACGTTTCCGGAACGAATTATGCTCTCAATCCAAGGCATGACTGTACTCGGTTCTCCATTCTGGGCCAATGCAAATATAATGCTCCAATCTCTTGGTTAAGGGACAGGGAGCAGGAGCATAGAATTATATCCCCCTTACAAAATGCCCCTCCCCTTTCATGCATGCATTTCAAAGGATCATAGAATTGGAAGGGACTTCAAAAGTCATCCAGTCCAACCCCCTTCTGATGCAGAAAATCCACGATTACATCCTTGGAAGGTGGCCACCCAGCCTCTGCTTAGAAACCTCTAATGAAGGACAGTCCACTAAGGCAGACTGTTCTACTATTAAACTGTTTGTACCATCAGAAAGTTATTCCTAATGTTTAGTCAAAAGCCTTTTTCTTATGATATGAACCCACTGGTTTGGGTCCTGCCCTCTGGAGCAATAGAAAACAAATTTGCTCTATCGTCTATGTGAGAGACCTTCAAATATTTGTGTTCTCTTCCCCTGACAACCTTGCAAAACCACTGCAATGATTTGAAATCCTGGTTAAATGGGAACCCTGGCTAAAGAAACTTAAGCCATTCAGATATCACAGCAAAGCTATGGCTAGCGCTGAAAAGGGAAACAAAAGGAAGCCACATGTGAGAGGTGGTTTGGAGGATTGTCTGAATTGAGCCAGTGTCTATCTTTTGTATTAACAAGAAGTATTTGATCTGTGATGGCTCATTCCCCACATACGGGCCACCACTGATGCTGCAGTAATCAAGAGCTTTTCTACACAAGGCTGTTAAATTGGCTGTTAATCCGCTATATCAACTTTTGGTTTAGTTGCAGAACTGAGATCCGAACACTACACAAAGATCATTTCCTTTCCTGCTTTTCTGCTACATAACCTCTAGGAGGCATTGCAGTATAGCAGAACAGTACAAATACACAAGTGAAAAAAGCATTTTCTTTCGCTTTTACCATTAAATACCACAGTTTCCCTGCCCAGAAAAAAAACTTCCTGAAAGTGCTCCTTAGACACAGGAACAAAACAGGAAGGCCACAATGTCATCTAAAGAACCTGTAAACAACCGAGTAGGGAATGACGAGCACACAATAAATGCCTTATGTAGAAAAGCCCCAAGAGTATGAACCAGTTCTTCATTGCATGATTTATTTATTTATTTCCCTTTACAAAAAATAAAACTGATGATACAGCTGTAGTGAGGGAAAAAATTAAACATTAAAAAATCAAACCAGAAACACACACAAAAAGCTTAGACCTCAGGTAAGCTCACACTTAGAGAAATGAAACTCTATCCAATGAGTCGCAATTACATTCATAGTGGGTGTTTTCAAATCTGGGGCTGTTGTCATTTACATCCAAGATGACAACATTGATCTGGCAGATCCCAATGAGGGGCTCCGTGGCCTGGTCCGTCGCCGTCACGGTAATAGGATGCTCTCTCTGCTTTTCTCGGTCAAATATCTGAAGTGTTGTCAAGACACCTGGAAACAATATCGCAAGCAGAAATAATTTAATTCAGCACATTTCACCAAGGACTAGGATGTAGAAAGCGGGGTTTGTTGTCCACTATTTTCTCTTGTAGTTTTCCAGATGATGAGTGTGGGAGGAAAGGCAAAAACAGTACTAAATCGACAACCCATCAGTGAGGTACAGAGATGCAGCCTGCAACTGAGCACTAATTTCTGCAGGGAAACAGTAAACTGGCAGGGCAAATGTAAACTACTTAGGGCGCAAGTGTTAACCTCAAGTTGGCAGACTTATACATAGGCTTGGCTGGGGCGCGGGGGACATTTGTAAAAAATGAGGTCAAGGGGAATTGAACTGTAAAAAGCACAGACAGTGATAATCACCTTAACAGTTCCTATTCAATTTTGTAGTTTCAACATCACAGCAGCTCTTCTCCTCTGCCTTCCCCCCACCCTACTGGCTCCATTTTGCTTATTTATTTATTTATTTTTCAAAAAGTTGTATGTCACCTTTCAGGGCAAAGCCCTCCCAAGGTGCTTGCATCAAAAACATAAAATACAATCTAATAAAACCACAATATAAAACGAAAACATTGCAAGTAAAACAGCAGCAGTTACATATTAAAAACACAGTTTGGAAAGCCAGTATTTATTTATTTATTTATTTATTACATTTCTATCCCGCCCAATAGCTGAAGCTGTCTGGGTGATTCACAACAGTAGAGCAAGGGCCATACATATCTCCCTAGGGAGTGAATTCCAGCAGTAAGGGCCCAGTACCGAAAAGGATCTCTCTCTTGTACCCACCAATCTAATACATCTTGATGACGGGCCTACGAGTCCGATCTCAAGGCGCAGGCATGCTGTGCAGGTAGTCCTTAACATCCAGCCTGACAAAGGGTTCTGGGAAACTTGAAAGCTTGCTTGCTATTCTGTGATGTTTAGGTTGATCCTAATAAAGGTATTGCCAGCCTCTGGATGTTGGACTTGATTTCATAATCGTTAAGGGACCATGCACCTGGCACCTCTATAGTTACGTTAGTGCTAATAATGAAGCCACAACCCAAGAGTTGGACTTACCTGTGTCAGCGTGAATGTTAAACGCGGGGAGAGCACCATCCCTGTGCATCAAGCTATATTTCACTCTGCCGTTGGCTCCTTCATCTGCATCTGTTGCCTCTACTTGTAACACAAACGTTCCCACTGGCTGGTTCTCCAGCACAGAAGCATGTTCGCGATAATACTGACACTGGCAAAATAATAATAATAACAACAACAACAACAACAACAACAACGCCACAAAACTTGCTTGAATACAATTTGACATATGATGCAATCCAAACCAAAATCCACGGCATTCACACACACACACACACACAAAACCCCCACAATCACTCCACAAATGAGGGTCAAATTGCACAGCGTAGCATGCAGCTGACCCTCTCGTTCCTCTTTATTCAAAAGTAAGCGCACACACACCTCAATCTGGATTGGAACCACTGCACACGGGTAGGGGAGGTCTAAACTTCCCCCGCAACAATTTGTTTTCTGAAATCACACACACACACACACACACACACATACACATGAGCTAAGAAAAAAAAATCCTCTGAGGCAAGCTCAGAACATTTGGAAGTGACTCTTAGCTCATCTTCCATATGTACACTATGGGCTTCTCTACACATGGAATTTATTGTGTGCCCCTGTGATTCTTTACTCATGGTAGTTTGCGGGGGCTCTACATGACACAGTCGTCCTCCAGGGCCTCTCTCGCGCTTTCCAAGCATTTCCACGCTGTTTTTTAGAATGAGGATAATCAGCTATTAACTAGCTATCGCTCTAAAACAAGCACATGTAATTCAGCAATTGCACTATGCCACAGCACCACCTTGTGGTTATGTAATAGAACATACAGGAAGGCAGAGAAAGAAAAAAACCCAGAAAAAAAACACATGTAAAGGATGCACTCTTTCTCCAGCAAAGAAAACAGAAGCAGCAGCCTCGGTAAAGCGCCAGGTTAAACGCCTAATATAGAGAGGCCCAAACAAGATATATGCTGAAATAGGAAGTGATTCACTGTTATGTTCTCCAGATTTTACCTTCTGAAACACAGGTTTGTTATTATTGACGTCGTCAACATGCACAACAACCACAGGCGGTGCTCATCAGAGAGCTAGGTCCATCAGAGGCATTATCATCAGTAGCCGTAACATTAAGGACATATTCTGGCCCGTGAAGCTTAGGAAGTGGGTTTGAGCGAAGACGGATTAACCCTGTAAAAGATTTTAAAGAGAAGTTGTTTCTTAACATATTGCCACGCACACCCCACTTCTACAAGCAGTGAGATGTTCCAGGGGCGCAGTGCTTACCAGGCTGGGTTCCCTTTCAAAGGAGGTCACTAAAGGCTTAGCGGTGTTGTGTAATATTTGCATTTATTTACAAGGGCTTCTCTACACAAGGCATTTATTGTGTTATCATGATTCCTCACTCATGGTAGTTTGCAGGTGCTTTGCACAACAACATCCTCCTCCAGGGCCTCTCCCGTACTTTCCAAGCATTTCTGTGGCTTTTTTAAAGCAAGGAAAGTATTATTTGAAAATGGAGGCATGAGCCACAATGAAAAGCTGGTGTATTTTTGCGTCTCCCTACCCACTTTCTCCACACCATCCATAATGTCATATACCTTTATTATATCCCCCCTTACTGGCCTTCTTTTTAAACTAAAGAGCCCCAAATGTAACCTTTCCTCAAAGGGGAGCTGTACCAGCCCCTTAATCATTTTGGTTGCTCTCTTCTGCACCTATTCCAGCTCTATAATATGCTTTTTTTAGATGCCGTAACCAGAATTGCACCCAGTATCCCAAGTGTAGTCGCACCATAGATTTGTATAAGGGCAGTATGGTATTGCAATTTTATTTTCAATCCCTTTTCTAACGAGAGTGTAATTTGAAGAGGATTTGTCCCAGGTCTACTGCAGTATTTCCAATATGACTGTATTTACTGTTTCTTTCAAGTATATTGCATTAACTGTGCATTCTGACACTGTGCCACTCTTAAAAGAGCAGGCCTGTGGCTCACGCTGGCTCAGCTTGTCTGAGTGTGGAAAGCTAAGCAGGATCAGGCCTGGTTATTACTTGGATGGGAGACCCCTCCTCTAGTTTCCCTGTATTGAGCAGGGGGTTGGACTCGATGGCCTTGTAGGCCCCTTCCAACTCTATAGATCTATGACAGTCTATCTATAAGTTGACAGAAGCTCTGAAGAGCCTCTACTCCAAGGGGCCTTACTTGATGTTGCGGGTCATACAAGGTTCAGAAATATTTTTTAAAAGTCTATTTTAAAAAGCAACCCAGACTTCAGCTATTTGAAAAGCTGCAGTGAGCAGATGTCATTCGTTCTTGCAGAAACAACGTCCCAACATGTCCATGATCTATCCAATGTAATAAAAAGTGTCATCTGCAAATGGACCGTTGTTAAGATGACAAGTGTCACTCAGTTCACTTGCAAATGCCGTCTCTTTGCCTTTGCTGCCTGTATTTTGACATGTGTCTCAGATCCACCTTGGCATTCCAGGATATCAAGCACATTTTCATGGACAGCACCATCTTAAAATAAAACTGCTCAAGGAGACAGCATAAATTCGGGAGGGGGGGTATCAACCGAGTCAACATCAACACAAAACAGCAGTTCTTAAAGGACAGGCAGAAAAATATACTGGCACCATCTGCATAAAAGCTAAAAACAAACAAACCTAAAACTGACAACCAGGAATTCTTTCCAGTAGAGGGACTGGGTCAATCCCTCACAAGGAAAGACTCTTGTGGAACCTCAAAGACTAACACATTTATTCTGGCATAAAGTTTCACGGAGCATAGTCCACTTCATCAGATGCTACAGATCATGAAAACTTCTACCAGAATAAATTTGTCTTTAACATGCCACATTGCCACAGGACTCCTTTTGTGATGGAAGATAACAAGGGCATTCCCCTGCGCACCACTCCCCCTCCCAGTGGGGATAAGAAGGGCATTCCAACTGGGAGGGAGAGCAGTGCGCTCGGCTGACCCTAGACTGTAGAATGCCCTTCTGAGGGAGGCCTGCCTTGCCCCTTCCCTGAGGGCCGTCCATCGACTTGCAAAGACGTTTCTCTTTTGTAAAGCGATTGGCCTACTGATGTTTTAACTCTTTTGGTTTTTGAGTTTTTAACCTGCTCTCTTCTAACCCCCTTTTTAATCTTGTGGTTATACGGTGCATATACCTTGTTTTGCTTTATTGCTGTAAGCCACCTTGAGAGTTTTAATGAAAAGATGGGGTGTAAATGGTTTACATGAATAAATAATGTGTTTGTTCAGCATCTCAGCTTCATTTTTATTTAAGTATTTATTTGTTACATTTATATCCTGCCTTTTCCTTCAAAGAACCCAAGGTGGCTTACATAAGCATCCTCCTCCTCTCCATTTTATCCTCACATCAGTCCTGTGAGGTAGGTTGGGCTAAGAGTCAGTGAGTGACCCAAAGTCACCCAGTGAGCTTCATGGCAGAGTAGGGACTAGATCCCATGTCTCTCCACTCACAGTCCATCCCTCTCACAACGACACCATGCTGGCTCTCTCTCTTTCTTACGCAATGCTGTAGCGAGAGGGGTAAAAGCAGTGCTTCCACATGAGGAAGTGCACCTTTGGATCCAGGGCATGTACCCTTCCCATGCATGCCCTATGTTTTCAGTAATGAGGTTCAAAGAGCATTCTACTTCTGAAACCACTTTAAATTGATAATGTGTAGCATGCTATACATTATCAATTTAAAGTGGTTTCAGAAGTAACCACTTTACTTCTGTTTGTTCAATGCTGTTTGTTTATCTCTAGGCATTCCATTTGTTTAAAGTTATATGCCAGTTGTAAGGTGTGTGTGTGTGTGTGTGTGTGTGAAAGCAACCCCCATCAACTCTTATTATCAAATGTACTTCATCCCTTGTTTTAACACACACCTTACAACTGACATACTAATTTTAAAATAATTGGGAACGCTTTGACTTCAGCCCTTCTGCGCTAGCAAACCCCCCCTCCCCCCGAAATAAGTACACAGTATTGTTTGTTTGGAGTGACTCTGATGACTTTGCTTAATTTAACTCCAATCACATTCTTTTTAAAAAATCCTGGCTTTATGTGCTCTCCTGAGTCAGGAAACTAATCACAAATAAATAAGATGCCACAGATCTGTCCTTCTCCTCATCTGATCTGTCTTAGGGGTTCACTAATCATGAAAAATTAATGTCCATGCAAATAGTGCTTTTGCAATATTAATGCTCCAGATCTGAATGTATTTCGGAAGGCAGAAAGAGATGCCGTCAAATGGTTGTACAAGGAATTGACTCGAACGTTCTGTGTAGATTGCAACTTCCCACACCACTGTATGGTTTGCTTTATGTTACAAATACATATCGACCTCATAATACTGCAGGTGTTCAGGTAAAATTGCCAGTGATGCAAACTATTTCACTAGTGTTTAAACCATTTAACAGCTGCAGTTCCACCGCTGAGAAACAGACATTGTATATTGCTTTTGTGCTGGAAGATTTGGTATCTCAACATCATGTTTTTCTAGACCTATGAATCTAATAAGCATTCCCCACCACCACCTCTTCCTCCAAGCCATTAATAAAAATGTTGAAGAGTACAGGTCCCAGGACTAAGCTCTTCAGTACTGTGGCTCAGCTGGCTCAGCTTGTCTGAGCGTGGAAAGTTAAGCAGGGTCAGGCCTGGTTATTACTTGGATGGGAGACCCCCTCCTCTAGTTTCCTGCATTGAGCAGGGGGTTGGACTCGATGGCCTTGTAGGCCCCTTCCAACTCTATGATCCTATGATATCCTATGATACCCCACTTGATACCGCCATCCAATTTGATGAGGAACCATCGATGTGCACTGTCTGAGTACGGTTCTCCAGCCAGAGGGGGATCTACCTAGTAGTTGTGCCATCCAACCTGCTAATCAGGGTACCATGGGTCCCTTCGTCAAATGCCTTGCTGAACTCAAGATATATTATGTCTGCAGCACTTCCACGATCTACTAAGGAAATTGCCCAATCGAAAAATGAAATAACTGTCCTATCCAAATTGTATTTCCTCTGAAATAAGTTAGGTTCCGCAGGGCTTACTCCCAAGTCAGTATTGTTAAGACTGAAGCATTGGAAAAAGAAAGTGCACCACCTCTCATATTGGTTCTATAGGATCTGGGACATCGCTATAATGAATACACTTACATATTATGTTCAGGCTTGTGAAAATCACAATGTATGAAAATCCATTCATAAGGAAGTGGTCAATTTGTATTAGTTTCTGGAATTATAAATTTGATGAAGATGTACGTCCCTACTCATTGCTTGTGTAAGGTTTAAGGAATCCATCTCCTTTGTAGTTCCTTTGTTTTGTTCACAAAGTTGCGGTGAAGTGACTAGTGCCAATGCAGTCCATTTATAGGAATACAGAATGTATTACAGTCATGCCTTGGATTGAGAGCATAATTCGTTCTGGAAACGTGCTTGTAATCCAAAACACTCTTATATCAAAACGAAATCCCCCCCAAAAAAAATGTGTACAGAGATTTTTAATTTAAGCCGTACTACAGTACTTGTATTGCAAGACGTCGCTTGTATATCAAGTTAAAAAATAAATAAATAAATATTTAAAAATTTGCTTGTCTTGCAAAACGCTCTCAAACCAAGTTACTTGCAATCCAAGGTATTACTGTATATTTATACTGGCTATTTTATTGCAATTTCTGTATGCATCATTTTACAATTTGTAATCCTTTTAAGAAAACGATAGACCGACAGACAGATATTGCTTGATATTGTTTTGTATACATTTTCTTTCTAAAGACTCATTAATGAACCTGTTGGGTTTTGTTTTTTTTAAAGGATTGAAGCCCCAGGCTACTGAGAATACACCATACAGTTGAGATTGTACCTATTTTTTCCTCCCAGTGAGCGCTGCTATAGTTCTTAAGAATGCTAACTTGGAAATTAACTTGCCACTGAAATCTACAACACTTTCAAGTAAATGTGTCAGGGCAATAGCTAAGAGTGTGCAAAATCACCATATCTTTTACAGCCAGGGAGGTTTTTGCTAAGCATTTGCTCAAGAGCAGGAGGGATGGACCATGACAGAATAGCTTACTTGCTTAATACGCCACGGTGTCCTAGGTTTGCCTTCTTAATGGGTAGTATAACCCTAAGTGTTCTCACAGGAGACTAACTTCACAAACATTGCTGAAGGATGCGAATGTAGAATATTGTCAAGAGAAGTCTGGGTGTCTAGAATACCAACATGTCAGGAATAAATAGGATCTAAACTCGAGCCCCTTTCATTTGTGAGGCACCGCTGTAGCGGTATATATATATATATTTCCAAATGTGAGTGCTGCTCTGTGGACAACACATTAATGAATTCAGCAAAGTACCTGCTGTGTTTACAACACAATCAAAAGACCTGTTGTCAAAACCATCGATTTATGCTATTAAACTCACACAAAAGCCCAGTTTCTGGTTGACTTTGGATGTCATCCTTTGTCTTCCCCAGAGCAGAAGTGAGAGCTGCCCATAGAAAACAATGAACCAATCTAGGATTTCAGTGTAATTGTGATAGGGGAAGAGCACGCTGCTCTAACCTCCGATGTTAGCAGCAAACTACACTGCAAGGCTGTCCTAAGTGTGTTGTAGTGGTTACAGTGTTGGACTGGGATGTGGGAGGTCTAGGTTCTAGTCCCCACTCAGCCATGAAGGTCACGGGGTGATGGTTGGGCCAGTCACAGACTCTCAGCCTAACCTACCTCACAGGGTTGTTGTGACAATAAAAGAGAGGCGGAGAACCATGTAAGCTACCTTGGGCTCCTTGAAAGAGGAAAAAAAGGTGGGATAAACATGTAATAAATAAATAAATAAATAAATGCCTGTCTCTCATAGCCACAGGCCGTCTCCAACCTGCAATATAGGGATAATATTGATGGACCATGTCTGCATTTGCATCTGGCAGGGCAATTTGTAATTGTAAACGAAATCAAATTACAATTTTCACACAAAATAAGACCTCTTGTTTCTAGGTGGAAACATTCCTGCCCGGTTACAGCTATGCAAAAATCCTGGATTCCTCCATTGTTTTCTACGGGAAGGTTTCACTTCCACACTGGAGGAAGGGGGAAAGCATCAAAAGGAACCAGGAAGTTCCATCTCCAGACAATTGCAGTATTATGTATTTATTTATTACGTTTCTATACTGCCCAATAGCCAAAGTTCTCTGGGCAGTTAACAACAATTAAGTATCTGTTCTATACCCCACTGTTTCTTGAAGGAATTCAAGGATGTGTACATGGTTCTTCCCGCCCTCTCTCCATTTCATTCTCACAATAAGCCTGTGAGGTAGGATAGACTGAAAGAGAAGCTGATTGGCCCAAGTTCAGCCAGTGAGCTTCATGGGTAAGTGGGGATTAAGTAGTCCAACACTCTAACACAACCTTCCCCAAGCTGGTGCCCTCCAAAAGTGTTGGACTACAACTCTCGGCATTCCACAGCTATACTGACTCTAGTGTTTTCCAATCTCCATGCTCAAGACTACCATCTTCCTGCTTCTTTTTATAGGGAATTCTGGGAGATTGGAGCCAATGGCAGCAAAGAATTAAATGCATCAGGGTGCAGACAAGGAGCAATTCCCAACACCGAAGAAACCAACTACCAACATTAAGTAGCCGTGTACACATATGTGTATTTATGAATAACACATATGAATAACTAAGGACTGCTTTGGACAGAGGCTCTGACCCATCTCTAGTCACATGAAACAACTAGGAGTCACAAATCTAAGGTAGTCACAGAAATGTCATCATTACCTTTCTGAGAGTCAATAATAAAGTTCCCCCTCTGATTCCCTCCAGTAATGCTGTAAGAAACGCCATCTCCGTCTGGGTCTATAGCATGAACTGTGGCTATCAGCGTGTTGGGACCTGCATCTTCAGAAACGAAACTCCTGTATCTGTCAAACACATAATGTTAAGTGGGGTTACCAATACAGATTAAAGGGTGAGTGTTACACGCTTGAGTGTTAAATGCAATGGAAAGACATTATTGATTGAGTTCTTATTCAGTAATAAAAAGATGAGAGGAGTTAGTTAGAGAGTTAGAGTGTTAGTTAGGGAGATGTGAGATGAGAGATGAGAGAAGTGAGTTGGAGGGAAGTGAGTTAAAGGGATTCTAGTCAGTCAGTCAGATAAGAGTCATAAAGTTAATTCAACATAAACTATTGCCTTTATGGAAAAGAGATTGTTCCTGTTTAAAGAATTGTTTTACTTAAGAAAATAAAGAACCATTTGTTGGGTTACTGAAGAGACCGATTTATAACTGTTACTATCCTGAAGCTCACCCCTAATCACTTGGTACAGCTGCTAAGAGCAAGATAAACAATATCTACCCAGCATAAACCCAGCGTAAACACCACAATAACCAGCAATGGTATTTTAACAGAGTTTATCTCCCACAGACAGATTGTCCGCTCGGGTTTGTCTGGGAGTGAGTGAAGACTTGTGACAGAGTTGGAACAGGGATAGTTTAAAATAGGGTGAACTAATACCCTGGAGCTACCATATCTCAGCCACTGGGTTAGTGAAGAAAGTCAACTAACAGCCAGGTGGTAGTGAGAGAAATAAAATTAAATAGCCAGCCACGTTATCGTCACAGGCAGCCATTGTTGCAGGGCAGGCCGGTGACTCCTGTGTTAGTGGGGCTCCTCATCCATTGCAGCTTTTATTCTGAGCTTTAGAGGAGCTATCTATGGTGCTGAACTCCATCCCCAGAATAGGTTCACCACCATGGAGCACCATGGATAGCTCCTAGAAAGCTCAGAATAAAAGCTGCAATGGATAAGGAGCCTCTCCGACATAGGAGTCACCAGCCTCCCCCACTGTTATTAATTTAGAAAGCAGAATCTCTTTAACACTTTAAGACAGGGTTGCAGACTGCAAAACCTCAGGTCTGGGGGACAAATCCAGCCTTCCTGAGGTCCCAGACGGGCACTCCAGGATTCCCTAAATGGCCCTTCCCCTTCCCCTAGCCCCGCCCCTTCCCTGGCCCCGCCCCCTTTCCCCCAACCACCTCTCATTTGGTGGTTTCCTCCTGGCTTTTGTGCAGCCTTCCCCACCCAATTCTTAGAGGCTCAAATGCCTTCAAGCTAAAATATACCGGCACTTTTGATATTTTGACCCCGCCCTTTTTGCCCTTGGCCCTGCCCACCACTGGAACGTGGGCCCCGAGAGCTTCTCCTAAACAGAATGTGGCCCTCAGGCTGAAAGAGGCTCAACAGCCCTGCTGTAAGCAATATGAAAGAAGCTTTTCTATGTGGCCATTACACATCGAACCTCCCTTCCCCTGGCCACACGGTAAATTACCACCACAATCAAACTAAGGGGTCACTTTGAATGTGACAAAGTTCCTGCATGGAAATTATTTCTGTGTTCAAAATAATATGTATCCTATGTGTATACTATTTAGTGTGGGTTTTTTTCGTTTTAGGGGGAGAAATAAAATGGAAAAGGGCCTGGCTGGCTAGAAATATGAACAAGAGCACACACACACCACACTGCAAAGTGTTGTTGCATGCCCCACTTTTGTAAATAGTAATACTCTTTAAAGTGCTTTGGAGTGTCCAAAGCACTTAATCTGCATTATGAGGGTTTTTACCCTCAAAGGCGGCCTAAACTGTGGAATATGCTCCCCTCAGAGCTATGATCAGTCTCCATTCTCTCTGCTTTTAGAAATTGTGTCGAGGCACATCTTTTTACCTTGATCTTTGAAACAGTTTTTAGTAGTGATGCTGTTTTTAATGTTTTAAATGATGTTCTATTGTTGTTTATACAGCTTCCTAAACTGTTTTTTATTTGTTGTGGTCTTGGTGGTTTTACAGAAAGGCAGTATAAAAACACTAAAAATAAATTTTAAAATAGTATTCTAAATAAATAAACTAGTATTCTAAATAAATATGTAAATCTCAGTAATCTTTACAGTAATTGTGCAAGATAAGTTATTTTGCAACGGGGGGACTAAGGCTAGAGTAAGTGGCATGGCTTGGGGCACGGAGATTTCATTGCAGGGAAAAGACTTCCGGTAATTTTACTCACCCACTACACTAGACTAGCATTTCCCTAACATCCTGATTTTGCAAAACACTGCCAATGTAATAGAAACACCACATGGAAACTGCCACAACATGGCAATAAGAATAAACCAAACAATATCTGAAGCCTTAATAAAACCCAATGATGTATATTTACATTGTTTGCGAAAACTTGGGTGCCTCATCATTGACATTTGAGATACGGATCCTGACCGTCGCTGTCCCAGTCCTCGGTGGTTCTCCTTTATCAACAGCCATAATGACAAACTCATACAGGTGATTAGGCCGCTCATAGTTCAACTCTGTTGCTGGAAAGATGGTGCCGTGAGCAGAAATGCTGAAATCGGGGCTCAGAGTGTAATATAGTATTTCTGCATTTTCTTCAGAATCGCAATCACTGGCCGAGACTATTGAGGGAGGGGGGGGGGGAGAAGACAAGCCCTAACTATCAGTATTTAGCTTGTGACAAAGTTCCGTGAGATTATAAGCAAGTTCCGCAGGACCAAATAGAAACCATCAAAAGACATGACAAAACATTGTCCTTATAGCATAAAGGTAACTGCATCCAGGCACTTGCCACATCTACAGCTGTGTTTGTCCTATCTATGTGTGAGATCAGGATAATAACGTTTTCAATATTAGAAAAGCACATATCTAAGGCATCCTATCCAATAACACACATAATTTACCACAGTAGTGAAAAAATAGCCCCATAGCAGAACGTACGGTTTTAAGGGTGTCAAGCAGAGCCAACGTGTAAGCTGCTGCTGAACTCTGGCCAGAGAAGGGAACGGCCAAAAAAGCTCACAGGAGGCAACCAAAGATTAACAGAGATGGAAACAGACATAGGAAGAAGCCTTATAATGGCCATGTTCAGATGTAATGCTGAACCATAATTAAGGGTTACCTGCGTGAGCAGGGCTCCCCCCCGCCCCTATCGGTCCCTATGTGACTAGCAGGAGGAATAAATCCAGGCTTCAGTTTCGCTTTTATAGATCCCTGGGTTGTTGTTACATGCAAACCAGGAACTGTGGTTTAAAATAAACTATAGTTTGCTAAGCAAACCACACAAAAAATCCCAGGACTGGAAGCTGATTTGTTTAGCAAGTGACTACAGTTTATTTTCAACCACCATTTCTGGTTACAATTTCCCGTTCACACATAATGACAACCCAAGCATCTGCTAAAGTGAATCTAAATTCTGCCTCACCCCACCCTTCTTGCCCTTGGCTAACTTTGCCTCACTGCTCAGACCCTGAAACAGGGGCAAGTCTGACAACAAGATGTGACCATTTCCAGAGGGTAGTGCTAGTCTATTGCAGCAAAAACAACAGTCTTGTGACACAAATTTATTCTGGCATAAGCTTTCGTGGACTATAGCCCACTTTGTCAGATGCATGGAGTACTATGGAGAATCTCAGGGGTATATATAGTACATACTGGAACTCTCCACAATACTCCAGGTATCTGATGAAGTGGGCTATTAGTCCACGAAAACGTATGCCAGAATAAATTTGTTAGCAAGATGTGAAATGCTTCTTTAAAAAAAAGGGGGGGGATTGTTAACCTTGTAGCAGCGCAGTTGTTACAGTCACCATTTCAGGAACGTTGTCTTTGGTGTAGATCGACTGCTGGAATTCTGGGGCACAATCATTCACATCTGTGATTATAACCCAAACCTAAAAGGACAATACACCAGAGTGTTTAGTAGCACCAAACTGGATCACTGCTGTGTCTTCACTGTTTGTAACACATCAGATGCTAGGATTTCCCTCAAAAATATTAACCGTCGCAGGATTTCTAGAAAATCATTTGCCTTAAAATAAAAGGAAACATGTAACATAGAACTGCTAAGATATTTTCTCTTCCGCTAGCAGCAAGACTGGCAAAGTCCAGATTTTCTGAGCTGCAGAAGCATCTAGACATTAGACGCTGATGCCTCAGAGTTCAAGATATTTCTCAAATCCCTTAGAGCAATAAAAGTGCTAAAGGAATGACCAAAGCTGATGAAAATTGGAAACTTAATTTGATGGACAAAGGAAGTTTTCCCCAAAAAAAGTTTTAGCACAACACAAGGTAATTTAGAGATGTGTGGGACAGAAATCACTTGGAAGAAGATACTAACTGCAACAGTACCAATGCAGAATAGGGACAAACATTTATTTTTGTATTTACCTGGTTGCATTTCTATCCTCCCGCCTTTTGATCCAGAAGAATCCCCGAAGGGGGCTTATGTTAAACAATACAATGCAACAATACTGGGCTGCTTTGGCCCCTTCTGTCCCATTCCTGCTGTAATGCAAAGGATCTGGGGGCAGCTTGGTCTTCAATGGCCAATTAAGATGCACTAATTTTACAAAAGACCTGCTCCGGGTAGAGATAAGAATGGCTAGAACTAGCCTGCTGATATGGATCAACACAGCTGCCTGCATTTTTCAACTTTCCTTGGGGCGTGGCTATGGCACTGCCATGATGGGCACCTGCTGCTCTTCAGAATTTACCACTACACCACTGCCTTCCGGGACACGGCATTGCTATGGAACAGCATATCCTCCCTTTCCCCCCAGAGCCGCAGGTCTTTCCACAGCAAAGGAGGAGCCAGGTGAAACAGTGCAGAATTAATTAATAAATGGGGCCTCAAATGTGAACCGTTACTAAGGAGCACTCACCTCAACTGTACTGCTGAGTTGCCCCTGGTTTTCGCTTGCTTGCACCAAAAGGAGATACTGGTGTTGATCACTTTCGTAATCTACATTTCGACTGAAGTGGATATCACCTGTTGCCTGATTAATGCCAAATAGGCCGTTTGGATTAGTTATGAGGGTATAACTCAGGGACTTGTTTTGATGTGACAAAGCGGATACTGTCAAAAACCTGGATAAAAAATGTAAAAATATATGAATTTGAAAGACAGATAGATATTCCTTCCTCCCTTCATATTCTAGTGTGACCACGGACCCAGGATAGAGTTATACAGATAAAGAGACACTTTAAAATACTGAGGGCACAATCCTACTACAACCTTGTCTGGGGGCACATACGATTGGGGCTGGAAGCCTCTGCCACCTCGGAAATCTTTTCTGAGGTTGCAGCGCCACGAAGTGCCCGCCCCTCCACCTCCTAGCCAGCGCATTTTTTTCCCCGCACCGGCAGGGCGCTGAAGATAGTCTTCCATCTCCGGTCCGCCCGTGGGAGGGGCATTCCCGGGGGCGGGGAAGGGAGCAGCGAGGCCCCACCAGATTCCGAGGAATCCAGGCGGCACCTCAGCTTCTCCTCCTCGCGAGGAAAGGAAAAACATCTAGATGGCGGAAATCGGCCATCTAGATGTTTTTGAGGGCAAGAGGAGCGTGGCGGATATCCTATCCGCCATGCTCCTCCCGCCCTGCACAGGATGCCCACAATCCTCCAGGTTCGGAGGGTTGCAGGAGCACCCTCACAGGATTGCGCTGTGAATGCATGTAAAATATTTAAAATATATAAAACATTAATATTTAATGATGTCCACGTAAATGGATTTTCCACGCCCTTCTGACAGCTAAGAGACTGATATTACAACACTGGAAAGATAAACGTCCACCTCCTATATAACACAATGGATTGGGCACCTAATGATGCTTTCAGTATGTGAACAGGTGGTATTTAGACACCACCTGCAGATGGATAAATACATTCTGATCCACCTTTTCTGAAGCTTATGCATAACTGATTCTATTGATACCTGTATCACTAGATACTTATATATACTTATGGATATACACTTCATGCAGACCTATTGTAAGTGATTTATTTTAATTTCTGAAAGATAATTGTGGGGTTTTTTTTTCTTTTATATGGTTTTGTTTTGGTGAAATTCACATTAAAAATTAATTAAAATATTTAATGATGTCCAAATCATAGTTAAGATATATGTATCTATTTTTTTGTATTCAGGTGCTTACGTGTTTATTTTATTTTTAAAAAAACGAAGAGGCAGAGATATGCAGACACGAGCATCCATGATTTTCCCTGGCTGGAAACAGACTGATCCCCAATCTTTTGGTATTCTGGGGACACTGCTCCTGTCCTCCTGTACTGAACGCTGTATGGTCACTGTGTATTTGATGAATGGAAACAACTCATATCCAAGCTTCACATTGGCAAGTTTTGAGCCACGAGAAGGTACGTTTTCATATGCTTTCGAAGCAGCAGCTATAAAAACTACTGTTCTTGGAATGCAGAGGAACTAAATCGGATAGTAGACCATTTAAGTTTAATCCGATAACACATATACTAAATTATGACAGATTGTCAGATCAGCTCAAAAGTTCAGCAACCTACACGGATGTCTCGTAGACTTTAATGGGTCAAGCCCTACATCTGTTAAGATTACAGTAGTACTTATCCTGAAATGAGGATGTGTTGCTATATAGTATATCTCCTCACATAAACAGCAAGTATCATCTGTCTGTCTGTGTCGCTGAAAAGGCTACAAACGCAGTCCAACCAATTTGCACCAACAAGGTGTCAACCATAGGAACATAGGAAGCTGCCTCATAGTGAGTCAGGCCATTGGTTCATCTAACCCAGTATTGTCGACACTGACTGACTGTGGCTCTCTGGGGCTTCAGGCAGTTTTTTCAGCCCTACTTGGAGATACCAGGGATTGAACCTGGGACCTTCTACATGCAAAACATGTGCTCTGCCACTGAGTTACAATAGCACCTCCCTGTCATTTGAAAGCCAACGGCTTCTGCACAATACTTTGGTGGATTAATTTAGAAAATGTGTTTCATTAATTGAGGAATAGGAGGATGCAAGGTGAGGAGACATAACTTTCCTTCAGCTCTGGCACTGGTCCCGTCCCCGTCCCCCCTGAAATTAGCTTGTGCCACAGGACCAGCTCTAGGTCTGCATTAAGCAAGGGGTTGGACTCAATAGCCTTGTAGGCTCCTCAACTCTATGATCTATGAAATCTATGAAGCAGCACTCAGCACAGTGCCCTCTGGTGGGCCCCCTATGTCAGTGCACCCTCACTGGTATAACTGCAACAGTGCTTTGATCAGCGCCGGGTGACTGGGAGCCTCCATTTTATTTCCCACAATGCCCTGGACATAGCATCATTCCAGGGCATTCTGGGAAAGAGCTCTGGCTACTGGGTGGTATAGAGAAATGTAATGAATGAATGAATGAATGAATGGTACTCACGATTCTCCCCGTGGTGTATTTTCAGGGACGTAAACAGCATAGGACGTGTTGGCAAACTGCGGTGCTCGACGTCCAGCAACCACAGAAACAGAGGCAGGGGACCCTTGGCGACCAGGTTTGTCCGCAGCTAGCACAGTCAGCAAATATTCCCTATCCTTCACCAGAGGCAAGCCTGTCGTTTTGATCCAGCCAGTGTCCTTTTCAACTTCAAATCTGTCTTCTCCACCTACGTAAAAGCAAACATCAAGCTCCAAACCCCAGCTATTCAGGCCACTGGATGTTAAAGGTGGCCAGGGTTCAAAATATTATCGCAAGTACGAATCAGTTTATTGCTTATGAAAAGAACCCACGGTTTGTGGTTGGGTTGTGAACTGTGGGTTGTTCATGGTTAACAAGCCATGGTTTGTTAGCACAGCTGGGTTCAGACAACACAATAACTCCACATTTCAACAACAACCCAAAGTTCAACGACAACCCACACTCAACCCATACTCAACCCTTGAGCGTGGATTATTGTGTTGTCTGAACCCAGTCATAGTCTATTCTGACTGGCAGTGTACAGGTAAGCAGAGGTCTTTCCCCACAAAGTTGCTTTGAGATCCTTTTAACTGGAGATGTTCAGGGCTGAACGTAGAACCCCCTGCGAGAAAAGCATGTGCACTGTTCATAGATCTAAGGCCCCTTCCTTTGGTTAACTTGACTGGATTTTATCCAGAACTCTGTTCTATAAATAAACACATACAAAAGCAGCTAAGCAGAGAGTGAGACAAGAGGGGGGAACAAACAAATGTGTATAGATATATATTTATGACATCTGTGTTTTTAAAAGCTGTATTTACCTTCCACAAGAAAATATTCAATGGCCCCATTTTCCTCTTCATCTTGATCCTTAGCCAAGAGCTTGTACACTTTAGTGCCTCCTCTGGCTTTAGGGGAAACCGTGGTTAAGTAGGGGAAAGGTTCCATGATCCATTCAGGGACATTGTCATTCACATCTGTCACTGTAAGTTCCAAATGCACAAGGTACCAATTCTTTCCTGCTGGATAATAGGGAAAAGGAGAAGCAACTCTTAGAAGGAATAGCCTTTTCCAAGGCAACAAAAGTAGCTTGGCTACTGCAAAATCAAAATTGAGAAGTTATTATTTTATAGTAGTTATCCTGAGATATTAATTGCCACTACCTATACCAGAAGAGGGCAACTTGTGGCCCTCCAGATGTTTTGGCTTACAATGCCCATCAGCCCCAGCCATCATACCCAATGGTGAGGGATCATGGGAGTTGTAGGCCAAAACATCTGGAGGGCCACAAGTTGTCCACCCTTGATCTATAGAAATGAGGATTTGCACAGGATTTCAGCCACAAACCTTTACTATTCTGGTTCGTTCACATTTCACAGTGAATGGCCTGGTTCTCACTGAGATGCTGTAAACCTTTGTCTGGGCTTTCTACAGGGCTAGCTCCAGAACTGAGGGAGCCTTAGGCAAAGTGCTTTTGCTGATATGGTTGGGAGTGGCTGTGCTACACAATGCAGCTGAGTCTGCAGTGTCTGCCATTTTGTTTTTCCCACAATGCCATGGATGTTGCATTAGCCCGAGGCACTATAGGAAAAACAAAATGGTGGTCTCCACAGAGACATGTTCGCCCTCACTGGCAATTCCATGCACACTCACACATATACACACAGACCACACAGTGTCCAGAGCCTAGCGAGGAAACCAAATGTTGGCCACCACTTGGTGTGAGAGAGCAGGCAGACATCAATGCAGTTGACCCTACTAAGGCTCAGGCAACTGCCTGAGGATGCCGCATGGTGGCGCTGGGCCTGACTTCATACTACAGGTAAAAATTCTTATGATAGAATGTTTTCACCTACTTTTTATTTTTAAAATTCCAGCACACAAAAACCTAGCGGGTCAGGGAGGATAAACTAGAACCCACCCATTCCATCACATGAGCCCCAATCTTTGGCCCAGAAACAGCTTCACCACCTTGGTGAGAACTAGGCCCAACTGTCTCTATGGAAACGTGAAGCCCAGTAATTTGAAGCCTTCCTACTGTCGATGAAATCACATCAGAAGTCAGTTAAGAGTTTCTGAGAATCCCAGAAGCCACTGGCTCTTTTTCAGCTCACTGTAGGCTCTGCGGCACCTCTATGCCAGTGACTTGCATCCATGGTACTGCTGTGGAGATGGTCACACAACTGGGTTCAGGGGCACACAGCAAAGGAGCTTTCAAATGTTACAGCTGCCATGTAGAGCACTACCAAGTAGAAGCGACATTCGGTGCCCTCCACAAGGAGGCTGCAGTGTTTAAATTGGCCCTCGGTTTAACCCAGAAGTGCTAAAATGGTCTCGGGACATCTGCTACCCTCTTGGATCATTTCTCAGTTCATTTACAGCTTGCCATTGTAAGAACTGCTCGACATCACAACGTTTAAAACTGCTGCTGCCTTCCAGACTAACGACGTGTGATTGCAAACGTACTGTATAGAAATAGCACTCTTAGGGCACTTAAAAGATCACCCCATTAACTGAACAATCAAGTACATGGAGCTCTCTAAATATAAACCTTTGTCACATACACTTATCTCGTAAACAGTATAATCTTCTTGTGGTACTATAATATCCCTGAAGCACCTTTAGGGCAGGCAGTATAACTGTACACACATGCTTTCATTCTCCACTGGCTTCCATATTACTGGGGGGGGAATAATTTTGACTGTACTTTGTATACAGTGTTTTTACTCTGCTTATATAACAGTTTTCTGTTGTCTCTTTGTTTATCTGCCCGGGATCTGTACAACGTGTCAGATGGCAAAGGTTTGCTGAGACTTCTCACGGCAAGGTAGCAAGTTTAGCATGTACTATCATAATCTCCCATCTATAAACAACCACTAAGTGGATTCTGGTAAGGAAAATGCCCTCGTGTGGCGATTAACTATGCCAAATTTAAGTTCCTTAGCGTAGACTCCAAAGTATTAACCTTTTACACAACTCTTAAGTACTTTCTGTCCTTCCTAAAAATAAGTGCCATTCCACTGGTGGCCACAGAACTCAAGCAGTTGTGCCATTCACAGAACCCTGAAATCAAATCAGCCACACCAGTGTAGGGCTTAAAATCAACACAACTAAGGGCAAAATCCAGTTTCCAGTTCAGAATTATTTTTAAAATCCTTATCTGTGACCTGCAAGGTGCTTTTGCAGGGGACGCCAGGAATGTTAATCATAAAATGAGACAAGCCATACTTTCTCCTTCACATTCTCCAACACACAAATGGGATTTTCTCCTCCACACTCTTCAACAATCCTTGTAATGAGATAATGGGGATTTCCAGTGGCGACCAGGAATGTATTTTATAGCACAATCCTATGAGTGTTCTTCTCAGAAGTAAGTCCCACTGTGTTCAGTGGAGCTTACGCCTAGGAAAGTGTGCACAAGATCACAGCCTTCAGCTTCTAGAATGCAAGACACATTTGATAGTGAATGTGGGACTCATTTAAACACTGATGAATTCTACATACTAAAGGTAATACATTTTTGGATGCTACTGGAATTTCCCCAGATCCACATGGCAAGTGAAAGGTGAGTGAACGGGAAAATTTGTATGGCCCTCAATGTGTGACATACTCAGTAGAAGCTGTAGTGTTATAGACAATTGTATACAGCTCAGGGCAAACACACACACACAGAATGGACATTCAAAAAGGGATGAGCTAGAAAATGTGACACACACACACACACACACACATCGGTTTAAATGCTTGCAACCCACTTCAAGTCCAGTGGAGGCTACTTCAGCTCTTGGTTGAACTTGAAATGGGGATTGCTTATTTATTTATATTTATTTATTTATTTATTTATTACATTTCTATACCACCCAATAGCCAAAGCTCTCTGGGCGGTTCACAACAATTAAAACTATAAAATACTACATAAAATACACTATAAAAGTTCAAAAGTTTAAAGCTACAGTATAAAATAGAAGTCAAAGTCAAACCTAGCAGCAGTACAAAGATTTTAAATACAATAAAGGATTCAAAACAACAGAGACTGAAAGAATAAAATTCCTGGGAAAGTAAAAAGGTCTTCACCTGGCACTGGAAAAAACACAACGTAGGTGCCAGGCGAGTCTCCCTGGGAAGTTCATTCCACAACCAGGATGCCACAGCAGAAAAGGCCTTCTTCTTAGTAGCCACCCACCTCACTTCCTTTGGCAAGGGCTCCCAGAAAAGGACCACTTTCTGCAACATGTTTAAGTACCTATTGAAATCAATGGAGAATTATCAAATCTCAGTTGATTTCAACAGGCAGATAAAGAAGCTGTTCACCTTGAAAACCGTAAGGAGTTCATGAGCAGAGGGATATTTGCAAATACTGCTTGCAAACCCGATGGTTTTCAAGGTGAGCAGGTGAGTGTTCTCCCTTCCCTGACACACACTTCCTCTGCTTTTAAATTCCATTCTTGAAATCAGCCACAATAACAGGAGCGTGTCATTCTGCTCCGCATAGCCAAGGCACACTCACTGCAATCTTAAATTGATTTAGCCATCATGGTTTCCCGCTAAGGAATCCTGTAGCTTTGTCAGGGTTCTCAAGATCTCTGTGAAAACCCTGTTCCCATCACCCTCTCCCATAAGACTGAAACTCCCAGAATACAGTTGATGTGGCTTTCTGGAAAGCTACAACAGTTAAATTAATATGAAAGAGTGTAGTGTAGATATATCTGTAAGCAGGCCACAGGTTTCAGTTTGTTTATCTACAGTAATACCTTGGATTGCAAGTAACTTGGTCTGAGAGCGTTTTGCAAGACAAGCAAATTTTTTTTTTATAAATTTTGACTTGATAAACAAGACAAGTCGTAGGGATGTAACCGCTCGCCTTGAGTGGGCGTAGCGGGCCGAAATCGGCCCCGCTCACGCCCGCCAGAGACTCGCTTTGATATAAGAGTGTTTTGGATTACAAGCACAGTTCCGGAACAAATTATGCTTGCAATCCAAGGTATTACTGTATAATGTTATATCCCACATTTCCTCCAAGGAGCTCAAGACAGCATACATGGTTCTTCCCACCCCCATTTTATCTTCACAACAACCCTGGGAGGTAGGCCAGAATGAGAGATAGTAGAAACCTGGTTCGCACAACATGACAACCTACCATGGCTTAATTTACCCACTGGGTCTGTCGCATCATGCCAGGTGCCCGTGGGCACCCAGCTTGCCGTGGCTTGTCATTTTTATTTATTTATTTATGATATTTCTATCCCACCTTTTTCCTGCAAGGAACCCAAGGTGCCTTACATAATCCTCCTCCTCCTCCTCTCAATTTTACCCTCACAACAACCCTGTGAGGTAGGTAAAGCTGAAAGTCAGTGACTGGCCCAAGTCACCCAGTGAGCTTCATGGCTGAGTGGGGACTAGAACCCGGATCTCCCAAGTCCCGGCCCAACACTCTACCCGCTACGCCACGCTGGCTCTTGTCATGTCATGTGAACCCAGGCAGCAGGGGTCGTTTGAGGGTAAAGCAACCCTCAAATAACCCATGGCTTGTTTTAGGGTCTAACCCTCCAAGAACCCCTGCCACCTGGGTCTCACAAAAAATGGGAAGCCACGGGAAGCCGGGTGCCGATGGGTGCCAGAACAACCCAACAGCCCTCACGGGTAAATTAAGCTACAGTGGGCTGTTGTGATGTGCAAACAGGCTCACTGAGCGGCCCAAGGTCACCCAGGGAGCTTCATGGCTGAGTGGGGATTTCAACCTGGGACATCCTAGTCAGCCACTCTAACCACTCCACCACATGAGCCAGTGTTTTTTTTATTGATTGATTGATTGATTGCATTTATACCCCGCTCTTCTGCCAGAAAAGGCTCCCAGAGCAGCTTACAAAGATTAATAATTAAATTCCCCTCCAGCTTAGAACATGGTCTCCTACCCACCAGTACTACCACCCCATGCAACAATATTCTGAAGTGGACAGAATCTTTAAAGAACACTGAGCTGGGGAGAGGTGTCGGGATGGGAAGGCTCTTCACACACTTGCAGATAGATGGGACATTTTTAATGAAAGAGATGGTGTTTATGCACAGTTTCATGCTTATTTTTAATTCTCTTTGAAGTATCAGCTGCAATAGGAAAAGCATGGCATAAATTATGTAAACAAATATGGAAAATACACTAGCCAGAAGATCAACTTTGGGCTAGCCTCCAGCACTGCAGCATACGACAGGCAGCTATTTGTTAATTTGGCCCAGTTTCCTACGAACTACTACGCTGACGTTTTTGGCATGCTCCTGCACAACCCGCTGCAGTTAAGAACTGCAGCTGAGAGACTAGGCCGGGCTGCACATTTCTGCACTGAGGCCTGCAAATATGACCAGACAAGTTGTGGAAACAAATTTCACAGTGCCTGGTGAAGCATAAGCCGACAAGGGCTTGCCAGAGGACTGAGAAAGCGATGCAGAGACTGACACATGGACAATAATGTGGGGATGCAACATGGATGCAACGTGGGGCAGGGCAGTATGCGAAGGCATTTCCAAGTCACACTTACACAAACAGGCCGTTTTGCATAAGACGTACCAGCAGCTGCTTCAAATGGCCTTCGTTCATGCTTGTTAATTCCAAGGCCCCAATTTGGATATGTACTCAAACAGAGAGCGTTGGTCTCTAGCTCCAGTTGCTCAGCTCCACTACCCTCAGCCATCCAAAGGTCCCCTGTTCCTTCACATAACTCCATCCCTTCTCCCTCGCTATCTCTTATTCCTGCTGGAAATACCTCCCAGGACTCCTACATGGTGCCATCTCTCTTGCTTACTTCAAATAACATATTTTCTATTAATATACGAAGCACATCCTTAGTCTCCAAGCCTTACTCTAGAGCAGGGGTTCTCAACCAGGGGGGAATTCCTCCCCCGAGGGGGGGATTTCAGGGTTTCCGGGGGGGAATTGAGACCACAGACTCAAACTGTTGGAATACTGATCTTTCTACAAATTACAACTCTACAGATTGTACATAATCTACAGCAGCGGTCCCCATCCTTTTGAGGACCAGGGATTGGGTCCTGTGGAATAAATTTTTCCACAGACCGGGGGGGGGGGGTGTCGCCCACCACTCACCTGCTGTGCGGCCCGGCGGCAGTGCCGGAGAACCAGGAAGTGATGCGACGGGAGACCCATCGCGTCACTTCCAGCTTTAAGAAAATGCTCATCAGAGAGGCAAGCAGAGGGACGAGCAGCGGGGGGGGGGTGCTCGCCGGAGCTCGCGAGCACCCCAAGAGCCAGGACGGGGTGCTTGTCGCACAGCGCGGCAGCCGGGCGCGCCATCCGCCGGGACGCACCGCGAGCACCCCACCTGGCCCTCGGGGTGCTCGCGAGCTCCAGCGAGCACCCCCCCACGCCGCTCGTCCCTCTGCTCGCCTCCCTGACGAGCATTTTTGTAAAACTGGGCAGCGCGCGGCCCAGTTCTTAATAGGCCACGGACTGGTACCGGTCCGCGGCCCAGGGGTTGGGGACCCCTGATCTACAGGACATCACACCTTATTGTATGGCACAGATTAAATTAAAAATAAAGATAAATATTTCACCAGTTATCTGTGGAAATATTCCATTCATGGTTATATATTATATGCATATTATTTGGAATGCAACTTTTTAGTCGGACAATCTTGGAAAGGGGGGAATGACATTCTGACATATGGTGAAAAGGGTGCATGGGGCAAAAAAGGTTGAGAACCACTGCTCTAGAGGTTCTCAAACTGGCTGAGCTTCATTCAGGTGATCCATGGAAAGGCTGAACCACTGTACTTCCAGATACAGAAGCAGGATGAACGTTGGATCTGACACGCTGACAAACATTACACCCAACTTCACAGAACTTTATTCACAAAAACAGGCACAACCATTGCATTAGAAAGACAAGACTACCACTTCTGGAGTTATGTATGTGCTTTGATTTGTAGAGCAACAACAACAGTTTCTTAAGTGGTCGCCTGCCAAGACCCCAGCAATTTTCAAGTGGTCCACAGAAGATGCCAAAAAAAAAAAAAAGGTTTGAGAACTGTCGTCTTACTCTAAGTAAACTTAAGTACATGTATCGGAAATAAATGTATATTCTTTCCAAATGCAGCCGTGCCTCCACTTCCATCTTCTCCCTCTGCCATCTCTCCTGTGCCTATTTATAAATTGTAAGCTTACCAGGGCAGGGGCCTATATAGTGTCACACACATAGATGGTGCCTTAGGAAGAACAAGGAGAGGAGGGCCAGGATCTCTTCTCCACCATCCCAGAGCGCAGGACACGGAATAATGGGCTCAAGTTACAGGAAGCCAGATTCTGGCTGAACATCAGGAAACACTTCCTGACTGTTAGAGCAATACGACAATGGAACCGATTACCAAGGGAGGTCATGGGCTCTCCCACACTGGAGGCATTCAAGGTGCAGCTGGACAGCCATCTCTCAGGGATACTTTAACTTGGATTCCTGCATTGAGCAGGGGGTTGGACTAGATGGCGTTACAGGCCCCTTCCAACTCTACTATTCTATGATTCTAGGAAGAAGGAGAGAGATAAGAGGAAGAAGTAGTTGTAGTAACAGTCGTCTCTGTCAGGTACATGACACCGCTTTTGCTGGTTCCACAATCATCCTCTATCTCGCTTGCACACTGGCAGAGAACAGTAAAGAGTGAAAAAAGATTCAACAGTGTTTTGGACTGCTCTGCTGGACCAGCCATATACTGGACATACATCCACACAGCTCAAAAACCTCCATAAGTGCCCACCCCGACGGTATTCTTGTTGGTCTTTCTCTGTTTTATCAGAAATGTCAGTTACTACGTGTATCACACAACTGCATACCTTCATGTATGCATATCAAAATAATAATTTCTTTGTGGCTCAAGGAGTTAGCATCAAATTTTATCCAGATTATGTTTTTAAGACCTAATCTCTTAATTTTATACAAGTATGCACACTCTCTCATACACAGACATATATGTGTGAATGTATGTATATGTGGGGAAGTGTGTGTGTGTGTGTGTGTGTGTGTGTGTGAGAGAGAGAGAGAGAGAGAGAGAGAGAGAGACAGAGAGAGAGACAGAGAGAGACAGACAGACAGACAGACAGAGAATGTTCCCTCTTGGCTACCAACTGGGGAAGGTCAGAAGAAGTCATTTGTTTGGAATTTATTTGGATAAACTGTTTTCAAGTGGTGTTTAAAGATTTCATCTTTAGAGCAAAATGACCCTCCTTTCATACTGGGGTGTGTGTGAGAGAGAGAAAGAAGAGATAAACTTGGAGAAAGACACACACACTTTGGAATTATGGTACCAAAATGTCATTTCCAAAGGAAAGAGTTTTTATTCTCCAAGGCATCTTTTTATTATTATTCCTAGCCTCAAAAAGGCCCGTGAAGATTGCTAAGGTTTGTTGACAGAAAACTTGAAAGAGAGGGGGATGAAATATTTTAAAAACAGAAATTGACCTTTAATTTCTGCTGCAGCCAAAGGACAGAGATTTGTCTCCTTTTGTTGTTGTTGTTCTTGTTGTTGTTGCAACAAACAACATGCCTGTTATAACATGCCTGTTATATATCTGAGGGTCTGCCACAAAGAATACATGTTTTGATATATTACTCTGGCTAGAGGGTCTATAATTATTGATGACAGTTGATCTTCCATGTCCAAGTTAATTTGCTGTGATGTTGGATTCTTATATCGCTACATAGTCGGGGTTTTGCAAAACACTCAGCCACACACAGAATACAGAGCGTCTGACTAAAACTAGGCATTCTAGCCAACATAGGCCTATTGCCAAAAACAGCCATCCTGCAAACAGTTCTCTCTCATTAGTAATACAGAGAGCCAGTGTGGCGTACTGGTGAGAGTGTTGGACTGGGACTCGGGAGATCCGGGTTCTAGTCCCCGCTCGGCATTGAAACTCAGTGGGTGACTTTGGGCCAGTCACTGACTCTCAGCTTAACCTACCTCACAGGGTTGTTGGGAGGAGGAGGAGGAGGAGGAGGAGGATCATGTAAGCTGCCTTGGGTTCCTTGCAGGGAAAAAGGTGGTGTATATAAATATAATAAATGAATATAAATAATGCAAGTTTCCCCATTCTTGCAAATGGTAGCCAATGAAGCAGAATCTCAGACTGGGATGATATTACATCACACATTTTGTGACATTACAGCATGTCCAGGGGAGGGCAACAAAGTTGCTGAGGGGCCTGAGCAAAAGTTGAAAGAGTTGGGTATGTTTAGCCTGCAGAAGATTAAGAGGTGATATGATAGTCATCTTTCAAGTATTTGAAAGATGGTCCTACCAAGTGAAGTGGGTTTTCTGGAAATTTTTGAATTGGAAAATTTTCATATGCAAATTAAGTTGATTTGCATAGGAAAATTTGCATTGGAAAAAAATCAGTTTGGGGTCCCCCACCCTATGATTCTATGATTTTGGCCCCTGGGCACATTTCAGAAACTGCTCTGGGCACCACTACAAAATGCCTGATCAGAGAGTGGGTCGCTGCTTTGGCATCAACCTGTCCTGTCTCTGGATCTTAGGTTGCGTCTTACTCAGCAACCTGACTGATAAAACTAGAGCTGGATTAGCCCCTCCCCTATGAGCCACCTTCTCCCCTGTGGGCTTCTCCTTGCAGTCAGGACAGGACAAATGGCCCCAACCAGGTGCCAATCAACTGCATCCAGTTCTGGGCACCACACTTTAAGAAGGATGTAGACAGACTGGAGAGGGTTCAGAGGAAGGCAACAAAGATGATAAAGGGACTGTATAAAATTTACATTGTGTTCTGATCTTAGAGAGAATTTTTACAAGATGACGTACCGTTGGTACCTAACCCCTGTGAAATTGGCTAAGATGTATAAAAATGTGTCAAATGTATGTTGGAAATGTCAAAATCATGAAGGAACATTTTATCATGTTTGGTGGACATGTAAAAAAGTGAAAATATATTGGATACAAATACACACATGGGTACAAAAGATTTTAAAAGTGAATATTCAACTGAAACCAGAAATGTTCTTATTGGGTATAATGGATTTACAACTAGAGAAAGACTATGGAACATTATTACAATATATGATGACAGCAGCAAGAATAATCTTTGTTCAAAAATGGAAAGAAGCAGCAATACCAACTATAGAAGACTGGCTGTTGAAAATTTTGGACTTAGCAGAGATGGCAAAATTGACTTGCTTAATTAGAGAAAAAAATTATCTTCATTTAAGAAAGACTGGAAACCTCTGGTGGACTTTTTGGGGAGGAGGGAAAGTGACTTAATAATTTCGGGTTTTGATTTTTGAATATTAGTAAAGGTGATAGAAATTCTTTCTGTGAAAATAGAGAAAACTTAGATTGGATATGGATTGGTAATGTTTGTCAGACAAAGAGGCGGAAGCCAAATATGATTTGTTTTTGTTTTGGAAAATTCAATAATAATAATAATAATAATAATAATAATAATGTGTATGACTTCACATTTGCGTCAGGACCTGCACATGTGAAACCTGCCATATTTGTGCCCTACCCATACAATCTGTACATCTCACATTTTGTGGTGCACAGATTGTATGGATTGGGCCTACACACACTGAGCTATGCATGCAGATTCCTATGCAAATTCCCAACTTCCGGGGTCTCCAACACAGTGCCCGTGGGTACCAATGTGCCCACAGACACCACTCTTGGTTCCTGTCAGACTACCTGCCCCTCCTAATTTTAATTTTATTTCCTAAGATTTTAGAATTTTTAAAACTGGGCTGTTGGTTTCCTGCAAAGTGAAGGGTTGCTCTCCAGAGCCATCTTTATTTTAGTTCAACAGAGTGGTTTTGTGCTTTGGAGCGCAGACTCCAACTCTGCCTTGTATTTAGGTTCTTGGGCAAGTTACTTTTCTTTTAGTCTTTTAGCCTCACCAGTTTGCCTTCTGGAAAATGAGTGTTCTGTGATCAGCTATGCCCACCATGGCCGCCATGTTATGAATGGGCAAATCCCCCATGGCAGCCATTTTCTGAGAGTGTTCATGACATTCTCTCAAAATTCCAAATGTGCCCACCGAACCAAAAATGTTGTGGACACCTACTCTATTCTTGTATTTGTTATATCAATTTATATCCCACCTTTCAATTTAAAACATTCTCAGGGCAACTTGCAAAAGAAAACAGTCAACCATAAAAGCAGGAATAAGATAACAACAAACAGCAAAATAAGAGAGGCAATTAAAAAAGAAGTTTCCATCGCAGATTAAAAGCCCAGGAAATTTTTTTAAAATGTCTTCACCTGGCACCCGGAGGACATCAACCACCAGGTGAGTCTCCAGGGGCAGACATTCCAAGTGGGCTGCCCCAACCAAGAAGACCCTCACAGGCACCACCAACCTCATTTCCAATGGTGGCGGCGCTCCAAGCACGATATGCAAATGTGAAGTCCAATGCACATGGAATGACATGGGGGCCTGTATGAGAAGGCACAATCCTGATTTCCCATTGGACATATGGAATGCACAGAGCTCAGGAGAAAACAGCAAGAACAGAAAGCACCAACCCTGGAGCTGGAGACCCCATTCCTACAGCAAGAGTATCCCACAGCTGCTGAGTTTCACTGCACCAATCACTTCTTGGGAGCTGGTCGTTGACCGTAATAAATATATATTCATATTCACCAATCACTTCTGCATTCAGTGAAGCAAATTGGGGCCAATGGAAAGGGAAGGAAAGACAACTGGATGCAGGAACTTGTCCGTCACTGAGCCACTAAGTATTCGAGACAAAGGCAACATTTTCAAAACCAGGGAAGGGCGCAATCCAGTGCCTGTTTAGACAGAAAAAGTCCTACAGCTGGCTAGGGAATGCTGGGAGTTGTAGGACACTTTTCTGTCTAAACAGGCATAGGAGATTGAGTCCTAAATCTTTTTTAAAAAAAAAACCCTGCACATTCAAATCAGCAGTAAGTATTCCAAGCATCACACTGCTTCCAAGCATCACAGTGCAATCCTATACATGTCTACTCAAAAGTGAGCCCCATTGAGTTCATAGTGACTGTGTTCAGACAACACAATAACCCACACTCAACCCTTGGCTTGAACCATGGGTTGCTGTTGAAACATGGGTTATCGTGTTGTCTGAACCCAGCCGAGATAACAAACCACAGTTTGTTAACCACAAACAACCCACAGTTCACAACCCAACAAACCATGGGTTATCTTCATGGGTTGTTAGATCGCCTGGGTTCAGACAACACGATAATCCACGTTTCATCAATAACCCACAGTTCAACAACGACCCACACTCAACTCTTGAGCATGGGTTATCTTGTTGTCTGTCCCAGCCAGTAAGTGTGTATACTATAGTGTGTGTTCCACACTGGAAACAAGCTATCCTTAATAGGTTAATTGCCGTTTCAAAAGTCCCCTAGTGTAAAATTTGCCTCTAGACTTGTCATCGAATCACGTCACATCACTAAAAAAAGTTGTCTGTCTGCAAAATCTAACATATTTTCAGACTTCTGATTTCATTAGTTTTGTACCAGTTTAACTTTCTCCTCTAAAAATGGTTATGAATGCTTCATAAAAATATTCCCTTTTATAAATCAGGAATGCATGTCATTATAAATATAACTTTCTGTGCATCAATATAAATGGGTGGAAATGACAGTCCCAGTGATTTCAATGAAAAAAACTGACAATATGGAACATCTTACTTGGGTGAACACGTCTTCACAATTATAACCATATTCTGCATTCCTTTATTTTAGTGAGGGAAGAGGTATTGTATTACTATGATTAAACAATAATGGCTGAGAAGTCAGGTTGATCCTGGCATTTTTAGGTCATTTCAATGTATTGTTTAAAAGAGAGAGAGAGAGAGAGAGAGAGAGAGATTATGAGGGCAACAAAAGTCTTGGAAGTCTTCAAGTCAATATTTGCAGCCAATGCTAAAATTTACAATTCATCAACACATCAAGCTATAACTTGATAGCCAGTGTGGCGTAGTAGTGAGAGTGTTGGACTGGGACTCAGGAGATCCAGGTTCTAGTCCCCACTCGGCCATGAAGCTCACTGGGTGACTTTGGACCAGTCACTGACTCTCAGCCTAACCTACCTCACAGGGTTGTTGTGAGGATAAAACAGAGGAGGAGGATTATGTAAGTCGCCTTGGGTTCCTTGCAGGGAAAAAGGTGGGGTATAAATATAATAAATAAATAAATAACTTCAGAACTTTACTATTGATAATTCATAATTTACAGTCATTTGCCACTGCCTCAGCTGTACGCAGTAAATTACTTTTAAATAAAATTCCATTAATGTTTTTGTGTATAACTGTGCTTTGGATTTTAAACATCGTGTTACATGGTCAACAAGTAAGAAGATGACCTTTTATTTTGTCTGTTTTGCTTAGTTAATTATGCAGGAGGTTTCATCAATGCACACAGATGGTCAGACAATGTTTCTTTTAACCATGATAGGTGGTGGTACTGGCTACTAGCAACTCAACACAGCCAAGCGAGAGCTGATTAAAGTTCTCCAGGGGGGAGGGGCATTCAGGGGGAAAGAGAGAAACCATTTGTATGAGGCCAGAGAAGTAACCTGCGTTTTGCAGCTGGGTTTGGGGCTGTAAAAGGATGCTCTTTGCTTTGGGCAGAAAAAAATAGTGTCACTTTAAAGAACAGCAGTTCGAGTGCTTGCAAGCTCACCTGTTCTCCCCTTATATATTTGAACATATATATTCTGGAAGCAATACAAAGTCCATGTTTGTACACAATAGTAGGCCAAAATTCCAATGAATCCTGGCTTGGCGTGAACGAGTAACATGCAGCCTATTTGCCCCTGCTTCGCTCCTCCCACTAGCACAAACAGCAAAACCAACCAAAACATGGGAAGTCAGCATGTTGTCTGAACTGGAGATCCTGGCTTGTTGCTCCCAAACAAACCAAGATTTGTAAACCAAGAACAAACCTGGTTTGCAATCTTGACTTTTAAAGGGAACAACAAGCCAGGAGCCCCGGTTCGGAAGACATGCTAAGCTCCCGATTTCTTAGTTAGTTTACTTGGCCACACCAAGCTAGAGAGAACAGGCTGCACGCATGAGCATGCAGCTCGTTCATGGTAAGCTAGGATTCCCTGGAAGATGAAAAACAGTTCAGAAGAACAAGTGAGGCCATACCGTTTTGCTGAATGAACTGACAGCCAAAGCAAAAAGATATGAGAAAACTTACATGTCCAGGCAGATGATAAGCCAATAAATAGGAGTGGTAATATTGGTGGGGAAATGAGTATCTAGGGGAAAACTCTGCTTGCATTTGGTGCAATATGGAAGAGAACACTCCACTTGTAATGAATGGGAGCCCTGCAAGAGCATTTCAAGAGCTACATGTTATTGCTCCAAACTCTTAAAAGTAAAACAATGTACACTTGTCAATTCTGGAAATCTAGGCTGACAGTGACTGATTTTTGCTCTCAAGTACTGTACTCGGCTCATTCATAAAACATAAACCCTTCTAAAGAAATAAGACAGCTCATGCTCCTTTCCCAGACATCTTACCTTATTCATAGTAGGTAAAATAATATCACTTTGTCATGTCCCTGCTCTTTACTCTCTCATTTTGCATATAAAATCTGAAGTGCTTGAAAATAAAACTAGAAGCTGAAAGCGAATGTGTGTGGGGGGGGGGCGGGAATTTACAAGACAGTAAGACCTTGGATCCCAAATGTTGCAGAATTAGAGGTAACTCGTAGTATCAATGTTTTCAACTTTCAGGATGGATTCAATGGAACAGGCCAGATGCTTCTGCAGATGCTCCATTTAGGAAAAGTGAGAGAGGAGCAGCTGAGCTTACTTAAGAACGAACGAAGAAACCTGCTTTCTACCAGGTCATGTGTCCATTTGGCCCAGTACTGTTTGTGCGTCCATTTGGCCTGGTATTGTTTACGCTAACTGGCAGGCAGCAGATCCCCAGGGTTTCAGGCAGAGAAGGGTCTTTCAAATCACCTCCTACCTGATCCTTTTAATTGGAGATGCCACAGAATGACCCTGGGACCCTTCAGGGATAGGCAACCTACAGCCCTAGTGCTGCATGCTACCCTTGGCCTAATTTCATGCGGCCCTTGGCCTAATTTCAAAAGCCCTTTTAGAGGTGATCAATTCAGACCTCTGACAAGAGCAATGTGCCCTCTTTTTGGCAACCTGCTGGGCAGGGAGGAAGAGGGGGGCAGAGACAGAGAAAGAAAGGGAGGAAGAGGAAGGGGGGAGAGAGGGAGGGAGAGAAGTGGGGGAGTCACAGAGAGAAAATGGGGTTGTAGAAAAAAGAGAAAAGGTGGTGGCAGAGACAGAGAGAGTAGGGGTGACACCATCCACTTTTGCCTTTGGCCCCACCCACAGGGAGGCCAGGTGACCTACTTTACAGAGGATAGTCCTCTATTTTGGAGAGCTGGCAGAGGACAGTCCTCCATTTGAAGAAGTGTCCAGTCCAAGCCTGGTTTAAAGTCAAAGAACCATAATGAGGGCAAGCAGCAGGGCCCTTGAGAAGCTGCCCATCAACACTTAGCACCTGGCCAGCAGACGGAGCAGGCAGGCACGCAGGTCACCTGGCCACAGCCTTCTCCACTATGGTGAGATATATTGTATTTCTATTTAAATTGTAGTCATTATTTCTAAATTTGCACCTATACACAAAAAAACATTTGCATATGCAAATTGGTATCCCCTTTTGGGGTGATGCATAAGTGGCAACCCTACCTGACACTGGCATATGCCCCATTCAATGGATTTCACCCAAGGAGAGCCAGTGTGGCGTAGTGGTGAGAGTGTTGGACTGGGACTCAGGAGATCCGGGTTCTAGTCCCCACTCAGCCATAAAACTCACTGGGTGACTTTGGGCCAGTCACTGACTCTCAGCCTAACCTACCTCACAGGGTTGTTGTGAGGATGAAATGGGAGAGGAGGAGGATTATGTATGTTGCCTTGGGTTCCTTGCAGGAAAGAAGGCAGGGTATAAATACAATAAATAAATAAAGGAAATGCAGTCCTCAACAGAAAAAAGTTTCCCACCACTGTCCTACATGCAAAATCTACACTCCACCACTTTGCTCCAGCCCTTCCCCTGGACCTACTACTGTAATATTACAGGTTAGTGGGCCGATGCACTAGAAGGGGTAGACAACCATGCATCCTACAGATATTTGCGACTAGAACTCCCATAAGCCCCAGCCAGCATGGCCAATGGTCAGGAATGCTAAGAATTGCCACCCAAAACATCTGGAGGGTACCAGGTTGCCTAGCCCCTGAGTTATGCAGAAATGGGGTGGGGTCTTCCTGGGTGTCATGGGTGTTGATAACACTCCTATAGGATGCAATCGTATGCATGTTTAGACAGAAACAAAGAAATCCTACAAAGAAGTTATAGGACTTTTTTTCTATCTAAACAAAAAAAAAAGTCATGATGTTTTTAAAATCCACTGCATTGGCATAAATTAACCTTGAATTTATCAAAAACTGGGTCTATTAGACTTGCTGAATCTCACACCCGATGTGTGCACTCACAGATACATGTAAATAAGTGAATGACCAGAGACAGGTTTATTACGTATTTATTTAATGTATATCCTGCCCTTTGATTTTAAAAATTATACTCAACATGGCTTCCAGTAGCCAGAAAAACAACATCAAAATTTAATAACAACCTTCAAAATAAGAGATTGGTCACAGCAGATAACACAGTGAAAAACATTTACAAGGTTGTTTAAACATTCCGCTTTCACTTTTTTTCTTTTTTTTTAGAAACAACTGTGTTACTGAGGAAGGCAGAAGCCAAAATGTTTAACTAACCCAGACTTCTTCAACCTGGTGCCCTTCAGATGTGCTGAACTGCGCATTGGCCATGCTAGCTGGGGATGCTGGGACTTGTAGTAAGAACATAAGAAGAGCCATGCTGGATCAGACCAAGGGTCCATCTAGTCCAACACATCTGGAAGGCACCCGGTCATGGAAAGCTGAACTGAACAGTCTTAAGCCTGTCTCTGTTTGGTCATTCACTTTTTATATGTATTATAATTTAGTGTTTGACACTATCCTTCTAGAATCCAGAGCCTATCTGTTCACAGTGCTGCTTCGTTGTTTTCAAGATGGATTTTATATAAAATCAATCATTCACACAGTGCATTAGTAGTTTTTGGAACTCACTGCCACAAGATGTGATATGGAACGCCATTAGCTTAAAGGGCTTTAAAGAAGATTAGGCACATTCATGGAAGATCAGTGACTACTTGCCACGATAGCTAAGTGGAGCCTCCCTGCTCAGACACAGTATGTCAGTGAATTATCAGTTACTGGGGGGGGGGGGGGAGACAGCAGGGGAAAGCTATTGCCTCCATGCCCTCCTTGTGAGCTTCCCAAAGGCATATAGTTGGCCACTGTGGGAAAGAGGATGGTGGCCCAGCTGGACCTTTGCTCTGTCTAGCAGGGATCTTACAAGCATGGCTTATCGTGTTGTGTGAACCCAGTCATTCTCTTTGCTTCCCCCACCCCATCACCAGTCAAATACACACACTCAACTGAAACTGCAGGGACAATTTGGCCAAAACAACCCCATTTCTGCATTTCTGCATATGCAAAAGCATGTTTATTCATGAATGCACAGAGCAGGCCCCAGATGTTTTCTAGAAAGGGCTGTCAGTTCAGACAAGGTCCAGCCAACCTGGGTTGTGCCCCAAATGAATGGAGGATGTACCCTAGAACATGCCCCAGAAACTCCTGCAATGTTCTGGGGGTTTCCTAACAGATGTGCGGTGGTTCATCAGTAGATGAGTCCTTGACAGAGCTTTAATGGTTTGATGTAAACTGACGAGAACAAGCTTAAAAACATAGTTGCTCTCCTAGCTGTTGTTAGTTGCAGTGCTGGAGTGGAGGAGGAATAACTAAAACAGCCTCCCCCAACCTGGTGCCCTCCAGATGTGCTGGACTACACAACAGGCTGAGTGGGGGACATTGGGAGTTTTAGTTCAACACATCTGGATGGCACCAGATTGGAGAAGGCTGAAGTAGATGTTTACAAGGGTTGTTTCTCCCATCTACTCTGCCGCTAGCTTGCACCAGCAGAAAGGGGAGAGGCCATAAAAGTCCTACAGAATATTAAGCTTTCCAGAGGTGACTGGCTGGTACATGTGCAATGCTCAATTATTGTGTCTGCACAGGACGATTCAAGGAAGAACAGCTAATCTAAAAGAAGGAAAGGAAGTATGGCAACCAGTGGCAGTGGGAAAGGTTGGGAGAAGGCGAGGGCAGCAATGTCAACACAAGGAGCAGATTGCAGCAGCAAAGGAAGAAGGTGTGCAGGCAAGCAGGAAGTACTTCTTCACACGGCGCCTAGTTAAACTTTGGAATTCACTTCCACAAGATGTAGTGATGGCGACCAATTTGGATGGCTTTAAAAGAGGATTGGACAAATTCATGGAAGAGAAGGCTATCAATGGCTACTAGTCCTGATGGCCCTATGCTACCTCCAGGATCAGAGGCAGTGTGCCTATGTGCACCAGTTGCTGGGGAACGTGGGTAGGACGGTGCTGTTGCATTCATATCCTGCTTGTGGGATCCTGTGGGCAGCTGGTTGGTCACTGTGTGAACAGAATGCTGGACTAGATGGACCCTTGACCTGATCCAGCATGGCTCTTCTTATTTCTTAAGCAAAACAGGGTGTAGACTTAGGGCTTCTCTACACAAGGCATTTATTGTGCGCTCGTGATCCCTTGCTCACGGAAGTTTGCGGGTTCATCACACAACATCCTCCTCCTCCAGGGCCTCTCCCATGTTTTGCAGCCATTTTCATGCCTTTTTTTTTTTTTAGAGGGAGGAAAGTCAGCTATTACATTTCAAATGTGGAACAAACCAGAATGGAAGTCTCATGTACTGTTGCAATTCTGCTACACTGCAGCTATACCACAGTGCCATCTTATGGTTGGGTGATGGAATATATAGAAAGGCAGAGAAAGACAAACCCCGGGAAAAAAACATGTAAAGGAGGCAATCTTCCTCCTGCAAAGATAACAGAAGAAGAAGCCTCAGTAAAGTGGTAGATTAAATGCCTCTTGTAGAGAAGCCCTTAAGGTCTCTTCTTGAATCTTATTAAAGAACGACAAATTTATTGTGGCATAAATTTTCATGGACTACAGTCCACTTCACGCATCTCATGAAGTCCATGAAACTCTAGTCCATGAAAGCTTATGCCACAATAAAAAATTCTTGTCCTTTTGGACTATTTGTTTTTGTTACCCTTCTGGAACTGCTGCCAAAGTTATTTTCAAGGTTGTTTCAAGGAGTACTAAAACTCAAGCATTTGGCAAGCCTCATCTTTTAGGGAGCATGCACATTTGACTACTACATGAGATACACCAGTGCTTTTCAGCTGGAAAACACTGAGATATGTAACCCATTTATTAAATAACAAGTTCCCCTGTAACCTAACAGAGGGCTAATATTCTAAGGGAGTTGGAGGAGGAAGACAGAGTTCCAGGACAACTGGGAGGAAGGAGAGAAAAATGAAAAAGGGGGGGGGGAGTTGATGTTTATGGATGAAACATTAACGATTCATTTCTCCAACAATTGTACATTTTTCTAAACACCTGACTCTGCCTCTTCTATTCCTTTGGAATATAATTACTACTTACTGAGAACACCAGGCAGCTGTTTCTCCATCAAAAAGGGACAGCTGGTGAGGTCTCCTGGAAAGAGTTACCCTTACAGATAGACAAATCCATTTGCACAGCAAAAGCCTTTACCTCACCTGAAATGGGAACACTCTCACACAATTTCACAGCTCCTGAACTGGGAAGAATTGCAACAGCCAACCCATTTAATATTAAACCTCTGGAAGAGGCTGCCATCGAAGGTGCATCTGGCCCCAGCATCGCAGGCTTTCAAGAAGGCTCTGAAAACCTACTTGTTTACTCTGGCCTTCCTCTGATTGTGTGTGCGTGTGCGTGTGCTTTACAGTTGTTTTTATGAAATTGTATCAGTCTATTTTATTGTTGTAAGCCACCTTGGGAGGGCTCCTGCCCTGAAGGCAACCTGGAAATATTTCAAATAAATAAATAAATAAATAAATATCTTGGCAGTGGTCCTGTGCCCAAGTAGAATCTGGTGAGCATCAATGAGATCAATTCAGTAGCTGCATGCAGAATTGTAACCTTGGAAGTTACAATTGTAAGTCTTTTGCCACGGCTCATGAGGAGGACACGCTTAGGCATTGCCAGGATACATTATATCCTGGCGGAGCTTCACTCCTCTCCTTCCCACCCACAAAACTCCAGCTTCAAGGTCAGCCTTCCAATCTCGAAGCCGGAGCTGGCATGGAAAGTGCTGCAGTACGTGATGAGAAGTCAACTCTGTGGGGAGGGTTTTTAAGTTGACTGCCCAGTAAAGGGTTAAGATAGACTGTTATAGTCTGGTTAAAGGGCAAAGGCAGAAACCAAGCTTCTCTGAGAAGTCAGAGGGCAGGGTTCAGTGGAGCAAACCACTTAGTGGTATTAGGGGAGGGAAAGCTGGATGTTGCCTAGCAACGGGTTAGTATTCCATTCTACCACTCCTCCAAGTGAGACTGGTCCTACAGTTAACTGACTTAACTGACACTTGCTAGGGTTTAGCAAAGGAACTTGACCTGTGTTATCCTTTCCTCGCAGAATAAGTAACATTTAAGAAACTGCACTTTAAAAGCCTGTAACCATCAAGCTTACAGAACCTGAGAAATCATATATTACTTCTGTTATTTACTTTTAAAGCATCCACTTAGAAACAAGTCCTGTGTGTGCATGTGTTCGTTTGGGTGAAGTCTGCTTGTGCTATTGTGTTCTGCTATCAGAAAGAACTGCATTGGCTGTGAGAGTGGACAAGGTCAGAGTCCCAGCTCCATCTTCAGAGCGTGTTTCTGAAGTCGGAGCTGGGACTCCAAATTTTCCTATGGCCATCTAGACTGCCTAGCGGCCATAGGACTGTGCCCTAAAGAAGTGGCCCTGTGCCCAAGTGAACCTGGTAAGCATCAATGAGATCAATTCAGTATTTGCATGCAGAACTGTAACCTTGGAAAGGTTTTTAATACACTATTAAAAATGGTTGCCTACTGTGTCATAAACCCAATCTTGCTCATGAAAGCACATATAGCAGATCAGTCAGAGTTAAAATGAGCAATGAATTATCCCACCAATTTCCCACCTGCCACATGCCATTTTTAAATATATATCTAATTTCTGTATCCTTTTCAAATATAGAGGAGACAAGAAGTCTGAAGATCTTGACAATTTTTCTTGATCTCAATCTGCAAATCCGAACACACTCTAAGGTGTTACAAATCATTTAATAAACATGATAGGGCAGCTTTTGAGATTGAAGAAGGCTAATGGAATAAAATAAACCAGGATAAACTGCATTCTGACTATTTAAGAGTCATTTCAAGTGAAGTCAACATCGTATCGGTCTCACAATGTGCCCTCCGATTTGAAATGTTACAAACCAGCTTTAAGAGTCAAGCAGACTTTATCCATATGTTCTACAATTTACATCTGTCACCAGATTAACAGATTTGTGCTGAAATGCAGTTAGATCTGGAGGAAAGGGGAGGGGAATAGGGAGGAAGCTGACGACTTCTGCAGAAATTAAATGTTTGTAAGAAGAAGAAGAAACAGCCAGCAGGTCTAAACAGCTTTGGTGCTCAAATGCAAGTAGTTTCACAAAGATGTTTCTAATCTGACTGCCTGAAGTAAGAAATGTCCTATCTAAATCTCCGGCATGCATAAAACTCTAAGACAGCAGAGAGCCAGCCTTGTTTTCTCAAGTTCCCTCATATATATTCACTTGCACTGAAAGTGGGCAACAGGCAAGAATTACAAACTGAAAACACAGAAAATGTATGTATCACAGAGGAAGTGAGCCTATGCTTATTCTGTATTGTTAAGGTTGCTGGTTGACCATTCCTGTGTTAGGTAGATTCCCAGTTCATAGGCCAGGATTGCTGGTTGATGCTTCATCGAGGGGAGAGAATGGGTAGGTGGAAATCCTGATAGCTGCCTGCAAATCTCTCTCCAGCGTTTTGAACGAGATACCCACCAGAGCTCAGAGAAGGTGATGCCACGCCAGTTCAGGAGAGGAGGAAAGAGACAGCAAAAAAATAGTTTGCACTGTTGAATGGATAGAAGCAGAAGGAAAGCTGAGATTGTGATCAAGTTAGCTGGGGGGCAGGCACTCCTTCAACAGACAACAAATAGTCAGAGAAAAACTTGTGTGCGCCTCCTCCCCGCAAGAGTGCCCTCCCAGCGTCATTCAGCTAACTTGATCACACTCTCAGCTTTCCTTCTGCTTTAGACTGTTCCATCAGGTCCGGAACAACTGGACCGACCAGACTCCAGACCACTTGGAACAGCCTCCTGGGGCAGCACTCCAAATCTACAAGGAAACAACCAGCTACAGAATAGAATTGGTTTCGTTTACTTACATCATATTCTAGAGCAGGCGTTGGCAACTTTGGGGGCTCTGGGGGCCAATTTCAACTCCCGGGGGGGCCACGCACTGCCAAATCTCAGCAGCAGCAAAACAGTTTGTGGTTTGCTGCCAAATTTTGGTGGGAAATGGCAAAATAAAACTGCCCTTTGCATGTCTCCAGTGTTCTTGCATGCAAAGGCCAGTAAATGCTGTAGCACTATCCCACACTTTCTCGCAAGGAAGTGGAGAGCGTACAGCATAATAGTATATTAGTTTGGGAAAAGAGAAAGCACTCCTGAATCTTTGGTCAAGAAAGATACCAAAGGGTTTGCTGCTATTTTTTTTGCAGACCAGACCCTTATTACAACAGGGGCGGACAACACGCAGCTCATGGGCCCCAATCTGTGGTGGCGGCGGCAGCAGCAGCAGAACAATTGGTGGGCTGCTGCCAAATTTCAGCAGCAAACTGTGACAGTGGCCTAAAAAGGTCAAACGTATCTTTAAAACAAAGTGCACGCCTTGTTGAAAGCTGAATTTGCCATTTCCCACCAAAATTTGGCAGCAAGCCCACCAATTGTTTTGCCGCTGCTGAGATTTGGCAGTGCGTGGCCCCCAGGGAGTTGAAATTGACCCCCAGAGCCCCCAAAGCTGCCAAAGCCTGCTCTAGAATATGATGTAAGAAACCAATTCTATTCTGTAGCTGGTTGTTTCCTTGTAGATTTGGAGTGCTGCCCCAGGAGGCTGTTCCAAGTGGTCCGGAGTCTGGTCGGTCCAGTTGCTCCGGACCTGATGGAACAGTCTAAAGCCTCCTGTGAGGCTTTAGCAAAGCACTTCGCAGATAAAATCGATCGGATTAGGAGTGGGATTTCGTGCGTCGTGGACACACGGAGTGAGCGGGAGGAGGCCAATGGCAGACCGGTTTTGTGGGATCGGTTCCAGCTTCTTCCCTCTGATGAAGTGGACAAGGTACTCTCATCTGTGAGGCCAACCACCTGCTTGCTTGATCCTTGCCCGTCCTGGCTCATCATGAGCTGCAGGGAGAGACTGGGTGAGGGGATCAAGGCAGTGGTGAATGCCTCCCTTGAGGAGGGAGTGATGCCATCAGCCCTTAAGGAGGCAGTAATAAGACCGCTTCTAAAGAAGCCCTCCTTGGATCCCCAGGATCTGAACAACTTCCGCCCAGTCTCCAATTTACCATTTCTGGGCAAGGTGATCGAGCGGGTGGTGGGTGCTCAGCTGAAGGCACACTTGGATGAAGCCAATTATTTAGATCCGTGCCAGTCGGGCTTCAGGCCTGGACATGGGACAGAAACGCCCTTGGTCGCCTTGGTGGATGATATGAGGAGGGCCTTAGATAGGGGTGAATGTTCCTTCCTAGTCCTCCTCGATCTCTCAGCGGCTTTTGATACTGTTGACCACGGTATCCTCCTGGACCGCCTGGAGGGGTTGGGTATGGGAGGCACTGTATTGCAGTGGTTCTGGTCCTTCCTCTCTGGAAGGTACCAGAGGGTAGTTCTTGGAGAGGAGGCTTCGGACCCTCAGCCGCTCACTTGTGGGGTGCCGCAGGGTTCCATCCTCTCCCCGATGTTATTTAACATCTACCTAAAGCTGCTGGGAGCCTATCATCAGGAGGTTTGGGGTGCGGAGTCATCAGTATGCGGATGACATGCAGGTCTACCTCTCCTTCAAGTCCTCACCAAGGTTGGCCGTTGAGACCCTGTCCAAGTGCCTGGAGTCAGTGGGTGGCTGGATGGGAAGGAACATGCTGAAACTGAACTCCAACAAGACCGAGGTACTTCTCGTGGGGGACAAGGGGAGGTTAGGGGATGTTGACCTGGTGCTGAATGGGGTACATTTGCCTCTGAAGGACCAGGTTCGCAGCTTGGGGGTCATTTTAGACTCCCAGCTGTCCATGGAGGCTCAGGTGTCAGCTGTGAGCTGGGCAGCAGCTGTATCAACTCTATCTGATACGGCAGCTGTGCCCCTACCTTCCTAATCATCTGCTCCCATCAGTGGTCCATGCCTTGGTCTCCGCTCGACTAGACTACTGTAATGCGCTCTACGTGGGGTTACCCTGGAAGACGGTTCGGAAGCTACAGCTGGTACAGAACGCGTCAGCTCGCCTGGTTAAAGGCAGCCGCCGGTGGGATCACATCACTCCAGTGCTCAAGGAACTGCACTGGCTACCAGCTGCCTGCCGAGCCAAATTCAAGGTGCTGGTTTTAACCTTTAGAACCCTATATGGCTCCAGTCCAGTTTATCTCAAGTTTATCTCAAGCAGCATCTTCAGCAACTCCAAGTAGGCCGCTCAACAAGATCTGCCACAGACGGCCTTCTCCTTGTCCCTTCAGCCAGAGCAGCTAGACTGGTGGGGACTAGGAAGAGGGCCTTTTCTGTGGCAGCCCCCGTACTGTGGAACTCTCTCCCGAGTGACCTCCGCCATGCCCCCCTCTGCTGAGTTTCTGCCGCTCACTAAAAACATGGCTGTTCAGGTGGGAATATGCGGTGGGCTAAGATTTTAAAATTTTATACTGTTTTAAATGTATTTATTCTGTATTTTATCGTGTTGTACATCGCCCAGAGTGGCCAGTTTGCCAGCCAGATGGGCGATCCATACATGTAACAAATAAATAAATGAATAAAAATTCAACCTATTTCCACATTTTCAGCTCCCAGCAGAGATCAACTCTAAGTGTCAAATAAAAACTTGGTTTTAATTTGAAATCTACCAAAGCTATGTACTTTTTGATTGAATCGAAATCACATCATTTGTGACACCATTCTACCCTAAATTACAGAGTATGCCCTCTAGCAAGGAAGGTTCCCAGACTGCCACTAGAAACACCAAACTGATTTAACTACTTTCAAATAAATTGGGGGAGGGTCTCCAAAATGTGTTTCTTGTATATTTTGTTCCCTTGCTGCAGTGGTGTATAACTCACATTAGCGCAACCTTGTAAATATGAGACTTAAAAAACACAAATTCTGCCCAGAAGCTTACAATCTACAGGAGAAATACAAGAGGGGAGAGAGGTGTGGAGGACAGAGTAATAGCATGGTATAGTGGTTAGAGTGTTGGACCGGGACTCGGGAGATCTGGATTCTAGTCTCCACTTGGCCAAGAAGCTCAGTGGGTGACTTTGGGCCAGTCACTGACTCCCAGCTTAACCTACCTCACAGGGTTGTTGTGAGGATGAAAAGGAAAAGGTGAGGAGCATGTAATTGCCTTGGGTTCCCTGCAAGAGGGGAAAAGGCAGGATACAAATGTAATAATAGTAATAAATAATATTAGAAACAAGTTCAGGAACTAATTCTTCATCATTGCATAAATGACTAGGTAAGAACAGCCACTGGGGAAGACAGATCTAGGAGAGCAGGAGTTACCGTATTTTTCGCTCCATAAGACGCACTTACCGTACGGCACATTAAAAAAAATTTTTTTAATCAGCTGTTCCGCGGGGAATCAGCTGAGAGGCGGGGGCTTGCCCTGCCCCACCCAGGAGCCCCCCGCTCTTCCCCGGACCAGCAAAGGAAAGTTAAAAAAAAAAAAAAGTAAAAAATAATAATCTTTTTTTAAATCAGCTGTTCTGCGGGGAATCAGCTGAGAGGCGGGGGCTTGCCCCGCCCCACCCAGGAGCCCCCCGCTCTTCCCCGGACCAGCAAAGGAAAGTTAAAAAAAAAAAAAAGTAAAAAATAATAATCTTTTTTTAAAATCAGCTGTTCTGCTGGGAATCCGCTGAGAGGCGGGGGCTTGCCCCGCCCTACCCAGGAGCCCCCCGCTCTTCCCCGGACCAGCAAAGGAAAGTTTCAAAAAAAAAAAAAAAGTAAATAATAATAATAATTTTTTTAAAAAATCAGCTGTTCCGCGGGGAATCCGCTGAGAGGCGGGGGCTTGCCCCGCCCCACCCAGGAGCCCTCCGCTCTTCCCCGGACCAGTTGGAGGTGCGCAGAGGTAAGTAAAAAATTTTTTAACAATATTCGCTTCATAAGACGCACAGACATTTCCCCCTATGGGGGGGGTTGCGTCTTATGGAGCGAAAAATACGGTACATGCTCCCAGCTGAGCCGACGGAGTGGGCCATGCTGTCTCACCTGTCTGGTGTTTATTCTACTGTGTCTGTAGAGTTCCTCGGGTATGATGTTCCCTGGATGTGCACCAAGTAGGCAGAAAACTGGGAGACATAGGGCTCTTTTGCATGAGGCTTTTAACCCGCCACTTTACTGAGGCTTCTGCTTCTGGATTCTTTGTGGAATTAAGATTGGCTCCTTTACACATGTTTTCTTCCTGGGGTTTTCTTTCTCTGCCTTTCTATATTTTCCATTACACAACCACTAGGTGGCACTGTGGTATAGCGGAGTTGCACAAATACTCCAGGGTTTCATGCCACCCTTCACAGAAATACCAGACATTCCTTGTTAGAAAAACACACACACTATAATGGTTGCAAAGCACAGGAAAAGCCCTGGAGGAGGATGACGATGTATAAAGTACCCACAAACTACCATGAGTGAGGAATCACGAGCTCACAATAAATGCCCCGTGTAGAAAGGTTCATGGAGCCTCTGCCTCATTCTCCTGTACTATCTGTGGATGTGGAATTGGTGATTATATAAATTACATCAACCGACCCTGTCAGTCTCTGCATCTGTGGTCAATCATTAACCATCTGATCTGGCCCACATGAGACTTCACCCTCCTCCTCTCTTCCAACGCCGCCACCTCTGTCTCTCAGTCAAGCTCTCTGGTCATGCCAAGATGCACACTTCTACATCTAGCAAGCGACTCCAGCCTCAGATAAAGCTTGCAATCCTTTGCCTTCGTTAAAGCAAAGACGTGATGTGATAAAACATTCAAATACCAGATCTGCCTCTCTCCACAGTATACACATGGCTTAAGCGATACAAATATGTGCTTAAATAAAATATAACAAGATCGGCGTTACCTATTTGAAGAACATGCCAAACATCACCCGAAGTAAATCCCTTGATAAGAAAAGGAAAAGGGAGGGGGGAAAGTGAACGAGAGGGGATTACAAAGCTAATGCCAAGGGATGAAGGAAGGTCAGAGAAGCCCGAGATGACAGAGGATTAAAGGAGAAAGGATCTTCCATGCATCCCACCCAAACATTAATGGAAATCTGGCTCCTTCTTAAAATTAAATGTCAGAGTAATGTTAAAATATTAATGCTCATTCCACAGCTAAAACCCCTTTCACTTTCCTTATGTGGGAAAACTGAATAGCTCCAATTAAACATTACCAACAAGTTATACAGGCGCAAACAAGTTTGCAGTGCATACTTTTAATACCAGACATGATGGTGCAAAAACATTTCATCCGGTAACGATAAAAAAAAGTAGACCTTGTAAGCAGAGGAGAACTGGGTTAGCTAGAAGTGTGACCTGTGAATCAGCAAGTCACCCATTCAAATTTCATCCCAGCCATTGACTAACTCGGTAGCCTTAAGCCACTGACATCTCAGACTCAGCCAGGCATTTGCAATATGAGGGGGAATATGCTGGCCTTACAAGGCTGTTGCCAGGATTACAACCGCAATAATGTAAAGGCAGCACTTGAAATGTGCAATATAAGTGTTACTCTTTGGCAGATTTGGCAACTACAGAACATAAGACAAGTCGTACTAGCTCAGAGCAAAACATCCTGTCTCCAACAGTGGCCAACCAGATGCCTCCCAAAAACCAACAAAAGGCAGACATGAAGGCAATGATTCTTCCCTACTGTTATTTCCCAGCAGCTGCTGGTATTCAAAGGCATAGTACCTCTGAACCTGGAGGTACAGCAGAGCCATAATGACAGGTGGCCGTTGACAGACTCATCCTCCATGAATTTAAAGCTAGTGGCCCTTTTAACTTATGGCCTTTTTAAAGCCATCTAAACTAACAGCCATTATCACACCTTTTGACAGCAAGTTCCAGAAGTTAACCATGTGCTGTATGCACATGTGCATTTTGCACATGTTAATCGTGTGCTTCTTTTTTTGCCTATCCTGAATCTCCCACCACCCATCAGCATCATCAGGCAACCCCAGATTCTAGTGTTACAAGATATGAAGAGAAACTTCTATCTACTTTCTTTTGCAAATGGTTAGACGTTTTTGGCAGAACTAGGGCAGCTGTCAAAACTAAGACTTCACCCCAGCCTTCCCCAACCTGGCACCCTCCAGATGTGCTGGACTACAACTCCCATCTTCCCCAGCCAGCATGGCCAGTGGGAGCAAACAGGAAACTGAGGTCTGATCTACCACGGCTCACCTTATGTTCTATAGACAGCAGCCACCAGTGCTGGCTGGGGATAGATTTCCTAGATCTTAGAGTTGGAACTTGGAAGGAGCCTACAAGGCCATCGAGTCCAACCCCCTGCTCAATGCAGGAAACTAGAGGAGGGGTCTCCCATCCAAGTAATAACCAGGCTTGACCCTGCTTAGCTTTCCATGGGAGTTGCATAAGAAGAGCCCTGCTGGATCAGACCAAGGGTCCATCTAGTCCAGCATTCTGTTCACAGTGGCCAACCAGCTGCCCACAGGAAACCCTCAAGCAGGACATGAGTGAAACAGCACCCTCCTGCCCAAGTTCCCCAGCAACTGGTATATATAGGCATACTGCCTCTGATACTGGAGGTAGCATACAGTCATCAGGACTAGTAGCCACTGATAGCTTTATCCTCCCATCATACTGGTATACAATAGATAGTCAAATCAGTTACTGTAAAACATCCTTTCCCAACTGGTGCTCTCCAGGTGTGTTGGGGTTCTGAAAACAAGGTTCAACATCCTATCCATCAGCTGTCCTGGGTGATGGCTCAGGCAAGTAGGCTCAGTGTGGTCCAGGTGGCTGCATCACATCTGAAGCTTTGGTCAGGTTTCAGGACCTTGGTCAGTGATCCAGAAGCCAGAGAACTGACAAGTTACTCCAGTCCAGCAGCATCTGAGAGCAATTGGAAGGCTTTATAGTCTGGCCAGGAGAGTCTCTCTGAAAACTCCACCCCTTCATGTGTTTCCTCTGACTGTTAAAGGGCTAGCAGCTTTTCCCCACAGGCATTGGCTTCTCCTAGGAAATGAAGGTTGGAGAAGGGGGAAGCCAGTTGGGGACTGCTCCCCAGGATCTCTGCTAGAGGAGTCCAAAGTCTACTCCTCAAGAGTCAGAAGGTAATGGCACCTCCTGGGATTTGCGTGGGCAAAATATGGAGTCCGAAGCAGTGGGCCCCACTTCAGAAGACCAGGAACTGGTTCTGATGTCTCCCCAGAGTCACTGTCACTGGAGGCTTCAGTTTCTGAGGGGTGCCAGTCCTGAGCCATGACAATACACCAGGATGGGAAGAACCTCTGGCCTTGCTGGGGGGCCCAATCTGGCCCATGGAGCCTCCCAGTGGTCCTCCAGCAGGCAGGGATTGGCCTCCAAGTTCCACTCCTTGGGGAAATTCCCCTGGTGGACATCCCCACTGTAATCTCAGAAATAACAGCAAGGATGTGGGCGGTGGGCACTCAGCCCACACGGGAAAGAGCAGCCACTGTTCCTGGCACGGCCAAGTAGCTTCACAGTGTGTTGGGAGCCACGTGAAGTTGGGGACTCAGCCCACGCCAGAAGGAGCAATCCAGCCCCCCGCTTCAAAACAGTTCAGCCAACTTCTGACCATTTAGTGGGTTATGGGCCAGATCCAGTCACTGAAGCAATTTTATCTGGCTTCTAGTGGTCCTACTAAATTTTGATCAAACTGTATTTTTCAGGACAGTTTCACTCACAAGAAAAAATATTTTTTTAAAGTAGTAAAAGAGAGAAAGAGAAAGATATTTATGTCACACAGAGATTTGTGAGGTGTAGCTCATTCTACCAATCTTTTAAACATTGTTTTCTAGTGTGTGTGTTTTATTCATGCAGCATTTTCCTTTGCTGGCCACAAAACAACTGGCTCATGGCCACAGGATAAAGCACTAGTTCTGAAAGCAGTTACTTCTAGAATCAACTATTTTTCCCCCTCTGTAACGTGCCATTCTTTCTCTGTTGGAGCTACTGCACATGCCACAGAACTGGCAAAAAAAAAAAAAAACATTAAAGAAAAAGGATTTGCTCTGGAGAAAAACAAGACTGTAGATTAGAGACACTTCAAGAAGCTTAAAACCACATGTTGGATAAGACTGTGGGGAAATGGAAGATGGCGAGATAGAAGCCACCACCGGAAAGATATCTTTCTGACAACATTAAAGTCTTCATCCAGAACTCTTTGGGGCCCAAAGAATGGAAAGCAAGACACCAAGATATGCTGCTCTGCGTTGTATTAAATAAAAATTAGAGCACATTCTGGGAAGGCAGAATCCCAGTTGAATAGATCGTCTCATTCTAAGAACAGTCCCCAACACTTTGAAAACATCCAACTTTAAAAGATTTCTATACAACTGAGGAGTTGTTTTCCTTTGAAGTGTTTATATTTTATTCTCTAATGCAACAAACGGGGAAAAATATGTAACTCTATAAATATAGCCCCCAACAATAGATGCATGTTGTGTTTCAGGGACAGCTATTGGTGGGCGGATGCGGGAGAGAAAGAGAAGAAGAACAGCTGGGTCTAAGTAAAAAAAAAAAAACAGGGCAGAGTGCAGTTGTGAAATAAAAAGAAGCTGATAGAAAAACTGGTCACCACTGGGAATGGTGAGGGAAGGAGAAAGGAGAAAAAGAAAGGAGGCCTAATCACGGCACGGCACAGCATGCAACACCAAAGCAACTGAAACCCTCCCCAGCCAAGCATGAGCTCAAGTAAAGGATAAAAGTTATAAACCCATCCTTGCTATCAGGCCCAAATAGTTTTTTAAAAGGAACGGTACTAGTGATGCCACCTAAGTTTGCAATGGCCTGCTGTTAGAATATGATTTTGTCCAGTTTGCATTAATCAACTGCACTGAGAGCTGAGCAACATTTCCCTCAAAAATTTCTTCCACTCAGAATTTGAACAGAGCCACTCCGATCTTCCCTGGTGCTGGTGCTTTGAATGCTGCTACGGCAACGTCCCCAAGGGATTCTAGGCGCAGCAGTTTTCCAGGCATCCTGGGAGAATTTTCCCAGGGACCCTAGCAATCTGAGATGCTGCTGTTGCAAAGGGAGGGAAAGAATGGAGGCCTCTCAGAGGCCAGGGGCAAGACCACCGGGTGAATGGGAAAGGAAGGCGACAGCAAGTCAAGATGAAGCAGCTCAGAGGCTTGGAAAGCCAGTTGTGTGAGGCACTGGGATCCTGTCTCTCTCCTGATGTCATGGGGGGTATGACAGGCTCTTTATTTTGTAATTGGATTCAGAAAAAAGAGCCATTTTCCAAGTTGGGGAGGGTGGATCTACTCTGTCCACTGAGACCATCATCTTAGGCTTTTCTACGGATGGCCCCACCACCTGACATGTGGCAGGTGGCAAATAGAAAGCGAGCCTTTTCAGTGGTGGCTCCCCGCCTTTGGCATTCTCTCCCCAGGGAGGTCCACCTAGAGCCTTCATTACTATCAGGCAAAAACATTTGTTTCCACAGGCTTTAAAGAAATGCTAATGTTAGTATTTTCAATTTAGGCTGAATCCTGTACACACTTACTTGGGCATAAGGGAGCACAGGGCAGGCCGAACAGCACACACAACTCTGTCCTCTAACACTTCACTGCTCCGCAGCATGTGCCGCCTGAGGCAACTGCCTTACTCTACCTAATGGTAGGGCTGGCCCTGCTTGAAGGGCAGCTGTTGGGCTACCATTCTTTGGCCACCATTAAAGAGGAGCAAACTGTCAATTATTTTAGGTCAATATATGTTTGCCACCACTGAGGCAGCCATTTGGCAGGAAATCGAAAAGATCCTACACTCTCCCTGACGCTAACTCTCTTTCGGGATTTTATATGTAGAATGCCCCAGTCAACCGCTACTCTAGAGGACAGCAGTGCACATGTTCTATATGAATTGTACTGCACTGCTGTCTTGTCATTCCTGAAAGGCAAAGAACCCCTGCCAAGGTGTCTGCAAGGGGTTGTCTTTTAGAAGTCCATTCATTTCTAAGCCCCCTTCCGCAATCTATGGACACAGAAGCACATGTTCCTTCACGGCAGTGCTCTTGCTACAAGAGCGCTGAACCTCTTTCAACCCAAAGGCCAACTTCTGTTTTGGAGAAGCTCTCAGGGGCCACATTCCAGTGGGGGGGGGACACCAAAGACAAAAAGGGTGGGGCCCAAAATACCAGCATATTGTAGCTTAAGAGCGCAATCCTATGCATGTTTTAGACAGGGAGGGGAAAAGTCCTACAACTCGCAGCATTCCCCTGCCAGCATGGGGAAAACATGCATAGGATTGAGCTCTAAAGGTCTTACTGCCAGAAACTGAGCCTTAGGAGACCTTTTTCAACCTTTCAGAATGGGGGGAAATCCTGCCAGTAAGCTCCATTGGTACAGCCACTTGTATTGCCCTCTGGCCTGGCAACTGAAGAGCCAGGCGGCAACACCCAGTTTAGATTTGGCACAGGAACCGTCCCTCCACACCTCCAAACTATCAGTGAGGAGGATCAGACTCTGCGATAAAATACATTTTTGGCCCATGGATCAGTTTTTCGAAGAGAGTTAGCTGCCTCACGAAGGGGCATCTCACAGTGACCCACAGTTTAATGTTAACACACACTCGGCCCATATTCAACCCTTGAGTCTGAACGCAGCTGAGGTAATAAATCATGGTGAACAACCCACAGTTCACAACCCAACAACAAACCGTGGGTTCTCTTCATGAGCTGTTCGTGGTTAACAAGCCAGGCTTCTAAGCGCAGCTGGGTTCAGTCAACACGATAACCCATGGTTCAACAACCACCCACGGTTAAACTACAACTCACACTCAACCCATACTCAACCCTTGAGTGTTGGTTATCGTGTTGACTGAACCCAGTCACTGTCTGGGTTCGCACAACACACTAACCCACCGTGGCTTATAAGTCATGCTGGGTTCACGTGTCATGCGAACCTGCGATGAGTTTGTCAGGGTGGCTTAATTTTGGGTTATAAGCCACCCTGACAAACCATGGGTTGTTTGACCCATGATGGGTTGCCATGTTTTCCGAACCTGGACAACACAACCCATCAGTGGGTCAACCCCAACAACTAGCTTGGCAAGAGCGGCAAAATCCCCTTGCCAAGTGGCTAGCCGGCGAGTGCCACAGACAGCTGCCCCCAAAGTGCCCAAGCAACACTTGGGGGCAGCTGTCAGAGGCTTCTCCTGCTCTCCACCGCCGCCGCCAGCCATTTCTGGGCTGGCAGCACCAGCGGGGAGCAATCTCCACTTCCCTGCCACCCCCGCCACCCATTTGGGGCCGGCAGCACCAGCAGAGAAGCAGAGACCTCCGCTTCTCCACCACCCGTCACCATGCCGAGCTCTAAAAGGGGCTCCTGATGGTGGCGGGCGGCGCAGACAACTGCAGCCGACTTTTGAGTCAGCTGCAGCAGTCTCCGGTTCCCTGCTGTCCCTGCCAGCCGTTTCAGGCCAGCGGCAGTGACAGGGAAGAGGCTTCTCCAGTGCCCGCCAATGGCAGCAAGCCCTTTCGGCCCACTGCCACAGCAGGCAGCGGAGATCTCTGCCACCGACTCGCAAGCTGGTGGCAGAGATCACGGCTCTGCTGCTCCTAGACGCCACGCCGTGCTCCAATGTTGGGGCACGGCACGGTGGCTGGGAGCCGGGGAGCCACATTCGCTGCCACTGATTTGTGAGTCGGCGGCAGCAAACTGCGGCTTCCCAGTGCCCTCTCCCTTGTGAACCTCAGTGCTCCTGCAAGGTCCCCTGTGGTACCCGCGGGAGGACCGAGGTGGGAGGAGGTGGGCAAGGACCCACGATGTGGCCTATCGTCTGTTGGGCACACCGTGGGCCCTCGGGCAGACAACCCACACTGCGCGGTTTGCGCCACAGTGTGGGTTGTCATGTCGTGCAAACCCATCCATAGAGGGCTTAGAGCCAGACTGCTGATCCAGAACTGATGTGAGCTGAACCCGCAAGGAAGGGGATACCATATTGTGCTGGGTTTTCAGCAACATTCTACCATCTAGACCAGACTGCCTCAACTTGGTGCCCTCCAGAGGTGTTGGACTACAATCCCCCCCTCATACCCACCTAGCTGGCTGGGGATGATGGGAGTTGTCATCCAACACCACTGGAGGGCACCAAGCTGATGAGGTCTGGTCTAGACCGGGCCTGTGCCAATGCTGCAATTCCAGCAAATTCCCTTTGAACTAATGGGGCTCAGCACAGGGAGAGACACAACTGCTCCGTAGCTCCAAAGAAGCAGATGTGCTGCATTAGCACATCCATGCTCCAGTGAAGGTCTTGCACAGAAGAAACGCTGTTAGAAGCCACCTCTCTTCCTCAAGTCCCATTACAGCTGTTAAAGAATAATGAAAGGCTGGTTCCCATTACTTTATCAGCATGACTTCTGCTTCCGAAGTCATCATCTATATATATAAAAGAAGAAGCCCTGACTGACTGACTGACTCATCAACGCCCAGCTCAAACCGTTTAATCTAGGAACGTGAAATTTTGAAGGAACATTGTTTTTATGACGTAGACCCCCACTAAGGAAGGATTTTTGGAAATTCCATCCCTAAGGGAGTGAAAAAAAGGGGGCAAAATCGCCCCACTCTCATATCTCTTATGGGCAAAACAACAAGGGAGCAGTTATGCAAATCGGCCTCACCTCATAATTGCTTCAGGAGCCAATAGGAGCAGTTATGCAAATAGCCCATACAACACTTAGGGCTGGTTTGCACGACCCAGGCTGCGAGCGGGGGAGGCACCACAGGGCTGTCCACTGGGGTCCGGTGGGGCACTGCAGACGACCTGCGCCCCGCACGCGTGGGCGGACCCCACAGTCCCCGCACCGCAGTGCGGGCCTCCCGGCACTAGCAGGTGGCAGCTCGGGATGCCCAGAGGGGCCGGTTGCCTGTACAGGCCGGAGCGGCCACAGCTCCAGCCGCTCTGGGCGGCCACCTCTGTGTGACCCCCACGGGATGGCCGCCCGCTGTTCACACAGCAGGGTGGCCACACGCGGTAGGGGCTTACCCCTCTACCGCCCATGGCCACTTTGCAGTGCGTCCCGCGCGCGGCTGTCCTGCGGGGGCGCCCCCGGTCGGCGTTCGCACAACACGGGAACCGCAGGGGACTTCTGCTCCCCTGCTGTTCCCGTGTCATGCGAACACGCCCTTAGAATGTTCGTATGAATTCCTGCAGGGGCCAATATGGGTGGGTATGCAAATCTCCCCTAGGCCATTTAGAATGTTCTCTGAGGGAGTGAAAAGGGAGGGAAACTTTTTAAATGACTGACTGTTGTGCGGGGGGTGTCGTCGCATAGGCTCCATCACATTTTGACGGATCTACCCCAAACTTCGCACGGTCACTCTTCATCAGCTGTAGACTCTCAGGATTAACCTGATTTTTCTTTAAGATCAGATATTTCTGTCAGAAAAGTTTTCTGCTGCCAGCACCCAGCCTAAACGTTACACTTTCAGTCAGAGACACTTTATCTTTTCCATTGTACCAAATCCTAACATCCTCACGAGCGCAGCTGCAGGGCAACAGCTAGTGGTAATATATGTACAGGGGAAACCATGTGGGAGGGATGTAGGATGGGATTCCCCCCCACCCGTGACTATTCATAACCAGAGCAGTATGTCAGCCAGCCACATGGTAGCAGTAACTATGCACTAAGGAAACACATGAACCAGCCTTCCATAACTGTACCTGTGTATGCACCATGGCTGAATAGCAAGGGCATAAATGGAGATTTCTCTCAAGGCTCATCTGCACTAAAGGTTTAATAGCCCTACCCCTGCTTTCCCCCAACCTGGTGCCTTCCAGATGTGTTGGATTACAACTCTCAGCAGCCACCTGCCAGCCATGATGGCTGGGGGATGCTGGGAATTGTAGACTCAAGACATCTGGAAGGCACACACAGTTGGGGAAGGCTGCCATACATAATTTAGGAATTAGTTTTGTGGTCAAGAGTAGGAGAGGGCAACCTGTTTTTCCTTCAAGGGCCTCATTCTGTGGAAGGAATCTGTCTGGACTGGAGCGACATGCCAGAAGTGGGTGGGGCAAAAGCCACCCCAGAGAAACACTCTCCTTCTCTCTCTCTCTCTCTCTCTCTCTGATCTGAAGACACACACACACACAGTTTCTCTTTCTCACACACCCCATCTATTCACACACACAAACCACACACACACACACACACACACACACACAGAAGGAAGCCTTTTGAAAGCGTAGATCCAGCAGCATTCATGCCTTCCAAGTGCAGTGCAGTCGGCCACTTCCGCCCTGGCCACACTGTCACAGGCGGCTTTTCAAACAGAGACGTCTCGGGTTGCCCACTTCAAGATTAGAATGTCAGAGTCCTAGGGCTGGGGAGATTGAGATTCAAATCCTTATTCAGCCATGAAGCTCACTGGGTGATCCTGAGCAAGTCACTACACACTACATCTCAATGTAACCTACTTCACAGGGTCGCTGTGAGAATTAAAGGGGGGACCACTTCTGCCCCCTTGTGCTCCTTGGAGGGAAGGCGGGATATAAATGCAATTACAGTCATACCTTGGATTGCAAGTAACTTGGTTTGAGAGCGTTTTGCAAGAAAAGCAAATTTTTAATATTTATTTAATTTTTTTCAATCCAAGGCATGACTGCAATACATTTGCAGAACTGTAGTTCTGTGACAAGGGCAAGGGCTCTCTTGTAGCAGAATTCCCAGCTCTTTCAGCAAGCTAAATTTCCCATGATTTGTTCTGGAGAACTGGAGAAGACACTGCAGTAAAGCTGATACAAGCTCGAAGTACAGATATGCTCCAAGTGGTTTGCCCAGAACTCAACTATGAGATTCCCTTCCTTGCTGGATGGCTCAACCAAACCCATGCCATCTTCTTTGGGCTGGCATTTGGTGGCAAGAAAAAACATTAACAAGTCTAAAGTTTGTTATTAACTGCCTGTTGGTTTTGAAATTTCAGGGATGGGTTATGTTATATTTTCAAGATTTGGAACATGCTATGTAGGTCCTGCTGGGCTTTCAACGCAGGTCAGAGTTTAATGCAACACACAAAGTCCCACCGATTTCAACTAAGTTTTATTTTCAAATAGGGGTGCCTTAGGCATGATCCTAAACACTCCCGTGCTGCTATCAACTCCAGTGAAGGCTAAAATACAACAGGCAAAGCTTTCCCTCCATCCCTGTACCATCTCCAGTTTACCACAGCACCCTCCACCTCCTCCAAGAGTAAATAGCCTGGGACCTGGATGGTCAAAGCTGCCAGAGGAGAATGCCATAATAGGCACAGTCAGGGCTCCCTAAGACTCTATTCTGGTGATGGACTTTAATTATCATAAGCCGATGTGGAAGCCAATCTTGGCTGAAAAGTGGCGCAGAAAAATAAATCTATATAAACTGCACCTCTTGAACTGGCTGCTAGTTTCTTTTCTGCTTCTTCCCCCCCCCCCCTTTCGCTTTTTATTCCGTTGTATATATTTTGTGGTTTTAATATATTGCTAGCCCCGCCCAGAGCTCCCCAGGTCCCAAGCTATGCGGGGGAAAGGCAGGGGACAACTACCGGTACAAGCGAAGAAACGTTTTGGCTTGTCATGCAGGAGTCCGGCCGGCCAGGCAAGAGATTCTGCCAAATGAGTCCCAGACTGGAACACACCCCTCCTTACCTGCACCTCTCTCCTGTACCCGGCAGATGATCTCCCACCGGGCCACCGCCTCCCTGTCCAGGCCGCGGGCCAAGGTGACCTCGCCGGTGTCCCTGTCGACCCGCACGGGGGCCTCGTCGGGCGGCGGCGAGACCAGCTCGAAGTGCGCCGCGGCGAAGCGGGCGGCGGGCCCCAGCGTGGCCAGGAGGGTGCCGGGGCGGGCGTCCTCGGACAGCACGAGGGCCAGGGGCGCCTCCGGCTGAAGCAAAGCGCGGGCGCGTCGGCGGCGCCTCCGGCTGAAGGCGCGGCCGCCGACGTGCGGCAGCTCGACGGGCTGCGGGAGCACCTCGAGGTCGAGCGGGGCGCTGAGGAGCGAGGGCTGTCCGCGGTCGCGGGCGAAGAGGCGCAGCGGGATGGGCGCGCGGACGTTGAGCAGCGAGCGCACCAGCACCACGCGCCCGCTGCGGGGCACCACGAAGAAGTGGGCGCTGCCCGGGCGGGCGAAGTAGCGCAGCTCGGCGTTGGCGCCGGCGTCCGAGTCGCGGGCCAGCGCCTGCCACACTTGCGCCCGCAGCGCCAGCGTCTCTTCCACGCGGAGGCGCGTCACGGCCAGGCTGGGCCGGGGGGCGAAGCGCGGCGCGTTGTCGTTGGCGTCCAGCACGGCGACGGTGACGGTGGCCAGCTCGGACGGGGCGCTCCGGGCGCGGGACGAAGAGGAGGGCGAGGAAGAGGACGACGACGAGCAGCGCTTGCAGCACAAGGCCAGGCGCAGGGCGTAGAGCGCGCGCGCCTCGCGGTCCAGGGCCCGCGTGGTGCGCAGCCACACCCGGCCGGAGCGCGCGTGCAGCGCCACCTGGAAGTGCGCGTGCTCCTCGCCCAGCAGCTGCAGGTGCCAGCGGCGCCCTTGCACCTTGGCGCACCACGGCTCCGGCCCCAGGCGGGTCAGCGGGATGCTCAAGCCGCTCACCCGGGTGCCCGCCGGCCAGTTCTCCGGCACGTGGCCCTGGAACGAAGGCCTGCGCCTCGGGGCCGCGCCGCAGCCCGCCGCGGCCCAGCCCAGCACGAGCCACAGGTGGAACAGCGGCGACGGGCTCATGGCGAGAAAAGGAGCGCCTCCGACGGCTGCCTCGAACGCCGGCGCTGCTGCTGCTGCTGCTGCTGCCAGCCGCCTGCCGCCGCATGCTCCTTGGCGGCGGGGAGGCGGAGCCACGGCGCGCGGATGGAGACGGGGTTGGATGGAGCGCTTAAAGCGACCCGCAGCCTGGGGACTGGCCGGGCCAATCCTCGCGTGCGGCGCGCCTCCAGCGCCCGACCTGCTTCCCTGGGCACGTCGGAGCAGCTCTTGAATGGTCTCTCGCTGGAATCGAAGGCTGCCGCTTGCTTCGGGAGAGCCCGAGCCCGTGCAAATGGACGGGGCGCCGCCAGACTACGCAGGAGTTGAGGTCTCTAACCGCCCGGTCCCGTAGCTGTGGCCAAGTGCCGCCGCCGCCGCCCGTGCGAGTAGCTGCCCCTCCCCCCAGCACGCCGCCCTCCTCATTGCCGGAATCTTGAAGGAAAGACACTTTTCACCTGCACATGCATAACTGGATTCCAAACTGGAAATTAAAAGACGGCTGTAGCCCTCAGAATACTATTTGCTGTGTGGGGATAATTCCATCGAAAGCAATAGGACTTATTTCAGAGGGAAATGTGTGTAGGAAATTTCCAGGTGAAATATGTCTGTATTTCTCTTTCAGGAATTTAACGTAGGACGAAGCTCTCATAAGAACGTAAGAGCCCTGTTGGATCAGACCATGGGTCCATCTAGTTCAGCATTCCGTTCACACACACAGTGGCCAATCAGCTGCCCACGGAATCGCCATAGTACCCTCCTGTCCATGTTCTCCAGCAACTGGTGCACATTTGGCATACTGCCTCTGATCCTGGAGGCAGCATATAGCCATCAGGACTAGTAGCCATTGATAGCCTTCGCCTCCGTGTATTTGTCCAATCCGCCTTTAAAGCCTTCCAAATTGGTGGCCATCACTACATCCTGTGGAAGTGAATTCCAAAGTTTAACTATGTGCGGAGTGAAGAAGTCCTTCCTTTCATCTCTCCTGAATCTCCTACCAACGAGCTTCATGGCATGACCCCACTGGGTTCTAGTATTATGAGAGAGGGAGAAAAATGTCTCCCTATCCACTTTCTCCCTCACAAAGGCAATAATATATCTCTCCCCGCCCCCTTTCATGCACTTTGCCATTTCTGCACACCCACAACACACACATATGGTACTGTAGCAGCTATTCTCCAGGGATACTCTATTTTCTGTTGTGCCAGTCCCAGATAAATCCCTGTAATTTTGCCTCTTGGGAATGCTTCTTGGCATATCGAGGGTGCTTCCACACGGAGGTCTCCCAGCGCTACCAGTCTAAAGGTGTTGTGCAGCTATTCCATCCTTAATGGTTGGGGGCCAGCAGGGGAGGAGAAGAAGCAAGAAGCAGAAGCGGTGGGAAACCATAGGAGGGTAACAAAGGGAAGATGTCATCATCTGGACACACACATCCCATAGAAGTCCATGAATGAGGCAGGGTGACTGCATGCTAAAAGTCTCGTCTGGAAGCACCCCCAAATCTTTGGGGGTGGGTGCCTCTTATAAACCGCCCTGGGAATTTATTTATTAATTATTATTGCTAATAAGTAATTACTATTATTACTAATATTATTACTTTTATTTATTAATTATAACATGCATAAACCACTCCACATCGAGAGATAGCAGGGAGGTATATAATAAATCAGAACACAAAATACAAAAAGTTTCAGTAAAATTGTATAGATCAATGAAGGCCAGTATTAAAGTACCCATGATAGATAGATAAATAGATAGAAGATGACACATGCTGTTAGTGCTAGTTCCTATGCTTGGTATTCTTTAGGTTTCATTCCAACTAAGGGAAGCAACAGGCAAGCCACACCACTGTCGAGTCACCAACTCAGGAAGATGGAACCTCTGTAAGAGCTGCCACCCCTCCCTGCACCCCTCTCTGCCTAATGGTAGGGCTGGCCCTGCTTTGATATAAAAAGTAGACCTCTCACCACCACCACTGCTTTACGAGTAAACTGGCAATCAACTGGCAATCGTGTTTAACCATGAGAACCATGCCCAATCTGGCCCTAACTGCCCCTTGGCTCCTCCACTTCCAGAACGATCTCCATCAGCAGCCATTCCCCCTGGCTGCACACAAGGGAGCGGCCAGACGGAAAAAGCCTCTCCATAGGCTTGGCTGGAGAACCAGCTGCCTTTTGGCGCCACCTCCTCTCCCAGAACGGCCTCCCACAGTGGTCCTTTCACCTGGATGTTCTTCATTCATTCATTTATTATATCATCCTGAAACTATGCAACATTATGTGAAAACTGGTACCAGAATTTGCTTATTTTCCCTGCCGGAAGGAGCACACACCACTGGTACAATCCATTTCCACTTGGGTGAGCGGAAGAGCCAATTTCTGCACCACCTCAGACAGCAAAATGTCTTGGGCCAGGCCTGGCTGGAAATAGTGAGGGGTGTGGCAGTTCTTCCTCTCCTGCGGCTCATCTTCCTGACTTGCAGCACAATCCTGCTGTGGCCTGCAAGACAGAGTCTAGATGGCCATAGGACTTTTCGGAGACCCGGCTACAAGGTCGGAAAAGCGCTCCGACCTCATAGCTGGGTCTCTGAGCTCAGAGCGCCCTCCCACCCCCTGCAGCCAGCATGGAAAGAACCGCACCGGCTGCATCTCCAAGATCGCAAGACCGACCTCGGAGACGGGGCTGAGTGGGTGTTCCGGCAGGAGGGGAGGGGAAGAGACAGGCGCCACCATGATACCACGAAGCATCCTGGCGGCGCCTCAGCCTCCTTCCCTCATGTTCTGAGGCATGACGCTTAGACAGCTAAAATCAGAGGGTTACAGGCATCCAGATTGGATTGTGCCCATGGTGACCCAGTAGCCGCTATCCTTGCTTGTGGGGCGGGGGCAGAGGATACTGGGAGCAGGGGAGACAGTGGCAGCACAGCCACACCCCAGGAGGTCGAGCAGTGATGGGGTGTTGGGAGGACAGAGCTGTATGTGTCACACAGCTTGCGCTGCACCCCCTAACCCAGTGTTCTCCAACCTTGGGTCCCTAGATGTTTTTGGCCTACAACTCCCAGCATGCCCCAGCCAGCGTACGCTGGCTGGGGCATGCTGGGAGTTGTAGGCCAAAAACATCTGGGGACCCAAGGTTGGAGAACACTGCCCTAACCTAACCTGCTGTCCTCAGGTGTGGTGGAAGTGAAATTCAGTGGCTGGATCCTGTCCGCTTCAGTGCATGGAATGACGGTGGTGGCAGGTGGGGATCTTATTCTTCACTTTAGCCAGCAAAATATTTGATAATAAGTGAACAGCAGCAGCCGCAGCAGCAGTAGAGCAGACTGCTGAAAATTTAATTGAAATACCCATTTTGGCTAAGTGAGGCGTACAGTGGTATTTTCCCCTTGCCTACTTTAGACTTCATTATACAAGTAGTTCGTTGCTTAAATGTGCATTTAAACAAGTCCACGGGCAGTCTTGAGGGATTGTAAAAGATGCAGCTACAGAAAACAGCTAGGCACTTATAAGACACTTCTGTTACCAGCAAGGGGTAGGTAGGTACAATGTTCAAGAGAGCCAGTGTGGTGTAGTGCTTAGAGTGTTGGACGGGACTCAGGAAAATCTGGGTTCTATTCCCCACTCAGCCATGGAACTCACTGGGTGACTTTGGGCCAGTCACTGAGTCTCAGCCTAACCTACCTCACAGGGTTGTTGTGAGGATGAAATGGAGAGGAGGAGGGGAGGGGGAGGGTATGTGTAAGCTGCCTTGGGGTCCTTGTAGGGGGAAAGAAGCGGGATATAAATATATAAATAAATGTTCTAAGGGAATGCAGCAGAGACAACTGTTTTCTAGCTGCATATTTTGGATAATCAGGATGGGAGGTGAAGGGTTGGAATCCTTCCTTTTGATAAGGGTTAGTGTAAAATAATAGCCCCTTAGGACATCCCCCTCTTACTTTGATTGCAGATGACTGGTGCATATCAGACAGAAAATAATTTTTAATTAAAATTTAATAAAATAAAAGTATTAATCAATACCTTTATTTTTAAAAGTGTGTTTTCTTCTTTCCTTTAAAGCATATTCTGATTCCCTTTCCATGTCCCACTCCTTTTCTGCTTGAAATAACAATGCAAGTAACTTGCATTCCCAGGTTCTAATAGGAAAAATCATCCTTTAAAAAATGTATTCTGTCCGACCCCATCTAGTACTGTAACAAACAATCCGTGTTTTCCCCCTCATACTGCCACCTGCAGGCTACTGCTGTCATTACAGCTCAAAACCAAAATTTCCCAATGAGAAATCTCCCCCCCCCCCCAAGCCGCCCCTTTTTTGCTTTCAGGTCTACGGACAAAGCAAGTGCGTCCTTTTTTGCACCCACTGCTTGGCAAGGGAGGGTTTTCAGAAGAAGGGCAAAGCAGGGTGTGCTTCCAGCAACCCCTTCACTTTCCTCCCAGCTATGGCTTTAATACTGGCTGCATCCCAGCGCAATCCATCACCTGATGCCATTTTGAAAGAGGAACCCCTTATTGCCATTGTATTTGTATGGTGTATTTTTTAATGGTCTTCCAGTGGCACAATAACAGCCTTTAGGGTGGAATCCTGAGCACATTTAAGAGTTAGCTCTACTGTTATACAGTAGTCCTTACTTCTGAGTAAACATGGTCAGGAAGGCTTTCCCTGCTAGTTGCCAAAATAAAATTTATGGTCGCCATTGGTAACCATATCTGTGGACTCTTGGTCTCAAAATGTCACTCTTGTTTTTCCTGTAGAGAGCAAGCCCAAGACATTTTGCTGCCTCGGGCGAAGAACAAGATATCCCACCCAGCCATTCCATCTACAGAAGTTGATTAGACTGGCAACTGAATCTTATTTCTTCAACAATGGCCATTTTATTTATTTATTTACAAGATTTATATGCCACTCCATATTCCACTATGGCGATTTCAGAGCGGTGAACAATAAAAGATAAAACAAATAAAAGAATAAAACAACATGTTAAAAACAAGATCAATAAAACCAAGGCTGGTTAGATCAGGAAGGCTTCTTGAAATAAAAGTGTTTTCAGGAGGCACTGAAAACAATACATTTTTGGTGCCTGCCTGACCTCCTGAGGCAGGGAGTTCCAAAGGAATGGAGCCACTACGCTGAAGGCTCTTCTCCGGTGGGACTCCAATTGGGCCATAGGTCCACATGGAACCACCAGGAACATGCCAGCTGATGACCTCAGTGCCTGGGCAGGTTGGTAAGGGTGAAGGCACTCTCTCAGGTATCCTGGTCCCAAGTTGTTTAGGGCTTTACACACTAGTACCAAAACCTTAAACCTGGGACATCATCTCCCACTGCACCCAAGGACAGCAGGCCTATTCAGAGGATAGAAGGTATCCTGCACAGTGACAGCACACAGAGCTCTGTCCATCAGCAGCTCCCTACTGCCCAGTATCTGCTGCCTAAGGCAGCTACCTCAATCTATCTAATGGTAGGGCCGGCCCTATGGGACGTGTGTGTCCTGGTGGAAATGTGCAATCCGCTGTGACAACATCCATCTGTGCTCTCTCGAGTCTCTTGCAGGACTGCATTCATGATGCAGCATGCACACTTCTTGCAGAAGCACAGAAATTCTGTCTTGTTACCAATCATTGTTCTCAAGGTGCAAAAGCCAGAGAATGCAGGAATGAAGCAGCCAGGCAGGCAGGCAGGCAAACAAGACCCCAGAACCTGCTCCAACTGGCCTGTTGCAGCCCCAGCCCCATAGGGCCAACTGACACCCACTGTGCTGTGGGAAGGATCCTTATTAATGTTTTGGTTCTCAGATTGTTTAATGGTATTTTTCTTGTTGTAAGCCACCTTGGAAGGCTTTGTATCCTGAAGGGAGGGATATAAATAAAAATACAATAGGGCACAATCCAATCGGGATGCCCATAAGCCTCCAAACTTGGAGGCTTGTGGGCGTCCTATGCAGAGTGGGGGAAGTGGGGGAGGCAATCTCCACCACCCCCACTCATCCCTCCCTGCAATGGCTGTCTAGCTGCAGTGCTTTGGATGGGGAGGAAAGAAGGCGGGAGCGCCATCAGGATATGTCTTATCCTGGTGGCCCTGGTCTCCTCCCCTCTCTGCCCCCAGAATGCCCCCTTTACCCCTTCTCCAAGGTTGCTCTCACAACCTTCGAGAAGCAGCCAGCATGGTTCGTTCCACATCAGCTGTGGGGGGCGGGATCCAAGCATGGATCCCCTGCTCCGGGGTTGGAGCTCTATCTTCAACCTCTGATCTGGGTATCCGAAGAATCCTATGACCCCCTAAATGCTGTCTAGGGAGCATTAGGATTGCTCTGCCCATAATAAAGTATAAGTTCTTGAGTTTCCTAGCCTCCCATCCTTGGAAAGCAGAAGCAAAAGAAAGAACACTCTGTCCTCTGTCACGGGGCCAGAGGAGCAGGGGCCGCTGGGTCATTTATTATTATTTTTGTATTGTTTAAATCTATTGTCTGAGCTGCCTTAAAGATCATTTGATCAAAAGGTGGGGTATAAATTCTGTTATTGTTCACCACTTGGATATTATATTGGATGTAGAGTGGTGTATAAATCCTGTAAATTAATAAATAATAAATCTGCAAAACAAACAAAATGTTAATTCTCCACTTGCATTAGAAATTCAAACTGTTTATTTTATTTTATGTTTTGCATTACTGTGCTTTTAAAAATAGGAACGGGGGGGGTGTTCGGTTTGTAATGTTGTGTCTTTTGTTTTAATTTCAGAACATCAGAGAAGTTCTAAGCTGCTTTCATAACCTGTTTGTTCCCAGATCTACTTTCATTGAAGCAGACTCATTCTGAAGGGGTGTTTGTTTGTTTGTTTTTGGCCTTTATTGTCTTGACTTAAAGTCTATTTATTTATTTATTTATTTATTGTACCCATTAAAATCCCATCATATTTTTTTCAGATTTAAATCCCTGGTTAGCTTTTTTTTTTTTTTTTTAACTTTAAGTCTGGCTCATTCAGTTGCTGTCAAAATCATAAACATGACTGTCAAGTATAGCTATTAAAAATCACAAACAGAATTTTATATAAAATATTACTGAAGTGTTCCTTTAATATTGTTCTCTGCTTCTAACGTAGATGCGGCTTCCTCTGATTCCCCTTCTGCCAAAGAAGAAAGAAAGTGTTACATAACATCAAAGTGCATCTTCTAGAAGGGGGACACACCAGACAAAAATCCCTGTAGGCTTTCCAGTCCCTCCTCCTCTCCTGCCCCCATTTTTTGTCTTCTCAAAGTCACCTTTAAGTTAAGATGGTGAACTTTAGCTAGCTAGTTATTTTTAGAGAGCTCTTGGCTCTGCTTGCTTTTGCTTGCAGCATCTGAACTGTTTGCAGTCCATATTCTTTTATAAATTCGTGTCCCGCATTTTTGTACATTCCGTGAAAATGTTTGGTAGATTGAGATTCCGTGTCAAAAATAACGAATCAGCTTGAAGCATTTTCACATTTAGTCACTTTTGAGTCACCATATATTTTATATTATTTGGACTGGGTCGCATCCAGAGGTGCCTTGCCAAGCAGAAAGCCACTTCTGCTTATGCATGGCCATATGCACCAAATCCGTCAATTTCCTCTCCTGGGGACCTGCTCCATTGGGGATTCTGTCATCCCATTGAGGCAAGGGCTCAGGCAAGGAGGCGCAAGGCAAGGCACTGGCGCAGGTCTGGAACAGAGCAGCTTCAGGACCTTGGACAGTACTACAGGTACAGCAACTGCCCCAGACTCAGAGGATATTGACTTGGATTCAGTACCATGGCTAGCAATCCTGCAGCTAAGGTAAGAGACAAGTTACCCAATACCCCATCATTTCCCCTCTACTATTACTGCTAAAACATGAACAACATGTTCGAATGCCTGACTGCCGTCTCCCAAAGCAGTTACTTTACTCCCAACTCAAGGATGGAAAGCGGAATATCGGTGGTCAATATAAGAGGTTTAAAGATGTTCATAAGGCTAATCTAAAAAAATGCAATATAAACATCGAAAACTGGGAAGCTCTGGCCCATGAACGATCTAAATGGAGGTTGGCCTTTCACAAAGGTTCCATGGACTTTGAAGAAGCCCGAGTGCAAGGTGAAAGGGAGAAACGTGCTAAGCGAAAAGCACGTCAAATGAATCCTTTACAGGACCATCTTCTATCTGGTAACCTGTGTCCTCACTGTGGGAAGCTGTGTGGATCTAGAATTGGCCTCCACAGTCACTTACGGACCCATCGCTAGAGTCTACACAATCTTCTTTAGAATTTCCTCCTTTTATCCCGGAAGACAATCTTACTCGGTCACAAGTGATCGCCTGATGATGACTATTACTGCTACTAAAGATTATTTGCGTAGCCAGGCCACAGCCCTGGCCTGGAGCAGCTGGCAGGGTTTTGTAGTTTCACCAGGAGAGTCCTTCTGGGAGATCCACCCCCTTAAATGCTGAATTTGGTGTTGAAACCGGTAGCACCCTTTTCTGCTGTTGCTTCATCTTGAAGGATGAGGGTGTGAGGAGTGAAGATCTGGTTGGGGAATGCTCCCCAGGGCAATCCTGCTTGTTGCCGGAGAGGACTGAGGCCCACTCTTCAGAGCCAAACACCAGCGGTACTTCCTTGGGATTTGAAGGGGTGCAAGATCCAAGGTGGAGAACCTACTTGAGAAGGACCAGCTCTGAGTCCTCCTTGGAGCTGCTGCTAGAGAACACAATCTTTGAGGGTTCTCAGCCCCATACACCAATTCCAAAGCCTTTCCTGAGGATCTTCTGACCCATAGGAGAGGCACAGGGAGCTGCTGCGGGGAGAAGGGGCAGGAAAGACCCACTGCATGAGCAAGGTCCAGTTGTGTAACTTCAGATGCTGCCCATTCATACTATTTCATTGTTATTTAAACTGATGTTTATGTCATCCTAAATGCAGAAGAGAATGTGACAGAGAGGCACGTGCAATGCAAATGAGCATTCCAGCCAATATAGTTCTTACATTTGTATTACAAAGCAACTGAAGGGGGGGGGGGAGAGCTTCACGTGTGAGGGCAGCACCCTTGGATGACTTATAAGCAATGCTTTGCCATGTGCAGTGGCGTAGCGTGGGTTGTCAGCACCCGGGGCAAGGCAAGTAATTTGCGCCCCCTAACCCGTGGATTTTAGCACTCTTCCACTAGATTGCGCCCCCTAACCCGTGGATTTTAGCACTCTTCCACTAGATTAGTTAAAGAAACCCTTACCCCCTAAGCACATGTATTGTTTGTTATGAAAATACTGATGTAATTAAAGTAAAATGCATCTAAATAGTCCAGCAACATCTGGGGACCCAAGGTTGGAGCACCCTGGTTTACAGCATATGTAAATTAGCATATGCAAATTTGTGCTTTTTTTTTTTGCTCTTTTTTTTGGTCCTGTGGGCCTGAGTCCCATATCTTTCTGGTACCCAGCACCTCCCCTGCAGATCGGGTCCCCGGGGTCTGAGGTTCTGCACCCATGCAGTAGAAATTCAACAGATAAAGCTTCCTGGGTGCTCCCAGGACTTTCACGCCAAGAAAAGTGTGGCCTACTGAATGGCTGCCAGCTATACATTTGTTCCAGAGAAGAGGAAAAAGAAAAAGATTCTTAAAACATCAGCCACCTTGCTTTCGGCTCACGGGGAGAAGTTGAGGGAGAGGTAGTGGCGGGGGGGGGGGCACCAGCTTAAGGAATTTTGGATCGGAAGTCTCTGATGGAGCTAAAACCTCCAACTTATTTTTGCCAGGTGGGATTTAGGATCCTTCCGCCCAACGTGAGAGAGAATTCGTTACGGCTGCGATCCTCTCTAGGTGCACTTCCTCGGGTGCAAGCCCCACGAAACCCAGTAGAGCTTACTTCCGAGTAAGCGCGTGCACAAGACCAGGCTGTTGCCGCCCAGCTGCAATTCTACACGCATTTCCCTCAGTGCCGGTCCTATTGAACTTGGTGGAGAGCTTCCTCTGCAGTAAAGAGAGGCTTGGGATCGGGCTGCCCAAGTGGAAGGCAAGGAACGGTTTGGAAGAATGGGTGCGGGGGCGCTCAGCTGTGCCTCCCTTTTTTCCGGCTTCTCGCCCCCCTTTCCAGCCGCCTGACTCCCGCTCACCGATTCCTCCAGTGTCGCTCGCAGCTGCCTCTTATCTCGGCTGGGCAAGCAGCAGCCCGTGTGAAAGCGCCGCGGACCCGTGCGCAAAGCCTCCGGGGGGGGGGAGGAGGGGGGGGAGAGGACGCCTCGAGCCGGACCGGCTGCAAAGCTTGTTGCAAGAGCCTGTTTGCCTCGCGGGGGAGCGCCCGCCGCCGCCGCGACCAATCCCTCCCTCCTCCTCTTTTGGGAGGGGGCCCCCACCAGAAGAGAGGGGGCAGTTTTTTTTAATGGAGGGGGCTGATTTATTCTAATGTGCAGCTAACCCAAGGGTCATGTGGAAAAGGGTGGGCCAGCCCCCTCAATTTCCACCCTTTCCAGCAGGATCCCTGGTGTGTGTGTGTGTGTGTGTTTTGGAGGGGTGATCAAAATGAGTCACTCACTGAGTGAGCCAGGCAGGGGCAGAGAGCTGCGAGTGCGAGCGCGCCCCCCTCAGATGTTGCGCCCGGTGCGGCCGGCCCCCCCTGCACCCCCCACGCTACGCCTCTGGCCATGTGGCAGGTTCTTGTGCGCTTACCACACGGCACACAGGGAGCCAGTAATCAGTAATGTGGTAACATGATCTTTACCACACAACTGCAACCATTCAGAAATACGTAGTAGCAATATCTGGCTCACCACACAGCCAGACATTAAGGACAACCATCTCCCCATGGAGTTACATAAGAAGCTGCCTTAACACCAGTTCAGACTATTTGTCCATGAAGCCCAGTGTTGCCTGCTTTGAATAGCACAAGCTCTCCAGGACCTGAGGCAGAGAAGCTCTTTCCCATCATCTGCTACCTGATCTATTTAACTGGGTGCCATGGATCAAGCCTGGAACCTCCCCACATGCCCCATTGTAAGATTCCAAGCAGCCAATGTGAGAGCGCTTCTCTTACCCATATGTTTTGGCAATGTCCAACAGCTGCCTCTTTTGGGGAGGAGGTCATAATACGGATAAACTTAGTATTGGAATGCTCTTTAATATTTACTGATGCACATGTTCTCTTAAATTATTTACCTGTTGCTTGGAAGTTAATGCAAGCTCAACATAAATGGATTTTCAACACCCTTTTGACAGCTGAAAGACTGATACTACAACATTGTCAAGATAAACGCCAACCTCCTATAACACAACGGTTTGAGGACCTAACAAACAACACTTTCAACATTTGAACAGGTGGTATTTAGACCACCTGCGGATGGATAAATATATGGATATTTGGTCTGCCTTTCTTAAAGCATATGCATAATTGTTTTTATTGATAGCTCCATTTTCATATACACATATATACTCATAGGTACATATTTCATATGCACCTATTGTAAGTGATTCATTTCAGTTTATGTAATAAATTGTATTTTTCTTTCTTTTTTCCTTTTTATGGTTTTGTTTTATTTTCTTTTACTGAAATTCACAATAAAAAATAATAATAAATATTTTTTTTAAAAAAAAGCCAATGTGAGTTGTTAAACAGCCATCTGTAAGCACTCCATTTCATGTCATTTTCATTTCATTTATTACAGTTCTATACTGCCCAATAGTCAAAGCTCTCTGGGCAGTTTACAAAGATTAAAATTCCAAAAATACAATATAAATACATTTGCATACAAAAAATATAAAACAATGTTGCACAAGCTACAATAAAAATCCCAGCACCCACTAAAAATCTTATCATATGCTGTCCAGTGCCTGCGAGTAGAGGAAAGTCTTAACTGGGTGCCGGAAAGTCTTAACCTGGCACCAGGTGGACCTCACTGTGGAAAGAATCACATTATCGTAGGGGACACCACTGAGAAGGCCCTGTCCCTTGTTGTCATCCTCAGAACCTCTGTCAGAGGAGGGCTTCAGATGTAGATCATAGTGTACGGGAAAGTTCATACTGGGAAAGGTGTTTCATCAGATGTGGTCATGAGGCATATAAGGCTTTATAGGGCAAGACCAGCACTTAGAATTGGACTCAGAAACAGATAGCTAGTGCAAGTGGGCCAGAATCGGTGTTATATGTTCAGACCTTCTGTAACATTCTTAACAGTGGTCACAGTAAGTTATTCACCTGCATGCGAACCTAGATCTGTAATTTACTGATATTCATCGTTTAATGATATTTATGAATCACTGAAAGAAATTTCTAAGCAATGTACGAACACAAGTCTTCATATGATACGAAAGACAAGATTACCTTCCTGGGAATGCCTGTTGGAAAAGATAAGTTTTCAGTAGGCACTGAAAACCTAGAAGGAGTTCCTGCCACTACAAAATTATTTCTTATTTCTTTATTTCTTAACAAATTAAGAATGTATTTCTTGCAACACTTTAAAAACAGTTGCAAAACTTGTCCAAGGAATGCAGGGGGTGGAGGGCTATGTTGGTGACATCATAGGCACTAGCTTATAGGTGCTTACCACACCCGGCTTTTCCTCAATTCATTGCAAGCTGCTTCCCCCCCCCGCCCCCAAATGAAGAATAAATGTGTATTTTCCTTGCAGTGAAGGTATGTTCAAGCTACCCCCACTATACTTGAAATGTTATATTTGCCTTTGCCCTAAATTGTCATAAATGCAAATATTTTGGCATAGCTGAGTATTACTCCAGCCCTAAACCATTCTAGCCCTTTTTCACTCTTCCTTCTCCCTCCCAGTCTGAGATTGCCAGATGCTTGCTACGACAAAGCCGCAAGGCCCTGTCATGAAAGATTAATTTAGGTCCCCAAAATCATTGAATCTTTGTTCTTCATGAGTGACTTAGCAATTGATAATATTAAGACAGCTGTTAATTAACCATTAATCAAATTCTTTCCCTGACACAGCATTTGTGCTCTCTCTTGCTCTCTCCTTTTAATCACATTAATTTCTGCTTATATAATTAGCACGGAACACAAAAGGGTTCATCTCTACACGCACCTAAAGAACGGCAGGCGTGCAACCAGGCTGGCATATCGAGGGTAAGGAAAGGGTGTCCCTCACCTGTCCTGGCCATATCATGCTCCCTGCAATTGTGTCCCCATAGGCTCCTGGCAAGATGGCGTGATACGTTACCAAGCGTTCCGTATTTGCTTCTCCTTCGATCAAGAGCAACAGTTGCCTCTAGCTGGAATATGCAGTAAAGGGCATTTCTACATCATTTTGCTGCAGGAACAAGAATGAGCAAAAGTTCTAAATTGTTTTAGGGCAATGTATATGATGCACAGTAGCTCGTAGCACCATCTCTCTTAGCAACGGTGGCGCACAGTCTGGTGTTCATTGCATGAGTATTTAATCCCTGTTTCTTCCCACACTGTGAACGCTTTTAGTATTCCTGTTTTGACAATGGACCATCAGTTAATTGTAGTAGTTGGTTGTTGTTGTTGCTGCTGCTGCTGCTGTGTTTAACATGAATCTTCAGTTCATGGTTTTATCTGGGGAAAGAATTCGAGCACAATTCAGAACTGACAGCCCATATGAAGTTTTGCCATAAGTTCTGTCATACATTCTTAAAGTCAAAAGTGGCACTCAAGTCAGTGCATCCTGAAGCAAATCCATGCTACGCGTGTGTTCAGCCCACAGGAGACCTTGTGGTCCTTTGGACTTAGGATACGGAAAGGCAAAGTTCAGAGAGCTGCTTGGCTATGGTAGCCTGAGAGCCAGTGAATGGCCCAAGCAGGTCACCTCATGAACTCCACAGCTGAGCGGAAAATTTAACTCAGGTTTTCCTAGGTCTAACATTCTGTTCACTCTTCCAGACTAGCATCCCATGGGTTGGCTTTTCCTTTAGAAGAGCAGCCAGCGACCCCAAACGAGCTAGTTCTTCTTACAGCCACCACTGAGGTGCAAGGAGAGAGCAGGATGCAGAGACAGCTCAGTCCAGCTCACCCCGAGTAGGGAGGGAGTCAGTCACACACTGAGGACCAAACCACACACAACTTTAAAGACTCATAGACTCATAGATCATAGAGTTGGAAGGGGCCTACAAGGCCATCGAGTCCAACCCCCTGCTCAGTGCAGGAAACTAGAAACCAGGCCTGACCCTGCTTAGCTTTCCACACTCAGACAAGCTGAGCCAGCTTGAGCCACAGGAGATGTAGCTAGCAGCTGTGTGCATTTTTCTTCTATGGGCAACTTCACTTTCAACACCACCACCCCGACACTCCTTGCATGGATCACACTCCGACCACGACCAGGGCCATGCCACTGAATTTGCCGGTGGCAAAAAAAATGGCAATTCGCCATTGAATTTCAGCAGCAAACTGTTACAGAGCAATGAAAAGGTCCAATTTAGCTCATTCTCAAGCTAAAATTGACCTTTTAACCACTCCATAGCAGTTGTGGCAAACCTCCGGGGGAGGGGGTTGCTGCCACCTGCACCATTGTGAATTTCAGCAGCACACCGGGGGGGGGGGGGCAGCGGCTGCATTCATGTGTTGCCCATCCCTACTCTAGAGAAAGCACAGGGACCCCAATCTGGGTGGGGATCCTAGTGAGGGAGTAAGGGGGCTTTAATCCGTTCCCCCTTATTGCAGTTCTGATCAGGATTGGGGCCCCACACCTGCAATATATATTGCCAAATAGTGATCCATTTGCTTTAATGGGTCAGTATTTGGCAATAGAAGTTGCAGGTGTGGGGTTGTGAGCCCGTGTTGGGGGGGGGGGCTCCACTTACTCTAGCTTAAAAGTGTGGGGGTGGAGATCAGGGGTGGTGCTAGGTACCAAAAAGATCCAGGGCTCAAGCCCACAGGACAAAAAAAAAAAATGCAAAAATTTGCATATGCGACTTGACATATGCTCTAAATTCTCCCTCTGTGTGTGTGCCTTTAAAGGACCCTGTCACCTAAGGACATCCCTATTTGAAAAAAAAAGGATGTATGGACAGGGGAGAGGAGGGCATTTGATTTCAGGAAAAAAGACCTCCGGCAGAAAGATTCAAGGGGAGGGCAGCAGGAAGCCCGCTAATCCAGGGGGATCCAATGCAGCAGAGATCACGGCTCCTGTAACTTTATTTCAGCGAGTGCCCATGGACAGCAGGGTGGTGGGGCAGAGGGCCTGCCAGAGATTCGGGGCTCCAAATGAAAGATTCGGGGCTCCAGCCCTAATGGGCGACTCCCTAACACTGCCTCTGGGGGAGATATAGCTGCTAGCTACATCTTTCTTTAAAGTAACCTGCACTTTGGGTTGGTGTCATCGCTAGAGAGCAGTAACTGCACCAGAATGCTTCCTGCTGCTTGGAGGTTGCAATGGGAGTCACGTGACTTACTTGTTGGCGGTGGGGGAATAGCTCCAGGTTTGAGAGGCCCCTCAGGTGTCAGGGGGCTTCCCTGGCACCGTGGACTCACCTGGTGGTGGCGGCAGCAACACTCTAATGGAGACACTGTTTTAATTTCCCACAATCCTCTGGAGCAACACTACGTCAGAGGCATGATGGGAAATTAAACCCCGCTGTCTGGGTGCTCATCAGATTGGAGCGGTGATGGAAGGGGGAGGGCAGGTAGGCTGCGCCACCCAAGCCTTCATTTCACCCACCACCAACCTGCTACCGCCAGGATCAACCTGGATGGGAAGGAGTTTGGCGCGAGAGCCAGTGTGGCATAGTGGTTTGAGTGTTGGACTGGGACTCGGGAGATCCGGGTTCTAGTCCCCGCTCGACCATGAAACTCACTGGGTGACTTTGGGCCAGTCACTGACTCTCAGCATAACCTACCTCACAGGGTTGTTGTGTGGATAAAATGGAGAGGAGGAGGAGGAGGAGGAGGAGGAGGAGGAGAATTATGTAAGCCGCCTTGAGTTCCTTGTAGGAAAAAAGGTGGGGTATAAATATAATAAATAAATAAATAAATAAAATGCTAGCTCACCTTTACAATGAACTATCTGGGGTGCCGGAGAATGCACCTATCAGATTTCATGGGCTTCAGCGAATTTTCATAATAAAAGCTCACTAAGCTTATCTCTGCATCCATTAAAATTCTTTTGGAAAAGAAGGGGGAAATGATCCAACTACTGTAAACTGGGTTAATAGGGACCAGGGAAGGGAAAATGCAACAAAAATTTCTGCTTAGGAGTGCAGGGGCTCTCCTGGTTTTAATTTCGGTGCCTCTGTTCCACCAGAAGAGCTGCTCTCAAAGACAGAACAAGAGAAGTCCATTAGAAACCCATATATATATATATATATTAAGTCAAGAGCATTCGTGCTTTAGCAAACTGATGCATTAGGATCACACTGTGACATTTGCACTCAGGGAGTGGCGGGGGGGGACTGGGACACAACACCCGCAATAACAAGTAGGAATAAAAGACTGGGGTTTCCACAGACTCCTTGGAGTAAGATGGCCGTGTGCCCTACTTTATGCCGGATAGCCCTCTATTTGAAGAGCTGTTTTTAATCCAAATCTGGTTTAAAGATAAGGAACCCTAAGAAGGGTTTTAACATGCCTATTGAAATCAAGGGGACTTAAATACACTTAACAGTATCTGGCTTGTGCAGTATTATTTTAATGTTTCATTATTATCTACATAACTGACAAACACCTTTAATGTCAGCCTGTCATGCTCCTGGGTTTCCAAAGCCTGGCACAATTAGACTTGGAGACGTTTCAACTCTCCCCTTGAAGTCGGTGCTTGTTTAAATGACTATCCGGACTGGGTGACAGAACCAGATATTGGAGCGTGCGCTAATTTGGGAAGGTGCTTTTCTATTTTAGATCTCTGAATTAACACGCATGTCACCCTGAATGACACAGTGAATATCATTGCAAAGATCTAAGTTCGGTGAATAATAGAAACCCACACTCATCCAGAAAATATCAGCACTGCAGTAATTAGCTTGCATTTCAAGTCTGAAATCAAAGCAGCGATGGAAAAATAACAACAGCTGTTGATATTTCTTAATGCAGCTAAACGACCCTTATTTAATGTCTTTGTAGGTTAAGAGCCACAGCATTCTCAAACGCGTGTCATACTGCTTGAGTCAAACTACTGGTATTTATTGTATTTTTAAGTAGATGCTCGTGCAACATTCCCCAGCCTGTTGCTCTCCAGACTACAACTCCCATCATCCTTGACCATGGCCATGCTGGCTTTGGCTGATGGGAGTTGCACTCCAAAACATCTGGAGGGCACCAGGTTGAAGACTGCATTAGCATTCACTTAAAAATGCAATAAAGACCAGTAGTTTAACTCAAACTTTATGTGACGCATTTCACATAATGTGTTTTTTCCAGCCTTGAAGCCAGTTGACAATTTAAGAACATAAGAGCCATGCTGGTTCAGATCTAGGGTCTATTAGTCCAACAGTCTCTTCACACGGTGGCCAACCAGCTGCCTGTGGGAAACCCACAAGTAGGACACGAGTGCAATAGCATCCTCTTGCCCATGTTCCCCAACAGCTGGTATAAATAGGCATACTGCCTCTGATACTGGGGATAGCATATAGCCAATCAGGACTAGTAGCCACTGACAGCCTTCTCCTCCATGAATTTGTCCTAATTCCCCTTTTAAAGCCCTCCAAGTTGGTGACCATCACTACATGTTGTGGAAGTAAATTCCATAGTTTAACTATGCGCGGTGTGAAGAAGTCCTTCCTTTTACCTGTCCTGAACCTCCCACCAATCAGCTTCATGGGATGACCCCATTGAGTTCTAGTATTAGGAGAGAGGGAGAAAAAATGTCTCCCTATCCACTTTCTCCACACCAAGCATAATTTCCAGATGTGTTTGACTACAACTCCCATCATCCCCAGCCAGGGCACCCATTATTACCCAGGCATCACAAGTTGAAGTATAATGGCCAAGGCATAAAATCATATAATCATAAAGGCCAAAGTACAGCAAAAAAATAGGACAATAAAGAAGTCAAGACATCAGGACCCGACTGAGGCTTAAAGAGCGATGCATCAGGGCACAGATGTATTGTAAAGCCATAAAGACAAAGGTAGAAAGGTCAAGGCATGTTGGAATAAAGCCTAAGGCAAAGGCATAAAGCCCAAAAAGTGATAAAGGCCAAGAGATAACGGCTAAGGCCATGTATAAAGGAAAAGTCATGGACGCCACATCATAAGGACATAAAGTCATAAAGGTCAAGGCCTACTTGTCAGTGTGTAAAAGGATAAAGCTAAAGCATGAAGGCATAGCATAGCTCTGCTACGGGGTTCCACTGGGCTCTATTCTATCCCCCAAGCCATGCTGTTTTAACATCTACATGAAACCGCTGCAGGAGGTTATCCAGAGGCGTGGGCTGAGCTGAGGTGTGATCAATATGCAGATGACACCCAGCTCTATCTCTCCTTTTCATCAAATCCAGGTGAGGCAGTGACTGCCCTGAATCAGTGCCTGGGCACAGTAATGGACTGGATGAGGGCCAATAAACTGAGACTCATCCAGTCAAGACAGAGGTACTGTTAGTGGGTGGTTCACCTGCCCGGATGAGTGATATTCAACCTGTTATGGAGGGGGCGGGGCTGCACTTCCCCTAGAGGATCATGTTTGTAGTTTGGGGGTGCTCTTGGATCCAGCACTGTCACTAGAGGCACAGGTGGACTCGGTGGCACGGAGCACCTTTTATCAGCTTAGGCTGATATACCACCTATGTCCTTATCTGGACAGGGATAGCCTAGCTACAGTTATCCATGCTCTGGTAACCTCTCGGCTGGACTACTGCAGTGCGTTATACGTGGGACTGCCTTTGAAAACAGTCTGGAAACTCCAGCTGGTCCAAAATAGGGCAGCGAGATTGATAACAGGGACTGGTCGATATGATCATATTGGTCAGTGCTTTACCATCTGCACTGGCTGCCAGTCCATGTCCAGGCCCAATTCAAAGTGCTGGTATTAACTTACAAAGCCTTAAAGGTCTTGGGCCCAGGTTACCTGAAGGATTATCTCCTCCCATATATACCTGCCTGGACCCTAAGATTATCCTCAGCGGTCCTCCTCCAAAAGCCCCTGCCTAAGGAAGTGAGGTGGGTGGCTACTAGGAAGAGAGCCTTTTCTGCTGTGGCACCCTGGTTATGGAATGAACTTCCCAGAGAGGCTTGCCTGGCACCTACATTGTGCTGTTTCCGGTGCCTGTTGAAAACCTTCTTATTTTCCCAGGACTTTTAGTCTTTTAGTCTCTGTTGTTTTAAATCTTGTACTGGATTTCCAATCTAGGTTTTATTTTGGCTTTTACTCCTATTTTATACTGCAGTTTTAAAAAATTTTTTAAAAATATACTATATTTTATGTTGTATTTTGTGGTTGTAATTGTTGTGAAACACCCAGAGAGCTTCAGCTATTGGGCAGTATAGAAATGTAATAGATAGAGGCCAACATAGACCAAGGTATAAAGCTATAAAGGCCAAGGCTCAAAGACTTAAGTCAGTGGTTCTCAACCTTTTTTGCCCCATGCACCCTTTTCACCATATGTCAGAATGTCATTCCCCCCTTTCCAAGATTGTCACACCATACAATAAGGTGTGGTGTCATGTAGATTATGTACAATCTGTAGAATTGTAATTTGTAGAAAGATCAGTATTCCAGCAGTCTGAGTCTGTGGTCCCAATTCCCCCCCTGAAACCCTACAATTCCCCCCCCCCCCGGGGGGACTTCTCCCCTGGTTGAGAACCCCTGACTTAGGTTGTGGCATAAAGCAGAGGTGGGCAACTTCAGGGGGTCCAGGAGGCATTTTTGGTTCCCCCCGGATACCCCTGTCACAAGCTGCACTCCACAGGGCATGGGGTGTGTGTGGAGGGATTGGCAGTTTGCTACAATTCCGTGGCAAACTACGGTGCGCTAAAAGGGTCAAATTTATCTTGAGAACAAGCTAAATTTAACATTTTTAGCGCTCTGTAGCACTAAAACTACCAATCCCCAGCGCTGCCACCACTGAATTTAGTGGCATGGGGGGGGCAGGGAAGGCATGTGGCCCACATGTTACCTACCCCTGCCATAAAGGTATAAAGTCATAAATGCCACATCGGTCCATAAAGGCAGAAAGGCCAAGGCAGAAAGGCACAACAACAATATCTAAAGGCCAAAGCGCAAAGGCCTAGAGTCATAAAGGCCAAATTGTAGAAGCGTAAGGTCATAAAGGCCAAGGCGTAAACACATAATGACCAAGGTATAAAAGTGAAAGCCATGGCATAAAGATAGAGGCCAAAGAAAAAATCTCAAGGCATAAAGGTATGAAGACCATGTCATAAGGGCTTAAAGTCCTAAAGTCATAAATGAACAATGAGCAAAGTATAAAGACTAAGGCATAAAGGCTGAGGCATAAAGTCATAAAGAGGAAGACATAAAGGGATTAAGGGTGCAGTCCTATGCATGTTTAGACAGAAATAAATATAATAAATACAACTCCCAGCATTCCCCAGCCAGCCATGGGGACTGGCTGGGGACTAGAATCCGGATCTCCCGAGTCCCAGACCAACACTAAGCACTATACCACGCTATTCCCCTTCCCTCCACACCTCTCTCCCCTCTTGTATTTCTCTTGTAGAGTGTAAGCTTCTGGGCAGGAATTGTGTTTTTTAAGTCTCTTATTTACAAGGTCGGGCTCATGTGAGTCCCCACTGCAGCAAAGGAACAAAATGTACAGGAAGAAAGACATTTTGGAGACCCTCCCCTAATTTATTTGAAAGTAGTTATGCCAGTTTGGTGTTTCTCTAACCACTACACCACACTGCCTCTCCAGTTGTAACCTTTTTTCCAGCAGCAGTTCCCTGGTAAACACCCCACACCAAACTACCTTTGTCTGCTCAGTCCAGATTGCATCTTATCCTTGAAAATACTAGTGTAACTTGAGTCTACTGTATTTCTGTAACACAGAACCAGTGTCTGTAAGATCCACAGCTTTTCGTACTGAATGTTAACTTTGCATTTGAAACACTTTGGGAAATGTTCTGTATTCTAATGCTTTAGAAATAACTTTTCCAGCACCAAATCCTAAGAGTGTTACTTGTTCAGCATATGCTCCAACTGTCCCAGCCTTTCCCCCCGGCACCAGTTCCTTAGTAAATCAGTGTCCCTATTGTGGGTGGCTGGTGGATGCTTTTGGGGATGCCTTGTCAACTTTTTGTAGATATGAGTTGTTAGAGTCGTCATTGTTAGTCTTCAGGATTTCGCTTCCTCCCCAGGGTCTCTAGATTAGTTACATCTCTGACTGCTGTAGTAGATGCATGCACATACATGTAAATACGGTATATATATATGTGTGTGTAGGGACCGCTAAGGCACAGAGTGCTATTTCACATGCTGGCGAGGCTCATTTTAGACTGCCTTTTTTTTTTTATTCTTTAGCCAAAAGAGCAGTCTTCGGATTTGTAACTGATGACAGGCAAGCTGTTGTTGCAGAGTAAACAAATACAGCAGGTGGAGTACAGCCTTCAGCAGCCTGTAATAGTCATAGGATCATGGAATTGGAAGTGATCTTGGAGGTTATCTAGTCCAACGTACTGCTCAGGGCAGGATCTTCAGTGCAGCAGGGTGCAGCTACAGCATCCCTGACAGATGGTCGTCCAGCCTCTGCTTAAATACCTCCAGCACAGGAGAGCCCACCACCTCCTATTCCACTTTCAAACAGCACTTACTGTTAGGATATTTCACAGTACGATTTAGCCTCAATCTGCTTCCTGGCCATTTCCACCCCTTAGTTCTAGTCCTGCCCTCTCGAGCAGTGTTCTCCAACCTTGGGTCCCCAGATGTTTTTGGCCTACAACTCCCAGCATGCCCCAGCCAGCGTAGCGTAGCTGGCAGGGGCATGCTGGGAGTTGTAGGCCAAAAACATCTGGGGACCCAAGGTTGGAGAACACTGCTCGAGAGCAAGAGTGGAGAACACGTGGGCCGCAGGCCAGATGCTACGAATGCAAACTGAAGATCAAGACACCTTCCACGTGAAGGCCGGATGAAGAACCCCTAGCAGCCATAACCCTCCTAGCCTTATACCCCCCCCCCCGGTCCTTGACCAGTGTGAGGTGAGCCTCCATAGCTAATCACTGTCAACTGAATAACTTCCTTGGCTTCCAGGAGGGGAGGGGGGATTAAAAAAACACCCTTACTGCCATCCAGCTGAAATCAGTCAGCCTAATTTTTGGCTGCCATTCTGCTCTGACCTTGAAGGCCTGGAAACTAGCAAAAAAAAACAAACACCATGATAAGGCACGCAGGTGGTTGTAATAACAGAGCCAGCGTGGCATAGTGGTTAGAGTGTTGGACTGGGGCTCGGGAGATCCGGGTTTTCGCTTCGGCCACAAAACTCATTGGGTGACTTTGGGCCAGTCACTGACTCTCAGCCTAACGTACCTCACAGGGTTGTTGTGAGGATAAAATGGAGAGGAGGAGGAGGAGGATTATGTATGCCGCTTTGGGTTCCTTGCAGGAAAAAAGGCGGGGTATAAATATAATAAATAATTAAATAAATAATAAGTGCGTGCCAGGCCAGGCCAGGCCCTTCTCATGAAATGCAGCCTCTTGCTCTTTTTTGCAGCAAAAAATCTCAAATGAAAAACCGATTTCTTCACAGGGACAAAATGGTATCCTGCAGAACCCCATAGCTCAATTGCCAAGGGGCCGAGGAATGGCCACCCAGTGTTACTCTCTGAAATCGACCCCACAGGTAAGACCAGAACCACTGAAATACAGTGCCAACCTCGCAGAGTCGATCCAGGAGAATACCACGGTCGATGGTATCAAAAGCCAATGAGAGATCAAACAGAACTGAACAGGGTCGCAGTCCCCCTGTCCCTCTCCCGATAAAGGAGCAACCTTTATCAGGGCAACCACAGCTGATTCAGGTCCCGTAACCAGTTTGAAACCTGTCCGTGTCCATATTTTCATATGTGAAATTTAGGAGGATTTGATATGGATGGATGAATTTGTCAGTTTCACTTTCTCCCCTTTCTTGAATTTTGCTCATTCGCACTGGCTCAACAGGTACAGCTATTCCCAACACGGAGAAGACCATGTTGTACCTGCCTGCCAGGAAGCTGTTAAAGATCAGGAGCCTGTCAGAAGATAGAGGTGGCTGCCCTAATATGGCACCACAAGCATGATTGAAAAAAATGGTGGGATTCATGAAAATAAGTAGTTTATAAGAAGCAGTTTATAAAGAAGTGAAATATAATAATCTAATGTGGATTGAGTGGGGAGGGATTGGGGTGGGTTTATGTATTAATATTGTTAAGCTTTATTTGTTGTTGTTGTTGTATGTATTCTGTTTTTGTTTTGTTTTGTTGCACTTTCTCCCACATTTGATTTAAAATAATAATAATAATAATAATAATAATAATAATAATAATAATAATAATAGGCCTTCTCTACATGAGGTGTTTATCCCGTGGCTTCACTGAGGCTTCTTCATCTTCTGTTTTCATTGCGGGAGGAAAAGTAGTACGTCCTTTGCACAGGTTTTCCCCTGGAGGTTTGTATTTCTATATTCTATTAACCAATCACAAGGTGGCGCTGTGGTATAGCTGCAGTATAGTGGAACTGCAAGAATACAGGAGGCTTTTGTTCCAGTTTGAAATTTAATACTGCACTTTCCTTGCTCTAACACCCCTCCACTCCAAAATGGCTGGAAAACACAGGAGAGGCCCTGGAGGATGACGATGTTGTGAAAAGGCCCCGCAAACTTCCGTGAGAGAAGGATCACGAGCACACCATAAATGCCTTGTGTAGAGAAGCCCTTAATCTCAAGGTCTTTCCATCCCATTTATGAAGAAATTTGTGAATGTCAGTATGTTCCTATCAAAAAACCCAACCAAACAAAATTCTCAGCCATCCCTAAGAGGATGGCTTAGTATTCCAGACAAATACAGCAGCAGTGATGGTGGTATTATAATTAAGGGTGCAATCCTAGGCAAGTTTAGACAGAACAAAGGCCTACAACTCCCACCATGCCCCAGCCTGCATAGCTATCCTGGCTGGGGCATGCTGGGAATTGTAAGCCTTTTTTCTGTCTAAAATTGCCTTGGATTGCACCTTAGGATAACTACCCACTAAGCTTGGACCTAGGACTTTTGCAGCAGTGCTTTCGAAGCCAGAAGATGCAAGAGACAGCAGCAGCAGGAGCCCTCCATCCCAAGTGAAGAAGACCTCGTGAGGGGCTAACACATCTTGCTACTCTGACAGCCTATTTCCAGGCTGGGGTCATTCCCCTCCAAGACCTGCTGTAGCCCAAAGATTTGGAAGCAGAATGGCAGTGGAAATAACTGAGAACTGGGGGAGTCCTTGCAAACACCTTTGCTCTCCCAGCATGTCTGCCACCAGAAGTCAAAATTGTGACAGACAGTAGCGGCAGCCCGGGTGACACGGTGTTGCCCTGGGAGGGTTTAACATCTGGCTGCCGCCACAGCCATTTCCTTTGAGATCTGCCATGGCGCAGAGTTTCAGAAGCAGAGTAGCAGCTGGAACACCTGAGGTCTGGGCTCTCAGAAATCGAGGCATTCCCAACTGGCTATATGACAGAAGAAGAGCACCATCAGCATATAGTAGAATAGAAATATTTCTGTCTCTTAATCGGAGAGGGGAAAACTCTACACCAGAAAGAGAGGAAATGATATCCTTAAGATACAGAGTAAATCAAAGTTGTGCTAACAGGCAACTCTGTCACACTCCTTTATTCCTGTAAGAGCTTCCGATAAACTGCCCCCTGTAGTGACCCTGTCATAGAATTATCATACAAGCCCTGAATTCTCCTTAACAACCTATGATCCATATTCAAAAGAGCCAATTTGTGCCAAAGGTGGGGCCGAGATATGGAATCAAGAAATGCCCCCAAATCTACAAAGGTAGCATAGAGTAAAATGGGGGGGGGGGATGCATATTCCTTTACCTATCTCTGGTCTGTGACCGAAATAAAATTTATCTATCTATATTCCTTTACCAGATGATTCAGAAGGAAGCAGTGGTCAACTTGATGGCAGAGTACAAAAGCAGCAGTAGACTTCTCTCAGACACACACACACACATAGGACTTGTTTTAGGTGCTTTTAAAAGATAAATAACGGTAACATACAGTTACTCAGGTATTAAAGCTTGATGGTTACAGAGGTGTCGTTTCTTAAACATTACTCATTCAATTCTTTGAGGTAAGGAAAACACAGGTCAATCCTCCCTGCTAAACCCTAGCAAGTGTGTGTGAATAAGGCAGCTAGAACCAGGATCCACCAATCAGGAGAGTTCAGGATCCACCAATCAGCCTCCAGACTCCCCCCTCCCTTTCATCCCTTGCTGGCTCAGAATGCTGGGAATTGTAGTGCAACACATCTAGAGGGAACCAGGTTGGGGAAGGCTGCAGTATAAAATCAGAATACTGTGTATTATTACTTTATACTGAAGACAAGATTAGCTTTCTGAACATTCTTGTTGAAACAAGTAGTTTTTCAGTGACTGCCAAAAACTCAGAAGGCTCGATGCCAGTGGATGCTGGTGGCTCCAACGTCAGTGGGGCGGTTTATCCACTCCGGGTTTTAGTCTGAACTTTAAAGATGGCACCCCATCTATGGAATCAGCTCCCCAAAGAGGTGCACCTGGCACCTACCCTCTATTCTTTCAGGCACCACGTGAAGACCTTTTTATATGCCCAACATTTTAACTGCTGATTTTATCCATTTTATTATCGCTACTGTACCTCTGGATTGAATTTATTTTGGCTGCTTGGTTTTATCATGTTATATTTTTATGTTATTATTGTTGATGCTTTTGTTTTAGGATGATTGCTTTTATTTGTTACTTTGTTTTGTAAACCGCGCAGGGAGCCTTTTGGCTGATGGACAGTGAATAAATTGTGTGTGTGTCTGTGTGTGTGCGTGCGCGAAGCATAACAATGACTTCACTCGAGCCCGTGGTCAACAGCTCCCATATATGTGCCAGCGATGGTCAGTACATATGTCTCGCTGACCCACATGTGTTTCCAAGATATTAAACGCAAGCTGCTCACGATGAACACTCCCAGAGTGACAAAGAAGGAGCTAAACTATAGGATAAAACAGCTTGGCTTTAATTCAAAGACGAGCGAGCGGCTGCTCTAAATCTGTAATTCTGGCTGGCTGTTTACAAGCCAAAGGGATTCTACTGCACGCATTTTATCTGCAGATCGGCAGAAAGTACTGTGTCTCTTTATTTGAAGGTTACATTCAAAACCCACACATTCTTCTACATCCCAGCTATCGCTGATGCTTTGAACTGCCACAGAGACCCCAGGAGTCATACAATAGCCCCTTAGGCTTAGGAAAGGCTCTGCGTGCATAGTGCCTGCAATCACCTGGCGAAGCATTGATCTCTGGCCCCCAAACACATGATTAAGTGTGTAATCCTTATGCATGTTTAGATAGGGGGGGGAAAGTCCTACAACTCCGAGCATTCCCCAGCCAACCTGGCTGACTGGGGAACGCTGGGAGTTGTAGGACATTTTTCTATCTAAGCATGCATAGGATTGTACTCTTATGTCTGGCATTGCCACCTCTTGCCTTCCCCAGATTTTCATGTGTCTGTTGAGAGGTGGTAATATTGGGCTTGACCGCAAGGCCTGAGGGGGAGAGCTGTTGTCTTCATGTCCCGTTTGCAGGCATCCTGGAGACATCTGCCAGCCACAAACAACAGGAGTAGGTGGATCCTTGGTCTGATCCACCATGAGCAGGGCTCTTATTTATTTATTTATTTATTTATTGCATTTATACCCCGCTCTTCAGCCAGAAAAGGCTTACAAGTGGCTTACAAAGATTAATAATAAGACAGTTCCTGCCCTCAGGCTTACAATCTAAAAGACATGACACAAAAGGAAAAGGGATTGGGAGAGGAGGAGGAAGAATGCAAAACTCAGGCACCAGTTCTTAATTAAAAGGTTCTTATAGGTTTTCTTTCTTTTTTTCTTCTTTTGGGGTGGTGGTTGTGGCAGGGAAGGGCAAAACAAGCTCCCTGCAGCTGTTCCTTCTTTGGCCGATATATGGCCAACATCATATACATGACACTCCAAAAACGGATTGCACAACTCATTTACTGATCAATATTTGTATATTTGACTCCAATATTTTATTTCAGTATTTGATGTTTACAGTGTTTAATAACGGATATGGAATGGCTTACAACACTTATGTGCCCCCAGAAATGCATCTCATAATTCATATTGGCGTCAACCTTCTCGTGACATTAAAAGCAACATCCCTTCACAAGCTTGTGACTAATAAACTTGTTTAAGACAAACTTGTTAAGATGCAATTTTAAAAGCCTGCAAGAAACCAAAATGCCAATAAGCACGCAGAGCTACAATTCTGGAACAAAATGCCAAAATTACTACAGCATTTTCAAGGAGAATCAAAGCATATGGTGGTACCATGGAGCATGAATTTACAGCAGCAAAGATGTACACTACAGATTAAAGCTTCATCTGGAAGGATATGCTGCATCCCAGCAGAAAACCAGAGTTAATGCATTTGTTCCTTTCTATTCTAGCAAGCAAAATAATAATTTTGATAGAACCAGGGCTCCCTCTGCTGGTAATACAGTGTTAATACGTATTCCTCCAAATCCCTTAAAAAGAAAACTTGTTTCTCCTGTCAATCCACCCACATCCAAACAATATCCCATTATCTGATTAAAAACCTATCATAAGCTCCCAAATGCCTGGGAGTAGAGGAAGGTCTTAACCTGGTGCTGAAAAGATAACAATTTGGCACCAGGCGGGCCTCGCTGGAGAGATCATTCCAAAATCAGGCCACCACCAAGAAGGCCTTTTCCCTTGTTGCCACCCTCTGAGCCTCCCTCAGAGGATGCACCTGGAGGAGGGCCTTAGACGATGAGCCTAGTGTATGGGTAGGCTCATGCCAGGAGAAGCAGTACCATGTAAGGCATTAGTGGTCAAAACCAGCACCTTGAATCAGGCCTGGAAACATACAGGCAACCAGTGCAAGTGGGCCAGAATGTGTTATATGTTCAGACCTTTATGTGACCTATTTGATGTGAATTCCAATTTTGCTTTGTTTTCAATTGACAAATCTAGAACTTCTCACTTAAGACTTCCAATGATCAAATGTAAAGCATTCATCAGCAACACTGGTTTGTGTTCATGCCCCTTGGCTACTATTTCCTTGTCACAAATGGCTACAGCTTTCCTCTTCCTATTTTTCAGTGCCTAAAGTGGGAGGGGCCAAGAAGAAATGGGGTGTTTTTGAGGAAAATGGGATAGCTTCAAAGTGGAGAAAAAAACAGAAGGGGGAAGCTGCTGTGGTCATCGTGAAAGTCTTGGTCCAAGTGTGCTGTGTTTTCGCACATCACTCAGCTGTTAAATTTCAGCCTGGGCTGAATTATTTAGGGTGCAATCCTATGCATAGACAGAAAAAAAGTTCTTTAACTGGAAAAAAAGGAGTGATAAAACTACCTAAAATAAAACGACTAAAGGGTGCTATCCTATATATGTTTGGCCAGGAAAAAAAGTCCTACAACTCCTAGCATGCCCCAGCCAACATGGCTGACTGGGGCATGCTGGGAGTTGTAGGGCTTTTTTTCCCTTTTCTTTTGTAGGACTTTTTCATGGGACCTTTTCCTGTCTAAACATGCATAGGATTGTGCCCTTAGTCATTTTATTTTAGGTAGTTTTGTCATCCCCCTTTTCCAGTTAAAAGCTGCCCAAAACAGCTTGCTGCTGCTGCTTAATAAAGAACCCCCTCCTCTTATTTTCCTTTTTTAATGAATTAATCACACCAATCAATTAGAGACAGAAAGTGGTAGTGAGCAATCCTGCGAAAGGAGCAAGCAACAACGAAAAGAAGTTTGAGGAACAATGACCAGGACGCATCACTCCTTTAAAAAAGAAAAGTGGTCTGTTTGGCGGCACTCGGCTGGCTCTGGCTGGCTGGGCGCTGCCTGCAGCAACAGTGGCGGGGGGAGGTCTTTCCTCCTCTCTCTTTCTCTCGGCGTTGGACTAGTGGGGTCTGCCTGGCTTATAGCGCCGCGCGCACGCGCAGAGGGCGCCAAGGGGGAGGTCTTTTTCTTCTCGCGCGAAGATGGCGGACGAGGAGCTGGAGACGCTGCGCAAGCAGAGGCTGGCCGAGCTGCAGGCCAAGCATGGGGTGAGGACGGACGGCGCTCTCCCTGCCCACAGCCCATTCGGGCCTGGCTTCTGGGGGGGGCCAATCCCAGGGGCCGTCACCAGCCGCGCTCCCCTTCCTCTCCCGGCGGCGGGGCCCGGCGGCGGCCTTCTCCTCACACTGGTGGGACAGCGACCCTCAGCAAGAGGCCTCATCCTCTCACAGGCAGCCTTCTCCCACGTAGTGCTCCCTCCTGATGTGTTGGGACTTCAGCTCCCAGTATCCGCCAGCCAGCACAGCTGGCTGGGGGATGCTGGGAGCTGAAGTCCCAACACATCAGGAGGGAGCGCTAGGTTGGTTAGGAAAGGCTGCCCTACGGCGTGTGAAGGGCTTGCTTTATTTATTTATTTATTTATTGAAAACGGGGTACTAGTTCTCAGTGAGGTGAGCCAACCCGGCTCTGGGCTGCACCACTTCAGAATTGGGGTGGAGTGTAGGGGGAGGTTGACCCAGTGGAATCCTCCTTCCTGCTAAAATAAAGATCCCTTCCTATGGAAGAATAGCCTAATTTTCTATGGGGAGGGAAAGTGGAGGGGTTTTGTTGGTGGTGGTATGGAGCATTCCATGCTGCATATGAATGTGTTATGTGTCTTCCTCTTCCCACCCCACCCTGGTGGTCTGAAGTAGTACACCCCAGACACAGGTTGATTCACCTTAATGAGAACTAGCTGCCAATTACGTATTATTTTTTTAAATTTCGCCAAAGACATGCACAGCTTTCTATAGGGAGGGAGTGCTGTGTGAGGAGGAGCATGCCATTTCAGCACCTGCAGCCTGCTGAATCTGAAGTGGTAGAGCCCAAACACAAGTTGACTACCTCTGTATCCATACCTCTGTGAGAATGGATACCCAGTTGCCTCCCCGACCTCTGAAATCTGGTGTTATAGACCGGAGATAGGTTGACCACCTCAGATCTAGCAGTCAGCCAGTCTTCTCCCTCTTGCATACAATAACAGCAACAGCATTCTTCTCCATAGAAGGCTAGTGCAATACTCAATGGGGAAGTGATTTCTTATTTTTTTACTTTTGGTACCATATCCCTCCCCTTGCAGTCTGAAGTTGTACAGTGCAGATGCTGATTGACGGCTTCAGTGAGAAGAACCCTCTCTCCCTTCAAGTGGTAAAGTTTGGCAATTATAATTCCAGAACCATGCCAAGGAAATGCATCATTTATTTAGTGCATTTTTATCCTGCTCTTCCTCCAAGGAGTTCAAGGCAGCTTACATGGTTCTCACACACACACCACTATTCTCACAACTATTCTGTGAGGGAGGTTAGGCTGAGAGTGCCTGGCTCAAGATCACTCAGCAAGTATGGCTGAGTGGGGATTTGAACCTTGGTCTCCACAGTCATAGTCTAACCTGGCCATGCTGGCTGGGAATTATGAGAAGTGCAGTCCAGCACATCTGGCAATCATCTGGTCAGGGAGGGCTGCTCTAACTGCTACACCCTACTGCCTATTATATGAAGTGTGTGAATAGTGGCTCTATGATTGCCTGCTGTTTGAAAATAGGGGACAGCAGTTGGCAGTCCTAGGGCCAACGGAAGCCCTTGCAAGGGTATTAAAAGAACATAGGAAGCTACCTTATACTGAGTCAGACCCTTGGTCCATCTAGCCCAGTGTTGTCAGCACTGACTGGCAGCAGCTCTCCAGGGTTTCAGGCAGGATTCTTTCCTAGCCATACCTGGAGATCGAACCTGGGACCTTCTGCATGCAAAGCAGGTGCTTTACCAGTGAGCTATGTCCCAAATGTTTTGGCTTCACTGCCATTATCCAGCCCAGTTGCCAACCCAGAGGTGAGGCTGTATGTGTAGAGCAGGAGTGAGCAGAAGATAGATCTCAGGCTGGTTTGCAGTAGATCAGCACATTTCTGACTCCCAGTTGTTTAACAGTAGAAACAACTAAAAGGTGTTTTTGCTTTTGTAATTGGACTGCTCCAACAAAGAAAGCTGATAGGTTGTCAGGGACAAGCAGGCGTGCTACCTGCAGCATGCCCACTTCTTCCAGTTTAGCACTTCTGGGTTGTTTTAAAGCAATGGGTGGTTGTTATGTGCAAAAGCACTACAGTACTGACATGTAAATGGGCTGAGCTTTTTTTACTGCTCTTGCCTGCTGCCTCTGTAGCTGGGTGAAAGTACCTATGAACAACCCATGATTCTGGCTTCACGCATAACCCATGGTTTAAACAACCCACAGTTCACAACCCAACAACAAACCATAGGTTCTCTTCATGGGTTGTTTGTGGGTTTGCATGAAAAAACAACCCACAATTCAACAAACAATGGTTAATTAAGCTATGGTTTCTCGTTCTGTGCAAATCTGCCAATTTGAGGTTAACATTTCATGCATTTGACATGTCCATAAAACTTATGCCAGAATAAATTTGTTAGTCTTTAAGGTGCCACAAGAGCCTTTGTTGTTTTTGCTGCAACAAATTAACATTTATTTATTTATTTGTAGTTCTTTTATATTGCTTAGAATAATAAAATCTCTAAGCAGATTTTGGCTGGTATTCTGGGGATTTCCTTGCTCTGTGGTTGCAAATTATCTACCTTTCCTTCTTGGTTGGTAGATTCTGTATAACCTGAAGCTTGCATACTCTCAAAACCAACAGAAGGTATCCTGTTTTTTAAAAAAATCATACTCATTTTAGCTCTTAGATCAGTTTGTCTAGATCCCTTCTCCCTACCTAGGAGCAATAATAGCTGTGCATTTATGAGCAATTCTGTGTTGAGCAGTCCTGTCCTTGAAGGGCTTGTAAAGTTAAAGGAGCATCAGATCAGACATAATTTAACATTTGAGTTTAGTTACTACTAGTAATAAGAATTCTCACTGTACTGTACTGCTATACTTAATACTACATTGGTTCTTATTTCTAACCTTTCAGGATCCTTCCAGTGAAATTGCACAACAAGAATCAAAACAGAGGTATGGGCTGGCGTTGTTGCATTTCTCACTGAATTAGTGTGGCTTTTTAGAAGCAGGAAAAGATGGGACATCTGTGATCAAATCTCCTGATGGTTTTCCCTTATCTTATAGTGGCGGGGGGGGGGGCTTTGATTTTGATGATAGCACTGGTGTGTTTCCCCAATCTAAATCCCCCCATAGCTGCTCACAAATCTCCTGTTTTATATGTTTTGCGCCAGGAGTCTTTGCATTTGAACCTCTGTTCATGTATAGCTCCAAACACTTTAATTAACTTGAAACATGCTACTTTACTCTGGCCTTCCCCGGATTATGTTTTATTGGACTCAGTTGTGGCTGAAGTTGTTTGTTGAAAGATTTATTTTATGCTGGTGTTTGCTGTTTTTTAGAATGTTTGTAGCCGTTGTTCTTTTTACTATTCTTAATTGTGTTTTTACCATTTTTAATACTGAATCAATTTTTATTATGTGTTTTATTGTTGTATGCTGCCTTGGGAGGGCTCTTGTCCTGAAAGGTGGCCAAGAGATATTTTAAATAAATAGTTATATATATATATTAAAATTAAATACCATTGTAAATTAAATATCATTGAGTGGTTGCCTATTCCTTATAGGGAGCCTCAACACTACCCCACCCCCCAAGAGAAAGCAGCCATCAAGGCTTGCTCTATTCCTCCACTGGGGAGAAATGGTAAATGCAGAAGGGCTTGCTGGACTTGTGCCTCTTTCTCTCGCTCCTTCCCTGCCAGAGAGAGAACACAGCTAGAAGCCACCTGGACCGGATTCTTAATTCTCTGCACATGACCCAGATGAATGGCTTTTTGCCATCCTGCTTATGCTACCTTTTTTTGCCTTTAGAAGAGTATGTACGTGGTAAAAATCTAATAAAGAGTTTTTAATCTTTCTGCATCAAGATTCCACTGCTAAAAAGCATGGGAATTCTATCTTTGGGAGATGCTTGGTACTGAGCCATAAATAATTTGTAGTCTGTTCCTGTAGCTGGATTCTGTTTTCCAGTTAATGATAAAAGAATTTGAGCTTAAATTATGAGCTTCCTGCATAAAGATGGTGTTTTGTGTTAGGGACAGCTTAATGTCTGCTACCCTGATCCAAACGTTTGCCCTGATGAGCATCTATAAATAGGAAACTATCTTGATTTTCTTATTCTTAGAGGGTAATAAAGAAGTTGCAGAATTGCAGTTATAAGATTTAAGAAATTAACATGCTGAAATAATTCAATAGAAGGGGGAAATTGACCAGGATAGCAATTTTAATGGTGGTTTAGGTATGTTGCAGTTTTGATATGCAATTAGGTCCAGTGCTAATTTTAAAAAAACTGATATCATAATTTGGGTTCTATTGAAAAAGACTGAAGCTTTTTGTCATACAAAACAGTGCCCTATTGCAATGTGCTATGTATATTATTAGATCCTTTTGCATCTGTAATTTTCCTGTGTAAAATTATTACCACTTTTATTACAGGGAGACAGAAATGAGAAATAACATTTTGGCTCAAGTTCTGGATCAAGCAGCGCGTGCCAGATGTAAGCATCCATGTTGTCTTCAACTTTGCCCTTCTCGTAATCAAAGTCTTATTTCAACTGTACAGTTAACTACATCGGAAGAAAAGAGGACAGCGCCTTAGGTTGCAATACTGTGTGCACACTTATATGGGACTAATTGAACATAGTAGCTGTTGCTTCTAAATGAACATGCATAGGATTGCACTTTTAGGCAATATTCCCTCACCTCTCTTCCTGTCTATAAATAGATGAGCATTTTGGTACTCTGGCAGGCATTTTATATCTGATTTCTGCTGTTCTATAAAAGGAATTACATCAGCTTTAGTGCTCCTCTGTTTTACTTATTTTCATGATTCTAATCATAGGTGGAAGGCTCAGGCATCCAACCCCTCTCATGCAGGAACTAGAGGAGGGGTCTCCTCCAATTACGCTACCCGCTTCTTTCCACAGCCAACAACTGAGCTAGCCACTGTATATGTTTGATCTGACATATACCTATACAGTCATGCCTTGGATTGAGAGCATAGTTCATTCCGGAACGTGTCATGTAATCCAAAACACTCTTAATCAAAACGAAATCCTTCCCCCCAAAAATTTGAACAGAGATTTTTAATTTATAGCCGTACTACAGGTACTTGTATTGCAAGACGTTGCTGGTAATTTCCAAGTAAAAATAAATAAATAATATTTAAAAATTTGCTTGTCTTGCAAAACGCTCTCAAACCAAGTTACTTGCAATCCAAGGTGTGTGTGTGTGTGTGTGTGTATACACACACACACTGATCCATACTAACTTGATTTTCTAGACGGGGGTCCTAATGGTAACAATCTCAGGAAATTGTGCAGCTATTCTGTCTTTCCTTCCTTGATGGATTTTCAGTGGTAAGAAAAAAGATGGAAGTGGTGGGGAAAACCATGGGTGGGTTAAAAGTGGAAGATGACATTGTATGGACCCTCCCCCCATAAAATTCCGTGAATGAGGTGGTGTCATAAAAGCCTGGTCCGGAAGCATCCTTAGTCCATTGTTTAGCATAGTCTTTAGTGAGGACTGCTATGTTAACAGCTGTTTTGCCAGAATAGTATGTTGATAGCCTCCACTCATACAGGGATATGTTAGGGCTTTAGGGTCTGGAGATGAACTCCTTCAGTAACCTCTAGCTGACCTGTGTGAAAAGGGTGGTCACATGTTCTTCTTTGCACATCTCTGGAACTCTGTTAGGAGGTCCTGGTCCCTGAAGAGCAGCACTTCGAGAATTATGCTGGGCTTTTTCCCATCCTCTGTCATAGCTGTTTAGAGCTTTGTAGTCCACTGGACTTAATTTTATCACTTCGTTAAAGGGAATTATTCCAGGCTGAAATAGTGGTTGTATATGACCCAGATTAGCCAAGCAAGGCCCAGTTTTCCAACTGTAATCAAAGGGTAGGATAGTGACAACATGTGCTCCCAAAATGTTAATGTTGCATTAGAGAATAAAGGAACTGGAGTGTGATTTATAAAAATAATCTTGGTACTCTGCTGTTTGATTTAGAATTGATAACAGGCTATTGCAAATATCTCTGTAATATCTGAACACAATTTTTCCTCAACTAAAAATGAGTGGAATGGAATAAGCAGCAATGAAGGAAAAATATAACCATCCTAATGAGCTGTTGAGGAAAGGAGTATACAGTAATACCTTGGATTGCAAGTAACTTGGACTTAATTTTATCACTTCGTTAAAGGGAATTATTCCAGGCTGAAATAGTGGTTGTATATGACCCAGATTAGCCAAGCAAGACCGTTTTCCAACTGTAATCAAAGGGTAGGATAGTGACAACATGTGCTCCCAAAATGTCACAACCGAACCTTCATGAATTAAATCCTGTTCCCTGCATTGAACTGTTTCAGAGCCTATCTTTGTACATCCTCTGAAGCTCAGTGTAGACATCAGGCCAAATCATGGTTTATACGAATCATTATTTAGAAGCGAAACCATAATTTGAGCTTCCAAAGTTGCTCATATTTTTAAAGTTGCTTGCTTCTTTTTCATTTTCCATCCTGTTAGCTTCATAAATTCAGCCCTGCCGCCAGAATAACAGTAACTTGTCCGTGGTTTGCAAACCCCTTTCAAACCATGGTTTCTGATTCTGGTTTGCTAGCTGATTGCTTCCTTACATTCAGCTTCCTTAACCATGGTTTGGTATGATGTCTGAATTGAGCCTACCTATAAACCATGTTCTTGTGATCATTCACAAAAATGCGAATGTTAATGTTGCATTAGAGAATAAAGGAACTGGAGTGTGATTTATAAAAATAATCTTGGTACTCTGCTGTTTGAGTTAGAATTGATAACAGGCTATTGCAAATACCTCTAATAATCTGAACACAATTTTTCCTCAACTAAAAATGAGTGGAATGGAATAAGCAGCAATGAAGGAAAAATATAACCATCCTAATGAGCTGTTGAGGAAAGGAGTATACAGTAGCAACTTATTTAAAACACCAAGGGTTAATAACTTTGTTCATAAGACCAGGCATATCCTACTAATACATCTTAAATGACAGTAATTAGAAATGCTGTTGCTCTTAGAAAGACTACTCACCAGCATGAAGTTTAGCATGTCTTTTATAATTTTTCAGTCCTGTAGTAATATTTTTTTTAAATCACAAATTACCTGTTTTCCTTTTGCAGTAAGTAACTTAGCACTTGTAAAGCCAGAAAAGGCAAAAGCAGTTGAGAATTATCTTATACAGATGGCAAGATTTGGACAGTTAAGTGGAAAGGTAAGTAGATTCTTTGTCATGGCTTCCTGAAGAAACAAATCTTGGATTGACAATTTCATGGCATATACTGTAGATCTATAGCTAAATGTTCAGAGCCAGTATATCTTTGAGTAACAGAGGCTCCAAGAAGCATCCAGCTGTTGTTTGAAAACAGAATGCTGAATAGATGGATCCTGGTCTGATCCAGCAAGGCAGTTCCTACATATCTTGCAAAAAAGACTGGTCTATAAGCTTTTAAACATTACACTGCAATGAGACTAATCCTTTAGCCATCTCTACAGTAGTTTCCAGATAACTCTCCCTTTGGCTTTAAAACCAAAAGCAAATTGATTATAAACTCTTTATATATGAGATAAGAAGGGAGATAGACAAGTATCCACAAATCCACATACCTGGTGAGAAAGATGCCTGGCACCACACAGATCCCTATCCAAGAAGGTTTTATCCCACTGGGATTTCCAAGAAGAAAAGAAACAGCAAGTGAGAGGGATCCCTCCTGTTTCTTACCTTCTTCATACCCTGCATAAATGAGAAGACTTGCCTCTTCGAGTTTGCTATAGGATGCAGGGGAGGGGATTGGTGACAAGTACAAATAGTGGCTGGCTAGCAAACCAAGCAATTAGTAGCTGCTGCTGCTGCTGTTACTACTACTACTGAATTGCTGTGTGATTTTCTCCTTTGCTTTTTGGTTCTGTGTTTCACTGACATCCTGTTTTGGATGAAGGGGTAGCCCATGTATACAATTTGAACTGCTTCTTGTTGCGACTTGAACCTTACTAAAACCAGTTCCAAATAATCTAGAAGGAAACTGTTTTTTTTTAAGCCTCCTATTCTGAGAGGAAAGTGAGAATAAAAGATGCAGGATAAGCTGTTCCATCAAACAGTTCTCTGCATGGGTTTTTAATTTTTTCTTTTTTCTGGCTTCCCAGGTATCAGAACAAGGGTTGATAGAAATACTTGAAAAAGTGAGTCAGCAAACTGACAAGAAAACAACAGTAAAGGTAAGGTATCTTAAAATTAATTAAAGCCTGTTTGTAAGGGCGCAATCCTATGCATGTTTAGATGGAAAGAAGTCTTACAACTCCCAGCATTCCTCCAGCCAGCCATACTGGGAGTTGTAGGATGTTTTCTGTCTAAACATGCATAGGATTGTGCCCTAAATAGTACAAATTGCTGAAAGGTGGGAACCACTTACATCATTTTGTTAGCGATAGAAGTACATATGCACATCCTTTATTGTATGAAGCTGGCAACTTGTACTAGCAGAAAATAACTTAAGGTCACATGGTCATAACCTTCCAGTCCTGGGAAGCTATATATGTGGGGTGTGGTCAGCTAGCAGTTAGTGTGTGTGCTGGGAGGAGCTAGAAGCAGCAGCAGAGAAACAGCAGCGAGAAGCAGAGAAAGAAAGAGAAACTGGCTGGCTGGCTGCATAGGAAATAGGTAGTCTGAAGTTATACTAGAGAACATTGGATTGTTTGTTTGTTTGTTTTATTTTATCATACTTGCTTTTGAATTATAACCACTCTATTAAGTAAAAACCCTAATATTATAAGTAAAGTGCTGTTGTTTACCCTGGAATTTGGAGTGACTTATTCACCACGTCTAGAGCCTACGCCCACGTTACTGGAAGCAGGCAAAGGACTTGATAACCTAGAGAGGGAGAGACTTTGGGAAGAGGCAGAGATCTCCCAAAGGCAGATCAAGGGGTCCCTGCAGTAGCGGAACCTTGACACTCTCTCCCATAGATCACTGCTTAAGACTACTGTTCATACTCCCTGTCATTCTCCTGAGATATAGGACAAAATATATTCCACAAAATAAGTGGAATATATTTTGTGGAATATACTTTTTAAAACCAGCACAGTTTGTATACTGTATTTTCAAACCTAGACACGTCACTTTCTCTGATGAAAAGCATTTGCGGGTCATAAATCTGCAGATGTGACTCTCTGACACAAAGAATGTAGGAAAAACACAAGAATCATTTACAATGTTTACCGTATTTTTCGCTCCATAAGACGCACCGGACCATAAGACGCACTTACTATATGGTACCAAAAAAAATAAAAAAAAATTTAAATCAGCTGTTCCGTGGGGAATCAGCTGAGAGGCGGGGATTCCCTGCCCTGCCCAGGAGTCCTCCGCTCTTCCGGACCAGCAGAGGAAAGTAAAAAAATAAAATAAAAAATAATAATTTTTTTTAATTTTTTTTTAATCAGCTGTTCCACAGGGAATCAGCTGAGAGGTGGGGGCTTCCCCCGCCCTGCCCAGGAGTCCTCCGCTCTCCGGAACCACGAGACTAAGTAAAAATAAAATTGCTGTATAGATAATATTTTTCCCTTACTCAATAACCCACCATTGTCTGAGCTGTTAGATTCCTAGCCACGAAGTAGATGATTATTCGGAAACATGCAACCACCTACCCCTGTGAGGCGGCTGTGTTGAGCCAATGCCTAAAGCTAGGAAGTCCTCGCAAATCTCACCGAACACCCACCTTAAGGCACCAAGTCGATCTGCCGGGGGCCTCCCATCTATAAATAGGAAAAACTGGTACCTAAAGGCTATTTTTTTTTGATCAGGGGTGGGCAACCTAGGCTTCTAGGACAACTTGTTTTACTAGAACCGGTGTTCCCCCACCCAGCGCCAGGAATATGCTGCGCAACATACCTTAAAGACACGATGCCGTGAGCCATAGGCAATCCAGGAAGTTGTTTTTAGTACCAGAAAGGAGCTCACTCATTGGTTCTCCCCCACTCCCAGGCTTATTAGTCCCAATGTTGGACTGGGACCGGGAGATCGGGTTCTAGTCCCCTTGGCCACAAAAAATTCCTGGTACTTTGGGCAGTCATGACGCAGCCTACCACCTAAGGGTTGTTTTATTTACCGGTATTTATTATATTTATACCCCACCTTTTTTCCTGCAAGGAACCCAAGGCGGCTTACATAATCCTCCTCCTCCTCCTCTCCATGTTATCCTCACAACAACCCTGTGAGGTAGGTTAGGCTGAGAGTCAGTGACTGGCCCAAAGTCACCCAGTGAGTTTCATGGCTGAGCGGGGACTAGAACCAGGATCTCCTGAGTCCCAGTATGGAGGAGGAGGAGGACTATGTAAGCCGCCTTGGGTTCCTTGTAGGAAAAAAGGCGTGGTATAAATATAATAAATAAATAAAATAAATAAACTTTTTAAAATTGCTGCTATTGTTGAACATTTGCAAGACAGAAAGCCTTGCTGGTCCTGATCTTCTTCCTGCCTACCCCAGACTTAGACTTTTACTACTTCAGGAAAACAGCCAAGCAATGGGCCATGACTCAGCATGTACAGTAATACCTTGGATTGCAAGTAACTTGGTTTGAGAGCGTTTTGCAAGACAAGCAAATTTTGAAATATTTATTTATTTTTTAACTTTATATACAAGCGACGTCTTGCATTACAAGTACTGTAGTACGGCTTAAATTTAAAATCTCTGTACAAATTTTTTGGGGAGGATTTCGTTTTGATATAAGAGTGTTTTGGATTACAAGCACGTTTCCGGAACGAATTATGCTCTCAATCCAAGGCATGACTGTATTAATTTTAGAATCGGCAGATATGAGACGTGAGTCTTGCAAAGATCCTGGAAGAGGCTTCACACGCCTCTCTCTGCTTGATACTATTCTTACAATGCAAGTAGAGAATTTTAGTTGCTGTAGAAGAAATTCTGATTAATTTTAGCCTCAGACAGTTGTAAAGCTGCTTTCACCTGCAGTGTATTTTTTCCCCTGTAGTTCAACAGAAGAAAAGTATTGGATTCTGATGAGGAAGATTAATTAGTGAAATATGAAGGTGGTGGCCAACTGCGAATCATCTGGAATATGTCAAGGAAAGTATGCTGTATCTGACAGAAGTATAGATGAAAAGTTTACAGTTTTTTTCCCCTGAACATATTTTTTTATATAAATTGAAACCAAATTATCTCTTGTTCTGTATAATAAAATAAAGTGAAATGGTTTTCTTAGATCATTTTTATATTAAAAAGCCTGAGACATGGGCGGGGTTCACTCACTGTCTCTTGGGTGTCAGCTTTCCTTTGACACTCATAGACAAGCACACTCTACTGTTGGCACCTCTAAGTGACATGCTTGTCCTGCATCTACAACCGTAGGTGCATCATAAACCAGCGGGGAGTGAAAGAAACTGCATTGCAAATAGCCACAGGTTTGTCAAAGTTAGTAGAGTTATGTCTGCAGACAAACTGTCTTGGAGAGAGATTTTCATTTGTATATGTAAGCTGTGGAAGGGGGGGGGGGCCCTGCATGCATATGTTTCTGATTTCTTAACCATGGCTAAGGAATTAGGAGCAGCCATGGTGGTATCCCCCCCCCCCCAAGTGCAAATTCTCTCCTCCCTTTTTCTTGATGGCTTTAACTATGGCTAACATGATAACATCTACCAGAATTTGCTGTTAGCCAGGGTTTTGAAAATGACTTCCAAAACATTGGTTGATAGCAATACCTGGTTAGCGTGAGCCATGGTTTAAAAGGATCAGGAGCAGTATGTGTGTGTTACATGTCATGTTAACTTGAGTATTAGAACACTTAAGCGGTTTTGTTGAAATAAAGCTTTTTTGGAACCAAGCAAGAGGGGTTGGTTGGCAAAAATATGGTTCCATGATGCTGTATGATGTGTTGCATTAGAAGAAAGTCTTGGCTAGCACATCATGAAATTGAATTACTGGCTTAAAGTATTATTTTGCTAAGGTGTCGTCGTCGTCCCCCATGCAGTAGCTAGTTAATTGAGAGTGCTTCAATGAGTGGGCATGATAAAGCCCAACAGGAGACTTATGTGCTTAAATTTTCTGCACTGAGCTTAATTATGGCTGGATTGTGTCCTTTAAGTATCAATGCAACAATGCTATATTGACAAAGTTTGATTTTACTCAAGCTGTATATTTTTCAATATACAGTTTTCTAGGCAGCTGCCCAAATCCCATGACCCATCTCACGTGCATGATGCCATTGTAACTTCATGTTGTGCCTTTTTGTTGGCGAATGCTATAAGAAATGTTTGATTTGTACACTGTACGAACATCCTATGTTAGCCAGAATGTAAAAGGAAGAGGGGTTGCCCCTTTTTTGACTTGTGGGGGTGAAGTATATATAGTAGAACTTTGAAGCAGATATTAAAACCTTCCCATAAAGAAAACTGAGTTGTAGTAAGCTATTTTTTGTCAATTCCAGTTGCATGAAAGATCTGTGTTCTTATGTACATTAAAATAGTGAAAATCGATTAAAATTGAAGTCCTATCTGCACCTATATAGGCTGGTGTTCACATTCATACAACTCAATCTGTGTTGCTGAAACTGGAACATGAGCAACAGGCCTAAGCTGTTTAAGCAAGTGCTTTGGTACTCATGACAGAAGTGCCCGTCAACCAAACTCCAAATCATGATTTACTGTAAAAGTCGCACATTAAAAGCATAGATTTATTAATTTTACTATTTCTCTTCCATCATTTGGCACAAGTCCAAGGCACGTAAGAAAATTAGATGAACTCAAGTACTTAGTAGAAAAATATACTAATACTCCTTCAGGAGCACACTAGAGCCCTACCTTTTATACCTTACATCAACGTTCTGTACAGGGAAATCTTGACAGACCATTTGACCATCCAAAATAGGTTATCCAATTAAAAAACACTCAAAATTTTGTTTACAATTATTACATAAAAACAAAATGAATTGAGCAAGGTTATTGTGCTGTTCAAGTGATAATTCAACCCCTTTAAAAAAAAAAAAAAAAAGGAATGTTTACCTAAAGCCAACATCCCATTTCTAAAAGTGCAGAACAGATCAATTTGGAAATGTAAGGGCAACTAAGCTGCTTCTCAAAGTCCCAGCTGACGGAGCTACTCCCTTTAACTAGACTCATTGCATTTAGTGGGATTGCTTGCTTGTGCCATGACTATGTTACTTTAAATTAAACAGGGTCAGGCTATAGCCCAGTGTTCTCCAACCTTGGGTCCCCAGATGTTTTTGGCCTACAACTCCCAGCATGCCCCAGCCAGTTAGAACACTGCTATAGCCTCTATGCAGGAATTTCAGAATCTTGTATGGGATGATTAACGAACTAAGAACATGCTGACTATCAATCTCATTAAGAGAAAATCCTGTTAGTACAGCTTTCTCCTCCGTAAGAAAAAATGTAACATTCATTAAAAGTACTTATGGGCCACATTCCAATAAAATCAATGAAAACTAAATGAACGGTGCGATCTTGCCCCTCTGTGTCAGGCTCAACAATCAGTGTAAATTAGTGGCACAAAAACAAACCACTGCCTTTTCAAGCTAGAATATTTAGGCTTTGGAAGTCCCATAGAAATTCTGCTTCACATACACCCTTTACTGTAGAAACTGATTTGGAGAGTGCAAGACTATAGAAATATGTCTAAATATTTTGACAGCTCAGTATATGTCTTGATCGGGGTTTATTCTTTTTTAATAGATTGAACTTATTGGATTGTGTGGATTTATTTCAGTCTCCAAAAGTGCAAACCACATTGGCAGAAAGAAGCTTCCCCTCTTGTTCCCAAAGCCTTGATTCTAAGCGTCCACTGATTCTCCAGTGCTGAGTGGGAAGAGAGTGATGCTGCCTGGTTCTTAAGTTTGCTACCAACAACCAGATGTCCTTGTCAGTGTTTCTGAAAGCATCGATCATCAGAGCAGCCTTCTAGCGAAGAAACACTTGGATCTCTGGATCTGGATAAATCGCAGATGTCGCTGACCTCTGTGGCTGAAAGGGCCACATTAACAGTATGTCTCCGATGCATTAGTTTACTTTTAAGAGGTGCCACTGCCACGTCAGTGTCATCTTCCATTCTTGTGGGTTCACCTGTGCTGCTGACATCAAGGATCTGGGTTTGGTTTAGATCTAAAGAGTCCACAGGCTTTAGTTTGCTCTTATTGAAGCTCTTAATCGCTAACTGAGAGAGGGAAAAAAGGGTGGGGGAAGTATGAGGTAAGAATTCTTTATTTATCTGGCAGACCTGTAAACCCGAAGCAAACATGGATTCCTAGAGCTGGAGTGGGGCCTGGAGGCAGTCTCGTCCAACCACTGCTCAATGTAGGAAATCCAGAGCTAGAGTGTCCCCCAGCGGATGGCTGTCTAGCCTCTGCCTGAAGACCTCCATTAAGAGAGAGCCCCGCTCAGGTAATTGGTTCCATTGTTGAACTGTTTGTACTTTCAAAACATTTCTCCTAATGGTCAATCATAATTGAACCTCTTGTAACTTAAGCCCATTAGATCTAGTCCTGTCCTCTGTGGCAGTGGAGAGAAAATATTTGCCCCCTCCTGTGTGACAGCTCTTCATGGATTTGAAGAGTGCTATCATGCCCACCCTCAAGTCTTCTCCAGCCTAAAGATAAACAGTTTCCTCATATAACTTGTTCTCTATACCCCTGGCTGTCCATGTTGCCCTCATCTGAACTTGTTCCAGTTTGTCTAAAGCCTTCTCAATGTACCCAGAACAAGGCAAAATACATCTTTCTGAAAATAAAGGGGGAAAGTGATTGATCACTTGAGTACTATACACTTCATATTGCAGAGGCAGTTCCATGTAGCAAGCACATATTATTTGTGTCATGCTCTTCCTCCCAAGAAGCTCAGGATGATCCCTGGTAATGGGGTTATCCCTTTTTATCCTCAAAATAGCCTTGTAAGGTAGGCTAGGCTGAAAGTATACAACTACGTCCAGGGTCACCTGGTGAGCTTCATGGCTAAGTTGGATTTGAAATCAGTTTTCCCTGGTTCTATACTCAATTACATCACATATCCAGCACATAAGCGTAGTCTGAAATGCAGAGCAGGATTTAACACCCATAGAATCTTAGGCAGTCATCTTGCAAGGTTAGGAGTCACATGTTTCCTCATTAAGAAGAAAATCAAGTCCCTGCAGCCAGTATTAGCCACCAGAAGAAGCAAAGAGGTACCTTTCCCGTTTACTCTGGCAGCTTTTCCTGAGCAAATGGCCAGCCTCTTGACAACCTCTCACCGGCCATCAGGAGGAAGGATTCCTGCCTAATCTGCCCAGGGGAAAGCAACTCCCCTGCCCCACACACAAACACACACACCTCTTATTATCCCCCTATTTCTTCCTCTCCATCTCACTTCCTATCCAATATTTCCATGTCAAATCTTTGAAATAAATACTACACATTTAGAAAAAATTAACAATTTAAAAACAAACTCTTCATCTCAAACCTTTCTTCCTACCTGGTGCAGTAACTCATCATCAAAGTTAGGAACGCTTCTATCTCTTGTTATAGTTTTCCGCAAGTCTTTTGATCTAAAAAACACAAAATAAGATGAAAATAAAACCATTATATTTCAGTATCAACACGCTCAAGTACACCAGTGCCTCTGTCAGTCACTAGGGGGCAATATTTCAATAGCAAAAGGCCCCAGATTGTGCCTTCATTCTTAACACTTGACCTTCCTGGGAGATAAATGTCGAGATGCCCTTTGGAGTTTAAGCCTGTAAAGGTCTGAATCTAAGCCATTTAAAATTATCCTCAGCACCATCAGCCATTTCTCTACCAGTCTATATTAGGGGTGGCCAACCTGCATATCCTCACAGGATACTCTGTTCTCCCCACGCTGGTTGAGAGGTTTCATAGATTTCATAGATCTATAGAGTTGGAAGGAGCCTACAAGGCCATCGAGTCCAACCCCCTGCTCAATGCAGGAAACTAGAGGAGGGGGTCTCCCATCCAAGTAACAACCAGGCTTGACCCTGCTTAGCTTTCCACACTCAGACAGCCTAAGCCACAGGCCTGTATGAAAGGATAAATAGTGGTTTTAGCTGCAATTCTAAACACACTAGGTAGTGAGCCCCACTGAAGAGAAGTGGAACTTACTTCCAAGTAAACATGCATAGGACTGTGCTATTAGTAAAGAAAAGTACAAAGAACTGCATTTATTTGCTCATATACCACCATTCTGTCAAGGTGGTTAACAGTCTTAAAAGTATGAAAACAAAAGTTAACAAAATATTTAAAAGCAGAGTTCTGTCAGATGGACTGATGGTCCCTTCTAAGAGCTGGCGGCATGAACTCCCTGGCCTGGGCTTCCTCACTTCTGCCTTTCCCCAGGGAAGGCGAGGGAGGAGCTGCCCTGACAGGCTTTCTCAGGTCAGTGGGGGTCTCTTCAGGAGCTAATGGCACATGGTCCCTAGCCTGGGCTACATGATCTACAGGGAAGTCAGGTTGTGCAGCAAAATAGGAGACAGATTACAAAATGTACAGGCCACCCAACCCCTTGTTTGCAGTACAGGGCTTCCTTCCTCTTTGTCCATGGTTGGAAGACACCCTGCAGATTCTCGCCATACTCCCAACGCTAGAGGCCTGTGCAGGGTTAGCTTTTCTTATCTGCTGCTAACACAAGGGAGGTAAGTATCCTGAAGGTAGTTTTGAGGCTTACTTGTTAAATCGGTTGATTGACTGGACCAGTTGAAGGCGCCGGGCGATGAGATCGTCTGCTATCTCGGGAGACTTAAAACTGACTGCAGGTTTAAGTAACAACAAAAATGGGCATTCTTCAGTAATCGTCCACACAACCCTGAATTAAGAATACAAGCCATCTTAGGGCACAATCCTATGCTTGTTTAGACAGGGGGAAAAAGTCCTACACCTTGCAGCATTCCCCAGCCAGCAGTGCTGGCTGGGGATACCCTCTGAATACAGCCGCTCGGGAACAACGGGGTGGGGTGGGGTGTTGCGGGGTGTTGCGGGGTGTTGCCTTCATGTCCAGCTTGTGGGCTTCCAACCAGCATCTAGCTGGCCGCTATGGGAAGCAGGATGCTGAACTAGGCAGGTCTTTGGTCTGATCCAACAGGGATTTTCTTATGAAGATGAACTCCTTAGCACTGCATGTAGAAACAATAGGTGGAAAAGTGCCCCTTGGAGATCCAATTATACTAGCAAGAATGCTGGATTCTGTCAGTCATTCCCACTCAGGGCAAGAAGCAAAAATATAAACAATTATTTGTGTAGTAAATTGGATGGGACTATAAAAGGAAAGGCAAAGCCTTGTCCATCCCATGTAACATCACCGGATTGTGCGTGTGTTTTTACAGCTTAGAAATAATTAAGGCGCAGGTAATTTCCCTGCTTACACAATAGGTAACATCCCTGCTTACACAATAGGAAGTCCTAGCTTCTCTAAGACTGAGCTAACCCTCAGTATTGGCACAAATACAGTAAATAAGGTTTATCTGCATTAGGCAGAGGGGGAGCGAGTAACAGAGCACCTGCTTTGCCTGAAGAAGGTGCCATATTCAATCCCCGGTGGGAAAGATCCCTGCCTGAGACCCTGTCAGAGGAGTCAATGTTGGGCTAGATCAGGGCTCTCCAAGCCTTGGGTCCCCAGATGTTGCTGGACTATAGCTCCCAGAATCCCTTGCCATTAGCCATGCTGGCTGGGTATGCTGGGAGCTGTAGGCCAGCAACATCTGGGGACCCAAGGTTGGAGAGCCTTGGGTTAGATGGACAAATAGCTTGACTTGGTACAAGGCAGCTTCCTGGGCAGATGATCTGAGGGCCTGTTCCAGTTCTTCAGTTGAGGGGAACTCAGTTTCAGGTTGGGCTGCTATGAAAGGTGCATGCATCATCTAAATGCCAAGAAAGATTGAGTCCCCCCCCCCCACCTTCACAGATATTGCTTCATACACATGTATATTTATGCAGACTTAACTGAATAAAGTAAGGTTCTTTTATTTAAGATTGGGCGACAGCTCCAACGTTAAGTAATCCTAGGTATGAACTCTTGCTTAACATAAAGAAGCATCTTGCTGGATCTGACCAAGGTCCACCTAGTCTAGCTTTATTTGCAAGAATCCCAGCAACCAGCAGGTGTGTAAATGGAGCACTAGAAACTGGCCACTAGTTCAACAGTGGACCATAGTCTACTTTGACCTGTAGCACGGTTGGCCAGACTTCAGGCTTGCAGGGTCTACTTTGTATTTTTACTAGAACCTCAGGGTCTACCAACCAGAGCCAGATGCAAAATGGTGGCTCACTTAGAATTAAGGACCAGGATGCCTCGCATATGCTCAGCCCAAGGGTTCCTTTTCAGTACCAGAACTGAGCTCTCAATCCCTTCACATACAAAGAGTCAAGTCTGGTTTCCCCCTCAAGTTTTCTTCGTTAGAGCAGTCTAATTTAGGTGTGGGGGGAACCCACTTTGTAGTTGTTGCTATGGTTAAACAACTGGGAGTCAGAAACTTGCCTGCCTACTGCAAATCACTGCAAGATCTGTCAATAGACCCTGATCTACCTTCTACCTAGCTCTAGCTGAGAGCTCCCTTCCCTTCTGCTACCAACAGTCACTGCTGAGGCAGTCAGAAGGAGAGGAAGCAGCAGCCCTCCCACTGTAGCCTGTGACCTGTGGAACCTTGCAACTAAGAATCTAGTGCCTGAATTTGCTTTTTTCCTCCTCTTCCTTCCCCAGCTCCTTTCCTTTTGTGTCATGTAAGCCTGCGGGGCAGGGACTAACTTATTTCTCGCCTTTGTAAGCCATCTTGGGAGCCTTTTTGTCCAAGGGGCTGGAGAAAAATAATCAGTACCCACCCCTGCCTTATATAGCATCTGATAATCTAAGTTCTTTCCCCCACTCCTGACACACTCGAGCAGAAAACAGCACATATAGCAAGGCAACGATAGGCAGCAGAGACCCTTTTCGTTTGCCACAGCAACAAAAGAGTTCCCCTGCCCTATCCAGCCACCAGGCTTCTACCTGCTTGTTACAATTGGCCCTGCTCTGTAATTGCTGACATATGTCCAAATCTGGCACTCACTTTTTTTCCTGATCTTCCCAGTTGTGTGAGCTTTGTAGTCTGTCTGTCCTCCCTCCTCTGAGGTTGCTACAGCTTGTAGCAGCTTGAGGATACCTGAATTCTTTAAACAGGGTGAAAGAGAGGGAACAAAGCTGAGAGTTCATTCTCATTTTTAAAAAAGCAACCCTGATTATTAAACCCCCTATTTATGTTATATACATCGCCTGAGTATAATACTTTCAGGCTGAAGTTGGAACCGAACACCCCACATTTAAATCTTTGGTATAGAATGCACATGGGGAGGGCCCAGGGCCCAGTGGTAGAGCACCTGCTTTGCATGCAGAAGCTCCCAGGTTTATTCCCTGGGATCTCCAGGTAGGGCTGGGAAAGACTCCGGCCTGAAACCCAGAAGAACCTCTGGCACTCAGTGTGGACAGTACTGAGCTAGATGGACCAAGGGTCTGACTCGGTATAAGGCAGCTTCTGCTGTTCCTATTTAATTCAGCCCTTTATCTAGAACCACGAGGACTGGAATCTTATTTTATTTTTAGGGGAAGGGCCGTAACCCAGTGGTAGAACATGTACTTTGCATGCAAAAGCTAGTTAGAGCCAGTGTGGCGTAGTGGTGAGAGTGTTGGACTGGGTACTCGGGAGATCCGGGTTCTAGTCCCCTACTCGGCCATGAAACTCACTGGGTGACTTTGGGCCAGTCACTGACTCTCAGCCTCACCTACCTCACAGGGTTGTTGTGAGGATAAAATAGAGAGGAGGAGGAGTATGTAAGCCACCTTGGGTTCCTTGCAGGAAAAAAGGTGGGGTATAAATATAATTAATATAATATAATAATATAATATAATATAATTAGGGCTAGGAAAGAGCCCTGCATTCAAACCTAAGAGCTGCTGCCGGTCAGTGTTGACAATACTGAGCTAGATAGGCTAATGGATTGACTTGATATAAGGCCTATGTTCCTATGTACCAATCTGTGATTGGCTGCCAAGGGTCATGTCAAGGCAGGGGGTGGTTTATTGTCACCCCTGTGCAAGTTCAGAGTACTTGTAGGCATCTGTGATCATCCTAGGAAACAATGTGCCACTTACGGGTTCAGCATAGTCAAGAGGTGTGCACTGTCTGTTGTTCCTAATGTGGACTGATGCTCCATGCTGCAGCAGCAGCTGAACCAAAGTTTCGTAGCTTCCTATCACAGCTCTGTGGAGGGATGTATTGCCTTGGTTATTGGAAAGGTTAACCGAGGCCCCATGCTGGAAAGGGAAAGAAAGGAAGGTAAAAGTATATGCAAAACCGAAGGGAGACAACGTATACAAGCATAACAACAATGGCGGCAAACTAATTGGCAGATCAATCGACTCAAGTTTTAGTTGATTCATCGGGGGGGGCTATTTTAAATCAAGTGGGGTTATTGCAGGAGGGATAAAAAGAAAATCCTGAAGATAGCCTTTTCTGTTAAGAGTGTGCAGTAGCTTTTAAATTGTACATTCTCGCACTTTTTTCAACATCTCAAAAAAAGCAGCAGTAATAAGGGTTTCGCAGCATTTGTTTCATTATTCATTTAGGGCCTGAGGCAGAGGTCTTCCCCCTCTCCTGCTTCCTCTAACTGGGGATTGAATCTAGGACTGTCTACGTGCAAAGCATGTGTTCTACCCTCTGCTACTGAGCTGTGGTCTCTCCCCTCAATCCCCCTTTATTTATTCATTTCCACGTCTCTTCCAAGGAGCACAAGGTGGCACATATATATAGTTCTCCTCCTCCAATCCCAATTCTATCATTGCACCAACTCTATGAGGTTGACTCGGCTGAGTGGGAATGACTGGCTCAAGATCAGCCACTGAGTTTCATGGCTAAATGGTGATTTGGAGCTGAGCCTCTCTAGTCAAAGTCCACACTGGCCCTTGCAAAATGAAATACGTATTTTAAACGTAATGGATTAATAGGCAGATCATACGTCATCTCACATTTTCTACTCTCCCTTTTTGTCCTTCCTGCCCTCTTTCCTCTTGTGTCTTGTCTATACTTATATCGTGAGCCTTTGGCCAGGGACTTGACTATTTTAGCTGCCTGTGTAATACGACTAATAATCAATATATAGATTATTAATCAACAGATTTACAGCCTTAATAACATCCTGTTCCTGAGGAATAAGAATGCCCAATTCATGCTAATAGTTGGAAATATATTTATCAAGCGATCAGCTCATCAACAAATCCCAGTGTGCTTTCCACTGATAAATTACCGCCTGGTTCAGTTGTAACAGGAAACCATGGTTTACCACTAAGTGAATGTGCCTGCAGGAGGACTCACGTGCCCCCTTACTTTCCCCCTATATCACAGTTGCAAGGAGAATTGAAGCTTTTACTTCTGGTTTTAAACAAACCATAGTTCCTTGTGATTTCTGAACTCAGGTAACTGTGTTTGTTTAAACTGGAATCAACAACTTCCAATCCCTTCCTTGAAATCATGAAAGAGGAGGAGGAGGCAGAGGAGTTCTTTACATAGCAGGAAACCATGGTTTCTTATTATGTCTGCACTAGCCTAATGGGTTTAAAGAACTAATGGCACCCTTTACGTATCCAGAAGGTGCCTTCTGGTGTTTTACACTTGGCACCCGAATATTGCCCAAGAAACAAGAAACTAAATTCAAATGCATTCTTGCACAATTGCATGCACAACTGGAAGCCTGAGAACTGCCACATAATATAGCTATTATAGCACCAAGTGCACTGTTGCACAGCTCTTGCACATGTCTTTGCAGAATAGCACTACTGTCTACAGTCATGCCTTGGATTGAGAGCATAATTCGTTCCGGAAACGTGCTTGTAATCCAAAACACTCTTATATCAAAACGAAATCCCCCAAAAAAAATTTGTACAGAGATTTTTAATTTAAGCTGTACTACAGTACTTGTATTGCAAGACGTCGCTTGTATATCAAGTAAAAAAAATTAAATATTTAAAAATTTGCTTGTCTTGCAAAATGCTCTCAAACCAAGTTACTTGCAATCCAAGGTATTACTGTATTTCCCTTCCACTCACAGTTATTGGAGATAAAGCCACCTGGTCATGGGAACACTGGGTTGGATTCAATCTCCAATAGCTGACCTGTAACTGATACTTAATGCAACTAAAGGCATGAATATAGAAGGGAAGAGGTGAGATTTCCCTGCATTTCTTTTATGGCAACTCAGCCTTTTAAACATATTCTCCAAACAGTGAAAACAAGATACAACCATAAGACTATTACTTTAATTTTCAATTGAAAATGCCCAGTGGAAAAAAACTCACCCCATGATTACTGAATATGAAAAATAAATATCAAGGGAAATATCAAGCCATACTCACTTCTAACAAAAAGGTTGCTATCTCTTGATAGCCATTCAAGCAAGCATACATTAAAGGTGTATTTCCATGAATGTCCTTTTTATTTTGTTTAGCATTGCACTCCACCAGACATTTCACTACCTGTTGAAAAAGGAGAAGTGTTAACATTTCAGCTCTGAACAGTTTCAAAGCAGAAAAGAGAATTAAAGGTTTTTAACTCTACACTAGTTATCACGTATTAATTAGTAATGCACTGTGAAACGCAGGCAAATTCACATGCATGGTTTAGATCAGGGGTGGGCAGAAGGCAGGGATGTACGGATTTTGTTAAATCCGTTCCATCTGTGTTTTGGGGATTGTCAGGTGTTTTTCATTCCATCATCCGCTGCTAGGGATGTACGAGAATTTTGTTCCACTTGCACACTTGTTCTGCTAGCGCAAGTGTGAATTTGTGCGAATCTCCCCAAAAGTTTTAAGAACTGTCCGCAAGTCCGCAGAATCCATGTGACTTGGGGGGGAAACCAGTCCGCTGCAGAATCCGCAGATCAGATTAATAGAAATCCGAACTAATTTGCATCTGTTGCTGATTTCTCCGGCATCCTTAGCAGCAGGTAGATCTGGTTTTATTTGTAGATCTTCGGGTGATTTGCAGTAGATCGACAAGGATTTCTGACTCCTAACTGTTTAACAATAGCAGCAGCGAAACGATTCCCCAGCCCTAAATTATATTGCAGAAATGAAGAAAGCTTCAGCTAACCAGGGTGGATTTTTGTGTGGAAGGACTGTGAGCTCCACTTAGTTCTGGTACTCAAAACAAACTCCTGGCTCAGAATTCTTTTAATTCTAAGTGTATGTCTTTTGCCCCAAGTTCTAGTTGGTGGTTCTCAGGATTCTAGTAAAAGATAAAATAGATCTCACAAGCCTGAAGTCTGCCTAACCCTGGTTTAGAACAGAGATTCTCAAACTGTGATCCACAACCCCTACTCAGATGTTCTGCAGAATGGTTGTGGTTGTGGAGCCGTTGAGAATATCTGTACTTGGCTATGCATTTTATTTGTTTTTCCTGATGATGGAGATTGAGGCTGTTTTGACCAGAGCCAGACTGTGGAACAGGCCAACAAGGCCCTGGCCTAGGCCCTGCAATTTTCATAATATGAATTGGTGTAATATACTAACTTTTCCTGACACGTATATCAGTTAAAGGAGCCCTTCTCAGTGGCCTAGCCCAGAGCCCTTGATTTTCATAATATGGTGCTGGTTTCATTGATGTTGGTGCTGAAGAAAAAAAAATGTTTTTAAAATGCGAGTCGTGTAGGTGCTTTGCTTTGAAGAAGAACAACAAAAAGTTTATTCAGTGTTCCTCTGAAACCCCCAGCAATTTTCAAGTGCTTTGTGGACAGAGAAAAAATGGAGAACTTCTAGTTTAGGTATTATCATCACAGATTTAACCTGACTCTATGCCAGCCTTCCCAAAACTGGTACTCTCCAGATGTATTGGACTGCAAGTCCCATCATTCCCAATCTTCAACACATGTGGAGGACCCCAGGGTGTAGGGGAGACTGCTGCAAGCTTTCCCCAACCTGGGACCCTCCCGATCTGTTGGACTTCAATTCTCACCAGCCCCAGCCAGCATGGCCAATGGTCCAAGAATGCACCAAGTTGGAGAAGGCTGTTCTTATGCCATAACAAAGCCTTTGGCCTCTGCCGCTCTGAGCCAGCCAGGTCTAAAACCACCACTAACCACATCACAGCATGGCCACCCATAATGTATGTCCACGTTGATATCTAAGCCGTATGCCAAGGGTGCAGAACCAAGGGCCAAATTTGGCCTGCCTGGGGTCCCCCCAAATGGCCACAACCCTTCCCAAGGCCCCACCCACTTTCTCCCAACTGCCAATCATTTGGTGGGTTCCTGGCTTTTGTACCGTTCCCCCCCCCCCAATTCTAAAAGGTTGAAATGCCTCTTCTGAGGCTAAGTTATAGGCAGTAAGAGCTTTAAGCTACAATATGCTGGTATTTTGGCCCCGCCCCTTTTGCCTTCAGCTCCACCCACTATTGGAATGCAGCCCCCGAGAGCTTTTCCAAAATGGAATTCGGCCCTTGGGTTCAACACCCCTGCCTTAAGCAGCCTTTGCATCAAATCTCTTCATATTCTTCTTTAAAAGACTAAGGATTTGATCGCAGGGTCCTGCTATACCATTTCATGCTTTAAGCTCAGTCGGTTCTTAGGCATTATCTGGTTTTATGAGAGGCACCGAAGCAGTTATTATTATTTCTTTTATTTCTATACTGCCCCATAGCCGAAGCTCTCTGGGCGGTTTACAACGATTCATAAAAACAATAATACACATGATAGAATACAGATAACAATAAAATCACACAATCTCATTACAAAAGTTTAAAAACCAAATTTGAAATGGCAAATAACTGAACAAGTTAATAAACTAAGCTTGCAACTGACATATATTCAGTTTGCAAACTCACGAATATATATATATGGCAGATTAGCACTAGTATGTTAACGGATTAATTCTTTCCCTCCAGGAGGTCTCCATTTTCACTGCATGGTGGCGCTGGATAGCGATCTGCCGCTGCTGCCAATCAGAAAACCCACAGCGCCTGCCAGGTTCAGTGCACGTTAACAGGACAAATCTCTCAAACAAGACTCAAGAAGCCCCCTCATTTTTCCTACTGTGAATTTCCTTCACATTAGTTAAGGGTTTAAATCCTGGTAGTATATAGAAGTCTGGAGATGGGATTTCAAAACCACCCAACAGGCTTGAATTTATTAGCTGAAACATCATTGATAAGGACTTGCAATTTTTTAAAAATATTTTTCAACTGTATTCCTTGCCAACTGTAAGGTTCTTTTTCAACTGTATTCCTTCCTGGCAATTGCAGAAGTCAATTGTCACTGTCCCTCTATAGCTCGTCTGTCCTGTATTGGGAGCTGGGGCGGGGGGGACGGGACGGAGTGAGGGCTATACCACTTCGAACTGCAGCAGGCTAGCAGCTCATGTGGTTGAATGTTCCCTATACAACAACACCTGCATCCAGAAAACTAGCATGTCAGCGGGAGAAGGCTTCTAAGTTTGCCCTCACATCTAGTTTTCCATGTGCAGATAATGATCTTTTGTGTAGAAAAGCATTCAAGAACATAAGCCCACACCTGCACTATGAAGTGATACAGGCCCTCCCATAGAATTGCCACCTTTGGGAAAGCAAGTGCATGAGCCGGAGAAACGGTGGTTCAAATCTTCCCTCAGCATGGAACTCACCAGGATTTAGCCTTAGACAAACCACTATTTTCTCAGTCTCCGCACACATGCATCCCCTTCAATCTGCAATGTCAGGATCATAATGACTGGGGATTGTGGTTTATAACAAACCCTGGTTAGTTTAACAAGCCAGCTTCAGAAACCACTCTGTTGGTTCAGACCATCTACAAAGTCCATTTGTGTTCTGCAGCTCTTCTCTTATCGAAGGCCCAGAGACCTGGTCCTAGCATGACTTTACTCAGCCGCCAACCGCATTTCATTCCCCCTTCCAGCTGTTTGGCTCGCTGGCCTTTCTGAAAAAGAGCCCACTAACCTGGAAGTGACCATTCTGGCAGGCCAGGTGGAGAGGCACTGCACGGTTAGCCTCTCTCGCTCCGATATTGGCTCCGTGCTTCAGTAAGAGGGAGACCAAGTCAGCATGCCCAGTGTAGCGCAGCCATGTGCAGGGGTGTCAAGCCGTCCTGGTTTGTAACGTTCACGCCAAGGCCACTGCTGGGCACTCGGAAGAACTTCTATTGGGAGAATTTGTAAAAAAAATATCTAAAGGAAATCCAGCAGTACAGCATTCTCCATTGACTTGCCCCCCACCCAGCAGAGATCAAACAAGCAGGCAAACATCCCAACAGCTGTTGCCCAGGAATGTGCATCTGGAAACTTCAACATGCTATCGAGCCAATGCTGGGCAAACGCATTTTGTTTACGATCACAGTGGAGATATCGGTGGTAGCCTAAATTGTAGCATGTGTAGTACATTTCTGAGGTGCAGCTGCAAGCTGAGCTACTGAGGGAATGAAATGGGAAGACTGGATTTGGACCCGGCTGACTTCACGTCAAGTCCCATCTCCACCATGGAACACGCTGTGTGGCCTTAGGAGGATCGTGATCACAAAAAAGGGAGAGCTGGAAAGAAGCCAGTGAGTCATTGCATCTGACCCCTATCTTAAAACAAGATGTCTCCCCATTAGGCAAAGGAATGTTTTGATTTAAGGCTAAATGCCTCACTGGCTTCCTTCCAGCTGTCTTTTTGTGTGTGTGGTCAGTGGATGCCTTTTTAGTTTTTCCGTGACAGTCTCCAAAGAAGGAGATGCTGCAATCTTCCTGGGCTACTAGCAGAAATGTTTTCTTAATGGTTACCCTGAATCGACTCATCTGCAGTTTTAAACTCCTTTCTTCCTGTCCTGTGTCTTCAGCGGACATGCATTCTCCGCCTTCTCTTTGGCACCCCTGTAAAGTTCATTTCCGAAGGGGTATCACTTAGGACAGTGAGTTGCCAAGCTTAATTCTCACCGGTTTCAGTGGAAATGGACAGCCCGATCCTATGCACGTCTTTGCAGAAGATCCACTGAGTTCAATGGGACTTACTCCCAGGTAAGTGTGCAGAGGATTGCAGCCTAAGTGCAACTAACTTTAGTCTGGTTCCAACCCTTTACTATTATTAGTAGAAGTAGTAGTAGTAGCATTGGAAGTAGTACTAAGTGCCTTAGGGTGTAATCCTATGCATGTTTAGGCAGAAAAAAAGTCCTGCAACTCCCGGCATTTCCCAGCCAGCATGGATTGCACCCTAAAATTACTTAGGTGCATATAAAAAAATTAAAACAACACAGGAATTGCCCACATGCTTATAATCTAAAAAAATCACTATCATGATTTTTACAAATAATGATGCTTAATATAGGTTAGCAGGAGAAAGAGACAGCTGGGAAGTGAAGAACAGAGGTCTCATTTACTCGCACAGGTACAAAAAACTTGGGAAGACGAGGGCAATCAAAAGCTAGAGCCAGCCACTGAAAGAGAAACGTGAGTCCGGGACATCAAAATCCACCTCCCCTCCTCTCTGCACCGTTGCTCAATCCTTTCAACAGCCTGATTAGCCAGAACAGCAGCTTCATCCCAAAAGGCCATGAACTGTATTAAGGCCAGGGCACATTTAAGAGCTGTATACAATTAATCACAGGCCTCTTCCAAGCAGAGAGGGAGGGAGGGAGGCAGCCAGGGAGAAAAAGAGACCAACCTTTTGAACAGGACCGCATCTCGAGCACTGGCACAAGGGATGGCAGAACTCCAGTTTCTCCATGTTACCCACTTCTTCTGGTTCTTCTAGATCATCCTCCACCCATTCCAAAAGATAACGCACCTGTAACAAACATACGGGTGGGGAGAATTGTCCTTTTGTAATCTGAATCGATGGCCTTATTCCCAATGAGGTGCTAAACCTGTGTCTGGACTGTGCCACTTCTGACTGTGGGGGTGGGAGGAACGCTCCCATGATGGAATGTTTCCTCACAAAAAGAACATTCCCACACATAGAAAAGTAGCATGTCAAGGAGAAGACTAGGATAAAACTTTTCTCCCTGAAAATCTACGTTTTCTACATGAAGGGATTTCACACGCACACACACACCGTAAATGTAAATGGAGGGGCCTCCAAATTATGGGAGCCCCACCTGCAGCCTGAAGTTGTTTAGTTCAGACATAAATGTACCACCACAGAATGAACTAGGCCACAACCTCCTGTTTCTCAGAAAGATAAGATACTGGCAAATTAAACACCATGTGCATGGAGACCTAACAAGCTACCCTCGCGGCATTTTATTTCCTGTAAGTCAAGCAAAAATAAGGGGAAAGATAGTTAAACTGTTCTTGCTGTCAAGACATGTTTTCCCAAGAGCCGTGAAGTAAATTAGAAATGACTTTCCCACACTTAATCGAGACTTTGATGTTCGCCTCTGCACGGGGCCTCTCAAATCCTTTTAGATTGGATTGCTGAAGATTAAAAACAGAGGGCTTTGCGCCAGAATATGTCAACGTGTTTCCTTTGCCGTCACCTTACTTTAAAAATAAATTAAAAAATACCACCATTCTTGAATCAAAGAGACAAAAATGCTGATTCTTGTTTACAAAGAATACCCTAGAGGAGTGGAATACATTTTGCTTGTAAAACTATGGCTTCTTTCCCTCAGCCAGGGTGAGTTTGCTGAGACGAGGTAGAGGATTTCTTCATTAGACATTGCTGCTAAAAAAAAAAAAAAACACCCCTCAAAGCTAGCATACACAGCACTGACTCTAGATTTGGGGGAACCAAAGTTGACCAAGATACTCTCAGTGAGCCCTCTTCCATGAGTATGCCCACCTCCTGCTTGCCACTAATGCCTCCTCTTCTAGGCCAAGCATGCATGGGTAACTTGTGGCCCTCCAGATGTTTGGCTGAGAATTCCCATCAGCCCTAGCCAGCATAGCCAATGGTGAAGGAATGGGAGTTGTAGCCCAAAATATCTGAAGGGCCACAAGTTGTCTGGGTCTAGGCCAGCCTTCCCTAATCTGGTGTTCCCCAGATGTGTTGGACTGCAACACTCATCATTCTGAGCCAGCATGGTGGGAGCTGCAGTCCAACACATCTGGGTGACACCAGGTTACGGAAGGGTTGTCATTGCCAACAGAAGCAGGCTCAACACTCAGCTGTTCACACTAATTGTAGGACAAAGCAAGCCTTCAGGGAGAGGAGCAAAACCAGCAAAACCCAAGAAACTGGAGTCAAAAGAAGGGGGCGAGTTTAGCCCCCCCCCCAATCCCAACAGCAGAGGAGGGATCGCAGCTCAGTGATGGCGATTTGTATGCAGAAGGTCCCAGGTTCAAATCGGTGACTTCTCCAGAAAGAAGGATCACATAGCAGGTGATGGGAAAGAGTATTCCCTGCCTGAGACCTAATCATGGGCTACATGGACACACAGACCTGGTTCACACAACACGACAAGCCAGAGTACGGGTGGAGTTTGAGCTGAGTGTGGGTTGTTGTGTTGTGTGAACCCAGCTGCGCTAACGGACCATGGTTTCTTGACCACAAACAACCTGACAACCCATGGGTTCTCTTAGTGAGCAGTTTCTGGCTAACAAACCATGGTTCACACAACACAACAACCCACGATTCAACCTGTACTCTGGCTTGGCAGGTTGTGTGAAGTGAACCCAGTCATTGCCTGGCCTGGTAGCAGGTAGCTTCCTACGTCTCTATCCTCTCTCTCACTCACATTACTGAGGAGTGGAAGCCAGCCTGACTCTGGGCAGCCCAGCCTCCCCGGAGACGGACGAAAGGGTGGGGACAAGTCTGCATGCTCTACACTGTCTTCTCCCTCAAGGGAGAAATGGCACAGCCTTCCAAACCCTGAGGTTTGAATTGGTGCCTTAGTAAAGTTTAATCACGCTATCCGTTTCCAATGACAATGGATTAACAGAGGATTTTGGTCGAAAGGTTAAATGCATTTTAAAATAGGCGTGTATGTTAAGTATCCCATGAAGCCACTGTAATCTGATCTCCTCAATTAACGTATGTCACTCTGCGACTTCCTTGCACTGCAGAGCCAGAGGTGGTCCAGGAAAACGATCGAGGAGGAGAAGGAGGATGCTTGGTGCAGAAGCTGGCTCCGCAGAACTTTTCAATCTTTAGGGATATATTATGGTTTGTGTTGGAATGGGCATTCTTCTGTTTGTCGAAAGACCGGCTGACCCACCCGGGTGTTAATCTTCCAAAGGATTAGCCTACCTAGCTGGGGTATTGTCTACTCTGACTGGCAGTAGCTCTTCAGACTGTCTCTCTCATTACCTGATACCTGATCCTTTTTGCTGGAGATGCCAAGGACTGAACCTGGGACCTTCTGCACACTAAACATGTCCTCTGCCACTGAGCTGTGGCCCCCATATACTCAGTCAAAGGAGCACTACAAAGCCAGCTGGGGCTGCGATTCTCCAGCTTCTGAAATCCTCAACCACCCATTTTTCTGGGTGCAAGCAGGGATGTGACTATACAGCAATTCCACAGGAGCATGCAGGAAGCACAGAATGTGGAATTGGGTGGAGAATTCAGATTCCTCAAAAACTCATATCTCTCTCTCTCTCAAAAGGAAGCTTCTAGTCCCTATGGCTGTGAAGAGATATTTCAAAGCGTGTTTGGCAATGCCTGGTGAAATTTCAGAAAACAAAGCAATAGCTGAATAAGTTTTCTGGTACGCAGGGGAGCTTCAGTCCCACTCACACCTACTGATAAATGCAAAATAAATTATGCAAAATAAGCAATAGACATAATTTCTATTAATTATTTAACAGAATTAGAACTTGTCTTGGTGCAGAATTTCAATTTTTCTTCTCCCCAAACACTCAGCCCTGGATACATAAACCTAGTTTATAATGTTAACCCATGATTTACCCCACGGTTAACCCATGGTTTGTTGCCCTACCCAGGGTTTATTTGGCAGACAAACAAACTATGGTTTGTTTTCTCGATCCTTGGGTTGTTTGTTTCCCTCCTCCTTCACCCGCTCCCTCCCTGTATCCTAAACGACTCTGCGGCACTGTAGTACTGCTTATTGTTTTTGACCACTCTTGCCTGCCTCCTCTGTAGCCTGGTGAAACAACCCATAAACAACCTACAGTTCTGGGTTTGCACATAATGGCAACCCATGGTTTAAACAACCCAGAGTTCATAACCCAACAACAAACCAGGGATTTCTCTTTCTGGGTTGTTCATGGTTCACAAACCATGGTTTGTTAGTGCAACTGGATTTGCACATCATCACAAACCAGAATTCAACAACCCATGGGTTAAATAAAGCATGGGTTAGCAATATGGGTGAACCAGGTCATACTCTGTATTCACCAAGTAATTGTTGGACAAGGCACCTGACCATTCCAGGTCAGCACTGCGTTTGCAGCATGCTCTTAAAAGCCACACACTCTTGGGTTCATAAAGAGTGTCGCTTTTGCCAAGTGGGCTTTTCCTCCAGAACTCCACACATTGAACAGTAACTAGGCATCTCCTCTCCCTCCCAAAACTCACTCCTTCTGACAGAGTCAGGCTGAATCACAAGAGCAAAGCCTTGCAAAATAAGGAACACGCACAGTGCATCCCACAGACGATTGAGCTTGTGGTTTGTTCTCCCCCGCCTTCTCCCTCAGTCCTCCAGCATGTCCCCCAGGCGCCTCTGCGGCAGAACCCACCCTGCCTCTTTGTCCCGGCCCCTTCCCCACTCCGACTGCTACCCCTTTTTGTTCTTTAAAAAAAAATGGTGCTTTGGGAGTACATAAATGTGTTTGTAACTTTTTAAAATTAGATTCCCCGCGTTCTTTCACAAGTGCACACTTTTGCTTCTCCGGTATATGTAACTGACATGTGGTCAATGTCCTTGTCGTCCGGTCCCCCCCCAATTTGGGATGGAGGAGTACACAGAGCAACTGAGCCTGAGAGTGTTTGGGGAGGGGCCAGGCTGCTCCGTGTTCTCCTCCATCCCAAATGGGGGGGGACAGGGACGGGACAACAGTCCTTGTATGTTGCAGCTGTAAAAGGAGCACCAAAGTGGAGTAGGTACCGTACAAAGAAATTGACGACGAGGCTGCACACGGACCTGATTTGCGCACAGTCGTAAAGGACCAGGGCGGAAATAACAGTGAGAGAGAGGAGGGACCCAGTAGCTCAATTCAGGGGCACTGAAAAGGGGGGGGGGAGGCGAATGGAGTAAGTGCACCAAAAAGGGGGGACGACACAGTATCTCCCCCTTGGCAATGCAATCCTCTTGTTTTTAAGCGTTGAACTGACACTTTTCAGTGTCCCCCACCCTTTCAACACTTCCCCCAAGTCTCCAGCTACTCCAGAAATGGGAGTTATTATTAACTCCTCCTGCCCCTTTTCACAGCTCCTTTTCGGAGCACTTACATGCAGATGCAGAAATTTCCCCTCCATTTCCTTCCCAGCCTTTAAATTTGCAAATTTGCAAATATTGTTGTTGTTTAAAAAAAAAAAAAAAAAACCTTAGAGCAGTGTTCTCCAACCTTGGGTCCCCAGATGTTTTTGGCCTACAATCCCAGCATGCCCCAGCCAGCATAGCTGGCTGGGGCATGCTGGGAGTTGTAGGCCAAAACCATCTGGGGACCCAAGGTTGGAGAACACTGCCTTAGAGGGTGGCTGAACGGGACAGAGCAAATGGGGCACCTGCACCAGCGGTACTTATACACACACACACCCACAGGGTCCCATTCACTCCATCCCATGCAGCCACCTTAGCTATGGGCTGGACATCACACCAATCCATAGCTAAGCGTTCCTTAACTACGGGTTGATGTAATGTCTGACCAGAGCCAGAGGTTTTACAATCCTTCTGTATTATTAAAATAAAAATGAACACCTACATACATCAAACATACAACGGTATGATTTGCCTTACTGCCAACTGCTGTGTGTCACAATTTTAAAACAAAAGAATAAAATTGCTATGGAGGTTTTGCAGTCATCATGGGAGACAGTAAATAATGCAAATTATAGGATGGGAACAGCCAAATTGATACGGCTATATGGGAAGCAAGGTATTGAAAACCAAAACACTCTCAGATACTTTTCATTCCTATAAGCCATTTTAAAAAAGGAAATCTGTGTTTGCTGACAGCGTTAAGCCTGCCATGAATTCTTGTTCAGAGCTGATACGACTATTATAAAACAATGAAGAAACCAAGCCCAGCTCCCTGCTCAGAATCACTTCTCATGAACAATTTTGCTCCTGGATATGAACATCTAAGTACAAAACACAATTATGCTGCATCAGCTATGAAGGGCTGTCAAGGTGCTACCTGTGCCAGGACACCTTGTTCAGCTCCTTAAAGATATCTGCCTCTTTAAGAGCCCCTCCTGTCTCAGGATGCCAATTCTCTGCCTTTTTACCTCCACTTCCCAGAAACGTGGGATTAGGCCTTAGGCGTGGTGTAAAAGACACCCCCAACAACTTGCTGTTAACAATAACTGTTTACTTTAGTAATTATTGGTAAAGTAGATTCACATTAACTTAGGGTAATTACACAAATTGTGTAATTATAATAGTCGTATCAGTTCTGAACAAGAATTCATGGCAGGCTTAACGCTGTCAGCAAACACAGATTTCCTTTTTTTAAAATGGCTTATAGGAATGAAAAGTATCTGAGAGTGTTTTGGTTTTTAATATCTTGCTTCCCATATAGCCGTATCAATTTGGCTGTTCCCATCCTATAATTTGCAAAAAGCAAGTATAATGGAAATAAAAGGAAAAATAACACAAGGTTCTCTAACCTAGCTACACTGTCCCCTGTAAGCTTAGTAGAGATTCCTTTCCCCAGCCTTTCTCTTAGCTGTTCTGCAGTTCTTTAGTGATAGTCAGACTCTATTCTCTATCTGCTTCACTCTCTGCAGCTTCTCTCTCTACGCTACACCCGGCAGCTCCAGATCCACTCTTTATATACACTTCTCCCCACCCAGACCTAGAAGGTTACAATCGTGTGACCTCAAACTGGAGAAATGAAACTTAACTCTATTGGGTGAAAATGAAACTCACAAATGCCCCCCTCCCATCAGGAAATGTGTGGGCCTACAGGCTTCAACTACTAACTCAGGCCTGTGTAGGTGTCATGACCCCCCTCCAGGAATCCTCCTCTGAAGACGAGGATTCACCCAGGGCCCTGGACACTCCTCAGGAGCAGAGTTCAGACCCTGCTGCTCCAGACGGGGCCGACCGGGCAGCTGAAGAGCTGGCAGGCCCCTCTGGCATGACCCGTGGGAGTTCCCCAGCCCGAGAAGAGTCAGAATCAGAGCCGGAGATAGTGCAGGCCCCAACTCCCAGACAAAGGCGGACGATGAAAAGGCAGGAACAGATGCAGGCCCCTCGACGCAGCGTCCGGCTGCAAACCAGGATGTCGGCCTTGTGAGGCTTTTATAATCAGCCTGCTGCTGAGGAGCTGCAGCTGTGGGACGGGCGTGCCCGGCAGCAGGCTGTAGAAAAGCACGCACTCACTAGAGCCTGGGTATTGGGAAACAACGTCTTCGGTGACTCTTGTTCCTGATCCCGGACCCTGCTCCTGAACCTTGCCTTGAACCCTGGACTCTTGGACTTTACTCGGACTGACCCTGACGACGGCTTTGCTTGATCCTTGGACTTTCATAAGAACTTTACTGGCTAAAATCCCCGGACTGTTTGACTACGCTTTTCCCTGTGATTTTCTTATCAGTCGGACATTTTAATCGACTATGAAAGTGCCCCCAATTAATCAGGCAGCAGATTTTATTATATATACATAAACAAGTGAGATCTGCAACAAAATGTTGCAGTGCGGAGTGCTCAGGGCTCCAGCCAACTATGCCCTTTCCCAAGATACTTCATTCCATTCCTCCTTCAATTTTCCATTTCCCCCCTCCAACAGTAAGTCAGTATTCCATTGTTACTGAGCATGCTCAGTCCTGAGAGAATGCCCTGGCTCACACATAACACTAACCCATGGAACGGGGCAGTTGAATTCTGGGTTGTCATGATGTGCAAACCCAGTCGCAATAACAAATCATGGTTTGTTAGCTACAAACAATCTAGAAAGAGAACACCTGGTTTGTTGTTAGGCTGTGAATTCTGGGTTATTTAAACCATGGCTTGTCATTACCTGTGAACCCAGAACCATAGGGTTGTTTTGCCAGGCTAGAGGCAGCAGGCAAGAGTGGTTTTTTAAAAAAGCCCAACACAGCTGCTATATATCCCAATACTACAGTGCCACAAAGTCATTTGGGATACAGAGAGGGAGCAGCTGAAGGAGGAGGGAAACAAACAACCCAGGGATTGAGAAAACAAACCATGGTTTGTTTGATCCTCTGCCAGACAAACCCTGGGTAGGGGAATTTTAGCCCAACACGTCTTGAAGACACCAGATTAGGGAAGGCTGCGCTATATCGCATGCCACAATTGGCACAATCCCACTAGAGCAGTGTTCTCCAACCGTGGGTCCCCAGATGTTTTTGGCCTACAACTCCCAGCATGCCCCAGCCAGCATGTTTTTGGCCTACAACTCCCAGCATGCCCGCATGCTGGGAATTGTAGGCCAAAAACATCTGGGGGACCCAAGGTTGGAGGACACTGCACTAGAGGCTCCCACACTCTTGCAGGGCCTCCAGCACTTCTTGGGGATGGGCCACATCAACACTACCAAGGCAACAAGGCTGTGGCCTAGCCCTTTACATACTTGTGGCATGAAGCCATCACAGAGCTCCTTAAAGGGGCTGCACATGTCATCCAGCCCAGCTGCCGCCATTTTGCTGCCCCTGCCACCCAAGACAACAGGCAGATGAGGAAAGTAGACCTCATCCAGACTGGCCCCGCAAGAGAAGTGAGAACACAATCCTGGACACTCCCTCTATGCAAATACATATCTCTACTTGACCATCATTAATAACTGCATGTTCTTTTCTAAACTGTAGAAATCTCTACCCTATAGTGCCATCGGTACATGTAATTGTAAACACCATCTACAAAGCTTCAATACAGTAGTATGAGGAGATCTTACCATTTCTAAGTCTCCATCAGCAACTGCTCTTAACAGTTTGTCCACCTGTGAAATAAAGCCAGAAAGAAAAGGAAATATTGCATTAGCATAAACTGTAGTACCAGTATTCTCTAAAAATCAAGTGTCTATTTCTGATTTATAGCCTGAGAACTAATTTGGATATCCAGCAGAATCCATGGGAAGCACTCAGGAGGGGTCCTTTATATGAATGGGTACTTCCATAAATTGGCTGTATATACGACCACTGTGATTTGCACGATTGCAGTGGCCTTTGCGGGGAGGGACCATGGCTCAGTGGGTAGCGCACCTGCTTTGCATACAGAAGGTCCCAAGGTCAGTCCCCGGCATCTCCAGGTAGGGTTAGGAAGGAATCCTGCCTGAAACCCTGGAGAGTCGCTGCCACTCCGTGTTGACAACAGTGGGCTAGGTGGACCAACGGTTGCTATGTTTGGAGCTGCTGCCGATACACACAAAATGGCAGCGGCATGTAGAGGCCTTACATGGAGGTGCTGAGTCATATAAATGGCACCTCTGCACAACTGTTTCTTGGATGTGGACCCAGCACTCTGGAGCCAACAGCCAGATGTATGAACTAGCCCAAAGTATTAAAAGAAATGGAAAACCCTCATCAATCTGTGCAATCTGTAAGCTTTGTGCCTTGTTATATTTGCAGTAAAAGTCAAAACTAAACCTCGGTATGTGACACACACGGTGCATAGCAGGCCTCTCAGCCGATACACCAAATCATTATAATCCCAAATTGCGCCTTTTTTCTTTTTTTTTTAAAGGGGAGTTCAGGGAAGCTCAGAGACTAATAGCCATTTAATAGTTGCTCCAAGTAGCCTGGACAATTCCTGCATTCTCCTTACCCCACAAAAATCTATGAGCCAGTGACTGTCATGAAGAGATTATTCAATGACACCTGACATTTATATTTCATTAATAATGCAAATACCACTTATGTACATTAAAAATGTCAAATACATCCTTACATCATCCCCTTGCAGTAGCCCATTGTGCAGTGGCAGGCACAATGAAGCACGGCAACTCCAGCAAACCATTTTCTTACTCAATATAGAAGCAACTGCAACAAATTACAGCAAATGGCAGTGAACTAAAGTTGGATTAAAGAGCAGGGGCCCAAGAGCTTCAGAAGCTGAGAGGTCTAAGCTGCCGGTAATCTTTTTCCCCTGGCTTGAACTACAGATTCAGCCTCTGCAGGGGATAAGTTTGTCCCTTTAAGAACAAGCAAAAGAAGCAATTCTCAATCACTTGTAATCACTGCCTGTATACTCCCCACCCCGCCCCCAATCAGCTCCTATTTTTCTTACATTTTAGTGTATTGCTTTTAAAATGGTTCATCCTTGTATTTTAAATCGTTTTGTATTTCTATTGTTTTATTTTCGTTTGTTTGGAATTGTGGTGGCCTATGGCTTTGAACAAGAATGGTACCTGTACCATTGTTGGGCAGGGTTCATATTTATAGAACAGCAGCACTTGGCTGGATCCGCATGAAGACGAGCTCTTGTGATCTAAGGCAGATCGAACAGCAACAACAGGGAAGGAGCATCAACGTTTGCCGCCTCTCTTGCCCAGTGTTGTCTACTGTGACTGGCACCGGCTGTTCTCCAGGGTCTCAGGCGAGAGGGGTCTTTCCCATCGCTTTCTATCCCTTAAAAAAATAATAAATCTGAAGATTCCAGGGATCGGACCCAGGCTTAGCCTGATCCTCTAACCGAAGTTTCCCCAACCTGGGTCCTCCAGATGTTTTAGACTACATTTGCCCATCAGCCCTGATGACTGGCTATGCTGGCTGGGGCTGACGTGTAAGTTATGGTCCAAAACATCTGGAGGTTGCCACACTGGGTAAGGGTGCCATATCCACTGCTGGAGATGCCAGAGATTGAACCTGAGACCTTCTGCAAGGGAAGCATGTGCTTTCCTGCTGAGCTTTGGTCCCTTCCCATACTGCCTCCAGAACTGGAGCTTGCGTATAGCCATCATGACTGGTAGTCATTCATATATTACTTACATCGTGGCACTGTCTACCATAGCAGCTAAGAAATTACGTGTGCCGTTATTTTAAAAGGGGGGGGGGGTGAATTCTTCCAGTATATGCAAACACTCCATCTTGTACATAGGGTTGTGCTTTATCATTTTCTTTAATTTCCTCAGGCTATGTTTAGCCCATGTTCATTGTACTGAAAAAATGATATAAAAATAAAGTTTTTTAAAAAATGCTGTTGAACTCAACTGAATCGCATGAAGAGCAACTATGGCCGACACAGATTTGTAATTATGATATTATAATCTTGATTTTAACTATGATCAGTTTTATGAATATTGTAATGTGTAATACTGATAATACTGGATAATCTGTGTACATAACGTACAAACTTTATGCAACAAAGCCATGTTCGTAGTCCCTGATAGACCTGTTCTACTCCATGAATTTGGCTCATCGCCTTTTTGGAGCCATCTGAGCCATCTGTTGCTTCTACCACATCCTGTAACCCTAAGAGAACGCTCCTAGGGGGTGGGAGAGAATTGGAGGAGGAACCACCACCATTTCCTATGCCCTGCCAGGCTTCTGCCAGTAGGTCAAAAGATGGTGGTGGAATGTTTCCTCCTTTTTCTTTTTTGGTGCAGGATATGTTATTTTTTTTCTTTAACAATTTCCCTCCCATTGATGGTAATGGGAGGGAAATCAACTATGCTAGCTCCAGGGCTGGTGTAGTTCCCCTGCCCCCCGTTCTGGGAGCATGTTGGGGGAACAGGATCCTGAAGTTCCACAGCCTCTCCTGGAACATCCCCTTTTCTCCTGCTCTGATGTCGAGGGAGCACCAGCTGTAGACCTTTCCACATCCTCACGGAGGAGGCTTACAAGGTCAGATCTCCCTCTCCAAGGGTGGGCCTTGCTCCCTGCCCTCAGAGAGGAAGATCTGAAAAATCCTATGGTCACTGGGACAGATTCTGAATGTACAGAATGGCGCAAGTTAGTTACGCCCTGTGTGAAGCAGTATTTCTCGTCTGCCCTGAATCTCCTGCCAATCCGTTTCATTGGGTGAGCCCAAGTTCTAGCATTAGGAGCGAGGGAGAAAACAGGAATAGCACGGACACTCTGGATTTCTCCTGCTCTGCTAATTATCCAGCACTTCATCGGCTTACCTCTTTATAAATAGCTGTGATTTCATCTTGTTTTGCTGTTGGCGCTGAAGACAAAGTGGAGATGGAGGATATTTGGCTGATGGTATCCTCACAACACTGAAGAGACCTGGATGGGGACTGATGGGGCCAGCAAAGAGAAAAAAGCAAAAGGAGGAAGAATTGGGGGCATCACCATTATCACAGTGGCCAATCAGCTGAATATCTTTACGCTAAGGAAGGGATTGCGGCTAGCATACTCAGGGTTACCTGAGACGCACTCTGTCCTCTGTCAAATGTGAGGTAGTTCAGCTCCATTAAAGATAAAATCTGCAGAAAGATCAAATATTCATGAACAAGCAGTTGCGACTACGACTCGAAGGAAATCTACTGATAGGAAGACGACCATGACATGACCGAACAAGATACATTTTATATCAATATCTATATATAAATGCAGATGAGAGAGCGCCCAATTTGTAGCTTTCATCTTTCGTATTGTGCACTTCAGAAATAGAACTGTGACCTTCCTCCATCAAAAGCAAAGGGAAATTATTTTTTCAAGAGGTGCTGGCACTTTGTTTAAAATTTAAGTGCTGGTTAAAAGAAATCAAATGGGAATTAATGTTTTTTAAAACCTCCGAAGAGCACATAAATAAAGAGGACCACAGATTTGAATGCACATTGCATGGCTGTCTCAGAGTTAAAACGGTGACCTTCATCCACCAAAAGGGGATGGAAATTATATTTTTAAGTGCCCTCTTTGTATTCCTTCTTTGCAATTAAGCATCAGTTAAAATTACAGAGGAAATTCATTTTTTAAAAAACAAATTACAAAGAATAGTTAACTAAAAAGTACCTTGGAGTTTAATGCACATTGCACAGGAGTCTCTTTCATTCGGTTTTGGATATCGGGGCTGGCTCCATTCTGTATCAGCACTTCTATGATCCCTTGGTAGCCCCAGCGGGCAGCGATGTGAAGAGGAGTGTCTCCTTTCTCGTTACCAATGTCTAATTTGCAAGAATTGACGTCATAATAGACTAAAGCCTTGACACACTAGAAAGGCAAAATAAAAGCAAAACCCTTTGAAAATATCACACCACCACTAAAGCAATGAAACTAGCAACACTGAAAACTGCCTTCAAACTGAGTCAGACAGGGTAGGTGCCCCCCCCAACAGATGTTTTGGACTACAACTCCCATTATACCCAATCATGTGCCATCCCGCCTGGGGCTTATGGGAGTTGTAGTCCAAAACATCAGGAGGACACCAGGTTGTGTTGTGATCTGTATCACATTCACAAGCTGCAGCACATTGTTTACAACATGGAAGGAACAGAATGGCTGGTAAACAGGTTATGTTTTGTCTCCTATTTCCCGTGTTGGTTCTCATGGGAGCTAAGCCTGGGAAACAGTATGAGCCTGTCACATGGTTTATGCTTTCTGGTGACGTACTGACTTGTTTTTCTGTCTGGACCCATTTTAGAGAGAAGAAGAACTGTTCTCTTTCTTCACTCTTTTCTTCTGACTTTTGCTTGCTGGACTTATGCAACCATGTAACGTCTTTGCTGGGTGGAGTAAAGCCAACCTTGCTCCACTGGAATAAATGCTTGCTATGCATTGTACTCTGCACATGGACTGTAACTAGGAATGTATACTCTGTAGAATATTACTTGCTAAAGTAAATAAACAGGTAGCATAGACCTGTGGAGTTACAGAGTTATTTCTTTGCTACATGGAATCTGCAAATGGGGGAGCTGGCAGCTGGAGTCGGATTACAGGAGCTGGCTGGCTGTTTGCAACCGAAACGCTGCACGCTGCGCAGAGAGAGGGGGGAGAGAAAGATCTGAACTTCTGTGTGTGGATTTATGGGCGTCTACACACGGGAACAGGATTTTTTAATCTCCCTTCTCGCACACACAGAGCTCTGTTGTCATTCCCGCCCCTTCAGGTTGCCCATCCCATTTTCCATCAGTGGGTCTCTAGGGTTTCAGACGGCGATCTTTCCCAGCCTGCCCTGGAAATGCCAGGGGATTGAACCTGGGACCTTTTGCAAGCAAGGAATGTGCATTGCCACTAAGACCACAGTTAATCTGTATATTATACTGCGGCCTTCCCCAACCCAGTGTCTTCCAGATGTGTTAGACCACAACTCCCATCATTCCCAGTCAGCAGGGCCATGCTGGGCATGTCATATTGCATAATATTATACTGCATAATATACATCTGTATGTAATTAACATTTATCAGTCATTTCCATAAACACGGCCGCCCAACAGCCATGGGTGGGAAATCTCCCTCCGCAATGCTCTATCGCAATACCCCCCCCAGAGGAAAGAATGAGTGAACTGTGCCATACCATGATTGTTTGAATGAGGGAATCTCCTTAACCCCGTGATCTGTAACCCCTTCCCCTCCAAGAACAGATGGCCAGGGTGCACATTCAAATAAATATGGTACCACACTGTTACAATCCACAGGGTTAGGAGGTGGGGTTGAGGAAAGTTGTATGCTTGCCCCAAGGGCTCTTCTCAGAAAGGATGGTCACAACAGGCCCAGGTTTCCAGCCTTCAAGGATGCAGGGATGCTCAGAAAATGTGATGCCAAAAAAGGCTAAAGTAGCGGTGGGGAACCTCTGGCCCACGGGCCTGATCCAGCTGGCGGAGGTTCCCCATCGAGCCCACGGAGGCCTGGGCTCCCTCTGTGGGTCCCTCCCCAAGCTCTGCTCCTGGCCTGGAGGCTACTGGCACGTTGGGGAGCAGCTGGACAGAGGAATCCCTCGGTTATATCCCATCACAGGATTGAAGAGAACAAGTGGATTCCCTTTGCTTAGTGTGCTGCTCCACCCATCATCATCCCCAACGGAGGGAAGTGGTTGCGACGACACGGTCCCTTACACTTTAGGACCAGGCGCATAAACCCTTCTCAGGCTAAGCATCAACACTTAAAAACCTGAGGGGAGGGTCAAATGAAACCTTTCCCCTACTAATGAGGGAAAAGATTAATACTGGTTATTAAGAATCTATTTTAAATTTATGATACTTGTGGGTACAAAGGTGTGTGTAGATTTAAAAGTAATGCAGGTTAATAACACCAAGCTGACACGTAGGATTTGGGTAGCAAACAAAATAAAAATAAGTTTATTTTAATTCTCAAAATCTTAGTTCCAGAAAATAACTTTAAACCTCCCTACCCCCAAACACTTTGTAATTAACCTAAGTCCCTATAATTCTAAATACTTTCACTCCTCAGACAAGCACTGATTTCTCTCACAACTCCTGACAGACAAGACACGAATAACCCCACTAACCTAACTCCCAACTCTCCCCACACTCCAAACACTCTCCCATAACACACTCAACACTCAACTAACTCTGACATCACTCAAACACTCCTTATATACTCCTCCCCCCACCCTTTCCAAGACATCACAAACCACACCCACTCGGTTCAACATTCTAGACACATTAAACATACTAATGCAGACATACACCAGGGAACTGAATTGTGGGGTTACGCCACAGCGGTCCCCGACCAAAGCGGCAGCTGGAGAAGCTCCAGCCAGTATTTTGGCCAGAGGGCTTCACTCGGCTCATGTCATCCTCACTGGGGGAAGATGTGGAGTGGGCAAAGCTGTACTCAGGCCAAAGCAGCAGCAAAAGAAGCTCCAATCGGTGCTTTGGTCAGGGACCAATGACATCAGTGAAGTCTGGTCATGCACTGCCCCCATAAGAACAATACGCACTGAAGAAAGCCAGGACTTCAGCTGGTGCTGGGAGAAGCGGCTGCTCCTCCACGCACCAGCCAAATCCCTTTCTCAGTGCTGAAGAGGCACAGAGAAAGGCAGTGCGTGGAGCAATGCTGTCAGTGGGAATGGGAACCCACTGACACCAGCAGGGCGTGGCCATGGCCTCTAACATCACCTGACCCTTGGAGGGCCCAGTGGGGGGTAATCCAGCCCCCCACCCAAAACATGTTCCCCACCCCTGGGCCAAAGGATAAGGAATTTCCTTCCAGGAAAGAAAAATGAAAGCAGAGATTCTAATGAGATTTTAATAAGAACATAAGAAGAGCCATGCTGGATCAGACCAAAGTCCATCTAGTCCAGCATTCTGTTCTCACCATGGCCAACCAGCTGCCCACAGGAAACCCACAAGCAGGACATGAGTGCAATCATCGCCCATTAATAAATATATCATGCACATTAATAAATATAAGAAATAAATAAATAAATAGCACCCTCGCACCCATGTTCCCCAGCAACTGGTGTACCTAGGCATACTGCCTCCGATACTGGAGGTAGCATATAGCCATCAGGAGTAGAAGCCATTGATAGCCTTCTCCTCCATGAATTTGTCCAATCCCCTTTTAAAGCCTCCAAATTGGTGTCCATCGCTACATCTTGTGGAAGTGAATCCCCGAGGTTAAATATTTGGTAGATTATACATATGTCAGGTACTTGTTAAATTTGTTACACACAAGCTACTTACATCCTCATGGCCGTATGTGCAAGCTAAATGCAGAGCTATGTTGCCGTTATTGTCTTGTACTTCGGTACTTGCCTTATAGTGCAGTAAGAGGAGCTGAAAAAGAGGAAAGCAAGCCAAAATGTTTATAAGAAAGGTTGGGGAAATAGGACTCCTACTAATGTGGCTCCTTTAAGTTCCTAAGCGAAATGAAATCTCTTATGCACATCTCCACGGCTTGAAAGCAGCCAAGTGATAATGCTTCTTGTTGGCTTTTTGCTACCACTTTGACCGAGTTCCTGACCCATATGAAAGCTTCTTGTCATGAACTATTTAAAACCCATTTAGAGTTATGGCCAAGCTGCTCAGATATTATATCACTCACTAGATGCTGCAGTACAAAAGAGTACAAAGAAACTCAACGTTTAGCATTCTAGGGGAATGTTGCAGTGCAAAAAAGCATCCTCAAGCTAAATTGATGCTCAGTGTCAGTCTGATGAAGGGTTTCTTTATTCCTGAAGATCATAGTGGCCAGTGGTGCATTACTTTTGGCTGGTTTTGTAATGTCTGAAACCTAATCTGTCGATGTCAAATTGCCTCCTCCACAGGAAACAGTGGAGGATTGTTGCTTCATCGACCAAAATGTTCTGCTAATGCCTTGCTATTTACAGAAACCATGCAGTAGTAGTTCTGAATGACAAGAACAGAGTGAAAGAGAACTTGGGACCAAACGCATTTTCTGGGGCTTGCAGAAAGCAGAGGACACCCATCTCCGTATGACGCCCCCCACTCCTGCTCTTCCACACTTGTTAAGAGCCACTGGAAAGGTCCCTGTTAAAGGTGTTAAAACAGTGACCAAGTGGGATAAGCCCTTCTCGATGGATGCTCCCAGGCTACAGAACTCATACCCCAAAGAGCTGTGCATTGGTGTATCCTGAAAGATTGTTGCTGGGGATGGGAACGTCAGGCGTACCTCTTTCAACAGAAAAGCACTACCTTGTTCCAACACTGCTTGTGTATTTGCACTGCATATTGGAACGTTCATAAAAATCAGGTTGGATCCAGGGACGTACAAGTGGGGCTCTGATGCCTCCGCCTCCTCCTCTTCCCCACTGCAGCCCCTTGTGCTCCTTGAAAAGCCAGGGCTTGGAGATCCTCTGGGACAACCTGGCACCCTCCAGCACGTTGGACTCCAACCCCCATAATCCCCAGGCAGGCTAGGGGATGATGGGAGTTGTGGTTCAACACGTCTGGAGAGTGCCGCGTTAGGGAAGGCTGCTCTGGAATGTTGTGGGATGCGGTAGGGGGTGGCCCTCTAGCTGCATGGGGGAACCGGCGAAAATTAACATCCCCCCTCCTGCATAATGAAGAGGTGCCTTCCACTCTCACAAGATGCTCTTTAGGCCCCAGACACTATCTTTTAGATCAAATCATAGTTTGAATCATCTGCGCTGTAAACTGAAGATCTGGACACCTGATTTGGAATCAAGGCCTTTGGGGTCCCAACAAAGGTAGATCTACTTTTTGTTCTTTAGGTGCAGAAAAGGCCCTTTAGCCAGGAAGACAAAACTAGAAGATGAAGCTAACATCAACAACAACTCTCTTGAATTTTCAAGCATTCAAAGTGCTTCAAGTGCATTATCTAGCTGTAATCCCTACAACAACCCTGAAAGGTAAGTCAGTATTACGAGGATGCAATATTATGCAATATGGCAATAAGGGAGGGATGAGGTTGAAAGAGAGTGGTTTGCTGAAGGCCACCTAATCAGTGCATGGCAGAGACAAGATCTGAACTGGGGATTTCCTGATTCGCAGCTCAATCTCTTCGCCGCTATGCTACATCAGCTCTCGTGGAATAACAGTATAGGCTCAGTGGGAATAACACTGTAGCCTGGAACATTCACCCACCAACCCCGCCCTTAATTGCACGGTACTCAGCATAACTGGCAGACCGAACCTGGTCCGTTGTGTGGTGTCGGCACTTTAAGGGTTACTTAACCGGCACCCAAGTCGTGCCCTGTACACAGCTGTCAAAACCATTACTTTTAGCTACAAGTGATATTGACAAGGAATCCCCTCAGACACAGGGAAGCCCCAAGCTAGTCAGTTTCAAAAGAGTTTAATGGAGCAGAACTAATAGACTACAGGAATTTCACAGTATAAACATAGCAGTCACTACAGATAGGGAAATGGAAGTATTCAATTTGCTTTCTAGGTAGGCTTTGCTCGAATGCAGAATATTACCTGACACCAGAGACTGAATTCTAGCGGAGCGGTTTGCTTTGCCGATCGCCGGGCGCCCTGCCTGGGGTTGGAAGGAACTAGTTGCTTGGCCCTAGCCGGAGCTAGCGACCTGACCCGTGCATGCCTGCACCGTGTTCCCAACAACCCTTGGTCCTTTTGCACGTATCTTTTCTACCCCCCTTCGCCCCCTCCCCACTCCCGATGACCAGTTGGGCTGGGTCCGCCCCACGGGGCGGTGGCGTCTCTTGGTGTTGACACCTCCTGGGTGCCTTGGGGAACTTTGCAGCTCTTTGAGACTGCGCCCCCACCCTCTCCGGAATGTTATGTGCTCTATTGTGCAGATGTGGATTGTACCTCCGTCTGCCCAGAACTGTGTCTCCTATGCCCCGGGTGGGGATTATGCAGCTGGATGGCGAGTGGAACGAGAAAAACAAGTCAGGGTTCAATGTGTCAGGGTGCAATGTGTGCTCAGGCTTTCTCTCCACAATAACTCTTGGAACAACGTATGGAGTAGAAGGAGAAGGCTGACATCAGCAACTGGGAGAACCAGGGTGGCCACTTACGCATCGTCAAAAAAGAGGAAATGCATCACCCCTCCCGCAAAAAGAGGACAGGAGAGTTGCATTTAAAAAATGTATTTATGAATTGCTTACATTAAAATAAATGTAAGTCAGTGGTTCTCTGGCCTGTGGCTCATGCCGGCTCAGCTTGTCTGAGTGTGGAAAGCTAAGCAGGGTCAGGCCTGGTTATTACTTGGATGGGAGACCCCTCCTCTAGTTTCCTGCATTGAGCAAGGAGTTGGACTCGATGGCCTTGTAGGCCCCTTCCAACTCTATGATCCTATGAAACCTTTTTTGCCCCATGCACCCTTTTCACCATATGTCAGAATGTCATTCCCCCCCGCTTTCCAAGATTGTGTGACAATCTGTGTCATACAATAAAGTGTGATGTCCTGTAGATTATGTACAATCTGTAGAATTGTAATTTGTAGAAAGATCAGTATTCCAACCGTTTGAGTCTGTGGTCCCAATTCCCCCCCTGAAATCCCCCCCCGGGGGGGAATTCCCCCCTGGTTGAGAACCCCTGGTCTAAGTGATATACAAAACAATACACTATATGATCATAATAAAATACTGTATGTTATTACTGTGTACTGAAGACAGGATTACCTTTCTGGGAATGCTTGTTGGAACCAAGTACGTTTTTAGTAGAAGAAAACCCAGAAGGGTTGGTGACTGTCTAATTCGTACTGGTAGGGAGTTTCAGAGAGTGGATGCTGTGCTACTAATGGCTTTATTCCAAGCCATCATGGACTGGCTCTCTGGAATCTTAGGCATCATCCATATGCTAATGCAAGGGGAGGAACCTCTTTCAGCCTAAGGGCCGAATTCAATTTCAGAAGGGGGGGGGGCTGCATTGCAGTGGTGGGTGGAGCCAAAGGCAAAATGGGTGGGGCCCCAAATACAAAAAATACCAGCCTATTGTAGCTTAAAGCAATCTTACTGCCAGTGACTAAAGCCTAAGGAGAGGCATGTCCACCTTTTAGAATGGGGAAAAAACTGTGCAGAAGCTGGGAAACCACCAAACTATTGGTGGTTGAGGGAAAGGGGGTGGGGCCACCAGGGAAAGGGGGTGGGGCCACCAGGGAAAGGGGCCGGGGCCTTCTAGGACACCCTGGAGGGCCGGATTTTCCTCCCAGGCATGAGGTTCCCCATCCCCACGTTTAGATCCAAATTTAGAAATAATGTCTGTTAGTTACATAGAGATAAAGTACATCTCTTACCGTTTTGATGGAAACTGTGACCGAGTGACCTGTATGCCTGCCTGCTCGGTCTGCTGTCCCAGTGCTAACTGTGTATGGGCAACTTCAAGGCTCCCCCCCCATCCCTTCTTTAAACCATACTTAGACTTGAGATCCCCTCACGAGTATCCTCTGACAGCCCTTCAAATAAGAGGACTGTCCTTTGTAAAGCAAGACACATGGCCACCCTAGGGACAACCTGTCTTTCTTCATCAGCTTCAACATCCCAGTTCCCTGCCCTCTTCCTTCACAGACTTCACAGTGCTGTCAGAGGAAAGTGAAGTAGCTTTGAAACCTCAGGCCTCAACACTGAAATGTGAAGAATACATTAAAAAAAAATAAAAAAAAATCAGCACTCAACAGCAACCGCTAAAACTAGGCCAGGAATAAGGCTGTATTTCTAGCAGGGTCAGCTCCAGGTCTGAGGGGGACCTAGGCAGTGTGTCTCCTGGTGGGCCCCCTCATCCATCAGTGGGCCCTGGCGGGGTCGCCTGACAGGGGTGGTGGGCGGCAGCAGCACTACTCTGAGCCACACCACACGGCTGGGTCTAGCCGCCATTTTAATTCTCCACAATTCCCTACGGCAATGCTGCCCTGTGAGGAATTAAAATGGGGGCTAGACCCAGCCCACACAGTGCTACTCAGAGAGCCAGGCCAGAAAAAGAATTAAATAGGGGCCCAGAGCAGGCATCAACGGCAGGCTCTACTGGGGCCCCGACAATTGCTGAAAGTTGCCATGTGATGACACTGACCCTGTTTTTCTAACCTGAAGTCTTATAGAAAGTTTAAACCAGATCACAACTGGCTGGATTAGAAGCCTACATGTACCAGTATTCAGTAAAAATTCTGAAAAAGCCATAACTTTGTGTCCGTAACAGAAGGCTAAGCCATTGTGAGATAAGTTTTTTTTTGTTTTTAACCAGTACCGGTAAGTGGTACTAGACTGAAAAGTGCAGAAGTTATTCTCTGGATTATTATTGTTATTTTAATTCAGACTTGTGTAAAACCTTTCATTAACCCTTTGATGCTTACAGTAACATTCTGGTATCCTTTCTGACAGGCAAGGTGAAGCGGTGTTGATCCGTGGTAATCGGTAGCATTGACAACGGCTCCTTTGGAGACTAACAAATCAATTAACAACGCTTGGCCTGTGGAGAAAGGTATGCTCATTAAAATCAAAATGTCGGCGTCTCGCAGCTAGAAAAGGAAGTTTCGTTTTCTGAGTCAAACTGTGAACTTAACCATCCTTTCCTTTCCCCCCCTCGCGCAAGCTGGATGGCAGCTTTCTTGGCATTTGCTCATGATGTTAAATGTCCCTCAATTGACAGCTGATTATTCCGGGCCATTATCTAGCAATAATAAATGAACGAGACTCATCTCTGGAGGGAGCCAAGTAAGAAATGAGTGCAAATGCAAATTGCAGGTACACAGAAGAGTGACCCTATCTTGGGTGAAGAGAGCAGCCTCCCAAATAAGGAACTTGCCTGCACATTCTCCAGTCACTGACCTACATACTATGGGTAGATGCTGCAGTACCAGACTTGATGCTGCAGAAAGGATTAAAGCAGATTTTTGGGAGAGGTTCTCAACACCCATGGGATAGAATTACCGGGTCAAGAAGTCGGAGGAGCCCAAACGTTATCAGGTCCAGTTCCGTGCCAAGTCAAAAGGCAATGGCACACACCCATCACCTCCCCTCCAGAATAACTGAAATAATACAGAGCCATAGCTCAGTGATAGAGGAGGACATGCTTTGCAGGAAGGTCTCAGGTTCAATCCCTGATCTCTCCAGTTAAGGCTGCAAAAAGTCCTGCCTGAAACCCTGGAGAGCCACTGCTGCCAGTCAGTGTCAACAGTATTGGGCTAGATGGACCAATGGCTTGACTCAGTATGAGGCAGCTTCCTATAGTTAAATCAAAAGCCTGTATACTGCAGATGGGTGCACGTGGAGCAAATTATCTCTGTGTTGTACAGTTTGTGCTAGACCAGTGTTCTCCAACCTTGCTGGCTGGGGCATGCTGGGAGTTGTAGGCCAAAAACATCTGGGGACCCAAGGTTGGAGAACACTGTGCTAGACAGATGTTCCAAGTCCATTCCAATCCTATAGTGGAATATTCCAATGGTTTTCTAAATGTGTTCCAGGGAACCCTGTGGGTCATTGGAAGTTTATCAGAGGTACAAAGGAACATAGGAAGCTGCCTTAGATCAGATCAGATTATTTGTCCATTTAGCCCAAAATTGTCTATTCTGACTGGCAGAGGTTCCCCGAGGTCTCAAGCAGATATCTTTCTCCACCGTCTGCTACCTAAGGATTGAGGCCTACACAGGCCTGAGTTAGTTGAAGCCTGTAGGCCCAAACATCTCCTGGTGGGAGGGGGGCATTTGTGAGTTTCATTTTCACCCAATAGAGTTAAGTTTCATTTCTCCAGTTTGAGGTCACACAATTGTAACCTTCTAGGTCTATGGGGAAGGGACAGAAGCTGCAGAGAGTGAAGCAGACAGAGAAACAGGGTTTGGATTTCACTGAAGAATGCAGAACAGCCAGGGCTAGGCTGGAGAAGGAATCTCTTAACTGAGGCTTACAGGTGACAGTGTAGCTAGGTTAGAGAACCTTGCGTTATTTTTCCTTTTATTTCCATTATATTTGCTTTTTGTAATCCTACAGCTCTATTTGTGTAATTACCCTAAGTTAATGTGATTCTACTTTACCAATATTTACTACAGTAAACAGTTATTGTTAAAACAGTAAGTTGTTGGGAGTGTCTTTTACACCATGCCTAAGGACTAATCCCACGTTACTGGGAACAGGAGGTAAAAAGGCAGAGAATTGGCATCCTGATGCAGGAGGGGCTCTTAAAGAGGCAGGTATCTTTAAGGAGCTGATCAAGGTGTCCTGGTACAGGTGGAACCTTGACAGAGGTCTCAAGCAGAGATCTTTCTCCACCGCCTGCTACCTCATCCTTTTGACTAGAGATGTCAGGGATTGAACCTGGGACCACTGAGGCACACCTACTTCCAGCTCAATAGATATGAGCCATTCGGCAGTGGAACAGACTGCCTCGGTGGACTCTCCTTCATTAGAGGCTTTTAAGCAGAGTCTGGATGGTCAAGGATGTTGCAGTGGTGGATTTCCTGCATCAACAAGGGGTTGGACCAGTTGACTTTTGAGGTCACTTCCAACTCTTATGATTCTATGTTACGGAGGTGGGGCGGGGGGTGGGGAGTCACAAAGCTTCTGTTTTCAGCAGTAGTCAAGTCTGCCATGGACCGGCTTATTCAACAAAAACTTTTGTTTCGCGTTTATTGCATGCCACATCTCACTAATAAGGGTTTGTCTAAATCAGCTAACTGATGGAGGTCTAATACTGCTACTGCTTCTTTTAATGATATGTTTTGGCAATGTCCAGTAGTCGCCTCTTTTGGGGTGGAAGTTATAATACAGATAAACTTTGAACTGGAATACTCTCTGATATTTTCTGATGTACACGTTCTCTTAAATTATCTACCTGTTTCTTGGAAGTTAACACACTGGTCAACGCAAATGGATGTTCTGTGCCCTTTTGACACCTGAAAGACTGATACTACCATACTGGAAAGATAAAAGCTCCCCTCCTCTAATGAAACAGTTTGAAAACCTAACGATGCTTTCAATATTTGAGCGGATGACATACAGATGCCACTCTCGAATGGACATATATATGTGGATATTTGGTCTGCCTTTGCTGAAGCTTATGTATAATTGATACATTCAAATTAATGCAGTTATTATGGATATTTACATACGGTACATAATAACTTTTTTTTGTCTTTTTCTTTTCTTTTTTTTTAATTTAGATTTTGTCTTGTTTTGGTGAAATTCACAATAAAAAATAAATTGAATAAGAAAAGTCTCCCATGTATAGTTTCAGCTTCAGACCTTGGAGTTCAGCGTAGGAAGCTGCCTTATAGTAGCCCAGACTATTGCTGCATCTAGCCCAGTCTACTGTCTACTCTGTCTGGCAGTGGTTCTCCAGGGTCTCATGCAGAGGTCTTCCCCATCACCTTCTACCTGATCCTTTTAAGTGGAGATATCTGGGATTGAACCTGGGTCCTCCTGCACGCAAAGCATGTGCTCTGCCACTAAATTCCGGTCCCTCCTCAATCAGAAGGTCATGTTTCCCCAACAGACAGCTTATTTACCATTAACAAGTTTTCCATGCAATATGAAACTGCAAGTGTGTGCTGGGTGCATCGTAAGGCACATGCGCAGTTTAGGTGGGAAGGCCTGGCTACTGCTGTTAGGTGAGTGTTCTCAAAACATATCCCAGGATCCTTTGCAACAAGCAGGGGTTCCATGGCAGACACTTTGGGATCCCTTGGCAAACAAGTGTTTGTTGGGAGTGGGATGTTGGAAAACGACAGGAATACTCCAAGAATGAAGGACTACAGTGCTTACCACATATTGCAGCTATATGAAGTGGAGTGAATCCCTGGTCATCTCTAGAAAATGGTGTAACAATGGAAGGATCATTCAGCTTCCTTAAAATAAAGAAGTAATTATTAGCTAATATAAGAAAAGTGCGATGTGCATATCACACAGTTGCCTTTTCCTGCATCACCAAGAAGGATGGCTACATACGAGCAACTGTAGCATGGTGGCTATGAGGTCGCCAGTTCAAATCTTGCCTTAGCATTGAACTCATTGGCAACTGTTTTCTCAGCCTCAAGTTCCTCTCATCTGCAATATGGGAATAATAATATTGACCAACCTTACGGCGCTGTTGTAAGATTACTGAAATAATGTACACGAGGCACTTACAACAACCTAAACCCTATATATATGCTGCTGCTGCATCATATTATTATTATTATTATTATTATTATTATTATTATTATTATTATTATTATTATTATTCCTGACCATTGGTCATGCTGGCTGGGCCTGATGGGAGCTGTAGTCCAGGACATCTGGAAAGCAATGATGTAGTAGTATCATCATCATCATCATCATCATCATCATCATCATCATCATCGAATGTTTCACAGCCAATAATACATATAAGAACAGAATCCAGCAGGAGCGTCTCAAATGTAAATCCCAATTTGTAAAGAGAGATCACTGTATGCAGGGTGAAGAGCAGCTCTTTAAACATGGGGCCTAGTGTGTGGGAAGCCATTTTGGTTCAGTGCGCTTGTGCCCGAGCACATCATGTTCCCAACTGTCATTACTACCAACCATGCACACGGGATGAAATCATCCCCACCAAATTAGCCTCCAATGTTTCTTTGCTCATACACCTAGACTATCCTGCTTTAAATTAGGGCAAGAGGCCAGAAAAGGTGACCTTCGGGTAGATTCAAGTTATCCAATTCTGTGATTTATTCATTGCTTTTTAAAATCAATCTCTGATAAGCTTACCCAGTTCATTTCCTCTCCCCACAGTACAAACAGCAGGGCCACTCAAAGCCATGCCATTTCATTCATTCTTTTCCCTTTCACTGCAACCCAAATCATATGAATGTTTACTCAGAAGTAAGTCACACAACGTTCAATGAGACATACTCCCAAGTAGGTTTGCACAGGAATGCAAGTTAGTTCTATTGATTCAAAATTTATTTCTTCATTGTCACCACCAGAAAAAGCTTAATTCTTATCAGAGAATCAGGGCATCCATTCTTCAACCAGTTTAGGCTGAAAACAAAACAAAAAAAGGAGGTAGTCTATGAAGGTCAGGCATTATATATCTGTCTCCCAAAAACTATACATGGCTGTTGAACCTTTAAATCCTTGCATTAGATCAGTATCTTTCCTCCCTCCACTCCACTCCTTCTGCCAAAGACTTTCTGAGATTATTCATATGTAACTGCAAAACCATGATTTCCAATACCAAACCATGGTCTGTTGTGATGTCTGAATCAAAGCCACTTGGACAAACTATCATTTGCAAACAGCCACCAAACCATGGTTTGAAGCTGATTTGCATACCATAGTTTGGATAAATTGTGGTTTGACTTTGCATTTGAACCGATAAACCTTGGTTTGGGATGCTGCTCTGCCCTCAGAGGCAGCTGCTTGGGATAACATTCATGGATTCTCAGGGAAGACAGAGGAAGAAGGAAACCATACAAACCATGGCTTACCTGTATGGATGGAACACAAATCGTGGTTTGGAGTATAAACTGTAGTTAGCGCAAACCACAGTTTGGTGTTATGTCTGAATCAACCCACTGCGAACAGAGTCAACTTTTCCTGTATTAGTGCCCAATTAGGTTTTGAAAGATTCTGGAGAGTTTTGAAAATATGGTCCTTACCCAGAAACCAGCTTCTCACATTTGTCACAAAAACAGAGCGGGTGGCACATTTTTTGCACAGTGTCCTTATCGCTATCCCCTTGGCTTAATAAGCGCTCTACTTCTTCCTGGTTGCCTGAAGCAATATGCTGCAAAGGAGGGCAAAAGGTAAGACAGATATTTCTGCAAAATCATAACCAAGCAGACTGAGATGGGTTGGAGGAGAAGGCAACAGAATGGCAGGAATGACTCAGGCTTGATTCACAAATTACAGAAAACATGAATCTGTGTTTCTGCTATGGGTCAGCCTTTATTTTCTGTAAACCTTGAAGATCATTCCTGCATCTGAAAACACACAGTAAACATGCCACTAAATGCTGTGATCAGTTGAGGCTCTCAGGCACTAGTTTGCTGCAGGCCCTAATAAAATCGACTTAAGAAAGCCAGTGTGGCGTAGTGGTTAGAGTGTTGGACTAGGACTCAGGAGATCCAGGTTCTAGTCCCCACTCGGCCAAACTTCCTTCTAGATAAGATACATAACGCTATTCAAAACACAAAAACGGACTGTGGTTTTAGCTGCACATGCATATTAAAGAGCTTTCAGAATGTATTTCTTTATTTGGAAAACACAGAAGCCATCTTTCCATTTACAAGAAGTCTTGAAGCAGAGAACTTTTCCCTTTTAAATCTAAAAATACCATTTAAAACACCAACAGTTAATGGAATCCTAATAAACTGAATCAGCAGCTTTTCTCCACCAGCAGGGAAAAATAAAAACACCGCTCCAACAAACTCTCATCACATTAAAGATTAAACGCTCACCTAAGGAAATGAGTGGGCCTTAATAGCATGCCTATGTGGGCCAAGCTCTAGGACAGCCTTCCCCAACCTGGTGCCCTCCAGATGTTTTGGCCTACAACTCCCATCATCCCTAGCCAGGATAGCCAATGATGAGGGCTGATGGGAGTTGAAGGCCAAAACATCTGAAGGCCACAAGTTGCCTTCCCCTGATGTAGATTGTAAAGAGCTTGAGACACAAAACAGACCCCTGCAAGATCCCATAAAATAGAACAACCATCTCCCAACCTCACTTTCTAGAATCTCACAGCAAGGTAAAAGAATCATTGCAAAGTTGTTCCCCTCCCACCCCACCCCACCCCATACTGCCAATTCAGTGCTTTTTTTCTGGAGAAAAAGGTACCGGAACTCTTGGATTTACATTTCCTCGGGAGTAGGATGGCCGATTACTTGTAATGCAATTAATAGAAGAAAAGGTGCTGGAACTCAGTTCCGGTGAGTTCCACCAGAAAAAAAGCCCTGCTGCCAATCCAGAAAGGTACAACTGATTACTAAAAGCTCCTGAGAGGTCTAGGACAATTGACTGGGTCACACTTCTCTCTCTCTCTCCTGGCAAAAGTCATCAGCCAAGACGATCACAGCCCTAAAATCCACCTGGAAGCCAAACTGAAAGGGGGTTTAGATAATCCACATCAGCCTTCTCCAACCTAAAGTCCTCCAGATGTTTTGGGACTTCAACAATCAGTAGCCCCAGCCAGCATGGCCAAGGATGAGGGCTGACGACAATTTTTCGCATTACCTAGGATTACTTGGGAGCTACCCAGCCACAGTCCACTTGACCAAGAAGGGAAACTGGAAACAGACCTCTACTTCTTCAAATCACAGTATCAAGGGCGAGCTTCTTCAATAGTGATCTTGTTATTTCAAACAAATGGAAAATGTGCCCTCCTTTAAAGAGGTGTTTAAAACAGGCCAACAATTTCTCCCAGCTGTTAACCATTAAAAAAAAAAGGCTCTGAGTGGACATGTCATAGGCTCAGCAGAACCAACTACCCCTTGTAAGTGAAGCATCAATAACTGTAATATCCAATAAAACCTGATCCGAGAAGGAGGTAGTCACCTCTTTTTATTAACTCTAAGATGACAGTGGAGTCACAGAAAGATTAAGAGTGGTTTTTATCAAGGCAGGGGTTCTTCAAAACTGTCACAGTGAGCTAAGGAAGATTCTAAACTTTTTCAGCAAGGAGGAAAAATGTTCAACAGATTTGTCAAACTAACGCAATATTTCATGCGATCCAAACCTGAAACAAGCAGTCTATTGGGGTGGTGGACATCTGAGACAGTAAATCCATTCTTTGTCTTAAGAACAGCTTCTCACTAAATCCTTCAGATTCCTATAAGGGAGGAAAAAGAACCTACCGTCAATCAGAAATATTTAACAAAAAATGTATTTCTGACACTTGTTTTTCTGGCGTAATGAACAACCCAATGTTGTTCATTTTAATACAGCGAACTGGCTTTGAGTATTAAAGTCAGATCAAGAACACAAAGCTTAATACCAGTCTTCTTATTATACCAAAGAATATATTTGCAATATTTTGTTTTATTTATTGAGAAGACTTACGTATACCCAGCCTTTCCATTTTAAAATAATGATGTGTGGAGGCTTCCAAAAATAAAAATCAACATCAATGACAGAAAAAAGTAATTAAGAAAAAAGAATTAAGACCGCATGATGCCATCAATAAAACAACAAAGATGCAATAAAGGAAAGAGCAGGATGATCATGTAATTAAAAGCATGGGCAAATAAAATGGGTTTAATCTGGTGCCAAAACTTTGATAATGTTGAGTTTCTTGGGAAGTGAAGAACTTGGGTGCCACTACAAAGAAGGCCCTGGTCACCACCCAGCTAACCTCTTGTTATTAACCTACCTCAGGTTAATGAGGATAGTTGTTGTGAGGATAAAATGGAGAGGAGGAGAATTATGTAAGCCGCCTTGGGCTCCTTGCAGGAAAAAAGGCAGGGTATAAATAAATTATTATTATATTACTATATAATATAGTCATACATCGACAGTGAAATCCAGCATCATTTGAGCTCCGCAAGTGCCGCGTTTTCTCTATGAAACATAGAGTGTTCGAGGATCGGGATATTTGTAATAAGACCAAAACACTGGTTTATGAAGCCATTGTATTGCCAACTTTATTGTATGCCTGTGAAACATGGACTATCTATAAACGTCACTTCCACCTCCTTGAAAGATTTCATCAACGTTGCCTCCGGAAAATCCTGCGAATTACTTGGGAAGATAGGCGAACAAATGTCAGTGTACTGGAAGAAGCAAAGACTACCAGCATTGAAAAAATGATCCTTCAACGCCAACTTCAGTGGACCGGTCATGTTGTTCGAACGCCTGACTGCCGTCTCCCAAAGCAGTTATTTTATTCCCAACTCAAGGATGGAAAGCGGAATATCGGTGGTCAATATAAGAGGTTTAAAGATGTTCATAAGGCTAATCTAAAAAAATGCAATATAAGCATAAAAAACTGGGAAGCTCTGGCACATGAACGATCTAAATGGAGGTTGGCCTTTCACAAAGGTTCCATGGACTTTGAAGAAGCCCGAGTGCAAGGTGAAAGGGAGAAACGTGCTAAGCGAAAAGCACGTCAAACGAATCCTTCACAGGACCATCTTCCATCTGGTAACCTGTGTCCTCACTGTGGGAAGCTGTGTGGATCTAGAATTGGCCTCCACAGTCACTTACGGACCCATCACTAGAGTCTACACAATCTTCCTTTAGAATTTTCTCCTTTTATCCTGGAAGACAATCTTACTCGGTCACGAGTGATCGCCTGATGATGAGTCATGTTATGGCATAATATATGTTTATATTATCCTGAAATAAACAGAAGAAGCTGTTGACAGTTTCCCATCAGACAACTATTTATTTATTTATTATATTTATGAATCGCCCATCTGGCCAGACATCTGGCCACTCTGAGCGATTTACAATCCAATAAAATACAAGGGACACACACACACAGTATAAAACACAATTAAAAACAGAACAAAACTTAAAAATCCTAACCCACCCCATATTCCCGCCTGAAAAGCCACATTTTTAATGCACGGCGGAAGCTAATCAAGGAAGGGGCATGGCGGAGGTCACTGGGGAGAGAGTTCCATAAATTGGGGGCTGCCACAGAAAAGGCCCTCCTCCTAGTCCCCACCAGCCTGGTTTCTCTGGCTGATGGGACAGGGAGAAGGCCGTCTGTGGCAGATCTTGTTGAGCGGCCTACTTGATGTTGCTGGAGGCGCTCGTTGAGATATATTGGACCGGAGCCATACAGGGTTTTAAAGGTCAACACCAACACCTTGAATTCGGCTCGGCAAACAACTGGTAGCCAGTGCAACTCTTTGAGCACCAGAGTGATGTGATCACGCCGGCGGCAGCCTTTAATCAGGCGAGCGGCTGCATTCTGTACCAGCTGCAACTTCTGAACCGTCTTCCAGGGTAACCCCACATAGAGCGCATTACAGTAGTCTAGGCGAGAGGAGACCAAGGCATGAACCACTGATGGGAGCAGATGATTAGGAAGGTAGGGGTGCAACTGCCGTATCAGATGGAGCTGATATAGTGCCGCCCGGCTCACAGCTGACACCTGAGCCTCCATGGACAGCTGGGAGTCTAGAATGACCCCCAAGCTGCGGACCTGGTCCTTCAGAAAACATCCCACAAATGCTTTAAAATGAGACACACCGGCTCTAAAGGCTAGGGGTCAGCAACAGAAGGTCCTCTCAGTCAAACTGGCCCTATACTGAGTATTTCCTAGCCCTGCAGTTGCCAGCTCAGAGACAAAAGTGGTATGGAAAAAGTGGTGCCTGTAGCAACAGAATTTGCTGGTGGATCATTTTAGGTGGTGGGGATTGAAGTGGGAGGGGCCATAGCACAGTGGTAGAGCACATACTTTGCATGCACGGTCCTAGGTTCAGTTCCCAGCTTCTCCAGGTAGAGCTAGGATAGGAAAGAATCCTGCCTGAAACCCTGGAGAGCTGCTGCCAGTCAGTGACCTGGTTTGCATGTAATGACAACCCAGAGTACGGATTGTTGTTGAATCAGTTCGTTGTTGTTACGTGCTAACCCTGCACTATGGCTTAACTATGGGTTGTTAACCAACAACCCAGAGTTCGCAACCCAACAGCAAACCATGGGTTCTCATCCTGGGTTGTTTGTGGGCACAACCCATAGTTAAACCAAAGTGCAGGGTTCACACGCAACGACAACCCACGATTCAACAACAACCCATACTCTGGATTGTCGTTATGTGCAAACCAGGTCACTGACTGGCAGCAGCTCTCCAGGGTTTCAGGCAGGATTTATTAAACATATTCCTATGTTCCAAAGTGCCAGAGTAGCATCCTGTCATCTGGGACAAGTTGTTCCAGAGGTCTTAGTTGCACTGGGATCTTACGAGCCATTGCTGTCTTACTGTCTTCAGTTTGGTGGTGCAGAAGAGAGACTGAAACCAGCTGCTATACACATTGTCTGGTTATCAGCATCATTTCAAGTTGGAGACAGAGCTAACCTTTGACTTACAGCTCCATGTTCATATTGTCCCTTGCGTTACGTACATAGTTCTGGTCAGCCCATCTCAACAAGTTTCTGGTAGGACAGAAGGAAGCACTCTGAACAATAAATATAATTAAAGATGATGGAACACTTTCTATTCTAGGAAAGAAGAAAATGAACTCAGGACAGGTCGCATCCCAGAAATTTGTGCAGCACCTCCTGGAAAGCCATTTGTGTGAAGTGAGCATCACCACCCACCTTACTTGCACACTACTACAAACACACCCCAAAGCTGATTTGAATGTCAGCTGATAGACTGATGTGTCAGAGTCCTCATGTGAAGACTGTACCACCTCAGATTTAATCAATGTCAAAAATGTGCAGCCAAAACATTACAGCTCAATATTTCTCTTCCCTTGTGGGTAATGCTGTCCCCACAGGGTGGGATTTTCACACTGAGACACCTTCAAATGATTTCTGGTGTAAAATTTGAGCTGGTACAGCTACTTGGCATGGATCATACTATCTCAATGATGCGCGCACACAAACTCCAAATGGAGCAGCAGCAGGGGCGGGACTATGCCTCAGTGTTGGAGCACATGTTCTGCATGCAGAAGGTTCCAAGTTCCATCCACAACACCTCCAGGTAGGGCAGGAAAAAATCCTGCCTAAAACCCTGGAAAGCTACTTCCAGTCTGTGTTGACAAGGTGAATCCAATGGCCTGACTCTGTATAAGGCAGCCTTTTATGTTTCAGTGGTGTGAAGAACAGGTTGGGTGCATACCATGTGCTTTACACAACTTTAAATGTGGGAGTTGATTAATACTGACGCTATTTTATAGCTGTGCCTCATGTGGCTCCAGTACCATTGGGAAGCCAGAATTTATGTTAGCACGTCCAATAGGATCCTTTATACTGATTAGTCCCACCCACATGACTCTGGGTTCCAAATATATAGCCATGGCAGCTTCTGGGATAAAGCCACAGTAACATATAAAGGAGTCATAAGGTGTAATAAGATTGAAGTTTCTTTTCTAGACGCCCTAGCAGAATCAGAAAGGATACAATGAACATAAACTTGTCTGCTGCTCTTGATGTGGTTTTTATAAGGCTGTTCTTACTTTCTGCTGATTTTGTTTTATTGGTAGGATTGTTTTTAATTTTGTTGCAAATTGTATTTTTCTCTTGTAAGCCACCTTGAGTGATTTTATCTTAGAAAGTCAGGATATAAATGCCTAGAATTTTTAAAAAACGAAGTGGCTCTGGGGAGCTAAGGAAAATTAAATTATGCTCTAGGACTAATCAAACATCCTCTCCTTGTAGTAGTGAAGGGATCGCTAACCAACTGTTGCTATTGATGAAGATGTCAAAGCAACTGAAGGCATTACTTTAAAGCTGGGGCCTCCAACATGGTGCCCACAGGCACCAATGCGTTCACCAACACCTCTTTGCCCTGCAAGCTCCCAAAACCTCCTGATTTTTTTTATTTTTTAAGGAGTTTTTAAAATTGAAGTTTTTCTTGACTGGAAGGCTTGTACGCTGCAAAAACAAAGTGCCACCTTCCAGCACCATCTTTATTTGGGTTTCAAAAGGTTTGTTTGTCTTTTGGAGCTCAGATGCAACCTCTATCTTTTCTTTTTGTCTCACCAGTTTGCCAGTTGGGGAAAATGAGTGTTTTGTGACTGACCATGTCCACCACGATAGTCATTTTATGAATGGGAAAGCCGTCCCCCTGCCCATGGCAGTCATTTTGTGAGAGTACCCACAACACTCAAAATTCCAAATGTGCCCACCAACCCAAAAAGGTTGGGAGACACCTGATTTAAGAAAGAGAAGATCAGATTTCCTTTCTTCAGCACCTAAGGTGAACTCTGAACTGCTGAGCAAAGCCAACAACCTAGATCAGCTAACTAGGGTGGCCACGTGTCCTACTTTACAGAGAAAAGTGCTCTACTTAAACACATCCTCTGTTTGAAGGGCTGTCCTATTTAAAAAGGGAAAGAAGGGGACTTGAAGGTGTCCATCATCAATTAGTACCTGAACAGCAGACTGAGCAGGTACACAAGTTGCCTGGTCACAATCTTCCCCACCATGGTGAAATGTATTGCGTTTCTATTTAAAATTATAGTATTTCTAAATGTGCATCTATACATATAAATTAGCAAATACACATTTTCTTGTAAAGCAACGTCCTCTTCTTCAGCCATGTGTAAGTTGCTACCCTACAACCAACCCTCTTTTCCCCCAATCCAGATTAAGGAGACGTGCAGGCATAAGCAAGCTTTCATACTTAATCACTTATTGAAGCAGCAACCATGGGTAATAAATCTGATGTACAAGCCCAGTGTAATATCAAAACATGCATCTAACCATGGTTGCCATCAACCTGCACCACGTTGCTTTCAGTGGGATGTGCATTTCAATGCACATCTTCCATCCCTCTTCTGGTGTGCCTACCAGAATAGGTATTTAGACAAGTAGAAACAGATCAGGGCATACATATGTGAAAGTAACAGTATCAATCAAGCTACCCATGAAGTTTTATGCCCCCAACCATATTCAGGTTTGGATTCAAAGCAGTGGGGGAAGAATGTGTAAGAAACAGGACAAACAGTATTTAACTTGTAGCAGAATCAACCTAGCCCCAATTCTAAAGAGATTTGGGGTAGCAAGAAACCCTGCACATAGTACACTTCCTTATCAAGCTACTATCCATTTTAACTATAAGAAAACATGTTTCCTCAGAGGCCCTAGAAGTCCCCTGAAGACAGGTGTCTCTGGCCTACTACATTTATTCAGTAGGGGCCAGGAACTGCCTGCTCTCACTCCGGCAGAGCTCATAGCCCCAGAGGAAAGGAGACTAAATTGATACCATCAGACCCCACAGGATCCAGGAGGGCTTACAAAACACCACAATAACGGGCAAGGCACTAAATATGGTGGCAGCAGATCCCTGTATCTAAATCCCAATCTGGCCCCATTCATGGAGGCAGCCGAGCTAGGGACACTATAGGCACGGGATGAGAGCCCCTCACCCTGTTTATCGCTTACCCCAGGGTGTGGAAAAAGTGGCCCTCCAGATACTGTTGGATTGCCAGCATAAGCAATGGTGAAGGATGATGCAGTCCAAGAACATCTGGAGGACCACATGCTCCCCATCCCTGGTTACCCAGCATTTTTCTCCCTTCCTAAGCTCAAATAGCACATGAGAGGGACTCCATGGAGGTCTACGGTCCCGTCACTCCCATGATTTATAAGCAATTTGGGCTGACTAGGTTTTAACATGGGTCAAACACTATCATCTCTAATTTGGGCCACAGGAAAATCAGGGAGTCAAGGAGACTCGCACATTCTATTTGCCACAAACATATACTCAGAAGAGGCATTGTTCAAACTCTAGAGTGCTGACCCAGTTTGAATCTTCTGTGAAGAGATGCCATGACAATATTAGAAGATTCTCCTTGTAGGGGAGGCGGCTATGGCAATTATCAAGCCATCTGTATTGAAGCAAAGTTGCCAGCAAGGCAAAGAAATCAAGGTCTTAGTTTTTAAGAGACAAAAGCACAGGTGTGTGTTTTTTAAGCAGCTTTACTTTACAAAGAATTGCACAAGTTTAATCATCCAAGTTCATTGATGCATTTTATTTTACAAAAGGTAGCAAGTTAAGAGTTGTCCAAACATCTCTGCCCTAAACCTTTCCAACAGCAAGCTGAGTAACTGATATTAAAGAGTCTGATCTTCAAACTTCCTTTCAGATGGAAGACTGAAATCTTAACGTGGACTTTACTTCTCGCAACACACTTCCCTTTTGGACACCTTTTTTTTTTTTTAACTTAATATGGCATTGAGATCTAGAGTAAGCAATACTTGTGGTTCACATCTGCATTTTTTTTTTTTTTAAGGGGAAGCCAAGTGCCACATATTTGCTTCAAAGGATTTACCACTGAAGAGCAAAGTGAAAACATGCTGTAAAAGCAATTTAAAAATGGGACAGTTCTTGTGAAGTGTGCCCCGTAGAAGAGCTCCCACCCCCTCTAGCAAGCCTTCCAGATTGAGCTGTTAAGCATCTAAATTCCATTCCTTTGCAGCTGGATCAAGTGCAGAGTTCATTGCGGTATCATGTTCACATCCTTGAGCCACCAGGTCAGATCGGGAGCACCTAGTTTTGGAAGGGTAGAAACTCCAAAATATGTTTTCTTGTCATCAAGTTTGAGGAAGCTATATACTGATTACCGGTAGATGATTTCAGCAGGGTTTCCACACACTTAATACTCTAGATACCCTGCTCCTAGTGCTCTCCCATCCCACTTCCTGGAGAGGTCAACACCTGCTTAGCTTCAGAAATGCTACAGCATCTGCCATTCCCTGCCCATCCAATGGGCCCCCCCAACACATCTCATACGTGAGAACAGATCATCGGACTATTCAGGCCCGGTGTTTGTTTGCTTTTAAATCCATGTCTTTTAGGCTGCTCTCTTCATCCACGTCATAAGCAAGCATCTGGGATTGTTTAGCTTAGGAGAAAGGCAAGTAAGGGGAGACATGATAGAAGTGTACAACAGTATGCCTGGTGAGGGGAAAGTGGATACGGAGACATTTTTCTCCCTCTCTCATAATTCTAGAACCCAATGGGGTCAACCCATGAAGCTGATTGGTGGGAGATCCAGGACAGATAAAAGGAAGGACTTCTTTACACCGTGCATAGATTAAACTATGGAATTCACTTCCACAAGAGGTACTAACTGATGGCCACTAACATGGAGGGCTTTAAAAGGGGAATGGACAAATTCATGGAGGATGGGACTATCAATGGCTACTAGTCCTGAACGGTATATGCTACCTCCACTATCAGAGAAAGTATGCTCATGTACACCACTTGTGGGGGAACATGGGCGGGCAGGTGCTGTAGCACTCATGTCCTGCTTGTAGGCTTCCTGTGGGCAGCTGGTTGGCTACTGTGTGAATGGAATGCTAGACTAGATGGACCCTTGCTCTGATCCCGCATGGCCCTTCTTAACTTAAACATCTTGGCCACACACCTAGCAGTTTCTACATCAATGGACCTGTCTTGCTCACAAGATTTTCCCACTTTGTTTCCATAGAGGAAACACCTGCACATTCCTTCATGTGCACAAGACAGGGCCCCTTGTGCATAGTTGTGAACTGTGGGTTGTTTAAACCATGGGTTGTTATTACGTATGAACCCAGAATTGTGGGTTGTTCCACCAGGCTACAGAGGCAGTGGGCAAGTGGTAAAAAAAAAAAAAAAAAAGCCAGCCTATTTACATGCCGGTACTGCAGTGCCACAAAGGCATTTGGGATACAGAGAGGGGGTGCATGGAAGAGGTAAACCACCAAGGAACAGAAAACAGAAACCATGGTTTGTTCAATCGTCTGCAGAACAAACCCTGGGTAGGGCAATAAACCACGGGTTAGCGAACCAGGACATTACGAACCAGGCCGTTGTTGTGAGCTATGCCTATTGTAATGCAAAGTATTTTGGGGTTATGGCTTGGTCTCGAATGGATAATTAAGACTCATTAGCTTTACAAAAGGTACATAATGTACACAGACACAAACACTGACATACACACAGGTACCTGCATTTCCGGACCCTCGTTGAGGGCATGTCATGATAAGGCTTGCACTTCAAAATTTACTGCTACACCACTGGCTACAATGCATTCTACGAATTGATAATTTATTGCCAGCAGAACTATGAAGATACTGAAACCTAACAATGCTTCCTAACCCCACAAAAGTTGCTGTTATAGGACCACACAGCCCGCCATCCAGCTGAGATGGACAACAAATCTGTAAGAGACGTAACTGTAAAGCATGCAAGAGCATGGGTGTGCGTGCACTTATGTACAGGCATTTCCTGCAGGTTGGACTGTTTTGCTTGGGTTTGCAGTTCACACTTTTTGCTCTTTGAAGGAACAGTAACACAGAAATGTAGAGAGGTTCACGGTTGTGTCCTTTTACCAGCCTCTGGATCAACAACCTAGGACTAGGCTTTTGTTACGGAGCCTTTAAGCAGTGTACACAGGCTGACAGTTGCAAATGAAATATGCATCTCTGAGCTAGCTATTCAGAAAGTGCTCCTCTTACAACATTGCCAAATTGCTGCATGACTTGCAGTTGGCAAGCTATCACACAGAGCCTTTCACACTGGGACATGAGTACCCTTATTTAAATTGACTTACCGTTGGCCTGTCAGAGAGGTTTCCTTGGCGGATGTATTCTATTGCAGCCTCAACCGAAGTCAAGCAGTACCCTAGTTCATCTTTTGCTGAGCTGCAAAACCTGAAGTTTTTTATGTAACTCAGGTTTGCCATCCTAGACAGAGAATAAGATAGTATAAGCCTTCCAAACAGAACTTGAGAAGCAGAGATTATTGGAAGAGGTCACTTATTTCCTTGCCCAATTGACCCCATTTTCCATTCACTAAACACAGAGCCAGAGCTTTTTCAAACACGAGTTTCAATTCTTCACATTGTTGGTTGGGGTATCGAGCTACTAGCAAGTCATTTCAACCCAGCAGACTTCTGGGCTCACCACTTGCAGGGGTAAGAGAAGAGGACAGGGTTGCCCGTTCTGTTTCAGAATGTACACAGTTGATCCCGAGGCTTTTAGATGCTCCAAGACAAAATGCTAGCAATCCACAGTGGTTTTCTGCAGTTTGATCTTGCATATATCCAAGAGCGGGATATATGCTTTGGCCTTTGAGACTAGGCAATTCTCTGCCCCCAGACCCACCAAAAACTGAAATGACTGACTGTCAGTACTTGACTAGCCATTAAAAAGTGTCTGTAGGTTTGTTTGTTTATTTATTACTTATTTATTTAATATATTTATTTATCGCCCATCAGCCCAAAGGCGCCCTGGGCGGTTTACAAGAAAAACAGGATAAAAACAATCTTAAATAAATAAAAAGGTCTTCACCTGGCGCCTGAAGGAATAAAGAGTAGGCGCCAGGTGCACCTCCTTGAGAAGTTGATTCCAGAGATTCAAGCTATTACAACCCTTCCTGGATATTTTTAATATCCAGGCTGTGGAGAAGGGGGGGAAAGGATACGGTCAGAGGTAGCTTGTCATCATAGGGCTGAAAGCAATTTAGCTTTATTTTCTGGCAGGTATGTAACCTAGTAGCACCCCCACCATCAGAAACTGCATTAAGGGTACAGTCCTATACATGTTTAGACAGAGAACAATCCTACAACTCCCAGCATGCCCCAGCCAAACATGCATAGGATTGCACCCTAAGAGACAATAAGACCCTACAGTAGCTCACTCTGAGCTGTATAGCACTCATTTCAAATACCCACTTATTTGCAAAAAGGCACAACACGTGCAGACTCAAGACAGATGGATTAAAAATCAGTACGATGTTATAACTGACGTCCAAGAACATAAGCACATTTGTTAAATGCATGTAATCCCTGGAAATGCCACATGGCTAATGCAGAAGTTCGGCTGCAAGCATCTACATTTTGAGTTTCCATATGCGTTATACCAGAGTAAGGAAACGCCCACGGTCTATTTCGTAACAGATGTTAACGCCCTACGTGTTTTTTCAGATTTGTGGGCAATACGTGTTGCTCAGGGCAAGGAAAGGGATTTAGATAATACCCTTTCTGGACATTTGGTAGCCTGGAGTTAAAATGTAACTGTCCCAGTGTAAAAACCTTAAGACTCATAACATCCAGTTACCGTATTTTTCCGTCTATAAGACGCCCCCATGTATAAGACGCCCCACACTGGGCAGTTTTGCAACCGTGCGGTTCTCTCCTTGGCTTACTTCCGTGTATAAGACGACCCTCAATTTTTAGGCTAGCGATTTTAGGAAAAAGTATAGTCTTATACATGGAAAAATACTGTAGTGCTCTGTTCAGGGCATAAAATAAAACTGCAAGGTTCATGTGCCAGCAAGACCACCACAGCTAGTTTGCAAGATGGATGTTGCCATTCTAGTTAATGGTTTAGTGTTCCATTGGCCCGACACAGGCTTATCAGAAGAGTATAAGAAGAGCCATGCCGGATCAGACCAAGGATCCATCTTGTTCCTGCCATGGGTGCAACAGCACTCTCCTGCCCGTATGCCCCAGCAGCTGGTGTACACAGGCATGCTGCCTCCGATACTGGAGGTAGCATATGGCCAATCAGGACTAGTAAGCCATTGATAGCCTTCTCCCTCCATGAATTTGTCCAATCCCCTTTTCAAGCCCTCCAAATTGGTGGCCATCACTACATCTTGTGGAAGTGAATTCCATAGTTTAATCTATGCACTGTGTGAAGTCCTTCCTTTTATCTGTCCTGAATCTCCAACCAATCAGATTCATGGGATGACCCCATTGGCTTCTAGTATTAGGAGAGAGAGAGAGAGAAATGTCTCCCTGTCCACTTTCTCCACACCATGCATAATTTTGTACACTTCTATCATGTCTCCCCTCACTTGCCTTTTCTCTAAGCCAGTGTTCTCCAACCTTGGGTCCCCAGAGGTTTTTGGCCTACAACTGGGGCATGCTGGGAGTTGTAGGCCAAAAACCTCTGGGGACCCAAGGCTGGAGAACACTGCTCTAAGCCAAACAGTCCCAGCTGCTGTGACCTTTCCTCACAGGGGAATTGCTCCAGCCCCTTGATCATTTCAGTTGCCCCTTTCTGCACTTTTCCCAACTCTATCCTGCTCTGTGATGGCTCTAAACGTATTAGAACATGTGATTTCCTAAGCATGCACAGCTGAAAGTGGAACCAAATACAAGCTTGTCAACAAGTTCAGACCAAAGCCTAAATCACTTGTATAAGTAGAATTCTCTGAAGCAGAGATACATAAGCTACATACCAGTTTGGAATCTCTGTTTTCACAAGGAGGTAAAGCAAGACTGAAAGAAGATCATCTGCACACATGGTCTCCAAGTTAACTGAAGGAGAAAAGAAGTGGGGGAGAAAGATGCATCACATTTCTAAGCTTAAGAATAGTGTCTTAGGGCACAAACCTATGCATGTTCAGACAGAAATAAGTCCTACATCTCTCCCCCCACCCCTGTATAAAACTTTTAAAAACTTTTAATATAAAAGTTTAACATACTGAGTGGCAGGGACCAGCTTGGAGGTATGCTTTTTGTGGGAGAGAAAGGATGCAACAAGCAGTCTTTAAAGAGGCACCTTGGGTGCATGATCTAGACATGTGTACCTTTTTCTAAAGTAGTACTGGCTGAGGATGATGGGAGTTGTGCCCTCCAGAAGTATTGGACTAGCAGGCTGGAGAAGGTTGCATTAGCATCTAACAAAAGAAAATCCCAGCCTAACCACTATCAAGTACAATGGTTAGAGTACCGCCTGTGAATTGCACCTTACATTCCACTCTTTACGAGCTGGGGATCTCTGGAAAAACACTGCATTCTCCCTAGCAAAAGGTGCTTGAAAATGTTTCCTTTGAAAAAGCAAGCTTATATTTTTCTAACTGAAAATAAAGCAAAAGCTCCTGAACATGCCATGTGGGAGGGTGCTTTCAGGAGTCCAGAGAGGCAATATATTGAAATGATTGCTTCATTGCCATGGATACAGACCTCTTTGACTTGGAGACTGCATTATGATTTGTACCACTTTGCGCAGACAGAGGAGCTTCTGTTGTGGGGAGGTGCACTTATTCAGCTGGCCCAGTTCTCTCTTTGCACGTGGTATGTTGAAGCTGCAAGGCATTTGTCAAAAGAAAAAAACCCTAAAAGCTTAGTGTACAACAGACCAAGAAGGTGCAGCAATCTGGGATGCACTGTGTCAAAAGGCATGCGCCCGTTTCAAACCACATAAACTACAAGACTCAGTTCCCCACCCCCAGCATAATCTAGGGTCACCAACTGACCAGAGGAGACTGGCACAGCCTGTTCTAGCACCTTTCACAGCTGCTTTATCCACAGACATCAGCAAGTGACACTCTTCACTGCATGAGAGAAGCACTGCCTGTTAAGATCTCCAAATCAAGCTCCCGTTGGAAGGCACGGCCACAGGGACTGGTTGAAAAGTCAGCCACCCTAGCACAAGTATGTTTCTGAATCAACCGCAAATGTCAAGCTCATACATCCAAAGATCTGTTCCATATGCAAATGAAGCATTACCCTCAAGAACTGGGATTTGCCCACCTGGTGCCCTCCAGATGTTCTGGACAACTCCCACGAGCCCCCAGCCAGCATGGCCAATGGTCAGGGCTACTGGGAGATGTTGCCCAAAACATCTGGAGGGCATCAAGTTGGGGAAGGACTCCAGAGTTACTCTCAGCCCTTCCAGGATAAGTGCTGACTGTAGAGCATCCCTTCTTCCTCTCCTATGTCTCCAGTGAGTGGGCTACAATCCACAACATGCATATTTTTCCTTGGGGTATATAGAACACCAGTTTACAGTGTACAGCAAAATCCACGATTTATCTTAGCAATGGCTACCTTTGCTCTGCTCAAGTTGTTGGCTCTTACCCTCTCATCTCACCCACACACTCAGAAAAAGACCTGATGGGAAAAGCTTTAGAAGAAGGTTGGCACCTCTCAATGCGACACACCTGAATTCGGGCTTGATGCCAAGGTCTTTCTGCTGCAGGTCCTGCAGGCTTCGTGTAATTTTGTTGAAAGCTGCATCCTGGTCAGTGAACACAAAGACAGCCATTTTTAAGATACTGGCAAGAAGTTGCTCTTCTAGCTGCATCTTGAGACATTTTATACTCCATACAATATCCAAGAAAGTGGAATAGTTCTTCCCCAGTGGCCATGCTAGCTGGGAATTATGGGAGTTGCAGCCCAACACATTTGGATGGCACTAGGTTGACGAAGGCTATTCTACGTTCTTGGATTGGCCATGCTGTACTTGGATTGTGCTTGAACCTTATTTGGATTGGCCACTGACCTTGTTGGCTGGGAATTATGGGAGTTGCAGTCCAACCCATTTGGAAGGCACCGAGTTGGGGAAGACTGCTGTAGAACATAGGGATCTATCTTAATGGCTGGTCAGACCATTTGTCCATTTAGCCCAGTATTGCTCTACTCTGCTTAGCTCTCCGCGGTCTCATGCAGAGAACTCCCATCACTTGCTACCTGATCCTTCTAACTCAAGACACCAGCCAGGGATTAAATCTGGGGCCTCCCATATGCAAAGCATATGCTCTACTACTGAGCTATGGGCCCTCCTCATAAGGAAGGAAAGCCACCTGACATGTGTTTGCGCTGGCTAAGGACAATGCTACCTGCTTCAAGACAAACATGCATTCCAATGGGTTTCCTCCAAAATACATCAGAGCAGCGAGCAGAAAGACACTCACGTACATTTCAAAGGAAAAGTCTTTGGGATCCAAGAATACTCCTTCCCAGGTCCCATAATACATGTGCCTTTTACATTTTGTTTTTGGGAAAAGTACAAAACATCTCGAGATATGACCCATGCGCCATTCTAGTGACTGAAAGAGACACCTACCTCAGTTGCCTCAATAGTCCCCACATATTTAAAGATCACATCATAAAGAGCATGGTGGATATACATCTGTAGAGAAACAAACACAACATTTGTACTGGAGATGCCCATGTAGTAGTTATAAAGTTCCCACTAACAACCCAATACTCACATCCACAGCTTGTTTCATCAGATTCATCTGGGGTTCCTGCTTCGCAAGCATTCTCTAATTATCGGGGGGGAAAGGTAGCATTAATAGATAGATAGATAGATAGATAGATATACACACACACAGTCTGAAGAAGGGGTGGCAACTTATTGTATAGACACACATTGCATAGTACTCACAAAGTGGGAGTCTCTTAATAACTGCTGAATGCATCTGGTGTAGAGCGCATTCACAGAATCCTAAAAACAAAATGGAAAAGCATTATGGAACACATAATTTGTTTATAAATTTATGAAATATATAAATATATTGTATTTTAGTCAAGCATACAAAGATATCGGGAGAGTTTCAGCTGACTAGCTGTGTAGCATAGCAGTGCAGTCCTTGAGAAGGGCATATGTTACATCAGGGGTGAGCAGAACATAGATTGGGATCTACTGGTAGATCTCTGGGTGATTTGCTGCAGATCTGCAAGGATTTCCAACTCATAATTATTTAACAATAGCAGCAAAAAAATTACTCTTCCTTCCCCCCCTTGCCTTAAATTAGACTGTTGAAATGAATAAAGATTGGAGTTATTTTTGTGTGGAAGGAGTGTGAGCTCTGTTCAGTTCTGGTATTCCAGAACAAATTCCTGGGCTTAGAATTATTGAATTCTAAGTATAACTTTTGCACCAGGCTCTGAGTTGGTGGATCTCCAGGTTCTAGTAAAAAAAAAAAAGCAAAATGGATCCCAGAACTTGAATTCTGCCCACCCATGCTGAATATTATTCATTATTGATTTGTACCAGAACCACTCCCATTATGAGATAATCTAGCAATACCAATGGGCAGTTAAGGCTGCAAGCCACTTAAAGACATTTAAAAATCAATTAATTGAAATGTAATAGATTATATTTACACAAGTTTGAATATGAGTAAATATATTTCTGAAGCAAGCAGCCCATTTTTCAGATGATGCACACATGACATAACAGGAATCTTAGAAGAGGCATTCTTTCTGTATGAGAGAAGGGAGAATGCTTCTTAAGACAGCACTCGCCCTCTGCAGTAAAGAGCTTGTGTAAGACTCAGGCAGGTTGGAAGTGGAGATACTAACTATATAGTGTCGCAGGATTTTCCTGTCATGCTCCTTGAAAGTCCTGTGGAAAGATGCAATAGCTTTATCAAACTTTTCAGTGTGCCTTCCCAAGAACTCTCTCACATCGTCAATGTTTTTCAGGGTGTAAGAATTCGATGGTGTTGAAGATTGTTCTGAAATGGAGGGCAGTTGTCAGTGTACAGAAAGATCTCCAGTTACTTGTAGAATTACGTAGCAGCAATTCAAAGCCAGACACAAAAAGAGGTGACAAGAAACCAGGATCCCCTATTGCTGAACTCTTTTAACTCTTTTCCTGGATTCTGAAAAGCTGTTCTCTTCCAGCATATGGGGACTTGCTATGAAATTGTTTCATGCAAATCTGCTAGGGTGATTTAGCTTTCATTCCCACTGGTTCATGAAAAAGTTTCCAACACTGCCTTCCAGGCTGACAAAGCTGCCTGCTCATGATATATATGAAGGCCTCGAAAAGTCTAAAAACTGGCCAAATGCATACTACTCATGCCAAGAAAAAAAACACTACTACTCACCTTTCCTCTCATTTTTTTCTAGAGAATGAGCTATACAAAGGATGCTAAAGCTTTCTTCTCTCTCATTGTAGAAAGTTTCCTCAAAGAGAACAGGTACTGAGCAACGATGATTAAAGCCAGTCCCAAGTATAATTAAGTTTCCTTGTATGAAGATTTCCTAATTGGGGGGGGGGGGCGGGAAGAGAGAGAATAGGCACACACAAAAATCAGAAAAACGGAGCTACCATGAACAATTATTTAAACGCTGGCTATCCATGGATGTAGCTTTCAAGAAAGACTTGTCCAAAGCAAACTATAACCCAAAGATTTAAAACATACTATTTGCCTTTTGCTAAGAACACAGGAAGAGCCATGCTGGATCAGACCAAGGGTCCATCTAGTCCAGCATTCTATTCACAGTGTTCAACCAGCTGCCCACGGGATCCCATAAGCAGGCACAGGAGTGCAACAGCACCCTCCCACCCATGTTCCCCAGCAACTGGTGTACATAGGCAAACTGCCTCTGATATTGGGAAATGGCATTTCTTGATACAGCATTATGGAAAGGCATCTTAGAAAGTTTGACTGGAGGGCAAGAATATACATCAGTTTTAAGATAAGGCCCCTTTACTTCAAGCCTCTGAAGCATTACTGCTGAATTTGTTTACAACCCATTTCTTCCACCAAAGTTCATGCGACTGCAGACAGATTGGGTTGAAGCCTCCAACACTGTCAATACAAGATTGCACTAGATTCCCCACCCTTATATACTACATACCTTTCCATTCAACGTTTCAAAGTTTTCCTCCACTGGCTTGAGAACGTAACAGTCAAACTGGCAAGCTGAGATGAAACTACTCGAAAGACTTTCTTTGCATGGCACTAGTACCTAGAGAAGTAGTAACACAGCATCAGGTGCACATATATAACTAAACTGGGTCCTAAAAGCATCGCCATTGTGCTAGATCACACTAAGCCGCGAAGTCTTGAAATCAGGGCAACTATGAAATATGTATCAGGACTCAGTTACCCCATGGAAGGTTTTCTTCAATTGTCACAAAAGGGGACTAGGACACTGGCAAGGTACGGGAGGAATAAATGCTCTATCTTGTGGCCTCCAGTGAGGTCAATTCAACGAAATGAGACACTATCAGATCGCCCCGTGGAGTACAGCCATCAATGCCCAGCATCTCCAGGTAGGGCTGGAAAAATTCCTGCCTGAAACCCTGGAAAGCCGCTGCCAGTCAGTGTCAACAATACTGGCCTAGGTGGACCAATGGTCTGACTAAGTATGAGGCAGCTTCCTATGTTCCCTCCGTGGCAGGCATAATGCTTAGAAGCCTGTTATTAAGTGGTTTCACTCCCAGCTGTGCACAGCATCTGCACCTATAGTGCTTTCAGTGAAAGCACTATAGGTGCAGATGCTGTGCACAGCTGGGAGTCCATGGATGTACAACATGCTATAAGCAGCATGGAACACTAAGCTATTCACAGGGAAGGGGTGTCCTGGCAGTTTTCCCACATGTGTCAAATTAGCTCCAAGGACCAGAACTCTATGCTCACTTCTTGGCACTCTACAGATCGGACTTCCCCCACCCAGTGCCCTCCAGACGTTTGGAACATCAGCTCCCATCAGCCCCAGCCAGTGCAGCCAATGGTCAAGAATGCTGGGAGTTGTCATCCAAAACATCTGGAGGGGACCAGGTTGGGGAAAGACTAGCGTATTGAAGCTCTGTTTCCAAAAGGCGCCACGTTTTACTTACGATTCCATGCAATTCTGCAACTTTCCTGCAGAGATCGGGACGCCGTTTCTGCATTGCTAAATAAAAGGGGTTCTTCAAGAGGTCTTCATCATACATAGCCATAGGGGCTTCTCAAGTATCCAATACGGAGGCCTTTCTGGAAAGTAGAGGTGCCCCCCCACAAAAAAATAATTAGGTTGGCAGTTTCGTAACATCTTTAGTCTACAAGAAAAGTACCATCCGACTTCATTTCACGGTCACAAGATGTACTGATACATGCAGAATGTATTATTCAGAACCAAGTCTTTCATTGAAGTGGCATGTACTATCACTTTGTGTATTCACCCTTCACTTTTATCTGAAAGACACTGTGAGAAGGCTGCACAGCCTTCTCACAATAATACTGTGCTTTATAATAATCCCAGAGTGGAGATGAAAGCTGGGAATCCACAAATCTACTTGCTCCCAGAGCTATCAAAGAGGAACTCAAGCAGAGATTTCTGCTGCTGTTTCTCTTCCTCGTATCCCCCAGCACAATATAGAGAAGTCCCTGCTTCTTCCCCAAGCCTTCTGTACATGCCCTCTCTTTGAGGGAGGGGGCTGAAGGCAAGCCAAGCAAATACTGGTGGAACTTTGCAGAGAGACAGGTTCAGAGTATTAGCTTTCTTCACTATAGTCATTATTTATTGTTTTATTTCTTCCATCTATATCCAGCATTTCCTCGAAGGAGCTGAGGACAGCATACATAATCATCCTCCTCTCCACCTTATCCACACAACAACCCTTTGAGGTAGGCTTGGCTGAGTGTTAGTGACTAGCCCAAAGTCACCCTGTGAGCTTCAGGGCAGAGGGGGGATTAGGACTCCAAGTCCCAGTCCAACACTCTAACCACTACACCACACAGGCTCTGAACAATTAAGATTCACACATACAAAGCATTTTGCAGAAGAGTTCAGATCCAAAACAAAAGCTTGGATGAAGCATGAACCCAATTGCTCTAACTAGTAGCAAAACAGTTTCTCCATTCTTCCCACAGATGTATGCTGCTGTCCTATGCACATGAGGAGTATGGTAAGCCCCGCTGAACTCAGTGGAACTTGCTTCCAAGTAAACATGCCTAGGATTGCACCAGAAGATGGTTTGCTCAATTATGTACCATTATTTGCCACATACAAAATCATATAGGAGAGCACCCCATGAAATAAGAGTCGCTCACTCCAATAATGCAGGCCTTCTAGAATTTGTGGTAGAAGTAGCAAAGGGCACTTTCCATACATTGCAAGAGGCCACCTGGGATATCAATTTCAATTCATCAGATTAGGGAGCCGCCTTTCCTTCCCTAACCTGATGAGGTAGCCAGAGGCAGGCTTTGTAGCAGGCACAGCCACAAGTAGGAAGAGAGAGAGAAAATAATTATAGCAGAATACTATTAGCCATAGGGATATTAAGAAGCCAATCAAATCAGAAGCTGTCCCTATTGCAGAATGTTACAAATTGGCATGTAGGATGAACTAGTCCAACACCCAACGCTTGACCTGCCTGGTGAATTTAGGCCCTAGAGTGATGTGCAAGGGTAAGAACGGGATAAGTTTTGCTCATTGGCCCTTGGATCCTCACTTGCCAAGAACTTGCTCTAAAGCAGCCTTCCCCAACCTGGCGCCCTCCAGATGTGTTGGGACTGTGACTCCCATAATTCCCAGCCAGCATGAACAATACAATATAGTGGTTTGTATTCTGACTTTTTTTTTTCTTTAGGAGACAGAATCTTAACTCACTTTCACACTGCATATCAGTAATCTCTCTCCATTTCATTTTGTACTCGCTTTTTCTTCAAGGCCAGGAAAAACATGCAACAAGTAGCTTCCTTATACAGTCATGCCTTGGATTGAGAGCCTAATTCGTTCCGGAAACGTGCTTGTAATCCAAAACACTCTTATATCAAAATGAAATCCCCCCACAAAAAAAAATTGTACAGAGATTTTTAATTTAAGCCGTGTTACAGTACTTGTATTGCAAGACGTCGCTTGTATCTCAAGTAAAAAAATATTAAATAAATATTTAAAAATTTGCTTGTCTTGCAAAATGCTCTCAAACCAAGTTACTTGCAATCCAAGGTATTACTGTAACTTAAAAAGTCTCGGATTACACCAGGATCAGTTACAGTTTCTTCAGTAACTTCAGTAACTTCAGTTCACACTGTTGGGGAAGGAAAAAAATGCCGTGGTGGCTTCTTTTCCCCACCCCACGCATGCCGGGTCATGAGCTGCCTCATTTCCATAATTACCCGCTCCCGGCATGGATTGCCCGAGTCATCGGAACACGGAGAGGTGGGCAGCAGGGGTGGCTTCCAAACCATGCCACAGCCGGTGGCTTGTTCTAGGGTTCCGGGGTGGTTTGGAAGCCACCCCTGCTGCCCACCTCTCCGTGTTCCGATGACACAGCAAACCACACCCGGCACAGGTAATTATGGAAATGAGATGGCATGCAACCGGCGCGTGTGGGGTGGGGAAAAGAAGCCACCACGACTTCTTTTCCTTCCCTGATTGTGCCAACGCAGGCTATATCTACCGAAGGAGCTACTCTTTTTATGACCATACTGCCGCCTTCCCCAACCTGGTGCCCTCCAGATGTTTTAGATCACAACTCCCATCAGCGCCAGCCAGCAAGGCCAATGGTCAGGAATCCTGTGAGTCATAGTCCAAAACATCTGGAGGGCACCAAGTTGGGGGGGAAGCTTCCATAGTGTGACTGGGTCCCCTGTCTACCCCCAAACTGCCCCCACTTTCCCACTGTGTCAAAAAAATGGCACCAGACTTGGAGAGTCCTACCAAGCATTAAGATTCATTAGCCCCAGAACTGCCAAGACACTTGAATCTAGTACTGTACTTCATTTAAGCAACCATAAGCAACACTAAGATCAAACTGCAGAAAATAAGCAGAGAAGTTTCAGAAAAGTACGACGAAAACAAGGCAGAAATACCAGCATACTGAAATGTCAACTACAGCATTAATGTAATACTTCCACTTTACATTTAAATTTTATTTATTTCTTACCAGCATACAAAAAGCTACTGTGACCAACCAGTATGTCTGCATCTGCCATCCTGTGAGGTAGGGCATCCTACAAGACATCCTTTTGCCTACTTTCCTCAGAGGTAGTGCCACCACCGCTCACGTGTGTTTTTAATATCCCTTATTTGACCCTCCTGAGAAGACAGGATTATGGTTTTTATAAGTGGAGAAGGATAGGGCCCTTTTCCCAGAGCTTCCTGTGATCTCCTTCACAACTAGGTTTGTGTGTTGGCCACACAGTCCAGCACATGGTAGGCCAACAGGCCAGGCTAGACAAGAGAATCAAATCAACCCCCATTTCCAATCTAATATATTAATTAAAGAACCAAGCAGAGGGAAGTTGAGAAATAGACAGTTGCTTTTAAAATGAAACAAAACAAACTAGTTCACTAAACCTTACTAAGCAAGATCCTAAAAATAACTCACCAAAACTGCTTTAAGGTGGAGGAGGTGATGAAGCCCACCCTTGGGACTTCCTGGCCTAGCTAGGCAGATGTTGTCTCTTTGCTATTCACATGAAGACAAAGGAAAATCTCAAGAAGCAGAAGTTTTTCTATGGGGCTGGGCAATCCCCAAGGATGGAAATTCAAGCTGACCAATCAATAGCTTGGAAGGACCTGGTCATGCACCCTCCAGGTGATTTCTACAGAACTTGTAACATTTACGTAAGCCAACTTATGGGGGAGGAGAAGCTCGAGAATCAGCCTGGTATGAAAAGAGATGTAAATTTGGGTGTCTAGGCTGGCCAGGTTCTTTGTTCAAAGATATTTCTAGAAAGATGGGGGCAGGTATGTTTGGTTCATCACAGCCACACAGCTTGGGTTTCACTTCTTGTTCATGATAACAGTGCTCTGTGATAACAGACTGTGTTCTGAACTGAACTCTGCCACAGCATCAGCCATCAATCTCTTGAGCAATTCCCCTCCCAACCATCAATCTTCCAGCAATGCCTTTCCAACAGCATCTACTGTTGTTCCATTCCAGAATCTCAAGGTCCCTCTCCCCAGATATTTTTTTCTCCCTATCAGCAGGGCTGCCCCAGGACATTTCCCTTTCCCAGGTGAAATCTGGCTTTGCCACAACAACATTTTTGCACCTTCACAGTGTTGAATATCTTGTGTACATCAAGTAGTAACAATGCCAATTAAATCCATTTCAATTCCAGGTTGTAACACAACTGTGGAGGACCAAAAACCCAGTCCTTGGCGCGAGTTCGGCACTTAATGGGTTAACCGGCACTGAGAAAATGCCCTTTATGCGGCTCCTGTGCGTTTAGAACACAACCTGCTACCTAATGAATGACATAGAACCGTGCTTAGGTCAAAGAATAGACTTTATTTACTATACGACTAATGGAGCGGAAACATAGCAGGTCGTAACCTTACCGAAGCAGAAAGCTTCAATCTACAGACACTAGAGACTTAGCGTATCACAGAAGAAGTAACCTTACATCAGAGAATCTGACTTACGGACTTAGCGTAGCGATCTGCATAGCCGGTCTCCGAGCGCGACTGCCCGGGGTTGGAGGCTGCCTGACCCGGAGCGGAGCCAGGGACCTGAGCTGTGCCAGCCTGCACCGTGTTCCCAACAACCTCTGGTCCTTTGGCACATCCTTTTCTACACCTTACGCCCCCTCCCCGCCCCTGCTGACCAGGTGGGCTGGGGCCACCCCCGCGGGGCTGGTGGCGTCTCCTGGTGTTGATTCCTCCTGGGTGTTTTGGAGCACTTTGGGGTACTTTGCAGCTCTTTGAGACTGCGCCCCCACCCTCTCCGGAATGTTATGTGCCCTATTGTGCAGATGTGGATTGTGCCTCCGTCTGCCCAGAACTGTCTCCCCTATGCCCTGGGTGGGGATTATGCAAGCGGATGGTGAGTGGAACGAGAAAAACAAGTCAGGGATCAGTGTGCCAGGGTTCAAGGTGTGCTCTGACTTTCTCTCCACAACAACAAAATGTGGAAAAGTGAAAGTGGGGTGAATACTTCTGCAAGGCACTGTATTAGCCTCGCTCTCGAACCAGCTCCCACTGCCACAGCTGCCTATGCCAGAGGTCCCCAATGCAGCGGCCTACAACGGTGCCCACAAAGCTCTCCACTCTTTCCCCTTCAAAAAAAAAAAATGTTGTCCCTCTCCCCTTCAAAAAATGAAAAGAAAAACAGCCCTCCCAGTCTCTAGCTTTGGTCTTTCTCTCCTCACCTCTTTACCTCAGTTTCTCCCTCCGCCCAGCCTCTAGCCTTGCTCTTTCTCTCCGTTCTACCCCTATATTATTTCCCCCTCCCTCCCAGCCTCTAGCCTCACTGGTTCTCTCCTCAGCTCTTCACCTTGCTGTTTCGCTCCTTGCCTCTAGCCTTGCTCTGTCTTTCACGGTTTCCCCCTCCTTCCCAGTCCCTAGCCTTGCTCTCTCTCTTCTCACCCCTTTATCTCACTGTTTCTTCCTCCAGAAGACACTCCCAGACACTAGCCTTGCTCTTTTTCTCTTCCTTCCCAGAGCCGTCCTTCATTCTTCACACACTCACAGAGCACCTTCCCGGGCAAGTGCTCTGATAACAGGGGAAGAAGAAGCAACAACAGGTGGGGGGGGTGGAATGGCTGAGCCTGTGGTTGAGGTAGGGAAAACTGTCTCTTTCCTTTTGGGGCTGGGGAAAGGTGTGAGAGAGAGTGTGGGTGTGGATAAGATGAGCAAAGCAATCCTATGTAGACCTGCTCAGGAGTCATTCCCACTGAGCTCCATGTAAGCATGCACAGGATTGCAACCTTGAATGGGCATTTTGTTGTGCTTCTGTGGCACCAAATACGTAGATTGGCTTTGGCGTTCAGACCCTTCTTCTGCATGTATTCAGTTTCTTAGGTGAATTAGTACTTGTCTTCTGACTAGCCAGACACCCATAGCAGCCATTATACGACCAGCCACATCCTCCATAGGAGTAATTTTGTGGTGGTGCCCACAGTCTTTCCTCAAATTCCCAAATGTGCCTATGGGTCCAAAAAGGTTGGGGACACCTGGCCTATGCAGTGTGCATGGCACAGGGCAGGGCAATCTGCAGCAATGAGACCCACCTGAAAGTGAGCTGAGACCCACTGGTCTGAGAAACGCCGCGCTAGGTAGATATTGGGCAACAACAAAACAACAACAAAGTGTCTCATGATATCCTGATTAGCAAGCTAGCTAAAAGTGGGCTAGATGGAACAACTATCAGGTGGATCCACAACTGGCTACAGGATCGGACTCAATGCAGCGCCCCGCTGGACCCCGCGGACGGCCCCGCGGTTCCTCCCCTGCCGGTAGCCTGGGTCGTGTGAACCGGCCCAAAGAGTGCTTATCAATGGTTCCTTCTCAAACTGGGGAGAGGTAACGAGCAGGGTACCACAGGGCTCGGTCCTGGGCCCAGTGTTCTTCAACATTTTTATTAATGACTTGGATGAGGAGGTACAGGGAATGCTTATCAAATTTGCAGATGACACAAAGTTGGGTGGAACAATACTCTGGACTGGAAGACAGAAACAAAATTCAAAGCAACCTCGATAGGTTGGAGCGCTGGGCCGAAAACAACAGAATGAAATTTACCATAATAGGGATAAATGCCAAGTGCTGCACCTAGGGAGAGGAAACCAAATGCAGAGTTACAGAATGGGGGACACTGGCTCAACAATACTACAAGTGAGAAGGATCTTGGAATTGGTAGATCACAAACTGAATATGAGCGAGCAATGTGATGTGGCTTGAAAGAAGGCAAATGCTATTTTGGGCTGCATTAATAGAAGTATAGCTTCCAAATCGCGTGAAGTGATAATTCCCCTCTACTCAGCACTGGTTAGGCCTCATCTTGAGTACTGTGTCCAGTTCTGGGCACCACACTTTAAGAAGGATGTAGACAAACTGGAGAGGGTTCAGAGGAGGGCAACAAGGATGATAAAGGGACTGGAAACAAGGCCCTATGAGGAGAGACTGAAAGAACTGGGCATGTTTAGCCTTCAGAAGAGGAGACTGAGGGGAGATATGATCGCACTCTTCCAGTACTTGAGGGATGTTACACAGAGGAGGGCCAGGATCTCTTCTCTGAGCATCCCAGTTTGCAGGACACGGAATAATGGGCTCAGTTACAGGAACCCTAGATTCCACCTAAACATCAGGAAAAATTTCCTGACTGTCAGAGCAATAAGACAATCGAACCAACTACCTAGGGAGGTGGTGGGCTCTCCCACTCTGGAGGCATTCAAGGTGCAGCTGGACAGCCATCTGTCAGGGATGCTTTGACCTAGATTCCTGCATTGAGCAGGGGGTTGGACTCGATGGCCTTGTAGGCCCCTTCCAACTCTACTTCTATGATTCTATGAAATGGCGTTTAACACACTTCTAGAAATGCTGCTAGTTTAGTTACAGTGTTTACTCCTACCGGCCAAATGCAGGCAGCATCAAGGCTCAAATCCAAGCCAGACCACGGTGCTTTAAAGTCATTTTGATTTGACAGATGGCAGCTCCAATAGGCCAAGGAGGAGGAGTTCCAAGTGATGGCATGACTGCAATTTCCAGCATGTGGGATTACACGCCACACGCAAGTAACTAGCCCTAAGCCGCTTAGTGGCAACAGAAGAGACACAAGCCAAGCCAAATTGTCAACAGCTCTTAGAACTACATGGTAGCTTCCGTCCTCTCCCCATCACTTCATTCTTCATTTATTATTTTCTGTGCATTTCACTTGCAAATCCTACAACCACTTACTCCACAGAGAGTTCATTAAAGCCAAGGGGTCTGGAGTAAATGGCTTGAAGGCATGGCAATACCACTAGATATGCCCTGGGGATGGGGGCTATTTGTTGGAGAATAGTGAAGTTTGTCAACTTGTTTGAACAGGCAGACCGAGGGAAGTGCAACTCTGTAACCTCAGTCCAGTCCTGGCTTCACTCTTCTACCATCTCCTCTCATTCCTCCGCTATCTCCTACCTACCAGGTATATCCCATTGCACTTTATCTCTCACATTTGCATTCCATATCTTCTCCAAGCAGCTCAAGGATGTGTATGGGGATATTTCCTTTCTATATATTTACAACCCCTCTCGGTACTAGATTAGACTGAAAGGTGGTGACTAGCCCAAGTTCATCCACCACATTTTGTGTGCTCAACTTAGAACTAAGCAACACATTCAGAAAAAAATCACAGGGCTCAGCCCCCACTAAGTTTGTTTATTATTTGTTATATTTATATCCCGCCTTTTTTCCTGCAAGGAACCCAAGGCGGCTTACATAATCCTCCTCCTCTCCATTTTATCTTCACAACAACCCTGTAAGGTAGGTTACGGCTGAGAGTCAGTGACTGGCCCAAAGTCACCCAGTGAGCTTCATGGTGGAGCGGGAACTAGAACCCAGGATCTCCCGAGTCCCAGTCCAACACTCTCACCACTACGCCACACTGGCTCCAAAGTTGCACTACTTTGGAATGCAGCTTTGGGGGGTGGGGGAGAAATCACATGATGAATGCCCCTCCATGTAAAAATGACTTCTCCCACATGCAGGGAATTATCAGCCTACCGCCTCTGCCCCTCGCACATGAGCTTTCTACATGTATGGTTTGCGACATGGGGGAGCATTTGATTATGCAGCCCCAGCCCACCTACTAAAGTGTTACAGACCCCAGGAAGGCTGTAACACAAAATTTTCGTGAACGTGTGCATCAGCTGTAGCCGTGCGGTCATTCCATACAATTTATTTTCCTTGAAGGAAAGTTTCACAAGTAATGTCCAACAGGTCGCACTTGTTTACAATTGGCCGTTCTGATGTAATTGGCACCGCCCCATTTCTAAATAAGGTTAGCAGTGCAAGACAACCACTGAACATATTTTCAGTTATATTTCAAGGTCACTTAAGCATGGCTTAGTCAACTTCTGTCATTGTTAAGTTATCAGACCAGCAAAAGCATCATCTGTTTTTGCCTTTGGTAATCAGAGCGTTCGCACAATGACTAAGGCACAATCTTATGCATGTTTAGACAGAAAAAAGTCCTACAACAGTTGTTGGACTTTTTTCTGTCTAAACATGCATAGGATTGCTAAGGTGCAAAAGGCAGGGTATAAATATAATAATAATAAATAAATAAATACTATATTTATATAGTTGGCTGTACCATAACACAAGCTCGCTGGACGGTTCACAGAATTTTATTTATTTATTATATTTATACCCCGCCTTTTTTCCTGCAAGGAACCCAAGACAGCTTATATAATCCTCTTCCTCTCCATTTTTATCCTCACAACAACCCTGTGAGGTAGGTTAGGCTGAGAGTAAGTGACTGGCCCAAAGTCACCCAGTGAGTTTCATGGCCGAGTGGGGACTAGAACCCGGATCTCCCGAGTCCCAGTCCAACACAGTAACCACTACGCCACACTGGCTTCACTTTGCACTGCAGAGACCATAAAGAAGGCACCAAGAGAACCTCCCTGGAAAGGTGTTCCCTAACTGGGGTGCCATGACCAAAAAGGTCCCTCTCCCTTGTGCTTCCCTGCCTCACATTATCTGGCAGAGTGACTCAAGGTCTGAAGAAAATCTTAAGGTTCAGATAGCTACATACAGGAGACTGTTCTTAGGTCAATAGCTATTTTTTATGAGATAATGAATAATCTCTCCATTGTGTTCGCCAAAGAAGGCGAACTTCAACCAGCTAAGAGAAAGGGCTGATGTAAGGTGGGAGGGGTGTTTATTATTGTGTTCTAGAATGTTGTTTATATAAAATTATATACGTCTATTTTATTGTTGTAAGCCACCTTGGGAGGGCTCCTGCAAAAAGGTGGCCTAGAAATATTTTTTAATAATAATCCTACCTATCTGGCTGCAGCAAATATCCATGACAAATCAGACAGACCTCCATTCAAGATGTTTTATCCTCTGCAATAGCAAGTATAACTTCCTCCCCATTCCCAAAGCTAGTTAGGGGAATCTCTCATGTCCATTTCAAAACACCGCAGCATCAGGAAAGCATCCACCACTCCCTCATTCACTCCATCTTGAGAAATATTTGCAGGGCCCTTTAACTCACCTATATAACTAATCTTCGATAAAGCTCATTAACCTGCAGAAGAAGTTACAAAGCTAGTGACTTCTGCTGCAGGTTAACAAACCAGGTGTGGAATAATATGATATGAGAACCAAGCCATGGAGTTCAGAGTTGGTAGCTGGTGGTCTTTCAAGACAGACTGCGTTGGCCTACAACTCCCAGCATGCCCCAGCCAGCGTAGGGTCCTGGTCAGCCCTTTTACATTCCATCCCAAAACAATCTTACATCCTGTGGCCACTGAGCAGTGGGCTATTTTGGGGGAAGCTTCTCCCTTATTTTCCTCTGAAGATCTTTTTTGTACTTCTGCAAACCTTAAGAGTTCTCTCAAGCCTGCCGATCCCTAACTCGTGTGCATGGATAGAACAGTTTCAGCTATATGAGGATCCACACTAGGATAAATGAGTTCTCTATTCGTATATAGCAGGGGTGAGGAACCTGTGGCCCTCCAGATGTTGTTGGACTCTCAACTCCCATAAACCCTAGCCAGCATATCCAATGGCCAGGGATGCTGGGAGCTGTAGTCCAACAACACCTAGAGTCCCATAGGCTCCCCATCCCTGGTATCTAGAATGTGAGGGAGCACCCTTGGCTGTTTATGGGGCATTGCACAAGCCATGCCATAGATGCAGGGCAGAACATTGCGCACCTTAGAAACAGTCATCTGAGAGGAGAAATATGCAGGGTTAGTCAAGTACCAAGCAGTTCCTAAGGCAGAAAAGCCTTTGTCCGGCACAAATACATACACACAAGACACAACATTTCATGAGAACAAAAGAGCCCTGCTGGGTCAGGCCAAGGATCCATCAAGTCTAGCAACCCATTTCCAACAGGGGCCAGCCAGTTGTTTCTGGGAACCCCACAGCAAGACACGGAAGACAACAGGCCTCCCAGCAACCGGTGTTCAGAGGTATGCTTTTCTAAAGCAGCCTTCCCCAACTTGGTGCCCTCCACAGTTTGAGCCACAACTCCCATCGGCCCCAGCTAGCATGTCCAATGGGCAGGGATGATGGGAGCTGGAGTCCAAAGCATCTGGAGGGCACCAGGCTGGGGGGGGGACGGAGAGACGAAGACGCTGTTCTAAAGGCTTACTTACAACATTATCCAAATCTGAATTCAAATAACCCCTCATAATACAAGAGCCAGTGTGCTGAAGCGGTTAGTATGTCAGATTAGGACTGGGAAAACCCAGGTTCAAATCCCTGTTCAGCCATGAAGCTCACTGGACCAGTCCTACTCTCCCAGCCTAACTAGCCTCACAGGGCTGTTGCAAGGATAAATATAGCAGAGGGAGGAAGTGCCCTTGTACACTGCCTTGCGCTCCCTGGAGGAAGAATAGGAGAATAATAAAAAGTATGGTATGCAACAGTGCAAGGTATCTACATTCCAAAGTCTCTGCCATAAACAGGATAAGTCCAGCATAGAAGTAAATTGGTTTAAGATGCCAGTCAGTTTGCTGCCTTGAAATAACCTCAAAAGCACAGCTCATGTCATCTCTTTCCAAGGAAATAGTTCGCACACTTTGTCAAGTATGTCAACCAGCACAACAGCCGCATGACTCAGTATCACTTTGATACTTTAAAAGTGCCCCACGAGTGAATAAATGCTTTTCACTAAACAACTATGTTTTGCATTGGTGTTCTGGTAGCTGCATATCCCCCATTCCCAAATCCATATTAGTGTAATACCTTTATTAGGCCAACACCACCACCCCAATCATTAAAAATGTACAAGCTTTCGAAATCTCTCGATCTCTTCATCAGGCAAGTTGTTACAAAAAGCCTGTTTGGGATGGGATGGAATAGGGGTGAATAAAACTTGCCGATAGTGAAGTCACAGTGCCTGCATGTTCAGAGTCCCAAGATGAAGTGGAGGAGGAGGGGTCTGCAGACATTCAAATTAGTAAGTTCTGCAGGTCATGTGATGCTTACAGGTTGGACCTGAGCTGCCCCTAGGTTAGCTGGGAACCAGAAAGCAAAAAATATTGGATCCCCCATTTTGAAAATATAAAATCCAGTTGTTACTCAGACATGTTTCCTGGGAGAAACACACTGGCCCCTTTTACTAATGGATCACAAAGTGAAACCAGGTAGCTTTTGTATTAACCAAGCTAGGGTTAATTTTATTGTTGGTTTAATAAGTCACATGCTTTGCACCTCTGGTACAAGGAAACAATGTACTATGTCACCATGAGTATTTTAAAGACATAGATACTTTTATCTACTCTATATGCACGTTCTCATCAATGTCTTAGATTTCAACCCCAAAACTTAAGTTTACACTGACAAAGACAAGAGCCAACATTTCCTTCCCCTTTTTTTTTTCCAAAGAGAGGAAACACATGAGGAAACCCCCACTGGTTTAGGCACAGGAAAGGCTTCAGACTGCCAAAAGGGCCGTGCAAGAAAATCCTTGCACAGAACTTGGGCTGCAGTCCTATGCACCCTTACTTGGGTGCAAGCCGTATTGAACCCAGTGAGATTTACTTCCAAGTAAACACACCGGATTTCACTGTTGCTCATTCCTGAGGAAGCCTCCCATAATAACCTCATAGGAGTCACTTGACCTACCCTAGGCTGCTGGTGGTAGGTATTACCTAGCCAGAAATGCTCCCTTTAAAATACTTCGGCTGCAACTTCTCCACTAAAAGCACGATCCTATGAAGGTTGAGACAGAAACATGGCTAGCTGGGGAATGTTGGGAGTTGTAGGACTCCCCCCCGCCCCATCTGAACATGCATAAGATTGCACCCTAAGCGAGCTTCAGCCAACACAAAGTCACATTCCAGGTACTGACTTCGGAGAATGAACCTGCCGAGACATCTAGCCGCCCTCTTAACTTTTCAGTATCCGCCTGCAACTTAGCTCCCTTCGGGAAGCAACACGCGGCTGAAGGAGCGTCGGAGCCCCTTAACTCTTTAAAGAAGGTGGATTGGGGGTGGAGGAAGAGACCCATTCAGGCCCGAAGGCAGCAGTCCACGGTACAAAACGCAACACAGGATAGACTACTGATGAGCGCTACTCCTTGAGTTTCCTTCCGTCCACCTCTATTTAAGGAGAAAGTAAAGCCACCCCAAGGCTGATCAACACCCCGAGAAAGGCCTGGAGGATATCGAAGATGCCCAGGGTACCTTTGCCCACCCCACAAGGCGTCACCCCTTTTCCCTGGACTGGCTCAAGCGCGCTTCAAAGCCCCCCTCCACGCCCCTGACTCACTCACTCATGAAGTTAGCGCGGCGGGTTCACTTTCCTCCCAAGCCATCGAGAGCGGCGAGGTCTCCTTGGCACAGCCCCCCCCCACGCTCGTCATCATCCACGGCCCCCCCTCCCCCAGCCGCCTGCGCTTTCAACCAAGCCCTACCTCCCTCTTCCTAGCCAAGCGATCGAGGCGGGTCCTCCGCAGCAGGCGAGCCAATAAGCCGGAGCGTTCCCACAGCCGCTCAGGCCACGTCCGCTCAATCGGTAGCCGAAGAAGGTGGAGCTTGGAAGGCGGGAGGCAGAGCGCGAGCAGCTGCAAGCCGCAAAGGAGACGCCGCGCGCTAGTTGGGGGGGAGAGAGAGAAGGGGATCCGCGGCGGCGAGATGGACTGCGAGGCTGCTTCCTGCTGGGGCTCCATGTGACCGCGTCCCGGGCTCCAGCTGCGCGCTATTTAATGCTGGCAGCCCGGGTACTGCCTCCGGGAGAGACCGAGCGCGCGCGGGGCTGTTCCGGCGCTGTTGCGCGCTTAAAGGGGGCGAGGAGCGGAGCAGCCTCCCACGTCCAAGCAAGATCTCTGCGGATCGCGGAGAAGGAAAAGAAGAGATCGGCGTGGGATTTCTTACACCTTGCCTTCTCTTCCTCTCTTTTGAAAAAAAGAAAAGAGTTTCCCGGGGATGTTTGAGAGCCGCCGGCGAGAGGCGATGGTGTTTCTCGCTCGCCGAGAGCCCCTCCAAAGATTCAGGCTTCTCGTCGCCTCCAGAGCGCCGTAGGCTTAAAGCGAAGACACGACCGGGGCTCTGGCCATGTGCGCGGGGTCCGGCGACGGCTCCCCGAGACGGCTGGAGAGTCACCGGGGCCTGCGTTTGAGGGGTTTGTGTGTGGGAGGAGGAGGAGGAGGAGGAGGAGGAGGGCGCGCACGGTCGCTAGAAGTGGCTGCAGCCCGGCTGCCCTCTCCAGCGTTACGCCATGGTGAAGGAGGAGTGCAAAGCGTTGCTGGACGCGCTCAGCAAAGTGACAGCTTGCTACCGGCACATGGTGCTGACCATCGGGGGCACCTCGGACTCGCAGAACCTGCGCGAGGAGTTGAAGAAGACCCGGCAGAAAGCCCAGGAGCTGGCGGTGGCCAGTCGCAACAAGCTCACCACGGCCTTGAGGGACAAGGCGGTGAGCAAAGAGGACAAGGCGGAGTTCGAGAGGCTATGGGTCATCTTCTCCACCTGCCTGGAGATCTTGGAGACCGATATGCGCAGGGCGCTGGAGCTGGGCCAGGAGTTCCCCCTCAACGTGCCCAAGAAGCCGCTCATCCAGACGGGCATGAGCGGTGGCACCTCCGGGGTGGCCGCCAGGGCCATGAGTGTCCAGAACATGAAATACGAGGCGGACAACAACATAGACGTGGTGGATTTGAAGGACTTGGAGAACGAGATCAACCAGGTGGGGGAGATGATGTACGAGATGGAGATGAAAGTCAATGTCCCGCAGTGGACGGTGGAGGCCAAGCAGGACCCCGGGGCAGAGCTGAAATCCACCATCAGCGTGGGCGCCTCCTCTATAGGCATGATCTCGGTGGAGGAGAACAAGTCTTTTTGTGATATTAGCAAAGTGCTTGCGGGCATCATTTTTACTGCTGTGCTTCTGATCGCCATCATCCTGGCAGTGTGTGTAGCAAAACTTTCCTAAGGTTGGGAATGTGAGACCTAAGACATTTTCTTTTTCTTGAATTGGGAGGGAGCGAGGCGCTTGCTTCCCGAGGTTACAGTTTTCTAAGGGGAGGGGGATGAGGTTTGATCCTCCTGCTGAACTGGGCATGTGGTCTGTCCAGATCTTAAACTGGGGGTTTGTGCTATATTATAGCTTTAAAGAACAGTCCATCCAAGATACACCTCCATTTGCATTTTAAAAAGACAGTGTGTTTGCTGGGCCCTTCATGGTTAATAATATATCAATATTACAACTACCAACCATAGTAGGGATTTGACTGCTATTTATAGATTGGCTGTTCTCAGTAACCAGAAACAAGTATTGTTTGTGAATAGGTTCTGAAGGTGGTCCATGTTTACAAATTCGTTACAAATTGCACACATGATTTGGAGGTGGGAGTAAACAAGGTGACAAACTGGAGACACTTAGGAATTAATATAATTTCCTTCGGACAAAAAGGATATTGTGACCTGAACCAAGGATTTGTTTTCTCCCTCCAAAATGTCTCTTTTTTTTTTAATCCCTGGGAGCTAGGCTTGAGACTGAGAGAATATGTTTTTGGAATCAAATGGTATATCAAGGAGAGGAGAGGATCTAATTGTACTTCTCGACACAGGATACAACAGGAAAAGCAATCCAAATCTACAGATTAAGCACCATTTACTGAGATCTTAAGAAGCCCTGTTTTCAGTTCACTGTTGCATAATGTATTCTACCACTTATATTTTGCAGGGACGGAAGGGGAAAACTCTCCTTCTTGGCACCAGTTCAAGTTCTTTGTTACATGACGGTCAAGTTTAAATGCTATATATAATGCACCACACTTATCTACACACACGGAGTCGGGCTTACTTCCAAGTATGTGTTCACTGTTTACTTCCTTGAAATCATTTATGGCTGAATCCTATGTATACTTCCCTGAAAGTAAGCCCTATTGAGTTTAGTGGGATTTAATTCTGAGTAAATATGCATAGGATCACACTGCACAGCTTATCTGGGCTTAATGGTTTGTGCATTGAAGTTGCACAATGGGATTTCTGAATCAGCCAAGCTGGAGTGCAACATGACCCTAACCATGTTTTGTTTAGAAATAAGCTATGCTGAATTAAATAGGACTTACTCCCTGGTAAGCATGTTTAGGATTGAAGTAAGGCTCATGTGCTTATTTAGGTTTGCAGACTGCAGCCTCTGGCTAAAATCTTGAGCATACTTATGTGGGAGCAATTTCTACTTATTTCAGTGGAACTTGCTTTCATCCAATATGTGTCAGGATTGGGGTGTCATTGTGACCGAATTTTTTGTTGTTGTTGTTTTAAACAGTGTAGCAGCATGTTAAAAATTATGTCCAGCATATGAAGCTGCCTTAAAGCAAGCCAGAGAATTGGTCCAGCTAGTTCAGCATATTCTACGTGGATTGACAGTGACCCTCAAGGGTTTCAGACAGCCCTACCTGGAGGTGCCCGGGATTGAACCACTTTGATTCTATGGTACAAATAAGAGACCTGATCTCACGTTGACAGTCTGAGCTTTACACATGTGCATCTCCTATTACTGTTAACGGGATTTATATTGGTACCTGCAGGAATCAAGGCGATTAGAATCAATCTTGTAATCTTGTCATGCCCCAAGAACTGGCACCAATGTGAACTTGGATGGCAGTGTTTTGGCCTATAGCCAACACAAGGTCTTTGAAAATAAATGGTATGAATGGAATAAAAACCTAGGATTTGAGCTCTGCGTGGAACAGTTTGGTATTCCATAAGAACTGAGATTTATCAGTATCCAATACAAATATTATCTCTAAGATGTGTTCTTTGTGGCATTTATAACATACAGAATATATAAATCCACTCTTTCAAGGAGATTCATGAAGCATACCAGAAATGTCTGTCTTCCCATGTAGGCAAGACCCTGCCTGAAACAGCTTTTAATCTAAAGTGTTGTATATTACTCACAATGACCTGGTTTGGATAACATGACAGCCCATCATGGGTTAATTAACACTGAGGAGCTGCAGCACCTGCAGGCTAAACAGCCCTGCATAACCCACAGTCCCTTGTAAGATTATGCAATGACTAACCCTCAAATAACCCCAGCTGGCCAGATTCGCATGACAGGACAACCTGGGGGTTGAATATTCAAAATGGCAGCCGGCACTCGCCACAGCTCCTTGAGGTTTAATTAACCCATGATGGGCTGTCCTCATGCAAACCAGCCCAATGGCTTGTCAAGAACAATTTACTCAAGATGCAGTTTTCTGTTTCACTCATTCAAAACTACAAAGTTTCTTGTAGTCATTTGAATGTATTGATCTGTTTGGTAACAAATTGTTTTTTTGAAACGTTATATATTTTGATAAGTTAATGTTCATTGTGAGCTGCTTTAAACACAGCTTACTGTGGAAAAGAAACACACATAAATTAATGTAGCTAACCAAAAATCACCCTGAACACTCTTAACCTCTTCAATAGCGATTATTTTTCTACATCTTAAACAACAAAATTAAGCAACTGAAGTGCAGTCCTGTACATCTTTACTCAAAAGTAAGTGGCATTGTTCTCTGTGGGACTTAATTCTGATTAAACATGCTTACGACTGCATTGCATATATACAGAAAACATTTTTCTATATTTGCCTTTTAATAGTTGGAAGACTGAGAGTTAATTTAAGAGAAGAATTACAGCTGAGGCTTGGCTCTGTACAAACTGTATATGTGTACAAGTCAGTGAAAACACTAATCCAAACCCCTGTGTAACTAAAGACCTTGTGCTACCACTGTTCAGTTGTTGGATTTCTTGGGAATGATGATGTGTGTTCTATGTCTGGATTGGCATAGTGATAAGAGCACATGCTTTGCATGTATGATACCCCAAATTCAATCCTTGGCATCTCTAGTTAATGCAACTTGGAGAGCAGGGCTAGGAAAAGTCTCCATAAGCATGAAGAGCTACTGCCAGTTCTAAGACAGTACCAACCTAGATGGATACCAACTGGTATCGCAGTTTAAGATAGTTCATTATATCTAGATCAAAACTAGTAGTTCAAGAGCAGTTGTTACACTGCCACAGGGCTAACAAGAAGTTACTGTGTGATTATTAAGCAAGTGGAAGAATCTTACACCTTGTTCCTAACTAGGGTCACTTGGAAGTAAAGGCACTAAGGGCGCAATCCTATGCATGTTCAGACAGAAAAAAGTCCTACAACTTCCAGGATCCCTCCAGCCAGCCATGCTGGCTGGGGCATGCTGGGAATCGTAGAACTTTTTTCTGTCTAAACATGCATTAAGATTGCACCCTAAGCTGCTATTCACAAATCTGTTAAATGTAATTAATCGATCCATCCTAACCATAATAATACTGTACTTAAAAGTAGGTACCATTAATTTCCAAGTAACTTACATATGGCATATTTAGGATCAGCATGCTAGTCTCATTAATATACTTACAGCTGGATGTGTGCAGTTCGTTCCTATGTATGTTTACATAGGTCCCACTGGGGTCAATGGATGCCTGCAATACTAAGAACACTTGGGAGAAAGTCACGTTGAAATAAGTACCGTAGGTCTTACTTCTGACTGTACATGCAATAGAAACAGACTGCACAGCTTCAATGTGATGTGTACTTATTTGGGAGGAAGCTCCATCGAACACATTGGACTTAACTTTTCAGTCAACATGTAAAAGAATGGATCTGCCAGTGAAAATGTAGGATCTGCTTTCATATACATGTGTTTAGATACAATTAGAATGTTAGGCAGCTTGCAAATCAGTTAAACCCAAAGATTTTGATTTAGACCAGTTTACTGATTAGCTCTGAATGCATTTTGAGGACTACATGGTTCCCATGTTAGTTTCCTTAGAACTGTATGTTTAGGCTTATTTACCTGTAAACTTAACCTTACAATTCTAAACAAGCTAACTAAAACTGATAGAACATATTTCAGGTTAAATATGCTCAAGATGGCCTTCTGCCCTACAATTTTTAATGGAAAGTATTTCAATGTAAGTCTGTACAGAATGAGAGCCTGGCTTGTTTCTTTTTAGAACCGAACTGTTAATCTTCCTAAATCCAAGTGAGTTGACTAAACTGCCTCTAGCCATCCATTAACAAGACATAAAGAGGGGTGAAACTTGCCCTTTATGTTTCAGGCACTACTGGAAAACAAGCAGTCAAAGCAAGACTCTTGGTTTTTTGGAGGTTGCAGCCAGGCAAGGTTGCTAAGTATGTTAACTCAGAAATAAATAGTCCTGTGTTCAACAAGTAAGTGTGAGTAGGTTGGTATCCTTAATTAATTACACTCAAGGTATCAGAAGGTATTTGATTGTCAATATCTGCTGTTTAATCCAAAAATGGTACTGAGGCCTGTGGACTCACACTGGCTCAGCTTGTCTGAGCGTGGAAAGCTAAGCAGGGTCAGGCCTGGTTATTACTTGGATGGGAGACCCCTCCTCTAGTTTCCTGCATTGAGCAGGGGGCTGGACTCGATAGCCTTGTAGGCTCCTTCCAACTCTTATGATCTATGAATGGGGTTGGGATGTTAAAGCTGTGTAACTCTCTTGGTGCTAAAGTATCCAACTCTGTATATGCAGATATACTCAGATTGCTGCTATTGATCTACCCACTGTTTCATTTAAGTAGTTGTTCATTAAGCCCCCCCTCTTTGCTAATGTAAGGGCTAGATGGTTCACTTTAGTGTGATTCATAGACCTTTGATGGGAGAACATCTGCACTTAAAGCTCTCTGAAGTGGTCTGAGGATGACATTTGTTAAACACGGGGGCGGGGGAGGGGGGAATAAGTCTCCATATTTGGATTGCTGCATGCATGTTTATAGACAAAAGACGCTTACAATTCCCAGCCATACCTGCTGGGGAATGCTGGGAGTTGAGGACTTTTTTCTGTCTAAACATGCATAGGATTGTGCCCTTAATCAGGAACTAATTCTGTTCTTTGCACATTCAGAACTAAAGTTCAAGAGGTATAACAGCAGTGTTCGTTCTGAAATAATCAGGAAATCGTCTTTACGTAACCGAGAGCTAGTGTTTTAACTGAGAGCTAGTATTTTTATAGTTCCAGCCTGGATGCACTGTCATTCCTCTATTTGTTTTCATAGAACTGTGAGGTTTATGAGGTGTAAATCTATCAATTTTGTTGACATACAGGATTTATTTTGCAAATAATCTAAGTTGCATACATTCATAACTGTGCAAAATATATTACTTGCATAGGTAATTCCATATTCTTCTGTGATGCTTTCCTAAGAACATTTACTTGGAAATAGATTCTGTTGATATCAGAGGGACCTATTTTCAAGTAAATGTGTTAAGTGTGGGGTATTACTTGCTTTTAGAATGCAGTAGTCCTTGTACTATTTGCATCTCTCCCAGATTTCAGATTTACATCTCATTAACGTGCCTGTTTCTCAAGATCATCACTACTATCATCTGGGCTTATGTTAATATCCATGAAATGTAAAGATAGAACCAGGTCTGACACAGGATTGTCACCATCTAATTAGCTAATGACCCCAGCATTAATCTCCCATGTATGCCCAGTACAATTGTATGTGGAATATGACTCAGGCCCAGCTGCCTATCACAAGGTCTACTAAGCTGAGCAGATGCAAAGGAGGTCAATACTCCTGTATCTTTAAATAGTGGTGTAGAAGAAAACATTTGACAGGTTCAGCCTGCTATGCAATAGTCAATAAAATAAAATGTACCGTAGTTGCTGAAATTCCTGTTTTTATGCAACTACGAAAAAGATAGGGGACCTGTTCTCCTTTGCTTCTGATCTCGCTATGGTTAACAAGAGTAGAAGGGTAGCCATTCCACCTACTTTTGTGGGAATAATTTACTGGTGGATTATTAGTACAAGCTGCACTTCAGACCATCCAAATCAGATGGTTTTCACCAAAGCCATGGACATTTGTCATTGACAAAAATGGAAGCCCAGTACATCCCCAATCCCTTCTAGAAGGTTTTTAAAGCCAAAGGGCCTACCTTGATTGTTGAACCACTGCTTTTTAATACACGTCAGCACATGTATGTATGTAAGTGTGCTGCAGCCACTAGAAATATGATTTATTGAATACCTTTTTAAAAGTTACTAATTTAGAGCTGAAGTTTGGCTTTGCTAACACACACACACAGACACACACATTTTTAAGGCCTGATGATTCTCCTATGTTTACAGCCTTAGCGATTTTTATTGTTGTAAGAATGTGTGTTTTCACTGGAAAAGGCATGGGAAGTCTTTTTTGTTGTTGTTGTAAAGTAAGTTTTTTTTTTAAAGTCAATCTTTTCTGTATTTTACAGAGTATGACAAAATTCAAGTATTATGACTGTGATGATGATCCAGGAATTATAAATACCAAGAGTTTGGTACAAAACGATAAAGCACTTTTGATTTCTAACATTCAAATGTTTGTTGGGTCCATATTACAGACTTGTTTTAGTATGAATGTGGAAGTGTTAAATTATTTTAATGAGCTGGCATCATTCCATCTGTGCAAGAGTGTTGTTTTTATGCTCAGAATAAAGCCTGTTGCTATTATTTAAAATAAAGTCTGTTCTGTTGACTTGCCCGCCTGTTTGCAGCAGTCATTTTTAAAAAAATCAAATGACAGATGCCTGTGCATAAGCTTATCAGTCAAACTGAATTACGGTATACTCCATACTGAATCACTTAGATGATAGAAATAACCCAATTCAGTACTGTTAAAGCAAAATATTGCATGAGTTTAGAGTTGTCTTAAAATCCTGCAGTTAATTTATTATATTGATATTTGCCCTACAAGGAAGGTTAGCATATAATGGTATTTACTGTTACATAGAATCATAGAAAAGTAGAGTTGGAAGGGGCCTACAAGGCCATCGAGTCCAACCCCCTGCTCAATGCAGGAATCCAGGTCAAAGCATCCCTAACAGATGGCTGTCCAGCTGCACCTTGAATGCCTCCAGATTGGTATACATGCGTGCAAGGCCAAAATGCAAAACACTGAATGAGGGTACCAAACTTACTGTTTTAGTATCAAGTTACAATGCAATCCTATACTTGTCTACTTAGAAGTAAGTCCCACTGAGTTTAATGAGGCTTACCCCCAGGTAAGTGGGTATAGGATTGCAGCCTTAATGTCATATATTGCTTTAGGGTGCAATCCTATGCATGTTTAGACAGAAAAAAGTCCCACAACTCCCAGTATTCCCAGCCAACCATGCTGGGTGGGGCACACTGCGAGTTGTAGGACTTTTTTCTATCTGAATATGCATAGGATTACACCCTTAATTTCTTCAAACAGCATAAACACTTGTATCTTTACATGATAAAAATATAACGCAGTGGAAATTTCCTTAGTTGTAGCTACAAATTTGAGTTCAGTTTGCATAACAGTCGTATCCAAGCTAGTTCTCAGACATTTATTATGGCTAAAACATAATCACTTCAAAGTTCCATTTTTAAAAAATGGCACTAGAACAGGGTGTTAATATTTAAATTACTTCAGCATCCTGACCCTTAAAACACTGGTGCCAGCAAAAATCACATTAATTGTGCAAAAGCATGCCCAATGCAAACTTTTACCTAATGCAGTGTTTGCAGTCCAAGACATAAAGTGTTTAAAATGTGTTAAGCACCTTTAGTTTTCTTGTTTATTTTGCTCATCCTAGTACAGGTTGACTTTTACTTTTACTAATCCGACACCTGTAGAAGCAGGGAAAGGACCCGGGGTAAAGCTTGCCCCATACAATTTCAGTCTGGCATATAATCATATTACAAGTGGAGAATCCCTTATCCAAAAATACATGTGCCTAATTATTTAAAAAGTTTGTATAAATTCCCTTCAGGCTATGTGTACAATGTAGTACTATAATAATTTTTGGAGTTGATTTTTTTTTCCAACAAAAAACTGTTTGTATCATTGAAAGCTCTGTTATTGTGTTTTTCTTTTAAGACAAAAGATTTTAATTAGTTCGGACAACTGTATGAGTTGTTTTTCTAAAACTAAAACCTCGGACAACTGTATGAGTTGTTTTTCTAAAACTAAAACCTCGGTATTCAGGTTTAATTGCAGTGTTGGCACTTTGAAATAAAATAAGTTGGTTTTGTGTTGCAGTTTGGGCACTCGGGCTCAAAAAGGTTCGCCATCACTGTACTAGGATTTGTCGCAGCCAAGCGTTTTGTAGGTCTGTAGGGGCAGAAAAAGGGAGGGATTCTGTTGCTATTTACAGTGCTGTACCAAAGGCAAGGGATCCATAGCTGGGAAAACCAAACACCGAATGTTAATGTATGCATCTTGAAATAAAGAAGCACAAATGGTTAATCAGGTTTTGTTCATGTTTGAAACTAGCAAGTCAAAACCAGGAGGAAAGATCAGCTAATGAAAAAATATTGTGTATGAAATTAAAATTCAAAACGGACCCAATCGGACAATCTAATAACCCTAACTTCTCTTAGTTTACCCTCAAGCTCCGATCTTAAATTTTCGGGCCATGTTGTGTCAGATTATTGTTTCTACATAAAAACAAAATCCATGAGGTCTTAAAGCTCCTAGCCTTCCGGCTAAAAATTAAGAGTGCAGAATAATAATTTGTACATAAATAAATGTTTGTGAAGCTCCTCATCAACATATTTACCCTTCACAGATTTTCATTATATAAAAAGTCATTCAGGAAGCCCATTGGATTATAGTCCTCTAAATGCTTTCTCTCAATACGATTATGTTAGTCTTTTAATGCAGGCTGAGGTCTGGGTGGAATAGTAGGGCTACACGTGAGCAGTCAGCTGCACTGGTAAGCATACAGTACAACTAGGATTACTGAAGAATGGCTGCTTTCTAAATCTTGTGTGCTTTTGTGCATATGGCAAGTATCTGAATAATATGGCAGGAAATGTAAGTACATGGCACAAAATGTGATGACAACCTTCCTGTTACAGTTTTGCCAGATGTCCATTGCATACTGCACAAAAAAATAGTGAATGTAACCCACAGTCCATTGAAATTATTGAGAGTTTAAGACGGTCTCCCTATGAATGCTGAAATCACTCAAAGGAGATGATTGGGAATGTCATAAAAATACATGGGGTGGATGAGCATTAAAGATTTAAAAGAAATACACCAGTCCCATTAAAAGTAACAAGAATTTCATGATTTTAATAGTTTATTTACCAGAGTTAGGCTTTTGGAGCTTTACAGGTTCCTAGGATTAAGGTTTTCCCCACAACCCTTTCTAAGACAGAAGCTGCAATCCTCAAACTACTGGTTTAGAAGAAAGCCCCCACTAAAACAGTAGGGTTTGATTCTGAGTTCTAGCACAATCCTATGCATGTATACTGAGAAGTATGTCTTACTTCATTCAATGAGAATTCCTGGAAACTGTGTATAGGATTGCAGCCTTAACAAGTTTAGGACCAAGATGAGTGTGTTGATAAATTGGTCATAAACATGATACCTTGAAAACTAGTCACATTGATTTATACTGAACTTATGTACATAGGTTTAGAACTGCAGCCTAGCATTAGGTGTTACCAGTTTAAAGGAGATGTTGCTAAAAGGGTAAAAGATTGTTGCTTTAGACAAACATACAACTATTGGACTACTCTTCTATGGATGAAGTAAAGCTGTATGCGTCTTTGCATGAGGAATAAGGAGATCACTCTGAATCATCAGCAGAACTGTTCACAGAAAGGTGTTAAACTGGAAACAAAATACAAATATGGTTATGGAAATGTAAACAGAAACAAGATAATGGGCCAGGAAAGCCACTCATGAAGTATCCCCATGTCCCCAAAAATTGCATCACTGAATCACTACTGAATTGATATTCAGATTAGGACCTGCAAGAATAATTTCACTTTGAAGAATTGGAATTGTACTGAAGTGACAATAGGTTTCAGGTTTGGATTTTACAAATAAATACTGATCAGAGTAGACATTTAAGTATTCACAAATGAATACAGTGATTGAATATATAATAACATGGCATATACATAAATTACTTGGACATTTTATGTAAATGTCTATTTGCTTCTGCTACCATATTTCTCCTCAGATTGTGATGTAAATCTCTGTAGCAACGAGTCTGTGATGAAGGAGATGACATCCTGCCTTGGCGAAAATTGTCACTTTTGGTGCTGTCATCCAAGAGCAAAATGAAATCTGAACAAATATCTCGGAAGATCTATGCACGTGAGCAATTCATTCTTTTAAATCCTCCCCAATTGCTTTTAACATCATTTCTATTAAATCGTTATGAAGCCCTCGCTAGGGCTTCATACCTACACTACCTCTTTAGCCAGAAAGAAAAAAACCCCAGACACTATAAAAAGATGGGGGGGGGGGAAGCAGCAAGATTAAGGGTGCAATCCTACACGTTTAGACAGAAAAAGTCCTACAACTCCCAGCATGCCCCAGCAGGTATGGTTGGCTGGGGAATGCTGGGAGTTGTAGGACTTTTTTTCTGTCTAAACATAGGGTTGTGCCATAAGTCAAAATTCACCAGTACTTAAAAGTACGGTAGTTAAATCAAAACATATTTTAACATTCACAAACATATATGAAGAAGAAATAAATAAGAATCACTCTTCTGCTTTAAGATGGGGGAAAGATGCCCCAAACACTATGCATGCTATAGAGTCTGAAATTCTAAACCCACTTAATTCAGAGTAGTTTAAGGATATAATCTGAAATACATTCACTTTGAAGTAAGTCCCAACTCAATTAGACTTGCTTCCAAGTAAAAATAGTTCATTCAGGGTGCAAAGTTCAACTCCCAGAATTCCTGACTCCATTGGCTATGCTGGCTGGGACAGATGGGAGTTGAAGTCCAAAACGTTCATAGGTTACCAGGCAGAAGAAGGCTGGTAGGTTTGTGGGTGAGAGGAGGACAATAAAAGCTTCTGTTTTCACTTTAGAACAAACCAGAGTTTGTTTCACATTGCCTACAAACCTGGGGAACCATAATTTATTCTAACTAAAGTTAGGCTGCAATCCTATACTCACTTAACTGGGAGCACATCCCACTGAACTCAGTGGGGCATACTTCTGAGTAGACATATATAGGATTGCACTGCTACTTAATAAACTAGGATCTGAAACCATGGGTTGTTTTAACTAACTTTAGTTAGAACAAACCACGGTTCCCTGAGTTCATACATACCATAAAACCCTGGTTTGTTCTAAAGTGAAAGAAGCATTCACCTTCCTCTCGTTCGCAGAGAAGGGAAACGCATGAGACAGAGGATCAATGTGGTTCATTCCCAATCACCTAAGGTATGCTGAGTTATTAAATTATATTTTATTGTGAATTTGGAAACAAGGCTTTTCTTTATCTATACATCTTTGAACTTTCCTTTACAAGGAGTTACTTTGGCAGAAGGATAAAGACAGACCAAATCAATCTGTGTTTTTCTTTGCTTAGCAAGCACTGCACTTCAACTCTAGGAAGACTGAAATTGTTCATGAATATTTCAGCATTTAAAACTAGCTGTTATTCAGAATCTATTATCCAACCTATTTATTTTACAGCTGAGAGTGAAAAGAAGTAAATGTGAATTTATATTGCACCCAGTTAAAGAAGAGAAAGGAAAAACAACTCATTAGCTCCTTCTTTGTACCCCTTAAATGTTCAATAGCACTTTTCTGGAAGAGAACAGAAACACAATAAACATGTTTATAATATTTCAATAATGGAAAATATAACTGGTAAGCTCATGAATTCACTTAGAGACGATTCCTCACTCTATATGGAGAACAGCTCCTATCCTTTAAATACACTGATGAAAGCCTTACTTCAAAAATTAAAACGCCTACAAATATGTAAGCCTTTGATATATAGTGAGCTGGTTACCAAAAATTATGTAACTTTAAGAACTGGTCCCTGAATTTGTCGTCATTCCCCTCTTCTCTCCCAATTCTGTTTTCCTTTTGTGTCGTGCAGATTAGATTGTGAGGCTGTGGGTTGCGACTTTGTTTTTTTTTCAATCTATGTACAGCACCTAAAACATTTTAGGTATTTTAAAATTAATGAACAACAATAACATGCTACAATAAAGAAAATAGGTTAAAGAATTCCCCAACTTTATGACAATAATTTTCAAACAGTGCAATCTTAAATGTGTTTATTTGGAAGTAAGTTTGTACTGAGTCCAGTGGGATTTATGAATGAAGGATTGCAGCCAAGAGATTATGGGAAATATTAAGATAAATTTCATGATCAACAGTTTGTATTGGTTTACATCTAAAATAACAAAAGACTGAATCTAAGAGAAAAAATGGAGTGAGCAGATGTCCAGTTTTGCGTGTCTCTGATAATAGCTATGCTGGTGTTTTGTCCCAGTTTTTTTTTTTAATATAATCACCCAGCTCGTTGACCTCTGCTACTCTGCCAAACTAGCACCAAAATGAACATGCAGCCAAGCTGTTTGTTAGGCCCCTACTGTAGTTTGCAACATCTTCCAAATGAATTACCGGTACCTAGCACTAAAAACCTGTTTTAGAGCTTAAATTCCATACAAACTGGCATGGTCCAACTCAACAGCGGTACAAGAGAGAGAGAGAGAGATTATCCATTGACTGTTTTCTCCTGTTTGTTTACAAAATTCTCCTGTTTTACAATAATTGCATGTGGAAAGGGAGGGAAGTAGTAGAGGGGGAGGATGCATTCTGGCACTCTGCTTCCTGGCTTACCCATCAAAAGACATGTTAAAGGGCAACAGGGAGAAACTAATAAACGCATCTCTTAGGAAGGCCACTTATTTCAAGGTAATAAATTAAAGTCTAGGGAAGCAGTGAATAGTCTCTTGGATTTTGTTATGGAAGAACCGTTATCTCTCTATAGCAGTGCTTCTCAATTATTTTCTGTCATGCCCCCCCTAGGAAGAAGAAAACATTTCGCGCCCCCCGCGCGACTGTAAATAGTATCATTTGTCTATAAAATTGTTATAAGTACACCTCTGCATAACACTGTATCCTTATTAACGTATAAGAGAATAAAAAAAAAGAAATGTGGATCAATTTACAACAAAGAATAGCTTTATTAACTGTAGCAGAAAAGATTTAAAGGAGCACAGGATTTAAAGGAACACAATATTAAAAAAAACTTTTAACTGAGGTCAAACGAGCCCCCCTTTACGGAGCCTCGCGCCCCCCCCCCCTGGGGGGCCCGCCCCACTATTTGAGAAGCACTGCTCTATAGCCATGGAGAGTACTTTCAAATTTCCCCTCTGAAAATTGTAAAATGCTTTGTACACTAAGGCTACAATCCTAAACACAGTTTCATTGGAGTAAGCACCACTGAAGACCATAGGACTTACTTCTGAGTAAACTTGCAGAGGATTGTACTATCAAAATGGTATATTATTATCATCATCATCATCATCATCATTTCTATACCACCCAATAGCCGAAGCTCTCTGGGCAGTTTACAACAATTATAAAATTATACAATAAAATACAATTATACAATAAAAATACAATTTTACAATAAAATAACAGTATAAAAAATATGATGCTGGCAGTTTCCTTTCCTAATTTATTATTTATTACTTTTCTATACCGCCCAATAGCCAAAGCTCTCTGGGCAGTTCACAACAATTAAAACCATAAACCACAACATAAAAAACAGTATAAAAAATTTAAAATCTCAATCTACAGCATAAAATAGGAGTAAAAGCCAAAATAAAACCTAGCAGCAGTACAGAGATTTAAAATACAGTAAAGGATTTAAAACAACAGAGACTAAGACTAAAATTTCTGAGAAAATAAGGTCTTCACCTGGCACCAGAAAGAGCACAGTCCAGGTGCCAGGTGAGCCTCTCTGGGAAGTTCATTCCACAACTGGGATGCCCCAGCAGAAAAGGCCCTCTTCTTAGTAGCCACCCACCTCCCTTCCTTTGGTGGGGCTTTTCTTGGCATGGAGATAAAGTGATTCAAAACGTGTCTTGATTCAAAATGGGGCAGTTGGATCCCAGTGCTGTGCACGTTTACAGTGTTGCCATAATGCTCAGATTCCAAGCTGGCCAAACTCATTCTGAAACAGGCTGAAAGTTCCACTGTCGCTCTTTGAACTTCTGGAGTTCGTTGCAGGCAGAATCGTCTTTTGGTGGCTCTTGTGTTGCTGCTGCTTGGCTGTGCCTGAACAATTTTGACATGGACACGAAAATGTTGAGAGTGAGTGTTGATCGTCGAACCCCAAAGAGCTTTGGGGGGAACAGGGCTCCGGGGTCAGCTTTTTGGTCAGATAAGAGAATTCTAGGAGTGGAGTGATCCTGGCCTCTTTGGGACAGCCCAGGATCTGCCCCTCTGACCTGGCTGCTTTTCAGCTCTGCTTTTTCCTTCATAGAAATCGGAAGAGGGATGTCCCAGTGTCAGCGATGTGGACATCCTTACAGAAGATCTCATGGCTTCTCTGAGGTAGGATGCTCTCCCCCCATCTTACAATGCTCTGCCCCCATTATTACAATTCAAATGCCACCACACTACTCAGCTTCAGATTTTGATGGACCTCTCTAGTGAAAAGGAGTTGCACAGTTGTGAGGCAATAACTCCCAAAGGTGTTGTATTCGAACTCTGTGCATGAATGGTACAGTCAAGGTATTCTCCACTGATTTTAACCATTGTGATGGTGATACCATTAAGCTAGTGCTTGCCTGGGAACGTTTAATAGGTTAATGATTACTTTTAAAAGATTGTATATTGGATAGCTTTGAACTCCTAAAGGTTTTGTGATTAGATCTCTGCCTCTCTGAGGGGATTTACCGTAAATATTTTCCTTGGTGGATAATCTTGCTTTTTGTGTAGCCCATATTTTTTTCTTTTCTACCTCTTGAAGAATTCTATCTGACTTAAAAACTTGTTATAATCCTTCATCAACAGAGACTGGCATGGAAGGGATGGGGCGGACAGGCCGAGAATTCCCTCTGAGCTTCTTGAGTGTAAATGAGAAGGGCAGAACTGTGAGATTGTGTGTGTGTGTGTGTGTGTGTGTGTGTGTGTGTGTAGGGGGACCTTTGCTAGTTTGGGGCAGATGGGAGAGGTAGGAGCGGGGGGGGTGCTCGGCGATACCAGTGAGGGCCGTAAATAGCTATTAGATATCAGAGTTAAATGGAACATTCATGTTCCAAGACAGTATATCTCTGAATACCAGGTCCCGGCCAGAACAAACAATATTTATTGGTAATTATTATTTATTTATTGTTACTGTGGAGAAAGCCCAACACAAGTCTGCACACACACACACAGTCTTCACCCAAAGGAGGGGGCGAGGAAGGGGGGATGAAGTCACAGGAGAAGCAGCCAGACAGACCGTCATCCCCAACAAAGGAGAGTCTCGGTGGAGATCCACAAAACCCAGGAAGGACCATCAAGAACCATCAAACTATCAGGGCAGTCTCAAAGAGCTGTGAAGTACCAGTACGTCACCTTCCTCCCGGGGCAGGAATAAGCCCACCTGATACGAAGGGGCAGGCATAAGCCCCCACCTGACCTGGAGGGTGGGGAGAGCGGGAACTCAGGGGTAGAAAACCCCTCTCCCTTCCGGTAGAGGGTTGTTGGGAACCCAGGGTACTTCGGGGCCAGATTCGTCCTTCAAGCGGCAGCCCGATTAAGCCATTCTCATCCCCGGATCGGCCGACCCGGAGCCAGGCTGAAACTGACTAGCGTAAAGTCTCTGATCTGAGGTAATTGACCAGATTCAATCCGCTAGCCTAGGAGCCTGTTCATTGAGTAACGCAGGGGTCAACTAAGGTTGTGTTGACATTGTAGTATTCCTGGAAAGCTGTTAGTTCCGCTCTGTGTTTTGTGTAAATAAATAAAAGCCTTATTTGGTCATTTAAAGGGCTTCGGTTTCCTCTTGTGCGCGAAAGCCTCTCAGGTGGTCGCCAGCGCTCGTACGGGCTGTAACTCAGTGCCGGTTAACCCGTTAAGCGCCGAACTCACACAAAGGATCCTGCTAGTGATCCTTCACAGTTACATTTATATCCTGCCTTTTTTTCCCTCCAAGGGAAAAATTGGGGGTACATGGTGGGTGGACAAGACAGGGCCTTTTCAGCAGCAGCACCCCGACTGTGGAACTCCATTCTGAGGGAGATCAGGTTGGCTCCATCCTCACAAGGTTTTAGAAGGGCCTTTGATGGGTTGTAACATTGTCCTGGCTTGTTGGAAAGAATGTTTTCTTTCTGCATTTATTCTGTTGTGCATCTATTGTATTGTCAGCAGAAAGACGATTTATAAATATTTTAAACAAAAACCCTTCCTGCACTCCCGACCCATGTGCTGCCTTATGAAACCCATGGGAAGAGGAAGAGGGGTCTTGTGGGGACCTGGCTGAGCAATCCCAACTGGTTCTCTCTGACGGTCTCTGTTCTTTTTTTTCCAAACAAGCCAACAAAGGCATTTGGACCTGATTTTGCACAAGCTGCAGAAAATCGGGCACCTGACCAAGGAGAACCAGCGCCTCTCCTTGGCTCAGGGGCACAGAAAGAAGGGGGTGGAGAAGAGGAAGCGGCTCCTCCCCCGGAAGACGGGAGAGGTAGGAGCGCGGGGCGGGGTGGTGGTGGTGGTGCTCAGGCGATACCGGTGAGGGCCATAAATGGCTATTAGGTATCAGAGTTAAATGGAACGTTCATGTTCCAAGACAGTATATCTCTGAATACCAGGTCCAAGGCACAGGGCCCTTTGGCTGACCCAGCAGGGCTCTTCCAATGTTTCCATGTTCTCAGGTGGTGTGTCTTGTTTCTCATCTAAGTGCCCTGGATCAGAAGCTGGAAGGATATGGTTCTGAAGAGCACAGCAAGACTCCAGAATTTCCTTCCAGAGGTAAGAATAGAGAAGCTTTTTGCCATTTTTGGCAGGGAGCTATACAATATGTACAAGCATGATACCTGCATGGTTCCCTGTGAAAATACTTTTTTTAACCATCTCTAAATCCCTCTTTAAAAAGGGACTTTTAATTTTGACAGCTGGCAAAAGGAATAACTCCTGTAAATGGGGTGGCTCGCACTTTTCCATGGTCCCAAGCACCTAGAGTCTCTGGAATAAGAGGAAAAGTGAAATCAGCCTTAGGACAAGAAAGCCCCAAAAAAGATGAGGCTCTTGCCACAAACGGAGTGTAATCCCACCCACCCCTTTCTCAAGAGCAGAAAGGTTTGTTGCTGGCTCTGGGGTGACTGGGGGGGAGGTGGAGAAGGGAAGCGGGAAGCAGTAGTTAGAGTGTCGGAGGAGGAAAAGCTAGGTTCAAATCCCTCCTCTGCCTAACCTACCGCACAGGGCTCACAAGAAATTGCGGCTGCAGAAGTGCGACTTTTGAGTGCGACTTTTCAGATATAGAAAAACTTTCCTCAGAGTAGGGTACATTTCAGTTCAATACTAGAAAACTGGAGCCATTCTCCCCCCCCCCCCCCGCCACCCTCAAAATAAGGGGCAGGGCTTGCAGGAAAATTTAACAACAACAACAACAACAACAACAACAGTCGTCTGTAGTCCCACCCTTTACCCAAGGAGGTTAGGACTGCATGTGCTTCGTTCCCCTCCTCACTTTATCCTCACATCAACGCTTTGAGATATATTAAGCTGAAAGTGTGTGACTGGCTCAAGGTCACCCAGCAAAATTCAATTTTGAATTCAGGGCCTCTACCCACAACAGCACTAATTTTAATTATTATGTAAAGCCAGTGTGGCGTAGTGGTCTCTCACTTAACATCAAAAAAACCAAAGTGCTTCATCAGCAAGTGCAAGCCAATCCTTTGGTGATGCCATCTATCCAGCTTGGCGGGACAATACTGGAAATGTCGATCACTTTCTCTATCTTGGCAGCTATCTTCTGTTACAGCTAACATCGACAGTGAAATCCAGCATCGTCTGAGCTCCGCAAGTGCCGCGTTTCTCGAATGAAACATAGAGTGTTCGAGGATCGGGATATTTGTAAGAAGACCAAACACTAGTTTATGAAGCCATTGTATTACCAACTTTATTGTATGCCTGCGAAACATGGACTATCTATAAACGTCACTTCCACCTCCTTGAAAGGTTTCATCAACGTTGCCTCCGGAAAATCCTGCAAATTACTTGGGAAGATAGGCGAACAAATGTCAGTGTACTGGAAGAAGCAAAGACTACTAGCATTGAAAAAATGATCCTTCAACGCCAACTTCAGTGGACCGGTCATGTTGTTCGAATGCCTGACTGCCGTCTCCCAAAGCAGTTACTTTACTCCCAACTCAAGGATGGAAAGCGGATATCGGTGGTCAATATAAGAGGTTTAAAGATGTTCATAAGGCTAATCTAAAAAATGCAATATAAACATCGAAACTGGAAGCTCTGGCCCATGAACGATCTAAATGGAGGCTGGCCTTTCACAAAGGTTCCATGGACTTTGAAGAAGCCCGAGTGCAAGGTGAAAGGGAGAAACGTGCTAAGCGAAAAGCACGTCAAATGAATCCTTTACAGGACCATCTTCTATCTGGTAACCTGTGTCCTCACTGTGGGAAGCTGTGTGGATCTAGAATTGGCCTCCACAGTCACTTACGGACCCATCGCTAGAGTCTACACAATCTTCTTTAGAATTTCCTCCTTTTATCCCGGAAGACAATCTTACTCGGTCACGAGTGATCGCCTGATGATGATGATGAGTGGTTAGAGTGCTGGACTGGGAGTCAGGAGATCCAGGTTCTAGTCCCCACTCGGCCATGAAGCTCACTGGGTGACTTTGGGACAGTCACTGCCTCTTGGCCTAAACTACCTCACAGGTTTGTGTTGCGAGGGTAAAATGGAGAGGAGGATTATGTAAACTGCCTTGGGTTCCTTACAAGAGGAAAAAAGGCGGGATATAAAAGTAAAATAATAATAATCATAATAACAACAATAATAATACATTTCTTTACTTCCACCTTTTCCCTCAAAGAGCTCAATGGCGATGTATAGGTTTCTCCACTGTACCCTCACAACAACCCCGTGAGGTCACCCAGTCGGTGGGGATTTGAATCCAGGATTCCTCCTCGTCTGACATTGAGATTGAAATAATCCCACACAGACACACGCGCGTTTACTCGGGAGTAAGGCCCCGCTGAACACGCAGCGCGGCTTACTTCTGACAGAGGAAGCGATCCTGTGCTTGCGACGCGCATTTTTAGAATTAGGCCCTTCCCTCTCGGATATCCCGGCGGCGGCGGCGGCGGGCGTGCCATTGCCCTCGCTCGCCTCAGAATCCGGGGCCGCTGGGTGGCGGTGGCGATGGCGGGCGCGGCCTGAGGGGGAGGCGGCCGACTCGACTCGCCCTTCCGACCCGCGCTGGCCGAGTCCACTGGCATGAACTCGCGGGTGCGACACTGGCGGGAGGCCGCCACGGTGCTGCTGACAGCCGGCGGCGGATCTTGCCCTCGGCCGGGCGGCGCCTTCGACTACGAGCTGCTGCTGCTGAGGCGGAGCCCGCGCAGCGTGTTTCTGCCCAGCGCTCACGTCTTCCCGGGCGGCGTGGTGGACGCGGCCGACTTCTCGGCCGACTGGCTGCGGCTGCTGCCGGACCCGCCGCGCTGCGGGCTCAGCCCCGTCAGGGCGGGCGGGCCGCGGGCGCCCCTCTTCGCCGCCGAGCGCCCCGAGCTGAGCGCGGCGCTGCCGGGCGACGTGGCCTTCCGCATCTGCGCCATCCGAGAGACCTTCGAGGAAGCCGGCCTGCTGCTGCTGGTGCCCGGCGGCGACGCCAAGCCCGCCGGTGAGCCTGCCGCGGCGGGCCCGGTCCGCCTGCTGCCCGCCGAGCACCTGCCGCCGGCCTCCGAGCTGGCCGAGTGGCGGCGGCGGGTGCAGCGGCAGCCCGGCAGCTTCTTGCAGCTGTGCCGCCACCTGCGCTGCGTGCCCAACATCTGGGCGCTGCACGAGTGGAGCAACTGGCTGACCCCGGTGGGCCGAGCCGGGCGAGGGGGCCGGCGCTACGACACGGCTTTCTACCTCTGCTGCCTCGGGCAGGGCCCGCCGCAGGCCTCGCACGACGACGTCGAGGTGACGGCGTGCCAGGTGAGGAGGAGGAGAGAAGGGCACCGTGGTGGGTGCGAGGGGAAGGGAAGGGAAGGGATCCGGCCGGGCCGGCCTGCTCCCTGGGAACTGCTCTGAGGCGGCGATCTTTTTATAGGGAAGTGGCGAAAAGACTCTTTTAAAAAAAACCCTTCAAACCAATTTCATGAAATCTAATACAATCCAAGGTATTACTGTACTTGCAATCCCAAGGTATTACTGTAATCTAATTTGCTTATTAGATTTCATAGATTCGTAGATAGAGTTGGAAGGGGCCTACAAGGCCATCGAGTCCTACCCCCTGCTCAATGCAGGAAACTAGAGGAGGGCTCTCCCATCCAAGTAATAACCAGGCCTGACCCTGCTTAGCTTTCCACGCTCAGACAAGCTGAGCCAGCATGAGCCACATCCCACCTTTCCTCCAAGGAGCTCTAAAGTGTAGTGTCCATGGTATTCTCCCCCCTCCCGTCCCCGTTTTATCCTCACAACAATCCTGTGAGGTAGGTTAGGCAGAGGAGGGATTTGAACCTAGCTTTTCCTCCTCCGACACTCTAACCACTGCACTATTTTATTTGTTGTACCCCACCCTTCCTTCAAAAGGAGCACAGAGTAGCTTATAATATTAATAAAGCAACTATAAAATAATACTATCACACTAACAGTACATCTCTACTCAATAGTAAGCCCCATTGAGGGACTTACTCTCAGAGAAGTGTGCATAGGATTGCAGCCTAAAACAATTGGCTTATTTTTCATTGTTTTTCAGTGGTCAACACCCTTAGAAGCTGTTGAACTCTTCAAGTCTCAAGACATCTGGGTAGCACCACCCCAATTTTATGAGTTATGCAGACTCTGCAATTTCTCATCTCTTCATGATCTGCATAGGTTTGGCTCTGAGCGAGCTTTAGAAGGATGTGAACGGTGGATGCCTGTTCTGTTGGTTGCTTCAGATGGCCACATGCAACTTTTACCAGGTAGATGAAAATGGGCTTTGGGGGGTTATTTAAATAGTGATAGTTTATTTGCATTTTTCAGAAGACATTGTCACCTTCCATGTTCCAGTGCATGTTATTGGGATGATGTTTTGAAGAAGGTTTCTATGATTTATTTTACAGTTTCCCAGTGAAACTGAATTGCCTGGTATTGGCCACTGTCTTTATGTGTTTGTTTGTTACATTTATATCCTGACTTTCCTCCAAGGAGGCCAAGACTGTGTATATGATACTACTTTTTACATTTTATCTTCTTCACAATAATCCTGTGAGTTAGGTTGAAAGTTAATGACTGGCCCAAAGTCATCCAAAGGCTTCATGGCCAACTGGGGACTAGAACCCAGGTAAAACATCTGGGGACCAAGGTTGGAGAACATCTCCAGAATCCCAGTCCAAAACTCTACCCTCTACACCACACTGGCTCTCTGCAGCCCTCATCCATTCTTGAGTTGAATTATATTTCCATCAAATGCTTGCTGTGACACAACTGCAGTTGTTTCTTCTTGAAAGGTGTTACAAACATTTTAGTGCAGCCCCTATGCATTTTATCTCAGAAGTCCTATTGTGTTTAGTGGGAGTTACTAAGTGTGCATAAGATTGCAGCCTTATAGTGCAGTCCTGTGCATGTCTACCCAGAAGTAACCCTGACTAAGTTCAATAGGACTTCCTAGTTTGGGTTTGCTACTCTTAAACCAATAGGCTTCTTTCATTTGGTGGTATCAGTGTTCTCTGACCCCAGTGTGACAGCTACTCCTGACTGGAGTATTAATTTTCTTTTTATATTTTTGCCTTGTTTTGTTGAAATTTCATGATATATGCTTTCTTAATAGGCTTTAAAAGGATTTGATCAGAAAACTCAGTTACAGTATTGAGACCCAGGCAGTGACACATTAGCCTTGTATTACCCAACGAAGTGGGCAAAAAACACAACTGCAGCATCTCCTGTCTGTTTTTACCCTATACTCTGCCTCCTCCCCACAACTGTAGTAGCTGAGGTCCTGATTTATTTATTTTTTAAATACTTCTGTCCTGCCTTTCTTCCATAATGGACCTCAAGGTGGTTCCACATACACTTTCAAGTACTAACCAGATCCTGCTTAGCTTCAGCAGTGTGGCTGCATCATGTACCCTCAGACCATGCACACAGTGGCAAGAGAAACAGGCAGACAAAAAGACGGGGGAGGGGGATGATTGGGAGAAGTTACAACTGCTTCATCTGCCTTTGGGGGGAATGTAAAGTATAACATTCATCTCCAGGTTGCAATTGACAACCATAAAACTAGTAACCTTGCCCATTTTCTATTTTTGGTTCAGCAATTTTTCCTGTGTGACCATGAATGTAACTCTGTCTTCAGATGTTAAATCAGAATTCATTTTTGCATATAGTTGCATTTATTTCAGTGATGCTTGTCATGTGTACAATTAAGCAACTGCCCTGTTCAGACAAGAGCATGCCATGGTGAGCCTTAGACTTGCACATCCCCCCCTGCACATGCAAGAGGAGGCAGTTTAAATCTATCAGGAAACTTGTTTCTACAAATACATGGTCAGAAAACTTTAAACGACCTTCCCTGGCACACTGAGGGAGAGCATGTGGGCCCAAGGCAGTGTCTCTGATCCAGGCCTGTATGTATTTGTAGCTTGGGCCCGATCTATAAATACATATTTTGTAACGCACTCCTTGATAAGGAAGCCCACTTAATTGGTGCATTGGAATCTTTTAATACTTGCATTCTTGTATACCAAGAGAGAGCCTCTATGAAAAATGCTGTCACAAAACTAGTTTTGAATCTTAGCAAGTAATCACCTGCTATTTTATTGCAAAATCTCTAGAAGGACATGTTACATATAACTGAAAAGTAATACATTATTATTTTTAGGCGATGAACTATATCCAGAAGATCCCGACGTTACAGGAGAAAGAAAGCCAATGTTGACAACAGATAAAAAGATTGAAGATCTAATGAAAGGGGTCAATAATCTTCACCGGATAGTGACACAAGACCTTCATAACGTTACTGTCCATGTGAATATTCAACCCAAATATAAACATATCAATCCATTAATGATGGACTCTAAAGTGGGAAATAATGCAGATTGCAATAGCAGATTATAATATTCCTTTTGATACTGGCATTTCTAAAATAGTTTACATATTTTATATAAACCAGCCTATATCACAGTTCCTAAGTAGGCTGCTCAGGAAAATTCAAACCTTGCTAAACAACATATATTTCAAGAGCAGCAAGGATTAACATGTTCCTGTGCCATCTTGTCTACATACCTCAAGCCTAATGTAAATGCTGTAAACTTCAGTCTGTGTACCTCTGTAATCTCTCAGAATTTTGTGCACATGTGCCAGTTCTGGAGTGGACATCTGTCTGCTAAGAACTTGATCTTAATCTACACATTCATGGATTTAGGTCACTAAAGAGCCAGTGGGGCAATATTTGGCCATGGTCAGCCTAGATCATTTGTCCACATCGGGATGAGCTGAAGTCCTTGAGTATCAATATAGTTCAATACCTTGAACTATTGTGCTTTTCTTATTCAAAATGTAGAGACGCTTAGCATATTTACTCAGAAGCAAACCTCACTGTATTCAGTGGGATTTACTTCAAAATAATTGCTCAGGACAATAATAATCACTTGGAATTACATGCATACACATCCTGTAATTTCAATTGATTATTATTAACTATAACAAACGTTCTATTTCTGGAAGGCACGTTTCTAGACACACTAATGTGTTAGTGCTGTCTAATTGTAATTTAATAAATTCCATAGTATGTTTGGGTTTCAGTTCTTATATTTTGAAATGTCAGCTGATGTGCATTTAAAGCCTCAATCCTATGTTTGTAGACAGAAGAAAGTCCTACAACATGCTGGCTGGGAAATGCTGAGAGTTGTAGGACTTCTTTCTGTCTAAACATGCATAGGATTGCACCTTAAGTTAGCTCTGTTGTCTGAGTCTAATTCTTTACTTGAGTTTCTGTTTAAAATAAATATTTATTTTTAGCAACATTGCTTTAATTGGCTGCTTTCATCACTGGTAAGATATGCTGAGTGAAATTTAGGATAGCTCCCAAATAATGGTGTATGCCAGGAGCTTGCTGGATTTTCATTTTTAAAAACATCAACAAATTAAAAGATGACATCTAAACCCTCTTGTTATATTTCTAGAGTGTCCACACTGGGGCTTGTGAGTTGGCTTTTAAGTAGTTCAAGAAAATGGGAAAACCAACGGAGAGAGCAATACTAAGGTTCCTGGTTGAGCATCCCAGGGACCATAGGATAGTTCATACTCCCCCCTCCGAGGTGCACCAGCTGCCTCTCCAAGGCTGGAAACTACCTCGGAGAGGGGGAAGGGGGACATTCCAGTGGGTGGGGAGGAAACCAGAGAGGCCAGGATACAGTTTATCCTGAGCCGCCTCCAACCTCCTTCCCTCCCCCTCCAAACCACCCTTGCAGCCCATCTAGACAAAAATCAAAGAATGGAGGGTAGGGAGGCAAAGATCACCACCACCGCTCTTCCTGCCCTGCCAGCTTCAGCCCAGCGGGACATAGGAATCTTGGAAATTCCTGAGTTTGGGGGCTTCGGAGCAGCAAGGGCACAATCAATAGGATTGCGCCCTAAAAGAATTATTTTGTTGTACAAGCGGGACTTGACTTTACTCCATGGAGCTTACAAGCAGGAACTAACAAACTGGCAAGAAGTGGGATGTAAGGGAAGGAAATACAGCCATGCCTTGGATTGAGAGCGAAGTCGTACTACAGTACTTGTATTGCAAGACGTCGCTTGTATATCAAGTCAATTTTTAAAAAATAAATATTTAAAAATTTGCTTGTCTTGCAAAACGCTCTCAAACCAAGTTACTTGCAATCCAAGGTATTACTGTAGTTTTCTGTTTTAAACAGACACACCATTACTAAATAATTTCCTCAAAACCAGATTACTGAGTGATTCTACTACAGTGATGGCTTGATTTCTTAACATAAACTCATATTCCCTAGTGTGAAAAAAGCCTTAATTTTTCAGCCCTTATTAGACATTTAACTAGGTATACTGATGGAACTCCTTCAGAATTAATGATTTTAGAATCGCACACAAAGGTGGTCTAAAATGTCTTTAAATAAAAATCAATTTAGATTGTTTCTTCTTACTCTGTAAAGCACTGGGTTAAGATTTTAAAATATGTATACTGTTTTAATTGTGTTATGTTTGTTTTATTATTGTATTGTTGAGTGTACATGGTCCAGGGTGGCCAGGTGACCGGCCAGGTGGGCAATTAAAAAATATAATTAAATAAATGATTAGACAGAAAGTCCTACAACTCCCAGCATTCTCCAGCCAGTATGGCTGGCTGGGGAATGCTGGAAGTTGTAGGACTTTTTCTCTCTCTAAACATGAATAGGATTGCACCCTAGGTCTCTTGAAAGTAGGCCCTAGTTAGTTGGATATATCCCTTGTTGCATTTATCACACTGTCTCTGCTTAGTTATGTACAGAAACATAAGTCCCACTGAATTCTGTGGTGTTTACTCTCATTCCATATAACTGCCTAAGATCACAGCTACAGTGCAGGGTGGGGAATAAGCTAAAAAGCTTCATCATTTGAATTACTGCTTGACACATTAAAAGGCACAGAGGGAAACAACAACCATAACCACCCATAAAACATAACATAAAAGGCACAGAGGGAAACAACAACCAAACCACCCATAAGTATGCACACAATAAAGGGGGATGGGATCTGCTCTGCTGATCAGTATGACTCAGTGATTAAATGAGGATTAAAACAAAACCATTTTGATTCCAGAAGGGTAGCTGTTTATTTAGCAGTGAACAGACGCAGCTTCTCACGTATTGGAAGAGCCCTTAGCTTGATACACCAAAGCCTTCAATCAAATGTATGCAGCTGTCAGAGTTGGACACATCTGCCTGCCCAGTATGGGTAAAACCACACCCACTGGTACCCCTGGGTACGACCCCTGCCAAGGTATACCCCTAAGGGAGGGGTCTGTCCACTCCATTCCCCTGAGGGGGGGCTGCCACACTGCAGCAGGGAGGGGACAGGCCTATATAACTGCCGCTAGTATTGCAGGCACTTATGCGCTGGTTGGGGAAGTCTGCCCCCTAGTGGCTGAAGATATTACTACATGCTCACACAAGTTTTAAAAACAACTCGATTACGCCTTGGACTGCAACTCCCATAATCCCATGAAATCAATTGGTTTACGATCTAATCCAGATTCCTGGGACTACAATGGGTTACACTCTAGTCCCTCCGGGCACCTTGGCCTACAACGCCCATAGTGCCATGAAATCAATGGATGTACACTTTAGTTTTAAATCTGGGTCCCGCCCAGACGACGACGCGGGACGGACGCCGTAGGGGTTTTCAATGTTACGACTGCGCAGGCGCGCTCCGCTCCCTCCCTTTTACACATATGAGGGAGTTATTGTGGTGGTTGGTTCCCGTTCGCGCTGGAGCGGAAAAGGTGGGCGGGCACTGAGCATGCGCCGGCAGGCATCAACAGGCGCCACCGGTTAGAGAGCCTCGCGCACGAGGGAAGGGGGGGTGAGTAGCCGATTAGGAGCGTAGAAGAAGGCGAAGAAGAAATGGAGGAGGAGGAGGAGGAGGGCGGTTGCGCGTGGATTGAATCGGGGGAGGGGGCTGCGAGAAAATGGTGGCGGAGGAGACGCGCTGCTCAGTGGGCGGCTTCTTCTCTCCCCCCCCCCTCCCCTCCGTGGAGAAATTCTACCGTAGGACAATATAACTCTCCACCTTAGAGGGCCTGTCTTTTAACTTGCCCCCCGCCTCAAGCCAGCAAGGCAGTGCCCAGTTTTAAATACCTCGCAGGTGTCCCATCTTCTCTTCCTCCATTTATCTTAGATGGGCAGAGACAAAGGGGAGCGCTGCGGGGCTTCAGTCACAGGTGCGTTGGGCAGGGGAAGGGATTTCAACAGGTCTGGTTTGACGTGTAGGGCAGGGAGAAAAGCTGCCCCTGCATTAGGAGGCTACTATGGTGCCAGGTCAGACAGTTTCTTCATCTGGCCCAGTATTTATTATTCGTTTGTTTATTACTTCCTCCTCCAAGGCAGTGTTCTCCAACCTTGGCTACGCTGGCTGGGGCATGCTGGGAGTTGTAGGCCAAAAACATCTGGGGACCCAAGGTTGGAGAACACTGCGACATGTTTCTCCCTCACCCATTTTATCTTTACAATAACCCTGTGAGGTGGTCAGGCTGAGAGAGAGAGACTGGCCCAAGGTAGTCTAGTGAGTGCCATGGTGGTTGTTTGGGGATTTTAATTTGGGTTTCCATGGCTTTTAATTTGGCATTACACCCCATTGGTATTGCCTGCTCTGACTGGCGGTGGCTCTCTGGCAGAGTTATTTCCCATCAACTGCTACCTGACTTAAAAAAAACAAAAAAAACAACTAAAGATGCCAGGAATTGAACCGGAGACGTTTACATGCAAGACATTTGCTCTGTCACTGAGCTGTGGGTCCCTCCCTAAACTATTAGACACAGGGGAGCCCCATTGTCCTTTGCATCTGTTCATTCCCTTTAGCTCCTTTAATAAAACAGTTTAAAACCCAAACAGCAAAAAAAAATGGTGATTGTGATGCCATTGGAGCAACCCGCCAAAGATCAGGATTTTGATCAGGATCAAAATTGTGATTGAGGATTACTGGAATTGCAAAGAATGGAAACAAACCTGAAGTGCCTCAATCACTGCATGAGAAATGAATGTTTCCAGAGTGACAGTAGGTGTACCAGGATTTGGATCTCAGTAGTTCACACAAATCCTTCACAAACGTGTCTCCACAAATGTTTGTAATATAGAAGGTTTCCAAGACACTCTTTGCACCTCAGGGTATTTATTAAGGTTTTCATAGTCTTTATGACATACCTTGGTCTGCAAGAACTTAGTATGTTCCCTACCCATTTGGTAACCTCTTTAGGTCTTATCTAGGGAAAAAGAGATGAATATTCAGACCTGTCTTCCTGTCCAAGAGACAAGTACCACTTTTTAAATATACAGCTTTTTCCCATGCAAAGATTAGAAATGCTGGACTCATTATATGATGATGTTATTGATGACAACATCCAAGATTAAGATACAGACCTGACTTTGGGCACAAGTGGAGCTTACGGTACTAGGTCAATCACTAGGCATTAATGGTTTCCTGACGAGTATATTAGTCTATTTGAAGGGGCTCCTTTTTATTTATATATTATATTTATACCCCACCTTTTTTCCTGCAAGGAACCCAAGGCGGCTTACTTTTCCTCTAGTTTGAGATGGCAGATGGAGGCCATAGAGGACATTGAGTATCACTGCTCTGGTGTCTTACCCACCAAACTTAACTGCCTTTAAACCATGGTTTGTTGTGATGAGTGTACCATGGGGAGGGTTGGGCTTGTGCACTCCCCATTCCCTCCTCCATGCACAAGATGAGTTTAAAGCTTTTAGTCATGGTTTTGAGGAAACCACAGTTTTCTATTTCATCCAAATACAGGAAACCAGTTTCTTCTAATCAGAGTTAAACAAACTAGGGTCAAACCATGATTTCAGAAGCTAAGAAGGTCTAGGTCTGGTCAGTGCTTGGAGGGGAGACCACCTGGGAACCACATGTAGCCCCTTTGAGTTCCATGATGGAAGAAAGCTGGGATAGAAATGAAACAAACCATGGTTTCCTGTATTTGGACATAGCAGGAAACTTTGGTTTGTTCAAAACTGCAAAGAAGCTTTAAACATTCTCCCTTTGTACATGAAGGGGAGGGGGAAGTGCACAAGTGTTGCATCTGAACTAGGTCTGTGTATAGCTTGTATCCAGTACTCTGGGTTATAAAATAGTTGTTGGGGTTCAAACAACTTTGTCCAGAAGCAAGCAGAGGCTTCTTTTTACATTTTGTTGTGGTTGTTTTAAAGCTGTAACTCTTGGTAGTAAGTCCTATTGAACTTGCATGACTTACAAGAAAACGGTGTGGACAGTAAAAAAAAAAAAGCAAAAGGTAATTGTAAAAGCTGTGTGAATTATACATTTTGAACTGAGGAGTTCTTTTAGGGAAACTGTTCAGACAAACACACAAGCAACATCCTAGTTCAACCATTTATGAAGGAGCTAGCTACTGTCTCCATGTTTGGCCATCTTCACATTTCCTCCATTTTTTTTTAACCTCTTGCTTACTTGAGTGTTGTTGCCTCTTCACATCTGTTGTATGCACTATAAACCAGCCCCAAAAGTATTACCTTCTCAAATTAGGAGCAGCAGTCGGTTTAGGAAGCAGCTTGCCTCAAGCTGGGAATGACTGGTCTTCCTCCTCCTACAAGCCAGATTTACAGTGCAATCTTATCCATATTTACTCAGAAGTAAATCCTATTTTGTTCAATGGCTCTCACTCCCCATAAGTGTTTAGAATTGCAGCCTCACTCTTTAGTAATTCAGCAGGTACATTGCTTAATTGCAGATAGCCGATTTGAGCTTCCTATAACTGATAATAAGCTTCTTTATTTCTTAATTCATTCTGGCCTAGAAGTTCCATGATTATTTCAACAGAAGAAATAATAACTGATGAACAGGCAGCAGTTACTGGAGTAATTCTGTTGCCTGGTTCTCTTGTAACTTTGTCAAATTACATTGAAAACCTATTCCTGAAATGTAAAACCACCTGGATTGTGGCTTGGTTTCAAGTTCAAAAGTATACTTTAAGGAACTGTTTTGTTTTATAAAAGCAGTTTACAGACTTGCTGATTTGTTGCCTTTTCAGAGGTGTGTATATGAAGCTTGTGATTCTCTTCGGCATAGATTAAAAGGTCATTGGAGGAAAAAAAATGATTGAAGTCTGTATATTGAAGGTACTGTGATTTTTTTAAAGGTCTTGTGCATTTACAGGACACATTTTGAGCATATACAGTGACAAGAGTATTGCAGTCTTTTAATATAATTTTAACTATTACTTGTTTATTGATTAGATTGAAAATCCAGACTGCTTTTGGGTCTGCATAAAAGGAGGTGGAAAGTTTGTAGACAAAAAAATAGAATATCAAAAACTTCAGTCTGAAATGAACCTGTTCTATAACAAATCTTTCAGAAGTGTGGATGAAGTCAAGCCATCTGTATTAGAAGAAGGGCAGGTAATTTGTATACTCAATTGGTTGTTTTGGTAGAAATGGAGCTAAGAAGAAAAAATGAAGGTTAGTATTACAATATGAGTATTTTGTTTTTCATTCAGATAAAAAGTGCACTGTACTGCTTCTTAGACTTAACAGAAAACATGGCAATAGACAGTGGAAAATAGATACATATAATATAATATAATAGATACTCACTTTTGGACAATATTTTTAATCAGTTTAAAATCAGTATAGAAGTAATTGTGTAGAAATCATGCCATATTTCTGCCTCCTCCTTGGCACTGCATGAAATATGAAGTTCATACATGGATTTTCCCTCCCTGTAAACTTGTCTTGCATTCCACCAATTACCTGTTTATCATGACCCAACATAGTTTGTATAAAATTTAAAATTTATAAGTCACTTTTTTCTTTTTCAGATTTGTACTGTTTATTGTCAGGAACTGAAATCTTGGTGCAGAGCTATTGTTAAATCTATCATATCACATACAGACTATTACCTTGCTGACTGTTTCCTTGTGGACTATGCCAAGAGTGTTCCTGTGAAAACAGACAGGTATGTAATTATACTGAGTAAAATTAGAGGGCAAAGATTGTATACAGCATGACTGCTGGGATGTGAAAGGTATTATCAGTAAAGTTGCTCCTATGTCCTACCACATGTGCCCACCTAATCAGCAGCCCGGTTTGCATGCAACGGCAACCCAAGGTTTTCTAAATGCCTGGGTTGTTGTGAGCGAGCCGGCATGCTAGTCACCACTGCTCGAGTGGTCCTTCTTGGCTCCTCCTGCCAGTGGGAGCAGCTAAACAACCCAGGGATGTCTGAACCTGACACTCAGACCTGTCTCTCCCCCAACAAACCAGAGCTGGAGTTTTTAAAACCCTGGGTGGGTTGCCATTACGTGCAAACTGGGCCAGAGCGATCAGCTGATGGACTGATGTGTGCAGTTGGAAACTTCTGGATTCAAATTTCAGCTTAACCTAGGACTTGCTGGATAGTTTTGGGCAAGTCACTGTTTTAATGTCTCTTCATATTTAAGAAATGGGAATAATAATGGTCTACGGCAGGGGTCCTCAAACTTTTTAAACGGGGCCAGTTCATGGTCCCTCAGACTGTTGGGGGGCCGGACTATAGTTTGAAAAAAATATGAACGAATGGATCAAGTAAAAAAAAAGGACCACGGTCCTTTTTTTTTTTTACTTGATTAAATGGAAAGTTATTCAATTAATAATAAATAAATTATAAATTATTTTGCTGTCTAAAATTGAAATACATTTTAAAAAGGAATAGAAAGGCTTGATTTGCACACTGCACATATCTTATTTGTAGTGCAAAGAACCAGGAAAAAACAATACAAGGATCACAGCCTTAAAAGCACAAACAGAATAGAAAGGCTTGATTTGCACACTGCACATATCTTATTTGTAGCGCAAAAAAACCAGAAAAAAACAATACAAGGATCATAGCCTTAAAAGCACAAACAGAATAGAAAGGCTTAATTTGCACACTGCACATATCTTATTTGTAGCGCAAAAAAACAGGAAAAAACAATACAAGGATCACAGCCTTAAAAGTGCAAACACAGAGACTGGGGGGGGGGGCTCCACAGAGCCACTGACTCCTCCATGGACCATAAGGGGGGCCGGCGTGTGCAGGGCGGGGGGGGTGCTGTTTGAATTTCTGCACTCCCCCCCCCCCCCGGATCTTGGGCCACACCAGCTCCGGGTTCTGCCGCTTGGGGTGAGCAGGGCAGCAGCAGAGCCGAGTGTGGAGGCCAGAATATGGGGTGCAGTTGTTGCCCCCTCCCCCCCGCGCCACAGGCTTAGAGTGGCTAGCCCTGCAGGCATCAGGGCCGGTCCCACTGGGCCAGAGGCGACTGAGAGGGGCTCCCCGGCGCCCACCCTGGTGCAGAGCGGAGCGCAGCACCCACGGCTGGCGCTCCCCACTCGGGCGACGGCGACTCACCGGGAGTATCAGATGCCGGCGTGGAAGTTCCTGAAGAGGAAGCAGTCGTCGCCCATGCACCATGTTGGACGCGGCGGCGGCGGAGCCGAGCAGGCGCTGAGTGAGGCCTGGGCGCACGGCAGCGCCATCAGCAGGCCGCGCGTTGCCAGGCAACCCTGCGGCAAACGTGCGCGACGCAGCGCCCCAACCAGCCAGCAACAAGCCGCACGTCGAGGCCGTTGAGCCGCCGCTGCCGCTGGCCCGCCCTGTCATCGCAGAATTGTCCTCCGGCCACTCCGCGGCGGCGCGACTCCTCCGGAAAGGGGCAGCAGAGCGCCCACCCACTGGGCTGGGAGGGGGCCGAAGGGCAGAGTTTGCTGTGGCTGGCGCATGTGTTCCTTTCCGGCCCCTGCTTCCGGTCCGCCTCTCAGCTGTTCAGCGGCCGCGCCGAACAGCTGTTTATTCCCCAGGGGAAGCAGGCGTACCTCAGAGACTTGGCGGGCACGCCACTCTGGGGTTTCCCTCCACACCTTTCTTCCCAGTGGCTTACTCCGGCGGGGCGGATTCCCAGCGAGCAGGGAGCCTCTAGATCGGCCGCCGGGCCGGATAAAAAGGCCCAGCAGGCCGGATGTGGCCCGCGGGCCTTAGTTTGAAGACCCCTGGTCTACGGCATCGGGCTGTTAAGGACAACCAAGTGAGATCATGTTCATATTTAGGTATCATACTTTTCCTGTGAAGTATTAACTTCTGCAAAAGTCTTTGAAGCTTAGTAATTCTGTTTTCTGAAACCTTTGTTTGTTTTCAGGATTTGTGTTGCCTTAGAATCATTTATGAGTTTGCCTTACAGAGCAAAGAAGTTTAGGTTATACCGTATAAAACCAGTAACGCTACGTGTCGACTATTACAGTGACACTGCAGAGAGAGTGTAAGTATGGTTGTAAGAGATTAATGTATTCTGCAATATTTTGCTTTCTATGGGACAAATCTTGGAACTTGTACTTTGGGTAACATTCCCCATAGTTAAAAGGAAGGTCTTCTCTGCATAATAGTTTCCCATCTGTGGAGTTGTTCCATTTGTATATTTGCCAGAACACCATAATAATTGTATAAATGTCATACGGTAGGCTTATCTTTCCTGTTCATTTTATGCTCTGTAAGACATTGTGAAATGAAGGGATACTTCATAAATCTATAATAAAAGAGGATGTGTGCCTGTCAGCGCTATAGCATCAAGACTGTGAAACCTAGACACATGCAGTTTTAGGCGATCCTCGGGGTGTGTACCTCAGGGTATTGTGTTTTTCAAACAAATTAATTTTAATGTGTCCGTGTGGTTGAAGCCTACAGGAACATCTTCAGCCACTAGGGGCAGGTGTCCCTATCAAGCATATAGCTTTGCAGTCCATTTTGAAGTCAGGGTGATTAGGTGGCTGAGGAACAGAGTTCTACATCTGCCCCCTGCTGGGGGACAGCCCCCTCAGACGAATGAAGTGGACAGAGCCCTCCCTCAAGGGGTCATAGGGGTGCACCATGGCAGGGGCCATGCCTAGAGGTGCTAGTGGGTGTGCCTTCACTCAGGCAGAGTGGGCATAATGTGTCCAACTCTGGCAGCTGTGTAAGTTTGCCAGTGTAGAATATTTTTTTATATATATTATGGTGCTGTGCCTGTAAAGCAATCATGTGCTTCTTTGTAGTCCTGCTAACCATTGGGATATTGCAGCTATCCAGTACTTCCAAAATCTCCTGAACGGTAAGAAAATACACAGAATAGTATACTGTACAGGCAAGTGCAGGGGGAAAAGTATAAAATAATCCATCTGGGTGGTTGGCTTAGAATACTTGCAGAACTGTCTGCAGTAAAGAATATTGGTGAATTTAATGTTCTAACTTTAGTACTTATTGGGATACCAGATAAAAGACAATTTATGAATAAAGATTAATACATATTCGCTTAGACTTGAAAAAAAATGAATTGCTACTAAGTTCAAAGTTCGCTGACTTTGAATGATGTCAGCAGTGAATGGCAGATCTTTCAGGATGCGGCAGCGGGTGTGTGCAGTTACAGCCCTCTGGCTGCCATTACTACTCTCTCACAGTGAGCAGCTTGGGGCAGGTAACTGAGTATGATGGGGAGACCCTAGAATTTGAAAACTGAGATTGCTGATCAACTTTTTGTAATCCAACCAAATTGTAATTGCCCATACACCATAGGCTTTCCAGTGATACCTTACTGGCATGGATTGGTAGAGCATTCAGAGCAATTCTCAAGGAGCGTCTCCAGCAACACCAAGTGGGCCGCTCAACAAGATCTGCCACAGATGGCCTTCTCCTTGTCCCTTCAGCCAGAGCAGCTAGACTGGTCGGGACGAGGAAGAGGGCCTTCTCTGTGGCAGCCCCCGTACTATGGAACTCTCTCCCAAGTGACCTCCACCATGCCCCCTCTCTGCTGAGCTTCCACCGCTCATTAAAAACTTGGTTATTCAGGTGGGAATATGGGGTGGGTTAAGATTTTAAAATTTTATACTGTTTTAATGTATTTTAATGTACTTTAATGAAGAAAAATGTTTTAATGTATTTTATTCTGTTTTATTTTCTGTACATCGCCCAGGGTGGCCGGTTTGCCGGCCAGATGGGCGATAGATAAATGCAAATAATAAATAAATAATAAATAAAATTCAGTGAAAAGGGACACAATCCTTTCTGCTTATGTATGTGGTTATATGCAGCGCTGGGTGAAAACACACTATTCTGTCTTGGGAAGGTGCTTGCTTGAAATACTTTTGCATGAGTATCCTTGCAAGATACTTCATGAGTATCCTTGCAAGATATCTGTGAGCTTTGAGAGAAGTCCTAGCAACTAGCAATTTACACATGTGCAAGGTGAAGCGTATCTATTTCTAACAGCTAGAGCAACAACTGATCTAATGTAGTGGGTTGTATTTCTAATGAGTTTAGTTTAGGAAGGAGCTAACACACGTTTGTAGTTTGCATAAGCTAATGCAAACATTTACACCTATTGATTCCTTAGATGCAATGCAGGAATTCAACTGCTGCAGTTTCCTCACTGATATTTCATCCATTAGACTGAATTGAGAAAGAACCAATGAAATATCGGTAAACGGTAGAAAGCGATAACTAATGCACTGTTTTTGTTTCTGTTATTTATAGCAACTGCTCAAGTGGAAGCCAAGTTATGTGCTGTTGAAAAGGATAGTTTTGATGTCTATCTTTATGTCACAGTAGAGAGTGAAAAGGTAAACCAGATCACATTTACAAATCTGTATGTAGTATTTTAAAATGGATATGCAGTTTGCTGGTGGCAGCATCTGTTTCTCTCTGTTAGTGAGGAATAGTACTCTGCCACTGCAGCACTCTTTCTGGTAGTTTGAGTTTGAGCAATGGAATATATTCCAGGCAGTGTTTCCTGTGAACCAAACCACACATGATGCAGGGCAGCCATGTTTTGTTTATCTATCTGCCCCTCTCACATCTAAAATGGGTGGCGTCTATTTTTCTATAACAAAAGCGCACAAGTGAGCTGAGCCTTCACCTGCCTTGCCCCTCCCCATGATCCAACACTTTAAGCTGTGTTCTCCCTAGTTCAGTTTACTTTTGATGCAGGAACTGGGCTAGGAGAAAAGTGCCTAAGTACCTGCAGCAACAAGAGCATGTGGAGATACGGTGAGGGAGAGTTCAGCTCCCCTCATACCCTCCCCCCTTTGTAGCTTTTTAAAAAAGGAGGGGGGATGAAGAAGAGTTGTTGAAGTAATAGTAGGTAAGAGCTTCCTTGTCAGTAGAGGCTTATGCCCCAAGCCTCCTAGGGTTCAAACTTTATCAAAACAGACAGGCAGAGGCTCAGAGGCTCATATCTTGTAAGCATAGCTGCATGGTCTAATACCAGAGAGTTCATAACAGAGTTGATACCCTCAGAAAGAGAAACTATAGTGTACAATATAGTTCCAAACTGCCCATATGTATACCCTAGCAAGAAGTGCCTACTCTATATAGCATGTGTCTCTTTCTGTTTAAAAACAGATAACTGTTCCTGCTCTTAGGCATAGAGTGGATGCTGCAGGGAACTGTCCTGCCAAGTGGCCCATGTTACACAGAATTGTGTGTGTAAACCATGATTAACTCAAGTTTTTGGTACATTCCTGTGTCACAGCAGTAACTGAAAAGTTTCATCTCTAAAAATGGACAGTGCTGTCTTCCTGACAGCTGTTTTTGCTGAATCATTCATTGGGACTCAGTTTGCTCCAGCAATTTTGCCTTCAGTTATGCTGTACTATTTAAATTAATGCCAATCTTGGAATAGAATATTGAAAAATATCAGTCCTGGCCCATATATAACACTTTTTAGATTGAATCTGGCAGGTAGTGAACAACATCCTATGTTTAGCTTGCTCTGAGAGGGAAGAAATATGGAAACCTACAGTATGTTTTCTAGATTGTTTCAAGAATGGAATTCCCCATTTAAATCTGTTTATCCCAAAATAAAAGAATTCTCACCCCAATGAGCTTAAGTCATCAGAAGTTCAATATCCCCTAAATTTTGGAGAGGATGTGATTAAATTGGCACCTACTTTCATATGTGATGGCTTTGTCCCTCAGTCAACCTGTTGCAAATATGCTAAATCTAAATGTACCCAATTCGAATTATGCACATCAGGAAGGAGAGAAAGTCTGGAAGTGGTCCCAACAGCTTTATTCTATAGAATATGGAGACACGGGCGTTCAACACTGCAAAACCGTGTCTCAAAATGGATGTAAAGATCTTATCTATACATGGTTTTCTGATGCATTTCCACACATGCGTCAAGCTAACAAAAGATTCTAGCTGTGAATGGAAAAATAAAGAGAAGACAAAATCCTTAGACATGCGCACTAAACTTTCATTACTCGAACAGGAGGTTGGCTAGGCCACTCTGACATCTCCAGCTTTCTACTCCCCTGTCCTTGGCTAGCTCAAGCAGAGGGAGATAAGCAGGAAAGCAACATTCTTAAGTTTCACTTCTCTGTCTCATGGTTAGTCTAAACAGCAGAGAAAAGCATTTTGTCAGTTTAACCCATTAGTTACTGAATTTTCACAACAAACCAGTTCTGGAGTAATGTCTTCAAAGAGGCCAAAACAATTACTCAACAAAAAATTGACCTCTCTCCTCAGCTCTATTAGCCATTTTTTGAAGGAAAAAATAAAAACATTGCATATAAGTGTTGGTGCGTGTGCTCTTGAGCAGCAGAGTGCGTGTGCGCATGGGAGATTTAAAATCCTGTCTGTGTGCTAGCAGAGGCCTGTTATTCCACACACAGATCTTCCAGATCTCAGCTCCCCCCTTTACGCAGCGTGCAGCGTGTTGTGAAGATGCCAGCCCAGCCTGCCTGTAATCCAACTTGCTTCCAGCTTCCCCGTTTGCAGATTAATCCATGGAGTCAGGAAACACTCTGTAACACCACAGGTCTAATTCTACCTGTTTATTCACTTAGCAAGTAAAGTTCTACAGAGTATACATTTCCTAGTTACAGTCCATGTGCAGAGTATAAATGCATAGCAAGCATTACATCCAGTGGAGTAAGTTGAGCTTCACTCCACCTCAGCAAAGAAGTTACATTGTTGCAGTGACAAAAGTCCAGCAAAAAGAACAAAGGAGAAGAGAGAAAGCAGTCCTGCCTCTCTCTAAGATGGCTTCAGACAGAAAACAAGTTAGCACGTCATCAGAACATACAAACCATGTGACTAGCTCATAATGCTCCCACGGTCTAGGCTTCCCATGCGAAAAACACGAGAACCCAGAAAGACATAATAAACTTGTTTACAGCCATATCACAACAATAAGGAACGTCTTACTTTCATGTGGGTGACTGCTAGAATAATAATAGCATCTTCATGGAAAAAAGAAAAATCGGCATCCCTTACTGTATGGAGAAATAAACTCTCTGTTGCATTGATGGGAAAGCTAACAAAACAGATCAAGAAGTATTGATCTGTGTCATATATTGATAACCTTTATGGAATCTGGGAGACATTTATTAATGATAGACATTAAAGACATGACTTCACCTCCATCAACTCATGGAACATGATGGAGAGACTTGTTAGGATAAGACTTTGAAAAAGATGTTATGAAATATTTTCCTCAAAACATTATATACACAGTTACAATCAGTCTACTGTGTCCCTAATTAATTTGGATTGATGCTAATTTTGTGTATCCCGTGATTGATTATTGTGTTATGTTTGATGTTACATCCTTTTGTTGTTTATATAAAATTCAATAAAATATTTAAAAAGAATGGAATTACAGTTTTTATGCACAGTATGCCATCACCTAAAGTTGAAAATATGCTTTTGTAAAATATTTGTCTTATGAAAGTGCCGTTGGAATAGTTTGGGGTTACACCAAAGGGCCTATTAGAAAAGCCACATGAAAACCATTTAAAAAGCTACAGCTTGTAGAGCTTCTGCATGCAGCAGCTACTAACAGAGTGTCTCCCATATGACTTAATTGAATTGTGTGGTGTGCCTTCATGCCACTGCTAGCAGGGGAGATTCTTCATGCACATGGCAGGCCATTTTAGATGTTGCAGCTGCCACATTATTTTAGGTAGCTTCTGCATTATGTTGGTAACATGTAGCCCTGCCATTAATAATGATGCATGTTTTCATTGCTCTTCTTTATGCTAAATCACCACATGCAAGAAATCTATTTTCTTCATAGGTGTGTGTGAATGATGATCTTGTTGCAAAGAACTTTGCTTGTTATGAGATGAATGATAAAATATTTAGTACTATGGAGGACCAAAAGAAAAAAACATCAAGTCTTGAGCCTCTTTCAAAGGAGATCAATCCTGCACTTGTTCTGTGGCCAATGTTGTTGCAAGCCAAAGGATCCAAGGCTTTTGAAACATGTAAGTATGGCAAATCTGTTTCTGAAGTGAAGGGACAGCTGGTGGAAAGTAGCAGCACACGGGAGGGATGCTTAACTCTTCTTCACCTGCTGCTTCCCCCCCCCCCCCCCCGGTCTGCCCTCATACTAGCAAAATCATTCATGGCTGGCAGACGGGGTGGGTACACACTAAACTGTGTTCTTCAATTTCTGGAAGCTTACCTGCGTGGTTGCCTATGCCTAAGATGATTCATACTTGACAAAGGCTACCAGGTGAGTAGCTATTTTGCAGTCCTGGTGTGCAGGCAAGCACAAATCATAGTTTGGGACTTTGGACATTAAGGGAAACTATTTCTTGGTGCTAAACTAGGATCAGAACTCCGGGATCATGGAGAGTGGAGGAAGAGAGGAGAGGCAGAGTACAAGCCCAGCACTCCCTGGGGCTCATTACCATAGTGCCAAACTATGTATTGTTTACACTACGTGTGAACGCAGCCATACCTATACCAGTATACAGTAGAATGTGCCTATAAGGCATACGTGTATATACTTATTCGACTTCTATACAGCAGAAAATGTGAGTTAGATGTGTTAATTCCTTACATTGGAATTGTGCAATAAACAGTTAATGGAATGTACTAAATTCATCAAGTAGTTTTAGCAGTAGTTTGTTTTGGGAAAAGGGGTGAGAGAAGAATGTACAAATTAGAATTACTAAATCTGGGTCTACCAGGAATTAAAGATTTTGCCACATGTGACTAGTTCCATGCTCCTGAGGAAGCTCAGGTTATGTTTTTGAACAGTTCTTCAACCATGCTCAGCAAAATGCTTTTCAACTTACCCTCAGTTTGCAACATGGCATGCTGTTCAAAACAAAAATGTAAGGTATACCTATGAGCATACCTAAAACAACTCTTTGGATCCTAACTTATGTCGTTCATGCATTCAAATCAAGTGATGCATTGGAACTGGCCACCAAAAATGAGTGTCATTCCTGTGGAATCTTTAAAATAGTTGTATCCAGTTCTGGAGCACATCCTGCATGAGGTATGGTATTTCCAGGTCACTGACTTATGTTGAGATGATCAGGAGATGTACTTACAAAGAATTTTAGTGAAAAAGTCAAGCTTCATCTGTGTTTTCATTTAGCTGCTGCTGCTGAAGACATTAAGAAAACAGCATGCAAGAACTTGCAGGAAACTGCCTCACGTAATGAAGTAAGTGAGTCTGTAAGTACATTTTTCACAAGATATTGAAATGGTACATTTTGTAAAACCCTTAGGATATCCAGAGCCTGCACTATGTTCAGGCAGACAGAAGTGGCCTTAAAGGGGCAGAAAAATTTCAATTATTTCATTTATTATTATGCTCTTCACCGCTGAGGGCACCATTTGGATTTTCTGCCCTGAGCCCCAAACTGTCTCTGAGCAGATACTCGGCTTTCTGTGCAACTTATTTTATTTCTGTCTTAAGCAGGGGTAGGCAACACGTGGGCAGCATGCGGTCCCTGCTGCCCCTCTCCCCATTTTCAAAAGTTTTCTTTACAAAAAATGTCCATAGAGCACCACAAAGGTTAAATATTAGCTTGCACAGAAGCTAAATGTAACCATTGTAGTACTCTGTAGTGCTACCGCACAGTTTGCCACTGAATTTCATCAGCAAACCAGCAATCCTTTTGCTTTCTTTGGGGGGGGGGTGCCTCACGGTCTGTGGCCCGTGGGGGATTCTGGGAGGGTAAATGGTCTCTGGACTTCCCAAAGTTGCCCACCCCTAGTAAAGCTATAGAAATAACCCACAATAAAGAATGCCATAGAAGGGTTGCCATACATTCAAACCAAGTACATAAATGTTGAGCAGAGACTATGGCAAGACAGGGGAAAAAAACCCTTCTGTTTTACTGGCAGTGTCAACTCAACATTACTGCCTCCAGTGTAGTCTCTTAAGAAGTGATCAACTGCACATAGGTGTAGCATACTGTCAGCTACTATACTGACACGCATACCAGTTTCAGACTGTGCAGGTGATAATGTTACAGAGACCACAGGCATTACAGAGCTGTCATTGCCAATGACAAATAAAATTATCATGACTGTATAGTTGCCTTTTTTAAAATTATGATTGTGTTTCCATACAATCATGTTTTTCTTAGGGCAGTTTGAAATCCACTTCACAATTTCCCTAGCTGAGCTACTTAGCTTTGTGAGTTACAGCTGGTGCCACTACAAAGGAACCAAGTAGCAACTCCATACAATCCCTAATGAGTGTGCTGGGGGTGGGGAGGCAAAACAGCATCAGTGCTAGATATTCCCACATTGTATTGTGTTTCAAAGCAGTACAAAGTGCTTTACTTTCCATTTTGGTACTGTGGTGAAGTGGTTTCAGCCAGAAGCAATGCTGCTTATATCATGAATAAGAAAACTGAGATATCTTCATTTGCTCACTTAGGATGTAATGGTGACTGTTCCCACTTTGAAACAAGGCATAACGGTTTCTATACAGGCAAATGGGCGAACAGACAGGTATGTGTCCACTTTTTGACATCTTTTATTCCAATTTCCTTACACAGGCAAGAGACTTAACCAATTTCATTATGCTAAAGCCAAAAATGAAATTGTTGATTGGCTTGATAGACCAAAATTATTTTTTTCAATTTAACTTTGCTAATTTGTTCCCTTTCTCTCAGAAATGTACTTAGGCATAAGATTCGTTTAAATATTTGGGAAGTCAATGATGTTCTTATTCAGGCTTACCATGTTTTTGTACAGAAGGCATGATTACATTCTTTAGTTATTGTATGTATTATACCCCTGGCCAATTTAGCTCACTTTTGATGTATCTTGCTTTATAATTGAGATGTACTTTTCATTGTTCACACAGTAGCTGGGATCCAAACAGCCTTGTGTATGAATAGAAGGTGCTTTTACCTATGCCCAGGCAGGAATGTTCCAGTCCTGCATTGCATTACAAGCTGCTTTTCAGGGGGCACAAGGGCTGCAGTATTAAGGAGCCTGCCAAAAATCCCTGGTCCATACGCACAGCATTCTGCATGCAGCCATTTAGATTATATCCACTATTTTTATGGACACGACTAAGATTGTCTCACATCATTGCTTTTCATTCTAGTACGTTATGCAAGAAAACTACAAGAACACAGGAAATGGAGAAAGATCCTTATGAAAAAAACATTGGCATGAAGTAAGTTTTCTCATCTTTGTTTTGAAGTTATGAAAATGCTACATGAATCTGTTAGCCAACACAAAGCAAAGTGCTTCTTCTACAATGCGAATAAACTTCAAAGCTGACCAGTATTTAAACTCTGGATAATTCAAGATTTATCTTTAAGGATTTTGTATATATTACAGGTAATAGGTAAAAAATGTAAAAAAAAAGATTAATTACATTTGAAGTTGATATCCGAAATAGTTCATGTGAATTTCAAGAAATGTTGAAATCGCATTCCACTTCATGAAGGATCTGTGTCAGGCCCATTACTTAGGGCCATTTTTAGCTAGCTGTAGTTGATTATCTAAATGCTGGCTCAGCTTGTCTGAGTGTGGAAAGCTAAGCAGGGTCAGGCCTGGTTATTACTTGGATGGGAGACCCCTCCTCTAGTTTCCTGCATTGAGCAGGGGGTTGGACTTGATAGCCTTGTAGGCTCCTTCCAACTCTATATCTATGAAATCTATGAAATGTGAGGTTGCAGACAACTGCAGCTCTCCAACAATAGCAGGGTCTTGATTATGATGACATATTTTAAATTGTTTTTAAAATTTGTATGTAAAAGTTCTTATATTCTGTTATGTAATTTTTGTGAACCGCCCAAAGAACTTTGGACATTAGTGGTACACAAATGAAACAGACAAATGAAATGAAATACTGATCTTTGGCAATTTTGATCTTCTCTGAGCTTCATTGCAGCGTAGCGGTGGCTCCAAGGCCGGGTCGCGCCCCTGACCCGATCTTCCGCGGGGGCGCCGACCTGATCTTCTGAGCGCCCTCGACCCGATCTTCCGTGGGGGCGCCGACCCGATCTTCTGAGCTGCGCGGAGAGGTTCTCCGCACCGCTCGATCGGGCGTCTTCTTCCCCGTCCATCACTTCCGAGTCCGGAAATGACGCGACGGGACCCTGTGCAGGCACAGAACGCGCCACAGAGGTCCAGCGCGCCTGCGCAGGGTTCCATCGCGTCATTTCCGGTCCCGGAAGTGACAGAACGGAACGAATGCGCGGGCGGCTCTCCGCGGAGAGGGCGAGCTGCCCCGAAGAAAAGGTAAAGCCTCGCCGGGCGTGAGCAGGGCCAATTTCGGCCTCGTTCTGCCCGGCGAGGCTCGATGTTACAAGCCTAGCGGCAAGATCCATCCTTCTCCCGAACTGGAGAAGGCCAGAGGCTCTCTGTGATCTTGCACTGAGGCTCAGAAAGCAACAAGATGTTTTGCTGGTTTCCAAGCTTTTCCAAAATTGGTGTGAGGTTTGTGAGATTCCTGTACCCTTCTCCAGGAAAAGAGCAGCAATCTCATCAGAATTTTTTTAAAATGTGCTTGCCAGTGGTGATAGACACATTTGTAGATACCTGCTTAAGCTGTCTCCAGACACCGCATTTTTACTGGTAATTGACAAGCTGAATCAGAGCACCGGTTACCCAGAATCCACATGTCCAGGGTGCTGATCCATATGCGTTGCAACTTGGAAGGTTTGGCCGTTGCTGTTAACACCAAAAACTGTAATGGTGATTCTAAAGCCCCATGGGAATAAGTACCTTTTCTTTGAGGCATTTCCTAAGCCGCCACTACAGTTAACATCAGGTAGAAAGTATGTTTCTTCTTCGTGGTCTCTGTGCTTCACACACATATGGGTTCTCTGCGCCTGCGCTGAGATCGATCGGAAACTTCTTTAGCTGAGATGAGCCGGGCGGGAGCCCCTCCCCCTCGCGCGTGCTCCTTAGCGCGGCTCCCGCCCGTCTCCTCAGTTCCTCTTCGACCGCCTCTGCGACTAGTCGATAGGTTCTTCTCTTCCTTCTCTGTAAGCGAAAGCTGAGTTTATTCTTCTCTAGTTACTTCTTTTAGAAAACTTTTCTCTCATAAACCTTCTGTTTTTTCATTCTCTTTCGAACTATACCTTCATTTCTAAAAAAAAAAAAAAAAAAATTATTACCAAAAAATCCTACCTAAAACCTTCTCTCCCCCGTTCTTGTCCTTATCTATATATTTCTATCTAATCTTTCACTATGCCTCTCAAGGCACCATTTAGGAAATGTCAGCGGTGTGGGACTAAAATCCCCCCCGCTGACAAGCATACGCTCTGCCTCCTATGTCTGGGGCAGGAGCATAAAGTGGAAAGCTGTAAGGATTGTCAGGCCTTTACCAAACAGGCCAGGAAGGCCAGACAAATGAAACTGAGGGCCCTCCTGTGGGAACAATCCTTGTCGGCTAAAGGACCAGCGCCAGAGGAACGACCTGGGGGATCCCAGTCTATAAAAAAACCGCCAACGGACATAACGAAAAAACTCGCTAAGAAGGCCCGTAAGGATAAGGCGAAACGCCTTAAGGAAAAAATGGCGGTTACGGCTAGCGAGATGGCGGTCCCGTCGACTTCGACCACTATGGTGGTCTCGAAGCGTACGGTGGAGATGATAGAGGCTCTGGCTGGTGCTCGGGATCGAGCTTCGGGATCGATTGCCCGCCAGTCCACTCCGGCTTCGACTACGTCTCCTCGAGGCCGAGAGATCCAAAAAGAACCAGCAGCTGCGTCAGCTTCCCTGTCGGAGGGAGAGCTACGAGCTTCGCCAGCCCAGCTCGAGGAGCAAAAGGCACTGGATAGACCCCGTTCGGGCTCGAGGGGTCCCCCGCCGTTACTGTCTCCGTCAGTTGGGCGCGTAGAGGAGCGTCGGGAATACCGCCGCCGATCACGATCCCCCTACTATCGGGCTCGTGAGTCGGTCTCCACGGCCTCGAGTCCTCGATCTCGACTCTCCCGATACCGTGAGAGGTCGAGGTCCCGTTCCTACTACTCGGGATCGAGTTCCAGGAGCCGATACTCGAGGTCGAGACGCTCGCCAAGGCACGAGAGGTCGGAACGCCATTACTATCACCGGCGTTCCGTTTCTCCAGACAGACACCGTAGCCGAAGGCACTCCCCAACGCCACACCGAGATACGGCTGTGTCTCGTGCCCCGTCGACAGTGGTGAGGGAGTCAGCTGCGTCGACGTCGACAGCTCAGCCACAGCCTCTCGTAAATCTTCCGGTTGCGACTGATGTAGTTGGCCACTCCTCGTCGGGATCGGCGTATCAGTCGGATTCCGACTCGACGGCTTCCTCCTCCCACTCCACCTCCCCGGACGGGCAGGTGGAGTCCAAAGAAGCAGTCTCCCCATCGGAGGACATGGGGAGTTTTGCGGAGCATGTCAGCCGGCTGGTGACTGCTCTGGGAGTTGAGGCGAAATCGTCAAAGGGGAAGGCCAAGGACGACATTTATGCGGTCCTTAAAACGACACAGTCGAACCAGCTGCTTCTTCCATTCTTGCCGACATTGTTGGAGACGGTGCAAGAAACCTGGAAGACTCCGGCCTCATTGAAACCGACGGCCAAACGCCTGGAGTCGATGTACAAGATCCAGGAGGAAGGAGCAAAGTTTCTGTTTTCCCATCCGACCCCGAACTCGCTCATAGTCAAATCGGCGCAGTCTCGTGGGGGAAGACAGCACACCACTCCGGCAGATAGAGAGGGTAAGACGCTAGATTCCTACGGACGTAGGATCTATTCATCGTCTTCCCTCGGACTAAAGATATCTAACTACGAGGCGTTGTTAGCTAGATATCAAATGTATATCACAGAGAAGCTGGGAGACCTCTGTGATTATCTGCCGGACGACAAGAGAGATCTGGCGGCTCAGTACATCAAGGAGGCAACGAGTATCGGTGCACTTCAGATGAACACTGCCCGGCATCAGGTCGACAGTCATGCCAGATCGATGATCGGGTCCGTGGCCTTGAGGAGGCACGCATGGCTTCGCTCTACCGCTCTGACTCCCGACGATAGGGCGAAGATTCAGGACCTTCCGTTCGATGGCGAGGGGTTATTCAACGCCACTACTGATGACTCCCTCGACTCGGCTCAGAAGGCCTTCACAACGGCCAAAAAGATGGGGCTCGTCCGCCAGCAACCATCTCAGTCTTTCAGGCCACGGCGGTGGTCCCGGTTTCCGTTCCCGACCAGGCAGTACCAGCCGGCGGGTCAATACAGGGGCGGGAACCGGAGACCTGGGGCGTCGCAGCCTCCGACCCAACCCCAGCGACAATACCAGCAGCAAAGACCAAGGGGCAGCAGGAAGGGGGGCGACTTCGGTCGTCGTCGTCTTTGACTGCCCTACCGGCCCGACCGACACACCATCGACGCTATACCTCGACGACACCTCTGCACCACCTCAGACTACTCTCTTCGGCCACCGACTTTGCAACCACCTCCAAAATTGGAGGACCATCACGACGGACCGATGGGTGTTAAGCATTATAGAGCACGGCTACAGGATCGAGTTCGGAGTCCTCCCCCCATTTCTCGGGATCAAGACCACCCGTCCAACGCGGGTCCTACTGGAGGAAGTCTCGACCCTCCTTCAAAAGGGAGCAATACAGCCAGTTCCCGCAGGAAACTTGGAGGTCGGCCTGTACTCCAGGTACTTCATTGTGAAGAAGAAGGGAGGAGGACTCAGACCGATCCTGGACCTTCGAACTGTGAATCTTTTATCCCATCGAAAAGATTCCGCATGGTCACACTCCAATCGATCCTTCCCCTACTCCGAAGGACCGATTGGTTTGCATCCATCGATCTCAAAGATGCCTACTTCCACATCGCCATCCACGGAGACAGCCGGAAATACCTTCGGTTTCGAGTGGGGGAAGACGCCTACCAGTTCGTCGTTCTTCCATTCGGACTCTCCACCGCGCCGAGGGTATTCACAAAGTGTGTGGCGGCGGTGTGTGCGAGTTTGAGGACAAGGGGCATCACCATTTTTCCATACCTCGACGATTGGTTGTTGGTGGCATCGTCGAAGCTCGAGCTACGAAACGCGCTCGAACAGACCCTTGGCCTCATGCTCGAGCTGGGACTTTGCCTGAATGCAGAGAAGTCGGTCCTCCAGCCCGTAAAAGAGATTCAATACATAGGGGCGAGGTTAAATGCATCCGATGGTCGGGCCTACCTTCCGAACGAACGGGCAATGAAGATAGTCGCTCTATCAAAGAAAATATACAGTCGGCCAATGTCATCAGCTCGCACACTCCAGCGACTCTTAGGGCACATGGCCTCGACCATAGCAGTCGTACGCTATGCGAGGCTTCGCATGTGACCGCTACAGATCTGGTTTGTCCGAGCTTTCAAGCCGGAAAAGGACAGACCATCCCTTCGTCTATCAGTTCCACGAGCCGTAAGAGAGTCTTTGAGGTGGTGGCAGAAAGAGTCGAACCTGCTCGACAGCGTGACCTTCCGACCATCGATACCGAGCCGAATTCTAACAACGGACGCATCGCTACTAGGATGGGGAGCCCACTCCGACGACCACGTCGTACAGGGCACTTGGAATCCGGCGGAAAGAACCAGACACATCAATTGGCTGGAGCTAATGGCTGTCTGGAAAGCACTACAAGCGCTGGAACATCATCTGACTGCCCATCACGTTCAGATTGTAACAGACAACACCACAGTGGTAGCGTATTTAAACAAACAGGGAGGCACGAGGTCGATGCGCCTCACGAGACTGACGCTACAGCTGTACGAGTGGGCTCTACCTCGACGAATGTCATTTGTAGCTATTCACATAGCGGGGAAAATCAATGTCCTGGCGGACACACTGAGCAGGGTGTCGCTGCAGTCGCACGAGTGGAAGCTGGATCGGCAAATATTGGCATCCCTTTTCCACCTATGGGGCCGGCCGAACGTAGACCTATTCGCAACCAGCGAAAATACGGCCTGTCCACTATTCTGCAGCAGAGCGGCTATGGATCCGAAATCGATGACCGACGCCTTCCTACTGGATTGGAGCAACGACTTTTTCTATCTGTTCCCTCCAATTCCGCTACTGACTCGAGTGCTGGCAAAGATATCGTTGGACAGAACAAACTGTATCCTAATATCCCCATGGTGGCCACGTCAACCCTGGTTTTCCCTCCTTCTGCATCTATCTCAGGGAAATTACCTGCAACTACCTTTTCAGGACAACCTGCTCACCCAGCAGCAGGGCAGGGTGTTTCACCCGAATCTGCAATCGTTGAACCTCACGGCTTGGAGGATCAGATAGCAAGGCATACAGACCTCTCTTCGGCAGTAAGGGAAGTCCTGTTAGCAGCACGAAAGCAATCAACAAGGCTTTCTTATGCAAGGAAATGGCAAGCTTTCTCTAACTTTGTGTCGATGTCCGATAAAGACCCGATAACTTGCTCGATATCGACTGTCCTCGACTTCCTTCACTCTCTGATGGCCCGGGGACTTAAACTCTCGTCTATTAAAGTTTATTTAGCGGCAATTACGGCGTACCGAACAACCTCGACCGGTTCATCTTTATTTGTACACCCACTCGTGAAGCAATTTCTGAAGGGTGTAAAAAACTTATGCCCTCCGACGAGGACTATTTTACCGGGATGGGACCTCCAGTTGGTATTGAAAGTTTTAATGAAACCCCCTTTTGAGCCCATGGCGAAATCAGACTTACGTCTTCTATCATTTAAAACTCTGTTCCTGACAGCGATTACATCCGCAAGGCGTGTCAGCGAACTAGCCGCTCTCAGGGTTGACCCTCCATACACAATTTTCCACAAAGACAAGGTCGTCTTGCGGCCGGACATAGCCTTCTTACCAAAAGTCGTCTCCGATTTTCATCTAGGCCAGGACATTGTGCTTCCGGCTTTTTTCTCAACACCATCATCGGATACCGAGAGACTTTTACACAGCCTCGATGTCCGTAGAGCAATAGCCTTTTACAAAGCGCGTACAGAGTCCATAAGGCACACGCAACAACTTTTCGTATGTTACGGCCCTCCGAAGAAGGGATGTCCAGTATCAAAACAGAGACTATCCAAATGGCTTGTAGACACCATCAAACTGGCATATCAACTCGCCGGTCGCGCTTTGCCAAGCTCCGTGAGGGCGCACTCTACTAGGGCCATGTCGACTTCGACGGCATTCGGCAGAGGAGTCTCTTTGACGGACTTGTGCAGGGCGGCAACTTGGTCTTCGCCCTCCACCTTTATCCGGCACTACCGCCTCGATGTTCGATCCAGGGCACAGAACGCCTTCGGCAGGGCGGTACTGTCATCGATCACCATCTGACTGCCGACACCGACCCACCTCCGGTAAGTCAGCTTGCTAATCTACCCATATGTGTGTGAAGCACAGAGACCACGAAGAAGAAGGACAGGTTGCTTACCTGTAACTGTAGTTCTTCGAGTGGTCATCTGTGCATTCACACAACCCGCCCTCCTTCCCCTCTCGGTGTCTGCATCGAGTTCGATGGATACCCAGGTGGAAATGGGGTGGTCCAATTTCGTGTGTTTTCTTTTTAGTCGATCTCGATTACATCGAGGTTCGGAGTTTTTTTCTATCAATCTCGTACCCATCGGGTTCGAGGAGGTGTAGTAAAGTTTTTCTTCCTGAAGCAGCCTCGGTCCCGAGGGTCGCAATAGGCGGTCTCAGGGAACTGAGGAGACGGGCGGGAGCCGCGCTAAGGAGCACGCGCGAGGGGGAGGGGCTCCCGCCCGGCTCATCTCAGCTAAAGAAGTTTCCGATCGATCTCAGCGCAGGCGCAGAGAACCCATATGTGTGTGAATGCACAGATGACCACTCGAAGAACTACAGTTACAGGTAAGCAACCTGTCCTTACTGTGCGGGGTTGTTTTTTTTAATAAAACAACAACATCCAGGTAAAATAAGATGATTATGTAAGTCGCCTTGAGTTCCTTGCAGGAAAAAAGGCCGGGTATAAATGTAATAAATAAATAAATAGTCAAAGCAATCTGCAGAGAGAATGCCATATGTTGGGATCTTAATATTAGGAGCTAAGCTTGCAATAAATGGGTATGTGAAACTGACCTGGTATCTGATTAGTGTTTTTTAATTGCTAAATAGATATTCCATCATAATATCTATTTTATCAATTCAAAACAAACATTCTTATTGGATACCAGTGTTGTGCAGTACTTAAGATTACTGGACTTGGATTGATGAAGCCCTAGATTCAAATCGGTGTTCAGCCATAAAGCTCACTGGCTGGTCCAAGGTCACCATCTCTCAACCTAACCCACCTCACACGGTTGTTGTGAGGATTAAAAAGGAAGAGAACCATATATTTTGCCCTGAGCTCTCCAGGAGAATTTCCAGATAAAAAATTAACAAGTAAAGGTTAAATAAATTGGCCTGTAATAACAAACTTTGTATTTGAAAAGCGAACTTTTATGTTTTCAGGCTTCTGCAGTTTTTAAATCCTGATCCTTTGAAAGCTGCTGACAGACAAGATGAGACCAAGGTATTCCAAGAAATTAACCATGTTTGTTTGCAAAAGCTTCACTTTCTTGGACCGTTGACTGTTTTAATATATAACTAGATGAGTTTAAATGTTCTACAGCATTTTGTTTTTTCTGAATGGCTTTCTGAATTGATCAATGTTTTACCTAAGGCTTCAGAAATGACAGTTCCCTTTACAAAGTCCTGGGTGATTCCAAAACTGTCAACTAACTTTCCTGGTAAAAAGGAGGGCCATTCATAGTAATGAAGTAACTTGGGGTTACATTAGAATTGGATGACTGAAGGATGAAAAGTTTAGTTTCTCCTGTGATCTCAAGTTTCATAGCTCTAATATGTAGCACTGGTATTCCATGAAATTTCTTTTTAGTGATATCTTAAATCTGCATATATTTGTTTTATACCTATTCCTTAAAGGAAAGTTTAAAAAAATGTAGAAAACATTTGCTGTGGGAATAGAACATAAGCACTGTCCATTACACTATTCTGCTATGTTTACTTATAGGAGTTTCAACTGAATATCACTGCACACCTCCCTGTTGTTCTTAGTAATAAAATTAAACCATGTTCATCTCTTGAAATGGCACCATTGTTTCCAGCTCTGAAAAAGGTAATATTCAATATGCCATGTATAAAAGGAGGGCTCATATCTCTGATCAAATTACTTGAATGCTGCCAACTGCAATTTTTTGAAATTCAATGCATGCTAAAAAAAAATAACACTTTTGTCCTTTTGCTGTATTCAACACAATAGTATCAGAGTAATTAATTGGAGCTGTCATACAGCCCACCACAATCCTCAGGTGCAGTATCCCAAATAGTAATATTGGCTTTATTCTAATCCTGTTTGTTTCAGTTGAGTATTGTTTTAAATCAATAAAAATACTTATGGGCCACTACTTTATTTAGATAATATTCAAAGCATCTTACAACAAATTAAATACTACAGTATCAACAAAACAGGCTGTAGCAAAGGCAATAAATAGTTAAGATCTTAAACTTCAAAGTAGGGATGCCCACCAACCACAAAATTCGGTTCAGACCCTGATTCGGTGCTTCGGAAAATGGTCCAATTTAACTAGGACTGACGCAGGGTCTAGATGCTGTCTAGCGGCCATATAATTGTACTGTTAATATCACTTTATTGATTTCTTACATACAGAATGTTGAATAAACCACATTGTCTGAACCACACATCGTCCAAAAATATCCAGCTTGTGATCAGTGAACCTGTATGTACATAGAGCAGAACTCTGTACATGAGTGGTGATTTCCTTGGACTTTCTTCTAGCAGCCACTCTCATTGCTGAAGAATCAAGCTTAAGCAAATGCTTAAATATTTAATCCAATAATTTATGTCTCTTTTCTGGTAGGAGCTGCTAAGGAATCATTTCCTAGGTCCTAATCATATGCAGTCTTATTCCTGGCCAGCAATAGCTCGTGGGTGTGATTCGGTTATCATTTCTCCTGAAAATGACCCACTTTTATATCTTCCACCAATTATTACATTTTTGCAATCAAGAAGTTGCTACGTATCTTTGCCAGCTAGAAATGGCGTAAGTAGAATATTCAGCTTATGCTCAAACACTTCCTTAATTTCAGCAAGGTTTTAGAAAATATAGGATGTGTTTAAGCAATCAATATGTGACTCTCTTTCTGTGGTTGTTTTGTTTTGTTTTTTGTATCTTGGTTCTGTGTTTAAATATGCATTGCCCCTGGATGGAAAGACCATGGAGAGTGGCATTGATCAGAAAATTTTCAAGCATACCACTAAAAGTGGCTGTAAACACATGAGGCGGCAGTGATCTTAGTTTCCAACTAAGTAGCCCATTTGTAACCATCAAGATGCAGCTGCTTACAACTGTGGGAAATGGAAAGGTGATGGCAACCCTGTTGCATCTTACCCAAAGGGATAGCCGAATCAGTTGCCTACCCAGTTGATTACAGATTACAGACACTTAAAGGTAAACTTTTGAATGGTCCCAGCTCATCTGAAGCTAGCTGCAGTAATAGAACACAAGATTAAGCTTTTTAAATCAAGTAAAGAGAAGGACACAAATCTAGCTATAGAAATATATCTCTAATTTTGTGGAACCAGACAAATGCTGATATCCAACCTTTTGTGAGTGGGCTTCTGTTTGCTCAAGTTGAACTTTTTTTCCTCTTCTCCCCCATGAAAGCCCTCTATATCTCCCAGAATCTGCTCCAGAGGGTCCCCTAACCCTCTGGAGCAGAGGGAGGGGAATCTATTCTGTAGACAGTTGGACACCATTGGATACAACCTGAAATATATACAAGCAAGCAATCTTGGGTGAGAGGGCGAGGGTTAAGCAAGGAGCAGAAAGATCAGGTATGTGATAGAGGTTTCACAGAAATGGGTGTTGGAGGATATGGAAAGGAGTCGGTCCTATACTGGTTAGGGCGAGCAGAGTTTTCCCCCTTATGCGCAGCCTGGTTATTGAAACTGGTTATCACCACGTGGGTTGCTAAACCCTGCTAAAAGCTTTTTAAAGGAAACAGATTGTTCAAACAAGGTTTAAAACTAATAAAGGCATTTATTAGTTTTACTTACAGTCTGTTTATTCATATATGCAGGATGCATATAGGCAGGTTAGAGTCTTTGGTGTTAAGAGTCTGCTTCACTGGAGATCACTGGCTGGAATCCAGCTCAGACCTTGTGTCCATTAGGTTGGAGAGAGAGAGAGAGAGAGAGAGAGAGAGAGAGAGAGAGAGCTGGCCACAGAGAGGCCAGAAGTAGGGAGGAAGGGTTACAAAACATGCACCCTGGGGATTGTTCAATTAACCCTTTCCTCCCACTGTAACTAGTGGTTACATTACCTTGTTGATTTAAGCAGGCAACATTACAATTTCCAACAATGGGGCCACTCAAAGTGTAAACCATTGTATGATTCCCCCCCCCCCCCCTGCATGAGCTTTAAAGATCTTGGATAGTTTGTATTGATCTGGATTCTGCCTCTCTTCTTTAACCAGACTTCCTGATCTATAAGTTTTTCATCTAAGTATGATATGTGTTGTGTGTTTATTTAGCCAATAGCATTAATTGTATGCCCTGGACAGAAGAAAGCAGAACTGGTCTTTGAGTTTCTGGAAACTTATAGCCGTTGTTCCAGGCCTCTTCACCCAATATTGCTCTTGTTGGGAATGAATAAGGAAGAAATCAAGAGTGTAAGAATTCCAAGAGGATGTAAGGACAACTTGAACATTTATATTGAAGATATGAATAAATGAACTTGTCTAGACCATAAGGTCATAAAATCCAGTCATAAGTATGTGGTATAAAACCTTGTAGTAATATTCAGTTATTTAAACTGTCTTCCACAAGCATAATCATGTAATTTTGATACAGTTTCACTGCCAGAAAGGGCAAATATTGAAAATATAGGGATTGCTTTTTAAACAATGTAGTGGGGTTTCAAAATTCTGTTAGGACCTGTACAACTCATTGGTCCTCTTACTCTGCCTAATTCCATTTTAATATTCCTTAATTACATCTGTGCCTTGTTCTTGCCAAAACATTCCAAATGATTTGGACAATGAAATAACTGAAAATATGTGGTTATGTATTGGAACACTGGAAGGAGCAGTTACACCCTAGACCCGGGGTGGGCAACTTCACTATACTAGCCAGCATAGCCAATGAAAAGGGATGATGGGAGTTGTAGGCCAAAACATCTGGAGGGCCACAAGCTGCCCAGCTCTATTTTAGGAACATATGAGCCATGGTGGACCAGATCACAGCACTGTCTAGTCCAGCATTCTGTTCACACTGGCCAACCAGATGCCTATGTGAGTTCATTTATTTTTTAAAAAATTACACCGCTTTTAAGAGTAGAATCCTCTCAAGGCAGCTTATGGAAAGCCCACAAGCAGGACATGAGCACAATTTTAGCACCCCCCTTGTGTTCCCCAGCAACTGATACTGAGACGTATACTGCCATCATAACAGCCATTGATAGCCTTATCCTCCATGAATTTGTCTAACGTAGGAACTGCCTTCTAGCTCAGTATTGTCTTCACTGACAAACTGGCTCTCTAGGCTTTCAGGTAGGGATCTTTCCCAAGCCTACATGGAGATGCCACGGATTGAAGCTGGGATCTGTTGCATATAAAACATGTGCTCTACCACTTAAGCTATGGCCCTTGGTGAGTATGAATCACCTCTAGGTGACAAGGCAGGGAAAGGTTCATAAATAAGGGAATGGGTTCTTTTTTCTTGGGTTGTCTGTGAGCCTTGTATTTCTAGTTTGTATAGGGGCATTTGGGTAGATTGGTACCATTTACTACTACTTCACATGGCTGAAATTTAAATGAAAACATATGGTGACAACTTCTAATTTTATAGGTGAAGTCATGATAACAACCCCACATAGCCTTCTGCGGCTGCTTGAATGCCACAGCTTACTGTTCCTTAGGCTCTGTCACCTTGTGTTTGATGAAGTTGATGTACTGTTCTCTGAAGCCAGTGAAAAAGTAAGTGTGCATTTTGATCATGTGATAGAAAAATGCTGCAAATGTGCAATTTAAGCATCTTCTAAAAAAGATGTAGCTTCATTTGGCCCAAGATTTCACCCTTCCAAAAAATCAACTATACTCAATGCTACTTGCTTCAAATATTCATTGCAGAAACACGGTTCCTTTTCTCTGGGATTGGGATTGGCCATGTGGATAGGCAGGAAGGGAAGAGCGAGCAGGTGTGGAGCCAGGAAATGCCTGTGTTGCTACACAAACCAAAGGCCTAGTTAATTACAAAACAGTAACTCATTTATTAGAACACTCACGGTTACTGTCTTTCCATCATTCTGCCAGTACTTCTACCTATAGTATAACTCTTGAGAGGCAAAAGATAATGATGCAGGTTAATTCCTCTTGTTATAGATATTTAATATTTTAGAATATTACAAAACAAATTTGAATGTTGAAGAAAAGGAATCTGCACCCCAGCAGATTGTTGCTGTTGGAAGCCGGTGGAACAAAAACATAGAATATTTAACGAAAGAGTTCATGAATGATCCATATGTTGTGATCACATCTATGGAAGAAGGTGCTATATATGGGAAAGTACAACAGGTAAAAGATTTGTTTTTTTAATAGTGTATTTTGACTTGGTTGATGCATTAAACTTGTACTAGAATGATTCTGCATGGGTGTAAGTGAATGTGGGTGTTTGTGGTTAGAGATGCCTCTTCCCTTTATTTCCTCAGAAGGGGACTAAAGAGAAAATATATGTAGCTGCTTTTGGATTAAGGATTGGGCCCCTCCAAAGTTTAATTAAACTTCTGTGGGAGGCGCTGCAACCATGAATGTTATGAGCATTGTAGCTTTAAAATTCTAAGAGGAGTATTTTAGGGTTGGTTATGTAGATAATACCACTGGTCAGTCCCATTAGTTAAAAAGTTGGGAACTTGCTTAGAAACTTTTTGCTGGGTTAGTTATGGGTAAAAATATAAAAACCCTTTCATGGATTCAATAACATTTTAATAGGAGGAGAAAGTCGTTTTTATGTGTACAAGAATTCTTTTTTAAAAAACTTTATTTCGATAAAAAAAACAACACAAAACATATAACAATAATTAACAATTAACAAAACTAAAATGGACTTCCAAATTTTTCTACAGCAAATATATGTAGCAAATAATTTCTCTACTCAATAATCAAAAAATAAAAGCTCTCTTTTTTCTATTGTCACAAATTTATCTTATTTTTTTCTATTGTCAGTTCATCCTCTTATTATTCCAAAAAACCACAGATAAACAAATCATTGTTTTCTAAACCCTGCAAAAAGTCAATGAGAGGTTTCCACTCTGATTAATGACGTAAGATTGGCCATCTGTGCCAATTGCCACCATCTTGACCAATCATTCTTCCATTGTAGACAGTGCTGGAACTTTCCATTTTTGTGCATATAATAGTCTTGCTGCCATTGTCTATATAAAAATAAAGCTCCATAGCTTCTTTCCAACTGACTATCCATTATTCCTAAGAGAAAAGCCTCTGGTTTCAATTGAATGTTAATCTTTTAAAAAATTTGAATTAGTGAATGAATTTGTATCCAATTTTTTTTAGCTTTATTGCATGTCCACCACCTATGGTAAAAAGTTCCTTCTTGCTGTTCACATTTCCAACATACACCCAAGGACCCAAGGTGCCTTTATACATTTTTGCCAATTTCTCCAGGGACAAATACCAACGATACATCATCTTATAAAAGTTCTCTTTAAGACTAGAACATAATGTAAATTTCAGACCTTTTAACCACATATTTTCCCATTATGCCATTAGTATATTATGTCCAAAATTTTGGGCCCATTTTAGTGTACAAGAATTCTTGAGTAGATTACTTGAAAGTAAGATTCTTCTGTGAAAAAGTTTTCTGAGCATCTCTGGAGTTCATAATTGTTGTTTTCCTGAACACTTGGCCTAACAAGTATAACAGAAGTGTTTTGGAATTCCATCTGTCATTAAAAATATATATATTTAAATAGGGTTAGGTCTCCTTATATTTTTTATTTCCTAATATAATTTAAAGCAGAAGCAGAAATGAATGAGTGGTTGGCTTTTTTCTTTTTTTAAAAAAATGATTTAATCTAGCATTTGACCATTTTTAACTGTGTAACTTTAGGTGGTACAGCTCTGCCTTGAGTATGACAGAATGTCTGCTTTACTTCAAACACTGGATTTTACTCCTACTAATACTCAGAAGACATTGATTTTCACCAGTTCACTGGAAGAAACAGAGATAGTGTACAAGGTATCTCTCCCCCCCCCCCCCCCCCAATACAGACTTTCAGGAAAGTTTCACTGTCAGGTGTGTGTTAGATTGCTGTAAATGGATAGCCTCTCTTGTGTTCATTGACTGAGTTTATGAAACATCCAGATTGTTTGGAAAGAAAAATATGGTCCCTTTCTCTCCAACCAGCCCTCCCCAGGCCAGTTAATAGATAAATACATAATTGCATAGGGAGTATGAGAGCATTCCAGAAGGGAATGCCTCTATCTCTTACTTGATCTTGTGCTGGGAACTCCATCATCAGTCTATCTAAGCTATAAATGGATGATCTATTGGTGGTGTGCTAGTCATACTGTTCCATTGTGTACCATGGACCATAGAAAATGGGATGCCAACATCCCGATGGAAGGGATAAACGAAGTGTGAATACCATTGAGCTTTTGGGTCCCTATGAGCTAGAATATGGAAACTGGGACAAAGTAGAGATTGGAAAGGAAGTGTAGGGGAACTCTCCTCACTCCTCTACCTCAGCTTGCTGCTACCCATTTATACTCCTATTGTTCCCACTGCCTTTAAAGTCAAAACAGAGGCAGTTCAGATTAGCTCCCCAGCTGCTCTGCCATAGAATCAGCAGCATAGCACTATGGCAGTCGAGCACATGTTCTCCCTCTAGTGGAGGAGAGTATCCTGACACAGGTTACTTCTTCCACTTGCTCCACAGGCAGGATCATGTTAGTCATTGTACTCTGGTCCTTCCCCCACTTGCAGTTCCTTGGCTGCTCCATAGCAACAAGGATTTTCTAGAGTTCTTCAATTGTTAACTGCCTTAGTTGTCTCTTCTACAGCCTCAATTAATTGTTTTTTATTTACTGATCTAATTTACTTTCATAAATAACTGATTATTGGTTTTACCTGCCATAATTGATAATTATTTGATTTATCTGTCTTGTTGATTTACACATAACTGATTTGCCATTTGATTTACTATCCTACTGACTTACTGCCTCAGCTACAATTAGTTTAGCCAGTTGTTGAGCGTCCATAATGGTTAGCTGTGCTAATCCATCATGTCTGCAACTTGAGTGATGTCAGTGGCAGAAAAGAGAACCCACTTCAGTATTTTAGCGTGGAAAGGAGTAAAAGAGATGGTGGCCCTTGAAAGCAGGTAAAAGTCACCATTCATGGCTGGGCTTCCTGAGGGCCAAATGTCGGGAGGGTTTTCCTGTACTACTACTGATTCCTTGGTGGGTTCTCCAGACACGTAGATTTCTTTTTCTTCCCACACCACCAGCACAAAGAATGATGATTTTTTGCATTTACTGTCTAAAGCCATAACTTCTCTAGCCTTACAGCAGCAGAACCCCAGAGGAGCAGCTATGTTTTGTGAGCATTAATCTACAAACAGGGAGAAGCTTATGAAAGGAATGGACATCTCCTCTTCAAGGCAAAAGGGATGTAAATGCGGGCCAATGTTTCTGGAATTTGCCACCACAAACAATGGAGGACCTAAATGTCCCAGTCATAGATGCCCCTCTGGCAGCTCTCCTATCGGGCATCATTATGCCAAAGGATGGGGATGCAACCCTTCAAGACCATGGGAAAAGACTGTCTGATTCAGCCCTTTAAAAAGTTCATAAAGTCTCTGTCTTTGTACTGAGAGCTTTGGAAGTCTCTTCCTTTTTTTTGCCCAGACTTCAATTATTTTGGTGGAGGATATCATATCAAAAAAAGACTTGAATAGAAACACTTTATGCGGGGGGTTAGTCAAGCTGTCCAAATCATTTGCCTCCTTGGCAGATACCACACACAATGCAGTGGCTTACGCTGGCTCAGCTTGTCTGAGCGTGGAAAGCTAAGCAGGGTCAGGCCTGGTTATTACTTGGATGGGAGACCCCTCCTCTAGTTTCCTGCATTGAGCAGGGGGTTGGACTCGATAGCCTTGTAGGCTCCTTCCAACTCTATGATCTATGAAATCTATGAAACCTTTAATGCTAGAGCTATTGCAGCCACTACTGTGGCTCTCAGATTTATTTGACTAAAACTGCAACTTGGCCACCATTCCCTTCAGACGGGCCATCTTTTCGGAGAAGAGCCTTGAAGGGCATCTTGATGAAAGCTTTTTTCTTCTTTAGTTATGTCGTCCTTATCTAAAAAGAAGGATGAGGGACCATCCAGCAGGCCCCTTTCTTCTTTTCATTTCTACTGGACAAAGTTCCTTTCAATCAAAATGCTATAGATTCCCTAAACCTGCCTGGTCCTCTCCTCCAAGCTTCCCTCTGCCTCCTAAGCAACCAAGTCAAAATGGCAACAGTTTTGACTACCAGGCCCAACAGGTGGGAGGAAGACTTCAGTTTTTCCTTACAGCCTGGGAAGCCACTCAACAGACGGCTGGGTTCTAAACTCCATCTCAGAGAGCTACTCCCTAAAATTTAAAACTAGACCAGGGGACCGTTTTCTTCCCTCTCCCCACTCCAGGTCAAAAAACAAGCAGATAATTGTCTCCCAGGCTATCCAGCACTTGCTGGACATAAGGGCCATAGAACCTGTTCTGAAGAAAGATTTAATCTTTTTTGTCATGCCCCAAAAGGACAGTTCCTGGAGAGCAATACTAGACTTAAAGTACCTCAACAAGTCCATCACCTACTGCAAATTCCACATATAGACTCTTCAAACCATCAAAGAGGCATTTCATCCAGGCAAATTAATGACTTCCATCAGCCTGATGTAGGCCTTTCTCCGCATCCTGGTCGCCCTGCATCATCAAACATTCCTGAGATTCAAATACCAGTCACAGCACTTCCAGTACAAGACCATACCCTTCAGGTTAGCCACCAGGAGTCTTCTGAAAGATCATGATCCCTCTAGTCACCTCTGGCGGAAAGGCATCCATTGCCATCCCTATCTCGATGACCTGCTCCTTCCATCTCCAACCAGGGGAAAGGTGTGCCAGGATCTAGACCCCACTGTATCCTACCTCAATCAGCATGGTTTCCTCAATAACAAGAAGAGCTGCCTGCAGCCCACTCAGTCACTTCTTCATCTTGGCACTGATGCGCACGCACGCACAGATAGAGAAAGCAGGTAACAGAATGTGTTTAGTTGTGTCAGCAATTTTTGAGTGCGTGTTCCACCTTTTTCATAATACCCAAGTGGAACAGCAAATGGAGAATGATCCTGGACCTTAAGTATTGGAACAAATTTGTCCAGAAGTGCAAGTTCAAGATGGGAGATTCTGGACCATCATGGAAGCTCTCTACCATTGACATGCGAAGAGGCCTGTCCCCATGTACTAGTCCATATTTATTTATTATATTTATACCCCGCCTTTTTTCCTTCAAGGAACCCAAGGCGGCTTACATAATCCTCCTCTCCATTTTATCCTCGCAACAACCCTGTGAGGTAGGCTAGGCTGAGAGTCAGTGACTGGCCCAAAGTCACCCAGTGAGTTTCATGGCTGAGCAGGGACTAGAACCTGGATCTCCAGAGTCCCAGTCCAACACTCTCACCACTGTGCCACACTGGCTCTGCACAGAAGGCTTCTCAAGTTTGTTTGCACTGGTTTCCACTGTCGGAGAAAGCCCCTTCATATGTTGGATCCTCTGCAGAGCTCTAAATATACATCTATATCGGGCAAACACAGGTCTGACATAATTTTAATTGCTTTCCATCAACCATAGGGGAAAGGTGTATAGATCTACAGTAGCCAAATGGCTCAAAACAGGTATTTTCTTAGCTTATGACTCTCAATGTCTTTCTATTCCATTATGCATAACAGCACATTCCACCAAGGGAATGTGCAGCACCTCTGAGCTTGAAGGCTGAATTCAGTAATAGTGTTTCTGTAGAAGAAATCTGTAGGGTTTCTTCCTGGTTCACTGAGTCCTCCTTTTTAAAATGTTAAAACTCAGACGTGTATGCCTCAGTGTATGCCTCAGTGATGCAGCTTTTGGGAGGTGTATTCTCCCGCACGTGTTACAGCCTTAGTGTCAAGTAGTGAGAACCCACCCAGGATAGAATTTCTCTGTTCAACATCCCAAATCAGGATAATCTCTTCCACTGAGGGAGAAGGGGGTACAGTTACCGCAAAGTTTTATTTTTCTTAGTCGCTAGAAACTATTCTGCCCCACCAGGATCTATTTCTGATTCTGGCAACCTTGCTGCTTGAGGGATAGGCTTTGGGTTGGCTGGGCTTTCAGCCTAAAATAATTTTAGTCAGGAAGATGAGCTTCAGTCTTGTCACCTCCCTCTTCTTTCCCTGTTTTATAGTTCTGAAGCTTTTGACCAACAGTTTAGGTTTTCAATAAGGAGCGTTTGTTCCTTCTGTACTACATTCTGAAATGGGGGGGGGGCAACAGGAGGACACCCACAGGAAGGACAAAAAGCTGCAATGATTGACATGGCCTTGCCTGTGGAGCAAGTGTGGGGAGTAACTTGTATCAAGATACCCTCTATCCACTGTGAATATGAAACCTTCACCATAAGACCTGTGCTCCTTTCTTGCTCTTCCTTCTCCTGTTTCACTTCCACTAGCTACCATTTTAAAGGTAAATGTGGCTGAGCAGAAGGCAGTTCTACTTGGGTCACTGAAGCCCTGCAAAATGCCTCTAAAAGTTCAGAGGACCCTCCAAAGTGGCATGTAATGCAGATTTTATTTATTTTTATTTTATTTATTTATTATATTTATGAATCACCCATCTGGCCAGACATCCGGCCACTCTGTACAATCCAATAAATACAGGGAGGGGACACACACACACACACACACACACACAGTATAAAACACAATCAAAAACAGTAAAAAACTTAAAAATCCTAACCCACCCCATTTATTTATTTATTTATTTATTTTTAGCAAAGTGGGAAAGTTGACAGCACCCCACACACAGCTCATGCTAGGCTGTGCATTCTGTTCGTAGAGTGTATCCACAACTGCCATGCAGAGGAGTTTGAATAGTGCCTCTGGGTCTGAAGGGTCAGACAGGCAACTGGGATGGCACTGTTGGGATGGGACAGCTCAAACCAGTATCCCGAGCAGTACAGCACACTTTGTGGATGGGACAGGGGCAACATTTTTACCATCAAGTTGTGCATTGAATTGATATGTATTCCAAATGAAGCAGTTTGTTTTTCCTTATGTCAGAAAAGTTCATGTATTGGTTTGATATAGAAATGAATACATTTACATTGTAGACATATGAACTTTCATTTAAAAGGTATATTAAAGTGAACCATGTTAGAACTTGGAAAATATAAGGCATCTCATGAGCAGGCTTTTAATCCTGAATGTAGTAGCGTTCTAGTACGGTTGTTTTTTTTAAAAAAAAAACAATTTTTCTGCTAGAGCATTCTTCAGTGATTTTAATTCTTCTGTAATCAACACTGTTTGAAATTATTCTTATTTTTGTAATCAGGCAGTAGCGAGCAGTTCAATATTTTGCTTGAAAATGAGTCTAGAAATTGGATTTCATTTTGATTATGTTGTAGAGCAATGGAACAAAAGATTTAGTTCTGGCACGCATGTTGTATTGGGTAAGTATTTTCTTTTTCTTGAGGCTCTTCATCAAAATCCTAATGATTCTCAATCTCTGATGACAATTTGATTGTCTAATTTACAGAGCATTGTCCATTTTCCAACTATTTTTATGGTATCAAGCAGATTATAACTAATTATACGTAATAGTATCTCATTAAAACCGAGGGTAAGGGTTAATCAGCTAACAGAAAAGGAGAGAGGGGATGTATAACAGAACAATTAGTTGGTTATCCCTGCATCTGCTACCCAATTTTATTTTATTTTTAGTGCTTCTGATTACTGCTTCCCATATGATTATTCTTATGTGAAGGATGTGGTTTGCCATATTGGCACTTTCCTCACAAGTAAGCTTACCATTTTTGTCCTTTTAAGCGGGAGAATAATTTGGAGGAGCACTCACATAATTTAAAAATCAGAAGATGAGAAGCAGGCCACATTTGTTAGGACTGAAGTTGCAAAATGTTATCCATTAGTGTTGATTTAAGATGTGTTTTCTTTCCATTTCTTGAGTCATAACACTTAAAGGACATGTTGGTTGCTTTTGCCTGATATATTTTCTGATTTTCTTTCCAGTTTTAACTGATGACTGCTTACCGGCCTTAGGGATTACAGATGCAACAAGTGTAATTCATTTCAGCTTTCCCTCATCTCCAAGAATCTTTGGGGCACGATTATACAGCATGTCTGCTAATTTCCAAAACTCAATAGAAAAGGTCTGCACAAATCCTAGTAAACAATTTATCATTATGGGATACCATCCTGAAAATTTCAAACAGGAAAGCTATCATTGGGCTTTTCCGCTCTTTCTTTCTTTATACCCCAGTAAATCCCTACCTGTGACCTTCACTCCTCCAGCTCTATCACTCTCAGCTCCCCAAAGGTCTCCACTTCGCTCTCATGTGTGACTCCTGTTCTCTTGTTGACCTTAATGCCTGGAACCTTCTCCCAGAACAGGTTCAGTTTCTGGCATCTCAAGTTAGGGCTAGAAAAATTCCTGCCTGAAACCCTGGAGAGCTGCTGCCAGTCAGTGTCGACAATACTGCCAATGGTCTGACTCCGTGTAAGGCAGCTTCCTATGTTCCTAACACTGGTGTAGCATCTCTTCCTTGAATCCCACTTATTTATTCATTTAGGATATTTCTAAGCCACTGTGTAACAAAAAGTTCTCTGAGCAGCTCACACAATAACACAAGTTAAAAACAACAAATACAATAACAATGTAAAAGGCCTTGAAAGTAAAATCACAATAATAAAAATCTGGGAGAAGTGTTTTCATCTGGTAGCAAAAAGATAATAGTGCAGGTGCCAGGTCAGCCTCCTTGGGGAGAGCATTTCATAAATGGGGCACCACAAATGAGAAGGCCCTCTCTTGTAGCCACCTGCCTAACTTCCTTTGGGCGGGGGGGTGTACCTAGAGGAGAGCCTCTGATTATGACCTAAGGATCCTGGCAGGTACCTATGGGAGTAGACATTCTTTTAAATAGTCTGGCCCCAAGTCATTCCCTATTTAGTGCAAAAGAGGCATCCAGGATGAGTTCTGTCCCCACCACCAGCTCCCAGGGCAAGGCAGAAATGTTGCCTTGGTCCTGGTGTCCTTGGCTCCTCCCAGTTCATTTCCTGCCTTCATCCAGGACACATTCTTTCTCACACTATCCGGGTTTTCTCCCCCCTTGTGATTCTCTTCCTGGTTCCTTCTTACATCCAAACTCAGATTTTCCTATCTTCCTATATATAACCCCCCAAAAAACCTTTCTCCAATTTTCCTTCCCCCTTACCTTTTTCCCTTCTGGCCTGGGCTATGGTGGATGGTCTTGTTCAGCGCTGGGCCTAAGAAGACAAACAGGAAAAGGTGTTTTATTCAGCATATCACAGTTAAGACAGAAAGAGTTCAGCAGCAGATTCAGACCTGGCAAAGCAGCTGGGGTGTTCTCTGAGCCTCCATCTCTGCCACTCCTAAAATCTCATGCTGACACTGGTCACCATTTGGTTCAGCCTTGCCCGGTCAGGGCATGCTCAGAGCACGCCATCTCAGGTTAATGGTTGACAGGAGCATTTCTTCCTTTTCCTCACTGGAGTGGCTATCATATAGCCACTATTTTGAATGTCGTCATGGTGCACTTACTGAGTTTCTGGCACCAGACAAAACCAACTTTGCTCACCCTAAGGGTCAGTTAAAGAGTATCTAAAGAGGGTTGGAGGCCTGATGGCACGCAACAATCATGGGTGAGGCTCAGAAAAAGGTTGATTTGGGGAAGTTACCATAGTATGCTTATTGGAGCAGGGCCCCCACTGTTTTTGTTACAGTAGTCTGGAAAACTCCATGTATCGGTAAAAATTGAAGGTAGATGTTCCATTTTCTCCTTGTAAAGGTGTCATCTCTAGAAAAAGAGCAACAAAAGGCGAAATCCATCTTACTGTTGACAGAAAAGAGTGCATGCCATGCTATTGGAGTACTGCATTACTTAAAACGCACAGAAGCCAACATTCCACCTGAATTATGTGACCTTACTTCTGGAGTGCTGGAGGCCAAAGAAGATAGTAAGAGTGGGAGGCCTCTTTGTCACTTCCTTAAAGCATATGGAATTTGCAAGTAAGAAAATGCCAAACTTCCATTAATTTAAGCAGCTAATTGTCACCCAATTGATCCCATGCTTTATTCTTTCCAGCTAAACATTGTCACCTTCCTCAACTGCATGCAAAACCATGTCCTATAATAGCTGCATTTGCTACCTTAAAATGTTTCATTCTTATTGTTTAATTCTGTCACTTTATAAACACACAGGAATAAAAAATGCTGTCCGGATCGACATCGAGTTAGTTTACAAATAGATTTGCCCAGAAAGGTGACTGATGAAACGCTGCCAACAGCTGGAAATGTAACAGTAAGTTAGTAAAACACTTTCATTTTTACATCTTAAATGTATTGTTCTACCTTCCAGCAGAAGAGTCCTTGCCATAACATGAAGGAATTAGTTCTTCAGAAAAGAACTACTAGTGCTATAGGATCACTGTGCTTCTGCCATTCAGACATTTCCCCTGATATAGTGAAATTATGCCTGGTAGAATTGAGATAGATACAGCATTTTCTCTAGACCTATAATAATAAAAGAGTCTGTCTGTTTGTCAGTACCTTACCTCCAAGACCATGAAACATAGACATCTGAAATTTGGCGTGTATACTAAGGAGACCCAGCATGTGAGTATCCTAGGGTTATTTGGTTTTAATGAATCTAAATGTGTCCATGTGTTTGAAGCCTGCAGTACCATACTCAGACTTCTCGGCTTCCCCCCTCAGGGAAATGGAGTGAGCTCTCCCCTGGAGCTTAATAGGGATGCACTATGGCAGGGGTTGTGCCTAAAGGTGCCAGTGCCTGTGGCTTCACTGAGATGGGGCAGGCACAACGTGTCCTACTCTGACAGCTCCCTATTTGCTGGAAGGCTTCACTATCAAACTAAGGACTATTCCAACCTGTGTGAAGCTGGATCCATTTGCTAGTTGGATCGCTGGTCACAGAGGACTTCCCCCTTTCTTTATGCACATATCCCTGTGCGCTCTAAACAGAAAATTTTAAATCTGAAGATTTGGGGGGAAACTAATCATGCCCAAAACTTGCATGATTTTAGTTATCAACTGAATAAAATGCTTCCCTTGTTCATTCAATATTGCTGATATACATCTTCAGGAAAAGCATGTGGTATATAGTCCAAGGAGAGCTGATATCACTGATACCTTAAGCTTCAGTGGGCAGGAAGTTCTTGATCAAAATCTGCATTGGCTTCTGATAGAACAGTGGTGGAGAATGAACTCTGTCTCTTGAAATTAGATTGGGTTGCATTTAATGGTATACAGGGCTGGTAAGCTGGAGGAGTGCAATCATTTTAGTCACTGCTTACGTAGGAAGATGCCTTGGAGACACTGTTCATTTCTAGAGTGCTACAATACCTAAGTACATGAATCAGAAAACACACAGACCCTGTCTACAGGCTTCCAATGTAAGGCACCAGTTAGATGTGAACGTGACAGATCCATGTTCTTAAAGCCATCTGCTGCGATCAGATAGAATGCATATATATCTGATAGATATCTGTCCCAGAGATAAGATGGAAGGTCTGATTCTAAGCAAAGTGGAGTGCACAAGTGAAGTAAGCTGAACCCCTCACTTCCCACAGCTTTTCTAACCAGGCATTTTTCCTTAGTTGAGGTACTAATGCTGGAAGTGAACTTGACTGAAAGAAAAGCACTTGAGGCTGCAGGGAACTAAGCCATGGGAAAGTGCAGCTTCCTTCATCCATGCTCCGCTTTTGCTACATAAATTGGACGCTACTCCACTCCCACTTTCTATATGATTACAGCAGATCTGAATAAAACAGTTTCTAAAAGACTAGACTTGCATGGGAAGGGATGTAGAGAGAAATTTGTTCAAGAATACTAGCAACAGAGTTTTTAACAAGCATTTAAATCCAGTGACTTGTGGAAGTCCTATATTGCCTATTTTCTGGATATGTGTATTGCTCCTTCTTACATGCATTCCTACTCTTTCAGATACTGCCTCTTTTTATTGTGGATGCCACAAACTACTTTGGTCGTATAGTAGATAAACATAAGGATCGGTATATAGCTCTTGCAGAAGAGATCAATCAGTATTATAAGAAAGCTAGCAACTGCATCTCTGTTGACACAGTGGAGAATCTGGCCATGTATGGATTACATGAAGAAAACTTTTTCCACAGGTAGAATATTTAGCTTGTTCTGCAAACATTACAGTACAATGAACTGGTTTAGTGGTTGTCTATGCTAATAAAAGCTAGGCAAGGAGTGGTACAGCTAATAATGTAGTAGCTGCATTCCTGTCTATCAGGAAGCCAAAATTCCTGGCTTAATAAATCAGGCTATGCACAAGCAGCAAGGGAGTGTACGCAGCCGGTTCACTCCCACTTTCAACCCTGGTTTAAAGCTGGCTTATGAATCCTGGCTTCTTTGGAAGCACTTAACCATAGTTCCTGGTTCATGCATAATGGGAGGTTATATTTAAGTGCTGAATCCTGGCTTGTTTTCCCACTTGTGCAAAGGGAGGAGCAAAGCAGCAGGAAATCAAACCAGGATTGTAAGCTTAGCATGACATGTGAATTGAATTCACTGCCCATAGTATAACTTGCTAATCTTAAATCGTCTTCTGATCAAACTGCTTTGTAAAGGCTTGTTCATGTCCCCCACGACTTTCTTTCGAAATGGGATGCTTTTAAACTTGAAATATCTGACATTAATAAACATTTGAAAATAGGTTTGTGCTGGATGCCTGGGGTGAAGAACTGTGTGAACTGTGTGTCTTGTCATTACGGGCATTCATTAATAGGTGCTTGTGACAGTCGTACACTCCTATACAAGCTCAGTAGCTGTAGCCCAGTAGCCATGTTAGCAAGATAAATGGGGAGAGTTGCCGTTTACCAGCACTACTGAATGTCATAAGCTAATTAAGAACTTGGAGGGAAGATTACAAGTGCAGCATCACCTCTTTAAAATGAAATTTCTGTACAAGCACCTAGAATACTACCTATTTGTTTAATTTATTTTAGCTGTTGGAATTCTCAAAATTTCTTTTCCTCCCATTCTCTTAAAGGGTTCAAGTGTTGGAAGTGGCACCAAAAGAAGAAAATTGTGTGTTTTATAGTGTTTATATCAAGTATATAGATGAAGGCAGAACTGGTCACACCCAAAATTATCACTTGCTCAACTTACCAGAAGAGTTTCAAGATTTGCCCCCTCAGGCTGTAGAATTCATTGTTTGTAGGGTTAAACCCATTGATAATGAAGTGGAGTGGAATCCAAAGGTAAGTTTTCTCTTAATTTTTTTTAAATCCTTGGCCAGTGAACTCATTTGTTAATTAAAAAAAAAAAGAAAAAAAAAGAATTGCACATCTAACCATTTTCCAAATGTTGTGGTGAATTGTCTTTTGGTAAAGAGAGTGGGCAGTGCCTAATTTTGCATCAAGAATGATTCGTTCATTTTTTGTTACTTGATTGTATGTATGATGACCTTCTGCCACAATAAACTGAGGTAAGCCTGAATTCTTTTAATGTGTTAATCTTTTTTCTTCTTTAAGAGGCCTCATTTTCAAATCATTTCCTGCTCCATAGCTAATATTTTCCTTTTGGGGAAGAAAATTCCAGTGTATTAAGCAAAGCTGATGACTACTAATTCAAGATAGAACATTTAATTAGTAACAAAGTATCCACTTTGACAATGTAAAAGTACAGTCTTATCCATAAAGTCCTCTTGTATTACTTATAAAGCAACCATAATAATGTGCATCAACAGTAGCAATCTGATTTCATCTGTCAGCCCTTCCAAGAAAACAGCTGGTTGCGTCTTTTCCAAGTAGATGTATGCTTCCCTTTTCTTCCTTCATCCATAGATTGCCCCAGTTTGGAATTGGAAAAGGGGTATTTTGTGGCATCTGATCAACATTAAAGAGATTCTGCGGTCACTGTAAGATGCACACTTGTTACCTGAGGGATGTTTTTGTTTTCTTCTTAGGTTACTAGATACATTAATCACAAGATCAGAGGAAAAACACATGAAGCAAAAATAGTACTGGCCCTGGGGAACACAATTTGGGTGGATCCAGTGGTATGTAATACAGTGTTAAACTTTTGTCTGATTTCCTTATAAATCCCAAAGAGGTTTTCCCATCTCATTCCTTTTTTAAAACTGAAATATCTGACAACATTGTCTACTATGAAAAGTGTAATTTGTCATTGCTTTTGAAGGTAGTATGGAATACTTGAGCAGGTGGTTTCCTCAGTATGATAGGTTTGCTTGTTATACTGCAACTCTAAAACTTCACCAATGTTTTAATCAAATGTCTCCAGTTCTTCGTGGTCTCTGTGCATCACACACATATGGGTTCTCTGTGCCTGCGCTGAGATCGTTCGGGAAAATTCTATAGCTGAGGCGAATCGGGCAGGAGCCCCTCCCCCATTGCGCATGCTCCTTAGCGCAGCTCCCGCCCATCTCCTCAGTTCCTCTTCAACCGCCATTGCGACGAGTTGTTCTGGAATCTCCTCTGTCTCTTCGGAGCTTTTTTTTTCAGCTGAGGTTTTTCGTCTTCTACGACAACTTTTCTGTCAGAAAACTTCATTTTCCTTTCACTCTATTATACTATATTCTAATTCTTCTAAATAATAAAAAAAAATATCTCCAAAAAAATCCTTACTGTATCCTCATCTCTCCCCCCGTCTTTCCTTCGTTTCCGTTTTCAATCTTGCTTCTAACTATGCCTCTTAAGGGACCCTTTCAAAAGTGCCAGCGGTGTGGAACTAAAATCCCACCCGCAGATAAGCACTCCTTGTGCTTGCTCTGTTTGGGGCAAGAACACGTCATGGAGGCCTGTCAGCATTGTCAGGCCTTCACCAAGCAGGCCTGAAAAATCCGCCAAACAAAGCTGAGAGCCCTCCTATGGAAGCAATCTCTATCAGCGAAAGGCCCTGCTCCGGAGGAGAGACCTGGTGGGTCTTGAGCGGCCGAAGGACCGTTGAAGTCACAAGAGACTTCGGCAGCAAAGAAACTGGCTAAAAAGGCCTGCAAGGACAAAGTGGAGCGCCTTAAGAAGCAGAAAAAGTCAGTAAAGAGCGAAGAAACCGAGGGCCCATCGACAACCGTAGTTATCTCAGAGCGAACAGCTCTGTTAGTAACGGCTCTGACTGGTGCTCGGGATCGAGCTATGGAACTGATTGCCCTCCGACCTCGACATCGTCTCCTCGAAACCGAGAGCTGGGTTCGAAGATCCCGATCAAGGTGCTGCCATCGACTGCAGCCACTTCTCTGTCTGAAGGGGAGCTTGTGGCTTCGGCAACCCAGCCACAGCACCGACAGGCACCGCTGGACCAACCACATTCGGGTTCGAGAGGACCTCCACCCCGACTATCCCCCGCGCAGACGTACCACCGAGAGGGACGGATGGAGCGTCGGCACCGGTCTCAGTCTCCTCGATATCGTGATTCATTCTCCAGGGCATCAACGTCTCGATCTTATTACTCTCATTACCGAGATGATAGATCTGTGACACAATCTTATTATTCGAGCTCTACATCAAGGAGCTACCGTTCATGGTCAGGAGACTCGCCCTCGGCACCGACAGCACTCCCCTACTAGGGCTTGACACCAGGACTGTAGGTCCCCAACATCTCCACCAATCCGGGATACAGCTGTTTCCCGTGACATGGAAGTCGAGTCGGCGGGACCAGCAACCTCAGCATCGGCGGTTTCTGCACAAGCACTAGTACATATCCCTGCTGCGGCTGCAGCGAATGCTCCCTCCTCATCGGGATCGGTGTACGTGTCCGACTCGGACTCGATGGTCTCCTCCTCACACTCCACTTCTCCGGATGCCCAGGTGGAGTCGAAAACAGCAATCTCCCCCTCTGAGGATCTGGGGAGTTTTGCGGAGCACGTCAACCGAATGGTGACTGCTCTGGGAGTTGAGGCCAAAACTATTAAACAAAAGGTCCAGGATCCAATCAATGCCATCCTGAAGACCACTCAGTCCAATCAAACCTTAATTCCGTTCTTGCCAACCCTGCTAGAGACGGTGCAATAAACATGGAAAGCCCCAGCTTCAACGAAGCCGATGGCCAGAAGGTTGGAAACAAGGTACAAGAGGAGGGTGCCAAGTTTTTGTTTTCACACCCGACACCGAACTCACTGATAGTGAACTCGGCGCAGTCTCGAGGGGGAAAACAGCACACCACGCCGGCAGATAAGGAAGGCAAGACCTTAGATTCCTACAGCCATAGAATCTACTCTTCGTCTTCCCTCGGACTGAAGATATCGAACTATGAAGCGATGATGGCTCGATATCAGATGTTCATCACAGAGAAGCTGGGAGACCTCTATGAGTATCTGCCGGACGACAAGAACAGGCGAGGATGTACCAGAAGGAGGCAACTAGTATAGCTGCACTCCAGATGAATACAGCCCACCACCATTGTTTGTATTTTAACAATGTAATTGATTAAAATGAACTGTGGTATCTCGTTAGGGATGTCCGGATTTTGTGGAATCCGTCTCGTGTGTGCTTCGTGGACTTTCCAGCATCATTTGTTCTGGCACCTGTTCACAGATAGATTCAATTCTTTCTTTCTTTGTGTGTGTGTGTGTGTGAAAAAAATTTGTTAGAAATTTTGCTGCAGTTTACATAGTTTACATTAGTGTGTAACATTATTTCCCCCTATTCCATTCAACTTTTCCTGGCATTTATGTTTCCGTGATTTTTCAGAATGGCATATGTCTCAGTGTAAACTTGTGTATTTTCCAGTGAATAAATTTGGGGAAAGTAAAAAATGGCCCAAAGTCCATGGACTCCGCACGGCCCAAGGAAGCCGGTTTGCAGCAGATTCCATGGGTCGGATTCTAAAAATTGCAAAATCTTCTAAACCATTGGGCTTGCTGTTTAGTTTAGTTTAGTTTAGTTTTTTAGAAAAACATCACTGGCACAAAACACTTTTCATAGTAGACAGGTCTGATCTTAATAAGCACTTACAACTCCACATCTTTATTAGTGATTAATACATGAATAGCTTACATACTGAACCAGTTAAAGTTTTCAGCCTCAGCTAGTTTCCCAACTATGGCAGACATACATTGGGTGTAGTTAGATACATGCAAATCAGGTTGGTGTTTTTTTTCATATTTTATATAAGCAAGTTGAACTACTGGTAAGGACATTTGTTCTGGGTACCAGCTATGGGGAAGGTGTCCAACTACCATGTCCAGCTCCTGTTGGCCAGACATTCCTTAATAACACTGCTGCTTCCGGTCAAGCTGGCCTTCTTGCCATATCTAGGGGACCATCTCCAGTTGATACTTGGAGTTGTGGGGGAGAATGGGGAAGGGGGTAAGAAAAACAATCTTAAATAGTGTGGCCAGAACTAGGAAGGTGAGGGACAAGGGACAGTATGGAGCAGCAGAGAGTAGGAGCTACAATTGGGGTGAAAGCAAATACTGCTTTTTTGTAATTTGAATTCCAGGTGAGGATCACCAGACTTCTAGATTTGAAAACTTCTATCAATGAATACAATATTCGCTCTGAGATCCTGTCTACTGGATTGGGAGTTGACAACCCTGAACACACACATGAACTGCAGAGTTTATTTAGAGATGCTGAAATAGCCCATGAGAAAAAAGACTTGTCTGCATTGTAAGGGAATAACCTTGATTTCTTATTTTTATTCTGTTTTGGTTCCAAAAACAAACTTTCTGGCTAAATAGGGTTTTTGTGCATTGGGAGGCATAATATAGGCTAAAGAACTGCAATAGCCAGGGTTCCAATCTCCTTAGTTTTATGACACTAAAAATTAATACTATCTGTATGTCAGTTGAGGTAGCTTTCAACAGAAGGATGTTTCAGGGGTGGTGAAGGAACTTTCTCTGGGATTGATATGTCATGAATGGGTCTCATACATAGGGACAAAGGACTTTCCTATCCTAGCGTCTTAGTTTTTTAGGGGGCTTGCACTTTCACCAGTGTCGGGACCATTGCAAGAAACAAGTAGTGAGCATTTACTTAGAACTTTCCTCCTTGTTTAATGGGTTATGTTCCAAAGTTGTGTGGAATGTCTTGAGTGTGGTATGTGGTTGGTTCCTATCATGTTGGATTTTCCGGTTCATTTCTAGAACACACGGAGTAACTTCCTTCCTTGATGAGTCAATGACCAACGTCTTTCCTAAGGGTCAAACTACACAAGCATCCTTTTCCCACACACATGTATCTCATGTAGACACAGCCTTCCCTAGGCTTTAGGCTTCAAAAATAGTTGGAAAGAATTCCACAGAATGTGTTTGAGCCTAAATCTGCCTTTTGTTGGCCATAGACTGAGATCATCCAGTGTTTGAACCACTGCCCATCCCCAGCAAGCAAAAGGAGATATCTACATTCTTGCTTCTAAGGGAAATGCACAGTAATACTTTCCCCCCCCACCTTTCAGAATACATCCTCTGAAGTGTGGAACAAGTGAGCAGTCTGCATCTGCTTCACAGAGCATCTTGGACCAGGCTATTCTCAGTTCACAGACCACTGAACAGGTCATTTCCAGTGTACAGAATAAACAAGATGGTGATGCCATTACGAATGACAGTTACACTCGGATAACTTTGCAAGATAATTGTAGTAAGTATGCTGCTTTGTGATGATACTTATTCTGAAAGGCAGAATATAAATCCATTCTAATAAACAGGTAGGATTCGTGTAAAAACAAATATACCCAGACACTATGATCACCATCTGAGGCTTTCCTCTGAGGGAGGCTCGGAGTGTGGCAACAAGGGAGAGGTCCTTCTCAGCCAATGTTGTCATCTTTTTGGTGCCAGGTTAAGACTGCTGTCTACTCCGGGTATTTAATGGCATATGATGGGGCATTTATGGGGGAAGGAAGTGGGTGATACTTGTAATATTTTGGTTTTCTCGGGCATAGACAGAATACTTCAGACACAGGATACCAAAAGATAGCTTTACTGACTGAGTAATGATACAAACTGACTTTCATCCCTCCCTTACAGTAACAGGTGAGTCCTTTTAGTGCAACACTCAAGTGAGTCCCCCATACAACACATATCATTACAATACTTTTTTCTGTAAATGGACTTCCTAGTGCTATATCAGAATTTAACAGTTTCTGGCAATATTTTATTATTTATTTCATTTATATACCGCCCCACAGCCGAAGCTCTAAATACCAGTGGACAGCATTTATGTAGATATGAGGTTTACTCTCTTACAAGGACTTGGGAGGTAACAACATTATTTTGATGGTTATTAGTTTGATGTTTGATTATTATTTTTATTAGTTGAGGGAAGCAGGGCCATTGAAGACCACCCCGATGAAAGCTGCTCCTCCAACAGTCACCACCAACAGCCATTCCAGCAGGCTGTACTGAGGGAGATGAGAAGAGGAAGCAGGGCCATTCCACTAGCCCTGATGAAAGAATTCCGCCCTCCTTTCCTCCCCATTCCTTTTTCCTTGTGTGTTGTGTCTTAGATCGTAAGCCTGCAGACAGGGACTGTCTTGTTTTATTAATTACATGTAAGCTTCTCTGGGAGCCTTTTTGGCGAAGGAGTGGAATAAAAAATACTTTAAATTAATTAATTAATTAACAAACAAACATTGCTGCTTAGAATGAAAAGATGGAACCCAGTTCCTGAAGGCTGTTAATCTAGTTTGGAAAAGCAGCAAAAGACAATCCCTTTTCTTCTGGATTTTACCCTTGAAATTCCCAGCTGTACCAAAGCATCTTCATTAGCCATTCTCTTCCCCTCCGCACTGTTCTACATTCACCAACCTGGTTTTTTCCCCATTCACTATCATGCTTACTGTCTTCCCTGCCTAGTCCCATAGTGTGCCAAGTCTGTCTTGTTCTTATACTAAACATGAAGTAAGTGATCTATGCCCTGAAAAAGCTCTTCTAATCAACAAGATGAAGCTGAAACATCAAATGTGCAATTTACTAATTGCCCCATAGCTGTATTGAAGTATTATTACAATATGTGCTGTGTGAAATTAACTTGTATTTATTATTTATTTATTTAGATGAAATGGCTCAAAGGAAAAAAGCAGAAGAATCTCTACAACCTTCTCCGGAACGGTATCAGAATTTTATTTACTTAATTAGACTTACAGCCTGCCCCATCTCGAGACTCGGGGAGGGTAGTTTTTCCTATTTTGTGCTTCCCTATCCCTGGCCACTGAACACCAGTTTTACACTGCTTCTGGAAGATATAAATGTGTGGGTTTTGTCAAGTCTTAAGGGGAAAATAATGTATTTAAAGCATTTAGGCCCCCAAGAAGCTCACAAGCAGGGCACAATGGAGAGAGCTATCCCCACTGTGCCTCATCATCTGATAGTCAGAGGTATACTGCTTCTGAATTGAAGGTTCCATTTTGGCTTTCATTTTTGTTAATACTATGCCTTTTACTATATTGTGATATTACAATACAACCTACCTGGTCCCTGAGGTCAGCTTCAGAGGTTCTTCTCTTGTGTGCCCCTTCTGAGAGAAGCTCAGGATGTCAGTTTGGAACAGGCCTTTTCTGTGATCGCTCCATGTTTATGGAATGCTCTCCCCAAGGAAGCTTGCCTGGCGCTGACAATGTCATCTTGTGGTGCCAGGCAAAGATGTACTTATTTTCCCAGGCCTTTGGACATTAGTTATGGCGCAGTTGTTGTGGGCTACGTTTGTGGTGTTCATTCTAGGCTGGTGAGGGCGGCTGAGGTTTTGTGTATTCTGGTTGAATGCTTTCTGTATTGGATTGTTTCTGATTTTTTAATTTTTATTTGTATTATTGGGCTGAGTATGGTTTATATTGATTTTTGGGAGTATTTTTTTTTATTAATTACGGATTTCTGTATTTGTGTGTAAGTTGCTTCAAAACTACTTTTTGCAGTGGGAAGCAATTGATAAATTTAATAAATAATAATAATGAATAGTAGAATATGTTGCTTGTAAACTGAATTGTTACCTGCATGTCCAAAATTGATATATAGCCATTTGTATTTTAAATCAAATCCATTTTAACCATTGTTTTAAAATTTCAGCTTTCATCCAACAATGAAATGGTTTGAAAAGCAGGATGTTGTTGTGATTAAGATAAAATTACAAAATATTACTAGTTATGACTGCAGATTTTTTACACAAAGAATCATTTTCAGGTGGGTTGGAAGCATTTTATCAATACAAGATCAAAGTATGATTTTGTTTCCTTATGACAAACTCATATGTTAAAAATTATTCAGTGCTTCTGCAGAAGGCAAGTTTTATTTGGCTGATATGGAACTGCAAGAAAGTATCCTCAAAGAAAAATCAGTTTGTATACTTAAAAGCAATGAGCCTATGATTACCCTTGCAAAAGAGAAGGAGGAACCTTGGTACAATTTGCTGAAACACAAAGTAAGTTGCATATTCAAAAGTAGCTTACAGTTTTTAAGACATTGGCATGGTATGCTGAAGTATTTAAAATATTTGTCAACAGAATCCTCATGTGTCTTTTGATTTTGATTACTTGGAAGATTCTGAAGAAAGAAGCCCCCTTCCTGTTGGTAAGCGACGACCTGCATTGTATGTTCACTACATTCTTCCTTCAGTAGTGAAGGATACCCAGGAGTAGGCCACTCCTCTCAATTGCTTCAGAGGCATGGCTAAATGAATTCTTGCTCAGTCCCCTTCAGTGGCAGGAACCACTCCCCATTCCCATTTTGCCTTCTTCAGAGTAACAGGATCTTCACATGCTTCTTTTGCCATGCCAGAAGCCCAGTTTCAACATTTGTTTTACCTGATGGTCTATCTGACCCTAATGAGGGAAGCATTCATTGCATATCAGCTGGATGCTCTATGGTGGCTGCAAAGAAGAATGGAGCTCCTGAAATAGTTCTGACAAAGAGGCACAAGCATCCTAGGCAGGCAGCATCCTCCTTTCAGATGGCAGTGGTGTCAGTGTCAACTCCCCTGTCTATCAATATCTATCAGTCTGACAATGTTATGGAAGGAGGACCTGTATTTTGCAGGGATATGCATTTTGCATGTGTCTGTGCACTCTTTGTAGCAGCCATTCACTCACTTGAAATAAGTGTGTTTACGACACCATTGGGGTGGTGATAGTGGGATTACCAGGGATTATAGCAGGTTTTTGTTGGTTTTCAGATATGCCCCAAATTACAGCCTGTGCAGTTGTCCCTAAAATTCATTGAGAGCCATTAAGCACAAGGCCAGCCCCTATCTTCATAATGCTGGTCTGGGTCTGGGCTGGATTGTGCTGAAACAGGAGTAGGCAACCTTTTTGGACCCATGGACACATTTGGTAGTTTGAGAAACTGTCCTGGGCACCACCACAAAATGGGCATGCTGCTGATGAAACCATCAGCCTGCAGCCAACTGCCATCTTCATTTCCTAAGAATGTCTCTGAGCCCCACGTGTGGCCCAGAGGCATTCATAGGGAAAGAAGATGGGAGCAGCTAAAGGCTCGGAATCTTTTCCCATCTCCCAGTGAGAATTATTGTTACTTTAAAAAAAAAAAAGTAGATGTAGGGCTCCTCCGCAGGTGTCAAGAAAGGTGTCAGAGGGTGCACTGATGCCCACAGGGCCTTGTTGCCTACCCCTGTGCTAGAATGGAAACTGCCATTTATACATTTATGTATAGGAACTGGCTTTTATACCTTTGTGTATAATATGCTATTTTCTTAATCAGGCACAGGTCCTAAGACAAGGCGCCAGGTTGCTACAGTGGTGTGTGAGGAAGAAAAGGAATCCTCGAGTGACAGCGACACAGAGAGCAATGGTTCCACCTGTTAATTCTGGTTTGGAAGTGGAGACTAGGATTCAGAGTTTCACATGGAAACACACATTTAGATCTTGCAGAGCATCTTGCAGCCTCAAGCAGTGTGGGTGCCATTTTCATAATGGTAGAATCCTAGTTTTTTAAGGATTAAGATGTACATTTTGACCATGGTTTTGAAAACAAGGTTGTCATGTGTGAGTGAGAGAAATGTTTGCTCTTTGACTTAATCATAGGTTGTGTGATGTGATCCTAAACGTACGTCCAAGTGATTTCAGTGAATATTAATTCCAGGTGAAGATGGTCAGGATGGAAGAGTTTATAGTGACACATAGTTAAATATCCATGTGCCAGTCTAACAGTAACACCAGCAAATGGGCATTACGGTGGATACACTGTAGGTTGGATCCAGATTTAGGTGAATGCAACTGGGTTGGCAAAAGTGAACTTTCCTACCCCCTCCTTTCAACAGCAGCCCCCTGAAAATGCCACACAGATGTTTAGAGGACCCTGTGGTGCATGGAGAGAGGAGGCAGTGGCAGCAGTCCAGTATGACTGGTGGGGCTGAGGCTGGGTCACCAGAGGCAGAGCCAAGGAGGTACCGCTCACCCAGGCTGCACTGCAACTTTAAAAAGTACAGGATTGCACTGACACAAAACGAGCTGTGGCTACATGTTTGGACAATTAAAGATATGGCCTTGGATTAAAGTGTACATCTGCTTTATCCTCATTGGGAATTCTTCACGGGCCCTTAATCCTTCAGAGACAGATTTTTTTTGCCAAATATATCAAAGGGACTGTCATATATATGTCTGTGTACTTGACAAAACAAAGAGCAGCAGTCCTTAAAAAGGATGAAGAAATGAAGTTGGGAGTATTGCCAATTAACCTTTTGTAGTTTTACTGTAATGTGAAGGGTTAGGTCAAGCTGAATTGATATCCATAGGCCATTGTTTTATTATACTTAATTAGAAGAACTAATGAAATATATTTTGTTAATCCTTCTGATTAAATGGTTATGTCAGTTCCTCATAGTCATAGCCATGGCCCCAGTTACAGCAGCAGGCTTCAGTGTCAACTTTGAGCACTGAAGGATTAAAATGACTGTTTAAATTAAAGTGAGTATTGGATAAAAATAGTGACTTTTAAGCAGTTGTTATATAGAAAATGATTTAAGAGCATTTTACCAGTATACTAGTGCTTTCAAGGACTGCTGCAGTAATAGGAAGGAAATGTCTGACTTTTTTTTTTTAAATCAAAACCTGGGTGGTAAGGCTACTTCTAGATAGCAGCTTCTGATAAGTAATACTAAGGAGACAGGGGCACTAGTGTACAACTGTTTCTATACTGACCCTGGTTATTCTGGACTATAAGCATTCTGTAAGTGAACTGGCATAGTCTCTGTGTGTGTTGTTCCTGTTAAACATGCTGATATCTGAATCTAGAAGTGCTAATTATCCAGTTAAATATTATGCCCACTCCAAATGTGTGACAGTACAGTTGTTAGATGGCAGCTTACCCCATAAATTGAAGATGTCAGCAGTAGTTGAGTTTTTCTTGTGTGACATGACTGACCTATGGGGAAGTATAAACTGACATTTATACACACATGTTCTGAAGGCAGAAATTGCTCTGGTATCTCTTCTGGTATTCAGGAGTTGAGTTCAGTGGGACTTACTTCCAAGTAAACATGTATAGGACAACGCTGTAGGTGTCTTTGGGTGTGTGTGTGTGTGTGAATGAAAAGCAACTGTGGGAGGTTGTGAATTTAATCAGAAAAATGGCAGTGAGAAGGGGCTGCTTCACCCCTTCCCCTCTGTCTATTAGCTCAATATCCCAAATCTTGTCTCCTACATACAAAAAAGTGGTGCTGTGGGAAGTAATTTGAAAAAGCCAGCAGAAGGGGAAAGAGTTAATCAGCCCCACCTGCTATCATTCCTTCTATTAAATATGCAAGTTCCTAATTTTCATTGTAAACTTTGGAAGATTTGTGCCTATACCTTCTTTGTAATCTCATTTGGCTGTTAGCACAGCACATTACAGTTCCACGAAATCCTGTTGCATTCTGTCCTAATGGACAGAACTATATAGTGATAGTTGGGTGGGTAGTTGCTGTTGTGTGTGGTTTTTTTTAAGTACTTGGTTTTCCATATAAAGAGTTATGGGGAAAGTGTTTTTGTGCCTTTAAAAAAAAACACTAATTAAAATCTCTCTTTAAGATTGCCTCTGCTTCTTGTGAGTTTTTATAAACTTTATTTTATATAGAAAGGATAGCAATATTTATATATACACTTAGACCATTCACAACATATCATAAGACAGTAATGCTGGAATGTTGAGTTTGGAAAAGGATAGAGGGAAGAACTTCCATGTTCTCTATTTGCCAGATGTCTATTTCTATGCTGACATTACATACTTGAGTAATATGTTACATCTAGTGAGAACCCTGCTGGTTAGGTAAGTGGCCCCTGACTTCCACACCTTTTGGCTCTAGCTTACCCCAATAAGAGGGGATAATCTTGCCAACAGCCTCCATGATGAGACAATAGCTAAACGGAGTGTAGAAAACCTAGTCACAACTACCCACCCCAAATTAGCATTTTGTGAACCTGTTGAAAGAGGTAACCTAATCAGATGCTTCTGATTGGAACTAGCTTATGGAGGGGGACGGACACAACCACAGATCTCAAGTCCAACTTTTCTTTTAATGACTTCCAAAGAGGTAGCCATGTTAATTGGTAGCAGCAAAAACAACAGAGGCTGGTGGCACCTTAAAGACTAACAGATTTATTATGATATAAATTTTGTGGATGCCATAATTGGTTAAATCTCAAAGGTGCCACAAGCATCTTTACTGGCTTTCCTTTTAATTAGCAAAATACCTTGACAATTCGGCTTCTAGGTATCTGAACCAATTTGCATATACTCCTGAAAATATCCAGTTGTGCAGGATACTTAACTAAAAATTCTACTGTAGCAAGCCCCTAGCTAAGGTTCCACTGAGATGAGAATGCAGACACACCCTGTAGCCAAATAGATATCTGAAATTCCTGCCTTATCATGGCCATGATGCCAGGGTGATCTGACTTTAGACCTTATAAAGGACAGCCAGTACCATCCCTACCCCCATATACAATCCACCGAGCCTGTGAAAACCTGCTTGAATACAGAAAAAGCTATTCCTACCGATTGTTTCATGCTTCCTTGCAGTAAGACAGGGATACTCAATGGGAAGCTTAGCTTGTAAACATCTACCCCTTCCATTATACTACTTTGACTTAACTCCTAAAGGTAAATATTATATGGGCTGGAGCTGCAGCTACCCCTTGATCACATTCCTTTCTCACATGCTCACCTATAATTTCTTTTGGGTTTCTGGATTTTGCGTATCTGTAAGACGTGTTTAAAATATGAAATTTTATCTTTGTGCTTCCATGTACGTTTGCTGATAGATGGCACTGTAATACTGTTCTCGCTTGCCAAAGAAAAAGTAATTCCCAACTCTTAATGTAAATGCTTTTCATCTTGATTTCCATATTTGAAATGAAGTGCCAGGCCCATAAATCTTCAGGTTGGACATTTTCCCCATTCGCATACCTTCTTACGATGTTACAAATCTTTCACTTCTAAATGCTGCAAAAATAAATGTATGTAACAGCGTAATAACAGATGTTAAGTATGGCAGAATCTTTTTTAGGACACTTCATAAGCGTGTCCTGAAAGCACTTAAGAGCCATAGCTATGGAAGTGAAATGATACAGCATACTGAGCTGTTTCTAGGATCTTGTCTTTTTATAGATGGGAAATTTAGAACTTATTCAGGATCTTCTGGTGGAACAACTTCCAGAAGCATCTGAAGGTGCATAGTGATGGGCTCTGAAATAAAGAAGTTGTCATGGTTAAGAGACCTTTAGAAAGGAGTTTTGCGCTGTTACTTATACTTACCATTTCTCCCTTTTGCACATAATTACTTGTAAATTACATTGTTGATTGCATGAGCCAGATTATGGTCTCTACTTTTCCTATGGCCAAATTAGGATAAATAATTTGGCCAGAAATTCTGGTTTCCCAAATAGCATGCTCAGTTTTCTACATCATGTTGCCTCCCATTTTAAAAGGGTACCAGATGGTGTATTTAGTGCTGAGCACTTCAAGTCATCTTAAAATCAATCCTAAATTTGCCTTTTTTTCCAATACCAGCATCTCATGGTTCCAGAAATGGCAAGAAGCCTATTCAAATCACTAATCAGCAGCTCATTAAAATGGCACTATTAGGGCAGAGTAACACTCAGTTCCACTAAAAATGTAGTTCTGTTTTGTTCTATTTACGTGTTTATTTTTAACTTGTCAAGCCAAGTGCTGATTTCATATAACCATTTTAACATGGTGAAATTACAAATGGTTATTTGTTGATATGGTGCCTGGCGTAGTGAGGGGTGATGGTATCTCTGCCTACATTTCAAATGTTTTCTTGTAACTGATTAATTTTGATATTTGACACATGTTAGAGAGCAGTCAGTGTGGCGTAGTGGAGTGGTGAGGGTGTTGGACTGGGACTCGGGAGATCCGGGTTCTAGTCCCCGCTCGGCCATGAAACTCACTGGGTGACTTTGGGCCAGTCACTGACTCTCAGCCTAACCTACCTCACAGGATTGTTGTGAGGATAAAATGGAGAGGAGGATGAGGATAATGTAAGCCGCCTTGGGTTCCTTGCAGGAAAAAAGGTGGGGTAATAAATAAATAAATAAATTTGAAAAACCAGTTGCAACCATCAAAGGAACAGTTGTATATCAAACCATCTGCAAATTCCATTCTGAATGGACAAAAGCTTAAAGAAAAGATGGCTAGTAGATAACTATAAACATACCTACTGAGTTGTCTAAAACTATTTTAAAAATATGGGAAAGCTTAAGAATCATCATCTTGAAAGAAGAAGTGGGAAATACTAAGCAGAATTTTCTGTAGCTGGAAGCTCCAGCAAACAATGTGCTAGCAAAGAGCAAGGGACCAATAAGTGGACATAAATCTACACAAGACACCTGGTCTGCATGATCTCCACAGCCCACTGTGGCTTATTAAAGACACGCTGGCTTGTAGCTTCCTAAGGCAGCGGGTCACCAATTCATGCCCCTGCCACAGCTCATGTTGGCTGAACCTGGCAAGGGTGGCTTGTTGGGGGTGGCTAACAAACCACCCTACCATAGGCCACGGGTTCTGGGTGGTTTGTTAACTGCCCCAACAAGCCACCCTTGCCAGGTTCGGACATCACAACAACCCGCACCAGATTAGGGTAATTGGGGAAAAGAGCCAGCACATGCAGAGGTGATTAGCAAAACACCGTGGCTTATTAACCACCCTCTTGTGCAAATCGGGCCAGTGAGTTCTGGAAATAAGACTGCCCTCTTTTTTTCTGGAATGGCTTCTGTACATTTCATTTGTAGCTGACATGTAGCTCTTAAAAGCAGAAGAGGCCTTTCAGAAAAGAAAAACTCTGGCAACCCTACTTGGAAACCACCATTAGCTGCATTTCAGAACTCAGAAGAATTACATTTTATATTGGTGCTCTCTGCATTAGTCCCATGCTATTTGCAATAAAGCACTATAACACATCTGTATCAACACAAGTGATTTTGGGAGACAATATTCCTGTCTCCCAAGCTGAGCAAGTTCTTCCTTAACATTTGGGTTCATTCGTATAATTTCCTCTTAAATTACACATCCTGCCTGCTCATTGACTGCTTGTTTCTTTTTGGAGTAAGATTTCTCCGGGTTAAGTGGCCAAGCCCAGATTCTTTTATCACAAACCCATCTTAGATGGAAATCATCCATTAAAATAATCATATACTTACTTGAGATTTTTTGAGCCCAACCGAATTTAAAGCGGATGAAAAGTACATAAAAGACAAGTCCGCTAAGAATAAATAGTACACAGTACAAATATGCCAGCTCAGGTGCGCTGATAATGGGCGCCAAGACCAGCATGATGGAAACTAATGTCACGACGATGGGGATGATAAGAGGTACCTGCAAGATAGAGGGAAATGCAATAAAGTGAGAAGTTTCAAGTGCCTTGATTGGATTGAGCTAGCAGAGCACCATTCTGGCGGCTCAAAAGGCCAAGCAAACAATGGTTTGTTCAGACACTCCATTTTTGCAGTTTCTCTATGCTTCTCTCGTCTGTTGTTGTATGGCATACTTGCAGAGCATAGGTCAGCTGTAAAGCCTCTGCATGTTACCTGAGTCACCCTGCTCACATTTGAGGCTGGGAATTTGATATTTCTGCATTTTGACTCATGGGATAACTCTGATTACCATGGTCACATATGGGGCCTGTTCAAATTATATTTTCCAGCTGGAATTCTATCACAGCAAGTTTAGGAGCAGGGCAGGTTTAAGCTTGCTGGAAAGCAGGTTTTATTTTACAGGATCAGGAGAACTTGCATTCAGATAATCACAGCATCTCCACTCACTCACTCCCTTTGCCAAATCTGCCACCTTACCATGCTCCCTGGTAGAATACCAAGGTTGATGTAAACTCTGAACAAGCTATGAGTGTTAATAATGATGGTATAGGAAAAATAAGTGGAATATCTAAACCAGACTAGTAGAAGGAAGAATACTGCAGGGGGTGTAGTAAGGGGTGTATACTGAGGCCAGTATTTAATTTCTAAGAGCCTACTTGGAATTTATGTCCTTTGAAGTGCCTAATTCCAGGGGGTGAGGTGTGTGTGTGTCCAAGTCGGCCCTACCGTTAGGTAAAGTGAGGCAGCAGATGTTGGGCAGTGGCAACAAAGCACTGGAGGAGAGAGCTGTGTGCCACACAGCCTGTCCTATACTTGCTTCCTAAGCTAGCCTGCTGCCTTCAGATGCAGTGGAGGAAGCTGCCCCATCATCTGTGCTGAAGAAAGATTAAACTGCCAGTCCAGTTGGCTTTTGTACATGGAGTGGGAAGAGGCCACCATCTTGTTCTTTGCCTCAGGCAGCAGCCCTGGTATGGGTGGACAACACAAAGAAGGAAAGCTACTGAGCACATATGCAGACGCTATCCATTCGTTTATATTTTTCATGTGCTTCAAAGAGTTTCACAAAAGCTTCTGGGTTAATAAAGTTTGACTCTAATTGAGCCCAAATCAGAGGTAGAAAACATATATTTTGAACAGCACTTGTGTAGCAAAAATCACGTCTTTTATCGGATTACCAATTAACATGTGTGGCTTAAGTTTAAAAGTTACAGAGCACATGCTAGCAGCAGCAGCACCACCACCACAACAACCAAGAAAGCAGCTGCCAGAACATTTGGAAGACTGGTGGAAGACATGCACCTGCCCGGCCCTGTGCCTCTTAATTGCAGCTGCTATCTATCACCCAAAAAGCAGCAGGACACATGTAACATCTGCCAGTGAGGAGACCCTTCTTAGGAATACCTTCTGGTGTGATACTTACACGGATTGGCCTTTCTAGACCTTTTCTTGTAAAGCGCATGACAATGAGACCCAGTACAGTTAAGCCATAGAATATCCAGACTGCAAAGCTGAAGTAGTTGATGAGTGTATTGATATCTCCTGGGATGACATAAATAATAGCTATTGCACCCTGAAAGCAAAAGAGATAGATTGTGCAGAGGACATAAATAGAAAGTGCAGATTTCACAGTATGGGGGGGGGGGGCACTAATGCAATGGCTAATAGTAATAGTGCATATGATAATTTTGTTGGAAGCCTTTCAAACATTGGCTTTAATTGGTATGCAGCTTCTTCAAGATTAGTCTCCTCTAGTTGATTTGAAATTTGCAGTCCTAATGTTTGGTTGTTTCTTTATAACAGGAGACCAGTCCATAGAGACATTTTTGCATATCATAGAATGATAGAACAGTAGAGTTGGAAGGAGCCTATAAGGCCATCAAATGCAACCCCCTGCGGAACGCAGGAATCCCAGTCAAAGCATCCCTGAGAGATGGCTGTCCAGCTGCACCTTGAATGCCTCCAGAGTGGGAGAGCCCACCACCTCCCTAGGTAGTTGGTTCCATTGTCTTATTGCTCTAACAGTCAGGAAAATTTTCCTGATGTTTAGGCAGAATCTGGGTTCCTGTAACTTGAGCCCATTATTCTGTGTCCTGCAAACTGGGATGATCTAGAAGAGATCCTGGCCCTCCTCTGTGTGACAACCCTTCAAGTACTGGCAGCATAAGAAATTAAATCACAAAGCCAGATTTTGGAGAGGTGTTTTTTTTTAAAGATGAAAGATCTTATTGCAACACTTCAGAAATCATACTTACATAAAATATGACCGCAGGTGCTGGAGTTAAACGCTTAATGCTGATGTAAGAAAGCACCTTTAACATGTGCCCTTCGCGACCTGCTACGTAAACGAGCCTAGGAAGGCAAATTATTTTGGTTAGAGAAGTTGCTCTGATGGGACGGCCAGATGGAAATGATGACAAGGCTCCTGTGCCTGTAATAATTTTGTAGAGAATTTTGGCTGGTGCAAGTTTCTCATGGTGGGGTAAAAAAAACTCATGCCGAAATTTCTTCTCATATACAACTTTTAAAGGTTACAGAGACGTGTCTACCTTTGCATCTGGTTATGCATTTTGGTACAAAAGATAGTTCATATTTCATTGCAGAACATGTATTTATTACGTTATGCAGTAATTTATTATTGGGGCTGAGGAGGAGCTGGTTGTAAGGTCTGTGGTTTGATCAAGAATAAGGCCATAACTGACCAATGCCAGAGGCATAAATATCTGGGAAATGGGATGGCACCACTGCCATCATGGGCACTGTGATCAACATTTCCCCTTGTTTGCATACGTCATATTATTGTTTTGCTTGTGATAAATGAGCAGACATATAGATAAAAGGTTAAATTTAGGTTTCTTTTGCTTCCCTTACCCTTTCCTGCTGGGAGCTGAGGAAAGATTAGAAGCTGGTAAACTTCAGCCAGCTTAAGTAATAGGAAACTCACTTGGTCTCTGGAATGGCCCTGAAGTACTATGTCCTTTTAATGGGAACATAACAGCATGAGCTCGAAAAGTGCCTCTTACACACTCCTATGCCACCACACACTCCTACTTAACCCAAACCAGGGTGAGAGGGTGGGCTTCCTCAGCTTCTCTAGAGTGCTTACCTAGAGTAGAAAGACAGCAAGCTATGCTCCCAGTTTCTGCTAGCCACACAATTAGCCCAGGGGTAGGCAACCTTTTGGGGCCAATAGGCTCATTCCACCATTTGAGAAACTGTCCTGGAAACCACCACAAAATGGGCGTGCAGATGAAAGCATCAACATCCAGCCACCTGCCATCTTCATTTCCTAAGAATGGCCGTAGGCATGGCCCAGAGGCATTCCTGGGAAAAGATGGGAGCGGCTAGCAGCCCGCACTTTGCTTTACATCAGGTATTAACTGACCTGATGTTCATGTTCCGAATTGAAACTTTATTTATAGGTTTATTGTAAGATAATTGTTCATACTGCATTGAATAGGGTTCATATTGGGAATGTTCACTCTGTACTTCACAATTGAAGAAATACACATCGTCTTAAGGCCCCCCGAGTAAGACCATTAAATCTAGGGTTTAAAATTATGTAGCTGCACCACTGAAGGCTGATCCTTCCTGAATCCAACCCATGTTGATTTTGTAAAGTATTGAAACCAAAACATATTCTTTCATCACTATTTAAAAGGCTCCCAAGCATTCTGTTAAATATTCCAGAAGTCATGCCCTGTATTTGCACTCCTGATGGTTTCAGCTATGTGCCATACTATTCCATGCTATAGCTATACTATTCTAGTCACCACTATATAGAAAGTTTAACATGTCCATCTTATCAGGCTCAGGCTCCTTGACAGTCACCCATGAAATGCTTTGTTTACAGAATGTCTTGACAGCTTTTTCAGTGCCTTGAAAATAATGGGATGAATTCATGCAGGATAGGATAAAGCCTCTCTGTTGAGAACGCAATGCACTCCTAACTACCGGATGACTGGGACAGCTGAACATAAGATCCATGCTAGATCAGACCAAAGACCTCACATCTTACCCAGCATTCTGGTCCCACAGTAGCCAACCACATGCCTATGAGAAGCCCACAAGCAGGACATGAATGCAATAGCACCCTCCCACTTGTATTCCCCAGCAACTGGTATTGAGAAATGCTTTTCTCCAACATGCCCTGCTTTTCAGTGTCACCTGGGCACCTGCCCAGACCCTACTGGAAATAGAGTAATGGGGTTTGTAACCTAGTATTGCAACTGAAGTGTTATCAAGCCCATGGACATATGAGAACAGAGTCGTCTTGCGATCTGGATACTATGAGGTAAAATCAGACAACTTTAACTTGTGTGTTGAAATTCCACCCCAGGTAGTTTAAAGTTTTACCTGCCAGCAGTGAAGCAAGTGCCATTGGCTGCTCCAATGGTAGAAAAAGCCACAAAGAGAGGAACTATCCAAGAAGCAGGATAAAGAACTCTGTCCCCAAAGGTCTGTGATGGAAGGAAATAAAATAATGCACATTTTAAAATACAAAATTTAGAAGTCAGACAGTTAGGCAAGTTGAGATACAGTAATATAAAAGTGCTTTATAAAAATTATGCACCACTTTTCAGAGAAGCGAATATGTGATATATTGCTGTCATATCCCCCTTGTCCTTTAGGCTATGTGCGCATTATTATCTCTATAGAGCAGTATTCTCCAACCTTGGGTCCCCAGATGTTTTTGGCCTACAACTCCCAGCATGCCCCAGCCAGCTACGCTACGCTGGCTGGGGCATGCTGGGAGTTGTAGGTCAAAAACACCTGGGGACCCAAGGTTGGAGAACACTGCTATAGAGCGATAGAAGTGATTTCCCCATTACTGTAGCAGTAGCCCTCATACAGCAGCAGTGTAACCATCTACATACATAATGGGAGTTGTGGGGGGAGATAACTCTCATTCTTGGGGAGGGCAGAGGAAAACCTATGTAGACACACACACACACACACACAAGTTCCATACAAGTAAATGGAGTGATGAAATTCAGAATGGGTGAGAACTTTGTCTGATTTGGGTTTTTTAAAAGAACGTACCAAAATTCACAAACTTCTTCATAAGGAGGACAGAAAGAAATTGAGATTTTAAAAATCTGATAGTGGGAGTGTGGAGAAAGCCTGAGCACACACGGTTGAACCCTGACATAGTTTTCCCCTTTTCACTGACACCCCTCTTCCCCCCACCTTTCTGCATAATCCCCACCCAGGGGACAGGAGACACAGTTCTGGGCAGACCAGTTGTACATGGTCACATCTGCATAGCTACATCTGCATACCCTCAATAGGGCGCATTTACATCTAAGCCTCCAGGAAGGGCATAAACATTCCAGAGGTGGGGAGCAGTCTCAAAGAGCTGCAAAGTACCCCAAAGTATCCAGGAGATGCCAGCATCCAAGAGGCGCCACCACCCTGCAGGGCGGAATCAGCCCACCTGGTCAGCAAGGGCGGGGAGGGGGGCGAGGGAGGGTAGAAAAGACCAGTTCTCAAGAACAAAGGGTTGTTGGGAACACAGTGCAGGCTCGCACAGGTCAGGTCTCTGACTCCGGTCAGGACCAAGCAACTTCCAACCCCGGGCAGGGCGCCCAGAGATCAGCTGCTATTTTTCGTAAGATTCTCTGATGTGAAGTTATTCTCTGTATTAAGTAAGCCTATATCTCGTATGTGGATTGAAGCCTTCCGCTTCAGTGATTTTTATGGACTGTTCTGTTTACTGTGAAATTCCTGGTAGTCTATTAGTTCCGCTCCATTAAAGCCGTAGTAAATAAACCTATTTCTGACCTCAACACGATTCTTTGTCAATGGATGGTCGCGGTTCTGCTTAAAGCACACAGAAACTGCGTAAAGGGCATTTTCTCAGTGCCGGTTAACCCGTTAAGTGCCGAACTAGCGCCAAGGACCGGTTTGGTCCTCCACAGGGAGAAACATACAGATTTGTCCACCCTGGCCCAGGGCTTTGGGTGTTAAGTTCTTAAAAGTCTGGCTTTGAACCCATGTACAACCATGTTTGTGGTGCTGAATTAGGGTTGCCACCTCTATTTTTCTCACAGGCTCTTCATCTTTAACAGCTCCATGACAGGCAAGTACAACATGGGCCTCTCCATGTTGGGAATAGCTGTGTCAATTGAATTTGGCTGGGCCAGATTTTTTTAAAATTTCTATTACATTTATATCCCACCTTTTTTCCTCTGTCAAGGAACCCAAGGAGGCTTACATGATCCTCCACCTCTCCATTTTATCCTCACAACAGCCCTGTGAGGTAGGTGAGGCTGAGAGTCTGTGACTGGCCCAAAGTCACCCAGTGAGTTTCATGGCCGAGTGCGGACTAGAACCCGGATCTCCCCAGTCCCAGTCCAACACCCTCACCACTACACCACACTGGCTCACTGTGGTTAAGGATTTTGTTTGATTTGGGGCTGTTGTTTTATAAGATCTTACCAATATTTGCAAATTTCTTCATAAACAGCATGGAAAGAACATGTGAAACTGACAGATTTGTCCATCCCTAGGTGAAATTGAGTAGTTTTTGCTGGTTAATTATAGGGGGAAATGTATTAGTGTTTTTTTAAAGGTTTACAAAAGCGATGTGGAATGAACTCTTCTTTTCATGCACCAAAAATATAATAAATGCTCAGCCCTTAATAACTTAAGCATCTACTTATTTATTTATTCAGTACATTTCTATACCGCCCAGAGAGCTTCGGCTATTGGGCGGTATAGAAATTTATTGAATAAATAAATAAATCTACTTAGCTAAACCTGCATAGTTCAAACATCACACACACACACACACACACACACACACGTGTATGAACTAGGCCTATACGTGATTCTTGCATGAACAGTCAAGTGGATGCAGGGCAGGCATTAGTTCTACTGTTCTCTCATGACAGAAGTCAGGGGCGGGGAACCTCTAGCCCTCCAGATGTTGTTGGGTTACAACTCCCATCACCCCTGACCCTTGGCCATGCTAGCTAGGGCTGATGGGAATTGGAGTCCACAGGTTCCCCACTTCTGATTTCGGCCAAGAGACATATACTATATAGACAAGCCTTCTCCAACCTGGTACCTTCCAGGTGTTTTGAAATTCAATTCTCATCAGTCCCAGCCAGCATGTCCAATAGGAATGCTGGGAATTGTAGTTTAAAACTTGAAGAGCACCAAATTGGGGAGGCTTCTATAGAGGGTCCCAGTAAAATATTAATCACCCCATGATGCATGACTCCTCCCCCCCCCCCGAAATACTAGGATTTTAGTTTTTAAAAATATGGTACAATGTGCTATCTTGAAAGAAGAGAAAGGGCATTAGCCACCACCACCCCCGCAGAATTTAGAGAAAAGTCATTCCAGAAAACTCTACTACTCCAAAGCAGAACCCTGTTGGCAGTTCTGTTGTTTGTCCTCTCATCACTCATGAATGCCTTCCTCATTATGCTAAACTGAGGAACATAGATGTGCACTAGCATACACAACATGGGCCCTTCCCTCCTCTGGCCCGGATATTCCACGCACCTCCCTGAATGTTCAGCTTTCAAAAATAAAAACACAGAGAAGGTCAAAACTAGACATGACTTTGTGTTTTTAAATTCCATGCTTGCGCCTGGGCTCTTCTCAAAATGCTGCCACAGAGGGACCCACACTGGACTGGGACCACAGGGGGAGAGGGGTTTAACCCTTTCCCTGTTCCAATTTCCTGCTGAAAATGTCCCCTGCCTGGTTGCTATTTGTTCTGATTTTTGCAATTTATGTCAAAAGATGTTCCCATAACAGAGTCAACAGAGCATAAGCGGCATCAAAGAGATGAGAGCTTGATTTTATTGTCTTTTGTACAACACCTTCTACCTCTAAAATCACTGTCACTGAAAGCCTCTTCATATTGTTATGGGTTTTCTATCAGATATATGTGAGCAAGGCTATCCATACGGATTGCCCTGAGGCAATACCTGGACTTGACAAAAGGGAGCTGATAATATTCAGGCCATGTGTCTCCCTGGGAGCTAAGATGATGACCCAAGATGACTAGGTGATGGGCAGAGATGACTCATCTGGATTCCACACACACACTCTACCCAGGTGGAGGAAGCGAGCTAGGTCTCTGTGTGAAAGGAAATGAAGGGGGGGGGGGAGAGACTGCAGCTGGAGACAGACAAAGACCCGGTTCGCATGTAACAACAACCCGGAATATGGGTTGAGTATGGGTTGTCATTGAGTCAGTTGTTGTTACATGCAAACTATGGATCTCAACCCTCCGTGCACCCTTCCCTGCCTGCCCCAGCCCGGAGCGTTTCGCCTCTCCTTTGCTGCCACGGAGAGGAGGTTGCACCATGGCAGCGGCAGGGAGGGCGGGCTGCATGGAGGTGGAAACCGCACACAAGTTCTTCTGCTTCAGGCAGCAAGAGAGCTCGCACCGGGCCTGGTTGGTGGGAGGGCATGCTGATGGCAACCACAGCGGGGACAAAGAGTTAAAGCCTCCCCCCATGCCATGGACCCAATCCAGGTGTCCCGTCCCCCCCAGCTATTTATTTTTTTAAAACCCTATGTGAGAAATATCATGTCCAGTTTGGCCCCAAGGCTTACCTCTGAGTAAAGCAGGAAAAACGCGGGATATAAATATAATAAACAAACAGACAGACAAACAAACAAACAAACAAACCTTAGGATTTCATTGCATATGCATGGAAACATCTCCTCATAAGTGTGACAGAGCTTTGGGTTTCTGTGAGTTGACCCAATTCCTGAAACGAAAATATGTTTTTTCTCTAGAAACTCCTGGTCATACTCACCACAGCGACAGCTTGAGACTGCAGAAGTTCTGTTGACGTCATAACCGTGAAATAAGAAATATTGATCAGAACGTAACAGACTGTGACCAGCGGGATTCCAATAATAATAGACAGTGGTAGATTTCTAAATAGAAAGATACAATGCTATCAGTATATAGGAAGGCTTTCGCCTGATTAAAGAAATAAATCAACTAAGAAATAAATTAACTATGATGACAGTGATGGAAAATGCCCACTCTCATCATAAATCATCATGAGAGTGGGCATTTTTCATCACTGTTGTCATCTGTCCTGCCCCCAGCCCCGAGCCTTTTAAAGTCACCACCACTTTTTAAAGAATCTTATTATGTATTATTATGTATTCATTCTCACTTATTGTCAGTTACTTTGGGGGCCTGTGTCATTAAGCAGAAAGGTGGAATATATATGTTTTAAATAAACACTGATGTACCGGTATTTGTTTTATTTATATCCTGCCTTTCATCCAAGGACCCCAAGGTGGTGTCCAAGGGTGGCTGGTTGCCGGCCAGGTGGGCGATTAATAAATGTAAATAAATAAATAAATGATCTTCCTCTCCATTTTATCCTCACAACAACCCTGTGAGGTAGGTTAGACTGAGAGTCCGTGACTAGCCCAAAGTCACCCAGTGAGTTTCATGGCCAAGTGGGGACTAGAACCCGGATCTCCCAAGTCCAACACTAACTACTATGCCACACTGGCTCTCAGTGGGTGTTAGTGGCTTAATTAAATCTGCATAAGTTTGCATCTGAGCAAGCAATCATTCTAAAGAAAAAAAGCACACACTGTATTCAGATAATGCCTACACAGGTCACAGCAGGCGGCATCTTCAAAGAGACATTCCTTTTTAGAATCACAGAGTTGGAAAAGAACAGAAAGGTCATAAAATCCAAGCCACTGCCAATTCAGGTAATCCACAACTACAGCATCCTGGATAGGCAGTTATCCAGCTGCTGTTTAAAAAATGCTTGTTTAAGATAATAAAGGGAATGCCACTTCAAAGATAACCCCTCCCATCCAAAGTTTTTGTAAGCACTTATACTAAAAAATGATTCAAATTTTAATAAAAAATCTGCTGTTTTATTAATCTGAGACACATATTTAAAACCTTCCAATCGATTAAAAATATTAATTTAGGGGATGATCCTATGGCCCCCTAGACATTGTTTGACGGGCTACAGGATAGTTTGGATTCCCAGCTCCAAGGTTGGAGACAGCGACCTCAGAGAGGGGTAAAAGGGGGGCGTTTCAGGGGCTGGGGAGGAGAGGAGACTGGAGAGGCCAGGATATGAAATATCTGGAAGCCGCTCCAGCCTCCTCCCCCCCCCTCCGAAATGCGCCAGCTAGAGGGCCAAAAATGGCTGTCTAACGAAAAGGCAGAACAGGAGCAGTGGGCAAGTGAAGATTGCCTCCGCTGCTCCTCCTGCTCTGCTCTGCATTGGATGAGTGTGGGCCTCTGAGTTTGGGGGCTTCTGCACATCTCCATAGGATTGCACCCTTAACTGATTAATCGACCGAGCATTGGAACCCTGGTGTATTGACCTCTGTGGTTTAGGAAGATAAATCACTAGCATGTTACTAATTCTAATGATTAACATTAACAAGCAATATATTTCCTTGCTCGCTTACTAAAAGAGAGGCTCAATTTTGTCTTAATATCAGTTTTTTACGTGATTAATGTGTTCCCTCATAGTACATGCAGTTATTGTTACATGCTTCCCACTCCACTGAGCAGTGAAACGTTCCAAGGGCAGCTCTATACCCAGGTTTATTTTCCTTCCATTGAAAGAGAGCACTGGAGTCTTAAGGCATCTTCGTAATATTTGCTTATTTACACATTTACCAGCAGAGCAAAAAAGGGGAGGCAAACTGCAGGCAACCCTACAAGGCAGCAAATCCACTACCCCACAACATATCTCCAGAGAGACAACACGCACCTTCAAGGTGTCTTCAAACAACTAACTCACGGCTCTCACTTCCACACCACTAGATGCTGTTTCTCATAGAGCCAGTTTGCACTTAACAGAAAAGTGTAGGTTAATTAACCCACGATTTGAAGTGCATGGGTGGGGGTGCTCCCTCCCACGCAATCCTCATTGCCGTTTTTAATCAACAACCTACGATCAGCCAGGTTGCATGTTGTGATTGTGACATGCAAACCCAGAGCATTGGGTTGTTTAAGTAGCAGTTACGGCTCAAGCTGGCTCAGCTTGTCTGAGTGTGGAAAGCTAAGCAAGGTCAAGACTGGTTATTACTTGGATGGGAGACCCCTCCTCTAGTTTCCTGCATTGAGCAGGGGGTTGGACTCGATGGCCTTGTAGGCTCCTTCCAACTCTATGATCTATGAAATCTATGAAACAACCAACCATGGGTTTTTCATGATTTCTGTGCATCACATAGAGGCTCTGTGCCCGTATGTCTGAATGCACAGATGACCACACAAAGAACTACACTTACAGGTAAGCAACCTGACTTTTACCGCTGAGTTGTTTAGCCCATGAACCACCCAGCACTCCAGGCTTGCATCATGTCATGTTCATATCTACGATCATAGATGGTTGATTAAAAGCTTAAGTGGCTGTCACGCTGCAGCAGCGTGCCCACTCTTTCTTGGTGCGCTGCAGCAGCTTATTAATTAACCCACAATTTGATGTTAAGTGCAAACCGGCTATCTCTCTTACTACACACACACACACACACACACACACACACACACACACTCCCCTTAGCTGTGTGTGTCATTTCCCCCCAAGCTCAGCAGCATAACTCCAGAATATCTGAGAGCCAAACTGGATGTGATTGTAATTATACATCAGTGCAATTAATGTACACTTCTTTGGGGGCTTGGGGGAGCAGCATTGGGACCACAGGGGTGGGTGTAGATTGGGAGTTCAACCCTTCCATCCCTACTGGAAGGATTTTCCAGTGAAAATCCACCCCACCCCACCCCCAAAAGGGTCAATGGAGGCTTCCAATGCAAATAGCAGCTTCAGGGCAGGGTGATTTCTATCAGAAACACAGCAGGGAAAGGATTAATCCCAGTGGTCCCAATGCTGCTCCCCTCGTCCTGTGGCCAGCTCCAGTTTACATTGCATAAACATGCACATTAACTGCATACACACGATTAACATTGCATCTAGTTTGGCCCTAAACAGCTGGGTATGGTGAGGAATTGGTGTTTCTCATCAGCATATGTAATATTATTTTCCATACCTATAAGGATTTTTAAGCTCTTCTGTGATATAATTGAGTTGATTCCTAGAGGAAGAAGAAGGGGGGAGAAAGCACCAAAACATTATTTTGCAAGGCTGCAATCCTGCGCATGCTAACTTGGGAGAAAAGCCCCATAGAACCCAGTGGGATATGTTTCCAAATAAACATGCATCGGGCTGCAAGTTACTTACTTTTGGTGGTCACAAAATCAGCCATGCTGGATCAGACCAATGGACAGGCTAACTCATGCAGCATTCCGTTCACACAGTGGCCAACCAGATGTCCCAATGGGAAGCCCACAAGCAGAATATCAGTGCAATAGCACCCCCGTGCTTATATTCCCCAGCAACTGGCATCTAGAGGCACACTGCCTCTGATACTGGAGGTAATATATAGCAATCATGACTAGTAACTGTATGGTCATACATCTTGGGTTGGACCCAGACTTAGTCATGTTAGAGTAGTAGGTGCACTGAAATCAATGGGGCTTAAGCTAGCTGTAACTAATGTGTCCGACTGATTTCAAGGGGTCTATTCCATGACTTAGGGAGCAATCCTACAGTCTCTGGGTGAGCATCTCAGGGACCATAGCATTGTTCAGAGTGCCCCCTTCTGAGCTCAGAGACAGCACTCTGACCTTGGAAGGGGGAGTCAGAGACAGGCCTGTGGCTCACGTTGGCTCAGCTTGTCTGAGCATGGAAAGCTAAGCAGGGTTAGGCCTGGTTATTACTTGGATGGGAGACCCCCTCCTCTAGTTTCCTGCATTCAGCAGGGGGTTGGACTTGATGGCCTTGTAGGCCCTTTCCAACTCTATGATCCTATGATAACATCTGAACCCCCTCCCTGCCGGTGTGGAAAGAACCATGCTGGTTTCCCTCCGAGGTTGGAAAAGTGACCTCAGAGGAAGAGGAAAGGGGGTGTTCCAGTGGGTGGGAAGGGGAGGAGACAGGAGAGGCCAGGATATGAGTTATCCTGAGCCTCTTCCAGTCTCCTTCCCTCCCTCTCTGAAGTGCTCTTGCTAGATGGGCTAAATCTACAGAGGAGGGTGGACAGAGAGGCAAAGATTGCCTCTACCTCTCCTCCAGCCCTGCATTGGATGAATGGGTGCCTCTGACTTTCGGGGACTCCTAATCACCAAGAGCACAATCGATAAGATTGCACCCTAAGTCTGAATCCAACCCATTGTTACTGTAATTACTCTTCCTTTTTAATCTACAGCAGTGATCTCCAACCTTGGGTCCCCAGATGTTTTTGGCCTACAACTCCCAGCATGTAAATAAAGAAAAGAAAAGGGAATGTACAAATAAATAATCACCATAATATATGTGCTTTATTCAGAATTTAAATTCCACCCTTCTAATGCAAATTATGTTTTATTGATGGATGGTTGTTATTTTTATGTCTGTTTTTATATTTTGTAAACCGCTTTGAGCGACTCCTTTTTGGAGGGTAAAATTGGGTACACATTTTTGTATGTAGAGACAGAGAAAGAGAAAGAGACAGACAGACATGCATTACTCAAGGCATCTTACTACAACCGTTAAAATACCATAGCTTCTTTGAACAGCCTTCCCCAACTTGAGGCCCTCCAGAATGTTAGACCCCTACTGGGGTCCAACATATCTGGAGTGTTAGAATATGGGTTTCACATATTCAGGTATTGCCTTCGGGCAAGGATACAACAGAACCGGCAGACCTGATCAAGGTCAGGACTGAGCAAAGTTTCACCTTTGGCCCAGTTAGGGGAATGTACAGTTTTTTGTGACCAGGGGATCTGGAGGAAGGGTCGTGCTAAATTGTGTTCAGCTGGGGTGACATCATGCCTTGATGCAGCTGGCATTACCTCATCTTTAGCATGTGACTGTACAATAATGTATATAAGGTGTGTAAAGTATTTGTGTTCTTGTTGGGAGAAAAGGAGTATAAGTGAATTAGTGAGTATTGATGAAAGAGCATTCTGTGAGTTAAGAGATTGTTTGTGTGTCAAGACTGTAACTGTTTTGTCTGACATACTATTCTCTTTGCACTTTTTGTATCATATCTCTCTGTATCTGTTCATGTTTTGCAAGTCGTAGTTTTAGTAAACCTCTGTGTTTAAAGGGGGGACCCAGGTTGGGGAGTCTGCCTTAAAACAGCAGTATAAAACAACCAGTATGAAACAGAAGACAAGACCAGCAAACAAAACCAAGTTCCCTGCATTAAAACATTATCAGCCTAACAGGGCAAAGAATCTGCCAGGTTAGCAAAATCTTCACCAAATGGTGAAAGAAGACAACCACACTTTACAGGACAAGGAGTTGCATAATCTGGGCGCAGCCACCAAGAAGGCTCTCTCTCTTGTCCCGACCTACTGAATGAACAACTTTATTGAATAAGTCTTCCGACCATTTCAAAAAACAAAAACAAATAAACATTAAAAACAAACAAACATTGGAAAGAAAACTTCACATTAAAATTAAAAGCCATATATTATAATTAGGAATATCATATTAAAATTTAAAACCTTACGTGGTGGGACACAGGAGCAAGGCTTCTCCATCCGATGTTAGGGAGCAGGTAGGCTGGGGCCCAGGAGGAGGCAGTCCCTATGGCAGGAGTGGGTAGCTTGTGGCCCTCGCAATGTTTTGGCCTACAACTCCCACGATCCTTCATCATTGGCTATACTGGCTAGGCCTGATGGGAGTGGTAAGTGAAAACATCTGGAGAGCCTTGGAGCCCCTGCTCTTCTTGTTTACTGACTATATCTGTGCCAGTGGTCTGTAAGGCCTAGTTCCCTTCTCACTAAAACCTGTGTCTGGGCTTTATCATTTTAGACTGCAGGTGGGGCTCACAAGACGGAATCTTCCCCTCTACAAAAAGAACCCCCTGCAAAAAAACATTTAAAGCTAGCAGTGACAGGGGGAAGTGTTCTAGGCAAGCCTTCTCCGTGACATGCTAGTTTTCTATGCAGTGGGATTTTATATACATCTATAGAGGAGCAGTATGGTAGCCACTTACTTTGCCAGAAAAAAGGACAAAATATTTCTCCTAAAAAAAGGACAAAATATTTCCATAAAATGTGCATATACTTGTGTGTGTGTGTGCAAATTTAGAAATAATTAATGTGACAGAGCTGGAAATTGCTTAGGCCCCTTTTTGCAGCAACTCCCCCTTCTAGGGTGCAGTTCAGATGTGTTGGTAGTGTTGCTCAGTGGTTAGGCCACAGAAAACCCTCTCCCTGGGGTCTTGTTCAGAAACCTCAATCACACACATCCCAAACAAATTAGGGGGGGAAATACATTTATTACCAAAAGAGCTTTTACAGAGACAGAAGGGAAAGAGGGTATATATTAAACAGAAAACAAACCTAAGCTTTTACATTATCTAACCTGCACAGACTCCAAACTTACTCCTCCCGTCAATCACTGAGGAATGCCTCACAAACCTCCACCTCCTTGCTGGGAGGTGAGCCAGAATCCAGAACAAAAACAGGTCCAGCTACCAACACACCCCCAGTCACAAAGGAGCAAGACCTCTATAGTCTTCTATCAGGGCTAGCCAAAATATATAATCATGTGAATTCCCCCTCGCCTGCAGTCTGAAATTGTACACCCCAGACACAAGCTTACTACCTCCGCGAGAATTGCACCCTTAACAAATTCTGAGCGTTCTTTGAATTTCCGGAAATTATTTTTGTTAATGGTCATCCATCATTTACACAATCTGTGCTCCTGTGTCAGAAATATCCAGCTACGAGCGGGGATGCTGACAGCAAATTCATTTTAGGATTTAGGCTTAGAATAGAATAATTATATTTTAAGATCTGCCCTCTGACTCACACTGGACAGACTTCTAAGGCATCAGCCTCCACCCTTCCTCTTCTTTCCCTACATCAGTAATATCAGATGTGAAATGCCAGCACTTATATAAGGTTCAGTTCTCTATGTCTGAAATCAAGCCAGACAGGCAGGTACTTATGAAAATGCAAATTGATGTCCCACATATGAAGCATGCGGCACGTGACGTTGGGAGCTCTTAGTGCAGCATGGTTAGCTCAAATGGAAAGGTCTACATAAAAGAGCCGACATTCTTTGAAGCGAGTAAATTGCATGGAAATAATGGTGACCCCCTCAATTTGGCTTAACTTAGCAACGGACATATTTGGTGCTAGATGCTCAGAAGACGCCTGAAAGCAGCAACCACCAAGCCTAGAAACTGAACGTGAAAGTCTCCATGTGCTTCTTACACCATTGTTTGTCATGCACCATTATTTATATAATTTATACAAATAACATTGTGTATCTAATGCTGGCAGACCCCCAGAGCAACAACAACAAGAGTATTTCATTTGTGCAATTTCTGGCAGATGAAAAACAAGTTAATACATTCCAGCAGAATGTATTGCAGTCAGGGCCGGCATAAGCAGTTGGCATCATTGGGCATCTGCTAAGGCCCACACCTCAGCAGGGCCCCACTGCCAACAGCCAGACTGTAGCAACATAGGAAGCTGCCTTATACTGAGTCAGAGCATTGGTCTATCTAGCCCAGTACTGTTGACACTGACTTCCAGTGGCTCTCAAGGATTTCGGGCAGGATTTTTTCCAGCCCTACTTGGAGAAGCTGGGAACTGAACTTCAGGTGCTCTACCACTGGGCCACGGCCCCTCCTGCTCCTCCTCCTTGCTGTGTCACTGCCTGTTCACCAGCCCTCCCCAAGCACCTGAGAAGTGACAAGAGCAAGAAGATGGAGGAGCAGCCTTCACTTGCCTTGCCCTGCACCTCTAAGCAGTGGTAAGGATTGGGACCAGAGAGACAGGGCAAACATATGGGCAGCAGCAACTGTGAGGGGGAGGAGGGCTCCCTGAAGGCATCTAGCAAAAAGCAAACAAACCCTGAAGCCAACATTAATTGCAGTGGCTGAAAAGGATGTTTCCATTTTGGGATTCTACAAAGAGAAATACGTGCCTTAAGGACAAAAGAGCTCTCTTAGACTCTGGACTTAACGGTCTTACATTCAAAAGAAGATCTAAACTAGTGGCCACCACCACATCTTGTGGCTGTGAGTTCCATAAGTGAACAGTGTGCTTAGCCCTCCCCCGCAAAAGTGGACAGATGGGACTTTGGTTTCCTCTCACCTCTACCAGTCATGAAAGCTTTTAAGATCAGTTGTTTTCCCAGTGTTTGAAGCTGTGGTTCTTAGAGATTAAAATCAGGTATAAACTGTTACACTTTAACTGCAAACGAACAGTAATAAAACATGTTACCATCCATCATATGCCCAGAGTCCATTATAAAATGCCAGGCTGATAGCGCCCACAGAAAGCGGGGGACCATCAAACGAATTTGTAAAGTTTTGTGTATTTCCTGCAGAACAAACAAACAAACAAAAATAAATTTTAAAAACTGTATTAACACTTTGTGCATCTGACAAACTGGGATCTAGTCCATGGAAACCTCACCACAATAAATGTGTTACTCTATAATATGCCACATGACTCCTTGTTGTTTTTATAGTAATCCTATAGTTGCCTGTAAACAGGGATCTCAATACGTTTACACACGGGGCAGGGGCGGGGTGTGTGTGAGTCTCCTTTAGGACTGCCATTTTGTTGTGCTTGCCCAGCACTCCAGCATCTATGTGGTCATTCCTCAGGAACATCTCTAAATAATTTCAGCTCACTGATTCTTCACAGTGGCATAAAACAATGGGGCTATGCACTAGCCATACATGCCAACAATGGTGCACTTAAGTAATTTAGGGGGCAGTCCTGTCGATTGCATCCTCCCTGCTCGGAAGCCTCTGAACTTGGAGGCTTCTGAGATTCCTATGTTCTGCCAGGCTGAAGCCAGCATGGGGGGAGGAACGGGGAAGGTGATCTTTGCCTCCCCGCCCCCAGTCTTTGGCAATTTCCCCTAGACCAGGGCTCTCCAACCTTGGGTCCCCAGATGTTGCTGGCCTACAGCTCCCAGCATACCAAGCCAGCATGGCTAATGGCAAGGGATTTTGGGAGCTGTAGTCCAGCAACATCTGGGGACCCAAGGTTGGAGAGCCCTGCCCTAGACAGACTTTTCAGCCTCTCTAGCAAGGGCACTTTGGAGGGGAAGGGAAGGAAGCTGGAGGAGGCTCAGGAGATCTGTATCCTGACCCCTCTGGTTGCCTCCCCTCCCTGCCCACTGGAACGCCTCCTCCTCTGAGGGCGTTTTACTGACGTCAGAGGGCAGTCGGCGCAGTTCTTTCCGCGCCGGCTGTGAGGGGGCAGGGAAGGGGGATCCTCGACTCCCCCTTCTGAGGTTGGAGCATTGTCTCTGACCTCAGAAGGGTTTTTCCGAGCAATCCTATGGTCCCTGGGATGCTCTCTCAGGGATCATAGCATTGCTCTCTTAGACTCTGGACTTAATGGTCATATCTGTTCAACCAGCCCCAGCCCGCATGGACAACAGTTGGGGACCAGGGAGTCCAAAATATCTGGCAGTTTGTTTATTTTCTTTACAGTATTTGTACACCGCTCCATATCTAAGTAGATTCTGGAGCGGTGAACAATAAAAAGATGATAGCAGATAAAACAAACAAAAGCACAGTGAAAACAAGGTAAAATTAAAATGGTGGTTGGACAGCAGAGAAGGCTTCCTGGAACAAGGAGGTCTTCAGCAGGGCCTGAAAGCAACACAATATCGGAGCCTGCCTGACCTCCAGAGGCAGGGAGTTCCACAGAGATGGAGCTGCCACACTGAAGGCTCTTCTCCTGGTGGACTCCAATCGGGCCAACGGTCCATGAGGAACCACCAGGAGCATGCCATCTGATGACCTCAGTGACCAGGCAGGTTGGTACGGGAGGATGCGCTCTCTCAGGTAACCTGGTCCCAAGTTGTTTCGGGCTTTGTACACAAGTACCAGAACCTTAAACTTTACCCGGTAGTGAATAGGCAGCTAGTGCAGTTCGTTCAGCAAAGGAGTTGCACGCTGAAAAGGGGCAGCCCCTGACCAAAGCCGAGCTGCTGCATTCTGCACTAGCTCCAGCTTCCGGAGCAGCCAGAGGGCACTAGTTTGGGGAAGACTGCTTTAGGTGGCAATGTGCATAGATTCATAGATAGAGTTGGAAGGGGTCTACAAGGCCATGGAGTCCAACCCCCTGCTCAATGAAACTAGAGGAGGGGGTCTCCCATCCAAGTAATAACCAGGCTTGACCCTGCTTAGCTTTCCACACTCAGACAAGCTGAGCCAGTGTGAGCCACAGGCCTGTACATCACTTCACTTACTTCAAAACATGGCAAGCCAGACCTGCTGCGTTTGGGGGACCTTGCCCTGATGGTGCCACTGCATGCCAAAGACACAAACCCCTTTGCATAAAAAATGTAATAGTGTCTGACTCTGTTGATAACAATGCTGTAGTTTGCATATACAGTTATTTTTTAAGGAAGGCTTTCATCTTATTTATCCCTTGCAGGATCTTCATCAGAGGCCCTGCCTTCTAAGCTTAACTGGGTGGGTGATGAAAGATAGGGCCTTTTCAGTGGTGGCACGTGTGTGTGTGTGTGTGTGTGTGTGTGTGTGTGTGTATTCCAATCTTCTTCTTCTTGTTGTTGTTTTAAAGTGGTGATTTCCAATTATTTTATGCTGGATTTTAACACACATTGGAATAAAATGTGATTTTTTTTAGAAGTGTGTTATATTTAATGTATAATATGAACTGTCTTGTAATTTATTTACAAGGAAGGTGGTATTAAAAATATCAACAAACATGGGTGTTTGCCCCAAAAGAAAGCAACCCCCACCAAACTCAAATAAAATGAAATCTTTACAGAAGCAGCTGTTATACTAGAGAGAGAGAGAGAGTGAGAGTTATGAAGACAGAACGTACCTTTGGCTAGGAGAACAATGCCACTTATGATTATAATTATAACAATAATCATTTTAGCAGCAGTGAAAAAATTCTGAACGTAGCTCGCCAATTTCACACTCAGTGAATTCACGATAGTAATGACCACTAAGAAAAGGGATAGAATGGAGATGCATTAGAACTAATGCATGAACTAACATTTTTCTGATTTTAAGTCCAGACTAAAAATGGGGGTGCTTCCATTTGAGGCTTTTATTGTGCAATTGCCCTGCCTCAGACCTGGAATTTTGCAGGCGTGTGTCCAGACATCGCCAGCTTCCATTTGCAACCCTCCTGTGTTTTCCTGCCGCTTCTTCCACCTTTTTTTCTTACTAAAGAAAATCGGACTTAATGTTCCCAGGCGCATGCTGATGTGGATTCCCAAAACCAGCATCAAAGGCTGGCGCATGGTCTGAGCCTGGGGTTGGGTGGACAGAAGCGGCTTGCGCCAGCTGCTCTGAATTGGATCATGGTGCCTGGTTGCACATCTAAATTAGAGCATGGCTTACAATCCACCCAGGGGATCCATGTGTTGTTTTTGCAAGGACTTCCCTTGCTGCACTGGAGCTTCAATATATAACCAACCTGCAGCACCATGCACAGTCCACAGATGGATTGAATAATGATAATAAGACTTGGGGTGCATGCTATGCATGTTTAGACAGGAAAAAGTCCTACACCTCCCAGCATGCCCCAGCCAGCCAGGATTGCACCCTTAGCATTTTTAGTACACCTGGAAAGGGATCATAGCTCAGTGACCTTGCATGCAGAAGCTCCCAGGTTAAATTATAGACATCTCTACATAAAAGGATCAGGGTAGGAGGTGGTGTGAAAGGCCTCACCTGGGATCCTGGAAAGTTGTGGCCAGAATCCCTTTGCAAGTATATGGGGGGGGGGGGTCATAGAATTAAGTGTGATAGTTTCATTGCATTCCTTATAATTAATGCCATTGATATCAGTTATGTAAGTGGCCTTCAGTTTGTCACTTATGCATTACAATGCTTTGTAAATGATCATATTCTAAATATTAAAATGCTGTATAATTTGGATCTGTGTATTTGTTGGGCTCAATAAATATACTTCTGCATACCTAGAGGCAGGGGCATAAACTATGGGGGAAACTGGGAAGTCTACGCCCCTGCCTAGAGGCTTCCTCCTTTCCTGCAATTGGTACTTTCCTGTTTTCCTTTTCCTGCCAGTCATAGTAGACCACCCTTCTCCAACTTGGTACCCTCCAGATGTGTTGGAGTGCAATTCCCATGATTCCCAGCCAGCATGGCCAATGGAGTAGACAATACTGGACTAGTTGACAAACAATCTGACCTGGCATGTGGTAGCTTCCTATATTCCTGTGTTTTCAAGTGTTCAAAGCAGGTAAGTGTAAAGGCAGCCTAATCCCACCTGCATATTTTGCAGTCATCCCCAGACACCGGTGCTTGTTAACTACTAAGAGAGCAATCCTATGGTCACTGGGCAAATGTCCCAGGGACCATAGGATGGCTCAGAAAATCCCTTCCAAGGTCAGAGACCGCGCTCCAACCTCGGAGGGGGGAGTTGGAGATCTGACCCCAGACCGCTCCCCCTTGCTGCCAGCATGGAGAGAGAACTGCACTAGCTGACTCTCCGAGGTCGGAAAAGAAACCTTGGAAGAGGAGGAAAGGGGGAGCATTCCAGTGGGCGGGGAGGGGAGGAGACCGGAGAGGCCAGGATACGATTTATCCTGAGGCTCCTCCAGCCTCCTTCCCTTCCCAGTCCAAAGTGCCCTCGCTTTTCAGCCCGCCTATTGGAGGATGGGGAGGCAAAGATCTCCTCTGGCGCTCCACCCGCCTTGCTGGTTTCAGCCCAGTAGGGCACAGGAATCCCCGAAACCTCCAAGTTTGGGGGCTTCTGAGCAGCGAGGGTGCAGTCCATAGGATTATGCCCTAACACACTCCTCCAGCTAACTTGTTTTCCTAACCAAAGACCAGATACTCACCGATGGCTACTGTTGCCAGACACTTGATGACAACTACGGGAGGATCGCATCCTGGATAAAACGGAGCTGACACGTACTCGGCAAAGCTGAGGCAAATGATGGCGAAGGAACTGGGCTTGATGACTATTAGACTGGTCCAAGAAAACAAATATGCAGGTATTGGGCCAAAGGCTTCCATAAGATATGGATATTCGCCTCCTGATTTTGTTATCATTGTGCCAAGTTCGGCAAAACATAGCGCCCCTGAAGAAAGAAAAAGTGGGTTTTAAAAAATGACTTCTGAGCCATCACTGCCACCACTGCTGCCCCTAATCTCTATTTCAATATGGCTTCTGTGGGGCTTTACTTGTAAGGGACATTAGATTCTATGGATCCCTGGCAACTCACCGATCCATAATGGCTCAGGTTCCAATTCAGTGTTAATTTTGTTGTGGGATATGTAGCCAGCCAACATCTCTCTCACCTAGTGGTTCTGTTGTCAGGAAATCATATTCACCTACACTACATTGTGAGTTGCTATGGAAATGCTATTTTCTCCCCCACAAGCACATCTATTCCATTTATAAGTACTGTGGTTGAGCTACTATCACGTGTACCCATTGGACACTATCCATGACATCACTGCTTGTCAGTGAGTACCTTGGGGCTCAGGGGGTAATTTACATCCATTTCTGATCCATTCTGCCATGCATATCCACCAAAGTTATTCCCAGCCCATATGCCTTCCCTCACCCTAGCTCTACCTGTCTCCTTGGATAATCCGCTGCCCCAGTCTGTGAAACATTGCTTTAACGGTAAAAAAAGATTTTGGAATTGAAATGGCATTTGCTTTCAGATATCCTTAAACTATCTTGACTTTCTGTTCTCCAACACCCTTCAGATCTGCATGATAGGCAGCAGTTCAGCAGGTCATGGAACTGGTTCTTAGCACAGTGGAGGGGCTGTTGTTTCCTCTCCCTCTGACAGCCTCAAAAGGTAGGTTAGGCTGAGATATAGTGACTGACACAAGGGGCTTTTCTACATGAGGCATTTATCATGTGCTCATTATTCCCTACTCATGGTTGTTTACAAGTTCTTAAGATGATGTCATGGCCCTCTAGTTTTGCTTCTGTATCTAAAGAGCACTTTTGGCAAGTCTTTCTTAGAGCAAGGAAAATGTGGTGTTTAATTGTAAAAGTGAAAGAAAGCACTTTTTTCACTTGTGCACTTGCACTATTCCATTATACCACAGTGCCACCTAGAGGTTATGTAGCAGAAAAGCAGGAAAGGAAACACTCGTTGTATAGTGCTCAAATCTCAACTCTGTGATGAAACCAAAAGTAGATATAGCACATTAACAGCCGATTAACAGCCTTGTGCAGAAAAGTTCAAGGTCACCTAAAGAGCTTCATGGATGAGTGGGGATTTGAACCCAGGCCTTCCTAATCCTAGTCTCTAACCACTATGCCACACTGGCATATGCATAGACCCCTTGGTTTCGCATCATTTGATGATTTTCAGGAAAGAAGCAGAAGCCAGGAGAACAAAAGGAAGCCATATGGCTTCAAAACAATAACATTCACGTTTGGTGTGGGGAGCATTTTTCTGTTATTTGTTCTGCTGTATTGAATAAGCTAATTTTGAAGCAAAGGTCAAAATGCTAATCAGTCATAACAGGGCTGCATGAAACAGGGCAGAACAAGGAGTTTATATTTTACTTTTTGTAATAAAAAAAAAGTTGGAAACACTAGAGATGGATTACCTAATGTCGCAAGCACTCCACAGGCTGCCCAAATGGTTAAGCAAGGGCCGACTGCTCCAACATTAGCCAGCACCGACTTGGGAGAAATAAAGATCCCCGAACCTATCACAGTTCCAACGATGACACAGATTCCACTGATCAGACCAACCTTGGAAAGAAAATGGAGGAAAGTGAATTCAACAGTGGTTTGGTTATTCCAATTCAGGGATGGGAAACCGGTGGTCCTCCAAATGTTGTTGGACTCCCACTCCTATCAGCCCCAACCAGCATGGCCAATGGTCAGTGATGATGGGAGTTGTAGTCCAAAACATCTGGAGGGCCACAGGTTCCTCACTCCTGCTGTAATATTCTACTTGCAATATAATGAGAACTTGTGTGGGTGGCGTGGGGGGGTGGCGTTAGACCCAGTGTTCTCCAACTTTGGACTGGCTGGGGCATGCTGGGAGTTGTAGGCCAAAAACATCTGGGGACCCAAGGTTGGAGAACACTGCGTTAGACCATAGATTAGCTTAGGTCACAGTGGTTCCCAACCTTGGGTCCCCAGATGTTGCTGGACTACAGCTCCCAGCATCCCTTGCTGGCAGGGTATGCTGGGAGTTGTAGTCCAGCAACATCTGGGGACCCAAGGTTGGGAACCACTGGACTTAGGATGGTCATGCAGACAGGTGAGCAATTTTACTGAGGAAAGACAGCTTTACACAGCAGCTGTCATCTTTCTTAATAGGAACTCATGTTCCTGAAGAACAGATCTGTCAATCTTAGGAGGTTGCCAGCCTCTTGTAAACGGAGAAGATGAACTGCAAGAGCTAGTGATACACTATACAGCTAGGTTTTGCTACCCTGTAGAAGACAATTTGTCATGAAGGTTAAGAACATAAGAATTGTCTTGCAGTATCATTCACAGTATGAGACCAGCAACTCCCTGGTCCAGGGTTCTGTTTCCTACCTGCAGCCAACCCTGGAGGACAGACCTATTGCTTTTTCTTCTTTCTTTTTTTAATTTTTTAAATTTGCATTTTTCAAACAACCCCCCAAAACTAACAGATAATTGTAACAATATGTTAAATACAGTCACATACACAACATTGCGCATACATCTGTAAATAACACAATTAAAATATTATATCTATTATTGTTGGTCTGTTTCTATGCCAGGTTAGAATCTAGCACACCAGAAATCCAACTGATTAATTGGAGCTCCATCTTCACCATTCAGTTCTGGGAAAAACATTAAGAATGGGTACCAAGTTGTTACAAAGTTATCTTTCTTATTTCTCCTCTAGCCACACAAAAGCGACTGGTTAGTTTCTCGGATAGCACAACCGACCATATTCTATCAAGGTATCTCCGAAAGGAGAGTCCTTGGGCATTTTTCCAAGTTCTGGCAATCTTGGTTCTCACAGCCCCTATAAGCGTCGCCAACAATTCTTTATAACACAACCCCTCATTCTCCCCAGTAAACAATGAAAACAGTAATAAAGTTTCACTAGGAGTTATCTTTTGTCGTCTTACATTATTTAGACAATCTATTACTTCGTGCCAGAACAGTTTAACCTTCGGACAGGAGATCCACATATGTTCAAGTGATCCCCCAGTTTCTCCAACACATAGCCGATAACTCATTATTAATTTTATGTAATTTTGTGGGGGACAAATGCCATCTATGGACTGTTTTTAATAGCATTTATTTAGACCTGACCGATACAGACCCATAGGGCTGCAAAAGACCATATTCTAGCCCATGACTCTTCTGGTATAATAATATCCAGGGCTTTTTTTCTGGTGGAACTCACCGGAACTGAGTTCCAGCACCTTTTCTTCTATTAATTGCATTACAATTTAATCGCCATCTACTCCCCGAGGAAATGTAATCCAAGAGTTCCGTTACCTTTTTCTCCAGAAAAAAAGCACTGATAATATCTAAGTTCATTTCCCAAGTCATCTTGGCTCCCGTGTTATTACCATATTCTTCCTCAATAATAGTCTTATAGATGACTGAGAGTAATCCTTTTTTCTTTTTCTTTTTTACTAAGCTCTTCAATACAATAATTTTCAAATCTTGTAAATGCTCTTACAGAACCTGAGGTATAACACAAGTGAGATGCAAAAATTTTAATTTGCATTAATTGAAACCAAGTAGTTCTTATTTGGGCAGTTCTGTCTTTTTAATTGTCTTATTGAAATTGGTTTTCCTCTTATAAATAGATCTCGAAGTCTATAAATCCCAATTTCTTTCCATGACTTATCTTGTGTGTATTTGCTGACAGACCAGCTTTTCATCCTGAGTGCCACTTACTGGGGTGTACCTACTTTGTACCTATTACAGGAGTATATCCTCCAAAATTCACTAATTTGATTGCTTACAACCCAAAGTACACACTACTTTTCATTCTAGAGTAAGTGTGGGGGGGCAATCCAGATAGAGACACTAGCATGAGTGGGGGGGGGGGGGGCTTTAAACCTTCCCTCCACTGCAGTCCAGATCAAGGAGGCAGTCCCTGCAATTTACATTGCTAAATAGTGACCCATGGAAGGAAAGCACAAAAGAAAAAAGACTTAGCTGCCAGTGCCATCTTTAAGGTAATGTGAGTTTGGGGCCTGAATAGCAATTGCTGTGACCCTACTGTGGGCTTCCAAGAAGCATCTGGCCAGACACTGTTGGAAACAGGATGCTAGGTTAGATGATGATGATGATGATGATGATGATGATGATGATGATGATTCAAATTTATATACTGCTTTCCACAAAGGTATCAAAGCGGTGAACGTAAAATACAATGACATAAACACAACAATAAATATAACAATAAAAACACCACAACACAAATTAATCAGCAATAAAACCACACACTCTACTGCGGTGTGCTACAAACCACAGCTGGCTGGGTCACACTTCAGGGCAAGCCTGTCTTAAGGAGACGCCTGAACGGCAGAACTGTGGGGGCCTTTCTAATGTCAGTGGGTAAGGCATTCCAGAGGATGGGTGCTGCTGCAACACTAAATGCTGTATGGCTGTACTGCAAATACTCCTGAGGAGATCCTCAGGAGCATGTGGCACCCTCAGAAGTGCTCCCTCTGATGAACGCAAAGACCAGGCAAGGACATAAGAGGTGAGGTAACCTAGTCCCAAGTTGTTTATGGCTTTATATGTTAACAACAACACCTTGAACTTGGCCCAGTATCTTATTGGCAGTCAGTGCAGTTCTTTTAGCAAGGGCGTATGTAGCTTGCTGCAGGAAGGAGGCCCTAGTTAGCAGCCTCACTGTGGCATCCTGCACCAGCCACAGCTTCTGGACCAAGCCCAAAGGTGACCCCACATTGAGTGCATTACAATAATCCAATAGACCCTTGGGCTCCTTTCCTTCTTAACCAAATGACTCCAGAAGTTCCCAAGGCTGGCTTTAGTCTTTCCTTGTTAGAAAGGTGCTCCTACTGGACAAAAATGCAGCTTTAGTCTAGATTCCCAGAGTCAAAGAGACGTTTGGCAAACCGCAAACCTGCTTTCAAACCAATAATTTCCTTCTGTTACTGATCTTTCTTTTTCTTTTTTGTACCTCGGACCTGCTATTCAAGTGGAAGATGTTGTTACTTAAGGCTTTGGGCTTGGCAAGGCCAAGCAGCTTTCATACACTAGGGAAGGAATGTGCAGTAATAAATGCTCCCTACTTAACATGACGGTCTCTTTGTGTTCAGTGCCAAGGAAAGGATTTGCAGTACTAATTTTAAGCCTGGCAAATGGAGGTGGGGAGAACACAAAAAAAGGTCCGTGTGCTTAGCCGTTTATCGCCAGTAACAGGTAAGGTAATACCAATAACAACTTGTGCTACAATGCAAACATTAACCAAACATTCCACGGAACAGAAGCTTCACGGGGCTTCGTGATTATCCCCACATTTAGGCACTGACACTCTACTAATTAACTCAGGTGCTAACATGACAGCACACTTTGCTTGCCTGTTTGGAGTATTAAAAGTGGACCTTGCTAGCTTGATAATTGGCTGTTTTTACAAAATGGCGTGTGTCAAGTGTGTTCACACGCCTCCTAGCAGTGATGCAACTCTAAGCATACCAAGTAGAAGTGACTCCAAATTATGGGGGGGGGCAGGGGCAATATGCCTGCAGTGCTCCCCCTCTGGGTAAGCTATCCTCTTCACTTGTTACCACTGCCCATTTGTTTGCCCTTTGCTCTGAGCTGAATCCACACAACCACCAAGAGTGGAGGATGCTGTGAGGGCCCCGGTCCTGCAATCACGCATTCTAGCTCTCTGACACAGGGGACTCCAATCAGTGAGATCCTTATTTTATTATTCCTTCCTGTAATAAAAGGACCTCACTGATTGGAGTCTCCGCTGTCAGAGTGCTAGAATGCGTGATTGCAGGACCAGGGCCCGACAGTTGCTGTGTTATCTCCTCACCCTTGACACTGCTTGCCTGCTTGGAGACAGTGATGCAGTTAGGTAATTTTAGACCTTGAACTTAACGATCTTACGGGGGGGGGGGTGTTTAGATGGCCGGGCGTATTCATTTGGTTGTGAAGCACACAACTCACATTTCTCCTCTTCTCCCTACCCCTATTCCATGTTTTACAGCTGCTTCTTCATTCCTGATACATTAAAACAACAACAAAACTGTTCGCCAACCCTGATTTTGGAAAAAATAATAATAATACGCTAAGCATGTGTAGTTTTGCATGGAGGATTTATTGCGGTGCTGTTGCCCCTCACACACTGGTGTGACACATGATGCTGTCCCCAATCTGTTTCAATGCTGCATTTTCGCAAAGTCCACCTGTAACAGTTTTTCTGTTTATTGCGACTTTCCGCTGTTTGGGACTCGAGTGTGCCCTGTACTTCCTGACATGAATTCGCAGTAGAGGGCATGGCTTGTCTCCCGAAATATTTCTGTGTGTGCCCTGACATTGCAGTGTTTACTATTTACTGAGCTACAAGTGAGATGGCTGTTGTTTTTTTCTTCCTGCCTCTGAACTGCACATCTGAGCATGTACGAATCAAAGGTCATGATGTTCCCCTCCTGAACCACTTCTTCGCAGCTTCACAGCTCCGCATAATGGTGTTGGGAGAATCAGTGGCCAAGGGCAGTGGTGTTTCATGGAAACACTTTGGAATCCTAGATCTCCTCAACATCTGGGGAGAACAAATAATACAGGAGCAACTGAGAGCAAGTCATAGGAACATAGATTCCTATGAAGCAATTGCTCAGGAAATGACCAACTGCGGACACAGATGAACCATGGTTGAGTGCCACACAAAGATACAATGCATGCGGCTTGAATACCGCCAGGTGGTGAATTATAACTCCAGGTCTGGAAATAATACTGCTACATGCCCATACTATAATGAGCTGCATCAACTCAAGATCCATTTTGGAGGTACAAGTGGGCACGTTTGACCTGTCAGAGTACACTTCTGCACATGTATGAACCTATGCAGGAGTCTGCAATGGCAGGAACACCTGAGGTTTTTATTTACCTTGAAACGTACACGTGAATCTGTGCATGTGCAAAGAACCAATAAAAAAGGGGGAGGGGATTCATCATACTGCTATCAGGTTTATACCGACATTGACCCTGGTGTATGAGCTGATAGAGCGGGACAAATGCCATCACAACAGTTGATGACATTACGTTCATGTTGTGAGACTCTGCCTACATATACTGAACTTAATGCGGTTTCAGAAGAAGTTTGCCTTACGAAAGCGGGATTAATACCAAGTCTACACCATAACAATTGGCACTGGGTGTGCCATAGGAGAAGTAAATGCGAATCCAAGCAATTGTGTGATAAAATTGCATTAGCGTCAGAAGGTGCTTCGGTGTAGATTAGGCCAAAGACAGTCTGGGAGAGAGTTAGAAGGCAAAGCGCATCTAGGCGTGTCTCTCCCTGGGGACAGTGGAATTGTTCCTCATGGGAATGCTATGCTGATTGCCTCCACCTGTGCTCAACTTGTATTTTTGTAAATACTGTAAACCCAAATAATACAGAAACACCTTAAGGCTGAAGTCTGCAGTGATCTCTCCTTCCAAACTGAATCAAAGCCAGTAAGGGCTGTCCCAGAATTTCTCATTGATTGGGGAAGGTGGCAGGCGCATAACAATATTATCTGCTAAAGGCACAATCCTATGCAAGTTTAGACAGAAAAAAAGGCCTACACCTCCCAGCTGGGAGGTGTAGGCCTTTTTTCTGTCTAAACTTGCATAGGATTGCGCCCTAAACTGCTAAAACAGGAATTATGACTTGCAAAGTAGCAACAGAGGAAAATTATTTTATACGTGAACCAGTGTTTATACTCAAACACAGTGTTTGACCCACAAAGTTAAAAAAAACTACAAAAGATAATATATTGCAACCGTCTTACCTCTTTCTGTAGATTCATGGATTTATATTTCTTACCATCCTTGCCAGAGTGTTCATCAGGTCCTTGGTCTGAACTTTGTTTTCTGTGTCTTAGTGCTTTCGTCATCCATTTCACTTACTTGATGCTGATAACCCGCCGATATTAACAAATTCTGCAAAGAGCACAACGTTAATTATGATTATATCATTAAGAAGTATATCTGTATACAATATTTTTAAACCCCATTTATCCTTTTGGCTTTAATTTTTTAAAAAAAGAAATGAGGACACATGGTGCTGTTACACAGGACCGGCCCTACCATTAGGCAGGGTGAAGCTGCCACTAAAGGCAGCAGATGCTGAGGGGCAGGGAGCAGTGATGAGGTGTTGGGGGACAAACCTGTGTGTGTATCACATGGCCTGCTCTGTGCCCCATCTTAGCTTGCTGCCCACAGGTGATGTGGAAGACACTATCTCATTCCCGGTGTTGAAGTAAGATTTAACTACCAGGCTGACTGGTTAAGAACATAAGGAGCGCCATGCTGGATCAGACCAAGGGTCCCTCTAATCCAGCATTCTGTTCACACAGTGGACAACCAGCTGTGTGTGGGAAACCCACAAGCAGGACATGAGTACAACAGCACCCTCCCGCCCAAGTGTCCCAGCAATGGTGTACCTAGGCATATTGCCTATGCTACTGGAGGTAGCATGTAGCCATCAGGAGTAGTAGGACTATCAGGCTTATATACATAGAGTAGTGGGAGGGGTGCCTTTTTGCCCTTTGCCTCAGGCAGAAAAATGACTTGGGCTACTACTGCTATTACACAGTTAAAGTTAAGGAGGTATCATAGCTGGAAAACCACCTATTTGGTAATCCCATGTAAATGGTGAACTACTAGTAGTAGGTGATCACTCATGACTGAGTAGAATTGTCTTCCAGGATAAAATTACAAAAAGAAAATTATAAAAAGAGGAAATTGTAAAAAAAATGTGTAGACTCTAGCGATGGGTCCGTAAGTGACTGTGGAGGCCAATTCTAGATCCACACAGCTTCCCACAGTGAGGACACAGGTTGCCAGATGGAAGATGGTGCTGTAAAGGATTTGTTTGACGTGCTTTTCGCTTAGCACGTTTCTCCCTTTCACCTTGCACTCAGGCTTCTTCAAAGTCCATAGAACCTTTGTGAAAGGCCAACCTCCAGTTAGATCGTTCATGGGCCAGAGCTTCCCAGTTCACATCCCAACAACAAACCATGGGTTCTCGTCTTGAGTTGCTCATGGTTAACAAGCCATGGCTTGTTAATGCAGCTGGGTGCAGACAACATGAAAACCCACATTTCAGGAACAACCCACAGTTCAACGACTAATCCATACTCAACCCTTGAGTGTGGGTTATCGTGTTGTCTGAACCGTGTCTGCGGGGTACAGTCCACCAACTTTGAAACATTAGCATTTGCCCAACTGTGCCAGGTGCTGCTCCTGGGCCTGCCTGGGACCTTCTGCATACAAAGCAAGTGCTCCGTCACTGGGCTATGAATAAAAATCAGAATGCTTATCCATCAAATTGTGGTTCTGGAAAAAAAAACCTTGGCAAAGTCACCCTGAGGTCACCCTGAACCGAGTAGCACTGGGGAGAATACTACAAATCAAGCTTAACATCCTTAATCACCCATAGCCCAAATTGGACTGTCTCTATGAAAAACAACAAATGCATACAAGCCAGACATTAAAAAATGGTAACACTCATAAAAACCTGCAGGGGAGAATTTCAGTCTTGCTGGATGTTCTGTAACAGATTCACAACTTGCTCAACATCAGCCAAAAAAAAAAAAAGTTTCAAAGGCTCCGGCATGAAGCTACTGAGTTGGAAGTCATGTGCAGATTTGATGCTATCTGAGTTGTGCTCCATAGGAACTGGGTGTGGGTAGTTTATAACAGAAAGCAATTCTTTCCCTCCTTAGGTGTTTATGTACGCTATTACGGTAAATCTTGCTTCCTCAGTATATTACCAGCTAGGAGTGGGTCACACTTACTCTGATTGGATGTTGTACTGTTTGGACTGGATCTCAATTACATATGTACTATGCATAGTAATGATGCACTCCAGTCTCTTGCATTAATGTACCTTCTGGTCTTTTGCTAACAATATCTCTTCCCCCATCTCCTCCACCCCGCCATTTTTAGTGTAATCATATGTGTGTGGATGGGATGGATGGATACCCCAACAGAGAACACTTCATGCATCTGGTGCAGTGGGCTATGCCACAAGCTTTTGCCAAAGCAAATCAGTCTTTTTAACATGCCCATGGGACTTGCTGTTTTTGCTATAAGGCTATGATGACTACTCCTCTGGAACTCATCAGCTATAACATTCAGATGTTTTTAAACACTGCCTTAATTGCTATTTGTAGTTTGTTTGTTTATATCTTGCCTTTTTCCCCTGCAAGTAACCCAAGGCAGCTTGCATAATCATCCTCCTCCTCTCCATTTTATCCTCACAGCAACAACCCTGTGAGGTAGGTTAGGCTGAGAGTCAGTGACTGGCCCAAAGTCACCCAGTGAGGTTTCATGGCAGAGTGGGGACTAGAATCCGGATCTCCCGAGTCCCAGTCCAACACTCTCACCACTACGCCACATTGGATCTCAGTGTAAGATTTGTAGTTTATGACATTTTTCATTGTTTTACATTTTTTCCTTGTAACCACTCTGACATTTAAAAAGATAAAATAAAATTGAAGGGCAGTGTAGAAACCTTTTAAAATCAATCAGTCACTCAATCCAGCAAGTGGAAATTGCTGGCCCTGAACCAGAGATGCTTTCATGCTGTAACTGGATGTGACCCAGGGCTGAAAATGAGGATCGCTAACACCCTCCCCACACACAAATACACCTCCCTCCGGCAGATGATCAGGGCTGTCAGTTCTTCTGACAGTGCCTATCATCTGTTCTGGGAGAAAGATTGGATGTATACTTCTCAGCCCCCTTTTCTAACAGGTGATTAGCGCTGTCAAATCTGATAGCATCAAGCCATCTGTTTGATGGCGGATATGCAGGACTTGAGCTCTGGGCAAGAACCCCGGGGTAGTGGAACAGTCAGGGCACAATCCTATGCCTGTTCAGATGGGGGGGAAAAGTCCTACAACTCCCAGCATTCCCCAGCCAGCATAGCTGGCTGCAGAATGCTGGGAGTTGTAGGATTCCCGCCCTCCCCCCCAGTCTGAACATGCATAGGACTGTGCCCTTAGGTACTTTTAGACCAGGGGTAGGCGACCTAGTGCCCTCTAGATGTTTGGGACTACAACTCCCATCAGCCAGGAAAAATAAGTGAAAAGAAATAGGTTTGACTCAAATGAGAATTTTTTATGAAGAGCAGTGCCTTATAACAGAAGAAATATGGAATAATCGAGCACAAAATATAGGGGTGCATAGATTAACACTGACGGAAATGTATAGAAAATTGTGGGATTCTTGAAAAAAGTAGTTTATAAAGAAATGAAACAGGATAATTTAATACAGATTAAGTTGGTGGAGGGATTAGGGGGGTTATGTATTAGTATTGATATGTTTTATGTGGGTTTTTCTGCATATATTTGTCTTTTGGAAAATGCAATAATTTAAAAAAAAAAACAGCTCCCATCAACCCCAGCCAGCATGGCCAATGGCCAAGGATTGTGGGAGTTGTAGTCCGAAACATCTGGAGAGGGCACCAGGTTGCCTACCCTGATTTTAAAGCGTGGATGTAACGGTCTTATGCTACTCCCCTTTAGAGAGTAATGTGTGCTTCAGCATGTGGGGCCCTGGACGCCTTCTCCAAAGTCCTACCATGAGGTTACCACTGCACTTGTCACTTCATACAGGTCCTCCCCACATACCTGATAGCCCTCTGCGTGTGGACAAGTGATCCGTGGTCAGAAATATGTTCGCACAAGCAGATCACCCCTGCTGGATTGGGACAACTATGTCTAACCTCATAAAGGGCTGGGAAGAAGGGTTGGTTGTTTCAGAGGAGCTCAGTTGTGTTGGTGCTCCATACACGTGTTGTTGTGCTTTCCATTTTCATTGACATTAGCCTGACACCTTGGCTCAAGGATCCATTTTGTTCCGGAAGCAGCAGCAGAGCTGTAGGCACGGCAGGCTGCCAGCAACAATCGTAGTGCCCTGAATGGTTGCAGCAGTGCTGATTAGATTAAAGGGAGTTTCTCCCATGTAATTACAGAAACATGCAAATGCCTAGGTGACCAGAGTACCTTTAAATTGGCCAGAGCCTTGGCTAATATGGCCCACTAGACAGGTCAACAGGGTTAGATACCACCTGATCACCCATGGTGGGTTGGCGTGTCGTGTGAACCAGGTCAATGACATTTCTATATGCTAGAGCAAAAGTGCTAGAATATTTATTTATTTATTATATTTATATCCTGCCTTTTTTCCTGCAAGGAACCCAAGGTGAATTACACAATCCTCCTCTCCATTTTATCCTCACAGCAACCCTGTGGGGGTAAGTTAGGCTGAGAGACAGCGACTGGCCCCACGACGTCACCCAGTGAGCTTCAGGGCTGAGTGGGGACTAGAACCCGGATCTCCCGAGACCCAGTCCAACACTCTAACCACTACGCCACACTGGCTCTCAGTAATTATTTATGCCTGTGCTATTTTCTATATTCATACTGTGCTTTATCCAGCCAATGTTAAGCATTTTTAAGTTCAATTGATGACATTGGGAGAATTCAGCACATTAACTCAGAAATCATTACGACAACCCTGTAAAGGAGGCCAGGATTATTATCCCCGCATTGCAGATAGAGAGGCTAAGGCTGAGTGATAGGAGCTTCTTTAAGGTCACCTAGTGAGTTCAAGGCAGGGTTGAGATTCGAAATAGGGACACCAAGATTTACTTCTCAGTCTCTAAGCCACTATGCTATGGTAACTCTATTAAAAAACACACACAAAGAATTGCATTCTGAAGTGTGATACAACACCAAGGCTGCAACTGCTGAACAGTATTATGGTTATAAAACCTTGCAAAGTGGGTGCCGGTGTGTGTCCGAGCCCAATTTAAATTCCTGGTTTTCACCTTAAAAGTCTAAATGGTTTGGGGCCGAGTTACTTGGACATATCAGCCTGCCTGCACTTTAAGATCAGCCGCCAAAGCCCTACTCATGTGCCCGCCTGTCAAAACAACTAGGTTGGCGGGCACAAGGGAAAGGGCTTTTGCAGCAATGGCCCCACATTTGTGGAAGACGTTGCCATCTGAGGTACTTCAGACCCCACCTCTGCAGGGGTGGTGTTTCCATAAAAGGAGATTATTGGGCTGCTGATTATTACAAATAGTTGTAATTATTTATTGGATTTTAGTATTCTACTGGGCTGGATGTTTTTACTATCATTACTGGTTCTTATTAATAGTTTTTTGTGATGTGTATTCTGTGTTGATTATTGGAAGCTGCCTTGGGTTTTTACCCATAAAGGCAACCTATTAATATTTTAAATAAATAAATAATACAGGAGATGTCATGGTTCAAGCTGCCGTTCTTGAAGACAATTTGCAGTCTAATCTCATGTAGGTTTACTCAGATCTAAATCAGATGTAAGCTATTTTTAAATAAATAATAGAGGAGATGCCAATTCTTCAAGACACCATTCTTGAAGACAATTTGCAGTCCAATCCTATAAGTTTACTCAGATGTAAGTCCCACTATGTTTTAACCAGTCTTACTCCCAAATAAGCATGGCTAGGTTTGTAGCCTTAGCTTTCTGTTGACCCTTTCAGCTGCGCATACAAATTTCCCAGTCAAAATTCCATGCCAGTTGGTGTCGCTTTTTAACACTTCGGAGACGTTTCCTTGTTGGAATGCAAGCTTAGATGTCTTAGGCACAGTTCGTATACTATTGCAGTCAGCAGCAAAACTCATGATTATTCCAATAGACATTTCTCTCTTTTAGCAGGGAAGCAAGTATGGCACTTACCGTATTTGGTGTTGTGTGTGTATCATCAAAACACCTTCTCTGGTGTCTTCCTTCACTTTTTCTGGGGTGTTTTTCTAGTCATTCAGTAGAGAATGCCCATGACTGTAAAGCAGGATGCTGGGAAACACCAGCCACTTAAGTACAGAGGTTATAAAGAAGGGTAATGATTAAACCCGAATGCTTCTAAGAAGTATTAAGAGCCCAATTAATTTATCTGCAAAAAAAATGTGTCTTGGATTAGATCCACTTGTGTGTCTTCCTCTCCCCCTCCCCCTTGCAGTTTGTCTAAGCACCAAAGTATTTGATGGCGTGGCACACATGAACTGAAGCTCCAGTAAATTGCTATTATTTTTTTATAAAACACCAAGGCCTTCCTGGCTCATAAAAAAACAACAACCTGTACCTTGTGAAGAGACTGATTGGCGTATCCCAGGGCTGCAACTACAGGTAAGCACAGACAATAGCTTTTTCAGAGACTTGGAGGCAGTCCTGGAGAGCTGTCACTACCCACAGTACACATGTACCTCTTGCATTTCATAGCCTTTTGGCCCCAGGCATTACAGTTTATCTGCCAACTGAGGATAATACAGTAATACTTTGGATTGCAAGTAACTTGGTCTGAGAGTGTTTTGCAAGACAAGCAAATTTTTTAAAATAAATTTTGACTTGATAAACAAGCGACGTCTTGCAATGTAGAGATGTAACCGCTCGCCTCGAGCGGGCCAAAATCGGCCCCGCTCATGCCTGCCAGAGACTCGCTTTGATATAAGAGTGTTTTGGATTACAAGCACGGTTCCGGAATGAATTATGCTCGCAATCCAAGGTATTACTGTACTTCGTCTATCTATGCAGTGGCTTCTAGTCCACAAAAGTGCCTGCCACAATAAATCTGTTTACCAGATGCCACCAGGTGTCACAAGATATTTGTTACAGGGGAAATAAAATGCAAAAAGAAAAGAAAAAAGTACAGGCTGAGACAATTACATGAAAGCTTAAATCTCTGTATGCAAAATCTTGATAATGACCATTCACAAAGCAGTGTTGAGGATAATACAAACATCCTGGCATCAGGAAGCTAACTAACACCTGTGCTGGTCTTTGCTGTAACAGATTAACACAGATACCCCTTGGCCTCTGGAATGTTTGCTTTTTTGAGGTCAATCTAGAGCAATGATTCTGTGATACCCTGTGGTTGAAACAAATAAGCGGACACTTTTGTGTACTATTCTCCACTCTTATGAAAATGGTTTTCTGGGAGTTTGTAAGCACTTCAAGCTATACCCTGGAAAAGCTACACCAGACCTCAGAAACTTGACCAGTGCTGCTGCAGGGGACATGACTATAATTTTAAATAAATTATTTAAGCATTTAACACCATGCTTCGTTATTTATTTATTATATTTATCTTCGGCCTTCTTTCCTGCAAGGAACCCAAGGCAGCATACATAATCCTCCTCCTCTCCATTTTATCCTCACAACAACCCTGTGAGGTAGGTTAGGCTGAGAGTCAGTGACTGGCCCAAAGTCACCCAGTGAGCTTCATGGTCGAGTGGGGACTAGAACCCGGAGCTCCCGAGTCCCAGTCCAACACTCTCACCACTACGCCACACTGGCTCTCTACACCACACTGGCTCCCACATGAAAGGACTCTCAAAGCAGCTTACAAATGTATACAGCAGCACCATCAGTGCTCATAGTCCCTTCCAGAGTTACATAAGCAAAACAGACAGGCCAGGCCAAAACATTTTGCTGCCTGAGGTGGAGCAAGATATGGCACCCCTTCCAGCCCAAGTCAAGGTGGATAGCACCCAAGGGTAGTCAAGTTATTTTGGTACCTGAGGTAGAAAATCCCACAAGGACCTCTCCCCTTCTCTGGCAGTACAAATACAATAACAATAAATTACTAAGCTACTAAGGATTTGCTGCCCTTCTATGACACACAAAAATGTCTGAGGTGGCTGCCTCACTCTGCCTAATGGTAGGGCTGGCCCTGCAAAATTGACAGGTCCCTGACTCCTATGAGCTCATAGTCTAAGACAGACAATGGCAGAAAACAACGAAAGAAGGGAAGGAAGAGGCAAGTGTCAGCAAATGCAGTTGTGTGTGCTTAAAGCTTGGTTGCAGTTGGGAATGAGAGGGAGTAAGCCAAAGGCTTTGTGGAATATGTGAGTTTGAGGAGGGAGAGAAGTAAATAACGACGAAGGCAGATGAAAACTGAAGTAAAATATCTGTTGAGGAGTAGTTATGAGGAGAAAAAAAAAAATCTGAAGCGCTAGAGAGTTCCCTATCATTTTGGTCAGACTGCACTTGAAAAGAAGCTGAGGAAACAGCCCTGGCTCTTCCCTTGCATCCAGTGGCATGCATGGGGGGAGGGCTGCCCCACTCAAGGGCAAGGGCTGCAAGTTCTTCTAAGTTCTAGAAGTTTCCAAAACTCTGCTCTGCACAGGAGGCGATCTCCCTGCTGTGTGACTGCACTGAAGCCACAAAGAAGAATGGGGATTCGGGGAATAAAGCCAAAGGACATGCAGAAGATGTGGGTTCTGAAGAGCAACTTGAACTGTGTACAGGTTTAGGAGTGCCAGGTACAGGATGCTCCGAGGAAGAAGGATCAGAGACACGGCATGGGACACCTGTTGTTAGTTGAGGTGTTAGGTGGCCAAGTGTCATCTTTATAGAGGACAGTCCTCTATTTGAAGGTGTCCTCTATTTGAAGCGCTGTCCAGTTGAAGCTAAAACATATTTAAGTCAAATGTGTTCCTTATCTTCTGCTCTATCCCTTTTTTTCCTTTTCACATGGACTTTTATTTTGAAATAAAGCTAAAAACTCTGAAGGGTTGCCAGAGGACTGTCCTTTATTTGAATGTGTCCTCTGTTTGAAGGGCCATCCAGTCCAAGTCTGGTTTAAAGATAATGAACCAAAAGAAGGGAGAACTAAGACGTTGCCCATCAACAGCACCTGGACAGCAGACTGAGCAAGGCACGCAGATCACCTGGTCACAGTCTTCCATGTTACGGTGAAATCTACTGTATTCCCCTTCCTATTTAAATTATAATAATTATTTCTAAATTTGCATCTATACATATCATTGAGCATATGCAATTTTCATGCAACCCTGTGCTTTCTTTTGTCCTCTTCTTTGGCAATGTGTAACTGACCAACCTAGCTGAGGATGGAGAAGCAGAGGTCAGGAAACAAGGCCTGGGAAAGAAGGCGGAGCAAGGCCATGGAGAAGGCTTTTGAGCAGGGATGGGATGGGAAGAGGTTTTGGCCGAATGGGCATGATTTGGTGCCATTGTCCTGGGTGTCAATTGTAGAGGGCAGTGTTCTCCAACCTTGGGTCCCCAGGTGTTTTTGGCCTACAACTCCCAGCATGCCCCAGCCAGCGTAGCTGGGGCCAAAAACATCTGGGGACCCAAGGTTGGAGAACACTGGTATAGGGCCATGAAGTCTTTCCCCACTCCATGTCTGGATCAGTTCTGAAACTGCTGTTTATTTGTGTGTATTTTAAATACTTTTTTAAATTGAGGAGTATGCGTGTAGCTCTCCTTTGGGGGAAACTAATGGTGATACACCCGCACACCTTCCCTGCATAGCTTCTTCTTTTTTAAAAAAAAATATTTCTCTGCTCTTGGGTTTGACATGCACTGGGCAATGTTATTTATATGGCATGGATTATCTGAAGCAGGAATGGCATGGTTAATGTTTGGTCTGCTTGGTATTTACGGCACAAACACGTTCCACTTTAGATCAGTGACTGTGTTAATAACGTCACATAACTGCCTCTCAAGACTCAGGGGAGATCCTCAAGTCGCACAGCTAGAATACAAAAGTCATTTTACAACTGGTGCTCCCCCCCTACCTCAACTGCTCTCCTATTTCAGTCTCATCATCTGTCCGCTGCCCATTTCCTGTCTTTAGTCCCAGGCTGCTGTTTGATGTATTGCAAAAGTATCTTCCTTTCGACAGTGATGCATTAAAATAGCTACACTGTGCTCAGAGATTCAGAGATACTATCAGAGCCAGCTCCAGGTTCAAAGGGGCCCTGGCAGGGCCAGCTTCAAGGGTAGGCATGGCTGGGCAACAGCCGTGGGCCCCACACCTCAGTGTGGGCCCACTGACAAGAGCCCCCTGGAGTTTCTCCTCCTCTTCACCGTTGCAACCTGCATGTTCACCTACCTCTTGCTCTGGCCCAGACAACAGTGGTGGAGAGAAGGAAGAGCAGTAGTTCTCTCTGCCCGCTTGTTCTCTGGCTTTCTCCCTGCCAAGCAAGCAATTGGTAGCAATGATGAGGAAGGGGATGAAGAGCAAGAGCAATGGGTGACAGTGGATATGAGAAGGTAGGTAGATTCACTGAGGGAGGGAGCCCGCTAAGAGTTTCTGGCCCACTGGCCCACAGAAATCTGGAGCTGGCCCTGGCCAAAGTGCACTCTGGTGGACTGCTCCATTAGTGGGCTCTGGCGAGCATACCTGGTGGCAGTGCAGAATTGTGGGTAGCACCAATGCGCTCCAGTCACTGCTCAGAGCATCATCTGATGGCTGGGCCTAGCCACTATCCTAATTCCCCACAATGCCCTAGAACAGTGTTCTCCAACCTTGGGTCCCCAGATGTGTTTGGCCTACAACTCCCAGCATGCCCCAGAACACTGCCCTAGAATGATGGTCAATCTGGGGGACACTTTGTGGGAAATTAAAATAGTGGCTAGACCCAGCACAGAGCACCAAGCTGGATTTTATTTTTTTTAATGGGTCCCCATGGCAGGCATCGACAGTGGGCCCTGCTAAGACAATGGGGTGCCCTGGCAGCTAGCCCCAGGATGCCAGGTGCCGATGCCAGCCCTGGCCTCTAACTACTCAGAGCCTTTCCTGCTGACATAAATGTGCATGCTACCTGTTGGGGTCAGCCCTGCAGTATAGGAAGGTTATGAGCAATGATAGCTCAATGGAACCTCCACGTTCAGAGGCAAGTGTACCACTCAACACCGGATGCGAGGGACAAACAAGAGAGGGAGGATGCTGCCTTTGTGCCTGGCTTGTGAGTTTCCTCCCTCCATCTGGTCCTAGTCCGTAGTCTGAAGGCACATGAAGCAGCCACTTTGCTGAAGCTAACCAGCTCTGGGTCTGGTGCCTGGATGGGAGACCTAACATGTGCAGTGTGCACTGCCTTGAGTTCCATGATGGGAGAAAGATATAAATGCAAACAAATAAATACTGCTAGGAATACAATGTTTGACTACATCAGCCTCCCCCAGGCTGGTGCTGTTCAGATATTTTGGATGGCAACTCCCAGCATTCCTGACCATTGACCATGCTGGCTGGGGCTGATGGGAGCTGAAGTATGAAACATCTCTCGAGGGCACCAGGTTGGGAAAGGTTGGACCACTAGACAGACCTTTGGTCTGATCCAACGAAGACGTTTGTGTGTTTCTATGTAAGGCGGCATTCCAAAAGGCCCTAGCCATTCAAACCAGACCCAGTTACTTCAGTACAACCTTGAAGCCTAGGTTATTAGTCAACTGTGGGTGCTTCCAGATGGGGGGCTGCTACCACCAGCACTCAAAAGGCATCACACAGCTATTCCATGTATTTTTCCTTAACTTTTTTTTTTTCCTGGTAAGAAAAAGTACAGAAGAATCGTTGGGGAAATGTGACGAGTAGAAGATATCATCTGGAACCCCTGTAAAATTCTGTGAGTGAGGCCGGCATTGCACGGCATATCTCAACCTATAATGGGTTGCACCACTGGAACTACCATTTTCTGGGTGGCGGTTGTTCATTCATTCATTCTATCTCCTGCCTTCTTTCCTGCAAGGAACCCAAAGTGGCTTACATAATCCTCCTTCTCCTCTCCATTTAATCCTCACAACAACCCTGTGTGGTAGGTTAGACTGAGAGTCAGTGACTAGGCCCAAAGTCACCCAGTGAGCTTCATAGCCGAGTGCGGACTAGAACCCGGATCTCTCGAGTCCCAGTCCAAGACTCTAACCACTACGCCACACTGGGTCTCTTTAGGGCAGAGAGGAGAAAAACAGGGGAAGTGAGAGAGGATTACCAGATGCAAAGGAAGACAGAATTCCTCTATCTTTAATAGTTGGGTAGAATTTATGACGAGCTGTACCTGACAATCATCACCGTTCTATACAATTATAAAAGACAAGTGGGATCTCAGACAAAATGTTGCAGCGTGGAGTGCTGCTGCTGAGCATCCCAGTCACTCCATTCCTCCCCACTGGGTTTTCTGTTTTTCCTTCTTCCAATGGTCAGTCAGCATTCTGTGCCCACTAACCATGCTCAGTCCACATTGGGCTGCTTGGGGCAGGGGTGGGTGGGTACCCCCAACTTAGGTTCCCCCCCTATTTTGTACTTCTCCAAACCTTGGAGTTACCCTGAGACTGCCGATTCTTTCCTCTTGTGCATGGCATTCTCCACCTGAATACCAGAAATAGAGAGAAATTCTTTGCGTTGGATCGCCCTACAAAGAGAATGTAAGAAGGGTCATGCTGGATCAGACCAAGAGTCCATCTAGTCTAGCATTCTGTTCACACAGTGGCCAATCAGTGGCCCACGGGATCCCACAAACAGGACATGAGTGCAACAGCACCCTCTTGTCCATGTTCCCCAGCAACTGGTATGAAGAGGAAAGCCTTAACTGGTCTGGAACCAGAATATTTTAAGATCCATCTCCTTCCATATGAATTTGCCTTAACATGGAGGTCAACATAAGAGGCAGTATTCCATCTTTCCCCTATTAGCAGAGGTGATCTGTTGGGGGTGTGTGTGTGTGTGGCAAAGCTATAGAAATGCCCTTTCAGGGGAGGTTTGCCTGGCCCTGTCTTTGCTTGCCTTTTGGTGGGCTGTGTGAACTGCTTTTAAAAATCCCAACAGGCATTTCCAGGGGAGGCTGGTGATGCTTATATCAGTGGGGCTCCTTATCCATTGCAGGTTTTATTCTGAGCTTTATAGGAGCCCCACTGACATAGGAGTCACCAGCCTGCCTGAGATCTCTTTAACAGGTTAGGTATTTTCATGTGCTGAGTGCTGTCCTCTGATTTTCATTGGCCATTCTACTTCTTTTCAAGTTTTTGATTTTTTAAAATCCATGTTGACTATGTTTATTGATGTGATAGAACAGCCTTGCTGAACATGGTGCCCTCCAGATGTTTTGGACTACAACTTCCACCAGCCCCAGCCAGCATGACCAATGTTCAGGGATGATGGGAGTTGTATTCCAAAACATCCAGGGTACCAAGTTGGGGGAGGCTGTTACAGAAATTCCTGTTAGCTGCTTTGATAACAGAAGCATGGGATAGAAGTTAATTGAAATACCGTACATTTTTTGAACTGTAAGGTTAAAGAAGAGACATAAACCATAAGGGGGCCATACAGAAGGAATGTTTCTAAACCCTGATTATTTTATAGCATTTTGTTTCATTATATTTAATGTTCAACCTGTTTTTATTTTATTTTATACTTCATGTATATATGTATTGTGATGGCCATTGGCTATAAACAATAAAATTCTGAGAGAGAGAGAGACATAAATAAAAATAAAACTAGGGTTCATGGTGCAGGTTGGGATTAAAATAGGCCCCCTGAAGCAACAAGGTACAAGACTGCAGGTTGCCTAGGCGAGCACCAGACACCCCATTGTCTGCAATCAAAGAGGTGCAGAACTGCACTGCACCACAACGAAGCGAGGCAGTTCGTGCAGATATACACCATCTCTATCTTTTTCTCCATGTGCAGAGCAGTCAGCTGAAGAATGTTGTGATGTGAACCATGGCTGGAAATTGTCTGAGAGCACAAGGTGCCTTTCAGCATTGGCTTGATGTGCCGGGGAGCCGTTCTGCTCCTCTCAGGACACACAGTTGCTAAGCTGCAGGTGCTAGGTGAGTCTTCTTACATCTTAATAAATGTTTCGCTTGTTCAGTCCCTCCCTGCAGACCTGCTTGGGCTTGAGAATCCTCCTCTCCCGTGATGTGCCCTGCATGAGAGAAATCTGACAGGTTTTTTGCTCCGCATACATTTACTGCTCTTGTTTGTTTTGTTTTGAGAGTCCTCAACTCACCTTAGGCTGGAGACAAGAGTTTTCCAGCACAGTTAAGGAAGTGATCCTATCATGGCCCCCTAGACAGCGATCTTGCTCTCCAAGATCGGGAAAGCCTGTGTGGCTACTGGTCAGGGATGCTGCAGTCCAACAACATCTGGAAAGACCACATGTTCCCCACCACTGGTGCAGACATTCACCCCACCACCACCTCTGGGTCAACAGGCTTTGGGGCGCTACCTGCGCATGCTGCTTGACCAGGGATTGACCACAAAAGAAATCAGTGTGCATATTTTAAGAAATAATGCCTCAGTTACACTGTTAGCCTATAGTTCTGTGGTGCAGAAGGCATGTGGGCTGCATAGTGTGGTGTAGTGGTGGCGTAGTGGCGAGGGTGTTGGACTGGGACTCAGGAGATCCGGGTTCTAGTCCCCGCTTGGCCATGAAACTCACTGGGTGACTTTGGGCCAGTCACTGACTCTCAGCCTAACCTACCTCACAGGGTTGTTGTGAGGATAAAATGGAGAGGAGGAGGAGAATTATGTAAGCCGCCTTGAGTTCCTTGCAGGAAAAAAGGTGGGGTATAAATGTAATAAATAAAATAAATAAAAATAAATTATGCTCCTAGGTTGCGGAACGGCTCAGCTCAGCTGCAGACCAGTATGTTTTAACAGTTACAGCAGCAACTAGCTAGTATGCATGCTTCTCCAGGAAATATATATCTTTCAAAATGGGAAATTTGATTCATTTAAATCAATGAGTTGAATCAGGCCTTTTCTTTGTGAGTTAAATCAATTATTTAAATTTCCTTGATTTTAATCAAGCCACCCCAGATAATAATGCCAATCTACTTATATATTTGTTCATTATAGAGATAATGTATGTTTCATAGATTTCATAGATCTGATAGAGTTGGAAGGAGCCTACAAGGCTATCGAGTCCAACCCCCTGCTCAATGCAGGAAACATTTCCCATTATTCCAAACTGCCACTCTTGGTAGCCATTTAACATCACATTGGAAGCCAAAATGTTTAGCAATGTTGTAAGTCTATCTTTCATGTGTGTGTATAAATCATTGTAGTGTCTAGTCCTCATGGATGCTGAAATAAATTTGAATAAATTTTTGCAAAAGCCTATGCAAATTTCCCCATTACATAACTGCTTTCCAAAAGTGAATTATAGGAGATTTTAGAATCCATATATGGTTGTTACCTATAGCTCACTGAGGGTGCAATCCTATGGCCACTAAGACAGATTCTAGATTTATTTATTTAGATGGCCATAGGAGAAGTCGGAGTCCCAGCTCCAACCTTGGAAATGCGCTCGAAGGTCAGAGCTGGGACTCCGACTTGGGAGCACCCTCCCTCTGCCCTCGCAGCTGGCGTGGAAAGAACCATGCTGGCTGCAGTTCCAAGGTGGTAATACCAACCTTGGAGCCAGAGTTCTGTGGGCATCCCGGGGAGGGGCGGAGTCAGGCTCTGCTAGGATATTGTGAAGGCAAAAATATATGTTGCTTGTTGCCAGTAGGAAGCAATTAAAAATTGCACATGAATGAATGGCCTGAATTTGGCAGACAGTGTAACTACAGAACTGGCTTGAGCCAACACAAGTTGAATGAAGATGTAGCTTTCTTGTTAGGGGCTGTGGGGAAAGAATGAAGACACAAGATTAGAATGAGACCACATTCTTCTCATGCAAATAGCCAATCACAGTGTTGTTTCTAACTGATGTCATTGCTTTGCCTGCCGGCCTCTGAAAAGTATAAAATAGTTCTTCCTGGATTTGTTCGGGGGGGGGGGGAACTGGGCGGTTGCAAGTTCCACACAGCTGTGTTAATTAATAAAGTTCTCTCTCTTTCTGCATCCAAGATTGTGCAATTGGAGTTAATCGGAGTCCCCCCCCCCCCAACAATACGTAGTATCCTGGCGGCGCCTCAGCCCCCCCCCCCTGCTCACGCTCCAGGGCAAAAGACTTAGACGGCCGAAATGGGCCGTCTAAGTCTTTTGCAGGGCGGGAGGATTGTGGAGGCGAACTTCACCTCCATGCTCTTTCTGCCCTCCATAGGACGCCCACAGTCCTATGGAGGGTTACCGGCAGTCACGTTGGATTGCACTGTGACAATATTTATTTATTCATATGCACTTTGGCCTCCTGCTAGGGATCATACTTGAGCTTAATAAGAATGAAGTTCAACATTCTGAAAAAGGCACAACATGTGCAATATTTTCTTATAACTTTATGGTCTATTGCAGGCAATTATATTACTCAGCAGTGGAATAAATAGTTCTTTTAATACAATCTGGCAATACACACAGGCTGTAGTCAGTATCCGCCCTGGAAAAACTATGTACAACTCACAAAGAAGGTGCCAGTTCTGTATAACAACCGCTGAATCAAACTGGTATCTCAAAGTTATCTCTCAAGTTAAAGTCCACAATGAAGTGTACGTAATGATGCATCAGCATAATAATAATAAAAAAACCACTTACCGATCTCTTGAGGTGGGGAATTTCCACTATCTGGAAGGATACTAACTGATCAGCTAATGGGCTTGTTTTCCCCAGTAGTGTGTGCCATGACTCAGCTTTGTTGCTTGAACATCTGGATTTTTTTTTTTTTTTACTTGCATGAACCTTATTTGCTCGTGCACATTTAAGGTTATTTATTTATTACATTTATACCTCCATCTTCTTGCCAAACAGCTTCAAAGCAGCTTACAATAAAAACCCACAAACAATTAAAATATATATATAAAACAACACACAAAAAAATATAAAGACCATACAACAAACCTCAGATAAAACATCACCAAAACCAGCAGCAACAACAAAAAGGCAATTAAAGGAGGACCCAAATGCCTTTAAAGGCCATTAAAGGCATAAAAGAGGGCAGACTTCACCTGGCACCTAAAAGATAGCAAAGATAACATCAGGTATGTCCTGTCTGACTAACCTGTTAAGAGTTCTTTGAGAGTGTCAACAAGCATGTGGATAGGAGTTACAGATTTCAGAGGGGTAGCTTGCTAATTTGTTAAAGCAAAGGAAGGAAGGAAGGAGTCCTAGAGCTCCTTAAAGTCAAAGAACTTTAATATCTGCAAATATCTGTTGCAGATATTTTTGTGGAGTAGATGCATGAAATATTATACTTAATGAGCAAAAAAGCACGCTCACACACACGCACACACAGCCAAAAGGTCATGTAATGTGAAAGGCCTCTTGTCTACAGTCCTAGAGAGACACTGCCAGTCAGAATAGACCAGGGGTAGGCAATCCAGTACCATTAATCAGTGTGAAGCAGTCACCTCATGCCGGCAACAGATGCTGGGAGGCGGCGGCAGCAAGGTGTTGGAGGAGAGACCTGTGTGCTATGCACTCTGCTCTGTGCCCCCCCCCCCCATGTTAGCCTGCTGGCTTCAGGTACCATGGAAGATGCTGTCCCATTATCAGTGTTATTCATCTGCCAGTCCAGTTGGCTTTTGTACATGAAATGGGATAGGGCACCATTTTGTCCTTTGGCTCAGGCACCAAAATGACTTGGGCTGGCACAGTCGGGCGGGCAGCAGGTTGCCGACCCCTGGGGTAGTCAATATCGGGCTAGACAAATGATCTGAATCAGTGTAAGACAGCTGTGTGTGGGCGTGTGTCATCTGGCTTAATTTAGTATTAAAAGAGTAGGTGCGGCATTTTCTCCCCCCCCCCCCCCCGATGATGTGAAAGATCTCTTGTCTTTCAACTGGAAGAGCTGGGGATTGAATCAGGGACCTTTTGCATGTACAATAGGTGCTTTACCACTGAGATAGCTTTCATCCTGCCTTGACCTGTCTCGTCAAATAAAAAAAATCATAGCTGATAATTATATTGCACAGTGATGGTTTCCCCCCACTCACTCCACAACGGGATGATGATGAGTAGCAGAGACACTGGAGAGAATATAATAATGAAACATATAAGCAACAGTCAGTCTGTTTATTCTGAGGTTCAGAGGGGTTCAGGATGGGTCCGTTAATTAGGCACTCTTGCCCCAGTATGTAATGCAAATTCCAGTCACGTCTCTGCCTTTTAATCCACTGAGTGTTTTTAATTATGCATCTGGGAAAAGAAAATCCTGCTGTTCTGTTGCATCCCAGACTCCAGCCATGCTAATTGCTACTATTTCCCCTCATTTGTCATTGAGGGTTTAAAAGAAAACCAAAGGAGTTCGTAATTTACTTTCTTCAGGCAAATACTAAGTGTAAAGCCTTGGGTGTTCTTGTTTGGAGTTTTTTTGGGGGGTGGGGGGGTGGCGGATCTTTCTGCTGAGGCTTGCAGTGGGAGTTAGAGGCTTTGTCCTCCTTTTAAACATCCCGATCAAGACCATGAAAGCTCCATGGCACCTGCCAAACATCAAACCTGTCTGCCACCTGTTGTTGAGTCTTTCCCTCCACCTCCCCCCCCATTTTGTTTCTCAAGGAATTTTGTGTCATCTGCAAATGTGACAAAGGTTCCATCCACCCCTCCATCTTAAGCACTGATAAACATGTTACATGGTATTGGGCCCAAGATAGGGCCCTGCAGCACCTCAGTTGAAACTTCCCTCGTTTGATGAGAAATGGTATCATCATGTACTCCACGATTAACCAGTTGTGGTTTTAGACTTCCATGTGTGAGTTAGATGCTAGGAGTTCTAAGCATTGTTTGGAATTTAATAAGAATTGCCCTTGATAAAGAGATATTCTCAAAATGCTCCAGGAATTATAAATATTGGTGTAGCTGCCTTTCCTGCCATCGTTTTGGGTTTTACAGCAGTCTTTTCCTTTCTTTTTAAAAAAATCCCTTTTGTTGTGGTGGTTTTGTCCACCAACCTGGCATTAAGTACACTTTTTTAAAATGTAGTTTTAAAATGTAGTTTCTAATTACAGGTTTAATGTCCCATCTAGCTTGGCCCATTTATGCCAGGCTATTTGGGCCAAGTCTCTGTTGCTTTGCTTATAGTTACTCTGTAAAATACCATATACACTGATGGCGCTATATAAAAACAACACAGCAATAAGGTCTTGAGGCGCTTTCTTTGTATGTTTCAACTTTTGGTTAGATAAGACTAACAACTTGATTAAAGGCACAATCCTAGGCAAGTTTAGACAGGGGAAAAAAAAAAGGCTTGTAACTCCCAGCATGCCCCAGCCAGCATAGCTGACTGGGGGCATGCTGGGAGTTGTAGGCCTTTCCCCCCGTCTAAACTTGCATAGGATTGCATTTTAAACCTTTCTTTGCATGATTCAGCCTTTGACGAGACAAAGACTAACAACTTGATTAAACCTAAGACAAATATCCCAATTGCTGATAAAGATCTGTCAAGGGAAGGACAGGATTAAATATGTTGAAACAATTGAAATGAGAGGTGGCAGTAGTGGGGTCTCCCTCCCAGCCCAACTTTATAGTAGACCTCTCTGTGTGTGTGCCGTTTTCACACTCAGGGTAGGAGTTTTTACGTGTGGCTTAAAACAGCCCAAAACCTTGGCATGGGTTTGGAGGGGATATAAGGACAGGTTGCTTACCTGTAACTGTGGTTCTTCGAGTGGTCATCTGTGCAGTCACACATATGGGCTCTGCGCGCGCGCGGAGGCCTGCTTCGGGAAGATTCTAAAGCTGAGGTAAATTTTGGGCAGGAACCCCTCCCGTCCTTGCGTCTCCTTTACTCAGGTTCCCGCCCTCTCCCTCAGTTCCCCTGAGACCGCCATCGCGATCCCAGTGCTAAGGGAGAACATAGGAAGAGGTTTTCCCAATTTCTTGATACCAATACCGAAAGCCGAATTCGATGGTGTTACATGGTATCGATCATAGTGCGCCCAAGGGTCCCGGTTCAGTACACCATCGAACTCGACAGTGACACCGTAGCGGGGATGGATGGGCGGGTTGTGTGACTGCACAGATGATCACTCGAAGAACCACAGTTACAGGTAAGCAACCTGTCCTTCTTCTTCGTGGTCTCTGTGCATTACACATATGGGCAGAGTAGCAAGCTGACTTACCGGTGGAGAGTCGGTGTCGTCATCATTGTAGGACCGAGGAAAGGACAGCTCTGCCAAATGCATTGTCCCTCCGGGATCGAACATCGACTTGGTAATGCGATATGAACGTCGAAGGCGTGGACCATGTAGCCGCCTTGCAAACATCCGTCATCGATACTCCCCGTGCGAAAGCCGTCGAGGTTGAAACGGCTCTGGTAGAGTGAGCTCGTACCGAGTTCGGCAACCGTTGTCGTTTGAGTTCGTATGCTAGCTCGATACAGTCTACAATCCACGAGGATAGACGTTGGGTCGAGACTGGCAGGCCTTTGGAGCGTCCACCGTAACAAATAAAGAGACGGGGAGATCTCCTAATGGACTCAGTACGGGACTTGTAGAACAAAAGAGCCCTTCATACATCTAACATGTGAAGCTGATGCTCCAATGGAGTCGACGGACTTTGAAAGAATGCTGGTAATATAATGTCTTGATTTAGATGGAAGGCAGACACGACCTTAGGAAGGAAGGCCAAATCTGGACGCAACACCGCCTTTTCCTTGTGGAAACTGAGGTATGGTGGATCGACCCTTAGAGCCGTCAGCTCTGATGCTCTCCGAGCAGAGGTGATTGCGACAAGAAATACGGTCTTAAAAGTTACTAAGCGGAGATCCGTTGTCGCCATTGGCTTGAATGGTTTAGCCATGAGTACCTGTAGAACCAACTGGAGGTCCCAGACCGGAGTGACTGGTTTAAATGAAGGGGTCATATTGTTTAATCCTCTCATGAAACGCTTGACTAGCGGGTTCGAAAACAAAGTGAATCCATCTTGACCATTATGATAAGCTGACAAGGCAGCCAAATAGACCTTTAGCGAGCTCGTCTTAAGCCCCTTGTGTTGCAAATGAAGCATGAATTGCAGCACTTGATGGATAGGAGCGCTAGAGTAGGGCACTTCAATCCGACCGAGAGTCACAGAAGGCTTTCCATTTCCTGGCATATGAAGCTCTAGTGGATGGTTTCCAAGCTTCCTGCAGCACGAGTCTGATCTCCGAAGGGAGAGTGTTCGGTATCAAATTCGCCAGGCAGTGAGTTTCAGGATGGACGGAGGTGTAGTAGCGCGCCTCGAGCTTGAGAAAGTATCGTTGTCATGTTCAGTAGGTAGCGATACTCTCCCTTGGAAAGTCGGAGGAGTGGCGCAAACCAGGCTTGCCTCGGCCACCATGGAGTCACTAGGATGCAGTTCGTGCCCTCGGACTGGATTTTCGAGACGACCTTGGTCAACAACGGAATCGGTGGGAATATATAAAACAGAGTCCCCGACCAAGTTATCAGGAATGCGTCCCCGATCGACGCGTTGTCGTGTCCCGCTCTGCTGCAGAAAGTGTGAGAAGCTGTATTGGCTGCAGTGGCGAATAGATCTACTGTTGGGGTTCCCCACAGGTGAAAAAGGGACTGCCGAATTCGAACGTCGAGTTGCCACTCGTGGGAGTCGAGTGACATCCTGCTGAGGGCTTCTGCCAGCGTATTGTCCTTCCCAGCAATATGGATGGCTCTCACTGATATATGACGAGGGATCATCCAGTCGAATATATGGAGGGTTAGGTTCGTCAGCCGTAGCGAGCGGGTGCCGCCTTCCTTGTTCAGGTAGGCCACAACCGTAGTATTGTCCGTGACCACTTGCAGATGTCTCGCAGCAAGTATAGGTTCGAGGGATTTCATCGAGTTCCATACTGCTTTGAGCTCTAGAACAGTGATGTGCCTCTCTCGATCTCGCGGGCCCCACTGGCCTTGTGCTGTGTGATTCCCGCAGTGAGCTCCCCAGCCCAGGAGAGAGGCATCCATCGTCAGCGTAAGTGAAGGCGTGACGGGTTGGAAGGGTAGCCCTTTTGTTAGATTGGAGCGGCTCATCCACCAGCGAAAGACTGTCTTATGCTGGACGGAATAGTTAGCCGCGTTTGATGGGCATTCATCTCGGAATCGAACGATCTTATGAACCAGTTTTGGAGCTGGCGCATACGAAGTCGAGCGAGTGGAACGACCGATATGGATGAAGCCATGAGACCGAGGAGCCGTTGGATCGAGTGGGCTGTGCATGACGTCGCCTTTTGTAGTTTCGAGGCGAGGGTGAGTATCTTTAGAGTTCTGTCTTTCGGTAGAAAGGCGCGACCGACCGTAGCGTCTAAGAATGCTCCGATGAATTGGATCCTTTGAGTTGGGAAGAGAGTGGACTTCTTCTCATTGAGGCAGAGTCCGAGAGTGACCAAAGTGTCGGTAGTCAGGCAGAGGGCGCTCCAAAGTTCCTGAGCAGACGGTGCAACGATGAGCCAATCGTCCAGGTAAGGATAGAGCATCACCCCTTGGGTTCGTAGAGCAGCGCAGACTACTGTCATACACTTGGTAAACACTCTCGGTGCCGTCGAAAGTCCGAATGGAAGTACCTTGAACTGGTAAGTATCGGATCCGATCTTGAACCTCAGGTATTTCTGGCTGTCTCGATGGATCCCTATGTGGAAGTAGGCATCTTGGAGATCGATGGATGCAAACCAGTCGGTCTTGCGGAGCAGAGGCAAGATCGATTGGAGAGTGACCATCCTGAACTTCCTGGGTAGAATGTAGAAGTTCACTGAACGTAGATCCAGGATCGGTCGGAGTCCTCCATCCTTCTTTGACACCGTGAAATACCTGGAGTAAAGGCCGTCCTGTGCCACGTGAGGCGGGACCATCTCGATGGCCCCCTTGAGTAACAAGGAATCGACCTCCTCCCGCAGTGTTTGGGATGGCTGCGTGGTGCGGATGCCAAGAAAAGGTGGGAGAGAATCGAACTCGATCCTGTACCCATGCCGGATAATGTCCAGAACCCAACGATCGGTGGTAATTTTCTTCCATGATGGTAGGAAGAGGGATAGTCGGGTTCCGAACTGAGGTCGAGCCGGAAGGATCGGAGTAGAGATGTCAGTCGTGCCTTGGGTCGCGTCAAACCCGACGTCTTTGAAAGTCGCCTCCTTTACGGGAGCCCCGGTACCGTTGCTGCTGGTACTGACAGTTCGGTGCCCGGGGCTGCTGTGGACGAGAACGACTGTCCTGCCACTGCTGGAGTTGCTGACCCTGCTGGTTCGAAGCTATCGGAGACGGATATGGAGCCCACCTGCGGCGTTTGAATGTCTTAGAAGATGCCTGTGGAAGCAGGCCCATCTTCCTCGCATTCACCCGGGCTTTCTGAACCGCGTCGAGAGAGTCGTCCGTTTTATCATTAAAGAGGCCGACTCCGTCCAAGGGCAGATTCTCAATTTTGGCCTTAGCTTCCAAGGTCAATGTAGAAGACCTTAGCCAAGCGTGTTGGCGAAGGGCGACTGCACTCACCAGGGATCTCCCATGACAGTCCCCTTGATGTCTGGCAGTATGAATCTGCTGTCTGGAGGTGTTTGTTGCTTCGGCCTGGAAGACTCTGGCCAAGTCTCTCTTCTCATCCGGTAGATAGTCTATCAGCCCTCCCATCTTCTCCCAAAGGAAGAGTTGGTACCTAGTCATCGTAGCTTGGTACCCCGCAACCCGGATCCCCAGGGCGCTCGAGGTGTAGACTCTTCGTCTGAAGTTGTCTAACCTTTTCCCTTCAGGGTCAGACGGAGTGGAATGTTGTTTGCCTGACCTAGATTGTGCTGATTCAACTATCATCGAATTCGGGGTTGGATGGGAGAAGAGAAATTTGGCTGTGTCTGGCCTGATTTTGTAAAGAGCGTCAAGGCGCTTTGCCGCAGGAGGAGCTGTGGATGGAGAGCTCCACGATCCTTGCACTGTCTCCAGCATCGTCGGGGTGATTGGGAGCAACGTCGGGCTCGAAGATGATTTCGAAACCGCGTCGAAGAGAGGGTCAACCTGTTTCTTCTCTTCGACAGCCGTCTCTAGACTGAGGGCTTGGGCCATTCGAAGGACCTGGTCCTGAAAGGTGCCCATATCCTCAGAGGGGGATACAGTGGCCTGAGTGGAGACGTTCTGGTCCGGGGATGGAGACGATGGAGACAGCGAGACGATCGAGTCCGAGTCAGTTATGGGAGACCCTGGAGTCGACGACCTGCGGGAGTGGGATACGGCTGCTATCGAAACCGTAGCTAGTTGATCCTCTCTCTCATCAACTTGTGAAGGGAGGGCTAGAGGACGGATCGGAGGGGATATCCTGGGGCTCGGACGTACCCCTTTTTGTCCCGGTGGAGAGCATCTGACGTCCCTTCTCGGGGAGTGTCTCCTGAGTGGCGACCTCTCTCGGGAACGGTACACCCTGGTCTGGTACCTGTATTCAGACACAGGGGAGCATCTCCGACGATAGCTGCAACGAGACGCCAGGGAGTATCTCGAGTCCCTCGAGTCCTGAGATCCCTCCCTGTACCATTGGGGGTCTCGAGGTCTACGAGAATCAGTCGATCTGGAGGATGCCCGGTCCCGGGTAATCAGTACCTCCTCGATCTCGAGTGAACTGGATCGAGTCCGTGGAGTACGAGCCCGTATCTCACGAACCGGGGAGGCGAGAGTTGGAAGAGCAGTGGCCGGAGGTCTCGAGTCCGAAGGTGAATCTGGTATCTCGCCTTCAGATACTGAGAGTCGAACAGCCTCCCTCGATCCCGAGGGGGCTTTTGGTGGAGAGCAAGGCGGAGGATCCCTCGAGCCCGAGGGAACCTGTGCGGGAGGAGATTTAAGCCCAGCCGGGCGTTCAACGGTCACGACGTCCGTCGGATCCGGGGCTATCGTCGATCTCGATCCCGAGAGGGACGAAGCCAATTTTTTTGCCAGTCCCCTCGCTTTATCTTTCCGCTCCTTGCTCTTCCTTTTCTCCTCTTTCTCTCTACGAGCCTTCTTGGCTTTGCTCTTCGATATCATAGTCGCCATGTAGGCCTCCTGAGCGTCCGCTGAGGAGACCGTGTGCGACGGCGGTGTACTAGGCCTTGCCAAAGGGATAGGCTTTTCTGCGGGCAGTTGGAGAGCCCTCTTGTACAGAATGGCAGTCAACTTGTCCGCCCTGTGCTTCCTCGCTTGTTTTGTGAACGCTTGGCAATGATGGCAAGCGTCCACATTATGGCCCTCGCCGAGGCAGGCGAGACACAGCGAGTGTCCGTCAGCCGGAGGAAGCTTCGTCCCGCACCTTACGCATTTGCGAAAGGGGGCTTTCGGAGCCATAATCGTAGTTGGTGATCCCACGACGAACGGGGGGAGAAAGTTGGAGGTAGTGAAAGAAATCCTCGAAAAAGCAGTAACCTAGCTGAATTCCAAGACTAGAATTCCAGAACCTCTCGAAAGAACAGCCACACGCGATGGCGGTCGAAGAGGAACTGAGGGATAGGGCGGGAACCCGAGTAAAGGAGACGCAAGGGGGGAGGGGTTCCTGCCCAAAATTTACCTCAGCTTTAGAATCTTCCCGAAGCGGCCTCCGCGCGCGCGCAGAGCCCATATGTGTGATGCACAGAGACCACGAAGAACAACAATATTGGTATTGGTGTGTGTGTGTGTGTGTGTGTGTTTGTTTTGGTGTTAACTACAGACCCCAATGTGATGCATCAGTACACACTTGTGGGTGGCAGCACAAAATGTGGGGTTTGTTTCATAAAACTTTGGCACAGGTTTTGAGGGGATATCAGATTTAGGGGTTCATAGTTAACACATTCCTGTCAAAATCCAGGGGGTTCCGTCGCGTCGGCGGCGTCGGCAGCAGCAGCAGCAGCCAGCAGCGGGGGGGAGGGGAAGGTAGGTGGCGGCTGCGGCGTGGGGGGGTGGGTTGCAGAGCAGGGCTGCTTTGCTCCGGAGCCCCCCCACGGCACGAGAGGGGGGGGCGCTAAATATAATTTGGCCTAGGGCGCCAAACAGCCCTGCACCGTTCCTGCTTGCGCCTGCAATTTCTGAACAAGCAGAAGGTTCCAGGTTCAATCTGTAGCATCTCCAGTTAAAAGGATTGGGTAGCAGGTGATGACACAGGCATGAGACCCTGGAGAAACACCGCCAGTCAGAGTAGACCGTACTGAACTAGATGTAGAAACGTTCTGACTTGGTATAAGGGAGCTTCCTAGATATGCAGCAGGGCACGTGTGTAAATAATGGAACCATATTGGTTGGGCCGATCACATTGGTCTTTCCCACCCTGGGATGTTGATAGCAGTCCCTGCCCACATAGCTCAGATGGGCATGAACCAGAAAGTTGATGCAAGAATGCCGACGGCAAATGGGGGAAATTGCAAAGAATCTGGATGGCCTCCATCAGGTCTTCGCCTCTGCCCTGAACGTTTGTTGTTTTTTCCTAGCAGGGCATCTGAAGGATCGTGTTGAACAGAGGTAACATGATAGGATGGTGCTTTAGAACTAATGGACAAATTAAAAAGTAACAAGTTGCTCGGGCCAGATGGTGTTCACCCAAGGGTTCTTAAAATGTGAAATTGCTCAACTATTAACTGAAATATATAACTTGCCTCCGAAATCAGCCTCCTTACTGATTGATTGGAAGGTGGCCAAGTTAACACCAATCTTTTGAAAATGACCCAGGAAATTGCAGACCTGTCAGCCTAACTTCTGTACAAGGTAAAATTGGTAGAAAGTCAGTGTCTAGGCCAGAACTGTTCAACACACAGAATAACCAGCCCCTTGGCATGGCTTCGGAAAAGGAAACTTGCCTCATTAAGCTTTAAGAATTATTTTGGAGCTTTCAACAAACATGTAGGCATGGGTGATATGCTAAGACATTATGTTGGAAGGATTTTGACAAAGCCCTTCAATCAATGGCTCTTAAGAAATGTAGCAGTTATTGGCTGATGGATCACTAATAAGCTAAACATCAGGGAGCAGAGGGAGGAATAACACTGAGCTTTCTTAAGGAAGGAAGGTAGTGAGCTCCCACTACTTACCTCCTTCCATGGCATGGCCTCCCCACCACAGCCACACTGCCACAGTTCCAGCAATTCTGCTGGGAAACAAGGCACCCAGGAAGCTGGGTGGGCTGGGAGGAGTGCAATTCTGCTGGGGGGGAAAGGCACGTACTCTCCCCAAGCCACCAAATGGCTTCCTGCATGCCTTGTTTCCCAGTGGTTGCGGTGATGGCTGCAGTGGGAAGGGGTGTGGCCCCCAGAGGGTCCAATGCATCCCTCATCCCTCTGAAGCTGTCCCAACTCTGTTCTGGAGAGAGGGCTCCTATTGCTGACAAAAGGCACTGTGCAATATTCCTTCTTTTCTTCCTGAACAGAATTTCTTCTGGTGAGGCAAAAGACAGAAGCGGTGGGAAAACAGGGTAGGGCTACAAATGGAAGAAGCCATCCTTTGGATGCCACCGCCACCACCAGGTAAAATTCTGTGACTGAGGCAGTACACAGTAAAAGCTGGAAGAACTCATAAATTCTTCCCAATGATGAACAACCCATTTCCTTCAATCTGTGCTGGATGGCATATGAACCACCCTCCCTCCTCTCCCTTGACTAATCATATTGGGAGAAAAAGGCTGCCATCTAAAACCGCAGGAACTTGAACCTCCCCAACATTTGAGACCAGCTGATGGAACTGTCCTTCACATACCCTCCTATTTAGATGCAAGATGGCTTTGCACAAGGAGGGACTTTTTGGTGGTAGCTCCAGAACTTCCACAGTTGGCTCTGCATAAGCTAAGTAGAACCAGGGCCACATTGTCATCAGCAAACAGTGCCTTGCCAGGCTTCACTGCTCAAGCTGCCCTGTGACAAATGTTTGTGGCCTCCAAAGCTTTTCATCCTCATCTTAGCTATTGTAACTAACCCAAAGTCTATCTGAAATAATTGCATATTCTTCCCGTTTACTCCTACCACCATTTCTCTCCCCTTCTTCTTTTGATTGTAAGCGTATCGGAGTAGGGACCTGCCAACTCGTTCTTTGTAAAGTGCCATGTACATGGATGGTGCTCTAGACATAATAATCAACCAATCCTATATCCTAATAGTGAATTCATTCTCCAAGGGTGGATCCTTATGTAGCTGAAACAGTACCGTCCATGCACAAGAGGGAGGTATCAACAGGCTTGGGGGAACTCCAAAAACACTTTAGAAAAAAGTCCTCGGGGTGGGGTGGGGGAGAAACACCTTCAAACAGCCCAATGAGGACTGAGCATGCTCGGTGGCTATAGAATGCTGGGTGTCTCTTGGGGAATAGAACGGAGTATCCTGCAAGAAGGCATGGCTGGCTGGAATCCTGAACAGGAGCATGCCACGCTGCAACATTTTGTAGCAGGTTCCATTTATTTACAGATAATCATCTGTAAAGGAGATGCAACATGCTAGCCTCTGAGGCCTCAGCCTCTGGTGACTCAAGAACAACAGAAGCAGTGAAACAGCCATCTTGCAGTTTGAGAAGCTGGAACAAAAAGTTTGAGTACAGGGTGTGCTGTACATGTGTGCACACCAAACAAGCACCTGATCTTTGTTTTCACTGTAAACCACTTTTGGAGCCATTATATAGTAATATAGTAAATAAAATATCTGACTGCTTCACTCCCGCAGGATGAAAATAGTTTGGATGGTGGAGCATCCATGTAGCTGATTAAATCTGTTACTGATGCAGCCTTAATAGAAAATTGACTTTTTAAAAGCTGTCAAGAGAGGGGGAAAGGAACAGGGCTACTTTCTTTCACAAGTTGCTGGAGGCCTCCCAGCAGAAATATCCTTTCTAATCATTAATTCTGTACTATAATTAACTTATTTTATATCTTAAGCTGTAGTGAAGATGCTGGCAGTTGCTCTTCATGATTCATCTTTAATCTCAAGTGGTGTCAGTGACTCTTGAGATTGTGCCTTTTAAAGTCCAATTAACTACTAGAACAAATCAGTAGTTTGTGTGCATATAGCTCTGCACATTTGCTGGGGTTTTCATACGTTTGTACTGATTTCGGCCCAACTGAAGGCCCGCCAGGCACTCCATGCTGCTGTTTTACATGTCCTTAGCATTCAGTGTTCTCTCTGGGGCCAAGAATAGCATACGATTTCCCCTCCTTTAAAACAAGACAATATTTTATTGTTATAAAATGCTTGGAAAAATAAACAAACAAAGGCCTAGATAATATACAACCAAGGCAATATTTATAAAAGTTTACATTTATCCAAGTGTTGGCCCTGTTTCCAAAATATAAAAAATATTGAGAGAGAGAGAGAGAGAGAGAGAGAGAGAGAGAGAGAGAGAGAGCAAGAGCAAGGTCTGTCTTGAACCATTTTGACATATTGGGCTGATATAATTATAACACATCAATTTCAATGGCCTGAAATACACAAAAGACTGATATGGATAGTAACATGTCTGAATATACTTGATGCATATCAAGCCCCTGCTTTATTCTTATGAAGAAGGTGCAGTCATCCAGCAGAAGACTCAAATGAAACTAGAACCTATGGCATTATTTGGTCACTACACACCAGTATTCACATAGGAAGAATTTATGGCCATTAGGGCTGCAATCTTAAACACACTTATTGGGAGTATGTCCAACTGAACTCAATGAGGCTTATTTCTGAGTAGACATGCATGGGATTGTGCTGTAGATCTTGCAATCAGGGGCATCATCATTGGATTCAAGGCAGTATGTCCAAGTAACATGGAGATGTTCTGAAAATTATACCCAGATTTTTACAACTTGTACAGTGAGAACTTTTTTGGAGGTAAAATGGCTGCAGCAGGGCCCTGCCATGTTGATCTATTTGTGGACTAATGATTGTTGTTAAAGCTCTCATCTACAAATAGTCCATATAAGAGGACTCAGGCCTTGCATGGAAACATGGGTTGCCATTTTAAATTACTGTTTCTAAATAAAAGGAAATCTAAAATTTCGTCCAAAATGTGTGTGTACTCTCTCGGCTTGTTCACATGTAATGTCAATGATGTAACCAGCTTCAAACCATCGTTTTCAATCTTGGTTTAGGCTGAGGGGAAGCACAAACAAAACGTAACAGAAAACTACAGTTTGTGCTAAAGAAGAAGTAACTAATTGAATTGGCATGCAAGGGAAGGAGAGCACACATGAACACAAGGGCTACTTCAGATGTGTGGTTTAAATAAATTCTAGGCACAAGTGTGCCTTTTTATTTCAAAACTCTGCAACTGATTTTGGCAAGAACAGACCAGGCAGAAAAACCCAAAATAACCAGGCAGGCAGAGGAGGCAGGGAACCCCAAAGCAGGCAGGCAGAGGCCTTTGTCTTGGACAATTCAACTGTGGAACTGGTCAAGAAGAGACCAGGCAGGCAGAGGAGGCTGGGAACCCCAGACAGGCAGGCAGAGGCAGCCAAACCCAAAATGTCTGAAAGGTTGCATTTTAGAAAATGATTTTAAAAAATAAACTTGCTGTACTTCCTAAAACTTATCCATGTTACATTTGAGGAACATGATTTTTTCTAAATGTTTGGCCCCCATTCTGGAACGGTGAGATCTCACAATTCCACCCTCACTGAACACCCGCTCCACTGGTGATGAATTTGCTGGAACCAGAAACACACTCAGAGCAGCCACACAGAGTAATCCCAGGTCCTTCTTCTGCCTCTCCCAAGTACGCAACACATCAATCAAAATAAATCTTGACACACTGTTGGGGCTGCACTCCTGGTAGCTGTCCATAGTGGCCGAGCAGCGGCACACCTCGCTTTCATGCGCTCTTCGCCGGCAATCACGCTCCTCTCCCCAGGGATGTTGAAGAGTTCTTGGTCTCGGGTCCCGAGTCGAGTCTCAAGTCCCATTAAAAATATTGGGACTCGAGTCCGAGTCAAGTCAGAGGGGGGACTCAGTCCGACTCACGAGTTGAGTCCTCAAGTCCGAGTCCCCATCCCTGCTCTAACCTGGTAAATACGTATTGAATTCTAAAAGACAGTAGCAGTCTCCATGGTGCTCACAAACATGACTGGGTAACAAGTCCAAAGAAACAAACTAAAAACTATTGGGAAACTGCCCTCATCCAATTTTCCTAAGCTAAAGCTTTTACAATGTTAGATCACAGCCAATGTCCCCTGGATCATACATCATTCTGATTATTAAATCAAGTGCTGAAAACGCCTTTTGGAATGACTGTCCTCTGAAGGGAGAGCTAGTATGCAGCACTTGCTTAAGTTTGCAGAAAGATCAAATGCTATACCTTCCCACCAAAAACTATGTAGCTGTGTTGGTCCATTAAGGGGTGGGGGGAAGCAGCTATAGTGCAATACCTTTTATTAGGAATTTCCTGCAATTTAATTTTTCTAATCAACTGGCAAGAGACGGATTGTTCTAGACTTTGGCAGAGCAATCGCTCATACCATTTCCCCACCTGTTCACTCCTGGGCGGTTTGCACGACTGGTCACCGGCAGCATGGCTTAGATAAGCCACGGTGGCTTGCAGCGTGTGCCGGCTGCCATCGTGAATGTTTAAGCTGCGGCAGGAGGGCGCCACAGCTCATCGAGTCGTGCGAACTCGGACAGAACCCAAGAACAGCCTTTGGGTTCTGGGTGGCTCCTTAACTATGGTAACAAGCCACCCTGCCCGGAGCCCCATGACACGATAAGCCGCGGTGACCGCCCGCCACAGCTTGAATATTCACAATGGTGACCAGCATGTGCCTCAAGCCACTGTGGCTTATTTAAGCCAGGTTGCCTGCTTCTTATCGTGCGAACCTGGTCTCTGTATCCTTACATGCCTTCCCCGCCTATGTATGAGCCTGGGAGAATGACGTGGGTGAAACTCTGAAAAAGTTGACTGATGCAATATCTGGTGGTCTTTTCCACTTTATCATTCAGCACAAAGAAATCACAATATAAAGTTCTCAGTAGTTGGTACATTACCTCTACCAGGCTTCACTTAATAGGTCCAAACTATAGGCAGTATTCTTAGAAAGGGTATGGACAGGTTTTCTATCTTTGGTAGGAATGTCCAACAGTTTAGGAGCTCTGGAACACTGTTGCTGATTACTGCTGGGTATTTCTCCACATTAGACCACAAGTAATTCCTAAACCTGTGGTCTATCATCATTTTGAACCTAGCAACCCTGGATTCCTGCATAAAGACCTTCTTAAGCAATTGTATACAGTAGTGAAATCAAGTACAGCATGTAATTGGAAATCTCCTTAGCAACCTTTTAAACAGCAGTGGATTGATAAAATTTAAAAGACCATGATTATATACAAACTCACTCAGCAAATGCAGCAAGCAAGGAATTCCAATTTTTTTAAAATGATGTTATGACACCTTGGTTTCCTATCTCCTATATGGAAACCCTTCAAGCTTCTGACCACATTTGGATCAAATAAAGGTGCAAATATTTGTTTCTGACTGTGATTCAGTTACATAACACACATTCAAGCTCTCACTTGTCACTGATTCTTTCATCATGGCTGATTTACTTTAACTGTCATGATATACTAAGGACTGTGATTACAGGGGTTCATTTTTTAATATTCTTATTTTTTTTCTCTTTTTCTCATAATTAGTGATCTTGGTGTACTGTTGTGTTTTTTTTATTGCCTGCATTTTCAAGTTTATTTCAAAACAAAATTGTATGTGAAAAAAGTAAAGAAAAAGAAATTCACCAACTAAAATCTCCCACTTTGTCTCCAGCTGAATGCTGTTAGCCTCACAATACTAGAAATTCTGTTAAGCCTTTTGATAAAAGATAAGGTGTTATATGGGTGAGTCACTTTCTTTTCTTTTTGTCCCTACCTTTGTAAAAGCACAGCTAAACCAGGCCCAATCCAGCAATTACAGCCCCCAACTCTACAGTTCCTTAATAAATTCTGTAATTAGTGCAAATGGTTCTACAGCAGCAGCTTTGGCTGCACCACAATTTTCTTTTGTGTTTTTAAAACCCTAAATTCTGTGACCAGAAAACTGAAGTTCTTAAACAAATTATGCAAATGATCACACTTTCTTTCTTCTTTTTTTAAAAAAGACTATTGAGGGGTTTTAAAATTTTTCTTCCCTGAAAAAGAGTACCGTATCTGTCAATAAATAGATCAGGCTGCTTCCAGGAATAGGCTTTTGTGAATTACAGGTGTATAATTCACCTGTAATTAAATCTGCAATACACAGAGGGGCTGCGTTGATTGCTGCTAGTCCAAAACTGTGGTATAAAAATAGTGATGATGGTATGACCACACTACTTCCAATATCTTCTATAAGTACTTCTCCCTCCCACTTCCTTTTAAATGATACCATTACCAGCAATGCAATCCTAAGCATATTGAACTCAGAAGCAAATCCCACTGTGTTTGATGGGGCTTATTCCCAGATAAGTGTTCATAGTTTTGCAGCCCACGAGCAAGAGCCACCAACAAGCATTGAGAGAGGTAGAAGGTCAAAGCTTGTGCTAAAGGAAGACCTGACCCTTCTTGATGATTAGGAGCTCCACCCAAACCCCTTGTCTTTTCTAAGTATCTAGCCAAAGCTGCCCACGTGTTTTCAGTATTTCCCCTGTGCCCATAAGGGCTAGAAACTTTCTTTTTGGAATGAACACTAATTTCCAGGGCTGTGAAGGACCTATAGGCTATATTCCCTATTGTAAACAAGACAAATCACATCCATACAGATTTCTAGACTGCCTAATTTTACCAAAGAGAATAACAGCCTCCTTTGCTAGATTATACTTTGTTGCTTGTTGGGTTCCAGTTTAACCACTTTGCTCTTTGTTTGCTTCTTTCAGACCTAATCTGCCCTGGAAGAGGTAGAGACATCTGTGTCCTTAACACACAGGTTCCTCTTGACTCTGAGTTTTAGAAGGCAAAGAAAGCTCCACATCACAGTAGCTAAAACTGTACCCACCCAGCAAGTCTTTCTGAGAAATGTCAGCTAAATGTGATTCCTGAGCTTTGACAGGACTATGCATGTTCCTCTTCTCCAGAGATTTATGCAAGAGTTCCTTCATCCTCCTGTTTTCTTTGGTGGTCGATTCCCACATTATTTCAAGTTCACCTTCCATTTCCCTGGGGGGGGGGGGATAAAACAGATTTGTTAGATTTGGATGCATCATTCCCATATTTTAAAGTACCTTTAAGGTGAACAATCAGCCAATATAGGCAGAACAATTAGATTTATTTTAGTACCTGGAGCGATGTTTGCTCAGAACATTGAGAGTGATCAGAGGATCTCTAAGGGAATGCTCAATAAAATGTACTGATTTAACCAGTCTTAATCTATGTTTAGTTCTAAAAGCATTACAAAGCGTTTCCCCAATTCCCCTGCCCCTTATTGATAGCACTATGGATCAAAAGACAAGCAGTTCAAAACATGAAGAGCACTAAGAATCCTCTGTGTAACTCCAGTTCATTTCAAGGGAGCTTGCATGATAGTAGGTTTTGGTAGATGTCTCTCTGTAGAGGGCTGGGCTGCCTGAGACACACACAGTGGACTGTGATGAGGATCCTTTAACATTCAGTAACTCCCACATGTTGTCTTTTGCAGTACTTTAGGCTTATATTGTAATTCTCCTTATACTTGGGGGTGGGGGCACAGCTCAGCAGTAGAGCACAGGCTTTTTGCATGCAGAAGGTCCCAGGTTCAATCCCTATTGTGCAGTTAAAAAGAAGAGAGCTGCTGGTAGACAGACTAATTTGATTCAGTGACCCGGTTTGCACAATACAACAACCCACAGTGGGTTTTCAGCCTTGTTTGTTTCAGGGTAACTTGTTGTGGCATCTTAACCTGGCACGGTTTCCTCAGTGACCTGGTTCACACAACGCAACAAGCCATCATGGGTAACTAACCACGGTGGGTTGTCACGTCATACCAACTCAAACTGCTTCCTGCGGAGTGGCTCATTTTGGGGCAACAAGCCACCCTGACAACCCCTGGCTTGTTCTAGGGCTTGTTCGACCCACAGTAGGTTGGCGTGTCACCCGAACCCAGCAGAGCAATTTTATCATGGGTGGCAGGGATCGGTTAGTGAACCACTTGGCAAGAGCGGCAAAAATCCCTGCTGCTGGAGGCGGAGCTAGCACGCCTAAGAGATGGCGGCGTAGAGGGAGAGCTCCTCACCCTAAAACTAAAAAGGAGGACTCTACAACATTTTAAAAAGCCCAACAAGCAACAAAAACTTAAAGTTCTGATGGGGAATGACAGAGGAATCTAGCAAAACGAAAAACAGCGAGATTACACACTACTTTCCCTACAAAGAAAGAAAAACACTGCACAAGGCAGTACAGCATACTCAGAGAATAAAAATGGCTACTGGAGAAGACAGAGAACACACAGAAGAGCCAGGATCAAGCGCACAGATATCGAATAACGAAATGAAGGAGGCAATATTACAACAATTAAAAACATTAAAACAAGAACTGATGAACCATTGGGCAGAACTGCTGGACACCAAATTGAAGGAAATAACAGAAACGGTGGAGGCAGTAAAAACAACAGCAAATAAAGCTGCAGAAAAAGCTCAGCAACAGGAGGAAAAGATAAGAACCCTACAAAGAGCGGTAGCGGAAAATAAATCAAAGATTGAAGACCAAGAAAATCGCAACCGAAGGTGTAATCTGAGAATAAAAAACTTGGAAGAAGAAGCAGAAGGTGAAAACATTAAGGTTTTTATAGCAAAATGGCTGACCTCATTAACTCCAGACTGCCCGATAGAAGCTGATGACTTAGAAAGAGCTCACAGGGCACTAGGACCCAGAAGAAAAAACTCCAGCTTTCCAAGAGACTTGGTAATATGTTTCAGCAGATACAACAAGAAAGACGAATTCTTTAAAAAGCTAAGACTTTTAAAAGAAATAAAATATAATGACAAACCTGTAATGATTATGCAAGACCTGGCACCAGAGACGCTGCAGAAAAGAAGACTCCTCAAGCCCTACACATTGAAACTACGAGAACTGGGGCTTAAATATCACTGGGGATTCCCCTTCAAGATAATAATCCCCAACAAGGGACACACGCTGATTGCAGCCTCCCCCCTGGAAATGACTGAGCTATTCAGAACACTAAGCATAGGCCAAGAGCCACAAGGAGATGGCTGGAACACTGTAAGACACCGAAAAAACAGGCGGGAAAGAAATGACTATGAAAATCCACAGACCCCAAGAATCCTGAGAACTCTGCCACAAAGGAAGAGATGAGAGAAACTGAGTAACAGTGAACCACAGGAGGTGACAAAAACAAAGTGAAAGACAATTGAAGTGTAAATATTCAAATGCATAGCAAAGGGAAGGGGGAGGAAAAGGGAGGAGGGAGACTAGCCCCAAAGGGGAGAGAAAATATTCTTTGTTTGTAGAGTCACGTTGTTTTAAACTATTGATAAAATGGGGGGGGGGATTCTTGCCTCTATGTAGTCAATCTATGAAGGAATAGATTGACCTGCTCAGTTATAGTTTTAAGGAATCTGAAAAGAACAAACCATAGCCTCAAGGCAGGGTGAAGAACGCGTGAATCACTCTCTCTGTAAGGGGAGGGGAGGATCTCACCTGCATTCGCAGCTTTAGTTATGCTAAGAGAGAGCTGCAAAGGAGTTTTAAAGTTAGGGAAAATGAGAAGGTTGGGGAATGACAGGGGAGGGAGGGAGGACACGACTGAGCTGGGTGCGATAATGGGCAAGGCAGACAGAAATTGGCATATACCATGGGAGACCTTAAGGTGCTAACTCTAAACATTAAAGGCATGGGGAATCAGTTAAAAAGGGCGAGGCTTCATAAACTAATAAGAGATCTAAAACCAAAAATACTATTTCTACAAGAGACACACAAAGCCCAAAAAAGGGAAGGAATTTTTAACAGTAGTCAATGGAAAACTGTACATATAGCAAAAGGAACAAACAAATCCAGGGGAGTAGCAATATTAATACATAACACAGTGGACTTTGCAATACGGCAAGTACAGAAAGACCCCAATGGCAGATACGTATTTGTAGAGGGAACACTAAATCAAAACAAACAAATAGTATTAGCCTCATTATACAGTCCAAACGAAAGACAGCTAGACTTCCTACATAAAGTTTTGAAAAAGTTGAGAACCTTTTCAAAAGCAGAGGCAATAATTGGAGCAGACACTAATTGGAACATGCAAGGAGCTGAACCTAGAAAAGTACAAAAAGATATAAGATTATATAATAAAACAGACTCACATAGCACACGAGCAGGAAAACTTTTAAACATAATTCACAAATTTAATTTAAGGGAGGTATGGGCAGAACTTAACAACAAAGACTACACACACACATTTTGTTCCAGGGTACATGGAACTTTCTCAAGGCTAGACACAATTATGCTAACTAGTACACTGATGCAAAACGTCACAGTGGCAGATATAGGACCCATAAAAGTGACAGACCATGCACCGGTATCTGTCCAACTCACAGTAAACAACTATACCAAGAGCAATTATATATGGCGATTCAATCCCATCCTTTTAACAAACAAAGAAAGCAGAGAAAATTTACAAAAGGGAATAGACAACTACTTCACAGAAAATAAAGCAGGGGACACAACAGAAAGGACCAGATGGGAAGCAATGAAAGCGGTTCTTAGAGGACTGAGTATCAAAGAGATGAGCCACATAAATAAAAAGAGACGGACGCGAAAATCAGAAACAGAATTAGAACTGGAAAGACTTACTGTACAATATAAACGAACAGGGGAACAAAAGATCAGACAACAAATGGAGAAGAAAAGGACAGAATTAAATTTATTGGAATTAGATCAAACCATGATAAATTTACTATATATTAAACAAAAACATTATGAATTTGATGGAAAGGGATCCAAACTCTTGGCAAACAGGGTAAAAAAAAGGAGGGACAAAAACAAAATAAATGCTCTTAAAAACAAACAGGGGAATAAAACATATGACATAGAAGAGATGGGTGACATTTTTGTAGACTATTTTGAAAAACTATACAAAGGGGAAGAAAAAGACAGGAACACAATTAGAAAGTATCAGAGCAAAACAAACATCCCAGGACTAACTGAAGCAAGTAAACAAATCCTAGAACAAAGGATTACGATAGAAGAAATAACAGAAGCCATTAAAACACAAAAACCCAACAAGTCACCGGGACCCGATGGTTTTACAAGTGAATTTTATAAAGCATATACAGAATTATTAGCCCCAAGACTATTGTCATTATATAATGAAATTCTAGATGGAGCCTCACTTCCTAACACATGGACACAATCCAGAATCATCTTGATATTAAAACCAGGGAAAAATCCTGAGCTCCCAGAATCATACAGACCCATCTCTTTATTAAATATAGATTATAAAATATTTACCACCATATGGGCTAATAGATTAAAATTTGTGATAGGAGAAATAATACATGAAGATCAACATGGTTTTATTCCAAAAAGATATATAGCAGACCCTGTACGCAGGCTATATAGCATAATAAAATACAGTAAAAAAACAAACACCCCCGCTAGCCATAATTGCTCTAGACTTGTTCAAAGCATTTGACAGTGTTAATTTACAGTTCTTACTGGAGAGCACATCTGTGTACAACTTTGGCCCAAATTTCTCTCACATTCTCAATGCCATATATAACAAAACAACAGCAAATATACGATTCAATTCTTATGATTCACGCCCTTTTCAACTAAATGCAGGAACCAAACAGGGTTGCCCCCTATCCCCTCTGTTATTCAATTTAGTTATAGAATTTCTAGCAGACAGACTCAGACATAATGACGCTATACAAGGTATACAAATTCAAGATCAACCATACTTACTCAGCATGTATGCTGATGATTTGATATTAACAATACAAAACCCAATAGAGGCACTGCAACCACTACGTCAAGAACTGCAAGATTTTCAAGCAGCGTCTAGCTTAAAAGTAAATTACGACAAATCTGACTTCATGAGTTATAATATAGGGGCAAACAATCAACTTGACATTTCTAAAAATCTACAAATTCCTATAGTTCACAAAGCCTTTAGATATCTAGGAGTTCAAGTTGCAAAAAACCCAAACAAAACCTTCACACTAAACTATTCCAAAGTATGGGAAAATATCAAGAAAGACCTCAAAAGATGGAAAAGATTGAACTTAACTACAATGAACAAATTAGCCACCATCAAAATGATAGTTATACCTAAATTCACATACTTATTTTATGTTCTACCCATAGAAGTACCTATGAGATGGCTTAAATCATGGCAAGACACCCTAGAAAAATTTATATTTAATGGTAAGAAACCACGTATGGCAAGAAATCTCAGATACAGACCCACCATTGATGGAGGGTGGGGAATTCCATCACTAAAATTATACTATGAAGCTTACCAACTGAGACATCTATTATCATTCATGGCAGATAATAAAAATAAACATTGGGTCAAAATAGAAAATTTTTTGTTAGCACAAGATAATCCACACACAATACCCTTTGTCAAAAAACGAATAACACAAGGTATACAAAATCAACACTCCAATATGGAAATAATATTAAAGATATGGAAACGAAGAAAGGAGACACTGATGCCAGGAATTTCACCATTAATACCACTCTATGCACACCCAAATTTTCCAGTTAAAGACATACAGATATCTAGAGAATCACTGAAAAATAATAACCTATTGATATTACGAGACTTATATAATAACTCACAACCACTACCAAGAGACACATGGAGAAACACATTACGAAATACAGCAATTACTTGGTTACAATGGTACCAAATAAGCTCATTCATTAGACTAGAGAATGTGAAAAAACAAGGCACCAGAGATCTGACACAATTTGAAAAGATATTATTAACTTTTACAGATCAGGAAAAAGGATTAATGTCAGATTTATATGCACTTCTGATAAAAACAGACATGGGAAATAGCCTTCCTCTTAAAAGAAAATGGGAAAGAGAATGGGGAATGCAAATAGAAGATGAAGAATGGGAAAATATATGGGATGAATTCCCGTTTAAAGCGATTTCAACAAAATTCAAAGAACTCTCACTGAAAATAATACAGAAATGGCACTGGACTCCTCACAAAATATCTCATATTAATAAAACTACTCTCCCCTATGCTGGAGAGCCTGTGGAGAAATCGGATCACACAAACATATGTGGTGGTCCTGCAAGCAAGTATCCCGCTTCTGGACAATAGTTTTCAAAGAAATATCTAAAATTGTAGGGACAGAGATAACTAAAACTCCAGAATTAGCAATATTAAACATTTTTCAAAGAGATAATAAAAATTTATTATACAAGAACCTAATAAGATTTCTATTACAAGCTGCTAAATTACTAATAGCAAGAGGATGGAAAGATGCCAAAGGGCTAACCATCAATCACTGGTATAATGTGGTATGGGAAATTGCATTAATTGAAAAATTAACTCAAAAATTGAGAATTGCAGGGGGGAAAAAGAAAACAAACTCTTTTGAAGCAGAATGGTGGCCTTTTATCCAATTTTCATACAGAACATCTACAACAAAAATACCTCAAGCCTTCCAGTACATTTGGATGCAATAAACTTACAAATATCCACCTATCACAAAACTGACTACTTTATGGCCGAAAAAGACTCCGGAAAAGGTGCCCAGCCAGATTTGTTCCTTTGAATGTTGGTTCGGGGGGGGGGGGATTTACTTTGTGCTGATCTAATACAATTTCTGTAATGGATTAGATGTTTTGTTGGTTGTTCGGTTGTTTTGTATATGTTAAAATTCAAATAAACAAATTTAAAAAAAAAAAAAAAAAAAAAAATCCCTGCTGCTCTTCATGATCTCGCCCCACGCTGCCGCCAGTGACAGCCCCTCCACCGATGCCCAGGCAGCATTTTGGAGCAACCGTCACTGGTTCGCCACCCATTAAAAAAAAATGGACCAAGAAAATTGCACAATTGTGTTCATTATTTATTTTAATTACTATTATTTTGTTGGTCTTTCGCAAGTGTGCTCTTATGGCTGTCGGATATGAAAAGTCTTGCCTGGCCAATTTCCTTGTATGTTTCAGCTGTCAAAGGGAGCAAAAAGTGGAGTAGGTAAGATATATGGAAACTGACATGGTGAGACTGTATATAGGCAAATTTGCACAGATGCCAGGGATCAATTGCCTAGCTGTCAATGGAAATGCACCAGTAAAGGAGGAAAAGCGGCAAAAGAAGCTGCACCTAAAGGTGCAGGGGACACAAGATCTCCCACTTAGGAACGTAATCCTCTGGCTTTTAAGTGTTGAACTGACAGCAGTAAGTGCTCCAAACAGCAGCCACAAAAAAGGGGGGAGGAGTTAATATCTCTCCTTTCTGGGCTGGCTGGAGACTCGGAAAGTGTTGAAAGGGTGGAGGACAATGAGGACTGTCAGTTCAACACTTAAAACCAAGAGGATCACATTGACAAGAGGGAGAACTTGTTGTTGTTCCCTCTACCCTTTTGGGTGCACCTTCTTTTGCTGCTTTTCCCTTTACCAGTGCTTTTCAATTGACAGCTAGGGAATCGGTCCCTGGTAACTGCGCAAATTTGCCTATATGCAGTCTGGCCTTATCAATCTGTTTCCTACTGCACTTCCCTGCTCCCTTTGACAGCTGAAACAGACAAGGAAATTGACCAGGAAAAACTTCTCATATTGGAGAGCTGTGCACCTGTGAAATACCAACAATAAAATAAATTATGAGCACAATTGCACAAATTTCTGGGGCCAAATAAATAAATAAATAATGACCTCCAAGTGTGCTTTTTTGAGGCTCCAGGAAAAAAAGCAGCAAATGAAAAGCGGTAGCATTTGGAGTGGGGAGGGGGAGACAAGACAGGTTCTGCCACGAAGGATGCTGGGATACTGGCTGGAAGACTGAGGGGGAAGGAACGGGAGAACAACCCACAGTGAGCCCGATTGTCTGTCAGATGCACCACGGGTTGTTCCACAAACAACCCACACTGCGTAGGTAGCTTATTCGCAGGGTGGCTTAGCATGACATGCAAATGCAGCCAGTATGGTTTGTTAACTACATATAAGCCACCTTGTGAATCCATGGCTTGGTGCTGGGTTGTTTGTAGGGTGTGAAATAAGCAAAAATCCATGTGCACCCGCACGTTCACGTTCGCCAGCCCTACCTTTGTTTAGGGGGGGGTTCACGATCTCCCCAACCATCCATGATCACCCCTCCTCACATCTTCTGTTCCTCCGCGATTTCCCAGGAACCAGAAGTGACGCTGCGGAGCTCCCATCGTGTCACTTCCTGGTCCTGGCACTGCACTGCACTTTTAACGTAGATACCCGGGCAACCCACGGCTGTTTTAGGTGGGTTGCCCTGGTATCTACATTACAAGTGCAGCAGCAGGACCAGGAAGTGATGCGACGGAAGCTCCGCCGTGTCAGTGCTGGATCCGGGAATTCCTGGGTTGCCGGGCGGGAGCGATGGTAGGTGGGGGCAGACTGAAGGTGGGGGTTCGCGACGGGCGCTTGCGGGCAGATGGGGGGGAGAGGTGGTTCGCAGGCGGGTTCAATAAGATGAACGGGGTGCATTCGTCCGCTTGAATTCCGCATTCGTCCCCTTTCGAAATTCTCGCACATTCAGGGTGGCTTGTCGTGATGTGCAAACCCAGCATGATGGCTTGTGACTTGCTGGAAAAGGCTACAGAGGCACCTGGCAAAAGCAGCAAAATACCTGGTTGTCCTCACAATCTCGCTAACGATATCCCCCTCTACTACTTCTTGAAATGACACTAGTCAATTTACTCCTCCGCTTTGTTGCCTCCCTAGATAGCAACACCTTCCCCCCCACCTTCAAGGAGATTAGGGCAAATTTAATGTTATTTCCCCCCCCCCCTCACCTTCAGGAGATTTGTGCAAATTTAACATCATCATCATCGTTGTTGTTATAACTTTCAGGGAGATTTGCTAAAGCGCAGTAACTACTGTACTTATGCAGGCTGCTGAAGTTGTGCTACAATGGCCCATGGGATATGTGTTGGGAGCGGGTAGGACTAAGCGGGAAACAAACCACGACAAGCCGCACAGTGCCTGATAGTCTGTTGGGAGTAACTTGGGTTAGCAATCAATCAATCAACTGTAGCTTATTTTCAGGGCCGCTTATTGTGATGTGTGAACTGGCCCAGTATATTAAGCAGCTTTGAGCACAATCCTATGCATGTTTAGACAGAAAAAGTCCTACAACTCCCAGCATGCCTCAGCCAGCATGGAAGCCATTACTTCTGCAATGTGAGTGTGGTAACTGTGGTTAATCTAGGGCACAGTGTGCAGAAGGTAGATCAGGATCTACTGGTAGATCTCTGGGTGATTTACAGTAGATAGCAAGGATCTCTGACTACCAATTGTTTAACAGGAGCAACAAAATGACTTCCCCTTAAATGAAATATGCTTGGGGTAACCAGGAGTGGATTTTTCTGCGGAAGGATGGTGAACTCCATTCAGTTGTGGTGCTCAACACAAATTCCTGGACTCCAAATTCTTTAATTCTAAGTGTATTTCTTTTGCCCCAGGCTCCAGTTGGTGGATCTCAGGGTTCCCATAAAAAAGAAAGTAGATCCCTCAAGCCTGAAGTCCACCCATTTCTTCTCTAAGATAAATGAAAGACACTGCATGAACGCTCAAAGGCATTCTCTTCAATACTACGGCATATATTCCAGGACTGGGCTTTGGCACTGAAAATTGATTTTGGGGGATAATACTAGTTACAGAATTTAAGTCCAGGAATTGATTATTTCCATAAGAATATAAAAAGAATCCCTGCTGGAGCAGCCAAATGTTAAGCTAGTCCAGCATCCTGTTTCACACAGTGAAATCAGAGGCCTCCAGGAAAACCAGAAGCATGACTTGAGGGCAATAGCTCTCTCTCACTGTCAGTCCCCAGCAACTAGTGTTCAGTGGTATACTGCCTCTTAAACAGAGAGATCCCATAAAGGTATCAGGCTACCAGCCGGTGATAGACCTATCCTCTATTAATTTGTCTAATTCCCCATTAAAGCCATTTAAACTACCATTATGTCCCCCGTAGGTTGTCTTCCCCCCCCAAACTAGAAAGCCTAAAATGCTTGCTTTCTTACTTAATTTTTGTTATTTACAATACTTATGGTTGCTTTTTAGCTGAAGCTGTCAGAAATGAATCACTTACAAACCAAATAATAACAACTCCCAAACCCCAATAAAACAGATCACAATGGGGCAACATAAAACAATGTTTATAGGCTAACAGAATTTCACACAATATTTCAGTGGTGGCCTCACCATATAACCTATAAAGGCATTACCATACCAGCAGTTGTCTTTTCCGCCCCTTTCCTAATAAAGCCTAGCATGGAATTTCCCCCCTTTCACAGAGCTATCTTGGATTGCTCTTATCACCATAAGAGTTGCTCATCTGACCACTGCACACTTACAGTTTTATTTTTAACCTGTTAAACTCAAAGGGATTTGGGACTATTTTCCAAATGGAAATAGACAATATCCACAGTGGTACCTCACAGCATATTTCTGAAATTTTTATGGTGTTTCACACCTTGTGCTGAAAGTTTTCCTGTGAAAGATGTAGCAAGAGTTGAGAATGTGGCTGAAGGGTGAAATATAAGGCCACAAACAACTAGGCAAAACAGTCTCGTTTCCTGTGAAGGTTTTTTAGGTCACACATCATAGTGCTTATGACAGCACATAACAACTTCTAGAGCAGAGGTTGGCAATATGGCACCCGCAAGCGCACTTGCGCCCACCAAGACCCCCTGATGTGCCGGCCAGACCCCTTTGCATCCCCCTCTGTTCACTCTGCCTGTTCAAGCTTCTCCTCTTCCTCGCTCTCCATTACCATTAGTAGCACCAGTTCCCTGCTCTGCCGTTGCCAATGTCACTTCCTCATTCTCCCCTTTCGCCTAGCAGCAACCAGCCAGGAAGGTTCCTTCACTTCACAACTGCTGTGTCTGGCCATGGGGCTGAGCTCACAGGGCCTGTGGGCAGCAGCGGCAACAGGAAAGCTTCAGAGAGAAGCAACATGGCAGCTACTGCTGGTGCTGCTGTGTCCAAGAATGACACTTGCTTGGACAAGGGAGAATGATAAGGAGCGGCAAGAAAAGAGGAAGCTGTGTGGTGGCAGGTATTACTATTTACTGCTTGTTGTCCAGCAGCAACTCTGGGGATGAGTGTGGCGGGGACAAGTTTTTTGTTTCCTACTGGTCCTTCCTTTGTTGCTCTGTGTGTGTGTGTGTGTGTGTGTGTGTGTGAGAGAGAGAGAGAGAGAGAGAGAGAGAGGGAGGAGCAATGAGTTGTGTTTCTCTGGTCTGCGTGCATGCTTATATGTTCGTACGTATACGGTTTTTATAATGTATTTTAAAGGTTTTAATCTTTGTAAACCACCCAGAGAGCTTTGGCTATTGGGTGGTATAGAAATCTAATAAATGAATGAAAATGAATGAATGATTGAATGAAGAGATGAGTAGAGCTCTCCCCCTGAAATAAATCAGTACTCCATCTTTGCACTGAGTGAGCGAGAGAGCTGTTATTTTTCTCAGGTCTGCTGTATGTGTGAGTGCGTGAGTGAGTGTTAGTGGCTGCTCTGTTTTCAGAATGTGGCAAAACTGTCATTTGCAAGAGTGCAAAAAAGCCCCAACAACTGTAAAGTATGGACCATTAGAATATCTACCGGTGCTTCTATATGTTGCTTCTCAGACGTGAAGGTAGCACAGACACAGGACATGAAACTCAGTTATTTCTTATTGTTGAAGTTAAGAGGTTAACCATTCTGTTTCGCTGCTATAGTAGCTAATCGGTGTGGGGACTGCCCTCTCAACATATGAGCCATGAGTGACCACAGCTCTAAATCAGAAGTCCATTCATTCATATCTCAACCCGCCCAAAACCCAGCTGTGCTTCTAATGACATTCTTTCAGATAAGTTTGAAAAACTGTTGTTAACTGCTTCAGTGCCACTGTTCTATCCCTTTCTAGTGGCCCCTACATTTCTTGTGGTTTCATTGGATCTACTTTTTGATGGATTATTCTATTGTTAAAGAGAAAAGATCTGCAATGCTCTTATGGTCTTCAAATCTGTCTCTGCTACATAAATCATTCAAGAAATCTTTTTTGCAAAGCAGTAAAAAAAAAATTAGTTCCTTCCCAGCTTGTAAATGTTGCATTGCCTTGTCCTAGTTCAACCTCTTGGCCTTGTAACATTCTAAGACTACAGTATGGAATGTTTCAGCATGTCACTACTTTGTGGGTTTTGACACTGTTATAAAAGAACTGAAGACACAGTACAAATAAGTTATTCAAATTAAGAGTATAACTTATTCTGGGCAGGGCTTACATTTTCTTGGCACAGACGTCTAAACAAGTTGCAATAATGTCGCATTCTACTCTGCTCCCTATTCAATTGCTATAAACACATCATCAAGAATATGATAATCAAAGAGGCCAAATGCCATAATGGAAAATGCACACACGACACATTTGGGGAGGGACACCATGTATAGGTGTTTCTTTGCAAATGCTAGAAGCCTCCAAGCCAAGGTGGGAGAGTTGGAGTGAATGATTTTAGGGGAGAGCTTAGATATAATGGAAACCTGGTGGAATAGAGAGAATCAGTGGGATATGGTCATTTCTAGATATAAACTTTATAAGAAGGACAGAAAAGGGCGCCACTGTACAACTAAAAGGGTATAGCGAGCTTAGCAACAAACAAACTAGAAATCTTAAAAGGGGTAGACGCCTCTGCAGAATCACCTATGGATGTTACTTTTTTTTTCGTGAACCGTTCAGCAAGTGCAAACTCGCCTTGTTCGGCTCACGCGAGTCTGTTCACGAACATTCTCCTTTTTAGCTCTGTTCGTGCACTGTTTGCGAACGCAAAAAAACAGATTGGTACAAAATAGGGTTGTGTGAGTATTTTTGGTGAACCATTCAGCAAGTGCAAACTCGCCTTGTTCGGCTCACGCAAGTCTGTTCATGAACGTTCTCCTTTTGCTCAGACCAGCTCACCGTTCATGAATGCAAAAAAAACAGAATGGTGGGAATGCCATTGTCCCTCTGACCAAAATTCTCAGAGTTGTCTTGAGATGGAGAATGAAATCAGGGAAGCATCCTAATGAAGATTATAGTAATGGGTGACTTCAATTACCCTCACATTGACTGGATAAATGCATGTTTCAGTCATGACAAAGAGGTTAAATTTCTTCATACCGTGTGTGCCCAAGAAACATAGGAAGCTGCCTTATACTGAGTAGGCCATTGGTCCATCTGCCTTATACTGAGTCAGACCATTGATCCATCTAGCCCAGTATTGACAGCAGCTCTCTATGGTTTCAGGCAGGATTCCTTCCTAGCCCTTCCTGGAAATACCAGGAATTGAACCTGGGACCTTGTGTGTGCAAAGAATGTGCTCTACCACTGAGCTATGGCCCCTCCCCTAGAACAGTGGGCCATAGAACCAGCCGGAGGGGAGGTGACCCTGGACTTAATCTTAAATTGGTGCTGCCCAGGATCTAGTGTGAGTGTTGATGAACCAGCTGGAAACAGTAACTACAGTGGTATCAAATTTAATTTATATTCCAAGTGGAAAATTGGCAAGGAGGTCCTTCAGTCACATATGACTTCAAAAGAGGAAACTTCTTCAAAATGGAATTGGTTAAAAGGATTTCGAGAGGGGAAATCAAGAGGGTCTAATCTCTCCAGAATGCTTGGAGGTTACTCAAAACTGCAATAACAGAAGCTCAGCTAGAATGTATACTGCAGCTCAGGAAAGGTAGCCCCAAGTCCAAGTGGCCAATAGCATGGTTAACAAGCAGTGTCAAGGAAGCTATTAGAGAGAAAAGGGCTTTCTTCAGAAACTGGTAGGCTGGATCCCTGACACCCTCTTCCCAAGGTCAGAGCACGGTTTCTGAGCTTGGAGGGAGGGCTCCTATCAATCCTATGGGCCCCTCAGATGCTGTCTAGGGGCCACAGGGTTGCTCCCTCCATGAAAGGAGTACTTCATCAAATATGGCATATAAAGCAATAGAGTTTTACATTATTTGAAGAATGAGCCTAAAAGTCTGACTTTTAACTTAAGGTCTGCATTCTCCTCCTCTTAGGCAATTTACTTCACTTTTTAATGGGGCTGTTTTGTATGGTTTAAAGAAAGACAACTGGGGCCCTAGTAGGTTGAACAAGCGTATTTCAAAGTTCTTTAATACAAGAGTCTTTTCTGTCACTAGCTCTTAGTGAATTTACACCAATGAGTGTAAAAGGCTGGTTCTTTCCATCACTCACTACATGTGTACTAAGTGAAATATAAATATAACTCTTGCCGGATTGAAGGACAAATGGAGGAAGCAAACTGGGCAAGGAAAAATGGGAGTAAATAATTGATGTCAGGAATCTGGCAGAGTAAGAAATATGTAAGAACATAAAAACAGCCCTCCTGGATCAGACCAATGGTCTGTCTAGTCCAGCCTGCTATTTTCAGATGCACCTATGAAGCCCACAAGCAAGACATAAGAGGAATAGCCCTCTCCCGCTCTTGTCCCCCAGCAACTTGCATTCAGAGGCCAGTGTGGCATAGTGGTGAGAGTGTTGGACTGGGGCTTGGGAGATCCGGGTTCTAGTCCCTGCACGGCCATGAAGCTCACTGGGTGACTTTGGGCCAGTCACTGACTCTCAGCCTAACCTACCTCACAGGGTTGTTGTGAGGATAAAATGGAGAGGAGGAGGAGGAGGAGGAGGAGGAGGAGGAGGATTATGTAAGCCACCTTGCAGGAAAAAAGGCGGGGTATAAATAAAATAAATAAATAAATGCTGCCTCTGATCCTGGAAGTAGCATATAGCCATCATGACTAGTAGCCTGAAGCAGTCTGTTCCACCACCAAACAGGCTCTTAGCATTAGGGAGTTCCTCCCAATGTTTAGCCACGATGTGCATGCCTGCAATTTCCATGCATTGGTTTTAGTCCTGCCCTCTGAAACAACAGAAAACAAGTCTGCTCCATCTAATGCCTGACAGCCGTCAGATATCTGAAGACCACTCAGGATCCACACTGGTATTGTAGACCATGGTCCATGAAACCAAACCTTTCCTAATGATGCCATCTGCATAGCCAGCTGTTCACTTATTATAAATTAAGCAAAAATAATCTCAACATCCTGAGTAAAGGTTAATGCAACCTCCAGAATCAAGGGTCCCCCGTTTGAACTCACTCATCATATTTCAGCTTTGTGGTGAACCCACTTTTCCATATCAGCCTTTGACCTGCAAATGCAGCCTCTATAGCTTTTTATGCTATGCAGTCTCAACAGCCATTGTTTTCCAAAGTAGTACTGGCATTATAAAAAGAAAACAAAGCAGGTGTCCCCTTGCAAATCAGGGGATACAACTTTAAAACTGGATGGGTGACCTCATCAGTTGTCCTGAGGAAATCTTGTACATAAGCCATGATGTTTTTTTTTAAAAAAATAAACATACCATGCATACAACCTAATACATTCTGGCACATATTTCACAGACCTTGGCTACAGTATTGAAATTCTGCTTGCCCATCACGAATTTAAATGTGTGAAATTTCTATCTACTGGGTACAATTTTCCAGACTGCAAATTTTCCCCTGGAGCAGTGCTGGTGGAAATAAATCTACATCAGTACATTATTGGCCAAGCACTACTGATTCTGGTTGCCAGGCTACAGAGGATGAGTGACAAGAAACCCACCCGTAATTCCTTAGTTTCTGTTATTTTTCCAACAAAAGGAGTGGGGGAGAGAAGGAGAGAGATCCAGAAGAACATTTCAAAAGATATAAAGCCATGTCACTGATGTGTGACTGGATTAATAATTTTCTGTTTGGGGTTGGTTGTAATACAACAGAAAATAAGGTTTAGTTCTTAAAGCATTTCTAAATTTTGGCAGAACTGTAAGCAGAATGCAATCAGTACAGAAGGAGTCTGGGTTGAGTCCAGCATTCAGGACATGTAGTGAAAATACCTGTAAAGCATTTTAGCTTCCTAAACGGAAATGTTAGGAATGGCAACCCATGGCCATTCACCAGAATGTGTAAGCCAGCTATACGTGTTTCATCCACTCTAGATGTTTAATCAAACTGGCCCAGGAGTAGAAACAGATATCAGTGCAGGAAAAGCATCTCTTTTATAAAAGGAAAATAAAAGCATTTATCTTTCTATCAGCTTTATGTACTATTTATGCGCCACGACTTAGCAACCAACTGTAAAGCACTCGGCAACTCTGCTGTTGTTTAGAAAGGAATAGTAAGAATGTGAAGTGCTCTTCTTCTATTATGGTTTCCCATAATCACATTTTTCTCAGCCAGATTGGGGTACATTAGACTGGTAAACTATTTTAGCTATAAAATAAAAGTCTGACATACATTAAGAGCATTCTCCATGTGAGAAGGGAAGCATGAGTGAGATGTGTGTGTGCTCTACTATCCCATTCTGTAGTTTCTTGAGGCTCGCAGGGGAAGCTGGTAACATCCGATGACAGGCAGAACAAAGCAAGAAGAAAATAGGACCTTGGACAGCTCCAAGTAGGTCCTTCTGGCTGGAACTTACTCCTACTGCAATAATAGGAGGCTGTTGTCTCAGCAAGGACCTAAAAGCCAACAAAAAACTTGACTGGGCTGTTAAAGAGCCCTCACCTGACTTTGTAGCCTGAGACTTTTGTTAGGCTGAGGAGATGGAGGTTCTGCTGGGAACTCATCCTCAGAGCAAAAAGATGATGGCAGAGCTGTGTCCTCTGGCCAGGAGGGCCCTGAATAAGGCACTGACTGTCCTACCCCTGAGGAAGTTGCCTCATCCTCATCAGAATTCCTGCTGCACACTGGAAGGTCCAAGCGCTGGGGGTCATCACATCTCCAGAGGTATAGATAAGAGAAAAAAAAGTGGTGGAAAGTGGTTTTAATACTATTCTAGAAGGGTTGAAAAGGTAGGTAACAGAACGTGAAACAGGGCCTCTGAAGATGAACACAGTTGCCAGGCATGTTTGTGCAGGAGGTGGTGGTCTTTCAGATATTCCTGGTCCCAGGCCATTTATGGCTTTATAAGTAACCAGCATGTTGAATTGGACACATAAATAGAGTGGGCGTCAGTGTAAATAGAAGAACAGAGTAATATGGTTAAAAATGCAAGCACCAGAAATTATTCTGGCTGCTGCATTTTGCACCAGCTGTACTTTCTGAACACTTTTGAAAGGGAGCACCTTGTAGAGTGCATTACAGTCATCTACTCTGGATGTAATTAAGACATGTATAACTGGCTAGATATAAGCCCCAAAGCTTTGTAAAGAAAGAGCAGGATAGAAGTATAAAATATGGTTCATTTTAAGAAGAGTCCATAATGAAAGAGTTATAGCTCCTATATCGTACCAGTTGGCACAGTTCCATTTCTTTTAGCCAAACTATTACCCACATCCTACCATAAATAGGCAGTGATGCAGCCAGGGCTGGACCATGGGACCAAAGTCCAGGGCCCAAGAGCCCAGGCCCCACACCCAAAATGACAACCCAGAGAGTGGTAGGTGATGAAGGCATCAGGGTAGCAGAAGCAAACTCCATTTTATTTCTGTAGACATTATGGTGCTATGATTTAAGCAAGCTTAAAATGCAAAACTGCACATGCGCTAGAGCAGGGCTCTCCAACCTTGGGTCCGCAGATGTTGCTGGACTACAGCTCCCAGCATCCCGCTCTAGAGTATTTTGTTTGTTTAAACTGGGTTGACAAACATTTCACATATAAGGAATGTAGAAGCAGTTATAAAACGTGGAATGATGATGGGGTGGTGGTGGACAGAGAAATGTTACTTGTGTGTTTCACAACTGAAGAAATACACAAGGCCATCTAAAGCCCCCCCTCCCCCCACAAGACCACTAAATTCAGGGTTTAAAATTACTTAGCTACACCACTGTAAATAGGATCTACTCTAGAACGTTTTATCCATGACCAAAAACCACTGGGGGAACTCAATACATACGGTATGTGATTGTGTCTAAGGGGGCCTTAAGTTTGAAAGCCTTTTGGATCAACTTTTGAGTCAGAAGCAACCCTATTATGAAGCAAGGCAAGACCTCAACTGGCAGATTTTGGATGCCATTAAAGGTGCCAGAGGGGGACAGACTGGAACCCTAGGGCACAATTCACCTGGAAATTTTCCTGTTTAAATCCCATGCAAAAGAGCCTCCATAGTGCCATTTTAAAATAGTGTGTGGGTGGATGCTGTTTGGATTTCCCCACTTGGGCACAAGTATATCTTAAGATGGCTGATTCCAAGTCCATCTCAAAGCAACCAGTTTTTTTTCCTGAGCATGGATGGGCATTTTGTGGACTGAGCAGACTGACAGCTTTCCCCCCTGTATAAAAGACATACCACACAATAATTGAAACACCAATCACTGTGGCAAAGGTGGTATTCATAGAGCGTGCACATACTTTGAAAAGAAATCCGCAGTGATTTGACCGTGCTATTTATCCTCTACTGGGAGAACTGACATTACTGACACAGATGGCACACAGCTTGAGTTCTGGCTTCCATTATTTTTTCTCACAATGGTTGAGATGCTCCACAAGACAACTGCATAATTAGCAATCTCCTGTGTTGTTTTAATGCTGGTAAAAACAGTAACAACAACAGCACACACGCTATGAAACCTTCTCACTGCCTGAATGGGGGAAAAGCATCACTCCTTAAAGGCTATCTCAACCCAGTGGTTCTCAACCTTTTTTGTCCCATGCACCCTTTTCACCGTATGTCAGAATGTCATTCCCCCCTTTCCAAGATTGTCTGACTTAATCTGTGCCATACAATAAGGTGTGATGTCCTGTAGATTATGTACAATCTGTAGAATTGTAATTTGTAGAAAGATCAGTATTCCAACCGTTTGAGTCTGTGGTCCCAATTCCCCCCCTGAAATTCCCCCCTGGGGGGAATTCCCCCTGGTTGAGAACCCCTGCTCTAGCCAAAACCTGTCCAACTGCTTGTTTCGCTGTTTGTGGTAAGATTCCCCCTGATCTACACAATGCTTCTTTTTGCCAAGTTGTGTTAACTGGCTGCTCTCGTTTGCCTGTCAGAAACCTGTCAGTCTGGGACTTCATCAGTCCTTGCTGGAAGTTGTTATTAAATCAACGAGCACATGACCAGTGATTCACTTTGGAGAGAATTATTGAAAGCTCAATTCAAGTTAATAGCTTCAGTGCAGTTGCTTCCTTTCAGGAAGAGGCAGTATGCAGCCAGGATAATTTTTAAGGCTGGCTGTCAGCACTAGCAATCAATGACTTCCTTCAAGGATCTGTAGGTTGGGATTTGAAGAGGGAGGGGAGGGGGAGAGTGGTTAGAGCCAATTGAGAGGAGGAGATTGGTATTTTCAATCCAGCAGAGAGACAGGAAAGCAAATACGGCCAGACACCAGATGGGGCTCTTAGGCAGAACATGTTCTGCATCATTCCTCCTTTTACCATTCAAAACTAATTGGTTTGTTTAAGGCTTTGACTGACTTACCTTTTCTGCTGCAGCACTTCATCAAGGGTTTCCTGCTTCTCTTGCAGCAGCCGCTGGAGGTGCTTCATTTCTCGCTGGTATTGGGCAGCCTTCCCAGCAAATTCCTTCTCCTGTTCTGTCACTTTGAGGCTGATGTCTCCCAGCTTCCCGGCAGCGGTCCTTTTATACACCTGTGAGAGTTGGAGCAGAGTCCAATTAAAAGCACTGCTGGGATTGCATACAAACTGACGGACCATAACCACTGGAAAGATGGCTTTTTCTCACTGCGGCTTTCTACTGAAACCAGGGATGCCTTTTTTAAAGAACAAATCGGGTAGGTTGGAAATGACCTGGTCCTCCTTCTGCATGTACTTTTCACTGCATACAACAAAAATGTCACTGCATGAGTATACGGTGCTAGATTTATGCTGCCCTTGTAGAAAGGTCTTTATAAACAGCATCAAAGCCAAATAGGTTTGACTTGTCGGGAAGCCAAGCCAGACTTTAAACACATGTTGCTATCTACAGAGTGCAACAGTCTAGTTTTAATGATCAATGTTCTCATAAAGACAGAAAGAGATGCTACTGGGTGGTGTGAATGTTATCGATTCCTTTAACTTAGCACTAGGAGGAAAACAACTCCACTTCCTTATAACATTCGTTCTCCTTTTGATGCTTCTGACACCTTAATAGTTATGTATTTTTTCTCTGAAATATTGGGACATAACACTTTCCTCCTCTCTCTTGCCCTAAAAAATGCATTATTTAGAAAAGCCTGACACTTCCATTGTGGTCAAATACTACACTAGGGTTACTTCTTTGTTTAGACAGCGATTTTTTACTTCTGAATGATAAAATTGCTAAATCAGTACTAAGTGAGTCTGAAAGGGGGAAAAAAAACATTCAAAATATTACGTACGTTACATAATTCTCTTTTGTCCCTATATGATAAAAGGTCTCAGCTTTGAAGATACTGTGTCCTTCTCTTGTAAGGGAAATTAATATTGAATTTTTTTAAATGAAAAATTTCTGCCAGTAAATTCACATTTATTGGTTGACGATAACTCTGATGATCAAAACCACATCCTTGTGTCAAGTCTACATGGCCTGAAAATTTATCCAGTAGACTCATAAAGGTGTACTTTCTAAATTCATGTCTAAAATGAGCAGAAATTAAAAGGAAAAAGGAGTTGCCTAGGGCAAGAATCAAGTTGGGCTGATGTTGGAGTCTATCCTGTAAAAGTTCATGCATGCTTAACTGTATAAATATTTAAATGGATGTCAATGATACGTGGAAGCCTGTCTGGGTGTGCCAAGGGCACTGACCTTTCCAAATTCCATCCCTCAGCCCTGAGACTTAAGATAGGAACATAAAAACATAAGAAGAGCCATACTGGATCAAACCAAAAGTCCATCTAGTCTAGCATCCTGTTCACACTGGAGAACCAGCTTTTTGTAATCCACAAGTAGGACATGAGTGCAATAGCACCCTCCCACTCATGCTCTCCAGCAACTGGTGTACATAGGCATACTGCCTCTGATACTGGAGGTAGCGTATAGCCATCAGGACTAGTAGCCATTGATAGCCTTCTCCTCCATGGATCTTGTCAATCCCCCTTTAAAGCCATCCAAATTTGTGCCCATCACTACATCTTGTGATAGTGAATTCCATAGTTTAACTATGCGCTGTGTGAAGAAGTACTTTCTTTTTATCTGTCCTGAATCTCCCATCAATCAGCTTCATGGGATGACCTCATTGGGTTCTAGTATTATGAGAGGGGGAGAAAAATGTCTTCCTACCCACTTTCTCCACATCATGCTTAATTTTGTACACCTCTATCATGTCTCCCCCTTACACGCCTCTTTTCTCAGCTAAGCAATCCCAGAGGTTGTAACCTTTCCTCAGAGGGGAGTTGCTCCAGCCCCTGGATCATTTTAGTTGCCGTTTTTTCCAACTCTACAAATTTTTTTTTTTAATTTTTTTTTAAGATCTGGACTTTAAAAAGGACTTCTTGATTCATGGTTAGGGAGAATGCAGCACTGAGTACTGGGCACTTGCCTATCTAGATGATCTGAGAGTAACTGTCACCTGAGATTTTGAGGAAGCCTGATCCCTATGGGAGGAATCATAGCTAAGTGGTAAAGCACATGATTGGCACACTGAAGGTCTCAGCTTCAACCTGTGGCATCTCCAGTTGAGGATCACTGTGGAAGTCCTCTGCCTGAGACACTGGAGAGCCACTGCCAGTCGGAGTAGGCAGTACTAGGCTAGATGGTACAAATAATATGACTTGGTATAAAGCAGCTTTGATTGTGGCTCTGAACCAGTGTGTTGCACTTTATATAAGGTCATTCCATAAATATATCCTTAGCTGCTTTGCAAGTCTATCATGGTTGGTTGGAATAATATATGTCATTTGATTTTTGTAGTTTAATCTAATCTGGATTATACAGGTTGCCTAGTAATGGGCCAACCTTTCAACATTAGATCTCCTGTATCTTTGATAATTGTGTACAACTGTGTGTTTGAACGTGCACTGCAGGAGTGCAGAACCTCTTTCAGCCCGAGGGCCAAATTCCTTTTTGGAGAAACTCCCTGGGGCCACATTCCAGTGGTGAGCAGGGCTGAAGGCAAATGGGGTGGGGCTGAAGGCAAAAGGGGCAGGGCCAAAATACCATCATATTTTAGCTTAAAGCTGTTACTGCCAGTAAGGAGAGGCATTTGAACCTGTTAGAATGGGGCAAAAATGGACAAAAGCCAGGGAACCACCAATCAATCAGTGGTAGAGAGAAAGAGGGTGGGGCCAGAGGAAGGGAGCATGGACATCTGGGGAACCCCAGACGGCCAGAATGAAACCCCAGGAGAGTCAAATTTGGCCTTAGGCCTGATTGTTTTGCACTCCTGGCATACAGCTTGTCTTATTATACTGCTGCAGGGACTTGGAAAGCTGCACTGGCCAAAGTTCCATCATCTATGTAACTGTTAAAAGTATAGTGGCCCAAATACTGACAGCTGGCCATCACTGGGCTAACTAACTGTGTGCTTGAACAGTAGTAGGCATGCTTTGCTTGCGTTAAGGTTCCAATTTCAATTTCTAGTATCTCAGTTCAAAGGATTTTGCGTAGTCGGATACATGTCTCAGACCTTGGAAAGCTGCTACTATTCACAGTTGATAATACTGAACCAGATGGACCAATGGTCTGACTCAGTATAAAGGCAAAAAGAAGGGAAGCAAATAGAAGGCATCAAAAGAAACAAGAGAAAAGAAAACTTCTAAATGATGCACTGAAATATAATTGAACCAGACCAACAAGTTTCAAAATACAGGCCTGTGGCTCACGCTGGCTCAGCTTGTCTGAGCTTGAAAAGCTAAGCAGGCCAGGCCTGGTTATTACTTGGATGGGAGACCCCTCCTCTAGTTTCCTGCATTGAGCAGGGGGTTGGACTCGATGGCCTTGTAGGCACCTTCCAATTCTATGATCAAATTATAATCTTTCATCAGCGACACTGGCAAAGCAAAACATCACACTGTGTTTTCCATGTGCTCCAGCTCCTATGTTCAGTGGAGATCCTGACTACACTGGGATGGCCATTGGTTTTCCTCTCAATCTAACGCACTATTAAATTGAAGCTTATACTTCTTGGCTTAGTTTTCTCTTGCAGCTGACTTGGGAGAATGGAACGGAAGCAAATGAGGGATGGAGCCGTATCTACTACATGATCTCCAGTATTTACACTACATCTGGCCAATCCAGATGCTTAATACTCCCTGATGATTTCAGGGGCTGATATTGCACATCCCTATATCCCTTCTGTGCCTGAAGAGGGCTCTGAAACCTGAGTGCACCTTGATGTTCCCAGTTCAAACCCTGGAGATCTTACAGTATCAACAATATTCTTGCATCTAGAACCATGTGGAATGGGGAGTTACAGAAGAAAAGCAGTGATCAGGTGAAGAACTAAGCACACTCTTGCCTACCTGCTGCTTCTTCCTGAACATCACACCCTCATGACACCACTTTGATTTATTTTCAACATTTAACCCCCCCCCCCCTTTAGCCAGTATGTCTCCCAGTGTGGCCTTCACAAAACCAATATAAACAGTATAAATGATAGAAATAAAACAATAAAGCCAAGAACAGCATCACACCCAAGATCTAAACAGTTGTTTTTAAATTCAGCATAAAATATACTCAGCGTTATAAGGCATGAGCAGAGGAAAAAAAGTTCTAATCTGGCACCAAAAAGAAAATGAAGGATGCACCAAGCAAACTGCTTTTCTGGCAAGGGAGTTCCATAAACAGGGTGTTACAATGGAAAAGCCTGTTTTTAAGCAGAGAAGTGCCAGCCAACTCAAGTTGTCTTGGTGACATGTAGTTCCAACTTAAAACATTAATACTCATAATCATAATTTGCACAAGCTTTGCCCTTCTGCCAGGTAAATAGTTCTGTGTAAATTGAAAGGTGTTGGATCTTCTCCTAGGGCCTTGTTCAGGCATTATTATTCTGGGAAGAACTTTCAACCTAGTATACATCTCAGGCAGGTGCCCACCCCTCCCTCTCACTATAAGGAGGATGTAATGAATTAGCGATAATATTATTTAAATACAGCATCAGCCTTGGCACCCAGTCAAAAAGTCTTACTCTTTCCTGTGACACATCATACTTTTTCTATGTGAAGGTGAAAACACTTTCTAAACCCCTGTTTTTCCCCCTTTGTACCTCCCCAAGGAATGGTTATGCCACCACTTGCCAAGAATAAATAAATACTCATCATAATTAACGTGGACAGGTTTGTCAACCTGAACATTTCATTTGGCCGCAAAACCTGTCTATTCCTTTCATATTTTGCACTTGCCAAAGTACAAGGACAAAATAAATTAGGACATATGCACAGATACACATGCCAGAGAGAGAGAGCAAGCGAGAGAGAGCAGGCTAAACTTGAATATACTTTAACTGGGCAAGGTGCTTGAGTGACTAGTGGCATCTCAGCTCACATCCAGCATGATTCTTAATTATCTGGATCCTTTGCAGCCTTGTTTGTGGCCTGGATTTGGGACAGAGGTGATCTTGGTTGTACCAGGCGATGAACAGGAGGAATGCATTCCTCTTAACAAATTTGGACCTCTCAGTGGCATTCAATACCATCAGTCATGGTATCCTTCTGTGCTGCCTTGCTGGGGTGGGACTTGAGGAGCATCTTGCTGCAGTGGCTCCAATTGTTCCTGGAGGGCAGATCTCAGAAGGTGGTGCTGGCATCATGGACCAGCATCCCAAACCATCATCCTCAGAAGATTCCAGCCCCTCGTCCCTAGAAGAGGATCTGGATTCAATAGAAGACTCGGCAATGGAAAGACTTGGGGCTTCCATCTCCCCAGACCCACTTTTCCAGTGGAACCCCAGGGGGCAGCCCTGCTGTATCCAGAGGAGATTGCATTACCACTCTCTCACTCCAAGGACTTGGGTCATGAAGAGACTAGCATGCCACAACCACTCCAAACTTGCCGCAGCCTGAGGTTGCTGAAACAGATCAGGAACCTCTAAGGGTCTAAGTCTTAGTCAATGTAGAGGTGGTGCTTACCAACCTAAAGGGCAGTTACTTCCTATTTAAGCTTCAGTCTTGCTCTGAGCAACATACAGACATGCCTGTCTAGCTTCCACACTTGGTGGAGCTCCTGGATGTCCAAGTGGCAGTGGTGGCCAGGATACTTTTATACCAGTTTAGGCTAGTATGCTATCTATGCTCTGCCCTGGCCAAGCCCTGTCAGGTGATTACACAAAACAGGGTCTTTTTTTTCCTGTGGTTCTTTAGCTTTAGAATGCCCTCTTGAAGAAAGAACTTGCCCCTTCACTGCTTGTTTTTCAACACCCGGTGAAAAACACTTATTTTGGTGTACCCTTGAGATAAGCAATAACTGAACAGCAGTCTGAGATATTTTCTGGTTCTTTTTTCCTCCTGATGAGATTACTTTCCTGTGCTCTGGCTTCTTAAATACTTGGTTTTGGTTTTTATTTTTGCTGATTAGTTTTACATGTTTTATATTGTTGAAGGCTGCCTTGAGGAGTTCCTGAGGGACAGAGAGTCTGGATACAAATATTTTACATTTGTTTAAAGGAAATTTGAAGTAGGTTGCAATGGGACGTAAGGTACTTTAAAAGCATTCACATCACAGTGCTGAAATATTTCAATACAGACAGAGAGAAGTTGGCTGTTGAGCAATTTAATGCCTGAAATTGACACTCTTATGAATGTTTCCCAAAGAGCAATGCTTACACTGTAAAGTAAGAGATTACTGTGTGTTTTGGAGATCAAGAACAGACTTCCCTTGGCCCCGCACCTTGGGGCTGGGGAGAGCTTTTGCACGTGGGGGAGGAGTGGGGAGTCAGGTAGCAGGACAGGTCACTGCCAGCTGAGCCAATGGGCTAGGCTGGGGGGGGGGAGATGGGGGGCTCATTTAAGCACCTGTGTCTCCACCCTCGGTCTCTTTCGTTTTCCAGCTTTCGCTGACTTGACGAGAGATGCCTGACTGGATCATCTTCCCTCCTCGTGGTCCTCTCTCCTCGTGGTATTGTTCCTGTTTCTGTGTGTGCTTAATTTTGTGCTCCTTCGCTGCTCTTGGTGGGTCAGTATATTGGAGGGCCCCCCAAAGTGTGTGTGTGCATGCGTGTGTACCCTTTTCCCACCAAATTTTGTTGTATGATACCGGGGGGGGGGGGCATTGCAATTAATTTTCCGCCTCCGCTGCTTGGCTCCGTAGCGGTGCCCACCTCCTTAGGTGGCATGTGTCGGGCGGCTTGGTTCCGACGCACAGCTGTGTGGCGGCTACCCCGACCCCAGTCTTTGTCGCCGCTGAGGCTTTGTTTCCACCGGCGCACGCAGCCCCAAGCCTCCCGGCGGCTTGTTTCTGCCACACAGCTGTTTGGCAGCTGCCCCGCCCCAAGCTTCTGCCGTCGAGGCTTTCTTTCAGCCGGCGCACGTGGCCCCAAGCCTCCCGGCTACTCACCAGTGCGGCAGCGGCACCTGCCTTGCCTTTGCTCCAGTGGGCTTTTGGGCGCCGCTCAGCTGTTTGGTGGCAGCCGCCCCCAATTTTTTCACGCTGCCGAGGCTTTGTTTTGGCCGGCGCACGTGGCCCCAAGCCTCCCGGCGGGTCCACAGTGTAGCGGTGGCGCCTGTCTTTCTCTTGCTTCTGTGGGCTTGTGGCCGCCGGTCAGTTGTTTGGCGGCAGCTGCCCATAGTTTTTGCCGCTGTCGAGGCTTTGGCGAGAAGTGTGGGATCAGGCAGTGGGGCTTAGGGTTATGGTGATCATCCAGTGGCACCTTTCAAGGTGACTGACGGCTACCCAAGGCTTCCCTCGCTAATGTCTTGTGGCTTGGCAGGAGGGAGATTGGGACGTCTTTGGGGTGCTACCTTTTCTCACCTACATTGGCTGTCTTGAGGCGCCAATGGGAGGCGATGATGGTAAGGCCCTCCAGCTCCACATGGAGTGCAACTGGACAGGGGCGGGGCATCCCGCCTCCGGTCTGGTTAGGATGCATTCACACAAATCTTGGTTTTTTCCAGGCCAATGGCCGGGCTAGGTTAGTACTGCCCTGGCCTTCACCCTTCGCAGATCTTCAATTGTCCTTCACACATATAATACCTGTGTCTGACTCTTTATTATCTCACCTATACACTGCGCAACCAGTTGTTTCTAGACCTGAAATTTTACTGTGTTTTTTTAAAGATACAACTGAAATTATGCTCCACATTCAAACTCAAAGAATTGTTTCCTAATAAAAATGTTGCCTTCTCTTGTCGTTGTTTTTAACCTTGCCTGTTCCCATTAAAATTCCATTACTGCTGCTTGGCAACGTGAGAGTGATGAGCCAAGGCTGAACCAGTTCTGTTTAACAGGAGGTGTGAATAGAAATAAAGCACCTTTTCAGGCAAAACAGAGAAAACTGTGAAGTGCACAATCACACCTATTTACTCGTCAAATCTTTGGAGCTTCACGCCATGCATTCTTAGCTAACAAAGAAATGTCACAGGAAACCTATATTCAGTTGGTGGTGTTTTTCAAATGGTAAGTAATATCTCTGCTCAATCATCTTAACTATACTGTGTCATTAAAATGAGCAACTGTGAAGCCTCCTCTCTGTGAGTTCAGACACAGAGTTCAATGTTACAGAAGCATTTGTGCATGACAATAAATTTGTCTCCAAGGGAAAGCAAACTCTACTTGTCAACCTTGGATTGTAGCAACTATCATAACTAGTCTCTCGGTGATATCCAACTGAATGTGTGCGCGTAATTACTTCTTTGCCACATTGATAGATAATAGTATCTATCTTGGATAGTAACTCATCTGGAATATTGTCTTGGAGACAATATTCCAGATGAGTTGTCACTTACAACTCGACCCTGTGTAACTTTACACAGACGTAAATCCCACTGCATTCAATGAGACTTATTCCCAAGTTAAGTGCACATAGGATAGGAGCCCAAGTGTGGTTCAGATACTTTTCCATAGGTGCCCCCCCCAAGATAAACGGGAAAAGGGGTGGGACAGGAGGACTCAATTTTCCAAAGAGTGATTCTGGGGTGAGAGATGAAACAAATTTGTGAGATAAACTATGAATTTGCACACTGAAAATGTTGAATGCTGCTACATTCATATTTGAGATTACAATTTTACATAAAACACAATGTCTGGAATATATCCAGGCCTTAATGGGGGAGACAGCATTGTGCAGTAGATAAAGTGCTGGACTTGGGATGGAAAAAACTGGGTTCAAATCTTTGTTCAGCCACAAAGCTCTCTAAGTGACCTTGGGCTGGCCTCTCTCTCAGCTTAACTAACAACAGAGTGGTTATGAGGATCAAATATAGGAAAATGTCATGGTGGCTAGCCTAAGCGCCTTGGATATCACACACAAATGCAATAAAGAAACAGATAAGAGTTCATTCAGAGGTGCAGCACTCAAACCTTATTACTCAGGACCCAAATTCTGTCTGAAGAAATTTACTGACATTAGGTTTCGAACCCTGCATCTGTAGCTCAGTGGCAGAGCACATGTTGTGCATGCAGAAGGTCCTAGGTTCAATTCTGGCCATCTCCAGGCTGGGCTGGAAAAGAATCCTGCTTGAAACCCTGCCAGTCAATGTAGGCAATACTGAGCTACATGGATCAATGGTGTGATTTAGTATAAGGCAGCTTCCTATGTTCCTAAGTGTTTCAGCTTTAGGAAACAACAGGCGATAAGATTAGAAATCGATTTTCTTCCAATGCTGAGAAAATATTTATTATTGTTTTGGAGAAAATTATACTGAAAGGTAACATGGGCAAAAGATTATGTGAAGAACTGGTCAAATATTCAGGAAAAATGACAACCTGTGGTTAGAGAAGCAATTTCCTGTAGGACACAATTCGAGCACTTGGATATAAAGCAAGACTGATTCACTTAATGTTTTGGCAAATTATACAGAACTGAGAATGGGATGCTGATAATGAGAAGTGATAATTGGTTTTAACTTTTGTGATCAGTTTTAACTTTTATTATCTGTTTCTCTTCTAATTAAATGAAGCCACACAATATATTCTAGGGACAACATACTACCAAAAGGGAATGGTTAAAAGTAAGTAGGAACTTACTGCTGTTTTCTTTTACAGCGTGCCTAATTTAAAAATGGATTATCCTCAAATGGAAGGGGAAGAAAAAATACTGAACGATGAGCTGGAATGCAAAATCTGTTACCAGAAGTTTAACGTTCACAGTCGCAAACCCAAAATCCTGGATTGCCTTCATAGGGTGTGTGCTAAATGCCTGACAAAAATCCTTCATGTTGGAGATGGCTCTCTTTGCATTAGCTGTCCTTTCTGCCGTCATGAGACAGAGCTACAGGAAGAGGAAGTGGAAGGACTCCCTGACGATACAAACATCATGTCAAAACTCATGACAAAAAACAAGACAGCATGGAGTTCTGACAGCAAAGAAGTTGTCTTGACGCCAAAGAACTTGGCTTCTTCAAGTCCTTCGCATGGGTCATCGAATTGCTTGGTGATAACAATCATGGAAGTACAGAGAGATTCCACAAGAACTCCAAGCCAAAACACTCTCTCAGATTATTACCCGGATCACAGCCTCGACTCAGTGTCAGTAAATTCTCGCAGCCAACTGGATCAAGATATGTTCTCTAAGCTCTGCAATCATGTCCCCAGAATACTAGTGTGGCTACTTGGATTTTTCTACTTTGGCTCTTTGCCACTTGGAATATATTTATTGGTGATTCAGAAAGTGACCCTTGGAATTGTCTGTGTCAGTCTTGTTCCATCCAGTCTAACAGTGTGTCTTGTGTATGGTTTCTGTCAATGCCTCTGTCAGGGCATGTGTGACTGTTCCTCTAGAAACTGACATTTTAAAAAAATTGAATTATGGATAGCGGAATTATAGACCTTCAAAAATATATGCTATTAAAAGCCTACAGTAGGATTTTTAAATTTTAACTATTGGTAACAAAACAGGGGACATCTATGCATTAATGTTCCTAACATTCCATCCTGCCCTCCTGACATTTTGTCACACCCTAGTGTGACCAACAAAGTGAAGCCTGAGAGGTCAATGCTTCCTTAGGAGCTCACTAGAACAAAGTAAATTGTGGCAGAAGGCAGGATTCTCACTTCAAGCAGTGGGATCATTTCATTTTCATTTCATAGAATAGAGTTGGAAGGAGCCTACAAGGCCATCGAGTCCAACCCCCTGCTCAGTGCAGGAAACTAGAGGAGGGGTCTCCCAAGTTCAGCTTGCACCCAATGGTGTCCCTGAATGCTTTCTTTCAAAACTTTCCCACAATCCTGACACAAGGCGGCCCAGTCACCATTGAGAGGCACTCCTCTCCCTGGGAGAGCAACATCCCTCCTCCACCTCCTGAAGGTTGTGGAGAAAGCATAATATTTTTGTAACACTTTTCCCACCCCGAAAACCAAAAGCCAAGTGGGGAGGGGGAGATAGAACAAGAGGGACTGACTGGAGGCCATGTTTGGTTTGTGAAAATAGGCACAGGGACAGGTTTGGAAAGGCAGGCATGGGCTTGCCTCTTGCTTTGCTGAGACAAGGGCCTCTGTATTGGATGGGAAGTGGAAGCAGGAGAAGGAAACAACTCGAAGTCTTGAAACTGGCCCCCATCTGTCAAATTTGATGGGCCTTTAGCTAGCATGAAATAAAAATGTAGATTTGTGTGTGCCTACAAAGTCTGAAAAATTGACTAGATTAAATGCAATTTAAGAAAAGTATTCCTCAGCTTGTCTAGAATGTCCAAATAAAGTCTGGATATTTCTGGAAAAAATGTATATTTTTAGATAGAGCCAGATCAAAAGTAAAAGAACTATGGGGTGGATTTTTTTGGTAACTGGTTATGAAGCTGGGATGTTCTGAAATAGGAGGTCTGTTTTATTGTATGGACTGTACTGTTCTGGAATATTGATATTCTTTTATTTTAAAAAGGAACATTTGGAAACCTTTTCTGCTAAAACACACTTACTAATTTTTGAAAATTATCAATACACAATTTACAACTGTTATTGTCTTGTGAGAAAACTTGCACAGTAAAGTCAATGACAAGCTTCTGTGCTTTGATACTAATAGCCTGATGCTACTTGAAAGTAACCTTCAATGAATGGGCATAAACCAGCACTTGGAAGGCAAGCTACATAAGCCCCCATAGGCCAAAATTTACCACTGAAGCCAAAAACACAATGCTACCAGCAACCAAAACCAGCCCCCAGGAGCTGTGTGCATGGAAAACCCTTCTTCATGTACCTGCTGGCTATAGGGAGGCAATCATAGCTCATTGCTACTGTTAGCAGTGGATTCCAGGCTGGGGAAGGCTGAAACATGCAGGTTACTTCTGCTCAAAGTATATGCAGGCTCTGGCTGGAGTCAGGGAGAGAGAGGGCGACATAAGGCGTCTGCATGCTGTAGGCCTTGTCAGACATGGACACAACTGGTTGTGTCCTGGTGGCTTTGTAAAAGATGGGTTACGTACGTTAAGAGCTAACAGAACTGCTGGGCAGTCTGGAGCTTGCAGCTGTGCACTAGTTGCTTGAGCGGGGGTGGCCACAGTACTAACACTCCAACACTCTCCCAGCCTCCTCAAAACTTCCAGGATGCAGCCTGCTGAATCCACAACTTCCAATAAAAGCCTTGCATCCTCCCTCACTCCCACAAGATTCTCCCTGGGCTACAATCAGCATAGGGTAAATGCTCAAGTATGTTCCTGGGTTTCCCAGCCCCTTCCCTATGTGGGTATGGGCTGTATCATGTCATGTGTAACTTACTTCTTAGTAAATAGGTTATTTTTTTAAAAAACTGAGCCATAACCATGGTTAGCAGTTAATTTAGAGCAGTGCTTCCCAACCTTGGGTCCCCAGATGTTGCTGGACTACAGCTCCCAGCATCCCTTGCCATTAGCCATGCTGGCTGGGCATGCTGGGAGCTGTAGGTCAGCAACATCTGGGGACCCAAGGTTGGGAACCACTGATTTACATATTTCCTGAAACATGTAATTTTTTTCCTCCTCTTTGCTCTGTGGCTACTTTCTTCCCCTTCTCTTCTGCTTTCTTCTCCCCCATATCCTTTCTCCTCTCTCCTCCATCTCTCACTGTACTTCCTGCTGCAGCCCCTCTTCGCCCTGACCTCCTCCTCCCTCTTGTTTCCTCCCTCTCCATGTATACATAACCAAATACAGCTTGTGCTGTGAGCGGGCAGCTTTGCACACCAGCCTCACCTTCCCCCTTCCAAGCAAACACATGCAAAATTCTACTTTCTCTGTTTTGGTTTCTTTTTACATACCTTCCCGCCTTTAAAATGAGGGTGCTTTGTACTTGGTGCATACCTTAGAGACCCCCCTGAACATCCAGAAACCTCCCTCTTGTGAATGCATAGTTCTGTTTTGGCTACATAAGCATCAGCACTCTCAGCCTGAATATCAGATTGAGGGAATTATTTTAAAAGTTTTTTAATGGGCAATGATTACTCATGAGAAATAAGCAGGACAGGATATGCAGGGATTTTTTTTAAAGGATGTGAGCATATTTTAAAGTAAGAAGGGCTTTATAAAATCTGAAATGTTTTCGAACCCAAGTGTATGTGGCAGTTTGAAAGAAATTAAATGGCATTAATAGCACCCAATGAGACCAACCCCCCCCCCACCTTAGCCAGAATCCAAAGATACTTGTGATCAATCATAAAGCACTTCTGTGATCACACAGGAGTGGTGAATACCAACTTTTCCTTTGGGCTGCAGCTTCTCCCACCTCATTTAATCTGCTGACCTATTAAAAAAGTGGCTTTTCGGGGTTGGGGGTGGGAGGGGCTATACTATGAAGAGCCCTGTGTGTTTACAGAACTCTGCATATAGCCCTTGGATCTTGGCTTTTGTGTGTGTATTTCTGCATTGCAAAATTACTAATAAAAATACCAAATTAATCAAGTCCCCAAAGGGTTAGTTCTAAGTAATATTATACACTTATAGCACAACCCTATCAGCAATTCTACTCAGAAATAAGTCCCACTGAATTAAATGCCTTACTCCTAGGTAGGTTTGTATAGGATTGCAGCCTTAGGCTTCTACTAGGTGCACTTGATTCCATTCCATTAAGTAAATACATACAAATTTGGAATGTCATAGGTTCAGTGTAAACCAAAATCACTCAATTTCCGCCTAAATGGACTTACTGGTAAGTGCACAAATATATATAAAAAGGTGTTCTTACAAAGTAATGTTCTAAACTGGTTGCTTGTTCGTTTGTTTTTAAAAACAATACGTTTTGTTCTGTTTTTAAGGCAGTAGTTATTTATTTTTAAAAACCTTTTCACCATAGGCATTCACAATTCTATTTACTGTGTTATATTATTAGTTAGTCATTTATTTTTCAGCAAGAAATCAGAATATGGAGGGTATTAAAATTATGGTGCATTGAGATGGGTTTCACCAACATCACAGTTGCTGGGGGAGGAGACTCCTGCAATGCTCACACCAACTAGGTAGATTAGCAGATCTAGCATATTTCATAGGGACACAGAGGATGACAAGGCCACCTTAGTACCTGTTGCATTATCTCCCACTTAGCATGTTACTCAGTAGCAAATGTGTTCTCCATCATATATACACATGGTGGGGAGCCACATTTTTAAACAGACACATGACATGTTCAGATTACTAACTTTAAATCATGATGTTTGAATTGGCCCTAGATCAGAAGCAGAGGCAAAGAAGTGGGGAAAGGATGGCAACCCTCTTTTTCATATACGGGAAGGGACAAAAACTCTTAATATTCTTAACTATAGAGGATGATCTGAAATGGGTGCAAGGAAGACACACTTTTACATGCACAGTGTATTGTGCTGCATATAAGAACACTGTATTTTGAGGCATTATGACAAGAAAATCATGAGTCAGTCACAGACAATATAATAGGCCTCCCCTATTTCACACATGTTGTAGGATAATTTTTAATTTAATTTAATCTTAAAAGTTTATCCTGCCCTCCTCAGTTCAATGCAGCTTGCAACACCCCAAACATTAAAAAAAAATAAAAATAAAAGGATCCAAGAGTTCTGCAACAACAGGTAATTTAACAGAACAGAGAAACCACAATTAACACAGCAACAGATCTCAACAATCTGCTCAGCTGTTGCTGGCGAGCTCATGCTACAAGCTAGTTTGTGCTGACATGTGGGAAAGGATCAAAATTCTGACTGGAATGTTAAGTGTTTCACAGGTTTTTAGCTGGTGCTAAAAACCTCAATACCTGTGTGGCCGCACAAGGAACAAAAATGATTTGTATACTGCCTGGAAAGAGACCAACTCTACACCTCTCACTCCAAAACCACAGGGCAATAGCAGTGCAAGTCCTGCTTCTCAGAACTAACCAGCTCACCTCCTGTAGCAAAGGCACATGAAGTAGGGTCCAGCCTGCCCAACCACAACAGCTGTGGGGACTCAGAGGGGGAAGCGGTCTCTGAACTGACCATAAAAGCTTGAATTTAGAGCTGGACTCTCCCACTAGAATATAGGACAAATATACCACAGGAATTGGGCACTATCCTATCACAAGTTGTACTTACATAGTTCAACTTCCCAGAGACTGGATGACTTGCTAGGGAGCCAACAGTTTACCAGTGTGCTTGGTTTTTAAGCAGAACTATAGCATCTGGTTCCTTTGTCTATACTTATATGGACTACAAGAATACAAAAAGCTGCCTCATATCAGGTCAGAGTATTTGTATATGTAGTCCAGTTTTGCCTGCTCTGACTGGCACTGGCTCTCCAGAATCTCAGGTGGAGGCTCTTTCCCATCACCTCCTGCCTGAGCCTTTAAATTGAGCCTGAGCCTTTTCATATGCAAAGCACGAGAAATACTGATGAGCAATCTTATCTTATTGGAGTAAACCTCACTGAATATAATGGGATTTATTTCTGAGTAAACATTCATAGGATTGGGCTTTAAAGGACTAAGGCCCTAAATACATTAGGCCTGATGCAGATGCAAAACTATCTCTCTACAGTGCGAAAACACATACACCCTCATCCTTCCAGCACACATTTCCCCTTTCTTCCCTTGCTGTTCTTAACAAGGTTCAGTGTTACATCTGCAATGATGCTAACAATGGTTAACAAGCCCCCCCCCCCCCGCATCTTAAACAAGATTTAAAACTAGTGTTTGAAGCACAGTTGCAACCCCAGTTTAATAGGGAAGGTGGTTAGCATCAGCATTGCTAAATCTTGATTTTAAGCTGAGGAGAGGGAAATACCAATTCCTTAGGCTTGTTTCTAATGTTCAAACCACCACTTTGTCTTTACTGGGCATTAGAAGCTTACCTGTGTCCTTCTGTAATCAATGAGAAAAACCTCTTGATTATTCTATTGTGCCTCCAAAGGTAAGAGAAAAACATAGAAACAGGCCTTTCTGGTGAATGCCCCATAGTTGTGGATCTTCCTCCCACATCCTGAACAAAAGCACTTTCTGAAATTATTGCAGGGCCTCTATATTTGGCCTGATCTTGGGGTGGGGGCTGAGTGTAGTTTCCAAATATGCTATTCTGCACTAGACATTCTGATTACACCACAATTTTATAGCCTCAGCATTGTACACCATTATTTAGAGAAATGTTCCTAATACAACTGGGGAGCATAGTTTTAAACTTATTTCCTCTTTCTTTTTTAACACAACAATTCTTCAAATTTTAGTAGAGTCCAAGCCTTTTATACTGGAACACAGAACAAGTTTATTTTTTTCAGCATAAGCAGCAGTTGGTATAAGTAGTACTCTTAGCACTGATTCATGCTGGATATGGCAGACAGAGTTGCTACAATGAACACCATGAAATGTGACGGGAGAAAAAAAATGTGCCTGAAAACACATGAGGACATCTGCTGTGACACCAGCAATGGCTGAAGCTCCCTGGCACTTGTTTACAAACATGCATCTTCCCACAGTGCTTTCGTTTCCACTACATGTGACACATCTGCAGCAGAAAGTGTCACCTGGCCCTTTGTCATTATCATCTAGGTCAGTCTTCCCCAACCTGGTGTCCACCTCATACGTGTTGGACTACAGTTCCCATCACCCCACCCAGAAGCCAATGGGCAGGCTGGCTAGGGATGATGTGGGTTGTAGTCCAACACATCTGGAGGTTGGGGAATGCTGGTCCAGGTGACCAGTTTTTGCCCGCTGCAAGCAGCTATCCATAGTAAGTGTACACAGGACAAGTGGACTGGGCTGTTCACTATTTTTCTCAAAATTAAATACTTAACTGGAGACACTTAGAAGTTCAAACAGCTCATCCATATTTATGAGGGATTAAAAATATTTCATTTTGATTAGTGGAAAGTTATACCCAGCTAGCATTTTTCTTCTAAGACTAAGAGAGAGAGAGAGAGAGAGAGAGAGAGACAAAAATTAGGCCAACTGCCAATTTACCTCCAGGGCTCTTGCTTTTAATCAAATATTTATCTTAAGGCTAGGTAGAAGAAAGAGAATGCAAAACAAGCTTGTGAAACTGAAAGGGCAAAACTGCCCCAGCTTGATGCAATTTGATGCTAAAAGGTTATGATGTTTATCATTACAGTAATGTTAAAGAAAAATTAAAACTGACATACTTTTAGAGCAACATCTACACTGCAAATCCATTGCTGTTATTATATGAAAATACACATTATTGCAATGCTACTTATAAGCTGTAACTTTAAATGTAGATTTATATATACAGCTTAACGTATATGAATGTTTGCATGTGAAGAATTTAGGTGCATGCTCTAAACATGTTTCTAAAGCAGAGTCTGCTGCTGGTAAACAAACAAATGAAAATGGAAGAACAAAAAAGTATCCCAATAACTTCTGATACAAAACCTTTGGAGTTGCTAATTCATCTGGAACTCGAGGACTTAACCCACGCTGGTCATTCCCTGACGAGTCAGGCTAAAAAAACTATCACAGAGCTGCTGATCCTCTGACAAATTAAGACAAATTACATTGATTTAGGGCGTAATGCTATGCAAGTTTAGACAGAAAAAGGCCTACAACTCCCAGCATGCTAGTGGGCTATTGCTACCATGTCCTGTTTGTGGGCTTCCCAGATTGGGAAACAGCATGCTGAATTAGATGATCTTTGGTTGATCCAGAAAAGCTTTTCTTATGTTCTTAGGTTCAAATGAACCAAATGAACCTAAGAAATAATGGAATCTCCTTGTTGCAAGGCCTACCGGGGGGGGGGGGGGGGGGGGAGATGTGAAGACTGCATCTTCACAAGACCAAAACACAGTAGTCATAATTTCCAAAATAATGTATAATTTTTATTCACTCCAGTCCAGTAACCTGTTTGCCTGCACACAATGCTGTACTGGATGTTTATGAGGGGAAAGGGCAGATCCATAGGTCTGTGACAAGATGTGTGCAGATGCTGATTCCCATGCTACCCGACCAGTGCAATACAATCCTTGGCATACCTACACAGGATAGACATGGACATCTCTTGATGCAGATGGTAATGCCCATGTATGTACTCTTGACATTGCTACCAGTTTTCTGTGCATAGTTTTAGTTTTACACAACCTTTGTTATATGCTCTTGATTAGAACCTCTAGTTTCACTCTCACAACGATCCTGCGAAATATCTGGACAGGTGTAAAGAGAGTGAAAATGCATCACCACCATCAAGACATAGCTTAGGGCTAAGGAGACTTTAATTTCCCTCAGAAAACTAGTGTGGTGAGGACAAATAAATATGCAAATCCAGTTACTTAGGTTAAATTAGATGTATGCATCTTTATGATTATCATATGAAAATCTTGTCATTATTACTCCCATTTTGCAGATGGTGAAATGATCTGGCTCAGTCCAGTCTGTCTATATTGGCCATGAAAACCCATCTGAGTGAAAATATTTGTAAGTCTCTCTTTATCCATTTCTCAGGAGTCCATCTGGGGTGGGGGGGAGGTCAAAATATTGTTGAAATGTGCTCCCTAGTCCCAATATGCTGCCAGTGAGATTCTCAATTAAAACAATTCTCCTAAGACACCATTTCTCTTAATTCTCCTAAGAATTTATCTACCTGAGTTATAAAGCTAATGAGGTAGTTTGCTCCTGTGGTTGTTCTCTGATCCCCAGTTCTCCAGAACCCCACAGTTTTTACAGGCTGTAAAAGAAGAGAGCTTATTTTTGCAACCCTGCTACTGCAGAACTTTAGAAAAAGGGCCAAAGAACAAGGGCTGGAATATCCAGTAAAAGCAGAAATGAAACAAACCCCATTCTCATACCATTTTATAGCTTCATAGCTAGACACATTTTCCAAGCACATCCTGTTACTGCAGAAATTCAATGCACAACACATCAGCCAAAATCAACATTATGCAAAATAAGTGAATGTTGCAGAACTTTTAACAAAAGCATTTTTGCGACTTCACTCCTAAAAATAAATACAATATATAACAGAAATACTGTATTGTATCACTTACATATTGTTTTGCAAACTCTACTCACCTTCACTTTCTCTTCTAATCTTCCTAGACGTACATTCCCTTCTATTATTTTGTTGAGAACACCATGTTTCTCATTTTCCAAGCAACTGGCCTGGGAGAAAAGGGGGATGGTGGTAAATGAGTTTGCAAAGGATTTTGCTGTTTGAAACTTTTTCTACTGAGTTCTTAGGTAGTTGGGAGATTGCACGGGGAACATGAGCAGGAGGGTGCTGCTGCACTCATGTCCTTCTCATAGGCATCTGGTTGGCCACTGTGGGAACAGAATGCTGGACTAGAAAGGTCTTTGGTCTGATTCAGCATGGCTGTTCTTATGTTCTGCATTAGGATCATAGGAAGCAACCTTATACAGTATTATGCCAGATCATCTCTCCATTTAGCCCAGTATTATATGCTGATTGGCAGCAGCTCTCCACAGCCTCAGACAGAGGTCTTTCCCATAATCTGTTGCCTGATATCCTTTTAGCTGGAGATACCAGGGATTGACCTTGTGACCTTCTGCATGCAAACCATATACGGTACTCTACCACTGAGCTATAGCCTTTCCCCATTATAGTATTCAACCTAAAAAGATCATTCAGGAGGTGCCTGGGCCTTAATAGAAATATTCAAGATGTCTTGAATGTATCAGACTAAGTAGTAGAAATTACAGAAATCATATAATGAGACCTGCATGATAGAGAAACACATTAAATCAAGGTAGGAGTGCAGAACCTCTTTCAGCGAAGCTCCTGGGGGCTGCATTCCAATGGTCGGTGGAGAAAAGGGGCAGGGCCAAAAACTTCAATACAGCATATTGTAGCTTAAAAGTTCTTCCTGCCAATAACTAAGCCTTGAAAGAGGCATTTTAATCTTTTAGAATGGGGGGAAACTGCACAAAAGCTGGGAAGTCACCAAACAATTGGTGGTTGGGGGAAAGGAGGCGGGGCCTTCTGGAGACCTGAGAAGGGCCGGATTGGGACCCCCAGAGGGCTAGATTTGGCATGCAGACCTAGGTTATGCACCCCGAGTTAAGGAATGAATATTTTAATCAGTTTTGAAACAAATAAAACACACCCAAAATGTTGACTAATTTATCAAAACCAGTTCCTTCAGCAACAGATTTTAATCATAGCAATACTACAGACAACAATGCAGAGGAGTAATCTACAGATCTTCCATACTGATCAGTGACTAAATGAATATGCTCTGCACCCAGCTCACTCATCTCAAAAGAATCATTTGTTTATCATGATGATGATAGCATAAATGCCAGTAAACTGGGTTTGTAACTGCACTTTGTGCAAGGCCTCCTATTTTAGCCTTATGTAAAACCTATGAAATGAATGAATAATAAAGATGGAAAAATGGGAAAAACTGGACTAGGAGATGTAGAAATGCACTTCCCAGATTCTGCTCTTACTGGTCCAGCAATGAACAGGACTGAATATAAAACAGGACTGACAGTTTCAAAATGGTAGTTTTTCCGCACAAGGTGGTGGAGTGTTCCACACCATGACCCAGAGCAGTTTGCAAATTATTTCTTTAAAATTTATATTCAAATAAATACATCTTCCACATCCTTATTTGTTTGTCTTACAGTTAAGATTATAAACTTGCAGTCAGGGCCTTTAAAACCCCCCAACCCAAACACAACTCTATGTGTAAAGTATTTAGCTGTAGGCATTATATAGAATTTTTTTAGTCTGCTCTTTAAGAAAATTAAAGAGACCAAATTGCTCCATGTCAGAAGTGCCAGCTTATTTTTCAATTATTTAAGTTTTCCTCCCAATCAAATTTCCTTCATTTGAGAAACTGGTGGCTATTTATACTATAGTAGATCACAAGGCCTCACTTCACAGAGCACAGTACAGCATGTTTTATATCTTTTCTGGCCTTCTTGGAAGTGGTTATGGGAATCGAGTTGGGTGGTCAAACTTTGAAGCTTAGAATTGTGTCCAAAATATGAGCACAAACCTTCATTCTGATATCTCAATCATCAAGGGAATAACTCATTAAACATTTTGGGTTGGATCCAGATTTACCCTGGATAAACCACAACTGATGGAAGTGGACTTCCTCAACCACTGACCCACACTATGCATGGCAGCCTCTCCAGCCCCCAGAAAATGCTACACAGAGAGTCAGGAGACCCTGCTGAATGGGTGAGCTATGGAGGGGGTATCCCTAAAAATTGGGCATGAGTGGAGCCCTTCCTCTTGTGGAAGGTAGATCCTGGATCCAACCCCTTACATCTTTCTTAGCCTCCTTGAAAAAGAGTGCGGGGGTAAAAGAGATGTTTAAATCTACTTTTATGTGAAGACAATTCAGCTTCCTGTCTATGCCCAAGAATCCATAGCAGAGTGCATGGGGTCTGCAGCCTTAATTTATATGGCAAATCCTTGATTATGTTTAATACAATCATTTTATTTTTCTTGGCAACAATTTATGGAGTACATCCATCTGCTCTTAGCAATCAGAGCACCATGTGTAAACATGCTTAATTTGTTCAGTACTGACGGCCACTCTGTAAACACAGTCATGAATAAGCTCAGCATGAATGGCAACCAGAGTTGGGCATCTGCCAGTTTCAGGAAAATGCTGTGTTAATTATACAAAACTCAAATAATCTAGTCAGTAGTGCACGCAACCCCAAAATATGCATATTTACTCAGTATAAGTGCCACTGAATTCAATGGTATTTACTCCTAGGTTTAAGCTGTGTATGAGATTACAGCTTTAGAGATTGTTTAGACATGCTCTTTATCGCTCAAAACACTGTTCCACTTGATATAAACAGGATTTTCAGTATGTGATGGTCAGTTTGTTGAACCAGAAGGGAAACATGCATAGGCAATGCTTTTCTTAAATTATTTTTTTTTACCAAGTTTAAAAGATGATCACGTTCTTGAGTTATATTTTCTGCCAGGCTGATCAGATTTGCTAGATACTGATGTGCTGTCGTCTCTTTTTCCATTGCGTCTTCCAACTGCTGCTTCAGAATACCTATTTTCTTCTGTGATCGCCTACAAGGGTGTTGTTTTTTTTTGTGAAAGGCAGAAAGATCTCTTAGGGTGCAATACAGGATTGATAATATAGTAATTCAGCTCTGGTGCAATTTAACATCCACGATGACTTCTGTGAAATTATACCATTTTAAGCAATAACATAAATATATCTAATTATATATTTAGATATTTAGGGCACAATCCTCTGCATGTTTAGACAGAAAAAAAGTCCTACAACTCCCAGCATGCCCCAGCCAGCCATGCTGACTAGGGAATGCTGGGACTCTGGGAGTTGTAGGATTTTTTTTTCTGTCTAAACATGCAGAGGATTGTGCCATTAACCTATAAAGTTACACCAATTAAAGAAATTCTGCATTATAATTACACAAAATGGTTAGTATAGTAGCTCTACATGCTAAATCCTCTGCAGGGAATCAAGAACAAATGCAACAATCTGGGCTGAAGCATTGCGGGGCAGGCTCTGTAGGAACTTGGCCCCTTCAGGGATATTCTAGGCCCATTCTTTGAATTTCCAGCTCTCTTTTCTTTTCTTGCAGAGATATAAGTGGGATGAACCCTGTGTATTCTATCCAATGACTCACTAAGAAGCAAACTTGTTCCTGCTTTCCATGGTTCTTGCTAACGAGTCTCAAGGTACTGGAATAATTGAGTACTAAACAACTATTTTTAAATTTTATAAAACCTACAATTAAATAACCTGAAACATATTAAATTACCTATATTAAGCTCATAGCCATCTTGCATTGCTTCCTCAGTATTCCCACTTTGGTGAACTCTTATGCCATCTGACAACATTTCTTGCTTTGGGCCCAGAAAAAATTTGGTAGAGCAGGGGTGGGCAATTTGTGGCCTATCAGCCCTAACCACCATAACCAATGATGAGACATGAGAGTTGTAGACCAAAACATCTGGAGGGCCACAAGCTGCCCAGCCCTGCAGCAGATAAATGTTTAGCACACACTAAAGAGAAGTATAATCATCCTGTAATGGGGGGGGGGGGGGAGAGCCAGTCCTAGAGTTGACTTTTAACAACCAGGCAAAAAAAATTGCCTCGGTGAATACTTGCTACTCCTGCAGTTATGCGAGGAAGATAAACATTTTAACTAGCGCACTGACAAGATGTAGCAGTGTACAAATACTACACACCAAGCTAGTATGCCCTTATTCAAAACAATTTTCCAAGATACAATTCCAAGATGTCTGTTCTGGGTGCACTCTGAATGGTTTAAAGACCAAATCTATACATGCAAACTCAACACAAGTGTGTGTGTGTGTGTGTGTGTATCTTAAATAGCCCTGACTTCTTCACTCCCTTTCACCTTCAAAGGCCAGAGTGGGAACTTGTTTGCCTTAAAAAACATAAGAACATAAGAATAGCCATGCTGGATCAGACCAAAGGCCTATCTAGTCCAGTGCTCTGTTTGCACAGTGGCCAATCAGATGCCCATGGGAAGCCAACAGGTAGGACATGAGTGCAATAGCACCCTCCCTTTTGTGTTCCACAGCAACGGGCACACAGAGGCATACTACCTCTGATACTGGAAGTAATATATATATATAGCCACTGATAGCCTTATCCTCCATGAATTTGTCTAATCCCCTTTTAAAGCCATCCAAGTTGGTGGCCATCACTAGACCTTGTGGCAGCAAATTCTATAGTCTAATTACGCACTGTGCAAAGAAGTACTTCCTTTTATCTGACCTAAATCTCCCTACTATTTGGCTTCATTGGATGCTTCCAGGTTATGAGAGGGAGAAAAATGTATCTCTATCCATTTTCTCCACACCATGCATAATTTTATACACTTCTATCATGTATCCCCTTACTCGCCTCTTTTCTAACTTCTAAAGCCCCATTTATACAAAGCTTTCAGTCTTCAGCAAGTTCCAACTTTCAACCAGTCGCGGCTGGCAGGCGGGGAATGTGACCCGCTTCCCGCCTCCCTTCTCCATCTCCCACAGTCCCCTCAAGCGAGCAGCAGAACTTTTTAAAGTGCCACGGCAGCAATAGCTGCCTCTTCTTTTCCCTCGGTCGCCAGCTAGGGGATTGCTCTGAGCATGCACGATAGCAGAACATACTCCCAGGAAACAGTGTGTGTGGACATTGTTTTAAAATGCACATGCACAGACAGGAAATGACTTTCAGGCAGGGGTGATCTATTGATTGCTCCCCAAAAGGCAGGAATGTCTCAATAGCGTTTCCTGGCTAGGAGCAACGGGAATAATATGAAAGCCACCCCCTGTGTTATGGTGATGGGCAGTGGCCATGTTACATGAATCAATCCTCAACCCCAATCAGTGTTGGGTGGTGGTGGTTTCTACATGACTGAGCCTGCGCAGAGCTGAAGATTGCAGCAGCAGCAGCAAGAAGTTGCAGCTTCACCTTCTTCCAGATGGCCTTCTCTGTCTTGCCCTCACTTTTCCCAGAGCATGAAAAAAGAGAAGCCATTCTGTTTATCACTGAGAGAAGCCTCCTGGATCAGGTAGCATCACTGTGAGCCTGCCAAACTAAAAGTTCCTCTAATAATAGTTTTATTTACCTCTGTGGAAGCATGCACAGCCCTGATTTGGATCAGGATCACAGTACTCCAGAAAGGGGAATTAAACCTTCCTTTCCCACCTCCACCAGGAGGTTAAAAGAAGGGGGGGAAGCCATCATTGACTCTAATGGAGGCTTTTTTCTTTTTTTAATTATAGTTTGATTATATCCCTTGGGAAGCCAGCAGGAATTCACTGTGAGTTTGTTTTCCTCTATGTGAATGTGATGTGTGTGCACCTGTGAGTGTCTCCCCTTGCATGTGAATGGGATGTGTGTTCCTGTCTGTGTGAGTGTATGTGTATGTGTGCATGCATGTGTCTCTGTCTGTGTGAAGGGGGATGGTTGTGTGTGTTTTACAATGGGTTCCTGCTGGGTTCCCAAGGGATATAATGGTCGTCGTCATTATTACATACAAAGGGATGGACTGTGGATGCATTCAGAAGAACTTGCTGCCAATGCTTTCTCCTAAGCAATCCAGTCCTCTTTACTTCTTACGAGATATACATGAGCTCAGATTTTTGTACTGTGCTGCTTCTGAGTAGGCCTGCCTCGGTGGATGCTTTGCGATGGATATACAAAGGTATGGAAAGCATTTTTGGATGCTTTCAAAACTTGTTGCTGTGTTCCAAAGACTGCTTTTCCGTGTGACTCTGAGGATATCATCTATTATTATTTCTATTATTATCCCCCTCCCCTTTGCATACTCAGACCAGATTCACATGATCACTATGGGTGCATGCTGGGCACCACTTGCCTAACCAGCCACACAAGTGTGGCTTTTCGTGTCACCTGAACCCAGACGGCATGGCTTGTTGGAGGGGAAACAAACCTCAAGTAACCCAACAATAGTCCATACGTTATTTGAGGCTGGTTGCCCCCTCCAACAAGCCATGCTGCCTGGGTTCAATGGTTACGACAAGCTGCACCCAGGTGGGTGATAAGGCAAAAGGCACTCAGCATGTGCCACAACTTGAACAAACTACCATGACTTTTTTGACCCACAGTGATCATGCAAACTGGCCCTCAATGTTGCAGGCATGCTATCTGTGTCCCCTTTTGCAATGGCTTTCAGCTATGATGATGATGATGATGTGTGGCTGTGTGAACCCTGCCCCCCCTTCCCCATTTTGCACTCATAATCTTAAAGTGACTTGATTTTCTGTGCAATGGGAATTGATGCTGGAACAGGAGAACCTGAGTCCAAAGCAGTCCTTTTGTGTTGTGTTGTGTTTAATTGTACATCGCCCAGGGTGGCCGGGTGACCAGCCAGATGGGCGATTGATAAATATAATAAATAAATAAATAAATAAATAATCTGCCACCCTTTTGCATTCATGATTTTAACATTCACGTGCCTCAGTTTCCCCTTTCTGTGGTATGGGCTGCTGGAGATCAAAAGACTGTACTGCCCCTGGTGACCCCTTGGCTCCACCCCTGACCCAACCTCTGCGTCTCTTGCCACAGTAGCCACCAGCCGCCACTGTGTTTAACTTCAGCAACTTGCAAGTTCAGCAACGTGTGTGTGTATGATTACCTAGGATACTGAAAGTTCTTGTGCTTAGAGGACAAGAATTAATCAAACGGAACAAGAAAGAAAATAACCAAACCTCTTTGTCTTCTGTGCCATTTCCAGCTCAGCTTCCAGAACCTTGTTTTCAGCCACCAGGTCATTTTTCTCTATAAGGAGGCCCTTTTTTTCTGCTTGCACAGATGCTAGCTTTCCCATTAATTCCTGTGCTTCTGTCTCTCTCCTTTCCTGTTCCTCCTTCAACTGGCTACAGAAAACAATAATGAAAGTCAGGCATCAAATAAAAGTAATTATTTCCCTTGTAGAAATGAACAATTAGAATTGACATAATGGTGGGAAAGTATAATTATTTCCTTTGATGAGGTTATTATTGCAGACGTTAAAAGCTGCAATTACAAGAAAATTATTAAATGAAAACATTCTGCTCCATTTGGAACTGTATACACATGAACTTCCTTCATGTGGTATGAAGTAATGTGCACTCAGTGTCAGCTACAAGCCAAACAGGCTTCAATCAAACTAAGGGCTAAACCAGACATTATGTTAAATGTGCCTTTGTAGTTGATGTACAGGTTTTAAAGAAATGTAAACAGCATCAGCTGGGGTGGGTGGATGATCATTATCAGGGCTGCAGCAGTCATGGAGAGGGAATTTAACCTTTTCCTTCTCGGCTGTAGCCCTGAGTAAAAGCTCTTTTCGAAGCTAGTATTTGCTTTAAAAGAAAATCCCCCATTGGCACCTATGGGGAATTTCCTCCCAACATAAATAGCAGCTTCAGAAGAAGGATTTTGCTTAGGACTCTAGCAGGAGAGGAAAGAGTCAAATTTTTATTTATTTATTTATTATATTTACACCCCACCTTTTTTCCTGCAAGGAACCCAAGGTGGCTTATATAATCCTCCTCCTCCTCTCCATTTTATCCTCACAACACCCTGTGAGGTAGGTTAGGCTGAGAGTCAGGGGCTGTAGCTTGGTGGCTGGTTGGTAGGTTTCACAGATTTCATAGATCATAGAGTTGGAAGGGGCCTACAAGGCCATCGGAGTCCAACCCCCTGCTCAATGCAGGAAACTAGAGAAGGGGTCTCCCATCCAAGTGATAACCAGGCTTGACCCTGCTTAGCTTTCCACGCTCAGACAAGCTGAGCCAGCGTAAGCCACAGGCCTGTATACTGAGGTTTAATGGCACGATGACAACTAGGCCATATTACACCACACATTAAGTGGTAAAGCACATACTATATATACAAACAGTCCCAGATTCAATTCCTGACATCTCCAGGAGTAAGAATCTTGTCTGAAACCATGGAAAGCCACTGCCAATCAGTGTAGACAATATGTAGCTACAATGAACCAATGATCTGACTCAGTAAAAACCAGCTTCCTGCATTCCTATTTGAGGTTAAGGGATACTTTGGCACAGAGATTTCCCATAGTTGAAGCTAACCCAGTTCTCTGCTTCATCAGAGTTTGAAGCAAGTAAGGTATCCTAGTTAAGCATGGAACTGGTTAGCTAAACAATGAGTAAAACAGGTGTAGACACATTCCATAATTGTGGTTAAGGGCAGAGGGAGCACACAATCTCATGGTCTACTCTGATCTTTAAACTTGAAGTTAAGAATTTAGTCCCATATTGCATCAGTATTATTGAATAACTATAAATCAACGTGAAACTGATATAAATAGATGCAGAAAAATAAATTAACTTGGCCGCAAGGTGTAAAAATATAAAGCTATTGACAGGTATGGAATCCTTTAAGAGTTCCTCTGATATTTTCCATTATCATATACCTACCTTTTACATTTATTTACCAAAGCAACATGCTCCTTCAAAGTTATATGATCTTTAATGCTGGCTTTCAGCTCTTTGTATACGGAGTGCAATTCTTCCAGCTGCTTCTGACACTCTCTCACCTCCTCTTCCTGGCTCTGTTTTTTGGCTTCCAAAATCATTAGCTGTTTGGTTAATTTGGAAACTTTAAAAGAGCAAATACAAAAATACAAAACATTTGAGGCAAAATAAGTAGTTACCTTAGGAAATAAGAAAAGAGTGTACAGAGTTATTCTCTTCTTGGACCATTTGCTGACATTTTTAGTTCATTACAAATCCTTCTCAGCTGGTTCAGTGGCTCATAATACTGTGTTAATCTACAGTATTATAGTTAGTTATAAATGGTGCTTTTCAGAAGTTTTGAATGTCAATGGAGATTTGTTAAGCATATATTAAAGGAGCTCTAAAACGGAAACCTCATTAAAGCATTAAAGTCCCCATGGTCTCTACAATAGGCTATACATCATTTTAAAGGCTAAGTTTCTTTAACTGAAATCTTTATTTTCTCCCCTATTTTTTCCTTTTGTATCATTAATGACAATCATCTGCAAATGAATACAAATCTATGCATGATGTTATATAACGTATTTTAGATGCTGGCAATCTGGCATGTGGCCAGATTGAACTGTAATCAAAGTACTTTAATAAGTACCATATTAAAGTTAAATAACTTACTATAATTTTTAAATGTTACAAATCAAAATAAATATACTCCTGGTGGGATTCTATGATAGAATTAATAATCAAATAATTACTGATTTGCAGCAGCTATCATTCTAAACAGGCTTATGAAGTCCTGTATTAGGGGCTAATGTTAGCTTATACTTCTGCCCATTTGCAATGCCTCTGATCCACAAAGTTGCTGAAAGTACTGATCAAGGTATTTTACCTTCTTGGACATGTTGGCTGAGGTTGTCTTTTGCTTTTGCTTGTTGTATTTTAAGCTGTTCCATCAATACTGTATTTTCCTCTAAGACAAGCTTGGCTTGGCTTTGCAGCTGCTGCCTGTAAATGACCATTGATTTAAAATGAAATGCCATTCAAGCATTTGCAAAAAGCGCACTAAATGGAAGAAGAAACACACATGGTGTTTGTTAGGCCAGGGCTTCTCAATACATGGATGTTCAAAGATGAGCATATGCTACTCATACTTTGTGTTTGCTGTGGGAAACACCAGTGGACCCTCAGTGACTACTGCGTTTACTCAGTAAGGTGTTGCCCTTAGTGGAGCTTCCTGCTTCATATGCATTACATTCCTCTCCTGCTGTGTACATGTATACAAAACACATATCAGGGGTCCCCAACCTTTTTGGACCTGTGGGCACATTTGGGAATTTGAGAAACTGCTGAGCGCACCACCACAAGATGGCTCCCACAGAGGATGTGGCTAGTCAAAAGTGAGCTAAAGAGGTATGTGGCAGAGAGAAAAATAGCTGAGACTAGAGGCTGGGAGGAAATAACAAGGCAAAGGGGTAGGGGGAGAGAAAGAGCACGGCTACAGGCTAGATAGGGAGAGAAAGACTACCCTAACATTTTACAAGGTTTTTATTTCAAAAAACATTTTTGAAGGGGGCAGGGAATGGAGAGCTTTGTGGGCACCGTTGGAGGGCCCTGCAGGCACCATGGTGCCCATGGGCACTGCATTGGGGACCAATGCAAAGATGAACTAACTGTAGCATTCTTCAGAAAGAAAAGACTTGGAAAGATATAAGGAATATTGCAGCTTTTTAATAGACCCAATTATCATTTGACCCAATAGTTAAACAAATATTGACATCATAGCAGTATAAACACAGTCACAGTATGCAGCAGAATTTCAATATGGGTTTCCCCCCCCACTTTAGTCTTATCTATCATGGATACTTGATAATAGGGGTAGGCTGACTTCAGTCTTCCTTTTTCCATCTGGAATCCCACCAATATGTTCTAACTTTAGAAGAAAAGGAGACTGCATTTGCACACAGTGCTAAACCACAGTTTAGTGCTACATGGATGAGCCTAAATGAGCCCAAACGAAGCATTGGGCTCATGAGCTCCCCACTCCTAATTCCTCCTCCTGCATAGCTGGGTGAAGGACTTCACCAGAGATTAGTTTCACTTTTAAGCTAGTATCTCAATTTAGTGTTACATATGAACCAGCAATCTTGGTTCAACATATAGTCTAGTAGTCGGTTTCATAATAAACCAGGGATTATAAAGCTCTTATTAAATTAGCCAGGGTTTGTTTTAAACCAGGATCCCTGGTTCAAATATAATGTACAGCTGAGATTCCTTAAAAATGAAACTGAATTCAGGCAAAGTTCTCCTCCCAGCCATGGAAGAGTAGGAGAGGAAAAGGGGGAGCGCATGAGCCTGACTTGTTCTGGGACTTGTTCAGGCTCATCCACATAACACTAAAACATGGGTTAGCAGTACAATAATACCTTGGATTGACTTGGTTTGCGAGCGTTTAGCAAGACAAGCAAATTTTTAAATATTTATTTAAATTTTTTTGACTTGATATACAAGCGACGTCTTATTTTTATTTATTTCATTTTTATACCGCCCAATAGCCGTAGCTCTCTGGGCGGTTTACAACAATTAACAAGACAGTCCCTGCCCGCAGGCTTACAATCTAAAAAGACACGACACACAAGGAAAAAGGAATGGGGAGGGAAGAAGGGGGAATATTAATTACTACTTCCGGCAGTAGCCCTGTGGGGGGGGGCAGTCCAACTGGAGCAGTCCAACTGCAATACAAGTACTGTAGTACGGCTTAAATTAAAAGTCTCTGTACAAATTTTTTTGGGGGGGATTTTGTTTTGATATAAGAGTGTTTTGGATTACAAGCACATTTCCAGAACGAATTATGCTCTCAATCCAAGGCATGACTGTATGTGTAAAGTGGCGAGTACATACTTAAGATCTCTTCATTAATCTTGTGTTAAGTGATCCTGAGTATGTGCACTTGCTTAGAAACATAAATGCTAGACCAAACCAAAGAGTGCCCAGCAAATGCAGAGCCATAACAATTCTCAGGCCTCCTCTGAACTTTGGGGCTGGAGAAAGGGCAGGAATCATCCTCTCCCCTCCGTAGTTCTATGGCTGGGGGAAAGCCTGAAGCTAGTCAAGCTCATCAGGACAAGTGTAACTTGTGGAACCCTGGGCTACAAGGCTTGTATTTTCCAGATACTATTTTATTGCATGTCCAAATGAAGTATTCAGATATTAATTTATAGTGATTACTGCACTTAAATTAGTCTGGATTTTTAGATCTAATTTTGCTTGATTTTGTTTTTTACAATAAAAACATAAATAAATCATTTAATAATTTCAATTGAGAACACACTTGCCATTCTTTGGTGGTAACAGAACTATTTTTACTTAGTTGCTGGTGTAACTGTTCATTTTCCTTCACTACCTCTTCAACTCTTGCTTTAAAGATCTTCATGTCCTCCTGAAAGAGAAGCAATAAAGACCATACAAAATATAAATGGTTTGTTTTAAATTTGTGTTCTTTCCAGTTAGTGTTTTCTTCTCAAATATAGCCTTGCCTTTTCCCTGACATGATAGTTTTCTATGTGTAGGAATCTTTTTTTCATGGGGGAAGCATTTTATCATATGAGCTCCTTCAGACCTTCAGTCTACATAGGTTTACTCCTTATCAGCTGTTTGTAAGTTAAGGAGATGGTGGATAGGAAGCCTCACTAGAAGGAACATTCCAGGAAACATGTACTCTGAGCATGTGTGCTCCAATGTATCTTTGAGTACTCTTCACACTATATGCATTGCACTGTAGAAGCAATTTCTAGTTATATTACACTGCACAACTTTAAAAGAAAATGTCCCAACTTGCCTCATGTGCAAGAATCAAGTCTTCCTTTTCCCTCATTCTGTCTTCGTATGCCAACAGAAGAGGAGATAAATATTTCATATCCAGCTAAAGAAAAAGAAAGGACTTTCAATCCATCAAAACTATAAATATTGTTTAATAAAACTGAGTGAAGAATCTTTAATTCTTGGATAATTCCAGCGGGCAAATCAAGATAGAAAAAACAATAACAGCAAACACCTAAATACCACACTAAATGGAACAATAAGCAGTTTATAAACTGAGAAACCAAGAGACTGTGTCGAATGACTTTGTGCCTGATGAAAAGGCTAGCAATACATAAACTAAGGTGAAGGTATCTTCATCAATAGCCCTGTTCCTTGGAGCAATGCAGAACTGGGATGAGCTCTCTCCCACATACAAAGAAGTACACAGGGCTGTTTGCAAAGCCCTAACAAGTGGAAGGAACAACCCATATGAGGATACCAGGTAAAGGAGATGGAAGTTGCTCCAGTTTATTTATTTTATTTGTACCCTGCCTTTCTACCAAAAAAATGGCACTCACATTTCATTCTGGATTGTTTCTAGAAATGCTCTGAGATGTCTCCTTTGGAAGTGGTTGCCATATATTGCAGCAGTTAGTTCTGAGGTCCCTGTGCAGATACTTTAATTGGATTATAAATGTTCCTGGCATGTGTAATCCAATCTGGGATTCTTGCAAGCAAATGCAGGATGGAAATAATTAACTGGCCATTTTTCAGTCCTACCCCCTACACAGATAATTTGAGAAGGGAATGTCAAGAGCAGAATATCTGGGCTATTTTTCAAGCCTTGAGCAACTTGGAGGAAGGGGAGGAACACAAAAATGTGTAACAAATAAATAAATTAAGCACATCCATCAAAAATTCACTTACAAAACACTGATGATCTGAAGTTGAATACTGAATATCAGAATACAATAAATAACTCATTAGGCAGCACCTGCCTTTCCATCATGAAATCAAAGTGAAATAAAAGATTTGAGAACTGACGCCATATTGCAACTATAAATGTATCTCAGGTCCCCAAGGTGAATAGAAATAAATCCCTTCAACACAATTTGGAAACAGCTAGTAGTAAATGCATAATATACTATAAACCAAAAAATACTGGTTTGCTACTTACCAGCCATGGGGGTATTGGCTTTTTCATTGGCAGACTTCCAATTTTTATACTCTAAGATAATAAGAAATGCAAGTTAAAGTCAATATTTGGATCCCCAACATCCTGTACAACTGGGTTCCACAGTCTATTGAGAGGCTGTTTTTAAAAATCGATTTTAATTGGTCCTACAATCCACGTGCTGTAACTGAACATAGGTGCAAAGAAGCTTCCTTGGCTGATTCAGAGATATATTGAAGCAGCTGTTTCTCGGTACATAAGAGACATCTGTGCTATGAGCTATGGATGATTAGGCCTATTTTTTTCCAGATGTATTGCACATACCTGAACTTGCCCCATACATTGTGAGAGGTAACCATTGTCCACAGACCGGCCTTGCAAAGTACCCAAGTCACCTGAGGCACATATACAAGCACAGAAGAGATCCAATCGTGGATCTTCCCTCCCCTACTCCACCGCCACAGAAAGTTTCTTTTATGAGGTTGCAACTGTGACCTCATAAGAGAAGTCAGGGAGGGAGAAAAGGAGACATGCTGGAGACTAAGTAACTGTGACTAAATAATTTCTTAGGTTTCATTTAAACCTAATCACAACTAATTTTAGCTGAATCATGGCCATTAACTTTATTTATTTATTTATTTATTATATTTATACCCCGCCTTTCTTCCTGCAAGGAATTTTAATGTGCATTACTGTCAAGTAAAGCCAATACCAAACATACTTATTTCGAAAGAGAAAAATCCCACTGGCCGCATTTGGATATCACACTAAACCATACTTTAGCACGATGAGACTGAGCCTAGGTGAATCTCAGGTTCAACGCTCCCCTCTCCCACCTTCTCCTCTGCCATAGTAAGGAGATTGGACATTTACACATCTGTTTTCAATTAACCAGTTTCGCTTCAGTTTTCAATTAACCAAACCCTACACTGTGGTTAATTATAACTATGATTTATTGAAACAAGCCAACTTCATAAACCATAGTTTGAAGTTGGTTTGTTCCAACAAAGGATAGTTAAGATTAACCACAGTTTGTCAGATTCAGACATAAATGGGAGAGAGAGCTTCCAAATTCTTCCTTGCGGCTGCACTGGAGCAAGAGTGGGGAGCACATCAGTCTGAGGCTCTATCTCCTCACACTAAACTATGGTTTAGTGCAGGGATGGGTGGGCAACTTGTGGCCCTCCAGATGTTTTGGCCTACAACTCTCATCAGTCCTAGTCAACATAGACAATGGCAAAGACTGATGGGAGTTGTAGGCCAAAATATCTGGAGGTCCACAAGTTGCCCACTACTGGTTTGGCACAATGTCTGAACTGGGCCATGGAATAGAGGACATAGTCTCTGGTAAAGATGCTAATGTCTTTACTTTTCAACTATTACAAATAGTGAAAAGGTCTCAGATGCCAATGCTAGAACAGTACAATTATTTTTTGTCTTAATAAGCTTAGAAGAGAACATTACCTCATTTGGTGAAATTGGCCTGTATTTAGCTTGGTAGCGACTCAATTCTGCATTTAAACGGTGAACAGTCATTTTCAGGCTGTCATTTTCATCCACCAGCTCCTGGGCCTGTTGTCTTAATAAAAGCAATTCTGCACATTCCTCTGCATTAACAAATAATTTAAAAGTGCATAAGAATTGTATAATGACTTGCTGGTTGTGCTCTTAAGTCTAATAGAAATTCAGAATACTATATGATAAATAACTACTCTCTAAAGGTGTTATCATTATATAAAATTATTCATAATGTCTGAACAACCAGGGACCCACCAAACCAAATGTAGCCCACCAGCTGTGTATGGCAGCCTGCTAAGGGCGTGACAAAGCTCCTGTTTTTGCTGCTAGCCTGGGACTGCAGAAGCAGGGGGTGTTGTCAAGCACTTGGCCAGCTATAAACCATGTGGGTCACAAGCTATGCAAGCATGCTTTATAATGATGTAGCGTACACAGCATCTACCCCAAGATCCAAAGAATTGCACAAGAAAGTTTATGCATGCAAGATGGTGCCATAGCTCAGTGATAAGAGCTCAAGCTTTCCATGCAGAACGTCCCAGGTTCAATCCCTGGCATCTCCAGTTAAAAAGATCAAGTAGCAAGAGATAGGAAAGGCCTTTGCCTGAGACCCTGGAAACCCACTGTTTCTGTCAGAGTAGACAATACTGGGCTAGATGAACAAATAGTCTGATGTAGTATAAGGCAGCTTCCTGTGTTCTTCTGAGGTCCCCATCTCTGAATAAAGCCTCCTACACTACCTAGTAAACATAATGGAAATATACACACACAAAAATATATAACATATAGGCACATATTTGGAAGACATTACATTTCTGTTCCGAAGAAAAGGAAAAAAGAACCACTCTTCACATTTACATTTCTACAATTTGAACTCAAAACAGATGAAAAAGTGCAAAACACCCATTATGAGTAATATTTAGTGGTGATGTCTTCATTTTTACAAGTGCTTCTATTCCCTTGATGCCAAAGAAAGATCAAAGGTAACCAAAATAAACTTCCTTGATATTTTATGATGTGCTTCTAAGGGTACTGTCCTGCAAAGATTTGAATTACAGGTTGGATTGTCTTTCAATCGCTGGCCTGAACATCAGAGACAGTTCACAAGAATGCTTTCAAATAGATCAAAAGAGAAGAGAGTCAACTGAGGCTCTCGCTGCAGGATGAGAAATCCTTTCCTCAAAACAGACCCATCCTCTCATTAATAAGAGACTGCAGCTAGCTCTACCTGCACTCTGGGAGGAACACCCACAGCAGGTACACACCAGTTTAGTTTTCATGCTAAGTCAGTAAGACTCTTCAATGCAACTTCCCACAGAATGGAGAAACTGATTGAGTAACAGGCCCCAGTGCCCTTCCAACTTAACCAGGATATGCCTTGTGCTATAAGAGCAGGAAGGAATCTTGTATGTATATGCATGTGGGCTACTGAATATACAGCAGACTTTATAATAAATTTTCTAACCTTGCAGTTAATTAGATGCTGGATCCTTGGGTAAAGAACAGCTCTGGAACCACTAGCTTAAACTTCCATGCATTGTGTATTCAAGTTATCTCTACTAAATTAAACATTTTTGCATTATCAAGGATAAAGTGATTTTTCCAGTACTGGAATTTTCTAGATAAATCATTCATTTTCAACTAATAAGATTCACTCAAATCAGTATTTAATCATCTGAAAATTAAATACACTATAAGCTCTCACCCTACAAATATAACTTCAATTTGTATCAGATACTTTAGTATTAAATGCAGAGGGGAAAGAATCAACAGTACCCCACCTTACATAACTGTACAGTATTATACTAGCTCACATATAAACATGATCAATTACATTTACAATAGCTTCACTCCCACCTTCACTGTGTGAATTCTGTGTAGTTTCTTTAAGTCGTCTATTTTCAGTTTCAAGTTTCTTAACTTTTAACTGGAGTTCCTTCATTTGCTGTTTTGTCTCCTCAAGTTGTGAAAATAGGGTGTGATTTGCATTGTTTAAATGCCAATTTTCTTCTTTTAATTTCTGGAACTTTTCTCTAGGGAGATCCATCTGTCCTTGCTTCCTGCGTATAGCTACATCTATCAATGAAATGGAATGGAATACTCAGCGATACGCACATCCAAGCCACTTGGTCAAAAAGCTACACTCCTAAGCATATTTATTTAGAAGCATGCTTCATGTAAGCAAGACCCATTCATTTTAAAGTAAATGCCTTTACAATTTAGGTATTCAGGATCTCCTCAGGCAGTTACTCACTGTAATCCTAAACATTTCAGCTTCTTTTTTCTTAAGATTGCAGAAAAACCAAAAAAACACAGTATGTATCCAACTTGATATGCTCTACCCAATGTTTCAAAAGTACATCACAAATTAATTCACCCCATTAGGCTGAACTAAATTATTAATAGTAGAAAAACTATTTACACCGAGAGAGCACAAACGTTAATTCAGCAGCAACCCTTTATCTCCTCCTGATACCTTTTCAAGTGGCAAACCGGCTATCCTCCCACAGGAAGGCTACCTCCCCACACCAAAAAAAGAGAAAAGAATATGTTATTGTGGGATGGGAAATAGGCACTGGACATGGGCTAGCACAACCAAGGAACAAATAATCTTTTTTTTCCAACTGGAAAAGTGGGGGATCCGCTTTCAACAACACACAGCTTTTCAGTTATCGGAAAACTTGCTGTGAAAGATGAACAAAATCTTTCTAAATCTATTTGCATAAGATGATCCACCATTATTCATATTAGAAAATAAAGCATGAGTATATCACACAAATTAAATTCAATTGCAACTAGATTTATAACTGAATTCAGATGAAGTGTTATCTTTTGTGATATAATATTGGCCAGTTAAAGGACATGTCACAGCAAGCCCAAGCCTACACACACTCACTCGGTTCACATGTAATGACTAATGGGTTAATTAACCCATAGTCAGGAGCGAGTGGCCATGCAGTCTCACAATTGCTCTCTGCTTTCTCTTTGCTTCCTGTTCACAAAACAACCCACGAACACCCCATTCCTGTTTTTTTTTTTTGCTGCAACATTTGAACCCGGAGGTCTGGGTTGTTGAGGGGCAAACAACCCAGGGTATGAAACCATGGTTTGTTGTTGGGTTTGTTTTCCCCTCAAGAACCCAGACTTCCGGGTTCACATGTTGCAGCAAATGGGGCGTTCCTGGGTTGTTTTGTAAACAGGAAGCAAAGCAGAATTGGCAAGCTCCAGACTAACCAAGGGTTAATCAACCCATGAATTGGCATTACATGTGAACTGGGTCTCACTCTCCCCTCTGGTATGGCTATGAGGAGATTGGAAGTTTCCACTTTCTTTTTAGTTTAACCACAGTTTAACATGAGGTCCGAACGCTAGACTGTAGTTTATTTTAACTATGGTTAGGGGAAACAAGTCAGCTTCATAAGCTCCTTCTCATGGCTACACTAGAGGCGACAGGGGAAGTACGTGATTGAGACTCACCTAGGCTCATTCTTATAATATTAAACTATGGTTTAGCATACAAACCAACCCACAGCATCCAACATAACCAATTTACAATAACGTGTTTTTTTTTAAAAAAGCATAGTTAGTACCTGGGGACGGTGGAGGCTTTTCATTCAACAGATTTTCAGCTGAGTCTTTTTCTACCTACCAAAAAACAAAATAATTCAATCTAATTTCCTACTAGAGCCTCCTTTTCTAATAGGATCTGTGTAGCAACGCCAGAAAGAATATGCTGAACATTTAAAAACTATCTTCTTACAGTTATAATTTATTTAATTGTTTTTAAACTTGACTGTTACTGAAATGTTTTCCAGGTACAACAGCAGCATGAACAAAATTACAAGTGGATGGTATATGAAAGGAAGAAAATAACCTAGGCTTGCAAGCTATTATGCGAGAGTTATACATTATTTATACCACATTTAAACGTATCCCTCCTCCTACCCACAACAAACGTAACGTATGATCTTGTACAGTCTGTTTCTTTTTTCAACATTCTACCCCAATAAGTAGAAGATGGTAAAAACCATAAGGACAAGGTGTGTTTTAGTTAGTAACACAGGTCTGAGTTCTATGGCTCAGATCTAAAGTACTAACTTTAGATATGCCCAAGGGTTTAAGCAGGTTGGAAGGGATTTTTTGTTTTCCCCTGTAAGTAGAAAACCACATGTCCTATATCAAGCTACTTTTGAAACTCCATCTCAGGCTTCACCTAGAAAATGGGAATAATACTGGTCTGCCTTCTAGGGTTGTTTTGAGATAGAAGGTAATATGGACAGCCCATCCATGAATGAAAGCAAAGTTAGTTTCATCCATGCAAGTATTACTCCGCATCTGCACCATATCCATGGTGCAGTGGTGTCAGAGTAGGAATACAGAGACTCAGATACAAATCTCCACTAAGCTATGAAGCTTACTAGTTACTCTCAACCTGACCTACCTCACAGGGCTGTTGTGAGTATAAAGTGGGGGAAGAACCATGTATGCTGCCCTGAACTGCTTGGAGAAGGGTGGGATGAACATAGATATGCAGATAGCAAGGTCCTTATATGCACTTTTATAAAACATATAATGTGAGCACTTTTATGCTGATTTTACCTTAAAATTCACTCCAGAGTGTTCAATTTCTGTAAAAATAAAGAAGATAGTAATGCATTTGAGGTAGTTCAAAATAATTTAAAAATGTTTTTAAGTATATGGTTTGGGAGATAAAGGAGAAGAGCAGCAGATCAAATTTCAAAAAATCTCTCTATTGAGTCACAGCTTCCCTCCTTTTCCATTATATTACTATTAGGATGAGTGAAAAGAGGCCTTCTGTATGCTTCTGCCATTTGTCATTCCATTCGTCTGATTGCAGTAACTCCACTGAACACTGAGATACTGGAATTAAAGTTGATGTGCTGTGTACATTCAGAACACCATTCTATATTTCAAGTTTGAAAACCAGTACAGGCCTTGCACTTCCATTCAAGGGAGCTAGAAAGGGAGCAATACAAATTACAACATGGTACATCCTTTGAAGACTGAGATATCAGAGAAAGAGTTGAGATGAATTGTTGTGAACTGCCCAGAGAGCTTCAGCTCTTGGGTGGTATAGAAATGTAATACATAAATAAAATATGCCCATTCAGGAAACCATTCTAGGTAGTGCACTCAAACTTTGGTTTGGCCCCTGCACCTGTTTTCAAGCAGGTGAGGAAATCTGAAAAACACACTGGCTGCAATAGGGCATAACGATAAACCATGGCTTATTGTGATGGGAATGAGCATATTATTATTTATTTATTTCATTTTTATACCGCCCAATAGCCGAAGCTCACTGGGCGGTTTACAGCAATTAACAAGACAGTCCCTGCCCGCAGGCTTACAATCTAAAAAGACATGACACACAAGGAAAAAGGAATGGGGAGGGAAGAAGGGGGAATATTAATGGCAGGGCTGGTGGAATGGCCCTGCACTCTCTCTCATCTCCCTCCTCTCAGCCTGCTGGAATGGCTGCTGTGGCAGTTGAGGGAGGAGGAGCCGTCATGAGGGAGGCCTCTCAGCAGGGCTGGTGGAATGGCCCTGCGCTCTCTCTCATCTCCCTCCTCTCAGCCTGCTGGAATGGCCGCTGTGGTGGCAGCTGAGGGAGGAGGAGCCGTCATGAGGGAGGCCTCTCAGCATATGTGAACTTCACGCTTGCACACTTCCCCTCTCCTCTGGAGCAGCTGCAAGGAGATAGAAAGATTCTGCTTCCATTTTTATTATTATTAAATGCAACTAGCATTATATCTGAACCCTAAACTGTGGCAAATTTTAAGAATGTGGTTAAGAATTTCAACAAACCCATGGCTGGAAGTCAGCTTGTTCCAAATAAACCACAGTTAAGATTACCGTAACCACAGTTTTGGGGGATTCAGATGAAATGACCAGCTGCAGTTAATCAAAAACATAAGCAAAAGCTTCCAGTCTCCTTTTGCAGCTGCACCAGAGGAGAGGGAAGCATGCAATCCCAAGTCTTGCAGAAGCCCGTCCCCACTACAATAAGCCATGTTTCAACAAACGACACATCCAAACACAGCCACTAACTATGTTTAAGTGATCAGATCTCTATTTAATAAACCTTAATAAATGAACGAGCTTTGTGCACCTGCATGCAGCATTTTGCTCCTACCTTTGGATGAGCAGAGAAACAAGCCAGGAAGTTGCAGTTAACTAGAGCTTCCTGTTTAGTCAGAACCAGGAAACTATGGTTAATGGTTTCCAAGCAGAACAGAATATGAAGCCATGGCTTAATAATGCAAGGTTCGCAATTACGGAGAAGCTTCTATGCATGACATTGGGGAATGGGACAGAGCTGGCACATATACCCATATCCCCCTTCACACCTTCTGCCCTCATATATTCAGGCTGAATGCCTGAATAGGCCTTCTGTGAGTTTATGAATTAGGCCTATGGTTGAGAATAGTTGAGACATGCAAATGCTAGGAGAAAAAAAGAAAAAAGGAAGATGGGAGTGCAGGGAGAGAGAGGGAATTGACCTGCTCAAGTCCCTGACAGCTTATGGTAAGTATCTTGGATCGGGGAGGGGATTAGGGTAGGAGAGATGCGTACCATGAAGTTAAAAAAACACCCCTCTTCAGTATACAGGGATATTTCAGGAGATGAAAGAAAACAGGACACCTTCCCCCCCTTTCCCATTCTCTAGTCTAGATGTATGCCACCCCCTCCAATATATATATAGCTATAAAATGCTCAGGTTTGGGGCTAGCAGCCCACCAGAGCTATATAAAACAGGGGTGGGAAATGTCCTTTATCCCCTTCCTCACTCCTGAACTCCACCCCCCACCCCACCCCCAGGAGACCACAGCACGACAAGGCTCCTGCTCCAGGCTGAACAGGAGCACTGCTTTGAGGGCTTAGGGAGATGCAGCAACATTTTGTTGCAAGTCCCACTTTTCAGTGATGATTCCAGAACATTACTTTTGTTTTGTTTAATTTGCCATGCCGCTTCACAGCACTTCATCTCAAAGCAAGAAGTGACTTTACCTTCCACCTGGATATTGGATGAATGAGACAAGCAGGTTCAGCTTCAGGGACAGAAGAATCATCTTTCTCACCATTGCCACTAGTCGAAACCGGGAGATTTTCCTAAGTAAAATGATCGCAGTTCAATATATAAATCCACAGTCCATCCCATGAGCAATGTGCATGCTTGGGTACATGAACGCACATACTTTACTTAAATGGATGCCTAAAGGGACAAAAATCGTGTAGGGAGCAGCATACATGCTAGGGAGAGGGAAGATTCTAGCTTCTCTCCCATTCAGTTCATTGCCTACAATTCAGTTCCTTCCTCATCCCCCAACCGCCACTCTCCAGTCCCCCTTGCCCTCTCCCACTCCCTGTTCACCCTCTTTCCTCCTCCACCTGCATGCACAAGCTTTCCCCCACCCTCAGCCAACCACCTCCTTTCTCCCTCCTTTTCATTGGCATGGGGACAGTCTAGGCAGTGCAACCTGCATTATACTATTAATTAAATTGTATTAATGGTCTTAATATTAATCTTTGTAAGCTGCACTGAGAGCCTTTTCAGCTGAAGAATAAGATAAAATGCTGTAAATAAAATAAAATATCAGAGCTAGTCCACAGTGGCTAGAGTTCCCTGTGCATGGTAATACAAGTAGTGTTTCTTGCATTGCCAAGACATTTATCAGTAATGTCACTGATTAAGCTCTCCACAGGATGTGTTGCCTAGAATGCTTCTGTTTCTTGTTCTTGCTTAGAAAAGACAAAATCCAGGTGCCTACATTAAGGCAATGATCCAATTTTTAAAAAATTGTAGTTTAATCATATTTTAATTAATTAATTGATGAAGTCTATGTAAATTTGCATATGAACTAAAATAGTTCTTTAAAAAGTACTTTGTACCTTAGGGCCTAACGTATAGGCAGAAAGATTTAGAGAGTCTCTCTTTCACAACATGTTTTTTGATGATTTATAAACTGTTACTAGTGTCACAGAAAACCAATCTCCACTAGGGTCTTTCCAGATAACAAAAAACAATTGATTTTCAGTTCTATAGTAGCACTACTCTGGCTTTAGCACCCATGGTGCAATATCCCATCCTATCACAATGTATGTAGAGGGGAGGGTAGCCTTGTTGCAGAAGAAGAGCTTGCTTATCACCTTAAAAAAAATCAGGAGAGATGCAGAGTTCTGGCTGGAATAATGTTCTTCAGCAAGCACCATTTTAGAAGAGGCATTACCTGCCACGTGAGAGAGAACGTATCCCCTAAGGTGGCACCTGCCACTTGCAGTTTTTAATAAGAACTTGCCATAACGATATATTTTTTAATCCGCTGCCCATTTAATCAGGGGCCCCTTTTTAATTGATCAAAAGGTTTTAAAATTGATTAATATAACTGGATTGATCATGTAAATGTTGCAGCACTTATTCATTACATAAAAATAAAGCATGTACATTTGCAATAGTTTCTGAGTTAGGATTCTTATATGATTTGTGGCACCGAACAGAGTACATTCTTCCACCAGATTGTATACCATTAACTAGGTACTTTTTCTGTTAGTACTGTGCCAGTCCTAACATGTTCTCTTCTCTCTTTTTTTTACATTTTATTCTTAGAGTCAATCTATGCATTCAGAAAAGCACATGAGATACAGCCCTCCAGAGTAAAAGTACAGCACTTCAGAAAGCAGGTGGAAGGTTCGCAAATTTGAACACTCCCTGCTGTAAAAATCCCTGCACACAGAAAACTATCCTGCCGGAGAGAAGGTGAAGCTAGAATCCCTTTCCCCTGTCATGTTAGCTTTCCACACCCAGAGAAGCATTCAGTCATGAATTCCTCCACCTGCACTCTGAAGTGGTGGAGACCCGGGAGGGCTGAGTCACAATCTTTTTCTGAACATGTCACTCACCCTTTAGCCTGCAATCCTGAACTTTATTTCCAAGGGTTCTTATTTATTTCAGTGGGACTAATGCATGGTGAAGGATTTCAGAATTGCTGGCCTTGCTGCTTTTCTCTGCCTCACCTAAGGCCATTTTCTGCCTCCTTACACAAACACTGAATTTTATTGCGTGTTTCCCTTCTTTTTCTTTCCCCTCCAATGCTTTTCTGTCTACTAAATTTTTTATTTCTTTTGGTACAGGGCTCTAACCTACTGTGACGATGGACTGTTAAGCTGTTTGCTCACTCAGATGCAAGTGATACAAATTGACACCACAAAGGGGGGGGGGGAATCAATTGGAATCGGAGGTAGAGACTCTCACCGGTAGATTGCTTTATGAATCATAGGGTACATTTGCAAGTCACGCTAAGCCACTCTACAGATAAGGCACGGTGGGTTGTTTGTTTTCTGAACAACCTATGGTACGCCTGACAGATGACTGGGCTTGTTGTGGCTTGCTCTTTCCCTGCTTCTCCCTCAGTCCTCCAGCCAGCTCCAGCACGTATCCCAGCACCCTTAACAACAAAACCCATTTTGTCTCCCTCTCCCTGCTCCGATAGCTACCGGTACTCCTTTTCATAAGCTGTGGTTTGTTTGCTTTCAGAGCCAAAAAGGGCAAGTGGGGTCGTGGGGCTTTTTTTGCCTCTGAAAATTGCACAACTGTATTAGAAATAATCTCCTCCTCCTCTTCCTCATTGTCAATCTTCCGCAAGTGCTGTCAAAGTACAGCAGGCAACATCTATGGACACTGAACAAGCGAAGCTGCATATAGGTTGCATTATGCACACTTGACAGCTGTCAACTGAAAAGCAAAGAGTTTTCCCCCCCGAAAGGGGGTGCTGAATACATCTCCCCCTTTTGGGTGTGATTCCCTAGTTTCTTACCGTTGCCCTGACTGTTCTGTCTCTTCCACCTTTTCTACACTTCCCCCAGCCTCTAGGTACTGCGGAAATGGGAAGCCTACATTCCACCCCCTTTTCCTGAGCACTTTCTTTTGACAGCTATCAAAAGAAAGGGTTCTTTTCTTTCAATCTAGCAAATCTGAGAAATTTTTGGACAGAGAAATATACCACCATGAAATCTACTAAAAAACTAGAGGATCACAACCGAAAGGGGGAGATGCACTCACCACCCCCTTTTGGGGCAAAAACCCCTTTGCCGCTTTGTTTTTCAATTGACAGCTTGCCAAGTGACAGCTGTCACGTGTGCGCAAAGCAAGCTATATGCAGCCTTACTTGGTCAAGGTCCATGGATGTTGCCTACTGCACTTTGACAGCAGACACTTACCAGGACATTGACTAGGCAAGGCTCCGCATTTCAGGCAGCCGCCCATAGGTGTGTACCTGCGCAAGACGTTTTTAAAATTATGAACAAAATTGCACGCATTTGTTCTGCCCAATATTTTTTTTTTTAAGGTAACGAGCCAGTGATGGTCACTCCAAAGTGCTGCTTGGCAATCAGAGGAGCAGCTGTCACTGGCGGTGATACAGGCAAGATCACCAAGATATTTTTGCTGCTTTCACCAAGCAGTTTGCTTGCCGCTTCCCACAACCCATGATGGGACTGGTCTCCTGGGTTTGGATGACACACCAACCCACTGTAGGTTCAACAACCCTTAGAACAAGCCATGGGTTGTCAGGGTGGTTTGTTGCCCCCAAACAAGCCACTATGTGGGAAGCAGTTTGCGTTCAGACGACACAGCAACACACCATGGCTAGTTACCCACAATGGGTTGCTGTGTTGTGCTAACCCAGTCACTTTGTCTGTCTCGACTCATCACTGTGGCTTCACAGTTTTCACTATTTTGTAGAAACTTTATTGCCAGGCTTCTTCAAAAATAGCTTTTACAGCCAAGTAAATCAATGAGTATCAAGGAGAGATTTCAGCCAGTCCAGCTGCAGTTAATACCTTACTTCCCTCTTCCCATGTCTTCCCTGAGAATCCTCAAACACTATCTCAAGCAAAAGCCTCTGAAGGCAGACCAATGTCCCAAGCTATGGTTTGTTGGTTCAGATGTAATGCCAAACCAGCTTCAAAGCATGGATTTAGATCCTGGTTTAGTGGCTACTTGCAAATCAAGGTTTGTCATATGGTGTTTGTTCAGACATGACAACAAACTATGGTTTCCAATAATTATAGTTTAGAATCCAAACCATGGTTTGAGCTTCCAAACTATAGCAAGCAAACATGGTTTAAAGCTGCTGGTCTACTTTTACTTTCTGTCCTCTCAACATTTGGGTTTGTAAGTTCACTCTCATCTTCATGGAACAGCAGTGTTTAGAGGCAGAGTGATGTCTGCTAGTATGATTCATCAGTTCAGACCTAACCACAAACCACAGCTACCATAAACCATTTCGCAAAACCACTTCAAATCATGATTTCCAATTCTGTTCTGCTGGAATATCACAAACCATAGTTTGTCAATTCAGATATAAGAACAAAATATAATTAGGCTTCCTTAATTATGGTTTAACGTGATACCTGAATTGAGCCAGGGAATTTTGTGCTCTACAGCTTTAAGAACATAAGAGCACTGCTTAATCAGACCAAGGGTCCATCTAGTCCAACATCCTGTTCACACAGTGGCCAACCAGCTGCCCACAGGATCCCACAAGCAGGACATGAGTGCAATAGCACCTTCCCACCCATGTTCCCCAGCAACTGGAGTACATAGGCATACTGCCTCTGATACTGGAGGAAGCATATAGCCAATCAGGACTAGTAGCCATTGATAGTCATGAACTTTGTAAAATCCCCCTTTAAAGCTGTCCAAATTGTTGGCCAACACTACATCCTGTGGAAGTGAATTCTTTAGTTTAGCTATGCACTGTCTGAAAATATACTTCCGTTTATCTGTCCTGCATCTCCCACCAATCAGCTTCATGGGATGAGCCCTTTGGGTTCTAGTATTATGAGTATTTAACTGCTGCATGAGGTTAGCACAGAATCAAAACTGTGGTAGTGTCTGCATAAAGCTTATGCATTATATCTGGATATTGAAATCTTGAGTACTGTTTATTTGTACATGCAGAACTTGGAGAGGTGCTTATGCTACAAGCTATTAACAAATGTCCACAAGATGAGCTAGAATTTATAGAAAATGGACTACACAATTTTCTAATGACCATTTAGGCATTGGGCTGATTAGCCTGATGGGCATGTCTGCCAGTTTGCTGTGTCTGAAGATCCCAGTTACTTCAGTCAATAAAATACAGCTGATATTTTCAGCCAGCTATCACTGATTGATGTCTTGTTATATAGCTACTAAAAGCAAAAAAACAACAACTGTCTTCCATCATGGTGATAACCTATTTCTTTTTATTTCATGCTTGATTTTAAAAATCTTTTTTATCATTACATAAGCAATAGAAATAGCACCCCCTAATGGTCACAAGTATAACATCTTTTAACTGGTAGCAAGTTGGTCTAAACTACGGTAAGTTGTAAAATGTCAAGCATTAAGTGAGAGATTAGATGTCATTGCTGGGCGGGGTGGGGGAGAGAGATGTGTTCTCACGGTCAAAATTAAGGGATAAACTGGAACACATAAGATTTGAAGGAAAACAACTGATAAGGGGCCTGATAATATAACTTTGCAGGTGCGATTACAAGAATTTATGGTTCTTACAATTTGTATTCAGATAGCAAACAGAAACATACACCTGAATGCTTACCTGTTTAATTTTGTGTGGAACAGCATACAGCACTGCACTGCTAATGCTTTCTTTTTTATCAATAACCTGATAGATCGGATCTGGCTCTTTTTCTGTATCTGAAGGATACGTATCCATGTCTTCATCACAACAACTGCCAGATATTTCCAAAGACTGCAAAGCACTCCTTTCATCACCATCACCCTTCCAGTTTGGACTGCAAGCAGAAACCACATTAATACTAATGAGTCACATATTGTCCTACTTATCCAAATCATTATGTTTTAGCAACATGGAAAGATATAAAAAGAAAAGGCTGGTAACCAACTAAGTATTTTCTAGAATAAAGGGCTCTTATCCAACAAAGCATTTTCTGGTCTAGAGACTGTCTTGCTAAGGCAGAGTTTAGTTTTTTGAATATTTAATAAATATAAGATTCAAGAACCATATGGGCAGCGCAATCCAATGTGGCTACCTGTAACCCTCCGAAATCGGAGGATTACAGGCATCCAACAGAAGGTGGAAGGAGCGCAGAGGCGAAGGTTGCCTCCACGCTCCTCTCGCCCTGCAAAAGACTCAGATGGCCAATTTCGGCTGTGTCTTTTGCCCCAGCTCAGAGGTGGAGAGGCTGAGGCACCACCATCATACATCGTATTGTGGTGAAGCCTTACTCCTCCCCTCCCGTCCACAATCCTCCAGTTCTGAGGTCTATCTTCCAACCTCGGAGTCGCAGCCAGCGCAGTTCTTTCCATGCTGGCTGCAAAGGCAGAGAGGGCCCTCCGAAGTCAGAGTCCCAACTCTGACCTCAGAGCGTGTTTCTGATGTCGGAGCTGGGACTCTGACTTCTCCTACAGCCGTCTAAACTCTGTCTAGCGGCCATAGGATTGCACCCCTAAAGGTATTAACTCAATAGTAATAAAAATATTTGTGACAATACTATCAACACTGAACATAAGGGAGGTCCAATTACAAATCAAACATTTAAATCCATTATTTATGAATGTGATTGATGAACACAGGGTTAATGCGTTCAGCTTTAAATAAAATGATATGTCATCCCAATCCAAAGGCTAGCATATTTGTTTGCAATGCTTGTATAACTTTACTTGCAACCGCCATATAAAAGCATGTTTTAAGATGCTGTGTAAGCACAATAATCAATAAGTCTCATCCTAAAGCTTTACCTGATGGCCTGATCCTAGTATTAAACATGACATCTCTGCAAATGCATTTTTTTATTTTGCTACTAACACCCGTTTGGTCCATGCCTGGATCAGAAAGCAGCATGCAGACTTTTTGGTATCATCAACAGTATCATCATAGATTTATTTTTATTTATTATATTTATACCCCACCTTTTTTCCTGCAAGGAACCCAAGGCGGCTTACATAATCCTCCTCTCCATTTTATCCTCACAACAACCCTGTGATAACAGATTTGTTATAACAGATAACAGTCAAACACTGGTTTGGGCATTGGGACTATAGCTCAGGCTTCAGCATTCTGCATTCCAATTTCCTCCCTGATAGTTCACTGTAATGTCCCATCTGAACAAATTAAAAGTTTGTGCAAACATAATTTGTTTCTATATCATAAATAGAAACTACAGTGAGCCTGTGAACCCAAGGCAGTTTGGCTATTACCTATGAACCAGGCCAATATCTAAATGGACTTCTGCACTGGATATATATTTTTGCATTCCATAGCTACAAGGTTGCAAAATGACAAAAAATGTATAAGGAGCCCAACTTCTAGTAAGGATTTAGAACTAGATATTTTCACTGAAGACAAAGGCTTCGTTCCAATGTAATATGAAACCATGATTTCCCGCTACTTGAACAAGCCTGCATGAAGCTTGAGCTATGTGCTTCCTCTTCTCCCCCTATCTCATTTTTGATAGAGAAACTTCCTGGAGATTGAGAACTTCCGCTTGAAAAAAAATGTTTTACATTGACTATAGTTCCCCACAACATCCGGACTTGAAGAACCATGATTTGTTTAAACTATGGTTTCGGATCCTGGCTTGTTCTCAAATCATACTTTAAACAAAATACAGTTTCCCACGTTCGGACATCATGGGGAACTGTGGTAAATTTAAAATGGAAAGGAGATGCTTTTGATCTCTTCCTCTGGCATATGAAAGAGGAAGAGAGGGAAGCATGTGAGCCTGATGCTCATGCAGTCTCACTTATGTTTCCCATTACATCTGAACTGGGCCATAAAGCTGAAATCAGACACTGCTACTAGAGAAAGGAAGAGGTATTTTACAACTTCCCTAACAGTTCTAATTCATAAACTATTGATAGGGTGCGTGAAAATGTGCAGTATATTCTACCCCATTCGCAGCTCAGTGACTGCAGCATACGGCTGAATATAATTTTCTTGATCCTGCAAGTAGCTGGTATCACTTTCAGAAAAAGATCGTTGACGCGGTTGAGGGATGGCAACAGTCCGTCCAGTTAGGGTTGTCACAAGAATAGCTGCTGCCAGGGCCGATCTAGAAAATGCAAAATTTAAAATTTAAAAAATGGAAGTATATTCCATGGATCAGAACTTGGGGGGGGGGGGAGCGGAACCAGGGACACACACATACCTTTATTTATCAAATGTTTAAAATGTAAAGCTGTTTTTGAAATTAGGTGAAGGACTGAATTAATGCTTAAGGGTAACATAACATATCATAATACTGTTGGCCCATGCACATAGCAGAGCTTTCCTCTTATCAGCTATGGGAGGAGAAAGAGCCTTGAATACACTCACTAATTTATTTTGCAGCAGGCTATGCCACTGCACATGTGGGGCTCCAAATCATGGCCACAATCCAGTAATGCCAATGCACATACCTTGTTTCATCTGTGCAGGGTTTCCCACTATGACACAGAAACCCTCAGCACACACAAAGAAGAACCACCATGCCATGATAAATGTTTCTCTGCCATAGAAAGTATGGGAAACCCCTGCGTGCACAGAACTCTGGGTCATAGGTACTAAGCATTAACAATTTTACTAAATACAAATAAATTCTTCCTGTAGGTCATGTTTTAATCAGAGGCCAGTTCAGACATAACAATCTTGGTCAACTAAACCATGGTTTAGTAGACTGAGTATTGTGCACTCCCTCCTTCCCTTTCCTCTTTCTTTCCCTCTCATACAATCATGAAAACTTACAGGGTTTGTTATACCACAGGTTCCTGTTACACCTGAACAGGGAAATTGTGGTTTAATCTCTGCTTACAAACCAGGATATAAAATTAGGATCAGATGCTGGTTTGATATCCCGGTTTGTGTTCTAAGGTTAAGCCACAGTTTCCTGGTTTGGGTGTGGCTGGAAACTATGTTTTAACAAACCATGGTTTATTAGACTGAGATCATTATGTCTGAACCAGGTGTGAGTAATAGACAAGAAAGTCTTATTGGCTTCTATGATGTTGGACATATAAATGTGCTTCCTAAGTTTCACAATGTTCAATACACCAGCAGAATTATAGTGCAAGAGGTATACCCGCTCATCCCCACCTTTCTTCTTTACCTTGAGGAGACTCAGGCTGCCTACCTCTGGCATAAACTCACCCTAAGAGATGATGCTATATAAGCAGGTTTTGTGAAAAAGTAAAACAAGTGATAGAAAAAACAGAATCTGAAAGCAAGATAATGATGAAAAATGGAGAAATAGTAATGACTTAAAAAAAGAATGTTGTTATTAGGTGGCATATAAATGTGGTAAATAAAAGTAAGCTTCAGAAAGCTTGATGAATAATGTACACCATTTAAGTTGGTGTAGCTTGCCTGGGCTAAAATAAATTTATGCAAACTATACAGATACTCCTTATCTGTCAGATAAATGACAATATCTTTAATCTTTGCAAGTGATCTCTTGCAATGCTGATGTTAAATGTGATTTTATGTAGGGCTGCAATTCGATTAAACATATTTTAATTGACCATATGAGTTTTAGTGAATTAATCAATTACATTTGCATGGAGGTAAAACAATATTTCTGAAGCAAGATGCATACTTCCTTCATTTTTAGATAATGAACACATGCATTCCTCATGTGTGTGAGAGTGTATGCATATATACTATATTAAATTGGCTGCCCAATTAATCGGGAACACACTTTAGCTGATGAAAAGTTTAACTGATTAATCTAGCCAATTAATCAATTAAATGTTGCAGCCCTAATTTTATATCGTTGTTATATTTAATACGAATGGCTAAAATACTCAGTTTTATCATGCTTCTTCAATGTTAGCTGAGCAAAACTCTATCCTTTTGGACTCAACAGTATATACACAAGAGTGGGATTCAGACAAAACTCCTCACATGTTCAAAGAATGCATGACAAAGTCACAGGGCAGCGCAGGCTAGCCCTGCTCACACATCTGGTGGCTGTGTCCTCCCCTCATGTTCAGTACAATGTATGCACTTAGAGCTCTTCCATGCAAGGGGGGGATTCCGGTTGGTCTAGTTTCCCACCTTGCATGGAAGGGCTCTACATATGAAGAGCCCCTTCTCATGTATGTCAAATACACGGATGATGCATCCGGCTACTACGTATAGTGGAGGAAGTAGCCTGTGCTACAGCTGAATGAGTGAGGGAAATTGTCTGAACCCTACTAAGATAACAAAAGCACAGCTACAGCCTTTATTAGAGAATAATCCTCAGCAACTTATAGTGTGATCAGTGTAATATATCAGTCAACCAGCTCTTGGAAAGGCTTTTCATATTGTAAAACTAGCCCATCTACATTTGTGCCACAAGCTAGACTGTTCTGATTATTGTTCTTTTCATTACTCAACAGATTCTTTTGGCCAACCTCAATAGGCAATTTTAAATTAATACATAATTAACATGTGCAAATGGATAATGAGCTTCCCCTTCCAGGCTGCAACCCTACATATTGCTGGCATGTATCTGGTTTATGTAATGGCTACAGGCAAGATAGAGACATGCATTTCCCCCAAATATTCAGATCTATTAACTGATTGTTTTAATTCCATGTAATAATTGGTAATCAAGAGATGAAAAACATTAAAACCTACCTGGGCCTTTCTGGAGAAGGGGATGGACTACGAGGGGGAGGGGTGCGGGGGACAGCAGGTTTAGGAGCTATGGTAGCTGCAGGGACCAGGCCATGAGCTATATGTTTCTAGACAATTTAAAATAAAGTTAGTTGGCAATGACTGAACTAACACAATGGAAAAACACAAAACTGCACATGCACAAGAACTAACAAAATAACACAAAAGGGAAGAACATTTACATGCAGATTAATGTATGCGGCAGGCCCAAATGGTTCTAATTGTATGCATGATCTTAATATCTATTACACTGAAATAACTACAGGCAGTCCCCAGGTTATGAACAGGTTCCGTTCTTAAGTCTGTCTTTAAGTTGAATTTTTACATAAGTTGGAACAATATAATGTAGTATACATTTACACAAATTGCGGCCGTTACGCTATAGTCTATGTAAACGACGTAGAGCCAGGGAACCTGGAAGTCTGGCGTTCATAACTATGCGTTGTCTGTAAACTGTTAACCCGGGGACTGCCTCTATGATGATACTCTAGCCTAAGTATTTCTGTCAAGATGCATTAAATCCTTCAATCAAGCCATTAGTAATTTTTGAAATGTTCATTCTTTGCGCCTTAGTCTTTCTGGAGTCTATCAGTTTCCAATTAGATATTGATTACAGATTCTGCTTCCAGTAGCAAAACTACTGATATGATTTTTATATAGCTTTTCTATAGCTGACAGATACACCTTCTTTTAAAGAACCTGTATTCTAGAACATGACCCTTCCATGAAAAAGAATGGATACCCAGGGCTGGAAAAATAATTTGTAGGTGTAAATATCAAATTTCTAGAGTTGGGATTCAAAGAGCTGCTTAGGCTAACACAAGGAGCTTGCACTGACCCAGTGGAATTTTTTACATTCCCCCCTTTAAATAGCTGACTCCATTGCCCTATCACAAACTGCTTTTGAAACTCTCCTCAGTTTCAAAAGCAGAATTCCATGCAGTATTGAAGGATGGTATTCAAGGAACACAAGTATAAAGCCTCATAAGACTGACAGAAGTAGTTTTACAGATCTGTGGATCCTGAGCCTAGGTGAACAGGTGCTTGGGATTTTTCCATCTCTATCAATGCTCTTTATCTAAGAATGCCCCATAGTGCTTCCTAGCACTATGAACACCAGAGCTTCATATTTTAGAATGGTAAATGAATACCACAATCCAAAACACATTTATTTGGAACTAAGGCTGCAATCCTATACATGCTTTTTCCTGAGCACAGTGGAGCTTACTTCCAAGTAAACATGCATAGGATTGCCCCTGTAAGTCTCATTAATATCAGTGGGGTTTTCTTTTCAGTATATGAATAGAATCCAAAGAGCTACTTTAAGGGTACAATCCAATGCATATTTAGACAGAAAAAAGTTATACAACTCCTAGCATGCCCCAGTCAGCCATGCTTTTTTCTGTCTAAACATACAGTAATACCTTGGACTGCAAGTAACTTGGCCTGAGAGCGTTTTGCAAGACAAGCAATTTTTTAAAATAAATTTTTACTTGATAAACAAGCGACAACATCTTGCAATACAAGTAGTGAAGGGATGTAACCGCTCGCCTCGAGCAGGCCGAAATCGGCCCTGCTCATGCCCGCCAGAGACTCGCTTTGATATAAGTGTTTTGGATTACAAGCACAGCTCCAGAACGAATTATGCTTGCAACCCAAGGTATTACTGAACATAGGATTGTGCCCTAAGTGTATCAAGGGCTTGAGCAGACCACCATATTACAAAATGGTTTTGGAACCCCTTTTGTTTGAAACTCTTCTTGGGGAGCTGTTTTGAAAGGGGGGAAACACCCAAAGTATCTTGGGACAAGCAGAACTGGTTGCAGAGTTCTTTGGATCCTTAGAAACACAGCACTTGAAGTATTCATATTGTTTATATGAAATGTTTAACCACTTCAAAGCCATACTGCTGAATAAGGCCCATAGCTTTAACTGGCTTAATCAGATCAACTAAAACTTTCATTCATTAAAAGGAAGCAACCACTTTGAATTGGTGGGGTATTTACACACATGTGACTGGAGGGGTTATGTTCACTTAGAAATCACATTTGGGAGCTGTGTATCAATACTGGAACACAAATACTTGCTGTGCTGGTCTGCTGTAGCAAAACACAAGAGTCCTGTGGAATCTTAAAAAGACTAATGGCACAATTCTATTCATGTTTATACAGAAAAAAGTCCTACAACTCCCAGCATTCCTCACTCAGCCTGGGGAACAGATTTACAGTGCAATCTTATACATGCCTATTCAGAAGCCCCAACTGAATTCAACAGGACTTACTGTACTCACAGATTAAGTGCATACACAGGATTGCAACCTTATTGTAGCATGAAAACTTTTGCGGACCAGAGCAGCCCACTTCATCAGACTTCATAAAGAAGATACGAGGAAATAGCTGCCATCTTAAAACTGGGCAAAACATATATTGCTCCTTTGCCTGTTGCAGAGGGTGGCCATGTGTCTTATTTTACAGAGGACAATCCTCTATTTGAAGGCATCCTACGTTTAAAAGGCTGTCATGCCCAAATCCGGATTAAAGATAAAGAACCGTACGAATAGATAACAGGGGCTTTGAATACGCCCCTGGACAACAGACTGAGGAGGCACACAGGTCACCTGGTCACAGTCCTCCTCATTATGGTGAAATGCATCATATTTCTATTTGCGTCCATACATGTGCAAATGTGTGTCTTCTTTTGCCCTCTTTTTGGTGATGCAAATCCTTTTTTCTTTTTTGGAAATGCGTAAGTGTCCACCCTACTGTTGCACCCTGAACATATTGCTATGTGTTTACACACACACACAGCCGCCCCTAGAAAGGGGACATTCCTTTCCGTCCTCCTAACAAATTTCCCTCCATCTGCCCGACATAGAGACGCTTGAGGGGCATGGACGAGTTCCCTGGTCGCCATAGCAACCAGCGCCACGTCCCTCAGCAAGGGGCTGCCTATTAAACCCTTTCCTTTCCCGACGGGGGACCGTTGTCCTCCCGGGACGAATACTCACAAACTGGCCTCTTCGGCCTCTCCTGAAATAAAACGCCATGAGAGCTGAAGGGCTGAGCAGGGAAGGGGGGAAAGAAACAGATGCGGGGCAGGCCGCAGGGGGAGAGCGGGGATTGCAAGTCCCCACTTCTCCCCTACAGAAAACAGAGACGCTTCCTCCTTCGCAACCACGCCGGAACAAAGCGCGAGCCGATTGGCTACAGCCTCCCTCTTCCTCCAATCGCTGCTCGTCTTACTAATTCCGCCTTCTCCTTAGCAACCAGCAGCCGTTAGTAAGAAGACCCGCCCATTTTCGCCATTTCTTTGCCCGGGGCAGGGGGTAAAAGGGGATTTGGCTTGTGATTGGCTGGCGGCTGGTGCTCGTCGAGCTCGGCGCGCGGCTGGCGAATCTGTGGAAGTTTTAGCGTGGGAAGCGAGTCACAGCTTGGAAGGCGGCGGGTATGTTCGGCTCGGTGCACGCTGAAGGATGAAGAGAGCGACGGAGGAAATGGTAGTTTTCAAGGGCTGACCAGCGTTGGGAGTTGGGTAATGCCACATCGCCTGGCTCCGGCGCTTTTCTCCTTGTGTAGCGAAACCACACGTGTGTATTGGTTACACGTGACAAGGGACTAGTTCACACGTGGTTTTAAAAAATTAGAGGTTCCCCCACCCATTGTTTTGATGTTGTTGTACAATACTTTGCGTGCTATGTTAGGAAAATGTTTTACAAATAGTATTCACTCGGTTGTCTGGAGCATCACATGATAGTTTGCAAAAACAGCAAAGACTCTTGTAGCACCTTAAAGACTAACAAATAGCATAATGGCATCAGCTTTCGTGGTCATCATTTGCCTTCCACTGTGACCATTTCCAGAGGGATAGCGGTGCTTGTTGCATTCTGGCTCAGCTTGTCTGAGTATGGAAAGCAAAGCAGGGTCAGGCCTGGTTATTACTTGGATGGGAGACCCCTCCTCTAGTTTCCTGCATTGAGCAGGGGGGGTGGACTCGATAGCCTTGTAGGCTCCTTCTAACTCTATGATCTATTTAAACTATGAAAAACAACGACCACTCGTTGTTTGAGACAATTTTGAGGGAATCTTGATTTGAAGGCTGTACTTTCATAGAATCCTAGAAAAGTAGAGTTGGAAGGGGCCTACAAGGCCATCGAGTCCAACCCCCTGCTCAATGCAGGAATCCAAGTCAAAGCATCCCTGAGAGATGGCTGTCCAGCTGCACCTTGAATGCCTCAAGAGTGGGAGAGCCCACCACCTCCCTAGGTAGTTGGCTCCATTGTCTTATTGAAGAAATCTTCATGGGCCGGCAGAGAGATCCTGTGGCCCCTAGATAACATTTAGGGGACCATAAAAGTCTTCGGATTCCCAGATCCAAGGTCCGATTGGATTGTACCTTAGTCAGCAAAAGCTTGTTCAACACTACACTAATTAAAGACATGTACTTGCATTGAAAAATGATCAACCATTCTTGAAATATTTTCCCATCTAAAATATTGCTGTCTGATCATTTGCAAATGGAAAATATGGCTAGAAAGACCCTGTTATTGGAGTTTTGTTTACTGACCAAATTGTCAGATGGAGATAGATGTTTCTGTGTCTCACGAATAACATAATTTTTCTTTTCCCCCTGCATAAAGAATTATATTAACTAAAGTGAAGGAAATTCAGTGATGGCAAATGAAAGCACTCCTTTCGGAGCAGGAGCTGTAAATGTTCCTTATGGGCATGTGATCGGCAATGAGAAATGGAAAGGCTCCCAGGTTGCTCGTGGGATGCAAGGTAAATGTGTCAATGAGAAACAGAAAATTTGTGAAAATGCAGAATTTTGCTTCCCCAAAATATCTGTAGATACTGCAAGTGAAATAAGTGGCCGGTTTCATGCTTCAGAGGGCTAATCATTGGTCCTAACTATTAATAATCAGATTTTCCCCATTATAAATATGTATAATATCTGTGTTCTCCCAGTCCAGTTATAAAACCAAGCTACATTTATTATACCTAGAACCTTTGGGGCACCTTAATAATATTAAGTGGTGTGGTTTAAGCTAGAGGTAAAATTAGTACTTCTGAGTTCTGTTTTTCCATAAAGTGTTCAACCTAAGCTCTTATTGTACTTGTACTCATACCTTCCATATCTTTGTTCAAGATGTAGACATTGACCAAGTTTGGATGATCAAATCCAAAGAGAGCCAGTGTGGCATAGTGGTGAGAGTGTTGGGCTGGGACTCAGGAGATCCGGGTTCTAGTCCCCGCTCAGCCATGAAGCTCACTGGGTGACTTTGGGCCAGTCACTGACTCTCAGCCTCACCTACCTCACAGGGTTGTTGTGAGGATAAAATGGAGAGGAGGAGGAGGATTATGTAAGCCGCCTTGGGTTCTTTGCAGGAAAAAAGGCTGGGTATAAATATAATTAATTAATTATAGTTTCCTGTTTTGTCTGAACTGGGAAACTATGGTTTTCAGCTTCGGAACAAGCCAGGATATTAAACCAACTTCAAATCATGGGCTTGTTCTGAAGCCATTAATCATATTTTCCATGTTTGGACCAAATGGGAAACTAATTAATAGGATTACTTCCTGGTTTGTTTGCTTTCTCATGCACATGGGGCAGCATGCCTGTCTATAAGGCATGTTCATATCTTGGCTTATTAAGTTGAGATATGATCACCTGCAGGCTGCCACTGAGTTACAAAGTACTAGGTATTTTGGGGGGAGATGTTTTGATTTTGGGGGTAATTGTACAATACTTGCATTCCATAAAGAAAACAATATTGTGAGCCAGATTTTTGGCATCGGTTATGAAGCTCACAAGAGGCTGTAGTCCTTAATATATTTGGAAGTAAATTTTATTGGACTTCAGATCTTCCTTCTAAATAAAATATTTAAGATTGGTTTGTTAGACAATGTTTCACTTATTTATTTACTATATAATTATTAGTTATATATTAATAATTTATATTATTATTAAATTTAATTATTAAGTAAATTATTATTTACTTAAACTCATGTTGGGTAGCCAACTATAGTTTTGCTGTTACTATAAGCTTCCTGTTTCTCACATTTCAAGGGAAAGTTAAGCTAATTCTAGAAGATGGCCTGGGAGTTGTGGACTTCCATCTTTCAAATAGATCCTGTGTCCTCTACATTTCTGAAGCAGACCTGGTTGCAGGAAATTGCTTTAAAAGACGACTTGTTCGCTTTAGAAATGTAAGTACTATCTGAAGCAAGTGTTTTAAGCCCGGCTTCTCATTTATAGACTGAACTTGCATCAGAAATAAAGTGGGACTAGATTTAGCACAGTTTAAGGGCAGGGACCTGTTCTCTTGTACTCCATAATGTACAAGAGAACCAGTGTGGTGTAGTGGTTAGAGTGTTGGACTGGGACTTGGGAAATGCAGATTCTAGTCCCCACTAGGCCATGAAGCTCACTTTGGGCCAGTCACTGACTTTCAGCCTAACCTACCTCACAGGGTTGTTGTGAGGATAAAATGGAGAGGAGCAGGAGGATTATATAAGCTGCCTTGGGTTCCTTGCAGGAAAAAAGGTGGGATATAAACATAATAAATAAAAACAAATAAATAATGTACTCTGCACACTAGCACTATATTAATAATAATAATAATAATAATAACAACAACAACAATAACAACAAAGAATCACTCTTTCATGTAGGTTTTATCTTTATCTCAAGTAATGATGGTCCTGTTTCTGTACCTTAACAGCAGCCTGATTCCCAAAGATTTAGCAGGTGAAGCTTTATACTTACCTCCATACCAGGAAAAGCTTCATCTACTCGGTTTCTGCAGATCCAAAGGCATCTGGTTGGCCACTGTAAGAAACAGGAAGATGAATTTGATGGACCTTTGTTCTGATCCTTCTTCTGTCCTGTGTATCTTGTTCTTAGACACAATAAAGACTAGAATAGAAGTGGCAACCATAATATTTTTAATAGATTCAGCCTTTAGGATGATGTACGAAAGCTTCTCAGCAGTGAGATCTCCCTCCCCACCCCTTTCTGTCATCTAAATTGGCTTAGAACAACAGGGTTGCCCCACAGAAAGGCTTGAGGTGAGTTCTGCTGTGCTAATGGCTGCAGCGGCATTGTCATCCTAAGCTGGGTTCCAGTGCCTATGCTGGGCAAAGTTCACTACGTCTGCCAGGACTCAAATCCTAGTATTGGATTTTGCCCAATCCTACTACACAGTAGTAGATCATGTATGTGGACACTAACAGTTAAACTGAAAATCTGATTTCTAGATGCAAGATTATCCAGTCTTATTTTCAGATAAAGAATAGCAGTTGGAGTAACCTATCATTCAAGTCTCTCATAGGGCTGGTTCACGTGTAATGCCAAACCATGGCTTGGCACTGTGGGAACAAGCTTTAAGCCTATAGCTCCCTCCCTCCCTTACACACTCAGTTACTTCTGCTTTAGTGCAAACCATAGTACGCTGTTACATCTGAACCAGCAAATTGTTTTACTTGCCCTCCAAGCTAGGGTTGCAAGCCATGACTTGTGATTGCAGTTTGTAGGGAACGTGGAAACCATAGTTTGATGTAATGGCAGAGTGCCTTGCGCTAAACCAGAGGTAGCTTATTGAAGCAGAGCATGGGAGCACAAGGTTTGTTCCAGTAGCGCAGGGGTGGGGAACCTCATCCAACCCTCGGGGGGGGGGGGGTTCCCTCAGCTGATCACATCCCTTTCCCCCAATCGTTGATCATTTGGTGATTTTCTGGCTTTCGTCCAATTTCCCCCCCATCCTAAGTGGTGGAAATGTCTCTCCTAAGCTCCTGGCAGTAAGAGCTTTAAGCTACAACGTGCTGGTATATTTTTGCCCCCGCCCCTTTGCCTTCAGCCCTGCCCACCACTGGAATGCGGCCCCCAAGTGCTGCTTGGAAATTAAACTCGGCTTTCAGGCTGAAAGAGCTTCTTTGCCCCTTCTGTAGTGCCAAATGACAGTATGGCATTATGTCTGACCCAAGTCATTGCCTCAAATGTTTGATAATGTTCTTTCAGTTTAAAGAACCCAGGCCTGAACCACATCTTACCTTCTAGCTCCTTCCTTTTATACTGGTTACCTGCACTCCTATTGAGCAAGGAAGGACATTAACAGCAGCAGGCTTGATCAAGAACTGCACACTCATAACTGATCATGCTTGATCAGCAACTGCACACAATGCAAGATCAAATGCAAGTGTGCAGATGAATCACAATGCATAGCATCCAGTCTGGATAGAAATGCACATTCTCCTGTATCTCCGGCCACTAGATGCGTGCTGTTATCTCTGGATCAGGTCATTGCCATACAAGTTTCATTGTCACTTCAGAGACACCATTAATCATTTTGTTCCCACTGACTCTTGTCATTGTTCAAGGCCTGCACTCTTCAAGGGATTGTAATAGTTGAAAAAACCCAGATAAGCGACCAGTATTTCCCAGAAGTCCAGAAATTTGTTGTCCTGGAACTTGGAATGACATTACTTCCAGTGGCCAACCAGGGAGAAGCAGCACAGCTCATTATCCAACTCGTAAGTACCTTCAAGAGCTCTTTATGCTGTTGAATGAGTATCAGGATTTGTGCTGTTCTTTAAAAGGCAAATGTCAGGAACAGGAGGAGCATTGTGTTTTGCAAGACACGGGCAGCAAATTGGAATGAAATGAATAGGTAAGCCAAGTTATTTGGTAAGCAGGTCAACAGCTTTAATGTTGTGTTTCCATATTTGTTGGGGTTCAACTCCAGAGGGTGTGCAACTTGCTTACCGTGCTTGCAACTCCCGGTGCCATTAATACTGAAATTCCCTGGGTGTGGTGCTTCCCCTCTTCTTTTTGCTTGCAGTGAATGGCTTACACCACCAATGTCAAAAAGCATGGAAGCTGAAATGGGGAGGAGCTAAAAAAATATAACTTTCCCACAAGATATGTTGATGGCCACCAGTTTAGACACCATTAGAGGAGGATTAGATGAATTAGTGGAGAATAGGTCTACCAACAGCTATTAGTCATGCAAACTAAATGGAACCTTTTCTTCCAGGGTTAGTATATATCTTTGAGTACAAGATGCTAGAAGTAAACATTGGGATGGCTTTTGCCATCATAGCCAGTTGGCAAAAGTTGGCATGCCCAGTTGCACCATCTCTGGAGTTGAACCCCAACAAATATGGGATCACAACATTAAAGCTGTTGACGTGCTTACCAAATAACTTGCTCACCTATTCATTTCATTCCAATTAGTTGCCCATGTCCTGCAAGACACCATGCTCATGTTCCTGACATTTGCCTTTTAAAGAACAGCACAGATCAGTTGTAAGCACCCAAAGACATATGAGGAGGGGGCATAGCTCCATGGCAGGGCTCATGCGGTGTGTGCAAAAGGTCCCAGGTTCAATTTCTGGCATCGTCAGTAAGCTGGGAAAGACTCCTGCCTGGAACCCTGGAGAGCTGCTGCCAGTCAGTATAGATCAGTGCTACACTGGCTGGGGCATGCTGGGAGCTGTAGGCCAAAAACATCTGGGGACCCAAGGTTGGAGAACACTGGTATAGATCAAGAGTGGGGAATCTAACAACATCTGGAGGGCCACACTCTGGTGTAGACAGTACTAATATAGATGGACCAATGGGCTGACTCGGTATAAGGCAGCTTCTTTTCTTTATATGGCTGGCTGCTGTTGGAGACTGAATGCTAGACTAGATGGACCTTGGTGTGTACCAGCAAAGGAATTCCTATTTACAGATATTATTGTAGCGGAATGAAATTAGGGCTGAAAACCACTAGAGGGCGCTCAAACTACACTTGTTTTCTATTTCAGGTGCATGAGCAAAGTAAGGATCGAGCCAGCAATCCCTTCCTCAATAAGAAATGCCCCAAGCTGTTAGAGGTTTCTGTGTTCCAAACCGTGCAGCAGATTCCAGGAGTTGGGAAAACAAAAGCTTTGCTTCTCCTGCAACGATTTGGGAACCTCCACCAGCTTTGTAATGCATCTACCCAGGAACTTGAACAAGTCGTTGGACGCTCTCTGGCACAACAAATCCATATGTTCTTCACACACACAAAGTAATCTCAGCTTGTTGGCATAAGAGATGAGGGTCTTGGAGGGGTAGCTCACACATGCTTATAGATGTGATGACTTCTTAACAGACTGCTTTTGAACATACTGTTGGATTTCTTTTTGGTGAAACATTTGTGGAGGGTCTTTTATTATACCAGATGAGCAAAATAAGCCAAGATATTATTTTAAGTTCTCCCTGTTTGTTGTGTCTGTTGGGGGCAACCGCTTCATAGATAACACTGAAGAATAGATACTGCAGCTCTCCCAAGACAATTAGCTGCAGCAATGACATGCTATATATGTCTTTAAAAAGGACCAAAGCAATTCTTCTGCAGGAAGAATTATCTTTAACTTAAAAGTTCCTGTTAAAGGCCATTTCATTCTCAGGACACTGTTTGCAAAAAGCCCTGGATGTAAAATCCTTTAGGAAGCCTTACGTCTCATATGTTGAGGGGTACCAATAAAGTGCTTGGATCAAAAGGAAGTGATCGGTAAGGGCAGAGCTAGTCCACCTGTCTGGCAGCCTGGAAGGTGTGTTACAGAATTGGCTTTCCAGAATAGCCCTTGGTTGCTATACTTATTGTATAGTGAATCTTAGTTATTTAGCCTCTCTTCTTTGTGCAAGTCACTGCTCTTAAGTTGAAAGTGGAGTATTGAGCTTGTATGTAGACCTTTAAAAATCGATAAGGCACCAACTCAAACTGAAGAAAATCTGTCCTGGGTGGATACCGTTGAAACACACTAATTTCTAGGTCTAGCATGGTACTGTGAGCATTGCACATCAGAGTGCCTTCACTTTTCTAATGCAACAAGTATGGGGCCAGGTTGGTCTCCCCCTTGCATCAGCCAAGGGAGGAACAGCTGCAGGGAGCTTGTTTTGCCCTTCCCTGCCAGAAAAAAGAAAAAGACCTATAAGAACCTTTTAAACTAAGAACTGGTGCCTGAGTTTTGTATTCTTCCTCCCTCCCAATCCCTTTTCCTTTTGTGTCATGTCTTTTAGATTGTAAGCCTGAGGCCAGGGACTGCCTTATTAATCTTTGTAAGCTACTCTGGGAGCCTTTTCTAGCTGAAGAGTGGGGTATAAATGCAATAAACAAGCTAGGTACGGTGCATACCACGGGCAGTGCACAAAATAAAGCTATGTGGTGATCTCTTTAAAATGCTCTTCTTTCAGCTGGTGATATCAAAGAAACTTCCCCATCCAGGTCTGCAGTTCTCACACCGGGAAATTTCCCAGTCCATGGGGCGAGGCAATGTGCCTGAATGGTTTGTCCCAGGGAGCGATTTAAAGCAACCTCCCCGTGGCATCCATAGCATCAGTTCTTGTTCGAAATCTAGGTCCTGAACATGGTTGCAAACATTTTTTGGCTCTAAGCAGTAGCTTGACTTTGCAACCATGACAGATGGCTGTCAACCTTTTGCCTGAAGTTCTCTGTTGTAAGCCTGTTCATGTACCACACAAAAGCAACACAGGCCAGGATCCAAAGAACTGTGCAGCTAGTTCTGCGTGCCCAAGGGGTGGGTGGGGGTTACATCCTATTTCTCAAACCCCAACTCTCCACATCACATAGCAAACTGCCATTGAAATGGTGGGGACTTGGAAAAACCAGTTTGTGATTTGGTATGATCCACAGTGCCTCAAAAGAGTGGAAGCACCTATTTTGTATGAAACCTAAAGCCATATGCTTCAAGTGTATGAGGAAATGCTTCAAGCGCTTGGCCACCTTGACTAGTTTCAAATGAATAACCTTGAGATTTTCCTGATCGCAAATCCTACAGCACAGAGTACTTGGTGTGTAATAGAAACTGAATAGGCACTTGACTGCCGTTCACAGCCCCTTTCTGGAGAAACAGTGCTGTTAATTTTGGAATGCTCTGGAGTAAAACCAATCGCGCATTGTAGCCTCTACCTTGAATAGTGTATCTGGATAATTAGGTCTTCCTTGGTCTGACTTTTGACTCCCATAAAAGTTGGTTGTTGAACTGCCATTCTCTCCAGTAAGGACCGACTCGGATGACTCATCAAATTAAGACACTTGCTCTCATTTGCTTTTTAATCAGATTTGCCTGAGGGAATCCATTCTCATAAATGGCGTGGCGTCAACCCGTTTTTCTGAGTTAGTAGTGACTCTGCACACCCCATTATTCATCAGCTTTCATATCCATGCCTGACCTGTGCACCTGCCAGCTTGCTTTACACAAATCATCTTGTTTCAGGTGACATGCAGGGAAACTCGCAGTATCAGTGGAACCTGAAAATCACTTTTTCGCAAGGTTCCTGGAGTGCTGCCAAGCAGAAATGTGTAGGAGTATCGCAGTTTAAAAAGAGTGATTCAGACCTCTTGCCAGGGGTGTGTTGTATGAATTCCAGCAGAGTCATGCTTTTGTGGAGCTCAAAGGTTGTAACCTGGTCCTCCCAGGCAAATCTTCACTCTAATTTACAGTATGTGTGTGCGCACACAAATGGAAGTGATACATCTGCCCTTTTGGCATCTTGCTGCCTGCAGTCTAGATTTAAAGGCATGCCACTGACTGCAATTCTGCTATGAACTTTACCTAATTCAGTTCTAGTTATTTGAATGGCATTTGTCCTTGCAAGTACTCACAATTCTATAACTTAAATGTAGTGCAATGATCTTTAGATTGAGCAATAAACATATTCTATCCTATAACTTAAAGGTTAGCTCTTTGGAAAGTAAGGTTGTAACTCCGAATACATATTTTACAGCGCAATCCAATGAGGTTGCCTGTAGCCCTCCGATAGGATTGCTGCCGTGCTCCCCTCACCCTGAAAAACACTTGGTCATCTTGTTTTCAGCCTTCTAAATGCTTTACACTCCTGAGGAGGAGAGGCTGAGGCACTGCCTGGATTCCTCAGAAGCTGGCAGACCCGGTGCCTCACTCCTCACACCCCCAGCAACATGTGCCCCCCCCCCCCCGAACCAAATATTGGTTTTCGGTTGACTCCCCACTGTGACCTTGGAAGGGATTTCTGAGGTCAGCAGGGGGGATTATCCTATGGCCCCCCAGGCAAGGTCAGAGAGCCCAGATCCAATACTCTGCTACACACCACAGAGAATACAGTACACAATTGCAGAAGCACAAGATGGGTTTCTGCCCCAAGGGCCTTTAGTCTAAATCTCAATTTTAGGGGACAGACAGAAAGGGAAGTGTATTGGGCAAATGTATTTAGGCTTTTGTTTTGGACGAGGCAAGGTCAAATAGAATGAAATTGGAAGCATTTTTTTTATTAATGCCTAGATTTTAGAGGACTTTCCAGTTTATTTTAATCAAAGGCCCTCAAAACCAGCAATGTTAAGCAGTGTTTAATCAAATAACTTGTTAGATGATCAGTTAAGGGTGCAATCCTTTAGGGCTGTGGTTCAAATGTCACTACACTAGGAAGTTATCTAGGCGTTCAAAAGCACTTTTTACAATCCAGGGAGCTGAGACACGTATATGGAGGAAGGATATTCTGTTAAAATGATCGATACTCTTCCTGTCACGCCTTTTCATGAGTCACTAGAAGGGCAAAACCATTAAGGCAGTCTTGTCTGCAAGATAGCGAAAGATGCCCTCAGGTGCACATATTTCTCCAGACAGTTCAGCTATGTTCATTTAAAAAGAAAGCTGGAGAAGAGATCTCTGAGAACTGCTACAGTTTCTAGGCAACCGTATGTCTGCATGTCTACATCTGTGGAGGTTAAGGTCATAGGTCAACAACCAAATATTTTGCCCCACAGTCTTGACTGATATGATGTGCGTATTACGTTGCAGATCTGACAAACTAGGCTTCATACTTAAAATACTTCCGCAATGACAAACGTATTAGTCTTCTAGGTGCCACAGGACTTTGAGTGCTTTAGATGTTGGCAGAATAACCAACCTTTGGAGTGGGAGTATATATTATGTAAACATAATGTTGCTAAATCTCCAGGGTTGTAGAAATAAATGCAAAGTATTTCTGAAGGTGTGCCTTTTATAAATGAGGTTTAAAAGGAAAAAAGGAAAGGGGGAAAAAAGCTGTATACTTTTGTTATACTTGCAGTGTGAAGCAAGTGTGAGTTTTTTTCCCCCTTTGACGAACAGCAATCTTACCTTCCGGGCAAGGGAGAATCCATTTTATTTATTATATTTATACCCTGCCTTTTTTCCTGCAAGGAACCCAAGGCGGCTTACAGAATCCTCCTCTCAGTTTTATCCTCACAACAACCCTGTGAGGTAGGTTAGGCTGAGAGTCAGTGGCTGGCCCAAAGTCACCCAGTGAGTTTCATGGCTGAGCGGGGACTAGAACCCGGATCCCCCGAGTCCCAGTCCAACACTCTCACCACTACATCACACTGGCTCTCTGCCAAATTCAACACCTTGCCAGTCTTGCAGCAACCAGGGAAGAAGGTGTGTGTGTGTGTGTGTGTGACATATTTCACTCCCATCCACAATGTTTTTCTTTTACATTCCCCCTCCCATTGAATGACAGTAGCAAGAAAGAAGTACACCAATTACAGGGCTGACATGCATGTTTACCTGTGTCCGGGGTTAGGGGCAGGTGTTGAAAGAACAGGAAGGCTTTGGGTCCCGCGGATCTAAGGCGTCAATACACTCCAACATGCCTTCCCTGCCTCCCGCCTGCTGCTGGTGGTTTCTGCCACTGCAACAAGGAAGCCTCCAGGGGTCGGACCTCCCTTTCTGCCTGCAGAAGGGGGATCCACCTTTTATTGTTTCCGCCACAGTTTTACATTTATATCCCGCCTTTTCCTCCAAGGAGCCTAAGGTGGCGTACATGGTTCTCCTCCTCTTCTCCATTTTACCCTCACAACAACCCTGTGAGGTAGGTTAGGCTGAGAGTCAGTGACGGGCCCAAAGTCACCCAATGAGCTTTGTGGCAGACTGGGGACTAGAACCCATTTCTCTCCAATCAGTCCAATTCTCAACCGCTACACCACTGGCTCTTGTTACATTTCCATATTTAAACATAAAGCAAGATGTTTAGAAACTAGGGCGGCAACGTTTAACATGAATAGGCAAAAGACCTGATTAACTGGGCAGTAGGTTGTCAGTTAAAAACAAAACATAAACCTACTACTTATTAATAGCATAGATGGCAAGTGCCATCTCAGTCAAAATAAGCATTCTGTGAGGGAATGCCTCTTCTAAGATGATGCCTGCTACAACACATGTGCATTAAATGGCCTTAAATGGCATAAGGAGGGCAACCTTACGTCAGCTGTTTTTTCTTCTTGCAGGTCTAGCTGTATTGAATTTGTTTTAGTTGCTTAAATTGTTTCAAATACTGTTTTAAATTTTGCATTGAAATTTTTATGCTGTCTTTATTGTATTTGTATTTTGTCGTATTGCATAAATTGTTGTTAACCTCCCGCAGAGCTTCAGCTATATTGGGTGGTATAGAAATGAAATAAATAAATAACTTAAAGCAGGGCTTAGCGATTTATAGCTTCTGTCCACAAAGCACATGCTACCACTGAGCTGTGACCCTTCCCTGAAGTGCGCATGGAGCAACAAAAGAGCCCTCTTGGGCCATCTCTGTGTGCTCCTTACCTTGCAATCGCTGGAACAGATTTTGCACCATAAACTGGGAGCAGGAACTTAACCATAACAGATTTAGGGTGATCAGAAGATGTTGTGCAAGATTAATCTAGTTCAAATGCAAAAAGAAGAACCTGTATATCTGTAAGCAACCCTGACTACTGCCGACTACAATTTGGGAGTGTAATTTTATATCATTCCAGATCCCCTTATTACATAGGATAAGAGTTACCAGACCTAGATTCTAATGATTAGATTGCAATTGGCAGTAACACTTTTTGCAACTGCAAGGTAAGCAATTGCTCTATTGGCATAATTTCATTGTTGAAACTTTATGTGTATGATCTGTGTTCTCTGCTGCAGCTCTTCTAACATACGTTATATCCATTAGCTTTTTCTGCCTTGCGTCTGTTTTAATGCCTTCATTTATTGTTTCAAGGCCTACGTGCAGCTAATTTTTTTTAAATGGCTGACCTAATAGATTAAGTAAACCAAGAATATGTAATTAAGAGCAAGGGCTGTTAACTGCTAATGAAGTTAGCGTCTTATCTGCTAATCTGACCAAATCTTTATCAGAATGTGTGAAACGGGTCACACAGCTCCTTTTGCACACAGCAGATTTGAAAAGGTTTTCAAATCCAAAGCATTTTTTTTTAAGGGTACGGCCAGGTAAGGCTAACCAGTGACTCTTAACATGTCCAGCTGGTCTTGGAAAGTCTTTGGAGGAGAAGTGGGTTTGAGAACGAATTGTACAGCTAAGCAAAAATAGCATGTGGGGGGGGGGAGATTTCTGTTCCTTCTGCCAACCTGTCTGGATCTAGTGCGAGAGAGAAAACACACATGCAAGGTAAGGGGGATGTGTTTCCATATTATTGTTACAGAAGAGGTGACACATGGAAATTTGATGGTTGAAAGAGGACAAGTGGATTTGGTGAAGCATGTCTGCTGATGCTGATTTCTTGCACCACCACCCTGATCCTTTTGCCCTTCTCGCCACACAGCTTAAAGGGGAGAGACCATAGGCTCAGGGGTAGAACACCTGCTTTGCAGGCCGCAGGTCCAGTCCCTGGTATCTCCACTTAAAAGGATCGGGTAGCAGGAGGTGAGAAAGATCCTTGACTAGCAGCAGCTTTCTAGTGTCTTGGGCACAGCAGACCATACTGGACTGGGTAGGCAAACCATCTGACAAGGTATAGAGTAGCTCCCTATGTTCCTAGAAGGGAGCTTAGTTGGTCTTAGAAGACATTCTCCAGAGATCTCCTGTCCATTGAGCTGTCTTCCCTCTCTCTGTTAGGGAAGCAAGCGGCATGCTCCTTGTTTCTCTTCAGCCTAATTCCCAGCCGGGGCCAGCTCAAAACATTTTGCTGTCCAAGGCCAAGACGGCGTCTCCCCCCACCATATACAAAAAGCTGATCAGACTGGCATTGAATCTTGTTTCAATGCTGGTGGTGGCAGGACAGCATCCTCCACTGCCCCTGAGGCCAGCAGGCTAGCTGTGGGGGGGGGGGGCAGAGCATGTTATGGAGCACTTCAACTCTATCCATTCTGTGCCCCTCGGTATCTGCCGCCTGAGGCAGCCGCCTCACTCTGCCGAAGGGCAGTGCCAGCCCTGCTCCTAGCCACAGCTGATCAAGGGCTCATACCTGCACACTGTTCTCTTCTATGATTCCTCACAGTTTGGGGAGAGCCAGATCATCATTTAAATTACCCAGGGGAGGCTGGTGGTGACTCCTATTTCGGTGGGGGTCCTTTTCCATTGCAGGTTTTTAAAGCTTTTATTTGGAGCTTCATAGGAGCTATCCATGGGTGGTGACCCTATTTTGGGGATGGAGTTCACTTTCTTAGCCTGAATCACATCAAGGTGGCAGACAAGCGCCCACTTACTTCTTTTGAATCTTTCAGAGAAGCTGCTATCACTTCAAGTAAAGGGGTGATATCATCCGTTTATATAAATCCTCCAAATGCAGTTGTTGGCTAACAAGCCGTCCTACGTGCGGGCATGGGGAGACTGACTTGCACATGCGTTGCCTGCGGAAGGTCCAGGGTTCAATCCCCAAGAACTCCAGGTGGGGCTAGGAAAAACTTCTGCCTGAAACCCGGGAGAATGGCTACCAGTCAGCGTCGAAGCAGTGGAGGCAGGTGTGGCGCCAATGTCAGTGGGGCAACGTATCCACCCTGGGTTTCAGTATGAACTTGAAAGGAGCTATCGGTGGTAGGGTTCAGCACCCTGGATAGCTCATTTAAAGTTCAGACTAAAACCCAGGGTGGATACGCAGCCCCGCTGACATTTTATTTATTTATTTATTTATTATATTTATCAATCACCCATCTGGCCGGTCACCCGGCCACCCTGGGCGGTGTACAACCAAAATACAACAAAACACAATAAAATATAATAATTAAAACAATATAAAAATTCTTATTAAAAACCTAACCCACCCCATATTCCCGCCTGAACAGCCATGTTTTTAATGCACGGCGGAAGCTCATCATGGAAGGGGCATGGCGAAGGTCACTAGGGAGGGAGTTCCATAATGTGGGGGCCGCCACAGAGAAGGCCCTCTTCCTAGTCCCCACCAGCCTGGCTGCTCTGGCTGATGGGATAAGGAGAAGGCCGTCCGTGGCAGACCTTGTTGAGCGGCCTACTTGATGTTGCTGGAGGCGCTCCAGCATTGGACCCACCAGCCTCTACTAGTCCACAGTACTGGGCTAGATGGACCAAGGGCCTGACTCTGTAGAAGCATGCCTGCCGCTTTTTCATGCTGCACTGCTCCACAGATAGGAAGACCAAAAGCAAAACCACACCGGAAGTGTCTTGCAGAACACAAAGGGGATAACGTTTTCACATGGGAGTGGGCTAGATCCAGGATCTGCCTTCCCCAACCTGGTGCTCTCCTGATGTTGAGCACTACAACTCCCAGCATTCCTGACCATGCTGGCTGGGGCTGATGGGACATGGAAGTCCAAAACACCTGGTTGGGGAAGGCTGGCATAAGGAATACATTAACATGGTATTTGAAAGTGTTGTAAACTCCCTTGGCAGATCGAAAAGGATCAAAAAGCAGAATATAAATCTTAAAGATAAAATAAAGAGCATTGCTGACAATCCAGCGCTCCTGCTGCCATGTAGATGAAAATAAATAGAGGATTCCCTGTGTGACTTTCTACATACATTTTATTATCTGCTAGTTTTGATTCCATAGCATTGATTCAGTTATTGCACAACAAAAACCATATAAAGAGCAGCTATTTATGATTTTTTTTCCCACTTTCACAGAAGGGTAGTTATATAAAGCAAGTTGGTTTAGATCTGCATTCTATACAAACGTCAACAGTCAAGAAGACTTACAGTGTCTCATCCTGTTTGTAACTGAAACAGAAAACCAAAAAGTTGTTCCTCCCCAGAAGTCGACTGCAGGACTCATATTTTTTAAATAAATCTTTAAAAATTATATATTTACATCTACCATTTATAAACACAAAAGCCGAAAAAAGAAACACAAATTAATACAAAGTTGATCCTCCAGGCCTTCCACAACAAGAACAATTTTCCACTTGAAATATTCCGCAAAGTTTCCTATCGAGGAAGACCATCCTAAACCAACTGCAGTTTCTTTCCCCAGGAGATCAAATGGGAGTTAGGATTTCATCTGCTTAAAATGTTTTGACTATCAAACATCGTAAGATCTACCCTGTAGACAATATTTCAGTCTAACACTACTGTGTTAGCAACCCGCAACTTTAAAAAGGAACAGCAGCAGTAAAACAAACTTACGGGGGTGGGGTGGGGAGAAATCACATTACCAGTTGGGCGAGTTCCTAAATTAGCAATGAATTCCTAGGTTTCTCTTAAGGCATAGCAGTGGGTTACATTGTAAGGGTTTTTTGGAACAGGACTTCAGACCTGGCAGCGCTACAGAAAAGATCAATGGATGGCAGTCTTTTCAAAGCGGTAACTGAACTATACGTATTTAAAGCGAAACTCAGCAGGCCCTGGCGCAGTTTGGGCCAAAAGCGGTCATTCTGTTTCCACCCTCCACCTCTTATTCTTACTGTCAGGATTTTGGTGTGGCAATATGTGGTATTTTTTGAGTTTTAAACTGTCACCACACATTGCTATCTTTACAATAGTTATTGTTTGGCTTTACAGATGTACATAACTGCACCGTTTACTGTGTACACAGGGTGAAGCTGGATTTTGAAATATTAGGACTGACTGCTCAACCTCCCCCCCCCTTTTTTTAAAGCAGGACAGTTTTCTCCAACCTGGTCCCCTCCTGAAGGATTATGGGAGGTGTAGTCCAACACATATGGAAGGCACCAGATTGGGGGAGGGCTGATATAGGATCTTTTAATCAGTGTCCTCCACACATGTAGACTGGGTTCAGACAACATGATAACCCACCCTCAAGGGTTCAGTATGGGTTGAGAGTGGGTTGCCATTGAACTGTGGGTTGTTGTTGAAACGTGGGTTATTGTGTTGTCCGAACCCAGCCGACATAACAAACCATGGTGAACAACCCACGGTTCACAACCCAACAACAAACCATGGGTTCTCTTCATGGGTTGTTTGTGGTTTAACAAGCTGTGGCTTGTTAGCGCAGCTAGGTTCAGACAACCCGATAACCCACGGTTCAATGACACCCCACACTCAACCCTTGAGTGTGGGTTATCATGTCTGAACCCAGTCAACGTGGCAGCACCACAGAAGCTGCTTTTGCTGTGGGACCCACCCTGCAGTGGTGCAGTAATATTGGAAGGCCTGTAACCAAGGCCAGTGCCAGGTTTGAGGGGCTTCTCAATAAAGTACCCTCTGGTGAGCCCCCCTACTAGGCTGGCATCTAATCAGCACTGGGCAGTTGCCATTATTATTTCCCACATGCCCCCAACGAAACATCACCTTGGGACGTAGTAGGAAACTTAAATGGCAGCTGCCCAGAACTGACTGGAGCGCTGGTTTTAGATGGGTGCCCAGGAAAAGCACCATAGGTGGGCCCTGCCAGTGCACGTGCACCCCCACCCCCACCCCCGTTTGCTGCATGTTGGTTCCAAGCCTGGGTGGAGGTAATAGGGTGGGCCTTTCTCACAGAATTGGCACCCCAGGGCCTTTAAGCATTACAGTAACGCTGCAAAATGAACCATCCAAAAAGTGTTCCCATGGAGCTCTCACAGTGTGTATAGGGCACCTGAGATGACACGCACGATGCTGTTCTTCGGTGGGAGGCTTATCCTGTTACCTTTCATAAAGTCCTCTGCACTACGCAAACCTTCAAACAGGCAGCTTAAACTTGAGTTCGGTTCTGTCCAGGTATGGAAGTTTATAACCCTCAGCAGGTTATTAACTGAGCTCTGATTGGACTTCAGTGGAACCAATGCCAAAGCAAGCAACAAATGAATAATCCCTAATTCTGTGCCATCTTGGCAAACAATTATTGTCCTATTTCTGCAATGGGAAAGAAATGCACCTTCATTTAAAACTGCTGTTCATCACTGGTACTGACACATTTTGAAAATCCTTCACGGTCTTTGCGGCACTATAGCATATATTACATGCTATAAAACAGCCTTGTCTGTAGTTTTACAAAACTGGTAATAATTAGGATGCACCCCCATACAGAAATTCTAAACTTGTCCCATAGCAATCAAGTTCATTCTGTTTCCTGCAACAACAAAAAACAAGACTCCCCAATCTCTCCCAAATGACAGTGCTTGGCTTTTCCAGCAGGCGCAGTAAAAGATCCTTAAAAATTTCACTGTGTGGGTCAAGTTTGAACTGGCTCTGCCATACATAAATCTGGGCAGGCTTCAGGTTTACCAAGGTTACATTTCTGATTTATGGCACTCATTCAGGAAAACATCTCCCGATGAAAGAAGCCTCTTTTTCGAGTCCTAGTACAACGAGCTATCCATACCCAGGACCGTGAAGGGAGACCCAAGATTCTTCTTTGTCGGGGAACTTCCAGTAACGACCGAAGGAAGACAGAGCGTGCTGGCCGCTTTCTGCCTATTCTTCATGCCCCAACTCAAAAAGGACAGTTTAGGAGTCACTTTCTTGGCCTTGTCTATTTTTTCATCTTCCATGGCCAAACAGATCAGAGAGTATGTTTTCTGCATTCCCACGGAGTAAGTTGCACTTTTGTTATGCTAGAGAAGGGGGGGAGGGGAAAAGGAGAATAAATAAATAAGTCAGTCATCCGTGATGGGTCAACAAAATTTGGAAGACAACAAAAGGGTGCACAGTGTGTGAAACAGTTTCTGAGACAGACTTCGCCATTCTTCTGCGTTAATTATATTCCCCATTGGGCACAGGCCAATCTAGACCATTGAGCTTCAAGAATTGCACTTATTATTAGGTCGGGAGAAGGCTCATGGGGGAAACATGTTTTGCAATGGAATTTGTCCAGTGCAATGTTTTGCAATGGAATTTGTCCATGTTCCAGAAAAAGGCTTAACTCTATGCTTAAGAGTTAAATCGCTCAAACACACTTGGAACGATCACTAGCAGCATCCCTGAAAAATACTAATCATTGTGTAGTAATCTAGTTAGTGCTAGGACTTTGAGAAATAAAATGAAATACTTTCCCTAGTCCCTTCCAATACAAGCCTTTGGTGCACATTGGCCTCCTAAGGATAGCATTACATCCAAATCTTCATAGTGGTGATGGGCACTACCTTTAGATGGTTCAATGTAAGGAGTCAGGATAGGCAAGGGTTGAGGATACCGGTGGCTGGACAAACCTCTCCAAGCTTGTCCACATCCTCAGGCTGCAACGGAAACTGTTCCCACAAATCCGGACCACAACACAATTCAAAGACATTTTAATCATCTGATCAATCACTTAGTACATTTTCGCATGGGTAAAAACAAGAATTCTGAAGCAATTGCATACACACACAGATATATATATATATATATATATATATAGTATTAAAATGATGAACACGGGTTCATAGCTAGGGAAGATTGAATTTATCAAGCTTGGGTTTGCTCAGGTTCTCATTTTTACAAAGCTAAGTTCACTCCATTTATATTACAATTTTTTTAGTTCGCACAAAAATTTGTATGCATGTTAATGTGCATTTTTTTAAAAACACACACCACATTTTTTGTATGCATTATCCCAAATACACATTTTTTTCCTCGTTGAATAAAGCCTTTTTGGTGCATCTTTCAAAAGATACACATTTTTATTTTTGTGCACATTTTTAAGACGTGTATGCATTTTTTTTGTAAGCTTCTCTTCCCCCCCCCCCCCCGCCCCCGAACTGTATTGCAAACTCTGGAAATGTATGGATTTCAGTGACAAACTGCATTCCAGTTCATGTTTAGGTTTGGGAAGCACAAATTTGGTACTTTCAAATTGAAATGTGAACTAAACAAATTTCTCACCTGACCCTAGTCGTAGTGGGCATCATCTGAGAAGAGATAGTGGTTAGCCACCTTGAGTGCCATTTTTGGGGTGGAAAGGCAGCACAAAAATCAAATAAATAAATAAGAGGCATTCCCAAATGTGTGTGTGTGGGCATGCATGCATAAAAAAGAGGAGAGAATGCTTCTTTCAAGGTTTCTTTTATAAGAACATGAATTAAAAATAATGCTTTAAAACATCCTTGCAGTCTAGAAGTGCTTTAAATCGATTAACAATGCAGCATTTACTATTTTTACCTAAATGTTGCTCAGACCTAGAGTGAATGGCTGTTCCTTATCTTACCAGGGAAGCTGCGGTGTCTTGGCAGCTGATCACTTGGATCTCGGTATCTTGCTCTCCCAAGTTTCTGAGTTTTTCCAAGACCTCGCTTGCTCCCAACCATTTGCAGTTCGTGCCTTCAATGGCAACAATGCAGTCTCCTTCTTTCAGACCTGCCAACTTAAGATCATTGGGTGCGCACCTTAGTGTCAGCTGAGATTTGTGCAGGATAGGAAAGGTTTGCCTGTATCCCATTCTCCGGAGGTATTGCCTTCCCTTCCCACCTTCTTAACTGTCAAGCAATGTGCAAATGATCGAGGTTTTGCCTGACCTGGAGCATGCTGGCTCCCACCATGAAGGACAAGCCCCAGATCAAAGCCACGGGTATCTTAACTTGCAATCCGATGCACACTTAACTGGGAGTAAGCCACACTGAACACAGCAGTGCTTACATCTCAGTAAACACGCACAGGGTTGTGTTGTTAAAGCTGTATACAGGGAGATGGTCCTCCCCTATTGGGAAGGGGGTATAGCTCAGTGGAAGAGCACATGCCCTGGAAGCAGAAAGTCCCGAATTCAATCCTCAGCATCTCCAGCTAGAAGAATTTCAAGTAGCAGGGCTGGGAAAGACAGCCCTGGGACCCCAGATCAGCCTTCCCCAAGACAGTGCTCTCCAGATACAACCCCTATAATTGGCCATGCTGGCTGGGGATGATGGGAGTTGTAGCCAGACATATTGAGAGGGTGCCAGGTCGAGGAAGGCTGCCCTAGACAAATACTGCCAATCGGAGTAGAGAACACTGGGCTGGCCTTACTAATGGTTGGACTTGGAATAATGCAGCGTCATACAACCATAGGATTGCTCTCAGTTGCTGTTCCTCCTCATGAATTCATTTTCAAATGCCCAGCCTATTCTCCCCTCCAGTCTTTTTCTTCTGGTGCATTCTCTTCCTTCTGAGTTCATGCCTCAATGCCATGTTTTCAGTACCCAACCTAGGGACTGTGGGAGCTTCCAAGATGGAGCGCCTTCTCCTAGCACTAGCACTAGCACTCCAAAGGCATTGACTGGGTTTGCACGACAGGACAACCCACTGTGGCATATAATAAGCCACGGTGGGATGTCATGTCGTGTGAACCCGGGACAGGTTTTGTCAGGGTGGCTTATTTTTGGCTTATAAGCCACCCCGACAACACATGGCTCGTAGTTGGGGTTGTTTGACCCACAATGGGTTGCCGTGTCATCCAAACCCGGACCGCACAACCCATCGTGGGTCCAGCCCAACTTCAAGCAAGCTGCTTGGCAAGAGCAGCAAAATCCCCTTGCCACTCTTGCCAAGCAGCTAGCGCCGCTGACAGCTGCCCCTAAAGTGCCCAAGTGGCACTTGGGGGCGGCTGTCAGTGGCTTTCCCTGCTCCCTGCCACCCGTTTTGGGATGGCGGCGCTGGCAGGGAGTGATCTCCACTTCCCCGCTGCCCCTGCCACCCATTTCAATTGTACCAGTACAAAAAGCCAGGAGGATTCCCAGTAATCTTTACATTGTGTTTTGCAGCATCACATTTTACAGTCTGTAAGTTACAGCCTTAAATATCCCTAGCATATCCAGGGAGGAGTTAAAAAAGCAGAGCAGAAATCCACCAAAACCAACAGGGGAAATTGGATTCTGTTGCACTGATTATATGTTTATTTCAAATGCATTTTTCTGTCTGGTGCTGGTGTGTTACTTTTGTTAATATTTAACTCTGAAAATTTCACTGAAATTAACATTTTAACCTCTGAACAAATTTGTAAGGTCACAACGTACAGCTAAGCTATACGGCAGTTCCATGCAAAATAAGAGGAAGCAAATTAAGTGAGAGTTTGACTTACTGCTGCAGGATAAACTGGATCAAGACAGTGAATGTGGACGGGTGGGCCTCCTTTCAGGGTAAATCCCAGAGCCCCAGCTTCACTGTGGAAATGAACTGTGCGAGGAGCAGTCCACCTCTGCTTTGCCGAAAACACCGTAAGCGGACCCTGAGATATACAGAGCAGTAAGTTGAGTTGTTCTCTCCATGATCTGCACATTTTAAGCCAAATCATAGAAAGTCTCTCATGCATAAGCATCCTTTTTCTTTTATGGTATCTAGAAATGTCGTTCCCATTAGTCATGTATGTGGCATTCTTCTTGGATTTGATACAGACGTAACCTATTCCGTTCTCTTAACCATTGCTGAGAAACGGTGTGATGAACCCTTAGTGTGATGAAAACCTAAGGCCTGTGGCTCAGCTTGTCTGAGTGTGGAAAGCTAAGCAGGGTCAGGCCTGGTTATAACTTGGATGGGAGACCCTCTCCTCTAGTTTCCTGCACTGGGCAGGGGGTTGGACTCGATGGCCTTGTAGGCCCCTTCCAACTCTATATCTATATTCCAATGTGGCTCAACAGTGCCACCTAGAGTGCTTGGGATGTTTTACCCCTGCAGTGAAGCCTGAATAAGCCTGTATCATGAGTTTCGTATCAGAATATGCATCCAGAAATTAAGCTCTCTTCCACAAAAGGCACCTGGCCAGAACTGGCTGGCTTTTTAATAATGTGAGTGCAGACGCGTTAAGCAGGTGGGAGCAGCCTCTAAATAATTTTCTGATCAGCTAGCCAGACTACTGACATCAAAAATGGAGCTCACTCCACTTTTGTACAAAACTAGTTTTCCCCAACTAGGCTGGGGAAGACTGCTCTTAATCCAAGCAGTTCATGGTGAGTAAGTTACACACACTTTGACCTATATACTGTTAGATCACAGAAATAATATGCCTCATTCCACCTTACAGTCAACATTATCAGGACTGCCCAGAGATCCAGACTTAGCCTTCCTAAGCTACGTATAACTCCTAACTTGGGATAAGGATTCACTTCTTGCTCACGGGCATACTTGTGGAAGGAAGCAGGGCTCATGTTTATTCAGACCTAAAGGAGGACATTATCCATTGCCAGTCACAAGCAGTTAACGTAAAATGATTTGAAATGCCTTCCTTAATGAGATATTAACGCTTCAAGAAACTGCATGTTGCTTTTCCAAACTCCCACTTAACCTCCCTCTGCTGCGAGAAGGAATTCACACTCACTAACAACAAAATGACAGAATGGCACACAAGCAAACATTAAACAGGCAGTGCAACTTTATACATACCAGCCTCTCAAATAAGTCTTTGACTTTCACCTTGGAGGATAGAGGAGCAATCATTTCTATTTTATGGTCCGTCTTAGCTAAAAACAAAACAAAACAAAAATTATGATTTTTTAAAAAATCTCATACTTCTTCCAAGGAGCACAGAGCAGCATACATTCCCTTGCCCTTCATTTTATCTTCACAACAATCCTGTGACGTAAGCTGGGCTGAGAAAACATGACTGGTCAAAGATTACCTAGTGAAGTTCACAGCTGGCCGGGGATTTGAACGGAGTCTAGGTCCTGCAGTCTAGCCACTGCACCAGGGGTGGGGAACCAAGTTGGGTCTAGGGGACAGATTACCCCACAGAACTCCCCCTGCGGGCCGGAGGATGTTAGCAGGCAGGACTCCATCCGTGACATCAGCTGGCGGCTTCGGTCAGGGAGCCTGCTTTGCTCCTCCTTTGCCTTCCCACGTGTGAGGAAGGATGAGGAGGAGCGAAGCACTTTCACCTGGCGCTTCCAGCAGCTGGCTGAGTCCCAAAGTCGGGACTCAGCCAGCTGCTTGAAGTGCCAGCTGAGAACGCACCTGGCTTCACTCATCCTCCGCCTTCCCCAGATGGCCCGGAGGCCGGAACTTCCCTATCCCTGCACTACACCACATCGACTTATAATCAAGATCGCTGTACAGATATCAGTCCTGAGGTTACACTTCTTGAACATCTCTCCCCTTAACCCTCCATGCATCTCAATTTGCCAAAATCTACTTGTGTGGGTGGGGACTTTAGCGAGGTTCTAGATCCTCTGCTAGATAGAAATACACCTGCCCCTAAGAAGCAAACGATGGTGAGATTTACACTTCAGGCATATATGGCTGAATTTGGTCTGATTGATGCTTGGGGAGCTTTGTGTCCTGATGAAAGGGGCTACACATTTATTTCATCTGTTCATCGTAATGGCTTTCGATGGAATTTTAAATATATGGATATTTAGTTTGCCTTTTCTGAAGCTTATGCATAACTGTTTCTATTGATAGCTGAATTACTACACACATTTATATATTTATGGATATACATTTCATACACACATATTGTAAGTTATTTATTTTAATTTCTGGAAGAGAATTGTATTATTTTTCTTTTATATGGTTTTCTTTGTTTTGGTGAAATTCACATTAAAAAATAAAATAATAATAATAATAATAATAATAATAATAAGAAGAAGAAGAAGAAGAAGAAGAAGAAGAAGAAGAAGACGAAGAAGAATCAGGATCACTGTACAAATATCCGGAGCTCAGGTTACACTGCTTGAACATCTCTCCCCCTCCGTGGATCTCAATTTGCCAAAATCTACTTTCATAAACTGGGGTGGGGGGGGCTGGCCTGGAACACCTGCTGAGTTCCTGGGCAGAGGCAGACATGGCCCAAGGCGTTTTGGGTGCTTAAGGCAGAAAATTTAAATGGAACCCCCTCACTACTATGGTGCCAATAAATAAATTAATTACTAAACTGAATACTTGACAATTTGATCTGAGAGAGCCAGTGTGGCAGTAGTGGTGAGAGTACTAGACTGGGACTCGAGAGATCTGGGTTCTAGTCCCCACTCGGCCATGAAGCTCACTGGGTGACTTTGGGCCAGTCACTGACTCTCAGCCTGACCTACCTCACAGGGTTGTTGTGAGGACAAAATGGAGAGGAGGAGGATTATGTAAGCCACCTTGGGTTCCTCACAAGAGGAAAAAGGCAGGGTATAAATGTAATATAATATGTAATGAAATAATGATGACGATGATAACAATAACAATAATATGGAACCCTGCTCACTACTGTAGGGATAAATAATGAATAAAATGAATCATAATTTGAATAACTGACAATTTGCTGCCCTTCAACAGTTCTCAGAGAAATCTCCTCCTGTGTGAATCTCTGTGAAATTTTAGGCCTGCTGAAGAGGCCCTGCTTTAGGTTCCATTTTGTCAGGAAGCCAGACTGGATCTCACAATAAGCAAGGCTCTCTCAGATGTTGCCTGGGAGCTTTGTAGTGCCTTTTCCCCAGGAGGTTTGTTTGGCCTTCTCTCCCCCTTACAATGTTCACAAATTTATTATTATTTATTTACAACATCTACAGGCCACCCTATAACAAAGTTTGTTTATAATGAAGTTGAAAATGACACTTTTCTGTCATGCTTTTTGGAATTATTTTAAATCGGTATTTAGCCCGCCTTTTAGGGTATATAATACGTACCCTTGCAAGGCGGCTTACATATACAGCAACAAAATAAAATACAACAAAATTTGAAATGTTTTAAAACAAGATTAAGGACACAATCCTATGCACGTTTAGACAGAAAAAAGTCCTACAACTCCCAACATGCCCCATCCAGCATGGCTGTCTGGGGCATGCTGGGAGTTGTAGGCCTTTTTTCTGTCTAAACGTGCATAGGATTGCGCCCTAAAATAGCATAAAATGTTGGCATTAACGTAACATTAAAAATGAGAGCGGAAGATCAACATTTTCTAAAGCAGAGCTCCATAAAATTATCGAAATGCAGACCAGAATTAGAATTATCCCTTCCTATTGGTATTTTTAATCTGTTCAGCATTTTAATAGCATGTACATGCTTTTTATATTTTATACGGAGATTGTAATAGATTTTTGTAATCCACTGTGGTAACATTTAGTTGAAAAGCAGTATAAAAACTTTGGAAGGAAGAAAAGAGAGAAAGAAAGCGAGAGAGAGAGAGAAAGAAAGAAAGAAAATCAAATATATCAACATCTGCTACCAGAGGAGGGTGATCACACCCTTCCTAATGGCTTTGGCCAAAGTGTGCATTGAAATAAGACCTTCTCTGTTATATAGCTCATGCTCTTAGCTGCTCGGCGAAAGCTCCCAGTTATATGTAGAAGGGATTCACTTCTGGGATAACCTCATCAGAAAAATATACTTACGAAGGATATCGGGAGCCTGCAGCCAACTCAAGAAATCATCTTCCTGTTCCTGCTGTGAATATTTGAGAAGGGATCGCTTATGTGCGACTATCAGAATTTCCTGGAGTATGTGTATATTTCGGAGCTTTTGGCATAAGCCACAAACTCTTAAGGCTTCTTCGTGATAGACGATGGCTCTCTTTAAATGTGCTTTTCCTGGAAAAGCAAAAATAGAAGTCTGTAAACAGGACGGCAAACTTGAAGGGTTTCCCCACCACCACCTTTACGTTAACTTAATCATCAGTAAGGATTGGCCTCAACGTAACATGTCTCGGGCCAAATGTTTTCTTTCCTGGGCAGGAGTTGTCGTCAAATACCCAGGCTCCGCAATCCTTAGCAACTCAAACAAGCTTCGTACAAGACAAGGATTCACATGCAAAGCGAAGGATTGTTCTAAGGAGGCCATAATCCAGCACAGCAGCCCCATCCGCACAAGCCCAGGTTCACTGTTACCGGCTATGGAAATCAAAAGAGCCCCCGTGTTTGAGGAGCTCAGCAACAGCCAGAAATGGGAGTGCCATCCCTTGCCATTAGCCATGCTGGCTGGGTATGCTGGGAGCTGTAGGCCAGCAACATCTGGGGACCCAAGGTTGGAGAACCCTGCTCTAGAGTGCACTGTATGCATTCTCATTATAGGAGCATTTGCAGAAGCGGAGACCAGTTTGAATCATGATTTCCCACTGTTGCATATGAAATGCAGGCAAGTGTAACTTTGAAGCTGTCTTTGTCCTATCACTTCCACATTTTAAAACGTCAGTGTCTTATTGTTCTTTCCTCCACATCCAGAGCAGACAGTTATTAATGCTGGCCAAGCTGTGCCAGCCGTATCTTTTTGTTAGGAAAATTACAGGTTAAGGGTTTAATCCTATGCATGTTTAGACAGAAAACAATCCTGCAACTCCCAGCATTCTTCAGTCAACATGGCTTGCTGGGAGTTGTGGGACTATTTTCCTGTATAAACATGCATAGGATTGCACCCTTAATGTCTCAGGATGGATGGTAGATATTTCCTCAATAGGAGCCAGTGACTGAGGTGTTGAGAAATCATCTCTGGAATACGAGAGAGCCATTTGGGGAAGGTGAGTCATCTCCCCAACCCCCACTAAAGGAAGAGGGCATGTGCCTGTGTGGGGAAAAACTAAAATTTAGGGCAAAAGTGGGCAGAAGATAGATCAGGATCTGCTGGTAGATCTCCAGGTGATTTGCAGTAGATCAGCAAGGATTTCTTTCTCCCAATAGTTTAATGGTAGCAACAACAAAATGGCTCCCTACCCACCGGCCTAAATTGTTCTGCTGAAATGAAGACAGCTTACGGTAGCCAGGAATGGATTTGTGTGTGGAAGGACTGTGAGCTCCATGCAGTTCCAGTACCTAAAACACATTCCTGGGCTCAGAATTCTTTAATTCTAAGTGTGTGCCTTTGGCACCAGATTCCGGTAGGAAGATCTCGGCATTCTAGTTAAAAGCAAAGTAGATCCTGCCTGACGTCTGGCAACCCTAGTTTAGGGAATGGAAGCAGAGCGTGTGAGAGCTGAGCTGTTGCTGAAAAGCTGAAGGTACGCTGAGGTGCAGGCATTTCTTTGAGGGGATCTCATATAGACAAGCAGATCTGCAGCCTGCTAGGTGTGGGTATGCGGCTTGCCTCCACTTATGCTCCACTTAAAATTTGATTTATATTCAAATATACATGAAAATGCCATCAGTGATCTCTCCTCGGAAAAGAAGCCCAAACCCAGGTAGCAATATCCCTGGAACTTTGACCCACAGGGACACGGGGGGGGGGGAATGGATAACAATACATTTTGCAACTCGCAAGCAGTAAAGAGAATCTGGCCAGCGGTGGAGCTGCATTGCCGGTTTCCTCACCATTACTTCTGCACTTCCAATAAAACAAAGAGAGTTCCTTACTTAAGGTCACACACCTAGGGATGCACGGACACTGTAAAATCCGTCCTGTCTACCTTTCGCTGATTGTCGGGCGGCTTTCGTTCTGTTGTCCACTCGTTGTCGGAATTGGATTTTGCACAAATCTGTTTGTAAGCAAATTCCCGAAATGCGCAAATCCCCCCAAAATATGCAAATCCCCCCCAAAATGCATATTTTCATGCTTTAGCCTGTGGGGGAAATGCACATTTTTGGTCGGTGTTTTTCATTTTGGGGGGTATTTTTATGCAACTAAATTTGCACAAGATTACGGAAAATTTAAAAAATGGTCCGCAAGTCTGCAGAATTCACATGACTTATGAAAAGCTGGCCTGCTGCGGAATCCGCAGGTCGGATTCTTAGAAATTCAAACTTATTTGAGTCCATTACGGATTTCTCCGACACCCCTAGTCACACCACGATACCAGCCTGAATCGTAAATCTGCCCACACCAACCAGTGGCACAATGTGGACAAGTCTTCCTACTGAAAGTAGATGGGGCTATATCACTTTTCCAGTTTGGGTTCTAAACCATGGATAGTGAAAACGAGAGCTTGACGCTATGCTTGAACTGAGCCAAGAAAAGGGAGTTTGTCCTTACCAAGCTGTTTGCGCTGAACTCTGTCCTTTAAAACAGCTAAGGGTGTCAACCCTTCTGGCAAGTGGTCATACAGCTGGGAGAAACCCTTTTCCTGTTGGTCTTCATCATCGTTTTCACGTACTGGGGTGGCAAAAACAAAATGCAAATGAAAGAATGGATAAATATTTGTTTGCTGTGGCAAAAACAAAATGCAAATGAAAGAATGGATAAATATTTGTTTGCTGTCATTTCCTGTCTGGATGAGCTGACTTAAGGCTTGTGTGGCCTCAAATAATCACCACCATCTCCCCAAACCGGTTCAAGAGATTACGACCTGCATTATTTTGGAGGGTTCATATGCTCATTTTACAGTCAGATACCTGAATGTGATCATTATGATGCCTGAATGTTCACCAGGGCCACACTGTACTCTACATGTGAAATACATCTTTTGTCCCCAGACCTGCTTTGCAAACATTGACTAACCATAGCATAAGAAGCAAAGAAGGGGGTTAGGAAAACTAGCTGCAAAGTGTGATTTTATGGCTTCCTTTTTATTAAGTGTCATCTGTACCCGAAGCTTTACCTTCTTTAAAAGAGAGAGAGAGAGAGAGAGAGAGAGAGAGAGTCTCCTGCCCCAAGGAGCTTACAAGCTAAAATATATACAGAGGGGGAGAAATGAGAGAGTATGGAAGGCAGGAAAGGAGTTTCTTTTCCCCAGCCCCTTGCATAAGGCATATATTAAAATAAGCAAACATTATGCTCCTCTTATCAGCACCAGGCAAGCATCCCTGATGAGGACATTCCTAGGAAAGGATAGTGTTCATGATCTCAGTAACATGAGGAACAATTCCCACCCCTACTCACATGTTCACAATTTGGGAGATTTAAAAAGGGATTTTATCTTGTTTCTTTAAAAAAAATGTATAAGAAAAAATAATTTATTTGATTTGATTTGTACCCTGCCTTTCCACCAAGAAAGTGTCACTCAAGGTGGCTAACAATCATAGGAACTAACAAAAATTAAAACAAAAACTTGGTAAAAACAATAATAAAACCAATTAAAAACATAGTTTAAAAACATAACAACAGAATACAAACAGCATCCAACCGAACAGACCAACTTTCATGCCAATGGCCTGCTTGAATAGAAATGTCTTTGCCTGCCAGTGGAAGGACAGCAGAGAGGGAGCCAACCTAGCCTACTTAGGCAGGGAGTTCCACAGCCTGGGAGCAGCCACTGAGAAGGCCCTGTTTCAGGTCCCCGCCAAGTGTGCCTCCAATGGCAGTGGTACCAAGAGAAGGGTCTCCCTCTTAGAAGATCTTAAAACCTGAGCATGGTCATATGGGATAAGGTGGTCTTTCAGGCATCCTGGTCCCAAAAATATCCTCCAACATTTCACAGTTGAAAAATAGGGACATCCCTGTTGTGTCCCTTATCCTACTATAACTAAATCAGAGCATGTGTAACTGAAATAATCACATATTCTCCTCCAGTTCACCATGAGGTGTAGCACTTAGGAGCAGGGGTGAGCAACCTATAGCCCTATGGCCACATGCAACCTAATTTCAAAAGCCCTCTACAAGAGATCAGTACAGTTCAGGTAAGAGCAATCTGTCCCTCCCCTGGAAGCCTACTGGGTGGGGAGGCAGAGAGAGAGAGAGAGAAGGAAGTGACAGAGAGCAAGCAAGAGAACAAGAGAGGCAGAAAGAGAAAAGGGAATGACAGAACAAGCGTGAGAGAAGGAGAAAAGGGGGTGGCAGAGAGTGAGGCAAAAAGAGAAAAGGAGACAGCAGAAAGAGGAAAGCGGGTGGCAGAGAGAGAAAGAGAAAAGGGAGTTGGCAGAGTTGTTGTGAGGATAAAAAGCAAAGGAAGAATATATGCTGCCCTGAGCTCCTTGCAGCAAGTGTGGGATAAAAATAGTAAACGGATAAATAAGCAAGTAACGGTAGCATGAGTTCTGCCAGAATGTTTGCATGTTTTTTTGGTCTACTCCAGTCACTATGACAAACCACTCTAGGTAGAGAAATAAATAAAAGAATTAAAAACCATTCTTACTCTGGTGGTCGCTCAAAATAGTTGCGACGAAATAATGCGCCAAAGCTCTGAAATGGTCCGATTTGACTTGGGCCAGTTTTGACCAAGAGTAAGGGATGTTCTCCTTGACTGGTGTTTGGTTCATTGCTATGTTAACAAGCATGTATGTTTCTCCAACCTAAAAACAAAGCACAAGAGCCAAGAATGAGTCACTGCCTTGTTATTAAAAGCTCGCTCAGTCATTTGCTGGTAACGCCAACCATTTGTAAACAGCCAGTGGGGCGTGTATGCCAAGAAAGATTGTAGGCTATAAAGGGTATAAATTAGGAAGGATTTTTAAAAAGAGGAAAAAAGATAATTATGCAGGATTGTGTTTTCTCAACGTGTGTGCAGCATGTGAGTATGGAATCTAAAAGGTTGAAGTCCTTAGATTAGTAACTGTCATTTAAGAAAGAAAAACAACATTCGAGTCATCATCATTGTAGAAAAATTGACTTGGATCTAGAGGAGCTCAAGCAGAGACTGATTCAAGCAATGGGGCTTCCCTGCCTTTTCCTTCCCGCTGCGGTCCCTTCGTGCTTTCCAAAAGGTTCAGGGGACTCTCTAGAACCGTGTATCGGAGTTACAGCAGGAGGGAGGAAATAGCAGAAATTGGATACCCTCCTTGCTCAAGCAGAAACACTTCCCACATGCACAAGAGCATCTCTGGATCCTGCCCATTGGTACCACATAAGCAACGTACAGCAGTGCCTCAAGCCCCAGGAAAGCTTGGAAATAGATGTTGACTGGGGTCAGACAACACGATAACCCACACTCAGCGGTTGAGTATGGGTTGAGTAGGGGGCTGTCATTGAAACATGCGTTATCGTTATCACTATTCCTCCTCAGAAGCCCCCATACTTTGCCCCCCATGCCTACAACAGACATGGGTCCTACTTCACAGAAGACAATCTTCTCTTTGATTGTCTATTCTGTGGGATCCCTTTCCCCATGGTGTAGGATTTGGATTTTCTTTATGTTGATAGCACAGTGCTGTGGTTGTTGACCTGATATACTATGAAATATATCAGTACGTAGGCAAATATTTCAATTGCCTTAATAAGGAGAATTTATTATTAGCAGATGGCTGGTTTAATAAACATGCACTTTGCTTCCGAAGAGCTAGATTAAAATCTGGATTTAGGTCATTTGTATAACAAGCAGGGCCAGCAGAAGTGCATTTAATATTTGCACTGCAAGTTTTGCATAGAGGATTTTAAGTCTATCTGTTCAATGGCCTCCAGTTGATTCGGCAAAGTGATCTTTTGGAAGCCACTTTCCATGCTAGATTAATTTAGGAAGCAATCCTATGCAAGGTTAGACAGAAAAGAGGCCTACAACCCCTAGCATACTCCAGCCACCTGGCTGGGGTATGCTGGGAGCTGTAGGCCTTTTTCTGTCTAACCTTGCATAGGATTGCTTCCTAAATTAATAGGATTGCTTCCTAAATTAATAGAAAGTTGCATAGGATTGTGCCTTTACTGGATTCTGTGGAGTTTGGCCATTTAATCAGATTTCTCATAGGCACGATTCACATGTTCCCGTGTCAACAAGGGCAGACATGGATAGAAATCCTCCTCTGCCTGTTTGAAATTCTGAGAAAGGGAGGCAACTCTGGACTACTGGTAGACAGAGCCCTTCCTTTCCCTCAGAAAACAGCAGTGAGAGAGACTCCCTTATGCATGTCCCATCATTCAGAGGGCACTGTGCAAACCAAACCTTTTATTTTATTCTCTTTTAAAAGTGATTTCAATAGCGGAATGATTATTTGCAAGCCAATAAGAACTCGGACTAGGTTTACACAACACAATAAGCCATGGTGGCTTATGAGCCATGTTTGTTTCAAAGCGGCTTGTTGTGCTGTCTGAACCCAGCAGCATGGTTTGTTAACCATGCACAAGCCACTCTGGCTGGGTTCAGACAACACGACAAGCCGCTCTGAAACAAACATGGCTTATAAGCCACCATAGCTTGTCGTGTTGTGTGAACCCAGTCTCGGTCTGAGAGGGGCTGTCACTCAGTGGGAGAGCACATGTTTTGCATGCAGAAGGTCCCATGTTCAATCTTGGCACCTCCAGTTTGAAGAATCAGGTTGTAGGTGATGGGAAAGACCCTTCTCTGACTAGGGCCCTGTGTTGGTAGAGGGAGGCCAACTTCCTACATTCCTAATATACTAAAATCCAAGGACTGTTCCTGCTTGCAGCTACAAATGAATGTTGATTCATTTTGTGGCTTCCTTCCCTCATGGAAATTGGTAGCATGTACAGAGGGCTGATCTAATAGTTATGATTCCAGGAAGCTTCCTTCACACATGCAAGTAATCGCATCATGCCACAATCAACGAAAATGCATGGGTAAATGCACCCTTCATCTTGTAGCCTACCTTTGCCATTTCCTGGGCCATCTTCACCAGCGTGAAGAATTCATTCCGTATTCCGGGAAGGCAGATCTGTTCGAAGACACATTCCTGAGCCTGAGCAAGCATCATCTTGACCAGCACACTCAACATGGCAGGGCTCATGTCGTAACTTGGCGTGTGAGTAAAAGTCTCTTTCAGATAGTTTAGAACTCCTGAAATGTGGGAGGGAGGAGGGGAGAAACAGAGTGTCAGTACTGCAGCCTTTCACAATGGATCATGGCCACATTTGGCCAGTGTGGCGTAGTGGTGAGAGTGTTGGACTGGGACTCAGGAGATCCGGGTTCTAGTCCCCGGTCGGCCATGAAACTCACTGGGTGACTTTGGGCCAGTCACTGACTCTCAGCCTAACCTACCTCACAGGGTTGTTGCGAGGATAAAATGGAGAGGAGGATGAGGATTATGTAAGCCGCCTTGGGTTCCTTGCAGGAAAAAAGGCGGGGTATAAATATAATAAATAAATAAATAATAAATCATATCTCAGCTTATTAAACCAAGCTATGAACAAGCCTAGTGCTCCCTTTGTGCAAGCTGGGCTGGCAAACAAGCCAGGTGGTCTTCAGTTAACAATAGTTTCCTATCACGTCCAGACCGGGAAACTATAGTTTAATGGTTTTAGAACAAGCCAGGATATGAACCGATGGTTTAAAAGTTGGGGGCATGAGACTCATTTATATCTGGGTTAGTTAAGCCGAAATATGATCACCTGAACATGGCCCATGTTAATGGTTAACAAAATATCATGTTTTAATTAATATAGTTGCAACTACTTTAACTGGGGGACAAGGGGGAGAGGGAGAGAAGAAATGTTAAATTAGCTATCAAGTGTTTCCTGCTCAAAATGTAAACTGTCTCAATGGCATGTTGATGGATTTAAATATCCTTGATATTATGATATATATATATATATATATATGGTGTTCAAAACTCATTTTAAATATACACTTTGTTTCTAATGTTGAAAAACTGGAAATCTAAACAAGCAGCAAATGAGCAACCAAACATACAATGCTAAAGGATGTGTCCCAAGATATTCTCCTCCCCATCCTCCAGCAACACATCTTTATTGTTCAGTCCTGTGTAATCTGATACATTTTAATAAAAAAATATCTTAAGCCAAATCAGATGCGATGCAGGTGCATCTGGATCTCTTGCCTTTAAAAAACGAAACAACTTGAAATCCGCTGCAGCGGCTCCAATTCTGCTCAAAACAGCTGCATTGGGGAAGAGGGTGCTGACTGAGCCCTTTTCTTCCCCAGCACCTTTATCCTGATCAAAAAAACCCACCCCGCAACTGCTAATGTAGACCTGGAGGGTGGGAACAGACTGGCACAATACAGGTACCCATGGCTTTTTTCACTGGTGGGGTTAAAAGCAGGAACCTTGGGGTGGGGGGGTGGGGGAGAGGAAGGAACAATTTAGATTGGGAAAATGAGCACACATACAATCCCGCCTGCTTCAAAGTGAATCTCAGGAAATCCAGTCACAGGATCTCTGACATCACATCTGTTCTGGGCCCGCTATATGATCTTAGCTAGTTAAACACAAGCATGCAATGCAGAGGCGTGTGTGCACAGGACACAATTTATTTCTTATGTCCAAAGCAGCAGCAAATCCCAAACCATGTTCAAAATCCACCATATTCCAAGTGTAAAGATCGGTTGGCACGATTGGGGGAAAACAACAACCCCCCTGGCCTCCAGCGTGCATTGTTTTATTTTATAGGAAGCATCAATTGCTGGTCAACTCAAGGGGTGTGTGTGTGTGTGTGTGTGTGTGTGTTGATGAAAACATAGCTGGAGGCATTGCTGAGATTAGCAAATGAAAGCTGAAATTATTCTGACTTGGAAAAGATTGAGCAGGTTCTACATTAGAAAGCTCAGATGCTGAGGCCATGCAACAACCTTCCTAGGCCTACACCAGCCACCTCTAGCTTGGCAACCTCCAGATGTATTAGATTATAACTCCCATCATCTTCACTGCCTATGGGAGTTGTGGTCCAACACATCTGGGGAGCATCAAGTTGAATGATGTGTACACACACACGGTTCTCACCTAATGGAGAGCCAGTGTGGTACAGTGGTTGTTGTTGTTAATTTTATTTATATACCACCCAACAGCCGAAGCTCTCTGGGTTAGAGTGTTGGACTAGGGCAGCCTTCCCTAGCTTTGAACAACTCCCATCAGCCCCAGCCAGCATGGTCAATGGTCAAGACTGCTGGGAGTTGTAGTCCAAAACACCTGGAGGGGAACCAGGTGGGGAAGGCTGGACTAGGACCAAGGAGACCCAGCTTCAAAGCCCTGCTCTGCCACAAAGCTTGCTGGGTGACCTCGGGCCTGTCACACACTCTCAGCCTAGCCTACCTCACCGGGTGGTTGTGAGGATAAAATGGGGGGAATGGAACATAGGAAGCTGCCTTATACTGTCAGACCATTGGTCTATCTAGCCCCATATTGTCGATACTGACCGGCAGCGGCTCTCCAGGGTTTCAGGCAAGAGTTTTTCCAGCCCTACCTGGAGATGCTGGGAATTGAACTTGAGACCTTCTGCATGCAAAGCAGGTGCTCTATACACTGAGCTACAGCCCTTCACATATGCTACCATGAGCACCTTGAGGAAGGTTGGGATTAAAAATTATAATTTATTTGTTTATCTATTATATTTAAAGCCTGCCTTTTTTTCCTGCAAGGAACCCAAGGCGGCTTACATAATCCTCCTCCTCTCCATTTGATCCTCACAACAACCCTGTGAGGTAGGTTAGGCTGAGAGTCAGTGATTGGCCCAAAGTCACCGAGTGAGCTGCATGGACAAGTGGGGACTAGAACCCAGATCTCCCGAGTCCAACACTCTAACCACTACGCCATACTGGCTCTGTAACAATAATGTAACAATGGCATGGCAGTTGGACTTAAAATGATTATGAGAAGAGAGGAAAAAAAGAAAAGGACATTTGGGAGCTTGAGGAGGAAGGGAAATCCCAGAGCAGCTGTGCAAACTGCTTAAGGAAACTGCCCAGAAGGACGCCTGAAGCTCAGGCAGTGCCGTGCCGGAACAGCAAGCATGGCGGAACGGTGCAACTGGCAGAACCAAGTCAGGCGAAACTCAGTTCCAAGCGTAACTATTCTTTTGAAAAATTAAAAACAAACACTTGCTGCGGCATAAACACGCAGTAACACTTGCCGGTGCTGAAATCTTATCTAATCTTTTTTTTTTTTTAATGCATTGCACCCAAAACTGGTTGGACAAGTTTCAATTGAACAATATTACTGAAAATGTATCGCTACATTGTTCAGCGCTGGGAGTTGCCACTCCTCCAAGTGTGTTAACCAACATTTGGAGATAGCATTTGCTGCTTTTAAATTACTTTCACCGTTATATGAAAAGCGGTCCCGGGGCAGGCTCTTATTACTAGAATGCCTATTGTCTTTTTCTTTAATATTTGTTTGTTACGTTTAAATCCCTCCTTTTCCTCCAAGGAGCCCAACGTGGCATACATGATCCTCCTCCTCTTCATTTCTTCCTCACAACAACACTGTGGGCTAAGTCAGGCGGAGAGCCAGTGACCGGGTTCAGACGACATGCTGCGGTTCGTCGTGGGTTATTTAACCCATGATAACCCCGGGACACGTGGGTGCCAAATTACATATCCAAACCCCCGCTTGGAAGTTGTCGTATAGTGCACACCTGGTGAGCGTGGGTTATGCGAGGGTTAAACAACCCTCGCATAACCCTAAAACAGACCATAGGTTATGCAAGGGTTGTTTAACCCTTACATAACCCACACTCACCAGGTCTGCAGGAAACGACAACCCCCGACTGAGGGTTGCATACTCAAAATGGCTGCTTCATGTGCCCCGTAGTTAAATAACCTATGGTGGGCTGCTGCGTCATGTGAACAGACCCAGTGACTCACCCAGAGTCACCCAGTGAGCTTCATATACAGGCCTGTGGCTCAGCTTGTCTGAGCGTGGAAAGCTAAGCAGGGTCAGGCCTGGTTATTACTTGGATGGGATGCCCCCTCCTCTAGTTTCCTGCACTGAGCAGGGGGCTGGACTCGATGGCCTTGTAGGCCCCTTCCAACTCTATAAATTTATGAATCTATGGCCAAGTGGGTATTTGACCCGAGTCTTCCCAGTCCCAATTCAACACTCTAACCACTACACTATACTGGCTCTCAACTGCTACACACTTTAATAGATTAAAAAACAACCATATAATCATTTCTGGACAAAGGTTATCCTCAGTTTATGGGGGGGGGGGAAGCTGTGAACATTAGATAAAATCTGACAAACCCTCCATTTAACAGATCCATATATACTTATCACTCAAATAGCCCTCAAAAGCACATATCGGTGAAGCATGTACTTCACTCGTGAAGTCTCTCTCTCTCTGTATGCACATAAACAGGATTATGTTTATGGGTGAAAGCCATAGCAACAACCTTCACTCTGCCCACAAAGAACTACGTGGGCGATATGAACGATGAATGCATTGTGTGGTGCTTTGCAGTCGTGCACAGGTACAAGAAAGAGCACTTCATGGGAAAGGCAGATCGAAGCACATCTTTGAAGCACTCAGGCTTAGGCAGTGATGTGGCTGCACATCACAGATTAATCACAGCCGAGCCTAGTGTTTCTGTTTACATTTTTTAAGAAGTCAGTATTCTGCACTGAGACAAAGCTATATTCTGCAACCAGTGCAAATTAGGCAAGTACAAGTGGGATCTGCAACAAAATGTTGTAGTGTGCAGTACTCCTGTTCAGGATTCCTGCACTTCCCCCAGTGGCCACTGAGCACACAACTGCTGTTTTTTGGGATTCCCCCTCACTCGGGTTTTATTTTTCTAAAGATTTTTTGTACTTCTGCAGACCCTGGGGACGGTTTCCCCAATCCTGCAGATACCTCCCTGTTGCACATGGGTGGTGCTACTTTGGCTACATAAGCAATGCCATTCTCAACCTGAACATTGGAAATAAAGGGAACGATGTGAAAAATCTACCTAGTTTGCATGATTTACTTAAAAATGCCAACGAGCTATATAGGAACTGAAGAAATCCAGCCTGCCATCCACTCTCCTCTGTTTTCTAAGATTTTAACATGAATTCTCCACACATCTTTAAGCTTATCTTTACAAGAACTAGACACTTGTTTTCATAAAGCAGAAGCTGAGATTTTCAAAATACTCTGCACATACATGGCACTGTGGAATATATACAGATCCCTGAATATGAACTCCTCGCTAGAATCTGGTTGCTCCTGAGAATCTGAGATTTTAGTACAGGAAAGTACAGGTTTCTGGACTGACTTAAATAGTATAGTATTGCATTTAGGATGGAGAGGATTAAAAATGTGGATGACTTTGGAACATAAGCTGCAATAAATTATATATTTACCATTGGACTCAATATCACTGAAGTTACAACAGAGCAAAAAAGAAAGGAAAAGAAAAAAGACCAACGTTGTGAGCACAGAAAAGCGGTTAATAATAGACCAAAGTCACCTAGGCCTGCAGACTATAGTTCATTAATCGTTAACCACAATATTCACATTGTCTATTCAGGTGCAACCCCAGATTTGGGGCGGCGGGGGGGGAAGTTAAGACTAAATTTGAAATGTTTTAATTTAAAAACAACAACATCTGTCCCAGATCTTAACAACCCTTTTAGCTTTAATCCTGCCTCTTTTCAATGTCCAAACACTGTGAAATTAAAATAAGAAGCTCATGTGAAGCGTATATGGCTCTGTGGAACAGAGACAAGCAAGGGAAACAGAGGCAGTTGGGTTAAGCAACTCTCCAGGGCTTTTTCGGGCAATAGCACACAGCTCTTTCCTACCTGCAGCTCTCTGAAAAGCATCAACTGCCTTTTGAAGCCCAGCCTGTGTCTGTCGATTGCACCTTGTACCAATCTGTGTGTAGAGAGCTCCAATGTTAAATAAAATACTGGCTTTTTCAAGCAACAAGTTATTCTGGCAGATGGGGACACCTGTGAACGAGTCATACCTTAATTAAAAACAAAAGCAAAAATAAAAGTTAATGAACAGAAGACTAGGAAATATGGGAAAGCATAGTACTTTTCATTATGGGCTGGTTCTGACTTGACAACAAACCATAGTTTCTCTACTAACCACAGTTTAGACTCCAACCTACAATTTGTGTTCAGGATGTACATAAACTAGACCATGGTTTGTGTGGTTTCCTTCTTCCTTTCCTAACAATCTCTGGATGCCATCCCAAACTGCTCTCCATAAGCAGAGCAGTCGCCCGAACCTCCGTTTGTCAGTTTGGATCCATGACCAAACCACAGTTAGCCCAAACCGTGGTTCACAAACTAGCTTCCAACAGTGCTTTCAGATCCTGGTTTGGCAGCCACTTGCAAACCAGAGTCCATTGGGTGGAGTCAGTACAGACGTCAAACCAAGCCCTAGTTTCATTAAGTTACATTTGTGCAAGCTCATTTGTGTGACACTCCTGAAACCCATCCTTATGTAAATACGGGAAGTGGAACCCATAACAGGTGTAATATTGACCACTCCCTTTAATTTCATTATGACACTGGGGAAAAGGCTCGGAGTATAGTCCCCCCCCTTGGGACAATTCCTTGGTTTGCGAGTAACAAAGTGGTACCATGATTTGCTGTTGGGTTAACTGCTGGGTTGTTTATCTCCTAAATATCACATTCAGCAACCTACGAAGGAGCTGATCATGGGTTGCAGAGTAAAAGTGGACATGGTGAATGCGTGGGAGGCAGTGCACCCACTCTCTCCTGCTCGTGCACAACAACCCATGGGTTGTTTAACTGATGGGTTGTCGTTATGTACGAACCAGGTCATTACCTCCATGTTAACAAGATCTACAACCATGTTTTGGACCTGGTTTCAAATACTTGTTGACAAGGAACTCTGGTTAGCCACAACTATAGTTATTAACAACGATGCTGACATAATGCTTATCACACAGTTAAGGGGGGAGTTTGTACCCAGGAGAAGAAAAAAGGGGACTGGGGAAAGGGGTGCACAATCTCAAGGCCTGCTCCCAACCTCTTAGATGCTAAGAGTTTGGTCAACATTATATTTGCACCAACTCAGTTGACAGACTCTTGTGTGCTTCAGCAAAGAAGCACACAATGATCTAGGGAGCATGTATCACACATTAATTACTGAGCTTGGTGAAGTAGAAAGCACATTTCTTCTTGCTCTCTTAAACGTAGCACACCCCTTCTTTGCAATGCTTGACTGGACCCCTAAGAGCTTTTTTGGCCAAATGTCAGGCTTCACATTTTCCCTTTAGAAACGTCAGGTTGCAATCCGCTGCATCAAATGTCAAACCCACATTGTGCTTCCACTGCTTGAGAACTGACTGTTAGATTAACAACATTCTTTTCTTTTTTTTAAGAAAAAGAAAACTTACCAGGTAAATAAAATTCCCAGGTGTCTGCTAGGTGAAAAAAATCGGTTCTCTACAAAGCCAAGCTGAACAAAATAGCTTAGCAACATCTCGACTCCAGATTCATCTCTGCTGGGGGTACGACAGGCCTTTGAATACATAAAACATACATTAGCCATGACATAATGTGTCCACATAAAATTACACGCACACATGGCCTTCTGCATGAAGTCTATGATGCTCCTGTGTTCCCTAAGTCCTCACCTTTACCAACCTTCCCACATTCTGAGGTCAGCAACAGAGGACCTCACTTGCCTACTGCCAACAGCAATTAGGCAAATGAGTGCAAGGAAGAGGGGTCTTTTCAGCAGTGGCCCCACACCTCCCGAATGTTTGTCAGGCTGCTTCTTTGCAGGTCTTCAGGAAAGCTCTGAACACACACACACCTGTTTTCACTGGCCTTCTGTTAATTTCTGGGCTGTAGGTTTTTATTGAATTTTTTCACTGTTTTTATTGAATTTCATTTTTTTTGTTTTAGCTTTTAAATCTTGCATTGTATCTTACATGCCACCTTGAGAGGGTTCCACCCTTAAAGGCATACTAAAAATAATGCTAAATAAAATAAAATAAAGTCAGATATTACTTTATCTACATTGGGGCGGGGGGACAGTGTGTGTGTCCTTTCCACTGCTGTGCAAAGACAATCTGCAAGTCAAGTCAGCAAACGAACTGAGCTTGCGATGCAGAACATCAGTTGTCTTTCATGTTCTGTCTGGGGTTTGTTTAGTTAGAATATGAGGCCACCTCTACTGGTACAAGAACTGTATTTACATTACTTGTGTTTATTTGCCCGCCCTGTTCTAAGGACTCAACGCAAACTTGAAGGTCCTTAATGTCATTTTATCCTCTCAACAACCTTTTGAATCAAGATAGTCTGTCAAGATAAAGCAAGACTGCCCAACAGAACGAGAGGTTCCCTCATAAACCACCTTGTGAGGTAGTTTAGAGATGCAAGGAGACTGGCCTATAGGTCACCCAGCAGGCTTTGTGGCTGAAAGGGGTCACTGCAGTCCAACTCCCTACAGCCAGCATAGCTGGGGCATGCTGGGAGTTGTAGGCCAAAAACATCTGGGGACCCAAGGTTGGAGAACACTGCCCTACACTCTATCCACTATACACCATACAAACTCCAGGATCAAGGCCTATCTAAATAGTTTTTGAAATGTTTCCTGGCCTGCAGGATTAAAAAGAAATGGAAAGCCAAGTACAGTTATTTGCTCAATAGGCCCAACTCACTTGTCGCAAATCCATCAGATCAGCAATTTCATTTTCATACTCAGAACCATCTTCACTATAGTGTTCCAGAATAAAGTCCTGAAAATAATAAAATGGCATGCTGAAGAGCTTTAAACGGTATAGGCCAAACTCTGGATTTCTTCACCACAGCCACATGAGGGAGGAGTCATAGCTCAATGGTAGAGCACATGGCTTTGCATGCAGAAGGTCCTGGGTTCGATCTCCGGCAGCATCTCCAGGTAGGGCTAGGAAAGAATCCTGGATGAAACCCCAGAAGAGCGGCTGCCAGTCAGTGTCCACCATACCAGGCTAGATGCACCAATGGTATGACTCAGTATAAGGCAGCTTCCTATGTTCTTATTTAAAAACATCATTGAAGGGACCTCACTTGATTAGTTACCTCTGAAATGACACATGGGTTTGTCATGAGATACCTAACCTTAGAACGGGCAGCTGCCGACCCCGTGGAGCCAGGATCCTCATCCAGTTATGAAAAGAGCCCCCTGCCTTATTGGGTCATAAGGTTGAACCTTGGCCATGGGACTGGGGCTTATGCAGCATCTATTCATCTGATAATCCTAACGGCACATTCTAAGAGGCAATGCCAGGTAAACACGCAGATAATGCTATCCAGGTATCTGGGGAGGGCGTCCCCCATTTCACACCCCCATCTCTCTTCCTAACAAGGTCACCCCTCAGATTCACTCTCAATATAGCACACAGGGTTTAAATTTTTTTAATATATATTTTTGTCACACTCACTCTGAAAGCTAAATAAGCTAAATAACAACAGCCGTCCTCAGCTTGTCTGTTCTTATGTTCTAGATGTGTTGGACTACTAACTCCCATCATCCCCACCTACGACAATCACTCATCAGAGATAACAGTGGGGATTCCTCTCCCTGCTAGCCTTTGGGGAGGGGCCTCGCTTGAGGCCTCGTGGGTTGGATGGGCCAGCCTGTGGGGCCAAATTTGGCCCATGGGCTGGAGATCCCCCATTCCTGCTCTAGATTACACTGCATTTGCAATAACTTCCTTTATGTCCTGTTTGCTTTGCTCCTCCAACACTGAATGGATGGACTGTGCATAACTGGCCAGCTGAAAAGGGGACAACCAAACTTTGGATCCTGGGAGTATTGTTGGTAGGGTTATCTAGTTGCTTCATGAAGTGTTGTTGCCCAATTCTGACATTTCCATGCTCTTTGGCAAAGACAGGCTTCCCAAGCACAGATCTATTTCATCATCCAATTCAGGGCACAAAAATGCAACTGACATGGACTATGGACATAAAAGGGGGCAGCGGAAATTCAACAAAATAAAGCCAAGATGTCGGTGTCCAGCATTGCTGTAGGTGGGGACAAAACGAGAGAGAGAGAGAGAGAGAGAGAATGAATGGGCCAGGCTGGGGTGGGGGAACAGCATCTGATCTCATTCACGGTGTAAATATTTGCACAGCTTTCTACTGCACCAGACAGATTCTTAACAAACTTCTCTTTAAAAAGGGGTGGGTGGGTGAGAGTTCATGTGATTTATGAAATGCACAGAAACAGATCTTGGAACAAAAGGGGAGGAATTGTAGCTGGGTGGTGGTGGTTCATAGCTCAGTGGTAGAGCACGTGCTTTGTATGCCGAAGGTCCAAGGTTCAATCCCTGGCTGGCATCTCCCAGGTAGGGCTGGAAAAATTACTACCTGAAACCCTGGGGAGCTGCTGCCAGTCAGTGTCAACAATACAGGGGCTAGATGGACTGATGGTCTGATCCAGTCTAAGGCAGCTTTCTATGTTTCTATATAAGATCTGTATTAAAAGTTGCAATTGCTTATCTGAGCCAAAGTCTGCTCTCTCCCCAGAATTCTAGTGATATCTGCTTGGTAATTTACTGATAACAGAAACTTTAAAAGGAGAGTTCTGCCTTATTTTGGATTGGCACATAAAGATATATGGGAATTACTCTGTCTGGACAGAGGAGATATTTTTATACCCCCAATTCAGTGGATCATGTCAATACACCGAAAGCATATCAGCACATCAATCTAGAAAAAGAGAAGCCAAAACCTCACAACAATCTTGGTAGGAACGCTAATAAAACCACTCCATAAAGCACTAAAAAAACTACAGACCACATTACCCTTGGACAACTCAGGACTCTGGGGCACTTATTTATTTGTTAAATGTATATACTTCCCAACTGGCAGATGCCCTCGGGGTGGTTGACTAGCATAAAAAAACCCAAAACAATAAATGCAACAATGAAAATATCAAAATATGAAAAGAGCCAGCCGTAAAGTTGATCATCACAGCAACAGATTAAAGATTGAGGGTGCAATCCTGTGTATGTTTAGACAGGGAAAAAGTCCTTCAACTCCCAGCATTCTTCAGCCAGCACTGCCTAAACATACATAGGATTGCACCTTAAATGTCTGCTGGAAAAGGAATATTTTAACCTGTTGTCTAAATGTATACAGGGAAGATGCCAGGCGGATCTCCCTGGGAAGGGCATTGCAGAGACGGGGGGCCACTACAGAAAAGGCTCTTCCCCTGGTAGCCACCCATTGCACTATTATCATGTGACCTAGCTCATGATCCAGGACTACCATAACCTCCAACATTTCACAAAATATGGACATGTTCTAATGCCCCTTGCTCATAACAACGATCAAGGGGTGGGAGCAACTCCCCTACAAGGAAAGGTTACAAAGCCTGGGACTCCTTAGCTTAGAGAAAAGGCGAGTGATGGGAGACATGATAGAGGTGCACAAGATTATGCATGGTGTGGAGGAAATGGATAGGGAGACATTTTTCTCCCTCTTTCATAATGCTAGAACCCAATGAGGTCATCCCATGAAGGTGATTGGTGGGAGATTCAGGAGAGATAAAAGGAAGTCCTTCTTCACACAGTGCATACCTAGTTAAACTACAGAATTCACTTCTACAAGATGTAGTGATGGCCACCAATTTGGAGGGCTTGAAAAGGGGATTGGACAAATCCACGAAAACATGGAGCTGGCAGTGCAGGTAGAAGTTATGACTTCACAAAATTTCTCAAGAAACGATGCAACATTGTGAAATCCACTCATAACTCAAGATTTTATCATGATCCTGAATCAACCTTTATGGTCTATAAATCACACTCTTGAATACTCTTCCTACTCCTAGGACCACACAAATACTTAGGAAAGACTTTGAATCTACATATCATCCCAACATCTACAATATACACCATTTTAAAAAATAATAATAATTTTTTTTTTTTGCAGTTTAAAATATTTCTTTTACAGTTGCTTCTTTGAAAATCTACCTTGAGAGGGACGGCAAAGTCAACATCTTTGGTCTCTTTCAGGCCAAGCGGTATCAGAGGAATGCTAAAAGCCTCCCTGTGTTAAAAGAAGAAATGAACAGTATTAATCTGCTCGCTTATTTTCTTTTGATCCACACAACCATTTGGAAAATTTATTGCCTGACGTACTTCTATATACCATCAATGTTTTCATTCACACTTACCTGTTTTGGCCCACGTTGACCTCTTCACCGTGGCCTCAAGAGGCGTGAGGACCAGCATTTCATACACCCCTAGAGCATGGGGCTTGAACCTCTTTCGGACCATTTTGGAGAAGCTCTGGGGAGCCGCATTCCAGTGGTGTGTGAGGCAGAAGAGGCAGGGCCAAGATACCAGTATATTTTAGCTTAAAACACTACCAGTAATGAAGCCTTAGCAGAAGCATTTCAAGCTTTTGGAATGGCGGGGGGGGGGGGAGAACTGCAGAAAAGCCAGGGAACCACCAAACCATCAGTGGCTAGGGGAAAGGGGGTGGGGCCAAGGGAAGAGGGCGTGGCCATCTGGGGAACCTCAGAGGGATTACTTGGAGCCCCAAGAGGGCTGGACTTGGCTCCTGGGCATGAGGTTCTGTTCCCTTGTCCTACACGGACATGGGATGACAACAGTGTGGACACAAGCCGCGCCTGCACACGGGCTTGTGGGAACAGGGTGTAGGGCGCTATATAAGCATGGCCTGCCCCATCTCCGGCCTTTCTACGTTCCTTACAGCCATGCTCCCCCCCCCCCCCAATGCACTATAGGTGACAGTATAGGTAAGGCTGGTCAAGTGAGAGCCAAGCAGGAAATTTTTTAACCTGCGGACCTGATTGGCTTCGGGCCTCAAGTATTTTTGCCTACTCCGCGCTGCACCTGTGGTGAGTGATGGAATACTGGCGTGGGCGGCGTTGGTTTAAATAGGCTGGGCACAAATGGAAGGGTAGTGTAGGGAAAGAAGCAGAGCGAGAGCCAACGGTGGGCACACTGAGGTGCCTGGATGGTGAAGGGTGATCACCATCCCTGGACTGTATGGGCGGCAGGGCAGGAAAAGGGCTTGGGATGGTCACACATCCAAAGCTGCGAGGCTTAAAGGGGGCATGACTTGCAGGTACGGCCGGCCTGATCCTATGGCCAGCCAGGCTAAAGGCTGCTAATGTACTGCTTGTGGTTCGGGGCAGGGTTAGGCACTCCTACTGACGTTGGCATATTGTAGGGGAGGGTGGTGACACAGCTGGCTCCTGCCTGGGCCAGCTGCCTCACTGCTGAGTTTGCTGATCTCTTCTCAATATTCAATAAAGTGTGGCCACAGTTATCCAAGGCTGTGTTTCATCTCTTTCTTTGGGGTGTGGGCGCAAGTGCTTACCCCTCCTTTTCCCTGAATTGCTTCACATATGCCCCCAAGAAGATTGTATGACATCATTAAAACACACACACACACACACACACACACACACACACACACACACGGCTTGCAATCTCTTCCTCCACCCTAGCAACAAACCAGTTCAGTGGGTCGTTATAGTTTCCATTCAAAGAAAGGAAAGTGAAGATGAAAGATAAAAATGACTTGCCCAAGGCCATCCAAGGAGTTAAACCTGAGTAGACATTCTTGATCTGCCCATTAAGGTCACCTTTCTAGCTGCTATGCAAGGCAAAAGCTCCCCACCAACCTATCCAACTTAAAAGCTGCTACTCCACCAGGTGACAGAGTTATCCAGTAGAAAGGTATCAATAGGATCTTATTTGGAAGACTGGCTGGCTTTCTGTTGTCGTGGATCTCTGCAGGTTTAGGCCTTCTTCAGAGAGTGAATTGACCCAAGGTATCTGAGAGGTGAGGCAAAACCATTGTTCCGAGAGACGAGCAAAGGTCAGTTTCCTGATGACAGTCCAGAAAGGTAAAGAAAAACCAGGTCCTAGGACTGGCAGACCGAGGGAAAGCTAAAAGGTTTGCATGAAAGAGACAGCAGGCAGTTCCTGATTATGAGAATGAGCCTCACCTTCCCTTGGTTCCCACCTCTCTTCTCCTGTGGCATTGGTTAACTATGACGAGTGGAAGCAAGCCAACTTCAAACCATAGTTTATGAAGCTGGCTCGTTAAGATTAACCATGGTTTAGTGTTCAGACAACATGCTAAACTGTAGTTAATCTAAACAGAAGCAACAGCTTCTGAACTCCTCTGCGGCTATGCCAGAGGAGGCAGCAACATGTGAGCCCAAGGCTCAAGCTAGGTTAGTTCCTATCAAGCTAAACCATGTTTCAGCGTTCTGTCCGAAAACAGCCAGTGGCAGAGCAAGGAATAGATCTTGCCAGCTGTGTACACAAAGTACTTGGTTGCCCAGAGAAAGACCTAGTCTACACATGATACCGAATGAGGTGGTAGCATTCTCGGTTAGTATAGGGGGCACTACACTGCCTCAGATTGTAGGCAAGGGATGTTATTTCTGAATGCTCACCCACATATTAAAAAAAACAACTCCTTCAACTCCTTGCAAGTAAACAACTAGCACAGCAGGGATAAAAGTTCTAGCCCAGACCAGTATTTGCTGTGCTAACCTTTCTCTTTGCAGGGACTTGCTGCATGGGTGAGTGGCGAGTGAGCAGAAAGGGGAGGAGGAAGGGTCCTGGCAGGTGCACTCAGGGGACCTGGTGGGCATTAGGTTGCCCATGGCCACCGTGCCACTGACCCCAGGGAAGGGGCAATGAGCCATCAGAGCAGGGAGGGCCAGAATAAAGGTAAACAGCCAGTAAAGCCACTTTAGCCCAGAGGGGCTTATGGTTTTCCAAAGAGCTGGAGTGGTTCAAATGGAGCAAGGATCCAGCCCATCTCTGAGAAGGGCTGCTGTTTGAGTGCACCCATGGCCAAGGACCCCAGCACGCTCTTTTGAACCAACAGGGGCAACACCTCTTGAGAATGTGTTACTTGACTCTTGCCCCTTAAACAAGGAAGGGCTCCACAGTTTTTGAAAACCGTCAAGCTGATTTAACCAAAGAGGGCAGGCCTTCCTCGAAGAAGAACCTCTCAGCATTTTCACAGGAAAATCCAATGTACCCTGAAGTAGCTTAAGGCTTTTCTCCCCTTTTTCCCAATCTACACATGCACGCACACCGCCACCTACCCGACACTGGAAGAAGCAAACTTGCAACCTGTCCTGATCAGGACAGGTTATAAAACCCATCCTTGTTATTCCGAAGCATGCCAATTTCAGAGCAAAAACACACACAACAAACAAAAGCCTACACAAATCCCTGGCCTTAGCCAAGACATTAAAATGAACCCTTTGCTTGTTGATTTAAACTAAAGCATTCCCCCATGATCCATCTTTATTAAGTTGCCAGGTTTGTGCACCAATTTCCATGGGTTGCTGCCAGCTCTAAGATGAATGCAGAGTGGAATTCAATCTCTCATTGTGACCATTTGAAATGCCAACCTCATGGTGGGGTGGGGTGGGTGGGTGGAGGGGAGGAAGAGAGACAGAGAGAGAATAATGAGCTTCTCTTTTCCGATTGGCAGGTCACACAACCCTTTTGTAAAATGTTCCTTGAATCTATGCCGAACTGCGGGCTATAGATGGCCAAAACCAAGCATGCTCTATATATTGACATGACTTTAAAAAAGCATGCTTGCAAAAGTGCAGCTTGGGAGGCGCTAATTTGTGGGGGAGGCAATTATTATTGCGGAGGAGGCAATTATGGACCAATCTGCCCATGGTCTCTCACAGCTGTCCCCAGCTGTTACTAACAACCAATCAGCTGATATTGTTTTAAACAGTGGCAGGCATTTTCCCTCTCTCCAAATTAATCCGTTGCTCCTGCTCCTCCTCCTGCTGCTCCTGCTCCTCTCCCCTCCTCTTCCCCCCCCTTTCTCAGTGCAGGCACCACACCTGGAAAGCAGTTAGCAGTGCCCAATAGGCGCCCAGGCCAATGCCATCCTCAGCTCGCACTGGGCACTGCTACCCATTCGCCAGGCAGCTCTGGGGAGCCTTCAGCAAGCCATGTGCTCCAGTAACAGCAGGGGCCTCCTCTGCCCTTAAGAGAGCAGGGGTGGGGAATGACTTTTGAGTGCTGTTGGGGGCCGAATGACCCACCACCCAGCCCTCTGTTTTTCCAGCCGGAGCTTTAGCCGGGGAGCTGGCTTCATTTGTCTTTCACTTTCCCCATGAGGCTTCCCTTCGCCTTCCCTTGCAAAGCACCAGCCTGTCTTCGCTCCTGCTCCTCATTCTCCACACGGGCAGAGGCTGTGTTAGGGGGTGGCCCACTAGGGCTGGAGCCCTGAATCTTTCATTTGGAGCCCCGAATCTCTGGGAGGCCCTCTGCCCCACCACCCTGCTGTCCATGGGCACTTGCTGAAAGAAAGGCACAGGGGCCCTGATGATCTCTGTTGCATCTTGATCCCCCTGGATGAGCCGACACACACACACACGCACACACACAGACTTTGGAGCATATGCAAATGTGTGCGCTTTTTTTTGGTCCTGTGGGACTAAGCCCCGGATCTTTTCGGTACCTAGCACTGCCCTGCACATGGGGAATGAGAAGCGAGTGCAGTGCACTCAGCAGAGCGTGCAGCACTTAGCGTGCCATTCCCCTTCTCAATTGTGAGGGAATCCCCGACTGAGGGAAACTGACAAGGGAATTCCCCTTCACTCCATTCACCCTCCCTTCGGGGTCCCTCTCCCTGCACCCTCCCCAAGCCCCTGGTAGCCTCCAGGTCAGGGGGCGGGACTTGGGGAGGGGAGTCCCCATGGAGCGAGCCCAAGTCTTTGTAGGCCAGATGGGGAACTACAGTGGGCTGGATTAGGCCTGCAGGCCAGAGTTCTTCATCTCTGCCTTAAGAGCGTTCAGACCTCCACCCTGCTCCCCACTCCACAAGTTGCCACCTGTTGTGACCTTTGGCAATTTCACTGCAGCTACCTTTGTAAAAAAAAAAAAAAAACCTGGGCCTCAAGTTTAAGAGAGATGCCAAATTAAAAAACAAAACAAAACTGGAGGGAGGGAAACAATGAAATGAGAGGGGGAAATGACGCTAGGGGGAAAAATATGGTATTGACATTTGCCCGAGGCCTGGCATTAAATGTTCTGGTGCAAATCTACTCTCCGCTTTGTCTGTTGGCTTTGAGTAAATTAATACAAGGGAAGAATTTGGCCTTGGTCCCCTCTGCCACTCCCCACTCAAGCCACCTCCTCGAAAGCATTTCTGAGGATTAGGGATCAGAATTAATTAATACCTTTCCCAAGGAGGAAGGTAAATACCCTACTTAATCCTCATTCAACAGCCAGATCAGACTGAGCATTTTCGGCACTCACCTATATACACCTTGTACCCTGCACTTTTCCCAATGCTCTCTCTCCCTCAGCCAAACATTCACATTTCCCCCCCACGTAGCAGTGGAACAAGAAAGCCGTAAGTCCTTTCCCCACTTACTCAGTGTTCTGATAGACCTCGACCGAGATATTGAGTCCTTCCAGGTCTTCCTTGAGAATCTGCAGATCCGAGTTTACGTAACTGAGTTCGAGAAGCACCTGTTCCCGCACTTTGTTGTTGGTTGTCACTCTGCCAAAAGAAAAGGATATGCACCTTTTAGAGTGCTTGAGAACAGCCTCTTTATTGTATAGTAGGCCTGTAAAGCTCCCTTACTGGCATTCTCTACATTTCTAAGATTGTTAAACCTGCCCCCACCCCTTAAGAACTGGTATGAACACTCTCATTTAAGAATTGTTGACTTGGCCTATTGCTAAAAAAAGGAATGTGGAATGGCTTTCAGGTAATACTTGGGTCTCAGACTTCTATATAATACTTTAGTTGAGGAAAATAAACTAAAGCAGGAGTGGTGAACTCATAAGCCAACGACATCTAGAAGGCTACAACTCCCATCATCCTGGCCCATTGGGCTGTAGTGATGGCCACCAACGTGGATGGCTTTAAGAGAGGATTAGGCAAATTCTTGGAGGAGAAGACTATCAATGGGCTACTAGTCATGATGGCTATGTATTGCTTCCAGGGACTTTTCTACATGAGGCATTTATCGTGCTCTTGTCATTCCCTACTCACAGTCATGTATGAGTTCTTTAGACAATGTGACCCTCCAGTTTCGCTTCTGTGTCTAATGAGCACTTTGGGCAAGTTTTATTTTTTGGAGCAGGGAAAATACGGCATTTAGTTATTAACGCAAAAGAAGCCACTTTTTTCACTTGTGTATTTGTGCCATTCCGCTATACCACAGTGCCACCTAGAGGTTATGTAGTGGAAAAACAGGGAAGGAAATGCTCTTCATATAGTGCTCAGATCTCAGTTCTGCGACAAGACCAAAAGTAGAGACAGCTGATCAACAGCCTTGTGTAGAAAAGCTTCAGAAGCAGAGGCAGTATGCCTCTCAAGACCAGTTGCTGGGGAACACGAGCAAGAGGGGTGCAGTTGACCTGATGTCCTACTTGTGGGCTTCCCACAGGCATCTCTGGTTGGCCACTGTGGGAACAGAATGCTGGACTAGATAGGCCTTTGGCATGGCTCTTCATATGTTCTTATGGCTGGGGCTGATGGGAGTTGTATTCAAACAACATCTGGAGGGCCCCTGAACTAATGAATAGGTTCCTTAAGGGCGCAATCCTATGGTTGCGCCCTCGATGATTATAAGCCACTGAACTCAGAAACTTATGGTCATCCTATACAGAATGGGAGGAGCGGCGAAGGCGATCTTTGCTTCTCCATTGTCCGATCTCCTTTATTTTCGCTAGATGGGCTTTTTTGGCCATCTAGCGAAGGTATTTCGGAGGGAGTGGGACGGAGGCTGCCAGAGGCTCGGGATAGCTCGTAATCTGGCCCCTCTGGTCTCCTCCCCTTCCTGCCCATCCGCTTTTCCTCCTCTCCGAGGTTGCTTTCCCGAGCTCAGAGGGCAGCCAGTGCTGCTCTTTCCGCGCCAGCTGTGAGAAGTCGGGAGAGGGGGGTCAGAGCTCCAATTCCCAGCTCTAGGCGCGCTGTCTCCGACCTTGGATTGGGGAATCCGAACTATCAGATGCTGTCTAGGGGCCACAGGATTGCTCCCTAATTTAACTTAAAGAACTTAACAGAAGTTCCCTGTCCCCTCCTCCCACTTTAAAAAGCCTCTCCAGAGGTGGGCCCCCCCGGACAATGTGGGATGCAGTATGCAGCATGTGTGGGTGGGTGGACAGGCTGCTGGAAGGGAGGGGAATTGTACAACATGGGGGGGGGGAGGTTGAACCCTAGAGAAAGAAGGATGTTCACAGAGGGAAAGTTTCCCTCCCAACCCCTCCCCACCCCTGCAGTGCCCCATCCCAAATAGGAGGCCCCCTAAACCTCTTGAGAGACTTGGGGGGGGTCCACAAATGGCTACAGTGGGGAGGAAGGGAAAGGAAACTTTCCTTCCATTAACTTCCTTAACTTAACTTAGGGTCCAAGCCATTACTTTTATGAAATAAATTGTATGAATTTATCATCATCATCATCATCATCATCATCATCATCATCGCTACTCATTTTTGCTAAAATGCTTTACTGATGTCGTATCTATTCTAGATGGCTTCTTTTATTATTGCTGTTATCCAATTTGTTGTAAACCACATGAGTGCAATTTTACTGTGGGAAAAGGAGGCATATAAATAATTTCCAGCGGATTTATGTTAAGGGAAAGCCCTATGAAAATAAATGCAGAAAAGAGCAGAATTTCTTAGGAGAGACGTTAACATAGGAGCGTTACATAAATCTGCGTGCAAAATTCCCAACGACCATTCATCATTAGTCAGATACTGGGAGCAATGGGGCAGCTGGCTGGGAACGGGAGGCCGCTCCTGCTACAAGGAACAAAGGCTGCATTTTGTGACCGCAGACAGGAGAGGAGGGAAATCGTGGGAACTTACCGAAGAAGGTTCTCAGCGCCAGCCCTCATCCTCACCGCTTTCAGGATCTGTTGGTTCAGGACTGCCCTTTGATTTTGCAATTTGCTCCGTCCAGTCTCTGCAAGAGGGTTACATCCCTAGATTACAGAAAACACATTATTTATCAAAAGCTGATGACCGAAGAAAGAAGGAATGGATGGATGAACAAACGAACACCTCCCTAAATAGATAAAGTTCATCCAGCACAGGAGTACCTGATCTTCTTACTAAAGGGGAAGCAAAGGGGAGTTTTATCCTTGACTAGGTGTGCAATTCGATGCATGTGTAAACAGAAAAAAGTCCTACAACTCCCAGCATTCCCCAGCCAGCTGTACCTCTGGTTGTTAGCCCACAGCCAATCCAGCAGCTTTATGTAGATCAAGGGTGGGCAACTTGTGGCCCTCCAGATGTTTTAGTCTACAATTTCCATCACTATTGGCTATATCATCCCAGAAAGCCAGGAACTGCCACTCAACACTTTACTCAAAAACAGTAAATGAGTGATAGTTGCTAAGGGCAGTCAAGTCCAAGGAGGGCTTTTTCAGGAGAAGTTTTACAATTGCCTCTTTTAATATAGGACAGCCAGTGTGGTGTGGTAGTTAGAGTGTTGGACTCGACTGGGACTTGGGAGATCCGGGTTCTAGTCCCCACTCAGCCATGAAGCTCACTGTGTGATTTTGGGCCAGTCACTGACTCTCAGCCTCACCTACCTCACAGGGTTAAGTGTGAGGATAAAATGGAGGAGGATCATGTAAACTGCCTTAGGTTCCTTGCAGAAGGAAATATAAATGTAATAAATGAATAAAATACATATAGTTGGAACATGGTCCTCATTCAAGAAAGCTTTACCAGTCCTCTTCTGGCACTTGTAATCAGCCAGGATGGGCTGGGGTCAAAAGAGCAAGTAGTTTGCTTCAATCCTCAAGCAACTTGTCCAAATTTGATGCCCGTCACCTAGGAATTTTGGAATATTTGTCTAGCCCTGAGCAGAAGAGACCCTTTTACTTTGTTGTTTTTATTATTAATGTTGGCAAATAGGAATTCAAAATATTCCCCCCCCCCCCCCCAGTCTTGGCTGTTTGGATGGCTGAAAATCTGACTGCCCATATGATGACTCCATCATGACTTATGGGGCGTTTTTCTTCAACATTCTGTTACAAAAAATCTTGATTAGATAAAAAGTCGTGCCTGCATTCAGGGTGTGATCTCAGAAAGAAAACCAGAAGGCATTCTACATCTGCTATTTTGTTAAAACTGAAGTATTTTCATTTTTGTGGTCACCGATACATTTAAAAAAGAAAACCTCATACGGATGGATATGTCCATATAGATGCTTTGAAGATGCCTGCATTGTGTGGGGCTGGAGGGCGGGCGGGCGGGGCGGGTTTCCTCCAAGAGCAGTGTTGAGTAGGGAAGCATCCACCCTTTATATGCTGGTTAATATTTTGCTCAGGTTTGCTTTTTGGACTAAGATACAAGTAGTTACGGTAACTTGTGATGGTGACTTAACTCCCTTCCTCCAGCTACCATACGTTGGGAATATTTTTAAAGGGTTGGTTTTCTAGACGTTTTCCAGAAAAATATTTATTTATTTTAAAGCAATCTCTTCTCCCCTCCCCCTTTAGAAACAACAAAAACAGAAATTTCAGGCAAAGATTTCTGTACATACTGCTCTTCTAAATAGCTAGGAGCAGATGTTAACAAAGTTGGTATTGGGTACCTGTCAAGGCCCACATCCCAGTAGGTTCAATCTCTGGAGCCTCCTACTTATCCCTTTCTTTGCCTTTGCTACTTGTTCACCAGCCTTCGAGTGTGCAAGCAATGAAGAGCACTAACCCCAATTGCACCGCCTGGTTCTCTCCCTCTGGGAAGTGGTGCAGATTGGACCCAGAAGGAGAGGCTGGTGAATGGGGTGGTGGTGGTACCAAGGGAGACTAGAGAGGAGGGGGGCACACTCAGGGAGCAGGGCCCAATGAGAGCATCTTGTGTATAGGTCCCAGGCCTGGCGTCGGCACCTGGCAACCGTGGTTATCTGTCAGGGTCCCAGCATGGCCCATCAGTGCTGACACATTCCATTGGCTTAACTGGCAGTGTCAGGTGGTCATTTTAATTTCCCACAATGCCTCTGTTGTAGTGTCACTGTGGGGCATTGTGGGAAATTAAAATGTTGGCCCGCTGCCAGATAAACACGCAGTTGGGGGCCCATCAACATGTGAGCGGCCCACTCAAAACCTGGCGCCAGCTCTAACAGGCCTCCCCAAAACCTGGAACTAGCATTGGAAGTCAGTATTTTCTGGGTGTTGAGGCTTTGCTGCCATAATTGCTGAGCTTGTTGTTCTTAGGCAAACTATTTTAACTCTGTTCTGCAGTCATAATGATATTTGAACATCTTTTCTTTAAAAATAAGGTAACCTGGTTACTAATATTACACAGGGCCTATCCTTTCTGTTTCTGGCTGTCTACCACAAATGAAATGACTTAGCACAGCTTTCCTCAACCTGATGCCTTCCATACGTTTTCACTACAGATCCCATCATCCCTGACCAACGGCCACACAGGCTGGGGATGATGGAAGTTGTTGTCCAAACCATCTGGAGGGTGCACCAGGTTGGGGAAGGCTGACTTAGCATGTTCTCAAACAATGACCTTCAGATAACTCTGGGGGATTTGCTGCCCAAGCCGTTTTCTCGGCTTCTTTCCTAGGATCACCCTCTCGGGATTGGAGCAGCTTGTCTCCATAACTTGTTCAGTATTTTAAAGTCATAAAATATTTAAAGAGTATTTAAAGTCTCATAAATTATGGCTCGGTTTACTCCAATGACAAAATAATTGCCTAACCACCACAATGTCCTGCAGTAGCTTTTGCTTCCAGGGAACACAAAGTCCTAAACCTCTGCTTGAAATCTGATTTTGGCAAATCGTCCGTCCATCCGAAGGAGCCGATGTCAGCACGCAGAAGGAATCACACCAGCCGACAGGAGACCAGCTGTCTGAGCACCTAACCTGTTCTACATTCATTATCAGGGCTGCAGTAGAAAGATTTAGTTCTTTCTGTGATATTTATGATGAGTTGAGTGCAATGGAGGAACCAGCAGGAGGGGGCGAGTCCCCCTCCCACCGCTGCCCTGTGTGCACCCTCAAAACCTGCTCCAGAGGGCTCCAGATTTTGGGAGTGGTGCAGAAGGCTGCGGGGGGGGGGGGGGGAGAGAAGAAAGGAAGAACGTCCCGTTGCGCTAGCGGACTTCTGCTAGTCACGCAGTGCTTCTCAAATAGTGGGGCGGGGCCCCCCAGGGGGGGACGTGAGGCTCCTGTAAAGGGGGGCTCGTTTGACCTCAGTTAAAAGTTTTTTTTAATATTGTGTTCCTTTAAATCCTGTGCTCCTTTAAATCTTTTCTGCTACAGTTAATAAAGCTATTCTTTGTTGTAAATTGATCCACATTTCTTTCTTTTTTTTATTCTCTTATACGTTAATAAGGATACAGTGTTATGCAGAGGTGTACTTATAACAATTTTATAGACAAATGATACTATTTACAGTCGCGCGGGGGGGCGCGAAATGTTTTCTTCTTCCTAGGGGGGGCATGACAGAAAATAATTGAGAAGCACTGCGCTAGTGTAATGTTGGATTTAACCCAATGTCTGTAAAGCATACCCACCTACATTTCAGAGGTGAAAATAGGGACACGCTAGTAAACACCCCAGTCATCACCAGTTGGCTAGTTTGGATACAACGCTAAGCCATAGTTTCTGGTGCTCTCCAGCCCATAGGACAAAAAAAGAAGAAGAGATGCATACATTTGCATATGCTAATTTACATATGCTCAAAAGTCTCTCTCTGTGTGTGTCTTTAAAGGACCCTGTCTCCTAAGGACATCCCTATTTGTAAACAGGGATGTATGGACAGGGGAAAGGAGGGCATTTGATTTCAAGAAAAAAAATTCAGGCAGAAAGATTCAAATGGGGGGGGCAGCAGGAGGTGAAGCACATGTGGGCAAAAAGCCAGCTCATCTAGGGGGATCAGATGAAATAGAGATCCTCAGGGCCCCTGTACCTTTATCCCAGCAAGTGCCAATGGACAGCAGGGTGGTGGGGCAGACGGCCTCCCAGCGAATTGGGGCTCCAGTTGAAAGATTCGGGGCTCCAGCCATAGTGGGCCATCCCCTAACACAGCCTCTGGTTGAGCATTACAAGAATGAGTCACTGGGAGCTTTGGGCTCTCACACTTTCCCCTTCTCCAGCATGGCCATATGGAGCAGTTCAAAAGCTTTTGCTCCTGTTTTTGATTAGCCACAGCTTGCAATGTCAGCCAAACCTGAACAAATGGCAGTTGATCTTAATGATGGTTAGTGGAAACAAGCCAGCTTCAAACCATCACTGCAGAAGCTGGCTTGTTTTCACTAACTATAGTTAAGATTAGGATTCAGATAGCATGCTAAACTGTGGTTAATCTAAAAATGGATGTGCCTCTGATCTTTTCACAGCCAAGCCAGAGGAGAAGTGGGGAGTGCATGAGCCTGGGAGAAGCTAGACTTACTCTTGTTATGCTGAACTATGGTCTAGCGTTACATTAGAATGCAGCCATTACTGAAATTTTATTCGCTTACTCTGCAATAGCCTGTCCTGCGCCATTTTAAAATGCTAAAAAAAAAAAAAAAAACCCACAACGATCCAGCCATCTGTTACCAACAGTTCAAAGTGAGCCATTGTCAACATGGGAATTTAGCAGGCTATGCCCTTCAAAGCACCTTCATGTACACATTTGTGCATGCGCATGGTATATGTACATTTGACACAAGATGCATCTGTTCCCCTAACATGGGGCAGGGAACATCTTTCAGCCCAAGGGCTGAATTCGATTTCAGAGAAGCCCTCAGGGGCAGCATCCCAGTGGAGGGCAGGGACAAAGGCAAAAGGGGAGGGGCCAAAAATATACAGAATACCAGCCTATTGTGGCGCAAATCTCTTAGTCCCAGTAACTAAGTCTTGGGAGAGGCATTTCAACCTTTTAGAATGGGGGGAAAACTGCACAAAACCACCAAATGAACAGTGGTTGGGGGAAAGAGAGCATGGCCACCTGAGGAACCCATCTGAGGGCTGGATTGGGACCCCAGGCCTGAGGTTGCGCACCCCTGCCGTAATAGTTAAGGCCTAACTCAAAAGATTTAAATTCTACAGACCTGGAGGAGGAGGAAGAAGCATGCCTAGCAACTCACACTGGCAACATTTTAATACGTCTTGCACCAAAGGAGGAAAAAAAGGGACAGTGATTCTACCACGGGCATGTTCCCAAAAATAGGGGCTCTCCCTTGTAAACTGGGACAGTTGGGAGCATGTGTGTAAAGTATGCCCAAGAACTTACATAATCATCTCCAGGAAGCATCACTTTTGCCAACTGCCTGAACAACATGTCACCGTGAATTAAGCTCTGGTTACTGATGAGTTTTGCACTGAAACCAGCCACAAGGAAGACCTGGAATTCAAATCTGCGGGTCAAGTTCAGGTACTGCTTCCGGGGGGGGGGGACTCTTTCTGGGTTAAGAGTCTTGGGAGCACACACCCCTCCTTCAGAAGAGGAGACTGAGGGGCGGGAGATATGATCGCACTCTTCCAGGACTTGAAGGGTTGCCACACAGAGGAGGGCCAGGATCTCTTCTTGATCATCCCAGTTTGCAGGACACAGAATAATGGGCTCAAGTTACAGGAACCCAGATTCCACCTAAACATCAGGAAAAATTTCCTGACTGTTAGAGCAATAAAACAATGGAACCAACTACCTAGGGAGGTGGTGGGCTCTCCCACTCTGGAGGCATTCAAGGTGCAGCTGGACAGCCATCTGTCAGGGATGCTTTGACCTAGATTCCTGCATTGAGCAGGGGGTTGGACTCGATGGCCTTGTAGGCCCCTTCGAACTCTACTTTTCTATGATTCCTCCTGTACCATGGGAAGAAAGCAACATCTAATCCAGGCTATACCACACGTGTTTGAACATGGGGAATGGACCATAGCTAAGCGGAAGAGCACATGCTTTGTACGCAGGAAGTCCCAGGTTCAATCTCTGGCATCTCCAGATGAAAGAGGAGCAGGTAGCAAGTGATGAGAAAGACCTCTGCTGAGAGCCTGGACAGCCACTGCTGCAGTGGACAATATTGGGCTAGAATGATGGACAAATTATCTGAACTGGTACAAGGCAGCTTCCTGAACCTGCCTGAGCCCTGATCTGATTCCAGACAGAATGACTGGGTTCAGACAACACGATAACCCACACTCAACCCTGAGTGTGGGTTGTCATTGAACCATGGGTTGTTGTTGAAACGTGGGTTATCGTGTTAACTGAACTCAGCCAAGGTAACAAACCATGGTGAACAACCCACAGTTCACAACCCAACAACAAACCATGGGTTCTCTTCATGGTTTGTTAATAACCATGGCTTGTTAGCCCAGCTGGGTTCAGACATAACCCACGTTTCAACAACAACCCACGGTTCAATGACAACCCACACTCTCCCCCCCCCATTTATTTGTTGTTATGAATCTCACCAAAACAAACAAAATCTAAATAAAATAAAAAACAAAACTGAAATTAATAATTGCTTATATGTAAACACTCATATAGCAACATAAATTCAGATGTATCAATTATATATAAGTTTCAACAAAGGCAGACCAAATATCCATATAACCCCTTGAGTGTGGGTTATCGTGTTGTCTGAACCAGTCAATGGGGGTGTTTTAACACAGTGTAAAGAACATACTGCAATTGAGACCAACACTGAAAAACCTGAATTAGTGTTGCAAGACTGTGGGTTGGACAGGTTAATGGATCCAGGAGTACTGCTGCAGGCCTTCCTTAATACGCTCGTGCCTTGGATTGAGAGCATAATTCGTTCCAGAAACGTGCTTGTAATCCAAAACACTCTTATATCAAAACGAAATCCCACAAAAAAATTTGTACAGAGATTTTTAATTTAAGCCGTACTACAGTACTTGTCTTGCAAGACGTCGCTTGTATATCAAGTAAAAAAAAATTAAATAAACATTTAAAAATTTGCTTGTCTTGCAAAACGCTCTCAAACCAAGTTACTTGCAATCCAAGGTATTACTGTAGTCCTCCTGGCAAAGTGGTCAAGTTATCTCCTTTGTTAGGGAAATTACAGGTAAATGACTCACAATTCTTAGAGGAAATAGTTGGGGATACCTCTGGAGGGGAGGAGCCATTATGGGAAAAGAGCATGCCTTTCTCTACACACACACACACACACACACAGCTAAGAAAGATGTAATCATCAGGGTGGGTATACTACAAGCTTGCACAATCTACTCTGGTTTTACTAGAACCCTAAGATCCATCATCTGGTGCCTGGTACAAGAGACATACACTTAGAATTAAAGGAATTCTGAGCCCAGGAATTTGTTTTGAGTACGGAGCTCACAGTCCTTTCATGCACAAAAACCCATTCCTGGTTACCCCAACCTTTCTTCATTTCAGCAGTTTAATTTAAGGTGGAGGTTGTTTTGTTGCTGCTATTGATAACTAACTGGGAGTCAGAAATCCAAATACGAGTCATCAGCCTCCCCTGCAGAAATCCTTGCCGACCTACTGCAAAGCACTCAAAGACCAACCAGTACATCCAGACCTACTTTCTGCCCACTCCATCTCACCCCCCCCCCCGTGTAATGTGGGTGTCTTTGAAGAAATAAAAAGGACAGAACGCAGTTCGGAGTGACCTGATAAAAACAGAGAGCTCGGTTTGTGCTCTGTAAGCACCTTGGGGTGTTGGCAGTCTCCCTAGAGAATTTAAGGTGCAACCCTATGCAAGTTTAGATGGAAAAAAGGCCTACAACTCGCAGCATACCCCAGCCAGCTGCTGGGAGTTGCAAGCCTTTTTCCCCATCTAAACTTGCATAGGATTGCACCCTTAACGCATGAGCAATAGAATGTGGCTCTCTACTGGAGCGTTTCTAAGCCATGCTTCCCCCTTGCTAAACCTGCATATTTGTAAATAAACACAAATACTACAAAAATGCCAATAAACCTCCAGTGACGCCCTTCGAAAGGGAACCAAACCAGAGGTAAGTGCTGCTGCGCCCTTGGAAATACTCATCATCTGGATTAGTGGGGTGAGCAAAAAATAAAATTTTAAATGTCACTTTCTCACAATAGCACCACAGAGGGATGAAAGAAAATCCCAGACATGGCCAAGACAAATAGCTTGTGGACTGTACCACTTCATAGAGAAGGTCGGGGAATTACATATTTGAATGTTTGACCATGGAAAGGAAATCCTTTCACATGGAAAGTGAAGATGGCATGGCAGAGTAAAGGCTGATCTACAGCCCCTCTTCCTGTCATTATTAATAATTATGTACATCTGGGATAGGCAAGCCTGCTGCCCTCAGACTACAACTCCCATTAGACTACAGCTCCTAAGATCCTTTACCACTGGCCATGCTGGCAGCACTGTTCGGAGCTATAGCCCCAGATGTCTGGAGGGTGCCTGGCTGCCTACCCCTGGTGTAAGTTATATAAATATTTGATTTATATTTATATGCAAGTACTTTTTCTTTTACCATTTCTTCCTTTCTTTCTTTATTACATTATATCCCGCCTTTTCTCCTGCAAGGAACTCAAGGTGGCCTACATAATCCTCCTCCTCCCTCTCCATCTTATCCTCACAGCAACCCTGTGAGGTAGGTTAGGCGGAGAGTCAGCAACTGGCCCAAAGTCACCCAGTGAGCTTCATGGCCGAGTGGGGACTAGACCCTGGATCTCCCGAGCCCCAGTCCAACACTCTCACCACTACGCCACACTGGCTCTGGTAATAGAAAGCATATTGGTAGTAGAAAGCATTTAGTAATGCAATTCACCACCTGTGGTCCAGGAACAATTTTGTCATGTGAGAATCTGTTTGCCTTGCCCACTTCTGACACGAACCATACGAGATTTCTCCCAGGAAGTAATATCTGAGCAGGTCCTACAGAACTAGCAAAGGACTCTCTTCATCCAGTCAATATTTGAGTAGTGGAAGGGATATTTAATCTTATATTCAGAGCTACCTCATTTCTCCAAGTGGCTTGAGAGAAACGGGAACTTCACGATGAACAGTAATTCTGTTTACATAGGCTTACATTGTCGGCACAAGGCATATAGAGGATGGCAAACCTGGATAGTCTTAACAGAGACTTTACTACATTTGTTGCAAGAGCCAGACACATGCTGGAGTTTCATAAGAACAAAACACTTAAAGCGGTCCATTCACATGGAACACAAAAGCCAGTGTGGTGTAGTGGTTAGAGTGTTGGACTTAGGAGATCTGGGTTCTAGACCCCACTCAGCCATGAAGCTCACTGGATGTCTTTGGACCAGTCACTGACTCAGCCTAACCTACCTCACAGGGTTGTTGTGAGGATAAAATGGAGAGGAGGGAGAACCTTGTAAGCCACCTTGGGTTCCTTGGAAGAGGGAAAAAGGCAGGATATAAGTGTAGTAGTAGTGGTGGTGGTGGTGGTGGTGGTGGTGGTGGTAATAATAATAATAATAATAATAATAATAATAGCAGCTTTCTATTCTGCAAAAAGAGTGTTATTGCATATTAGATTTCAATTCGAGAGATGCTGGGTTGGATCCAAACTTAGTCATTCTTAGAGTATATCCATTGAAATCAGTGGTACTTTAGTCATGACTAATTTGGGCTCCACCAATTTCAGTGGGTCTCCTCTTTGTATGATTAAATCTGGATCCAACCCACTGTCATTACGTACATATTACTCAGATTTATAGACTGCTTCATAGCCAATGCTCTTGAAACAGTTAACAATAAATTGGCCCTGCCTAGGCAACATGCTAACGTTAAGAACAAAATGTGATCATCAACTGAGCCGTCACCAAAAAAAAAAAAGGAAAATCCATGTGGCGAAACAAAAAAGCAGAAACCAGATATCTTCATCCAGGTGCACACACAGACTCTTCTTTAAATGTTGACAATTTTGGATTTCAAAACCAGAAATCCTAGTTGCTCAATCGGTCTACAGAAGAGGCATTTGTGTTCAATATTGCCAGTGGATATGAGGCACTGCAACTGATGCAATGGGCGTGCCAACTGATAAGCCGAGACATACATTAACGGGACAGAGAAGGTGACGTTGTGTTGAAGCTGGGTGTGCCTCAATGGCTAAAATAAAACATTCTGCTCCACCCAATGTTGCTGCCGTACCTCCAGAGCAAACAAACGCTTGACACAGTGAGTCAGAACAACATTGGTGCCTGGGTTTGCACGACACAACAGCCAGGCACGGTGGGTTGTCATGTCATCCAAACCCGGCACATTCTCCCCTGGGTGAATGTTACCTTTACCTTTCGTGAACAAGCCGCCTTGTGAACCCATGACTTGCTGTAGGGTTGTTCATGCCCACGGTGGGTTGTCCTGTCACCTGAACCCGGGAGAGCCATTTTATTGCAGGTTGCTGGGATCAGCTGCAGAGCCGCTTGGCAAGACCGTGCAACTCTTCACGGTCTTGCCAGTGCTGCCTCCAGTCCCCCTCACCAGTGACTGCCCCTCAACTGATGCCCAAATGGCACTTTGGAAGGACTGTCTCTCATTTGCCACCTTAAAAAAAAAAAAATAATTCGGTGCTTTGGGAGCACGCAAATGTGTTGTAATTTTAAAAATTATTATTATTATTTCCCTGTTCTTTCGCAAGTGCGCACTTTCTTCTGACCGATATGTGTAGTCTCCCCTGGTCAGTGTCCCTGTATGTTGCAGCTGTCAATGGGACCACATGTAACAAACAAGGAAACTGACAAGATGACTAATTCATGGAGGAGAAGGCTATCAATGGCTACTAGTCTTGATTGGCTCTATGCTACCTGCAGTATCAGAGGCAGTGTGCCGTATGTACACCAGTTGCTGGGGAACATGGGCGGGAAGGTGCTGTTGCACTCATGTCCTGCTTGTGGGATCCCGTGGGCAGCTGGTTGGCCACTGCGAGAACAGAATGGTGGACAAGATGGACCCTTGGCCTGATCCAGCAGGGCTCTTCTTATGTTCTTATGAAGCTGCATGTGGGCTAATTAGCGCACAACTGCAAAGGACTGGGGCAGAAATAATAGTAAGAGAAAGGAGGGACCCAGTAGCCCAATTCAGAAGCACCGAAAATGGGAGGGGGGAGTTAGCACCAAAGGGGGGGCAATATTTCCCCCTTTGCTATGTAATCCTCTCACTTTTAAGTGTTGAACTGACACTTCTCAGTGTCCTCCACCTTTTCAACACTTCCCTGATTCTCCAGCTAGTACAGAGAGGGGAGTTATTAACTCCCCTCTTTTCATGGCTTGCTTTCGGAGCAGTTACTGCTGTGGTTACTGTGTTTCATCGGAGGAGTGCAAATTTCCCTGACAGTTGGACTTCAGCCTGAGCCAACAAGGCCATTTGCTTTAATGTGCATTGGGATAAGTAATGCGGAAATTGTGACCTCAGTATTCAAGTAGAATTGGGATGAATGGCGCATTAAAAATGAGTATTTTACCACCTTTTACACACTCAGCCACAGAATAGTTATCAAAAACTATTTCACCAGCCCTGCTGACCACCTACTTAATTTTTTCCTCTTCCCTCCCCATCTCTTTTTCCTTGTATGTTGTGTCTTTTTAGATTGTAAGCCTGTGGGCAGGGACTGTCTCCCCCGCCCCTCTTTTTTCGCTGATTTATTATAAGCAGCTCCAGGAGCCTGGGGGTGGTGGTGCTGAGGAACAGGATAAAATACTTTAAATAAACAAACAAATAGAAAAGAGAAATATTTGTGGCAGCCAAAGATGGGCCACAGGAGCAAACATGCCAACTTCACCTTTCAGGGAAGTGGCTTGACCCAGGCTTGTTAAACACCATTTGATTGACCACCCCTGGGAATTCAGAATTACCTCCAGGTTCCCAGACAGAGAAGCTGTAAATTGGAAATGAATTTGTTATCTCTCCTGCCCCAGTCTCTGGCTGTGGAATTAAACAAGCTGAGTCCCTAAACAAAAGTAGTGGGGGAATGAACCAGTGGTGAGTCCCCCCAGATAAAGGTCTGGGAACTACCAATCAGATGTGTAAATAGAAACTGACTTAATACTATTTATGTAGTAAATAGTATTCACCCAGCCTTTAGATGTTTAAAGGCATGAGGTGTATGTTCGAAGAAATCAATTTAAGATCATCTTCTTTCTGTATAATCTTTGACAAGGGCAGGAACCCCCCCCCCTTCTTTCAAGTGTGGCGTAGTGGTGAGAGTCAGTAGGGCTGGGACTCGGGAGATCCGGGTTCTAGTCCCCGCTCGGCCATGAAGCTCACTGGGTGACTTTGGGCCAGTCACTGACTCTCAGCCTAACCTATCTCACAGGGTTGTTGTGAGGATGAAATGGAGAGGAGGAGGATAATGTAAGCCACCTTGGGTTCCTTTCAGGAAAAAAGGTGGGGTATAAATATAATAAATAAATAAAATAAATAAAATTTCCAACCATGAAAAAAAGGGAAAACACATGCACCCCTATTTAGTTAAAAGGAAGCTGGGATTATTTCCATCAGCGCTGATCTCCCAGGTAGTCTGTAGAAACTCAACCTGCATGGAGACACCTATTCACTACAGTACTTCTCTACCCTACATCATATTTATTTATTTATTATATTTATACCCTCACTATTCAAACTGTAGCCCCACCCCGCACACGTGTGTGGAGGTATTCATGCAATTACCAGGGAGGAGGGTCACAATACTGGCCCCCGCCACTGACATCTGCAGGAAGAAAATCTGGGTGTGTAGATCTCTCCCTCCCCCCCCACCCCAAAGCCTATGCACTCGGAGATCAACATGCTGCGTAGGTTTTCCCTTTGCAGACAACCATGGCTAATGCGTGGGCACCAGAGATGGGGCCTGGGGAGGCGGCATGGGATGGGATGTGCAGCCTGCAGTGTGCTCCTGTGGCCTGGTCATTGCATGAGGACCCCTTCATGGCTATAATGCGTGGAAATTCAGATTTGTTCTCTGGTGTGTGTGTGTGTGTGTGTGTGTGTGTTGAGATAAAGCTGAACTGAACCATTTTTGTGTAACCCCAGAGCCAAAATACATAATCAACAGACCCAGGCTAAACTTCTCCAAGCAGCACATGCTACTTTTGCATGTGCAGCTAGGGGGTGGGGTGGGGGGTTGAAATATGGAGAGTGTTCAAATGTTACATTCTCCACCCACAGAATGAACTCGAGCAACCGATGCATTGTGCAAGTTTGCGGATCATGTAACTTGGTCTCCATATTGCAGTCTTAATACAAACCAGCATCAGCAAAGTTAAAACTCTTATGCAAGTAAAATTGCTTATGGTGCATTACACACAGCACTTTTCGGTAGGAAAGTGTTTCGGAATCCTCCTGTTGGCAGTACATAGGTTGTAACCACCTCCTCGCCCCCAGATATTTCCTCAGGTCATCAGCCCAAGACCCACTGTGGGCTCAAATCCCCCCCAAATTCATGATGTCAATTTGGAATTGTCACTTCTTCACACAACACATAAGTAACTTATACAATTTGCTGCCACAGGATGTGGGAATAGCCACTATTCAGTAGCTTTAAAAAGGGATTAGAAATATTCATGGAGGTCTATCAGCCATATTATGAACCCGAACATATAAACCTACCATATACCGTCTGGCCATTGGTCCATCTAGCTCAGTATTGTCAACACTGAGGGGCAGCAACTCTCCAGGGTTTCAGACAGGCTTCCTTCCTAACCCTGCCTGGAGATGGCTGCAATCGAAATTGGGACCTTTTGCATGCAAAGCAACCCCTGTGCTGCCAATGCAGGATTCTGAAGCTTAATGCATATTTCTTCAAATGTTGAAGAGAGAATTTGTATTGTCTGGTAATAAGGTTGACCTTTGCACCTCTCAAAGAACATTATTAATTGCGCGCGTGCGCGCGTCCCACCTTTTTTTCCTCTTACAAGGAACCCAAGGTGGCTTACATGGTCCTCCTCCTCTCCATTTTATCCTCACAACAACCCTGTGAGGTAGGTTAGGCTGAGAGTCAGTGACTGGCCCAAAGTCACCCAGGGAGCTTCAGGGCCAAGTGGGGACTAGAACCCGGATCTCCCAAGTCCCAGTCCAATACTCTAACCACTATGCAACACTGACTCTCTACATGAGGTCCAAGAAAGTCAGGTTAGCCACTGTGGGATTTTCCCACATTTTATCCTCACAACAAATGTGGGAGTTTAGTTAAGGGGCCACAGAGGGAGAGAGAGAGAGAGAGGGAGAGAGAGAGAAGCCCAAAAGGTCAGTCAATGAGCTTTACGGCTGAGCAAAGATTTGAACCCTAGCTTGATGTAATCATGATGGAAATTCATTGGGAGTGTCCCTTTAATGCTAGGTGCTGGTGGGGAGGGGAAATGGGGGAGGCTTGTTACCCTCGGGTCCTCTTTCTGGGCTTCCCAGCAGTATCTGGGTTTCCACTGTTAGAAACAGTGGCCTGGATGGCCTGGATGGGCCTACTGTGAGGAACATCATTATTACCGTGCCATTTTATAGGTGGAAAGCTATAAAGGTAGTGACTGGGTTCAGACAACAAAATAACCCACACTGAAGGGTTGAGTATGGGTTGAGTGTGGGTTGTTGAACCATGGGTTGGCATGTCTGAACCCAGTCAGTGTCTTGTCCAAAGCCACCCATCAAATCCCTGAATGTTTCAAACACGTCTCACTGGAAAGTATTGCCTTTTTACTATAAACAGCTTTCTTTCATGAGATTTTATGCCAGTACTGTAGTCTCTTGTTGACTTTCCCCACTGAAACTAAAAAGGAGTATTATGACTTAAAAAATAATAATAATCAGGAAACAATTCCTTTCTGTCAAACTTTTTCCGCCTTTAGAACTCAAGGAGGAACAAAACAAATACAACTGTAACACACCTTTCTCTTTACAATGCATCTTTTTGTTTCTGGGGGTTTTTTTACAGTGTAATTTTGCACGGATAGGAAAAAAAGTCTTTCCTCAAGTCGTCAAGCAGCAAATGCAACAAAACAGCAAATTAAGTTGAAACTAACTTGAGTGTAGGACTATCTTAATACCTAATCCACACCAAGAAAATAATTAAGTAAGATCACTCACCGGTAGTTTTAATTACTATACAAATAAGAAAGTCAAACAGAATTTGAGCCAAAGCTCGTGCTCTCTCTCTCTCTCTGTGCAAGTTTTGTTTGTGTGTGGGGGGGGGGCAGACTCAACATTTCCCTCTTCACTGGTACATATATTGTCCACACAAAGATTGGTTATAAATGTTGACAGCCCTTTTATTCTTCCTGAATCAATATCTCACTTGTCCCATCTAAATATAGAACTGAATATTTAGTAATAAGGAAGCTACTGACTCTAGCTACTTGTCAGATATTGTTTGCATATGACACTGGAGCTACTGTACTTATGACCATGTCATAATAGTGACTAATCTCTCAGCGATCTGCTCCAACATGAGCAGGGTTGAAAGAATGAGAACTGAAAATCAAAAGTGAGACACACTGATATTTCCCCCTGATCATAAGTACTAAACCACTTCGCACTCAACCACACCTTGACCCACGTTAAACGCACAACGAAACTTGGTTAGATTTTTAAGAAAAATGCATGCTTTAAAACTGCAATAGGGATGTGAGATAGTTAAACAAAAGCAAACACAATGAAGGCTTTTTTGTACCGCTGTATTTATTTATTTATTTATTTATTTACGTTTTCGTGGCACCATATTAAGGCAGCCATTTCCTTGCTCATCTTGATTCGTAAGTTCCAAGCTTAAATAACTTGGGGTCTTAAATATATTGGGATCCATCTCTTTTTAAAACTTATAGTGTTTATCTTAGTTAACAAGCCAAGAACAACTTGGAAGGAGCTCTGGGTTAATTGAGAGGCTCAGCTTGTTGGAAGAGTGTCACTGCCACAACTATTGTTTAAGAAATCCCAATAAAGTGGGGTGGGAGTACCGGAGCCCTTTAGAAGAAACAGACCAGAACAATAACATTCCAAGGTGGTAGATAAGATACACAAGTGGCAGTGAAGTAGATTGGCAGGCCCTAGTTATCCATTGTTCAACTGTCTACCACCTGGAAAGTTGGCAGGATTGCCATATGCTGCATTAGCCTAAATACTTTGAAAGCACTTTTTGGGGGGGGCGCCATTCAAGTGCTATCAATTGCCATCTCTGACTAAGGTTTTATATACCCTAAATGCATTGAGCAACATACTACATCCCCCCTCTCCTGGCACCTGCTTGAAGTTTAACTCCTCTTTTTGCTCCCCCACCCCAAACTCAGATTAGAACACCACCAGATGAGTAGTGGGCGTTTGCACTGGCAAAAAAAAGTATTTGGTCCTTTTCCTAAGACCTATGGTCAATTCCCCCTTCTTCCCTCCCCAATCCTTTTTCCTTGTGTGTGTTGTGTCTTTTTAGATTGTAAGCCTGCGGGCAGGGACTGTCTTGTTAATTGCTGTAAATCGCCCAGAGAGCTTCAGCTATTGGGTGGTATAAAAATGAAATAAATAAATGCAAAATAAAATTATTCAGGATTATTATTTTTTGTAATAGGTAACAGACGGAGGCGGAAGGGGGAAAGACAATGTTTTCCAGACACCGGAGGTGCTTCCAATGGGTTTGACAGGATTATATCCAATGCTCAGAGGTGTAGTACACCTGTGGAATCACCATCACTTCAGTTGTCACATACATGATTTTAAAGCAACTTGTGAGTAGATTGCCTTAGATTTTTAAAAAACAAAACAAAACATGACCTTTGCAGGATAATCATGCAGGCATAATGATAATGTAGGATAATGGTCATCATTTTTAAATGCAAGCCAAATTACTACCCATGGAGATAAACAGAAGCAAACCATGGAACATGAAACCTGCATCCAGGGCTAATTCGAATTTACAAATGAAAAGCAATACTTTCCAGTGAATATGATTAGGAACATAATTATCAGGAACACTGATAGCCAGTGTGGCACAGTGGTTAGGGTGTTGGACTGGGACTCGGGAGATCCAGTTTCTAGTCCCCACTTGGCCATGAAACTCACTGGGAGACTTTGGGCCATTCACTGACTCTCAGCCTAACCTACCTCACAGGGTTGTTGCGAGGATAAAATAGAGAGGAGGACTATGTAAGCCACCTTGAGTTCCTTGCAAGAGGAAAAAAAGTGGGATATAAATGTAATAAATAAACAAACACAGGAAGCTGCCTTGGACCAGGGCAGACTATTGGTTCAGCTAGCTCAGCGTTGTCAAGTTCTTGACTGTCACTGGCACTGTGGGGTCTAAGGCAGAAAAAGATCTTTCCCATCACATAGTTACCCAAAAGTCATCTTAGCTGGTGATGTTAGGGACTGCTGGCTGGCTCAGTCAATCAGAGCATGGTGCTAATAACCCCAAGGCCATGGGTTCAAGCCACAAGCTGGCTATCCAAAGTTGGTCGAGGTCCTCATCCTTCCACTGCTTTCTCTTGGGGAAAGGGCAGTAACTCAGAGGTACTAAAACTCAGTGGTGTGATTTGATGGGACGCAGCTCGCGATGTTCCAGGGACCTTCTGCATGCAAAGCATGTGCTCTCCCACTAAGCTATGATCCCTCTCGAGTTACATTTTCAGTCCATCCTTCCTCCAAACAACTCTGGGCAGCATTTGTGGCATCCCCGCTTTTATCCTCACAGCAACCCTGCGAGGCAGGTTAGACCGATTGATCGCAATTGGGTCCAAAATAAGCTTCGCTGCTGAGCAGGAATTTGAACTTGTGTCCTTCCTGGTCAAATATCCAATGCTCTGGCCAGCCTTCCCCAACCTGATGCCCTCCAGATGTGCTGAATTGCAAATCCCATCAATCCCAGCCAGCATGGCCAGGCTGGGCTAGGCTAGAATGTTGTCGCCAGATTCCACAGCTCTCATGCAGCAACAGCATGGATTGAGAGTACAATCCTATGCATGTTTAGACAGGAGGAAGTCCTACAACTCCCAGCATTCCCCAGCCAGCATGCTGGCTGGGGAATGCTGGGAGTTGTAGGACTTCCTCCTGTCTAAACATGCATAGGATTGCACCCTGTATATGTTAAGACAATCTGGTCTTCCCCTCCCATTAGTAGAGAAGAACATCTGTCCAGGGCTGAGGCGGGATACCTTTTCTTACACAGAAGTGCTTTCAATGAAGAAAATCTGTGATGTTTGCTCAACCGTTCAAAATGGAAACAGTTTTGTTATCTGCATATTATTTAGGAGTAATGTTACATTTCATACCGTCATCAAGAGAAGACAGAGAGCTCAGTCAAGCATTTTTACACACACACACCAGCACTTGTTTACCTTTATGATGAGGCCCCTGTTGAAACCTGTTGGTGTGAGGAGTTCACAAATGGGCTGCCAAGGTTTAAGGAGTGCCCTAAGTTTAACCTGTGTAATCTAATACACAGGGAGAGGTTGGCAAAACTTTTAAGTACTCACCTGGGGCTAGCTGCTCTATTGTCAGGTTCCTAGCAGGCTGAAAATGGTGCACCTTAATCTAAAATGCCTTATCACATTTCCTTTTGAACCGGTTCCCTTTACAATTCCAGGGCCAGCAGCTTCCTTTATTAACTGCTTTTAGCTTAAAGTTAACTTAGGTTTCAGACCAGCTTTGATAACCCATCAGAATTTGAAGAATGTTTTTTTGTGTTTTTTTTTGGTGGGGGAGAGGAGTGGAGGGAAGAGACTCTTACTGTGATAAGTTTGTAAGCTGTTTTCTGCAGCCAGCACCATGATCCATATTTAACTTAAGCAGGTGCATAGTTTATTTACATCCCCCCCTTTCTTGCATGGAACTCAAAGCATCATATATGGCGGGGGCGGGGGAGAGAACCTGTTGGGATTCCAACTCCCACCAGCCCTAGCCAGCATATCAATGTTCAGGGATAATGGGAGTTGTAGTCCATTATCATCTGGAGGGATGCAGGTTCCCCATTCCTGGTCGGATTTCTAGGAGGTCTCCCAAAGGGTCACTGATCAGATACAGCCTGGCTTAGGGCGCAATCCTCTGTATGTTTAGATAGAAGAAAGTCCTACAACTTCTAGCATTCTTTTCCTGTCTAAACATGCATAGGATTGTGCACGTAATCAAATATACCCCCCTCCCCTTTGCCCAGTATTGTCTCCTCTGACTGGCAGCAGCACCCCAGGGTCTCAGTCAGGGGTCTTTCCCCAGACCTATTACCCGATCCTCTAATTAGGGATGGAACCAGGGGCCCTTCTGTGTGCAAAGGATGTGTTCTACTGCTGAGCTATGTGGCTCAGCTTAAGTCCAAGTACTTCCTCTTAAATGGCTTGTGGGTCTCAGGGTACATGGGCTAGCCTAGAAATGTAGGCTTGCAATGCTTCATTTTTAAAAAAACCCTACTTGCTCCAAAGTCACCTTAAGCTTTACTCCATGGAACCGCCTACTTGGTTCAGTCTGGGAATTGCAGATATACAAGAAAGAGAGAGGGTTGGGGGGAGAAAATGCTGAGCTGGCTTCTGGAAATGCTGCCAAGCTGATTTGTTGCAAGGGAGAAATCACTTCACCTTTAAAAGGCTGAAATTCTCATGTAGTACATGAGTACGTGTACATGAGTACAGGAGAAGTACATGTAGAGAGCCAGTGTGATGTAGTGGTTAGAGTGTTGGACTGGGACTGGGTTCTAGTCCCCCCCCCTCGGCCATGAAACTCCCTGGGTGACTTTGGGCCAGTCACTGACTCTCAGCCTAACCTACCTCACAGGGTTGTTGTGAGGATAAAATGGAGAGGAGGAGGATTATGTAAGCCGCCTTGGGTCCCTGGCAGGAAAAAGGGCGGGATATAAATATAATAAATAAATAAATACAAGAGAGATGAAAGGCAGAATGGAGATTGTGAAAACTGGCTGTCACGCCCTAGTTCGTGATGGGGGGAGAAGTTAAAGGGGCAAAAAAGAACAAGGGTTCGGGCACACTGTGGTTGTTCACACAACAACCAACCCACCAGGGCTTATTGCCAGGGTGGGTTGTCCTGACATGCAAACATGCCCAAAGGCTGCTTCTGAGCCAGTTCTAAGGACTGCACTGAGGGAAAAGAGGGTTTCGCCAAAATGGGAAGAATGCTCCATACCATTCAATTCATTTAATAGGTTCCTCACTACTTGTTTTCTTACTTATGCATACCAATTGTTGGTATGCACCAAATGAGTACCTAATGCTACAGCATACAATCAGGCTCTACCTATTTGGCTGGTATAATAGCAGTCTTCTTACTTTATAATAGGATTTAATAAATCCTAATGTATAATGAGTTTCTACATCCTGAAAATTTGAGAGCACAAGATCTCTCTCTCTCTCTCTCTCTCTCTCTCTCACACACACACACACACACACAGTGTCGACATTTAAAACTGGGTTTTCTAGGTATTAGGGGAGAAATGATTTTTTTAACGTGACAATCTTCTACACACTTAAAACTGGGAGTAAGTACTGCTGGACTCGGTGTGAGTTACTTCCAAATAAACGCACACAGGCTGGGGCTGCACAAGTTCTAACATAAATGTGGAGTGAAACCTATTGAGAAGCAGTTTGTCTTATTTTCATATGATAACTGTTAGCAGTTATTTCTGAATGCAGCCCTATGTACGCTTACATACAACCCAATGCACACTTACCTGGAAGCAAGCCCCCACTGAACACAATGTGGGCCTTACTTCTGAGTAAACATGTGTGCACTCTCTCTGTCTCCAGCAACCTGAGTAACAGGAGGAAGGCTAACAGCTGCTCCCATTGGGGAAAGCTGCCCCTGTAGGATTTCTGCTTGCTCAGCCACTGTTAAGAGCACAGTAGCCCTGCTAAGAAAAAAAAAAGTGGCAACTCTAAATATGTATCCTTCTAGAAGCAGGGAGAATAGCTTGAGGTAACAGAAGACAGCAATCTCACCCACCATTCCCAGCAATTTCTAAGTGCCCCCTCATACTCACTGTTGCCCCAATAGACAGCTTCCAGAAGATAAATATGAACCTCTTCTCTCACAGATAAACAAGCATCTCAAAATACACAGCAAGCTCCCTCTTAGCCCTCTCACTCCAGTATAACTATTTTAAGGTGCAATCCTATGCACAGCTGGGGAATACTGGGAGTTGTGGGGCTTTTTTCATGTCTAAACACGCATAGGATTGTGCCCTTATTAACAGTATTTATCTATTTATTGTATTTATATATCCCACCTTTTTTCTTGCAAGGAACCCTAGGCGGCTTACGTAATCCTCCCGCTCCTCTTCATTTTATTCTCACAACAACCACCCTGTGAGGTAGGTTAGGCTTTTTATAACCCACCTTCGAAAAGCCGGTGTACGTGATATTGTTTTAAAGCAGAAAAAGAAAAAAAGAAAAAACAGCCTCCAAATAGTCAAATTAAGACAAGCATTGACAGAAATAATACAGGCTTAAGAAAACTGACAATAAAAGCAACAGCAAAGCCGCGCCACTGTTTTCCAAATTCCCGGAGGACCGAAGTGCTCCGCCAACAAGTATGATCCTAGGCACGTCTTTACTCAGGAGTAAGAGTGCCACTGATTTCAATGGAGCTTTAAGAGTCCCAGGTCTGTGCGTGGTGGGGTGGAAGGGGGGTCCTAGCAGCCGGTGACTGCTAGGAAACCACCACCACTGGTCACAAGCTGATCGCCACGCTGCTTCGGTCTCGACTCACCTTTCGGAAGTAGCAGTCTCCCCGCTGGTCCGCCGCCGGGCAGCCTGAGGGCAGCAACGCGTCCGTCATATTATCCAGGCTCAGCAGCACTTGCGAGGAATTTGCGCCTGGCGCGTCGGCGAGAGAGCTGCGGCTGCCCAAGCTGAGCGCACCTCCTGCCTCGTCGGAGCCCAACTCAGCACTGCGCCGCGCACGGCTCAGACCACTACAAGCCTCCGCCCGCTTCCCCACCCAGGCGAGGAAAGGCTGAACCAACCCCGATCCCGGCTGCCTTCAAGAGTCCGCCCCGCCCTTCCCTCGCTCCTCCTACACCTGGGGGAAGCCCACAGGGGAAGAAAAGCTTCCTTCGCTTTGTGTATTTGTGGAGTCCTTCTCTCCTAGCAACGCTAGAGTTGTACGAGACTGATCTCAGCCAGACCGCGCAGGTAGGACCCCACCTCGGCTCGGGGCCAAATTCCATCCACACACACACACCCATGACCGTACATCGTTACAGACATACGTGTCTATTTATTTATTACTTTCCTTTCAAAATCTATTATCCTTTCCTACAGCAAAAAAGAAGCTTCTTCCCAAGTAAAAGTGTTTAGCATCAGGGCAGCAGCAGAAAACTACGTTTTATTCCAGTAGTCACGTGATGGTAAACTTAACGTGAGTTTAAAATGCAAAACTGCACATGGTCAGAGGTTGTGTTTTTTCTTTTGTTTTTAATCAGGGCTGGTGGTTTTTGTTGTTATTGTTTATTTGATGCTTTGCTCCACTGTAGAAGCAGTTAATTGTGTGCTTCAAAATTTAAGTAATATGCATGATGACCATGTAGTAGTAGTAGGCGATCACTCGTGACCGAGTAAGATTGTCTTCCAGGTAAAATTACAAAAAGAGAATTCTAAAAGGAGGAAATTCTAAAAAAAATTGCGTAGAAGACTCTAGCGATGGGTCCGTAAGTGGCTGTGGAGGCCAATTCTAGATCCACACAGCTTCCCACAGTGAGGACACAGGTTACCAGATGGAAGATGGTCCTGTAAAGGATTCGTTTGACGTGCTTTTTGCTTAGCACGTTTCTCCCTTTCACCTTGCACTCGGGCTTCTTCAAAGTCCATGGAACCTTTGTGAAAGGCCAACCTCCATTTAGATCGTTCATGGGCCAGAGCTTCCCAGTTTTCGATGTTTATATTGCATTTTTTTTAGATTAGCCTTAAGAACATCTTTAAACCTTTTATACTGACCACCGGATGACCATGTATGACCCTTAAGTCTAGGGTCTACATAAGAAGAGCCCTGCTGGATCAGACCAAGGGTCCATCTAGTCCAGCATCCTGTTTCCACCGTGGCCAACCAGCTGCCCACGGCATTCCATAAGCAGTTCATGAGTGCAATAGCACCCTCCCACCCATGTTCCCCAGCAACTGGTCTAGAATTACCTGGCTGCACCACCGGATATGAACCTACCCATGTACTACATTCATTATCTGAGGCCCTCCTCCAAGTGCCTCCTCCAAAGGAAGAAGGCCATTTTGGTGGTGCCCCCCCCCCCAATTATGGAGCACTCTCCCCATTGAGGCCCACCTGGTGCCAACATTTGTCATCTTTTCAGCACCAGGTTAAGACTTTCCTCTAGTCCCAGGCATTTGACAGTATATGATAAGGGTTTTTTAAATGGGTCCTGGGATTTACTGTTGTTTTAAAATGGTCATAGTTACGTACATTAGTTTTATATTGTGTATTTTTAGGGTTTTAATTTTTGTCAACCACCCAGAGAGCTTTGGCTTTTGGCAGTACAGAATTATAAGGAATGGAATGAAATGGGTAGGGGGAGAATCGGCACTTAATGCACAAGGGTGGGTGTACCTGCCGCGCTCCTGTATTACACTTTAGTTCTATCCATAGGAGGGGAACAATCAATTAATATGTTAGATTAATTGATTTAAAAGCTTTTAATCAACTAAAACCATGCCTCTGATTAACGGGGCAGCAGATTTGAATCTATCTTATCTATCTCAGCCTTCCCCAAGCTGGCGCCCGCTAGATGTTTTGGACTACAACTCCCATCAGCCCCAGCCACCATGGCTAATCATCAGTTGTAGTCCAAAACATCTGGAGTGAACCAGCTTGGGGAAGGCTGATCTGTCGATATATGAATTGTTTTGTGTGTGTGCTTGTAAGAACTGCAGATGGCAAAGCCTCTCTGCAGGAGAAGGGGGAGTTTTGAAGGCACAGTTTGGGGGGGGCAGCTGATGGCCAACGTGATCCACACCTTCAAGCACTTTTTGGCACCCCTCCTCAGGCGAGAGGCTGACCAGCTCTGGGTCAACTTCTACCTGAGCAAGGATACCTTTGAAGGTATGGGTCACTAGGCCAGCTTTCCTTTTTTCCTTGTACAATAGCTGGAATCTGCCATGTCTTTTCTCCATCAGGTTTGATATAATCTCAATCTCTCTCTCTCTCTCTCTCTCTCTCTCTCTCTCACACACACACACACACACACACACACACCTCTAGATGTGGTTGTTGCACTGAATTGTGCTGGTTATAGAAACATTCATAACTTTTTAGCTTGGCAGGCTGAAGAGGCAGAAGCAACTTTTTCCAGGTCAGGCCACTTTAAAATGAGATTATTTCTAGAGCTGGAATGGATGTTCTGATTTGTTTTCCTATTAGCAATTATACTGGGCTGTATCCAGTAATTATCAGTGGTGCTGACTTGTAGCTTATAAGAGTGTTATATGGGCCGTTCTGTCTCAAGTTTTTCTTTGCAACTGTACTGCTCCCTCTGTCTCACCATTTGCTTGAGGCTAGCAGTAATATGGTGAAAGTTGTAGATGTCCAGAATGAATGGAATTCTGCTGCTGTAAATTGGGTTGCACTGTCAGTCACAAATTCATCTGGTATGCCCAAGCGAACAAAAGAGTTCTTCAGCTGTGCAACATTGCAGCAGGTAATGCGTATCTCACCTCCCAGTTCACACAGGTTAGCTGCTAGCCTTTCCCCAGGTCTATCAAGTAAGGATGTAGTGATTAAAGGTTCCTTCCGTTGGGTTGATCTCTTTTTCCTGCAATAATCAATAATCGGGTCCGAGTTCCTTCCGCTCTGCATAGGATGACCACAACTCTGCAAGCCACCGAGTATGTGGGTTTACACTGCATCACAATAGGATTGCACCCTTAGTGATGAAAACATGTGGTGACAGTAACTATAACTGATTAAAATGTATTTAATTGGACTGCAGCTGTCCTTAATAGCAAAGAGTCTTGTGGCACCTTAAATATAAGAATTCATGGGCAGGTATATTCATTCATACCAATACTAAGTGTCACAGACCTCAATGTCAAAAGAACAAGCATGGACGAACAATGTCTCATGTTCATCCTGAGATTTCCTGTGGATAAGGTTGGCCAAGACGTTGTACTTCCATTTGAAGGGGATGTCCGCAATGTCATACACAAAGCCTGTGCAAATAATACCTGCAGGGATTTTTAAAAGGGTTCTTTTTTTGTTGCCAAGTTCATTTTTTTACAAATGTAGTAAAAAATAAGTAGTTAAAGGTGCAATCCTATGCATGTTTAGACAGAAAAAAGTCCTACAACTCCCAGCATTTCCCAGCCAGCATGGTTAGCTGGGGAATCCTGGGAGTTATACGACTTCTTTCTGCCTAAAAATGCATAGGATTGTGCCCTAATTCAGTGGTCTAATCTGTTAAAATTTGCACCTTTGCAACCTAGTGTGTCAGAGGGTGTGGATCTAGAATTGGCCTCCACAGTCACTTACGGACCCATCGCTAGAGTCTACACAATTTTTCTTTAGAATTTCCTCCTTTTAAAATTTCCTTTTTGTAAATTTTTATCCTGGAAGACAATCTTACTCGGTCACGACGAGTGATCGCCTGATGATGAAAGCTTGACCAGTGTAAAAGACCACAGATTCAAGATCTGAATTGAATTAAATCAATTAGTTTCTTGATATACAGTGCCTGAATACAATATGATCTTCCCATGGAAGATATCATTATTATTTGTGGCTGGTCAGAAAATGCGTAAGAAAGCAATCAAAACAATAGAAGGGAAAAGAGCTCCAACCTTGGAGCTGGGGATCCACATTTGGATTCCCCACACACACACACAGCTGGCGCAGAAAGAACTGCGCCAGCACCTCGGAGAAGGGGTAAAGGGGGCGGGGAGGAGACTGGGCCCACCAGGACGTATCCTGGTGGCACTCCAGGCTCCCTCCCCCCCCATCCACAGCACCTCAGCTGTCTTGCAGGCCAGGACAAGCTGGGAGGTGAAGATTGCCTCTGCGCTCCTCCCACCCTGCACAGGACGCCTCTGAGCCTCTGGGTTCGAAGGCTTATGGGGCATCCCCATTGGATTGTGCCCTAAATGGTTTAAGAATGGCATTAGAAATTCATTGACAAAGCACTCAAAGCAATTTGAATAGGAATCCTAGGTGTGCATCTTCCTAAGACTCCCTCCAGCCCATGTCATGAGTTTCCTGGCTACTTTAGACTATTCCACTACAAAAAGCCAAATTCATATCTATCAGTCCAACACAGTGGGTCATGGATACTTCCATCTCCATCAGAGCAAGTCAGTGCTGTAAGGAAAAGGTTCCAGTTGTATCTAGTTAACCCATCGGAGAGGAAATGGAAAATATCCCAAAAGTATCCCAGAGAAGAAGGGACAAGGAGCAGCAGTGGGAGAAGACGCAGAAGAAGTAGCCGTTCTATGTGCTCGAAACATCTTTTTATATTAATCAGAGACAAGAGCAGACCCCCCCCCCAATCTTTGACATAAATTTCCTCACTTGCGTGAACCTATGCAAGACATATCTAGGGAGAAATATAACTAGGAGGGCCCTGTTTTTCTGCAGTTTTGTACAGGTCAGTTTGACACCAGCACATATACACATTCTTCCAAACATTCTGATAATGTTTATGATCCTGAATTCTCTGTGAACCTATTGTGGCGCCTCTTAGACTATTACTAGTTGAAGTGAATTATCAGGACCTCACTGTCAATCACAATGCCAAGGTCTAATTTCAGCTGACACTTAAGATTCAGCAAAACTCAAGGTACGGTAGCTTACACAGAGTTGGATTTTTCCACAGTGGGCACCCATCCTAATCCATCATGGCTGCTCTAGAACCTGCATGCTCCAGTGGTCCCTTGAACCTAGCTGGGCCAAACCAACATAAGGAAATAATGTCAATTCATTATATTATATTATATTATGCTATATTATATTATGCTATACAATATTCTGGTTTCTCTTCAGATCATATAAATCTTACACCTTGAAAATAATGGGATCTGTCTAGCCAATGCAGAAAGGGTTTTTGGAATGGTATATTTAATGGATATCCTAAGTTTGACGGCTTGTTTCACCATACAGATGCAGCTATAACAATCAATGTACTCTCAAGTAGTCCCATTGAGCTTAGTGAGTCTTTGCCATCTGGGCTGCAAAAGGCAGTGTCTCCCAGCTGATTTAGAAACTTCTGTGTGCATACAAGTCCCACCATGCAATATAGAGCTGGTGGTAGCCATAGGCAAAATACTTGGCACTACCTGTTGCTAAGCTCCAGCAGGAAAAATTCTCCACCCTACACTTCTGTTGTTATTGTCATTTGGCCAGTTTTTTGTAGGCTGAATCGTTTTATGAGCAGACAGTGACCATCTTTGAAGAACGTAATTCTTGAGTCAATTCAGAGCAAGCTTTTCATTGCCTCTGTGCGGTGCAGTCCAGACAATCACAATTGGCAGCTGTGTGCATCAGAGGGAAACAATTAGTTGCCAGGATACTTTTCCCTGCTGGAAGCTTTCCTCTCCCTGGTGTTTTAGAGCAGCTTCTTTTGTCATCACTTTGTCTCTATTTCTGGAGAGGAATTTTCTTTCTATGGTTTCTCTTTATCTTCTGCAACAGAAGAGATAATGTGGTCACTATGGTTCATTAATCTTTTCTCCTTCATGACTGAATCATTCTTCTGAGCGTGGGGGAGCCTTTCCAAAATGCTGTTCATTCAAGAAAAAGAGAGACTTGGCACAAATGACCACAGACTTAGTTCCACCCAGCATTCTTGGGCACCCAGTGGTGTTCTGATTAGTGGGCAGTGCACATAGATTTTATCAATGTCATTATAAAGGAATGTGGGAGGGTTTTCACAACACCGGCCAATTTTGAAATTGTATGAATGAAAAACCGAAACTTGCTATTTTAAAAGGTTGTGAAATTAATTTCTCATTTATGTTGAAATAAAGTCAAAGGTGGAGACCTCTTCCTGTAATTGATGGATATTTCCCAGAAAAGTACATCTTCAATCTACTAATGCTGACCACAAGATTTGCACCAGGATAAAATCCAAGCTGTGAAAATGTGCAACTGATCCTAGACATATTAATTCGGATGTAAGGCCCATTGAGTTGAATGGGATTTACTCGCAAGTAAGTGTATATTTATTAACTTGTTTGCATTGTATTCATTTTTAATGTTATGTAATCCACGTTGGGGAATCAAAAGATAGAAATGAATCAAACAGTAAGGGTGCATAGGATTGCACATAGGATCAGTAAGTGTACATAGGATTTAGGACTGCAGCCTAAATTAGATGCTACTGTGCACAACAGTTACTGATTATATCAATAGGACATATGCAGACTACTTCTTGACTGGATTGGGTAATGACTTAATAGGCCTGTGGCTTACGCTGGCTCAGCTTGTCTGAGCGTGGAAAGCTTAGCAGGGTCAGGCTTGGTTATTACTTGGATGGGAGACCCCTCCTCTAGTTTCCTGCATTGAGCAGGGGGTTGGACTTGATGGCCTTGTAGGCTCCTTCCAACTCTATGATCTATGAAATCTATGAAATCTCTATGTATTTGATATTCATAATGGACATGGTCCAAGGAGAAAGAGAGAGGACAGCTCTTCAAAGTCCAGTATGCCTCAGGGAGATTTTATCTGTGTGTTCTCTGATGAAGACCAAGATGTGGGTCTTCATACCATACAGCAAGATTCCACATACCATACAGCAAGATTCCACCACATGAAGATGTGAGTCTTGCTGCATGTACTGGTAACTCCTCCAGGCCTCCATTAGAAGGAGGAAAGCAGGAAACTGTTCTGCTGGGGGCTTGAAGAGAGAGGAAAATGACTGGATGGAAAAGTTGAGTGAGCTGTCCTTTGGAGTAAGTTTACAAGTCCAGGGGATATCACCACTGACTCTGTGACCCAGTTCGCATGACACAACAGCCCATCGTGGGTTAATTTACCCTCAAGGAGCTGCCTCATGTGCCAGCCGCCATTATGCAGATCTTTAATAACTGGACAGGTTCCTAATGAGATAGGCAGGCAGGCACTTAGATAGCCAAGTCCTAAGCTGTTTATGGCTTTAAAAGTTAAAACCAACACTTTGAATTGAGCCTAGAAAGCAATTGGCAAACAGTGCAGGCCTTTCAAGACAGTGTAAAATGGTCCTGCTACAATGCCGGTTAGCAGCCTAGCTGCTTCATTTTTCAACAATTGTAGCTTCCGGGTGTTCTTCAAGGGTAGCCCCGCATAGAGCTCATTGCAATAGTCTTAAGTGTGATGTAACCAAGGCATGTATAACTGTTGCCAAGTCAGAACGACTCAGGAAGGGTTGCATCTGGCACACCAAACATAATTGGTGTAGGGTCAAGGAACACTCTCAAGCAACATAAACATTAATGCAACAAATCAGCAGCCATATACCTTCTTGAAAGAGGTATGGTCTTACAACCTTTGCAGAAGGACCACGAAGAAGGAACAAACAACTGTGCATCCCAGAGGGGGTTTCCCTCTGGGCAACCTTGCTAAGGAACAGTGGACAACTTGCAAAGTGCAGCTGCTGCAGGAGGAGAGATAAACAAATGTTGATCTGCAGGCACCGCTTTGATTGAGATGTTCAAAGAATAGCTGGGATATATACTCTTCATATTGGCCATCTTGGATTTTAATGACCTATTGGGCTATTTGACAACATTTAAGAGGGCTCCTAGTCCAAATTTGAGTATCAGAACATGCAAGGCCCACAATCAAAATGCTATGCTTTTATCTATCCAGTAATAGCAATTATAAGCGAAGCAAGCTGCCTATCCTCAGCCCAATCTGTTTTCATTATCAGAATTTAATTTGGCCATTGTTGAAATAATAAATGAGAGAGCCCCTCTGTGCATATGCAGAGTATCTTTCCCCAACAACTGAATAGTCAGAATGAGCCCAAATCAGAAGATTAACGAGGAAGGCCTCAACTAGGTTTTTGACCAAGGTGTGACTAGTTATCCTTCTTAAGGGTGCAATCCTATGCAAGTTTAGACAGAAAAAGGGCCTACAGCATGCCCCAGCCAACTCTGCTTTTTTCCCTGTCTAAACTTGCATAGAATGCACCTTTTTTTGGTCTAAACTTGCATAGGATTGCACCTTAAGTGTTTTAGTTTGACACATCTCAGTCTAGGCAGGATTAATATATATTGCAAATGCGATAAGTTTAATCAATCCCAGCTTGTTTACCTTAACTATTATAACATTTGAGGTGGGGTGGATATTATCAATTTAAAAAGGATTTATGGTGTGGGCGATACTAGTGAGGAACGCAGCAGAACTCTGTTCCAAAGGTCAGGCAAAAACTTTGACTCATTGCCCAGTTAAGGAGGCAAATCGGACCACTGAGTTAACAGATAAGATATTTTTGTTGTCTTAACATTTTACTGGCCCTGCTCCTGTGCCTTTGAAAGCAGCCCAGCACACAGAAACTAAGCAAAATGAAAATGTTCCTGGCATGGAAATAAAGGGATAGGAACAGACTGCTTTTTGTTGTATTTGGATTTTTTGGCATATTTTGTAATGAATCGTTAATTGTGATGTGTTTTGATTGTGAGCCGCTTTGAATTTAGTCCACCGTGGAAAAGTGGCATATAAATAAACACAACTAAAATAAACAACAGCTAAATGACCTTGAAGGCAGGGACCTGCCTTTTCTTAGTTATGTGTATATTACCATGTACACTGATGGTACTGTGTAGATCAGGGGTGTGGAACCTTTTTGGCCCCGAGGGCCACATCCGATTTCAGTGGGGGGCTCGGGGGGCACACGCACACACACACTGTGGGTCAGGGAACAGGCTTTAACCTTGTCCTCATCCTAGCAATCCTGCAGCAAAATTGCTGGGGTGGAGGGGACTCTGCTTCAGTCTTGCTGAAGGGGTGAGCCTGACCAGCAGCACTGCTTCCATGCAGCAACACTGGCCGCTCTGGGTGGGTGGGAATTCGACGGCGAAGGGGGGCATGGAGGCTGCATAACAAGTCTCCAGGGGCTGCCTGCAGGTTGTGCATCCCTGGTATAGATACTAAATTAATTAATTTTATTTTATTTTTTTACATTTATTAATCACCCATCTGGCCGGCAATACACATTCTTAATTAAAGTAAGAATGTGTATTACATGTTTATCCTATCCTCCCCCGAAGGATCAGTGTACCTGGAATGCCTTCTCCCAATTTTTTCCTCAGAAGAACCCTATGAGGTAGGTTAGGCTGAGAGAAGGTGACCGGCCCAAGGTAATCCAGCGAGCTTCATGGCTAAGCAGGAATTTGAATCTAGGTTTCCTCAGCCTGTTTAGCACACTATAATCAACACTACTACGTAGCTCTCCAGTGACTAGTACTTTTGCACATAATGGTGATCCAAGATTGCCGGCAAATCCTGGCATATCATGAAAGAGCCGGGTGCTGGTACACATAGCCTGTTTGCTTCTGCTTCGTTCCTCCCACTAGTGCGAACAGATAAACAAAAAATGGTTCCTTGTTGACCAGCCACAGTTTTAATGTTATTCTGTTTTCAATGCATTGTTTTTATTCTTTTATCTGTTTTATCTTTTTATTGTTCACCACTCCAGAATCTGTCTAGACATGGAGCGGTGTACAGATGCTGTAAATGAACAAATAAATAAAATACAAAAATAAAAAATGGTTTGCTTTGTGTGAAGTATGAATCCAGGACTCTGATCTATTGCTTCCAAAGAAGCCAGGATTTGTAAGCCAATAACCAGCCTTGGCTTGTTCCTGGCTTGCTTGGGATAAATAACCCAGGATCCAGGGTTCAGACGTCACACAAAGCCAACCATTTCTGATTTGCTTAGCTGCTCGTGTTAGCAGGAAGAGTGAATGAGCTGCATGCACCAGCACTTGGCTTGTTCATGGTAACCAAGATTTCACCAGCAATTCTGGTTGTTATATGCAGCCACTGTGTATTTAAATAACAACAACCACAAGGAAAATTACATGTGTGAAGCAGCTCTTATGTTTCCTTTCCAAGTCCAATGCACAAGTGCATGTATTTGATTTTCTACAGGGAATCTCTTCTGCAAATCTAATTCGCCCTTTTCAGTCTGAAATCCCTTATATGTACTCAAGTTGCTACAGACAGATGAGAGTTTTTATTTTTTCTTGCAATAACCCTTGATTGACATATTGAGGACTTGATCTGTTTACATGAGTTCGAAAATATTGTTATCCTCTACGCCAATAGTTATGCATATAACACAAAACTAAACACTTTTCATCCTTCTGAAAATTGTGGATGAACACATCTTATATAGATACATACATGATATCTCAAGATTAAAGGGAAGTAGAAGAAAGGTGCAGAGGAAACATCCTTAACCCAGAGGATTGATTACATAGTCCTTGGGTGACCTCTTCTGGCCAATGTAGGGCAGGTTTTAGTAAGGTTGTGTGGTCTCCAGTGATATGACTGGGTTAAACTGTTGTAACTTTTAAAAGGACACATCAGTTGTTGTGAAACTGAGGGGCCAATACAGGATAGAAAAAAGAAGGAAACAGTGGCCACAAATTAATAGAAAGATCTAGTGACCCAACGATAAGATCATGTCCTTTCATCCATGGTTGATTAATTGAGAATAACTGTCTTTTATTACACTTGTCACAGGAGTAGCTGTGTTTGTCTGTGGCAGGAGAAAAAAAAGCAGCATTGTGGCACATAAAAAACTAACACATTTATTATGGTATAAGTTTTCTTAGTCTAGAGTCCACTTCATCAGATGGGTGAAGTGCTAACCTACAAGTGTCACATACACATGGTGCGTAGGATTGTAAACAGTGAGGTCAGAAGGAAATGAAATACAGAAAGTACAGATTGTAACTATCATGTAATTACAGTGGCCATTCACAAAACAGTTATTGCTGATAGCATAAACTTCCTGGTGATGGGTAAGCCAATTAACACATGTAATGTGATAAAAACAACTTTATCTCAGTTCAAGCCACAGGAGATAGAATTGAACCTTGTGATTAATTGTAACTCAGTGGTCTCTCATTCTAATCTTCCTTTCACTGACTCTGTGATCTCAATAATGATTATGAATGGAAGTTAGACTCCCCAGAATACTTTGAAAGTGAAAGAGGAAATTCCATTCTTGTACCACTGATTACTTGCCCTGATTGGTAACATGAAGGGATGTTAAGAAGCACTTCACCTGTTATTTTATTATTATTATTATTATTATTATTATTATTATTATTATTATTTAAAACACTGAATATTGTGCTAGCTGCTGCACTACTTTGTACAAATATTTAGGTATAAATTCCAAAGGGGTAGCTGTGTTACTCTGTTGCAACAAACATAAATAAGAGACCTTAAAAGCTAACAGATTTATAGTGGCAGATGCTTTCGTGGACTTGAGCCTACTTTGTTAGATATATCAAATGTTAATTTCAGATCAGCTAGCATATATATATATATATATATGATAATACGAGAGAGGAAAAATTGTAGAGTCCAAAGGCCATGAAATGCAAGAGGTACAGACTCTGACATTTCTATGGAAAGCTCAGCAGTACAGCAAGGAAAAGAGTTTGCTTCCGCTGCCCTGATGCTAAAAATGTTACTTGGGAATAAGCACCATTTTGTTGTCGGAAATGATTATTTAATGTAAAAATAATAAAAATGAGCATATGTATTGTTGTACATAATTAGCTGGCTGCCCCCTGACTATAACATGGTTGTTCTTGGTTTTTAATACAGAAGAAGGAAATAATGCCGTGGAGAACAGTGTCAGCCCCAGTGGACTATGGCATCCATCTATGAAATCTATGATGCCTTGCCTCTTACCACTTGCCACTCTCTGGGTGGTCATTTGGGGGGCCCATGGGCTGCAGGGTCCTGGACTTTGGCCCTGAAGTCCGGCCCTAGTGGGGCAACTAGGGCTGGGCCTCATGGCCAAAGCCCCCACAGTGACCACCCAGAAAGCAGCAGGTGCTGGGGAGGGGCAGTGGCTGGCAATCAGGCCTGGTGTCAGGCCAACTCCGGCATGTGGTGGCCCATCAGGGCTGATGCCACTCTCTGTAGCAGCCTTTCTCATTTTAAAACATTTTAGAATTAGGGGGCAGCTGGCTGGGCATGTGCGTGGTTACAGATGCTCCTTTTTACTATTTTCGCCTTAAAAATCAATTATCCCTTTCTACAGCGAAATGGAACTTCTTCCCAAGTAAATCTATTTAGCATCAATAGATTTGAGTTCTGGACTGTGGCTTGGGAGATCCGGGTTCTAGTCCCCACTCGGGCATGAAGCTCACTGGGTGACTTTGGGCCAGGCAGTCACTGACTCTCAGCCTAACCTACCTCGCAGGGTGGTTGTGAGGATAAAACAGGGAGGAGGATTATGTAAGCCGCCTTGGGTTCCTTGTAGGATAAAAGGCGGGATATAAATATAATAAATAAATAAATGGCAGCAGAATCGAACTTCATCGTATTCATAGAGTTGGAAGGGGCCTACAAGGCCATCAAGTCCAACCCCCTGCTCAATGCAGGAAACGGGGAGAGCGGGGAGAAGAGAAATGCTAGGTTTGTGCTTCACAACTGAAGTGATAAACCTGGCTATCTAAAAGGGGGACCCCATAAGTCCCGGGTCTAAAATTACCCAGCCGCGTCACTAATTGACACCCCCAATCGTAAGCAGGACCACCTCCGCTTGTCCCCACCCACGCACCCCTCAGCCTAGCAATGCTGCACTTTGCGATACCGCGATACCGAGGCAGGCCCAGGCTCGAGTAAGCAGCCTCCCTGAAGGAGGCCGAGGAGGCGGGCCTGAGCCGCCTCCCGCCCCTTTAGAGGCCTGCCAAGATGGCGGCCGGCGAGAGCGACGACGACGAGGAAGAGCTGGTGAGCTTCGGTACCCCGCTGGAGCCCCTGGAGGAGGGTGAGTCCCTGGGCCAAATTCCCTTACCTTGTGCGCGGGCAGAGACTTATTAACGGGAAGGGACGCGATTTGAGCTGCGTGTAGATGTGTTTGCAGCCCGTTCTCTGTGCTTGTTTACTCGCAAGTAAGCCCCACAGGAGTCCCGTGGGACTGACTCCCTCGTGAAGGGTGCTTGCCCATCTGTGGTGGACCACCTAGCCGCTACTGGTTGCTAGCATTCTTGTGGAGAACACTGGACTATGTGGACCCTGATCTGATCCAGGAAGGCACTTCTATTCGTAAGCAAGAATGCTTACTCAGAGTCACACGGTACCGATGAATTCTGGCTTAAAAGAGATCCTGAATATGCAGTCTACTTCTTACCTCACCGGTATGTTTTAAACTTGCAAAATAAGACTGCATATTCAGGATCTCTTTTAAGCCAGAATTCACTGGATGGATGATGATGATATTATTGTTGTTGTTGTTGTTGTTGTTGTTACTACACTACTACTACTACTACCATCATCATCATCATCATCATCTATCCTGTTCTATAGCTAAGCAGATTTTGGAGCGGTGAACAAGAAAAAGATAAAAACAGATATCATGCATAGAAAACAGTATCAATTAAAACCCTTGCTGGTCAGTAAGGAAGGCTTCCCGGAGCAAGGATGTCTTCAGCAGTTGCAGAAAGCAGTACAATGTGAGAGCCTGCCTGACCTCCAGAGGAAGGAGTTCCATAGAAATGGAGCCACCACACTGAAGGCTCTTCTGGTGGACTCCAGTCGGGCCATAGGTCCATGTGGATCCACCAGGAGAATGTCCTCTGATGACCTCGGTGACTGGGCAGGTTGGTAAGGGAAGAGGCACTCTCTCAGATATCCTGGTCCCAAGTTGTTTTGGGCTTTGGACACTAGTACCAGAACCTTAAACCTGGCCCGATAGCAAATAGGTAGCCAGTGCAGTTCCTTCAGCAAAGGAGTTGCACCCTGAAAAGGGGCAGCTCCTGACAAGAGCTGAGCTGCTGCATTCTGCACTAGCCCCAGCTTCTGGAGCAGCCTCAAGGGCAGCCCCATATAGAGTGCATTGCAGTAATCCAGTCTTGAGGTTACCAGCGCCTGTATCACTGTGGCCAAGCTATCCCTGTTCAGGAGAGGCTGTAGCTGGCGAACCAATCAAAGATGGTAAAAGACACTCCGAGCCGCTGCAGTCACTTGGAACTCCAGCGACAATGATGGATCCAGAAGTACCCCCAGACTATAAACCTGATATTTCAAAGGGACTGCAACCCCATGCAACAGACAATGAGCATGTCTTCCGGACTCAGGAACCACTCACCCACAGGGTTCCATCTTGCCAGGATTCAGCCTCAGTTTACATCAGCCTTCCCCAACTTGGTGCTCCCCAGATGTGTTGGACTCCAACTTCTATTCCTAGCCTGATTGAAATGATGGGAGTTGCAGTCCAACACTTCTGCAGGGCACCAGGTTGAGGAAGGTTGGTTTACTGCCCACCCCAATCAAGACAAACAAGTGAATCTCTCACTCTTTTCTCTGGTGGACAGAGACGGGCATCTTGGGAGGGCTGGAGAAGACTATCTGCTTCTAACATTTGTCATCTGAACAAGTCATTCTTGAGTAGAGTTTATTTGTGTTCCACTTCAAAGAAACATACATACTTCTGCTTCCTCCTCACTTGAATTCATGTCTCGTTCATCTGTCACAATGGCCCCTCATGCTGCCGCCATTGCCAAAACTGCAGCAGCTGTATATCACAGCAATCTGAAAGAGGTGCTGGTTCATGCAGATGGTGCCTCTGAGGGAGTTTGGGCCTGCATGTTCCTGAGGTGACTGTGCGGAGGCTGCTGTGATGTATCTGAATCAGCCCTCGCAGTGATTCCAGCATCCTTGCTTTTTAATGGAATGGAAATTAAAATATTGTTAGCAAGTTGCTGAACAGAAGTGTCCTATAAACTTGGCCTAACATAGGTGCTGTTTGTTGTGTGTGTAGATCAGTACTCCTAGATTGAAGTTTAATATTCCAGCAGTTGTAGGCTGACTCCTTTCTGGTGACACGTGTAGCTGGAAGAGTAAGCTAGATGTAGGATGTAACTAGAATCTCATTCATCACCATATTTCCTACCTTTTGATCATATTGGTTGTTTCTTTTGTTGTAGCATATACCTTGGCTAACTTGCTTGTCTCATCTGGATTATATGGATTAAGGGAGAACCTAGTATACAGAGAGGCTGGCCTTTGTGTGTAAATGGGTCATGATGGCTTTCTAGTCCCTTCCTACCCACCAGTGGACTGGAGAACTGATAAATTCACATTACTGGACATGTCTGTGAACTTTGAAGCAATTTTTATGCCTTTCCAATAGCAGGATGTAACATTCATATATGCACCTAAATAGTTGCCTCCTTTTATTCTCTCTTCAAATTAATTCACCCTTAAAAAAATAAATAATTGCAGGTGAACGAATTAAGAAACCGGTTCCTCTACAAGAGCAGACTGTCAAAGATGAGAAGGGACGGTACAAACGTTTTCATGGAGCATTTAGTGGTGGTTTCTCTGCTGGCTACTTTAACACTGTGGGTTCAAAAGAAGGTTAGTGATCATTCATGTCTGAAAATGATGTATTCTCTCTCTCTGTTTCTAGCTGTGTTTGGTTATTGAAAGACTGTCCAATATATTTACATACAAAGTTCATTAACATTCCATAACTTGTTCTTGCTAGAATAATAGAGTTAAAGAGGGTTTTGTAAGCTCTATATAGTTCAACCCACACTTGATGCAGGAAATCCAGAGCATAGAATCTGATAGGGTTGGATAAATAGTAGTTCAGAGTGTTGGAGAAAGATGGGTGAGACCTGGGTTCAAATCCCCACTCAGCCATGAAGCTCTTTGGGCTATTTCTCAGTCTAACCTATTTCACAGAGTTGTTGTGAGGTTAAAATGTTGAGAGGAAGAACCATGCGTGCTGTCCTGAGCTTTTTGGAGGCAATAAATGTCTAAAAATAACTGTTCTTTAGCATCAATAGACTTTTGAAGGAATACCTCTCAAATGTCCTTGTGATTTAGGCTTGGTACATGTATTTATTCAAGTACATTTATAGCTTTCCATCATGGAACTCAAGACAATGTACATGGGGTTTGTTGGCAGTCCTCCATCCAGACCCTGACCAGACCCAAACCTGCTCAGCTTCAGCAAGGTGGCTGCTTCCTGTGCATTCAGACCATGTTGTGGGATAACCACAAAGTTACTCTCAGCTTACCATAGAGATCACACTGGCACAAAATGAGGAAGGCAACAGTATGAAGGGCCCAAGTCATTAGGGCTCTATAGGTAAAACGAGCACATTGAATTGTGTGCACAATCTTATGCATGCCTCCTCAGAAGTAAGTCCCTTTGAGTTCAGTGGGCTCATTCCCAGGTAAGTGGGTACAAGAAGATTGCCGCCTTTTCACAATTCTGCTATGAAACATTAAAGTAATGTTTAAATCTCATGTCCTATAAAAAATGACTTGTTGCTGTCTTTAAAGGATGGGCACCATCAACCTTTGTATCATCACGTCAAAAGAGGGCAGAAAAAACAGCCCTGGGGCCAGAGGATTTTATGGATGAAGAGGTAAATTTGTAAAATAATGCAGGTTTTATTCTTAAAGAACATTGTCATATTGGGTCTTTATAGTTCCAGATAGATGGGATATGTGTGTATGTATGTATGTATAAACCAACTGCCCTGTGGGAAGGATTCCAGGAGAGAGAGGAAAGCAGGTGGGTGAAGATCTCAGAGCCTGCTTTAGCTGGACTTTCTCTCCCCACAGAGGGCCATTGCCACCAACTGCCCTATGAGAAGGATACAGTTTATTGTGATTTTATTAATGAATCGTTATGTTACTTGGCTGGGCTGGGGAATGCTGGGAGTTGTAGGACTTTTTTCTGCCTGTGCATAGGATTGCACATATTATATAAACCTTCTGGTCCTGACCTTCATTAGCTGTAAGTATGTGCATATACTGCCTAATCTTTTTGGTGCATAATATTAATTGCCCCTTAGTTTAGCCAATAAACAATGTCTTTCACGATAGTGCTATAATGAAGGTGCTCTTTCCCCCCCCTTCTCAGTTCAAGAATACTGTTTTAATATGTGGATTTGGGGATTTCCAATCTGAAATTTTCCCTTCTTGTTTTCTCCCCCCCCCCCCACCTCTATCCCTGGAAGGATCTTAGCGAATATGGGATAGCACCAAAGGAAATTACAATTACAGATGAATTTGCTTCCAAAAGCAAAGATAAAATAAAGGAGAAGGCTAGACAAATTGCAGGAGTTGCTGCCCCTATTCCTGGAGCTGCCGTGTTGGATGAATTTATAGCACCTGCAAAGTAAGTATATATTAAAGGAAATCCTATGCTGTCTTGATGAGTAAAGGGCTAGATATGTTGAATTTCACAGCATATGTTAAGGACTCATTTTTTTGTTTTGATCTTGGCATAAACAGGCTGGCAACAGTTATTTTTTCTCTGTAAGCAAGCTTTGTTGATGCTTAAACCAGGGCTGTGCTTTAAAAACTTGGTCTGTGTTTTTCTGGATGTTTGCATGTATTGTTTACACTAGGGTATTAATGTGTGCAGTTGCAATAACCATTTGTTTCTACATTTCAGAATAACTATTGGTGTTGACTTGTTGCGAAAAATGGGCTGGAAAGAAGGACAAGGAGTTGGACCTCGAGTAAAGAGAAAACCGCGCAAGCAAAAACCTGGTATATTCCAATAAATGTATTTGTTTTTCAGTAAGGGAAAACTGAATGACCTGGTTCGGGCATCATATCTAAGCTTAATAAACCAAGTTATGAATGATCCTTTAGCCTTTTTTTTTTTTTTTGCCTTTGCAATGGAAGCAACCAACCCAGGAAACTGCAAATTAACCCTAGTTTCCCATTTCATCTTCGGAATAAGCCAGGATATTAAACCATGATCTGAAGTTTGTGTAATATCCTGGCTTGTTCCAAAGTTGGTAACCATAATTTCCTGATTTGAATGAAATGGGAAACTAGGGTTAATTAGAGGCTTCTTGGTTTGCTTGCACTGCAAAGAGGTTACATGCGTGAGCAAAATGGTTGTACATGTCTTGGGTTATTAAGCTGACCATAGCTAGTGTGGTCCATCTATTCTAGTTTACTAGAAATATGTTTGTACAGTCTTCATTGATATTATATGCTAGTCTCTGACCCACATACACTGGTGTTGCCCAGCTGACTTCAGTGGGACCATAGCAGTGTAGATGAATTATCCCTAACATAGATAATGTAATGAAGAATTTAAGTATTTTAACCTTGTATCATCATACTTGGTTGCAGAGCCTGAAGTGAAAATATATGGCTGTGCTTTGCCCCCAGGATCAGAAGATTCAGAGGTATTGTTTGTGCAATATTTGGGGTGAAGGGGAGTCAGTAGTTTTTATCTAATCTGCAGTTATGCAAATAATACAAATACAAAACTCACAGTATTTGTGGTTACAATAATGAATATGCCAGTGGCATCTTTTTTTTCTTTTTACTATTATTCCTATTTTATAGAGCAGTATTCTGTATGTGGAATTTTATAGAGTAGCATAACAAACAAAAGAGAAGTATTTGCCCCAGGGAACTTACAATCTAATAATTGACAGCAAAAGAGAGGGGAGATGCAAGCATTATGTGGGATAAAAACAAAGCAAGGTCTTAGTAATGATGCTTCATTATAAATGTATGTTAACTTCCTAAAGGAAGAAGAGGAAGAGGATGAATATCAGCCAGAAAATGTGACATTTGCGCCCAAAGATGTAATGCCTGTAGACTTGACTCCTAAAGAGAATGTCCATGGACTTGGTTACAGAGGTCTGGATCCCAACAGAGCCTTATTTGGAGTTTCAGAAGAACACTTAAACCTTTTTAGTCCCAGTTCTGAAAATTCAACTCTGCTTGGTGACCTGCGGCACAGTAAAGGACGGAAACTTGGTATTTCAGGGCAGGTAAGATGTTACAGGTTAAAAGTTTCTCATCCTGGTGGCTGGGAAGATAGCCCGGTTTGCACATTGTGGTGGCAATTCCTGGGTTGTTTAATTACGGGAACAAATTGAGTGTGTGAGTCAAGCACTTGTTGTTTCTGCTTTTATTAATAGCTCAGGAACCGTGGATGATTGTGGGTGAACTCTGGGTTGTTTAATCCATAAACAACCCAGAGTTTCTGGGTTCGCATGTCACAAAACAACCCAGGAATGGTGTTCCTGAGTCATTAATTAAAAATGGAAAGAGGGAAGCTGCTGTTTGCCTGCCAGCAAGGGAGCAAAGAGTGATGGCTCCTAGGATCACCTGCGGAGAGGGTAGACAAGCAGTCTACTCCGTTACTGCTGGTTTACCCTGGAGGGCAAGTGAGGGTTGATGACGGCTAGGTACAGAAGCTGGCACCATTCTCTCATCAGCCTCGCTACCTCTTGGCAGCAGTGGCAGCTGCTCCCCCACCTAAGCGAGTGGCCATGGCATCTAGGAGCAACAGCTGTTGCCACCACTCCCGCACTTATCCTCTACCCCTCAGCAGCAGCAGTCACTGTCTGTCCTCTGTCTCAGGGGTGGATTCATCAACTATAGTGGCGACGCACCTAGGAAGATCAGGGATGGGAGCTCATCGGCTGGCGTGTTGCCTAGACCCTCCAGAAAAACCTGGAGCTATCCCTGTTTGTTTAAATATACTCGATATGACTTCGATAAGTAGAGCTTTTTTTCCATCCGCTACCTTGATCAGAAGTTCTGCTGTTAACAGATTTCAAGTGAACACCTGTGTGCTGCATAGAAGCTTGTCCACACCCTTCTTTATTTTACGTAGTTTTTCCACCTGATGGCCTTCAGAGCGACTTACAGCATAAAGACCAATCAAATCCAAAAATAACTATAAAATACAAGTGTAAAACACACAGGTAAAAATATAAGCATGAAACAGCAGAACATCTCAATACAGAAGTACAATAACAAGAACCAGTGAAATATAGAGCCAGGGCAGCAAAAATCTCCATTTTCCTGGTAAAATAACTAGTCTTCACAGCTCGATGGAAAGCTTGTAAAGTGGGGGCCACGCAAACCTCCAGGAGAAGGGAAACAGCCTGGGCACTGCACTGAAAAGGCCCTGCACTATGTTACCACTAGTTTCATCTCCAGTGATGGCAGGGCACAGAACAAGGCCTCAGTTGATTACCTCAATAAGCAAGTAGTTTCACATGAGAGAAGATAGTCCTTTAGATACCCTAAGCCAACCTGGTGCCCTCCAGGTGTTTTGAACTGCAGCTGCCAGCAGTCCAGAACATCTGGGTGGCACCAGGTTGGGGAAAGGTTGCCCTAAGCCAGAACTGTATAGGGCTATGAAGGTAATTATCAGCACTTTGAACTGTGCCCAGATATGAATTGGCTTAAAGTGGCCTCTTAACTTGACAAGCGGTATGACTTTCAGCTCTACCCCATGTCCAAGAAAACATGGTCAAGGGTACATTGACTTTCCTCAGTCCCTTGTGAATATTGTGGGCTGTGGTGCCAGGGACAGCAGTAGTGACCCTGCCAGGGTTGCAGTGCCAATGGTTCTGTTGTTCAACACACTGAAATCAACCATACATTCTCATATGAATTACCTGCAGACACAATTATTGGGCTATTAAAATAGTATTGGGTTGTAACCATCTATGTTATATTGTTCTCCTTAGGCTTTTGGTGTAGGAGCTTTGGAAGAGGAAGATTGTGATATTTATGCTACCGAATCACTTTCCAAATATGATACTGTTCTGAAGGATGAAGAGCCTGGAGATGGCTTATATGGTTGGACAGCCCCTAAGCAGTATAAAAGCAAGCAAGGTGTGGAATTGGGATTTTCAGAAGCCCTCAAATATTTCTTATCTGTAACTTCCTGGAGGGTGGGGTCCCGAAGGAAGAGTTGCCTTGTGTTACCCAGCTCTTCTCTGTCTGTTTGCTCTGAAAGTGCTTATGGATTCTATAATTTATTTTATAGGAACAGAGAGAGAACTTAAATATATTGGGAAAATTTTGGATGGTTTTTCGTTGGCGTCCAAGTCAGTAACTCACCAAAAGGTAGGTAAACCACTCTTCCTTTTTCCTTGATAGGGCATTTCATGGGATAGTTCACTTTTCTTTATATATTTAAATAAGTGGGGACTGTAGAATTTTGCAGAAATTTGCATGGGGTATCTTTGGGATGGGCCTTAGCTCAGTGGTAGACCACATGCTTTGCATGCAGAAGGTCCCAGTTTCACTCCATGGTATCTTCAGGTAGGCCTAGGAAAGAATCCTGCCTGAAAGCTTGGAGAGCCGGTGCCAGTCAGTGTCAATAGTTCTGGGTTAAATGGACCAATGGTCTGACTCAGTGTAAGGCTAGTTCCTATAGGATCAAGGAGCATGTTCATATTTTATGATGGGCAAGGTATCCACTCTACCTCCCTGTTTGGTTGTTGGGGTAGTAGAGGATATATACATCCATATATATATATATATATATATATAGTATTTTCATCTGTAGTAGTCTGCATGTTCAATTCACCACAATACTTCTAATGAGTTAATAATAGATTTCATAGATCTGATAGAGTTGGAAGGAGCCTACAAGGCTATCGAGTCCAACCCCTTGCTCAGTGCAGGAAACTAGAGGAGGGGTCTTCCATCCAAGTAATAACCAGGCCTGACCCTGCTTAGCTTTCCACGCTCAGACAAGCTGAGCCAGTGTGAGCCGCAGGAGTTCATTCATTTATTCAAAATTCTCACTGCGGCAAATTTTTTAAAATCAAAATTATTAACGGAATCAATTCATTACTATTCACACCACCTCAAGAAGAGTCTGATTAAATCTGTATTAAAATTAGGAGGATCTCTAAATTTGGCACATATTAGGTTTTGCTTAACCACCTAAAAGATTAGGACCTAGTGATTCTGTGTCTAACAGGGATTCTGCAACAATGGCTGTGTTCACACATAACGCTAAACCATGGTTTATGTCAGTATGGGTTTTCAAATCATGGGTTGTTATGTGCGGACCCAGAACTATGGAATAACTATGGGTTGTTAACCACGAACAACCCACAAAGAGAACCCATTGTTTATTGGGTTGTGAACTGTGGCTTGTTTAAACCATGGGCTGTTGTTACATGCAAACCCAGAACTATGGGTTGTTTTGCCAGGCTACAGAGGCAGTGGGCAAGAGTGGTCAATAAAGCCCAGCATCTTTACATGCCAGATATGCAGTGCCACAAAGGCAGTCGGGATACCAGGAGGGAGTGCGTGAAAGAGGAGGGAAATGAACAACCCAGGAACTGAGAAAACAAACCATGCTTTGTTCAGTTGTCTGCTCTGGACAAGTCGTAGATAGGGCAACAAACCATGGTTTAAATAAACCATGGGTTAGTGTTACAGTGAACCAAGCCAATCTCTGTAGTCACAACATTTCAAGCTGTGCAAGGCCCAGTCCTGTGTATTGGTTTGCATGCCTGATTTCTAGAATTAAACTCCGTATAGTGCCCGCTCTTAAATAGCTTCATTAGCTGTACCTAATGCTTAAGTAATCAACATGAGACTATATCTACAAACAATCCAATGTGTTGTGTTGCTTTTTCTTTAAAAGATTTATCTGCCTCCTGACCTGCCAAGGGATTACAGACCAGTCCATTACTTTCGACCTGTGATAAAAACTACTAGTGAAAACTCCTATTTAGTGCAGACATTAGCAGAATCCACTGGGAAGCTTGAGAGTGATGGAGCACTCCAAAGCAGGCACCAAAAGACTGCTTCTCAGAGGAGGGAATTGTTGGGCGAGGCTAGTCTTCAAGGTACCCAGTATACTATATGTCACCCTGTGTTATACATGTCCATCATTGTAATCTAGATTTGTTTTACTTTGGCCATTTTGTTGTTCTGTTAGTGGACTTTATTTATTAAAAACATATTCACATCCTAAATCTAAAGTAGTCCCCTCGTTATCTGAACATTAATTAATCTAGTTGCTTGATGGGTTTCCCCTGCTAATCCTATATAAGCAGCACATCAAAACCCTGATTTAGCCAGACATTCAAGGCTGTGTTTACTGTGTGCATATACATCATGTTTCCTGTTCCTCTGTGTCACTGTTCTTGGATTTCCCATACATTTTTGGATGGCAGATTCACGGGCTTTTCAGCTTTGGTAGAGCTTGCAGTTTCCTGGGAATGGGGATACAAGCACTCTATTCAGATGTGGCAGAGAAACAGGAAGTGCAAGGCACTTTTGCTCCCTGTTCTCCCTGCAGCAGCAACATGTCCAAAGGCGGTCTGAAATTGCTTATGGAAAGGGATATTACACAGCCCAAAATTTCATTCTTTTATATCCCATGCCCTCCTTGCCTTGGCTTGTTTTATGCTAGGGTGCTGCCCACTGTTACGAGACAGGTTGTCCCAGGATTGTGCGCACCAATTCCGTCTGTTCGTTACCACTATCAGGGAGGCCTAAGTGTGATCTCTCTTGTGTGAGAGATAAAAATATTTTTTTTACAAATTTCACATTTAACTGAAAGTTTCTTGCTTTCTTTTTTTAAACTGCAAGGTTTCTTGGCTGCCATAATTTTACACCGTGATGTTTCTTTCTTTGTTTAGGTCCAACAACTTCTGTTCTAGAATATTTGTCAGATAAAGACAAAGAGAGAATCCGAGAAGCAAAACAGGCAGTAGAACAGCAAATGAAAGCTCCAGCACTGCCTCAGCAACCCTCACATAAAGTTTTTCAGGCACCTACATCATATGATATTCCACAGAAGTTGCAGTTAGCATTGGGGACCCAGTTAGACACAACTGGTTCTAGTGACTTCAAACCATTTGCAAAGAATCCAGAAAAACAAAAGAGATATGAAAATTACATAGAAAGTCTTAAACATGGAAAGAAAGGTAATTAGCAAAAATGCATGCAGCTCTTTCCCCCTATCATAACACAGATTCTACATTTTGATCTAAATGTTGCACCTGTGATGAGCAGAAGGAAAGGAGGGGCAGCACAAAAAAATCAAGAAAACCAAAGAAGAGGTAATGTGTCAAATTGGAGCTGAGAAAGATACATTTATTATGACGTTGAATATGTCCAACACATCAGGAGCAAACAAACCTTATGCAGTCTCATTATACTGTCATGATATAGTAATTCACTTAGAGCTTGTTGTATTCAAATATAACAATATAATAATTTTGTTTCTTAGCACCCATTTGATGCCTTGCCTCTTCTTTGGCTTTTTCAGGCTTCTGTTGTCTGTTTTCTTTTGTGTACATTTATTGGTTTGAACAACTTTGTTGATTTCACAAAACACACTGCATATGATTTGTTTTGTGTTTCAGCTTGGTTTTATGGGCAGTTAATCATTCCCTCTTTATCTTCCACTAGATGTGCTAGAAAGCTCTTTAGATTCGAGTATGACAGAATGGGAGCGTGGAAGAGAACAAGAGGAGTTCTCTCGCTCTGCAATGCTCTACAAACCCTCCAGCTCTATCTTGTCTTCGAGGTTTACTCTTGCGAAGCATGAGGATGACACGGACAAAGTAGAAGTTCCTCGAGATCAAGAGGTGCCTTTTTGTTAAGTCCTGTAGTTTCCAGAAAACTATTGACTTGTATTAATCTCCACAATGCTGTTCTATTTAAGCTCTTTTCCAAAATAATTTCGCTTTTCAAAAAAGGCAATAAAAATTTGTGTTGGATTTCAACTTCTGTCACTTCCAATGTATATTGAGTACAGTCATGCCTTGGATGGAGAGCATAATTCGTTCAGGAAACGTGCTTGTAATCCAAAACACTCTTATATCAAAACGAAATCCCCCCAAAAAAATTTGTACAGAGATTTTTAATTTAAGCTGTACTACAGTACTTGTATTGCAAGACGTCGCTTGTATATCAAGTAAAAAAAAAAATTAAATACTGTAAATATTTAAAAATTGGCTTGTCTTGCAAAACGCTCTCAAATCAAGTTACTTGCAATCTAAGTTATTACTGTATAGCTAATACATTGTTTTCCATAGATACTAATCAGTGAATGTTTATTTTAGACTGATGTTGATGACAAAGAGGCTGCTGCAAAGATGAAGATGTTTGGCAAGCTCACAAGAGAGAAGTTTGAGTGGCACCCCGACAAACTATTGTGTAAAAGATTTAATATTCCTGATCCCTATTCAGAGTAAGTTGATTGAATATATCAGCACTTCCCCCAAAATAGTTTTGAATAGTTGTAGAATATACCTGGGTGGACAAACTTCAGGGTTGTAGTATTTACTTTGGTTTTTACTAGAACGAGATCCGCCAACCAGGGCCTGGTGTAAAATGGTTGTGCTGGCGGGCATACACTAAGATTTAAGGAATAAGAATATAAGAAGAGCCATGCTGGATCAGACCAAGGGTCCGTCTAATCCTGCATTCTGTTCACACAGTGGCCAACCAGCTGCTGACGGGATCCCACAAGCAGAACATGAGTGCAACAGCACCCTCCCACCCATGTTCCCCAGCAACTGGTGTACATAGGCATACACTGTAAATAATAATAATACTGCCATTAATACTGGAACCAACCAGGACTAGTAACCATTGAAAGCCTCCTCCTCCAGGAATTTGTCCTATCCCCTTTGAAAGCCTTCCAAAGTGGTGGCCATCACTACATGTTGTGGAAGTGAATTCCATAGTTTAACTATGCACTGTGTGAAGAAGTACTTCCTTTTATCTGCCCTGTTCTGAATAGGGTGCTATTCAGCACCCTGAGCATGTACCCTGAATAGGGTACATGCTCAGCTCAGGAACTTGTGATTGGTAACCAGAACCAACTTTCACACAAAAATACATTCCTGGTTTCTCTCCTAGCGTTCTTTTTCAGTAACCTAATTTAGGAAGAACACTTTTTAGTTGTTGCTATCGTTAGACATTTGGGAGTCAAAAACCTGCCGATCTAGTGCAAATCATCCAAAGATCTGCCAGTAGGTCCCAATCTACTTTCTGCCCAGCTCTGGAATAGACCACTAAATATGAAAAGAAGTCACTGTAGATTTTGTAATAGTTTAAAAAAAAAAGAAAGAAGAGATGAACTACTTGTGACAAGTTATTGTTTTTTTTTTTTTTAAGCTGCCTTGGTTGTCCTGTTAATTTTAGCCTTGATTTGCAGAATAGAACTTCTTGACTATAAAACTGTACTTCTTTTGTAATAGTTTACTGGTTTCTCATCTTAGGTAAACTTATTTCTCTATGATAGCAAAAAGTGATCAAAGAAACTTGATGTAGAAACTCAATTTTTATTTTTCATCAGGTCATGTATTGTTGGATTGCCCAAAGTGAAACGTGACAAGTATTCTGTATTCAATTTCTTGACGGTATCAGAGTCCACATCAAGGATGCAAAGCCAACCCACAAAAGTAGGAGTGCAACAGAATAATACTCCGAACAGTAAGTGGTTCATTTTGTTATCGCTGGAAGTAAAAGATTCAAACCATTGAAATACTTGGGCTGTATGAAAATAGCAAGCTACATTTTATGGAACAATGACAGAGTGAAAATCGGACAGATGCAGAATTCCAACATAGGTGGGGATCTGTAGTTATATTTCTGTTTAGCACCCGATTCATAAATTGTAAAAAAAAATCTTATCAAATATATTAAAAATATAAGCTGTAATTATGAAATAAATATGACTTTTTTGAACTGACCAAGGAATTTTGATGAATAATATTGGAAGTTTATTCATCTCTTTAAGAGCCAAAGAAGCCATCAAGATGGGATGTGTCTGACAAAGAGAAGAAGAAAAAGGATGCCATTAGTGAGTTCATAAGTTTGGCTAGATCAAAAGTTGATGTTCAGGAGCAGCCAACAGCACCAGCTGAAGCAAAAGACAAAAATAGGAGTGATGAAACTGTTTCCAATAAGGTATAGTGGCTCTAAGTGTTTGACGCTTCCACTGTACATTCTTAATACTTGGATTTTCCAATTCCATCCTCTTGACATCGATAATGTCTTGATATTGACATTGGGACTAATATACTTCTTTACCTGGTTTTAATTTTCACCTGTGTCTTTAGAAATAGTATTTAGTGAAGATATACCATTTTAAAATATAATATGAGTAATTAACAGCTCCATTCTATGGCACAGCTAAAGCGGCTGCCACTGTACCAAAGCATACCTAGCATAACTAAGTTGAGCTCCTGTGTTCCCCCACCAGCAAAGTTAAGAGCACAATAATAGGAATGAAAAATGAATGTAGCTACAATGACAGCTGGTCTCCCAGAGTCCTTTGCAACTACATCACTGCCCCCAATCAGAACATTATTCACCAACAATGATCCCACATTAACTGTGACGTCACACATCACGGCCAATTTCTGGGTAGTTTAATCAGGTCTATGTGTGGAAGGCACAAATTAACATCTGGTGATAATACAGACTGTGATCTGATGTCATTTGCCTTCTCTCATACCCAATGCACAAGTAGACTTCCAGGAATAGCTGACAACTGGAAACTTCCATCATAGGCTTCCATAGCCCAGTAGTCAAGAAGACTCTGTCCACATAACCCATTGGACACATTCTGGTCACTTGGAGATGATTTTGACTTCCCATTGGTGCCAGTGTCTCAGTATAGACAGGAATGTGCTACAGCTGGTTGTAGACAGCCACAATGTGGAATCCCACATTGTGGCTGCCCCCACATTCTTTTTTACAGTGAAAGATACAGGAACAAAATGCATGATGGCATTTGAATTGTAATAATGGGTGCAGAGCATTGTAAGAAGGGGGCAGAGCATCCTACCTCAGAGAAGCCATGAGATCTTCTTCTGTAAGGACGTCCACATTGCTGACACTGGGACATCCCTCTTCCGATTTCTGTGAAGGAAAAAGCAGAGCTGACAAGCACCCAGGTCAGAGGGGCAGATCCTGGGCCGTCCCAAAGAGGCCAGGACGGCCATGAACTTGCAGCGGTGCCACGTGCCTTCATTCCTGGCTTCAATAAGAAGAGCAAAGGAGGCAGCCAAGAAGACAGCCAAGGGGTGTGGCCATCTGGGGAATGCAGGAGGGATGGTCTGAGGTTCTTCAGCTCTGTTCTACAGTCTGTTGATTTTAGGAACGCTATATTTGCTATGGAAATTCCTGTTCTTTACATTCATAATGAGGTGGTGACTGTTAAAGCAATAGTGTTTATTTTTGTTTAACTAGGGGAAGTATATTATTTCCCCTTCAGTGTGTAGACCCCTGTTTACTTTTGGCTCTCTTGTGCAGATGGTAAGTGAAAGTACTGGTCAGAATGAAGAAGTAGAAGAAGAAGAAAGCAGACCATCGATGGATTTATTTAAAGCTATATTTGCCAGCTCCTCAGATGAAAAATCATCTTCATCTGAAGAAGAGAGTGATGGAGAAGAGCAAACCGCAACAGTGGCAGAACCAGATTCTGAAAGTATGAAGCATCCTGCTCCTTCACCTGATGTTCAAGGTAATAGTGGCTTAGTTCAGAAATACAGTAATACCTTGGATTGCAAGTAACTTGGTCTGAGAGCGTTTTGCAAGACAAGCAAATTTTTAAAATTTTTTTTGACTTGATAAACAAGCAAGGTCTTGCAAGACAAGTAGTCGTAGGAATGTAACCGCTCGCCTCGAGCAGGCATACCGGGCCGAAATCAGCCCCGCTCACGCCCGTCAGAGACTCGCTTTGATATAAGAGTGTTTTGGATTACAAGCACGGTTCCGGAACGAATTATGCTTGCAATCCAAGGTATTACTGTAACACCAAACTATCACTTGGCATTATGGCAATGAGCCATGTGCTCATGCACTTCTTCCTCCTCTCGGGCATAGTGCTTCAATTCATTACTTCCACTTTGGGGCAAACCATGGTTTGCTGCTGCATTCAAGCTGGGGTTTGCATTTTCTTTCCTAACCAGAATTGAAAACCATGGCTTGAGGCTGGTGTGCCATTCTGATTTGGAGGGCAAACACAAACTATAGTTTGCCATTATATCCCAACAAATGTTGGTTTCTGCAAAAGAGGAAGTAACTAATTGAGCATGAGAGGAGGGAGCACTCAAGCACAAGTCTCATTCCATTGGGCCAATCCATAGTTTGTTATATTTGTGCTAGCTGAGTATCTGAGGCACTTTTGTGTGGCTTTTGAACACTTGGTAAAATGCTGAGAATTCCAGGTTTACCATTAAAGAGAGGTAGAACTGGTGACAGGATAAAGTTGATTGGACCATTGGTATATTAAAAATTGTTGATAGAAACTGTCCAAGTCTCTTAGTTCTTCATCAAGGAGAATATGATCTGAAGTGGTGTAAACTCATACAAGTCTATTGTACATTGGAAGAACAGTGAGGTATTTACTGTACCTCATCAATGTTGTAGACAGGATTCTGATGGGCTCACAGATCAATGGGCTATATCTGTCTGGGTCAGCATGGTGGCTCTTGTTGTGTTATCCTTTAAACATTATTGTCAAACCACCACTTTAAACAATTGTGCTTTTTGTTTTATTTTAAAGAAAGTGAAGTTATCACACCCGAGTCTTCCATTACTGTAACTCTACCATCAAAGGTAGTAGTTGATCAAGGAGAGGAATTTGGACCAAGACTGCCTCCAGTTGTTTCTTCTGGTAAATACATTTCAGCATAACGTGTGGATTTCTGTACAGCACCGTGTATAAATTGCATTTGTGTTTTTTCTAAGTTTACAGTTTTAAAGGATTGTGTACAGCAATTGAGGGCTTTGGTAACAAGCTAGTAGTGCAGATTATGACCCTGAGCTTGGTTTTAACATTATAGCTAAGTAAAAATGTATGTTAAGGTAGATTCATAAAATGTGTTTTCTCAGTACTAGGGAATTTTTTTCCCTCTTCAAATATCACATTATTCTTGAAACTTGTGAGCATGCAGTATCCTGTCAATTAAACACCATTGGGACCCTTTGGATAGTTTAGGTGCACATGGGTCACACTACAGCAGTGATCTTCGTTATTTTTCAAGCTTTGGCTCCAGACGCCACCACTGAGACTGCTTGGGGGTGGGGGTCTTTCTTGAGCTGTGCAGGGCCTCTTTGCTTCCCCCACTGGTCAAGCAACAAGACTGTGCTCCAGACTTGGCTGGTAGCCTTTTCAGGCCTCTCCTCTACATCCCCCTTACATCATTCAAGCAAGGCCTCACATCAGTCACCAGGCAGGCAAATTCTGACAGGCTCACTGGATTGGGTTGAATCTTTTTCTCATTACTGAGAGAGTGCTCTGCTCTACTCAGTGCCACAAAATCTCCCAGTGCAGGTTCATGTTGCTCTCTGTCACCACACATTCATTCTTCCCTCCACCTCCAGTGCCTGCACAGCGCACCAGTGCCTGCACAGCGCACCACTGCAGCTAGCCAGTCACGTTGCTCTTTGCCTCTTGGGCGCCTCCTCCTCCTCTGTCACAGCTAATTGACCCATTACTCCTGTGTTTTCTTCATCCCTGCACCCCAGCCACCTTATAGCTGATGAGCGGCAGATCTCCTGACCCCCACCCCCAAAGCCTCCTCCAGTAGCCCAGATCACAGCAGATGGCCCACCACTAAAGCAAACAACAAGGCAGAGCCCCTGCTGAAAGTGAGCAACTATTGCAAAAAGAGAGAGAATGAGGCGGAGAACCACACTTGAGGATATAGGATGCTGCCGGTAGCCCTCCAGCCTTGCATTGAATAATACTGCCCTATAGTGGGGAATATATCACCTTGCACTGGGAGAAAATTTATTTATTTTATTATATTTATACCCTGCCTTTTTTCCTGCAAGGAACCCAAGGCAGCTTACATAATCCTCTCCATTTTATCTTCACAACAACAACCCTGTGAGGTAGGTTAGGCTGAGAGTCAGTGACTGGCCCAAAGTCACCCAGTGGGCTTCATGGCTGAGTGGGGACTACCTGTTGTTTTGTACCTCTATGACATTGACACTTCCTTTGTCAAGAAGAATTGTCTTACCTTGCAAGTATTCTGCTCACTAAAGAAATGTTTGTTTGCTGTTAGGAATGTAACACACCTTGTTTCCATTGTTCCTAAGAAACATACTTGAAAGCTAATTGAAAATACTACTATTGAACCACCACGGATCCCTAAATAGTACAATCAGAATCTTGTTCATCCCACCAAGGCTCTCTGAAGGTTCCATAATCCCTGTTTGTAGGTTTTGAAGAAGATTGGCACTACTAAAATATTTTTCAGTAGCTAAATCAATAGTTTGTATAAATAAAGCATAGGTTACGGTAAGTAGGATGCCTAGTTCTTTAAGAGGACTTCAAAAATCTAAAAGTCATGACTAGGCATTCCTTGAGTAGTTTTTGATGTATCTTGAACAAGTGTTTTCTCTACATCTGACTGATGCTTTTAGGCACTCCTTTGAAGCATGAGGAAATACAGCTTACAAGTTCTCCTGAAGCCACAAAGAAAGAGAAACCTAAAAAAAGCAAAGAAAAACATAAGACCAAGAGAGAGCACAAACACAAAAAGGACAAGGTAATTTATTTAAATAGATTCTCTTTCTTGGTAGAAACTGAGATTTATGCGAAACTATAGAAAACGCAAAGAGTAGCCCTGTGCAGGTGTTCCCCCAGCTATCTCCACTGGCTCCATGTTTGTGTGTGGGGTTTTAGGTTTACATAGAGACTTACATGCATAGACCCAGTCGGAACATCTTGATTTTGTGATATACAGATGGCAAAATAGAGCTTATGTTCATTGGACTCTACACATGAAGTCCATGTGAATAGGTGGAAGTGGGGGGCAGACAGGAGGAGTAGGATATGACCCTGATTTAAATCCTGTGCGTGGTGGGGGAATGACTTCATATGGGAAATGCCATTAGTGCTCAAGAATCCTCTGAACTTGGAGGATTATGGGCATCCTATGCAGGGCAGGAGGAGTGCGGAGGGGATCTTGGCCTCTGCGCTCCTCCCACCCTGCAAATCACCTAGATGGCCGATTTCACCCGTCTAGCTGAGGCACTTCGGAAGGGGAGGGAAGGAGGCTGGAGCGTCGCCAGGATACATTGTATCTTGGTGGACCTGGTCTCCCCCTGCCCCTCTGGAATGCTCTCTTTACCCCTTCTCCGAGGTTGCTCTTACAACCTTGGGGACATTGCTGACACAGTTCTTTCCACGCTGACTGCAAGGGGCGGGGGGATCCAAGCTCAGATCCCCAGCTCCAAGGTCAGAGCTCTTTTTCAACCTCAGAGCTGGGAATCCGAACTATTCTATGGCCCTCTAGACACTATCTAGGGGCCATAGGATCACTCTGCCTGTAACCTCAGACTGACAGGAACCCTAAACTCGCTTAGATGACAAAACTACATGTGCTTACTTAAAAGTAAACCCTTTAAAGTTGGTAGGACTTACGTCTGGGTAAATATGCATACGGTAATCTTATTGCACTTCTTTCAGCCTTTTACCCTGGAATAGGCATTAGGTCATCTTATACGTGCTCATAGTATAAAACTTACCGTAGTTTCAGTTGTTTTTTTGTTTTGGGTTTTCTTTTCCTTTCTGTTTTGTCAAATTTGTTTTTCTAAGGTACAGAAAAACATATTACCGGTAATCTTAGACGAACTTCCTTTGCAGAAAAAGAAACACAAGAAATCCAGACACAAGGGCAAACACAAGAATAAGAAATCTGAGAAAAACAGTGGCTCAGACACTGTTGATAGCAGTGACAGCAACAGCGAGCAAGAAACTACAGATATACCACCGCAGGAACTTTTAAGAAGGTAACAAGGCAAAGAGGCTAACTACATGTACACATAGTATATGAAAGATAGACCGAGTAATTAAAAAATATATTTAGAGCTAAATGTTTGGCTTCTGCCCTCATCAGTAGCTGTGATGTTAAATGGACACCAGGCATTTGGAATACTGTACTGGGAAATGAAAATTCCTAAGATTAAAAATGGAGGTTTGAGTGGTATAAAGCTTATGAATTGTCTTCCAGATTAAGGCTGTATGGGCTAAGAAGTCTGAGTCCATAAATCTAGAAGTTTTCCTTTCTGTCAGACATGTCAGTGTCCCTTGTTTGTTCAATTCGAATTTTCATTTCCCAGCATTCCAAACTGCCACTATTAGTATCCATTTAGCATCACAGCTATTGATGAGGGTGGAAACCAAAATGTTTAGCTCTAAATATATTTTTAAATTACTCTGTTAGTCTATCTGTCTATCTTAATATTTTAACTTAAGACTTGACTGCATCCATAGTGGATTCCTCCTTGCTGCTTTACTTTTGTGCCACTTTACACCTCCCTCCCTCCCTCTAACTATAAAGCCACTTTGAGAGGGAGCAATTTACAGTAGGGAAGGGGTGTTTAATCCTTTCCTTACCACTACTTTTCCGCTCCAAATTGTCCTTCCACCTGGTTCCAAATACGTGTTTCCAAAGGATAAGGTTCCAAGTTCTCTCCCCAGTTTACCAAAATCTTTTAAAAATGGCTTCAAAGGAATAAACCGGTCTTGCACCTTTTGGCACCAGAAGAGAGGGACCATAACTCAGTGGTAGAGCACATGGTTTGCATCCCAAAAGTCCCAGGTGCAATCCCCAGCATCTCCCAGGTAAGGCTGAGCATGATTTCTGTCTGAAACCCTGGAGAGTCACTGCTGGTCAGTGTAGTCAGTACTCCGCTAGATAGATCAGTGGTCTGACCTTGATATAAGAAGGCAGGTTCCCATGTTCAGTTATTTAAAAAAATTGCTGGGTTTTATTTTTTCTGGGTTTTGCCCCTCCCCCACCTTTTTTTTTTATTTTGTTGGTTTAATGTTTGATGTACAAGCTGAAAGATGGAAAGAGGAAAAGAAGTTAAATGTTTCTAGAACAGTAATTGTGATGTGAAGGATATACTAAGAAACCAATTTAATTTGAATTTAAAAGATATAGGAAATGTTATACTTAAGTGTTCTTCCCAAGATATAATAGATGCTTTTCTTTTCTTTTTTTGCTTCATTCCACAATTAAACAATGATGATAAAGCTTCTTTAGCTTCTTTAATGCTCCGATATTGGTAAGGAAGGCAATAAATATTCTGAAAAATGAATAAGGCATCTGGTCCATGTGGATTCTCCTTGGAATAGTGTAAGAACTATAGTGACTAATAATGTCCCTGAATGATGGAAGGAGGCAGCTAGTATTGATTTTGAATCCTGATAAAGCTTTATCTAAGTCAATCACACATGTTCATTTTTTGTTGTGGAATGGGACAAAATCTGAACTCCGGTGGATTAAATTTAGATGAACAAACATGCAATATAATATTTTTGGCAGTGTTCCATGGAAGAAGACAAGTACATACCAGGATATAGTATTGTCAGCAAAAATATATTCAATGTTTTAAGATGAACTATGCCATAGTAATTAAGATGAAATTGGATGTAGAACTTTGGAAACAGCTTAAGGTTGCATTCCTCTACATTTTCATGGGAATAAGCCCTGTGGAAATCAGTGGGAGTTACTTCTGCATGGACATGCATAGGATTGTGTTGTAAGCTTTCTTGGACAGCTCAGGTAGCAATAGAAGATTAGTTTGTTTCGAAGGGTACTTGTTTATTTCTCAAGCTCCCTTTGATATCTCAAAAGTTAACAGGACTATCCCAACACTGTATTTCTGGCTCTTTATTTGCAAAATACTGCTTGATATGGCTGTCAGTGTTGATGTAGTAGTTCTTAAAATACAGCATTCCAGGGAAAAGGACCAGACTATGGGGTGGAAAATGAGTCCTCCAGAAAAGCATGATTATTTCACCATTACCACTTACCTTGGGCATTTAGCATCTGTATTTTTAGTTATGGTCCTCCAGGGGCAGACCATCCCATTTGGTCATCCAGTCATGCAAAGGCTAAGAGTGGCCAATAGGTCAAGCTTGATCAAATGAAAACGTGTGTTTCTGGCTCTCCTCCTCCTCCCTCAGATCATTGTTCCCTAAACCAGTACAGAAGACCAAGTCTCTTATGTGTTCTGCCACATGTGTTTTGATAGATATTATTTGAGATAGGCCCATGTTTATCACAGTGGCCATGAAATTCCGAGCCATCCCAGATAAAATGGTTTCAGAGTATATGTTGAAGTTCCCCAGGACCAAAAGCCTTGGAATCCTCACCACCACTTTTGAGACTACCTCCATCAACTCAGTCAGGAAGACTTAGGAAGTGGGGTGGATGGTATACCGGCAGAATACTAGTCCTGTCTTGAGTCCCCAGTGCCAGGTACAGACACTTGAATTTGGTCAATTGTTAGATAGGATTCCATCTCCCTGGTCAGATACCCTAACAGACCAAGGCCACTCGCCTTATGCATGTCTACTCTGAAGTAAGTCTCATTGATTTACTGTCAGGTACGTGTGTGTAAATTGCAGTATTTTTTTAAGTGGTCGAAATAGTAACCTTTATGATTAGTAGTTGATCAGATTGTTTCCTATAAATTGTGATAACTGCATATTGTGTATTGATATGCTGTCGGTTTCTCTTCGTTGAGAGATGTTTGTTCATTAAATGGAGAATAATCAGTTTGTGGTGACTTAACATAACAGTTGAATGTACTGGGGGAAATGATCTGTTGATCTTCGGGAACAGCAGTAGAAGTGTTTTCATTGTTTAGCTGTGAAAGTGTAGTCATGCCTGGACTTGTTCAAAATGTTGGTCAAATCAACGTTTTGAAGACTCTTTTTCCATATTTGGATTATCTTACCTTAGTAGCTGATAGAGAAACAAAGCAGTTTAGGTTGCCAGTTCAGAATGTTTATTTCCATTGTTGACCTATTCAATTCTATTCCCCTGCCCCTTTCCTTTTTGTTTAGGCTGAAACATCTTCCACTTGTAAAGCAGTAGTTTGGATTCTTGGACATCATGCATCTTTTGGTCTCAAAACAGATCTCCTCTATGATGGCAGATCAGCAGTATAAAGCATATTCAAATGTCCTGTATATACTGTATTTATGTTGGATTTGATAGCATAAAAGCATATGTGTTGATTTTGTGGTTTCAGAGTTAAAAACCAAATAAAATGTTGAATGCTGGAAAAGGTTCTTCAACTTTAAATATTGTAATATGGAAAGGAATCATGAAAGTTCTGCATTTTAATGAAGATAAGCATGAGGAAATTTTAATAAAGTCAATTTACTAATCTTCCATCTAATGTCTAAAAATAATTTCTTAAGTGTGGATATGAGGAAGATGTGAAGCAGAGAGTGATTTGAGATTTGTCTTCTTTGAAATTTTGGACCATTAAAAAAATTGTGGTTTCTTGGTATTTTATCCCATTGAAATCAATGGGACTTAAGTATGATTAACTCTCTCTGGATTAGGAACTTTGAGCTGGTTCTCACATCAACGACTACCCAGGTTTTTTAAAAATGCAGGGTAGTCGTGAATGAGCGGAGTTAGCATGCTGGCTTCCAGCTGTCTGATTGCTCACTGAGCTAAAAAACTCAGGGATGCTCCATCCTGGGGTTGTTTATTGTGACATTTGAAACTGGAACTCTGGGGTTGTTGGGGGAGAGACAACCCAGAATGGGAACCCTTCCAGAGTTCCTGTTTCGAATGTCAGAGTAAACAACCAAGGGATGGAGCATCCCTGGCTTACTTAACTCAGCAGGAGTGATTGGGCAGCCAGGAGCCAGCATGCTTGATGCATCTGGCTCATACACTACAAGAGTGCAACATGGCCAACTTCATGGTTGACCATTAGTTGTGTAAACCTGAGATGTTAGAAAGACATGAGCTCAATTTTCTCTATTACTGCATCTCTGTCTTTTGGGGCGGGAGGTGAGGGAATAGAACCTGTTGAATTTTTGCCTCATGTGGCCATCAGGCACAGTGTTTCGTGTGGGTCCTTCTAGGTAGGTATCTTGTGTGGCAAAGCTAAGAAACAGCACAGCTTTTCCTTCCCAGTGTAATAGAGCTACTGACTCCTGAAAGAGATTCCTGACTAGCAGGAATCTGCTTTCTGCTGCAGTGGTCCCATACTGAAAAACTAATTTTGTACGAGTTAATAGAAATTTCATGGGATGTAGTGCTTTTTATTGGAGGATAGGAAGATGTGACTCTCAGCCAACCTACCTCACAGGGTTGTTGTGAGGATAAAATTGAGAGGAGGAGGAGGATTATGTAAGCCGCCTTGGGTTCCTTGCAGGAAAAAAGGTGGGATATAAATATAATAAATTAATAAATAAATGTGTGGAACTGCTTCCCATGACAAAGATTATTACCGGGATGAAAGGGTGATACGATAGGGGTTTTTAAGATTATCCATGGTGTGTAGAAAGTGGCAGGAACAACAGAGAGCCAGGGAGAAGGACTTTGTAATAACATCATCCCCATAGGCTACCCACTGCTGCTGCAGGTAAAGATCAGCCAGTAATATAGTGAGAAGCCCTCTCGCCGGATCGTCACCTTGAAGTGGTGAGTGGGCTTGCGTGTTCCGATGAACCCTGTGAGCAATGCTGTCGGGAGCTATATACTCCCAGTAGGGTCACCCATGGCGGTAAGGTCCGGGGAGAGGAACCAGACAAAGAACGATCCAAAACAAAGTCCTCAGCGGCAGAACAGGCGGAAGATAATTTAAACCTAAATTACAACGGCTGTGAAGGCGGATGAAGGCTGCAGCAAAGAATGTTTTCCAATCGTCATGGTAACCGTGCCATTGGATCATTGCCGTACTCTGTCAAGTTTGTGAGGTGATCCGTTGTGCACCGATCTCCCCACATAAAACAGCTTCACGCACAGGCGTCTTCCAAACCAACCAACCAAAAATCTCCTTTTTGTAATTTTTTTATCCTGGAAGACAATCTTACTCAGTCGCATGATGATGATGATAGTGAGAAGCAGTGAGTGTGTTGACAGCAGCTCCCAGAGCGGCAAGGGAGCTGGCGAGAGCAGGAAGCATGGGCATGTCTTCCATGGGCCAGCATGAGTGGCAGGTCACCCCCGAAGGGGCAATACCAAAGGCAATCATCCCTTTGGGTTTGTGCGAGGGCTGTCCCAGTTACTGTCTTTATGTCAGTGAAGATTTGTAGCTGTATATATTGGTTGGACTGCCAATTCAGAGTGTTGATCGGTTAATTTTTTGTTGGGTTGGGATATATTAGTTGACTGGGGGAAGAATGCATCCTACTTCATCCTCCACCTCTGCAGGGGCGGGCAAGTGGTCATAAGATCAAACTGATTCAGTTTGTAACACCTTGCCAGCCTGGAGGGCCAAGCAGGATGCTCCACTCCAGAAACATGACTCTGGTGAGTTTTCTGAAGTCTCTGTGGGGAGTCTCCTACAGGTTTAGATGGCAGTCCCGCTAAGGCCCTGGGATAGGGAGATGACCTGGACTACCAACACAATCATTCCTGAATATCTTCGACCCCATTGTAGAGCATGGTCAGCTCTCTGGTATTCTGCAGAGTGCAGGCAATGAAACCGCTGGGTTGGCAGCAAGAGCGCAAGTGGCAGAAGACTCAAGCAGGGTCAAGCCTGGTTATTACTTGGATGGGAGACCCCTCCTCTAGTTTCCTGCATTGAGCAGGGGGTTGGCCTCGATAGCCTTGTAGGCTCCTTCCAACTCTATAAGCTATGAAATCTATGACAAGTATGACCAAAACAGGTGAGAAACCATTATATGGCTTACCGGTATTCTGTGGTAGTAATGGCTGTGAATGGATCTTCTCCACTACCATGGCATCTGCAGAATGCTGGCCAGCAGAGCTCCAAGTGGTGTGGAACCTCTTGCATATAGATCCTGAGGGTCAGCTGATCCAGCCCTCAAGGGCCCACTGTGACTAGTTTGCATTGCACACTTGCAGATAAAATTGCTTTCATTCATACGGACTTAAGATGCCATAATTTTGACGGTCAGAGATAGGTGCAGACAGGATACCATCCAGTCTGGTTATTTTGGATATGTTTCAGCTTGTATAACCTGAGGATGGGGACAAACTGCTTGGAAGCTCAAGGCCCAGCACCTGTTCTCTGGTTATTAAAAGCTGCCAGGACTGGCCTTACTCTCTGGACCTCAGAAGTGGATAACACTTCACTGAGGGAAAGGTTCATTCCTACTGCCCTTAAATGGATGGTGGTGAGACTTCTGTTGAAAAAGTTTAATTCTGAACCCTGTAGTCTTCGACAATTTTTGCCTGGGGTCAAATGTTTCATTTTGATAGCCAAAGTGTCACCAGTATGCAGATGACACATAGTTCTACCTCTTGTTTCCATTTACTAATTCCAGGGAGACTGTGGAACTTCTGAGCAGGTGTCTGGAAGCAGTTTGGGGATGAATTAGGGCAAGCCTTATGAACATCTTTAAACCTCTTATATTGACCACCGATATTCCGCTTTCCATCCTTGAGTTGGGAGTAAAGTAACTGCTTTGGGAGACGGCAGTCAGGCATTCGAACAACATGACCGGTCCACTGAAGTTGGCGTTGAAGGATCATTTTTTCAATGCTAGTAGTCTTTGCTTCTTCCAGTACACTGACATTTGTTCGCCTATCTTCCCAAGTAATTTGCAGGATTTTCCGGAGGCAACGTTGATGAAACCTTTCAAGGAGGTGGAAGTGACGTTTATAGATAGTCCATGTTTCGCAGGCATACAATAAAGTTGGTAATACAATGGCTTCGTAAACCAGTGTTTTGGTCTTCTTACAAATATCCCGATCCTCGAACACTCTGTTTCATTCGAGAAAATGCGGCACTTGCGGAGCTCAGACGATGCTGGATTTCACTGTCGATGTTAGCTGTAACAGAAAGATAGCTGCCAAGATAGAGAAAATGATCGACATTTTCCAGTATTGTCCCGCCAAGCTGGATAGATGGCATCACCAAAGGGTTGGCTTGCACTTGCTGATGAAGCACTTTGGTTTTTTTGATGTTAAGTGAGAGACCAAGTTTTTCGTATGCTTCTGCAAAAGCATTTAGGATAGTTTGGAGATCGTCCTCTGAATGTGCGGAGACCACATTATCATCAGCATACTGAAGTTCCACAACGGAGGTTGTAATTACCTTACTTTTTGCTTTCAGCCTGCTGAGATTAAAAAGCTTTCCATTTGTTCGATATATAATTCCCACACCGGTGGGAAGTTTCCCCTTGACAAGATGTAAAACCATGGCGATGAAAATGGCAAAAAATGCAATATAAACATCGAAAACTGGGAAGCTCTGGCCCATGAACGATCTAAATGGAGGTTGGCCTTTCACAAAGGTTCCATGGACTTTGAAGAAGCCCGAGTGCAAGGTGAAAGGGAGAAACGTGCTAAGCGAAAAGCACATCAAATGAATCCTTTACAGGACCATCTTCTATCTGGTAACCTGTGTCCTCACTGTGGGAAGCTGTGTGGATCTAGATTTGGCCTCCACAGTCACTTACGGACCCATCGCCAGAGTCTACACAATCTTTAGAATTTCCTCCTTTTATCCCAGAAGACAATCTTACTCGGTCACGAGATCGCCTGATGATGATGAATCCAGATAAGGCAGAGGTATGGTGGGGAGACCAGTTACCTGGATGGAGTTTAACTGGTTCTGGATGGAGTTGCAGTCCCTCTGAAGGATCAAGATTGCAGCTTGGGGGTGCTCCTGGACTTGGTGCTCTCTGTGGAACCACAGGTAGTGGAATTGACTAGGAGTACTTACGAGTTTAGGCTGATATGCCATGAACATACATGGGGATGGCAGACCTTGCCTCGGTTACTCATGCCCCTGGTCACATGCAGATTAAGACTACTGTAATATCTATGTGGGGCTGCCTTTGAAGACAATTAGGTGCCAAGTTAAAATGTTTCCCCCCCTCTGGGCATTTTAATCTGCATGGTTTCTAGCAAGTTGATGAATTGTTTTATTCTTAATTTTACAGATTGATGTTTTATCAACAGTTTTGTACACCACCTTGGAACCTACTTTTTGTTGGAGAAGGGTGGTATAGAAATGTAAAAGTGTGTGTGTGTGTGTGTATTATTTAAAATATTTCTGGATTATTTTATTAAAGCTTTTTTCCTTTCCAGTGCCAGGACTCTGCTCTAAAAGGTCAAGACGAGTGCCTTTGGGCCTGTGCAGAGTACATTTCCCTCAACACCACCTTCCCGCCCCACTCCCAATCTTATGGGTGTTTGGGATTTAGAAGCTGGGTTTTCAGACGACAGATGACTCCCAAGCATTTGGAGAAAGTTAAACAAAACCAAAAATGGTTATGAACCGCTCAGAGAGCTTCGGCTATTGGGCGGTATAGAAATGAAACGAATAAATAAAAAAGAAAAAGGGAGAAAAGGAAAGAAAAAAGAACAGGGCGGGGAGCGAAACTGAGGCAGACCGCAGTCGGAGAAAGCCAAAATCAGGTCATCCTTCACTGGGTGGCTGAGGGGAACAATAGACGCGGGAAAGGGTTATTTATTTAGGGCGCAATCCTCTACATGCTCGGACAGAGGGGGGAAAGTCTACAACTCCCAGCTTGCCCCAGCTGGGGCATGCTGGGAATTGTAGGCCTCCCCCCCCCCTCTACACTTGCATTCGGCTGCCGCTGTATTCATTATTTCTCTCATGACTGATGTGAAGGGAATGGAGAGTGAGCCAGGCCGGTTGCTAAGGGCTCGAGGGGGCGGCGTCCAGCGGCGAAAGGCGACCGAAGAAGAAATCTCTCCCTCAGGATGCCTCCGCCCGGAATCCGCCGGAACGACCCCTTGGCCACCTCGGCCCAGTCGCTGCAAATTTGGGAGGGGGACCATGAGAAGCTAGCCAAGGTGTGGCGGGAAAAGCGACCCTAACCGCATCCGCTCAAGTTTTGCGAGGAAAGTTTGAGGGAGTGGCGGGGGGAGGGTTGGTCTCTCTATTTAAATATAAAGGTAAGGAGGCGGGGCTATGAGATTCGTATGCGGGGGCCGGGTCGTGAATGGATTTACATCTCCCCCCCCCCACGTACCCTTTCTCCAAGGAGCACAAGACGATGCATATGTTGTGATTTTAAGGCGTGTCTTATATTGATATTTTTTGTCCCTTGCCTTGAGTACTGTGGTAAAACAAAACAAACAACCCTCCCCCCCACGGTGGGATATGATGCTGATAAAAATAATAATAATATGGCCCTCCTCTTCCCCGCCCCATTTTATCCTCATCCCCATTTTATCTTCACAACAACCCTGTGAGGTATGTTTTAAAAAAAATTAAATTACAAAAACAAAAATATAGACTGGCCCAAGATCACCCAGCTTCGTTGCTTAGCAGAGATTTTAAAATAGTCCTAGTCTGATACTGTAACAACTACACTCCTTTAGGACATGACTAGATGAGACAGCAAGAGAGGGCCGTCCGTATAGCAAATATCATAGTTTAGAGAGGCCATATCTAAAGACTTGTTAGCCATGATGATGTCCAACCTAGGAGAGGAATGAGGAGCAGAAGAAGAAGCATAGCAGCTAGGTTTTCATAGATTATAGAATTGAAAGGAGCCTACAGGCCATCGAGTCCAACCCCCTGCTCAATGCAGGAAACTAGAGGAGGGGTCTCCCATCCAAGTAACAACCAGGCTTGACCCTACTTAGCTTTCCATGCTCAGACAAGCTGAGCCAGCATAAGCCACAGGCCTGTGTTGTGGGAGATTAGATCAGAGCTCTGGTACTAGGGATCTGGGAGTTAAATTCTTTCTTTACAATTTCCCCAATACAAATAAATAATAATAATAATAATAATAATAATAATAATAATTATTATTATTCTAGACTCCCAGCTGTCCATGGAGGCTCAGGTGTCAGCTGTGCGGCGCTGTATCAGCTCCATCTGATGCGCAGTTGTGCCCCTACCTTCCTAATCATCTGCTCCCATCAGTGGTTCATGCCTTGGTCTCCTCTCGCCTAGACTACTGTAATGCGCTCTACGTGGGGTTACCCTGGAAGATGGTTTGGAAGTTGCAGCTGGTACAGAATGCAGCAGCTCACCTAGTTAAAGGCTGCCGCCGGCGTGGTCACATCACTCTAGTGTTCAAAGAGTTGCACTGCCTACCAGTTGATTGCCGAGCTGAATTCAAGGTGTTGGCATTGACCTTTAAAACCCTGTACGGCTCCGTTCCAGTTTATCTCAAGGAGCACCTCCAGCAACATCAAGTAGGCTGCTCAACAAGATCTACCATGGACGGCCTTCTCCCCATCAGCCAGAGAAACCAGGCTGGTGGGGACTAGGAGGAGGGCCTTTTCTGTGGCAGCCCCCAATTTATGGAACTCTCTCCCCAGTGACCTCCGCCATGCCCTTTCCTTGATTAGCTTCCGCTGGGCATTAAAAACATGGCTTTTCAGGTGGGAATATGGGGTGGGTTAGGATTTTAAAGTTTTGTACTGTTTTTAATTGTGTTTTATACTGTGTGTGTGTGTCGTCGTGTCCCCCCCCCTTGTGTTTTATTGGACTGTACATCGCTCAGAGTGGCCGGATGTCTGGCCAGATGGGCGATTCATTAATAATAATAATAATAATAATAATAATAATAATAATTATTATTATTATTATTATTTATTTTCATTTCTATACCGCCCAATAGCTGAAGCTCTCTAGGCGGTTCACAGCAGTTCATAAAACCACAAACCACGAAACAATAAAAACAGCATATTTTTTTCCAATTTAAAAAATTTGAAAACAATTTAACAGCTAAAACAATTTTTAGTACAAAACTAGACTTGTTAAATGCCATTAAATGCCTGGGAGAAGATTAAATTGCACCTCCTCCCCCAACAGCTATTTGCTCTGCTGGTCAGATAATACACTGTAGGTGCTGTATAATCATCATCACCACCACCACCAATGTGGAATAAAATCACCATTACACACACACACACACACACACACACTGCGGGGGGGGACGGGACACAACACATCTTGATATTTCTTGAATAACCACAGTGACTGTACATACGAAACTAGTGAATCATCCTCTTTGGAGATTTGCTAAAGTCTGAGCCTAAAGTCATTTTGTGGGGAAACCTGGCATGGCTAGAAATAGCCTGAATTGCACAGGCACTGCTTCCCACAAGCAAACTCTACAGATTGGCATCTCTGCCTTTCTCTTCTTCAACAGTGACCAAACTTTAGTATGGGGGCCAAAGTTAAGCTAGTGGAGGGATTGGAAACTTTTATAATGCATTTTAGTCTGATTGGATTGGACTCCATAGAAACACCAGTTACTTGGCACAGCTGATATTCTCAGTTGATGGCTTGTACAGTTTCTTTCAATCTTATTTATATTGTACAACGTCCTGGAATTTCATGTCATGAAAGGTGGTATAGAAATGTTTTAAATAAATAATAAAATTGTGAAGGACCGCCGCCTGTCCTTTGCGTGAGTTCGGGAGTTAACGGGTTAACTGGCACGGTAAAAACTCTATATTGACGCTGAAAAGCACTGAGGCAGTAAGCAAAGCTTAAGTGTATATAAAAATAAAAATAACAGTGGCTAATAACCAACCCTTAACAAAGAAATAATTACATCAACAGAGGTATCCTAACAAACAAAGAATACTCTCCTAAGATTATAGGAATAAAGTATGTCCTGGGTAAGGCAGCTTTTTGTACAGAGGCCAGATATTAAAGTTTTGAGGAAGCGCTAATTACAAAGCATGTGGCAGCCACTTCACACAACCGGCAGCATGCTACAAGCAGCATGCTACAAGCAGCAAACAGGTCAGTGCAGAGATTGAAAGTAGATCAGTTTCAATGTCTGTCTGAGAAAGAAGTTGGCAGAACAGAAGGTATTTCTAATTAGGTTATTAGAGTTCATACAGGCCTCTTCTAGACTTGTGCATCTACAAAAGCAATGATGAGATAAAAATGAAATCTTTGTTCTTTCACAGATTCATTTTAAAATTTTAAAAGGACATTCAGATGCTGTGACCTCCTGTCATTTCTGTTTTGATGATACAAAAATTATTTCAGGTTCTTATGACGGCACAGTGAAACTCTGGGTAAGTTTGTTACAAACCTGAAGCAACAAATCTAAATTAACACACTGCTCTAAAGTCCAAACCATAATTTATCACATTAAAACTTTCATTATTTAAAGTCCCAGATTGTTATGATGTCTCTAAACTACTTGAAACAAGTGTACATGCCTAATTCAAGTGGCAACATTTTTGCTTCATGCACAGTGAACAGTTGGTCTGCGGAGCTTAATTTTATAAGCTTCTGTGATAGTTCATTACATATTATATGTTAAAAATAGGACTAGACAGGTTTGGAAAATACAAATACTGTCAATGGGTATCAGTGGAAAACCTTATACTTTGCATTATGGTGGGTGCCCCTGAACCTTAGGTACTGGAGAGTAGGAATGGAAGCCTGGGAATAACGTGCACCATTCATGACCTGTATGGTTTTCCTTTAAATTTTCCAAAATGGCCCTTATTGGACATTATGAGCTAAATGTTTAATGGGACTGAACTGGTAAACATACCGTACATACTTGATTTATTGGACTTCAAAATCCAAGTTCTCTGGGCAGTTTATAAGCAGAACTTGTTTATTGTTCTGAATCCAGAACTCTGGGTGTTAGGGGACGAACAACCCAGAGTTTGAACCCATGGTTAAACTGGGAACCAACACACACTGATTCAGAGCTACCTAGGTTTTGTTTAAACCCTGGGTAGCCATGATGTGTGAACCGGTTCAGTATCTTTTTACAATCTTAATGTGCTACTTAATAATCAAGCTTGTCTTTATTTATTGAAGGATATTGCCAGTTCTGTCTGTGTTCAGACTTTTAAGGATAAGCACACTGGACCCGTTTCTGAATGCTGCCTGAGTCCTGATAACAAAAGGTAATAATTCTGTTATGTTTTATTTATTAGTAATTCAACAAAACTGATTATATATTGAACTGAATTATACATTTTTACAGTACCTGGGAAGATAACAATAACAAAACAGAACAGACAATGCAGTGCTATCTGAGAGAGTCAACTGGGGAATTCCAATTTAATTCAATGGACTTACAGTTTTACCAAAATATGCCACCATTTTTCCACTGTGACGTGATAACACCTAAAGGCCATGTTTGGATGTTCATCTGTGACTTCAAGTTGTGGATGAGCATCATGGCTGTATGCTCTTCCCTTGCCCCTTCCCATCGTTCCTTCTGTTGCACATATTCACTTTGGCACAAAGATCCTGGCTTGTATTAAGCTAGAGTTCCTCATTATGTCTGAATTCTGGTATAATGTTAGTTAACAAACCATGACAATATGCAATGATCTCTGTGCTAAAGTCAGAGTGCAATGGGGGAGGGAGCAAAAGGAAAGGGAGGAGCACATCCACAGCTTCATATGAATGTCTGAATACAGTGTTAGGCTTCAAAGGATTCCCTGACCAATACACATCTGAGAAATGTAGGGCGGGTTAGGCTTTCTGAGCACATGCTCATGCTGAGCTGCAAGATGAAGTACAGAGCAGGTGAAGGCTACTGCTGGCTTCACTTGCCACTTGGGTACAAAGAGAGCAAATACCTTCAGAGACACAGGAACAGGACGAGGTAGGCATCATCTCTGCATCTGTCCAAGAGAGAGAATTTTACACATACATGCACAAAAAATGTTAAGGGAAGAATAGCATCAATTGTAGTATTTCACCTTAAGGCAGTCAGTTTGCTTGCATACATTTTATGACTTGCAAATCTATAAACTAAGGTCATGTCTGCATGTCAGTATCATCCACTCGGAGCTTGGTGCTTCAGCTCGAAGCAAACCTGAGAAAACAGAGAAGGGAGGAAACCAGAATTGCAAGGCTTCAGTACCTGATACAAGAAGGTAACATGTGGCCCAGGATTTCAAGTACTGATATTACTCTTTTCTCTAAGGACTACCCTTTGAGTACATTCCCCACAATTACTGTATCTTCTGTGTGGATAAGTGGCTGATAGGTAGAGGGGTGCACAGACACCTCCTAGAACTGTTCTCCAACCTTGGGTCCCCAGATGTTTTTGGCCTACAACTCCCAGCATGCCCCAGCATAGCTGGCTGGGGCATGCTGGGAGTTGTAGGCCAAAAACATCTGGGGACCCAAGGTTGGAGAACACTGTCCTAGACTCTAGAACCTAGAGACACTCAGTGCTGGCAGCTGATAACTGTAGAAAACTGTTTGTGTAAATGTCCTGAGTTTCAGAACCAACCTTTGAGAACGTGATAAGAAGATAAGTTGGATCATGGCTCTTCTGGGAGCCTAATCTTTCTTTTGTTCCTATATTTATTTGCCATACTGCTGAAAATCAGATGCCAGTGAAACTGTTGAAAGATTTTAGTGGAGAATCAGCAAAGGAGCATGAAGAGGTTCTATAAATGTCTGTCTTTTAAAACTGTTTCCACTTAAAAAAACAACAATCAGTATGTTTAATTAAATCAATACTTTCCCATTATGGTAAATTAATTAAGAGTAGAAAAGACATTAGCTATCTAATCTAGCTATAGAAATGAAGAAAGCAAAAGTCCATCACAATAAAATTGTCAAAAGTTCATTGTTTGAAATTTCTTCTCCTGGCTTGTTTATTATTGCAATTGATTTTAAAATGTCTTGTGAAAAAAATGTTTGTATAATGACAAGTCTGTTGCTATTGTATTAGTTATCAAAACACTAAGAGTCCATTATTATAATGGTGCTTATGTTCTGAGTTTTTCAGGAAGAAATGTTATTTTAATATAACGGATGGTGCTGAAAAATAAATGGTGGAAGATAAATATAGATATATGCACCTCTTACCCAGAATCACCAGATTTTGTTAAATGTTATTGAATATCTTTGTGCTTTTTAAAAAGATTTTTTTTACTGCTGTGTTAATGACAGAGCAGTTGCCAGGCAACATCAGCTACTGGAAAATATACAGGAAAGCTAGACCTGGAAAACCTCATATCGAAATAGCACATACAACCCTAAATTAGGACAATGGGAAGTGTGATCGTATGGCCTTAGTATGTCAGGTTGCCACAGAGGCAAAACTAACACTGGCATAATGTAGTTGTGATCCTGTGCACAACCACCACCAACAGAGCAGAGGCAACACCACAGCACTCTAGCCACAGAAACAAAGGCCACTCTAGCAGCAGCAGCTTCCTTGGCAACCTTCCTCCCTCCCCCCAGTTGCTCACCACCTACAGTGACCATGCTTGGGATGACAGCTGGACAACCCCATGATGTCACCCAACCAGTATATGCATACAAAACTGGCAGCCAGAAAGGGACCTCAGTGCCTTTTCCACTCTAGGCCACTATAATTCAGTGGGAAGGATGGTAGAAAGTGACCTCTCTCTAGCCACAAATTCCAGGGCTCCCTGCAGGCAAAGGTCCAACTCCCCTGGCAGCACAAACACAGGCAATACTCAACCAGCTCCATAGCCCAGGAGGTAGAGCCAGTGTGGCGTAGTGGGACTCGGGAGATCTGGGTTCTAGTCCCCACTTGGCCATGAAGCTCACTGGGTGACTTTGGGCCAGTCACTGACTCTCAGCCTAACCTACCTCACAGGGTTGCTGTGAGGATAAATATGGGTTCTTTGCAGGAAAAAAGGTGGGATATAAATATAATAAATTAATTAATGTCTCCCTCTTTGGTCTTGTTGTGAGAACAATGCTCCCTCACAGATACTCATCATCCCACTCCAAGCAGCACTGTTCTATTGGTCTCTATGTGAGGATAAGGGTGTGTGTGTATTTGCAAGGAAAAGGGCCACGTGATGAAGGAAGAGCAGAAACCATAAAAAGAATTTCATACAAGCCAGCACCAGGAACTTCCTGGTAGACCAGTGGGAAAGAGCATGGCAATTGGGTTTGAGGTTCACTTCAGAGAGATGCTGAAATGACATCTGCAAGGCAATGCTTACCTTCTAGGTCAAGGATGAGCAACCTGTGCCTCAAAGGACCAGGGCTGGCCCTGCTATTAGGCAGAGTGGGGTGGTCATCTCAGGCAACAGATGGGAGGTGTGAAGTGGCAGTAGCATTAGTCCCCTGGCTATTTCCCTCTGTTGGAGGACAGAGCTGTGCGTTCTATGCAGTCTGCCCTATGCTCCCTAAGCCAGCCTTCTCCCTCATGTGAGATTTGGTCCCATCCCCAGTACTGAAGTAAGTTTCCACTGCCAGCCCAGTCAGTTTCTGTAGGTGGAATGGGGGAGGTGTCATCTTGTCCTTCGCTTCAAACAGCAAAAGGTCTGCACCGGCCCTGCAAGGGCTACATGTGGCCCTCGGCCTATTTTCATGCAGGTGAGGGACACCCAGAGGGAGAAGAGGAGGACATGAGAGAGGAAAACAGAGAGAGGGAAGCTAATACAGGCCTGTGGCTTACGCTGGCTCAGCTTGTCTGAGCGTGGAAAGCGAAGCAGGGTCAGGCCTGGTTATTACTTGGATGGGAGACCCCTCCTCTAGTTTCCCGCATTGAGCAGGGGGTTGGCCTCGATAGCCTTGTAGGCTCCTTCCAACTCTATGATCTATGAAATCTATGAAAAACAGATGAACGATGGAAGGTTAATTTGTCCAGAATAGAGGGGGACACATAAAGCATATGTATAAATTATTTGTTTTTGCTATCTTTGAATATGTATATGTGCTTAATGTTTAGGTTGATAACAGCATCGTATGATAAAACTCTAAAGGCTTGGGATACCGAAACAGGGAAAATGCTTGTATGTATTTATTTATTTTCTTAAAGCCTATTTAGTAACTAGAAACTGAATGTTCATTTCACTAAATATTTATTTTTGCAAACATGTTCCTGGAGGATGGGGGTGTGAGTGGCTCGGTGAGGAATGTTGCAGTGGAAAATTCATGGAAAAAGAGTTAAGTACGGTATGTTGTCCACCCCAACCCTTCACTGATACAAATCAACCCCTCCTGAAGTGGCTTTTCTCTAATAAAAGGGTTTGTTTGTTTGTTTGTCTGTCATGGGGCTTTCTACCCTCCCTTTCAAACAAATTCCAAGAGTGCCTTACAAAAAAAATAATAATGGATTTTTAAAAAAACATACAAACAATTTACTAAAAGCAGCCAGGCTGAACAGAACACTATAAAAACAGCAGCACAGATAGATTAGATTAAAAAGCTTGGGAAAATAAAAATGTCTTTGCCTGGCGCCAAATGATATCAGAATGAGTGCCATGTTAGCCTCTCTGGGGTACTCATTCCATCAGAATGTGCTATGTTTGCGTGCAAAGTTTAGTTTCACCCTAAAGTGCACATTCAGTTGGTACAGATTTTGATCATGCAGTTTAAAAAAGCAATAATTACAAAAGGCAGAAGTGTGTTTGAGTGATGTTGGTATATTTGATTTCTGGTCCCAGCTCTGACCAGGATTAATCTTTGGCAAGTTATTTAATGCCCCTGAGCTCCCTGCTAAACAAGATTGGAAAAAATAATGTGTATCTTTCTTTGGAATGTTCTGAGGTATAAATAATTTAATATTTTCTCAATGGATTAGATCTTCTTTTCTGTGTGCATAAACTGTGGGCATGATCCAGTCTGTGTATTTGCACTCTCTTCTTCAGACACAGATTTCAGAACTTCGATCTCTGTAAAAGCAAATCAAATACATGTTGCTGTTTTAAAAAGCCCCAGCTAAAGTTAAATAAAATAGAAATTGTCACAATAATGTGGCTGATGGTTACCTGACTGAGTCTGCTGTTCTTAGAACTGGGGAGGTGAGAGCAAACTGGCAACAAAACAGAAAGCTAAGCAGGGTCAAGCCTGGTTATTACCGTACTTGGATGGGAAACCCCTCCTCTAGTTTCCTGCATTGAGCAGGGGGTTGGACTCGATAGCCTTGTAGGCTCCTTCCAACTCTATGATCTATGAGATCTATGAGCCCAATTTTGCTTGACTTAAGCATGCAAATACTGGGTTGCAACTTGTGAGAACTGGAAAAGCTGTTAAATAATAGATAGGCTGGTCCCAGAGAAATGGCTGGAGGCTCAGGGCTTTTTTTTTTTAAAAGCCTGTCAGAGAAGATACATAGGTATCAAAATTTTAAAAATGCAGGAAATGAGGATATATCTAGCTGTTTCCTTATTCTATTTCCAATCTGATTTTGAAGAACTCTTGTAAAGTAAAAGATAAGAAAGAGCAAAGTGAAACTTTCTGCCTTGCGATATAGATTTGTGAAAACTTAGAGCCAAACTAGATGAGACATATGACATGTGTCAGCTGGCCCTATATCCTTTCTCCTGGGGGGAGAAAAATAGCTGGGGAGCACTTTTGATTGGAAAACAGCACAGAGGGGAAAGGGTTAAGTACTGCTGCTGTGCCAGTTAAATTCGCATGTTTGGAGATTGCTCATGCTTCTTCTATGTCTCATCTGGTTTGACCCTGAACTAGAGATAACTCAACAACTACTTATTTAGCAGTGGTTTAATTTCTTGTATGTGATATTTCCAATGCAGCAAAAGCTAGTCATGACTAAGCCCCATTGAAACCTGTGGAACATGAGCAGGTGTACACCTTGGGGGTACTCCTGGATCCATCATAGTCATTGGAGACTCAGGTGGCCTCTGTGGCACAAAGTGCCTTCTACCAGCTTTGGATGGTAGCCCAGCCAGCTGCAATTCTATCTGGATATTGATAGCCTAGTGTCAATGGTCTATGCTCTGGTAACCTCTTGGTTAGATGACTGCGATGTATTGTATGTTGGACTGCCTTTGAAGATGGTTTGAAAACTGCAGCTAGTGCAGAAGTCGGCAGCCAGGTTGTTGACTGGGATGTGAACATATAAGTCCAGTCCTGGCTCACCTGCACCGGCTGCTAATTAAGTGCTGGTTTTAACCTATAAGACCCTACACAGCTTGGGACCCCAATACCTCAAGGATTGCCTCTCCCCATATGAACTTACCCTTCTCTGTGTGTCCCCTCCAGAATGGGCCTTTTCTGTGAGAGGCCTGCATTTATGGAACACTCCAAGAAGCTCGCTATCCTCTTTTTGGTGCCAGGGAAAGAAGTACCGTACTTACTTTCCCAGGCATTTAAGCATTAGTTATGGCCTGATTGTTGTGGGCTGCTTTTGTTGTGTTCATGTAAGGGGAGTGGGGAGATTTGTGGATGAACACTTTTTGTATTGTATTATTTTTAGATTGTGTTTTTATGGTGTTTATTTTTATTTGTATTATTGTGCTGATTAAGGTTTATATTGATTTTATTTTTTAAAATTTAATTACTACTACTACTACTACTACATGTGTCTCACAACTAATACAGGTCCTACTAGTATCACTGAGTCTTAGTCACAACTAACTGTAGCTAGTATTTATATGTTTGGGTCTTAGCTTATCATTAACCTTAAAGAATAATCTCAATGGCTTTTGTTTCCTCTCTAGTGGTCTCTAGAGCAGGACGGCCTTCTAACTTCGTGTCATATTTCTCATGATGGTAAATATGTTGTCACTGGATCAGATATGGAAAATGCTTTATTCATCTGCGGTACAGAAGATGCTAAACAGGTGACATTCATCAGAGGTAACATTTTAAAACTTTGGTTAATGTCATTTTCTTTTTACCTAGTGAGCTTGTGCAGGACACAATCCTGTTAGGCTATGCTCTTCTCTGTTTGCATACTGGTGAATATGTGTGGTCACTCTAATCCAGATTACTTATGGATTCCTTCTACATAGGGGTTGCCTTCTTCATCTCGTTACATGGAGCAGATCTGTGTACATGCTGCTTCATATATTGTTTAATATAATTCATTTCTGTTGGTTTTCCTTATCACTTAGTTATAAAAGCACACTTGAAAGGATCAGTGACTTTTGATATGTGTTATCTTGACAATTAATAGACATATTGTTATATATTACAAAGATCAAATTAGTTTGCAGAGTACCCAGTGAAATAATGGGCCAGTTCGCACGATCAAACAAGCCACTGCTTGTTTTAATCAGCAGCACATGCTAGCTACCATTTCCCTAATTACTCGCCTGGGCACAGCTTGTTGTGTTTTCTGAACCCGGGCAGTATGGCTTGTTTGAGGGGGAAACAACCTTCAAATAACCCTACAACAGGCCATGGGTTATTTGAGGGTTGTTTCCCCTTAAAGAACCCATGACGCCCAAGTTTGGACAAGACAAACTTGTCCAAACTTGCCCAGATAATTAGGGAAATGATGGCTGGCACATGCCAGCATGTGCCATCAATTAAATTTGATTGTGTGAACTGGGCCAGTGTTCTTGGGTTTCAGGGTGGTTTGTAAACCACCCCAGCCACCCACCTTCTCTGGGGTCGGATGTCACGACAACCCATGCCCAGGGTAATTATGCTAGTTAGGTGGCTTGCGACAGGCATGTGTGAGGAGAGAAAACAAGCCACTGTGGCTCATTTTCCCTTCATGATCATGTGAACCCAGCCAGTGCAGTTGTTTAACCCAGGAATTGCTGGGATGAGTGAAGCAATGAGTGTGCTGCCCCCCACATGCTCGTTGTTTCTGCTTTCAATTAACAACCCAGGAACGTTCCTGGATTGTTTCGTGACATGTGAATCAGGAAATTCTGGGTTGTTTATGAGTTAAACAATCCAGAGTTAACCCAACAATTGCCCCTGGTTTGTTGTTGAGTTAACTCTGGGTTGTTTAACACATAAACAACCCAGAGCTTATTGGTTTGCGCATCACAAAATAACCCAGAAACCTTCTGGGTTAAATGAAAGTAGAAACAAGTGTGCGGGAGGCAGCGCGCTCATCACTTTGCTCATCCCTGGCAATTCCTGGGCTGAAACAACCCAGGAATTGCAGTGTGACATGCAAACCAGGTCTTCATGGTGTGTGTGTGTGTGTGTGTGAGAGAGAGAGAGAGAGAGATGTCTCCTTGGTATACATTCCTATTGCACTAAATTGGGCCAACTGGATAACCTCTGGGGGACAGAGGGCCACATTCCCCCCCCCCAACCCTGCCACTGCCAAATTTGCTGTGGTGGCAGCAAAAAAGTGCTAATTGTGCTTGAAAACAAGGGACACGCTCCCCACGTGCCTTGTTTTCAAACAAAAAATTGCTGCTTTTTTTGCTGTTGCCATTACAAATTTGGTGGTGGTGGGCACAAAAAAAGGCTAGGGAGGCCACATGTAGCCTGCAGGCTGCGTGTTGTTCACCCCTGATTTAGATCATTAGTTGTTGCATGTGCAGTATTGAGTGGAAGAGTTGGGCTTTGAATAACTTCTCTGAACCACAGAAACTTAAGAATTTTATAAAACACTGAAAATAAGCTGAAAAACCCAGATACGACTAGCCATCAAAATAGGTAACAAAATGTCCCTGCCCCAAAGAGCTTGCAGTCTATTATCTTCAGCGGTGCAAAATTACAGAGTGTGTATTTGTTTCAGATTATCACAGAAGCACAGTGAAAAGATGCCGGTTTGATCCTCACAACCAACGAGTAGCTACAGTATCATCTGACATGTCTATAAAGTTCTGGGATATTATAGCAGCAGTCTCCAACAATCACAATTGAACGGTAAGAAACAATGATGCAATGAATGATGTGGATGTCATTAAGTCTGCTTCCTCCTCAGTGTAAAATTGATAGAGGGTAGCTTGGACGGAGACCCAGCTCATCACTCTTTCCTTATCTACCATGTCCAAATTGGTGTTGCTTCTACTTGCACTTCACACAGGTGGTTCCCCAAAGCTATCCTTATTGGCTGAAAGTAAAGCAGAGTGTTAGGTGCTTAGAAATAATGGCATCAGAAGCCGTGAGGGCAGGAAGAGCAGTAACTGGCCTGTTCATATTCTGTGCAGTAGCACTGCAGAGGTCAAATAGCCCACTTGCTTCATAGATGAGTAAAGCTGTAAATCTTGTCGCAGTGATTTTCATATCTCTTTCAGGGCGCACAACAATGCAATTTCAGATTGCTGTTTTTCCTTGGATGGTCATTATTTCTGTACAGCGGGTTGGGATGAAAACATAAAGTTATGGGATATCAGAACAGGAGAGTTCCGTTCCCATGGACCCATTACTTTGGAGCCAAGGTCATATAGGTATCGTTGGCTGCTGTGATATTAGTAAAGATGGTGAGTTATACAAAACACAATTTTATGGCATCTACACATATAAATATAATAAAGATGAGTCACAAGGGTGGTATTCAAACCACTAATTCAGTTCTCAATCTGAAAATGAAATGGTTTTCCATTTTGATTAAATGGTTGCTCATGTAATTAAGGTAAACTGAACATGATGGCTTGTATTGCTCTTTAATCAGCCTTCTAAAACACTCCTTATTTGATATATTCATTAAGATTTACTTATTTAAGAAGACATGCGTGAGTACAGAAACAAAATGCCAAGATATCTAAGGTTCTGAATGCTCACTGCTGTTCCATTATATTCCATCAAATATTTTTACATAAGAGACACTCTCCGGTGTCCTTTCTTCTCAGTTTTTAGGAGCATGGGGCAGAGGGCACTGACAAGGGATGAGGGAGGATGGCGGTGGCACTAGCGAGATTGGAAGGAGCACGGGTTTTCGCCTCTCTTGCCAGGCATCTCTCTAGCCATTCCCAGCAAACCATGATGAAGTTGCCACCCTGAACAACCCAACAACAAGCCATGGGTTCTCAGCGTGGCTTGTTCGTGGAAAACAACCCACAATGGAAAAATCACTCCAGGTTCGGATATCACAACAAGCTACCTTGAAACAACCCATGCTGACAGCCCACTGTGGCTTAATGTGTCATGCAATCAGGTCAATGTAAAAGCAAATAATTGTATATGGTGGGGTGTGATGACTGCTGTACTAGTGTAACATTGCATTCTGTGAGGCAGTGAGCTGACACAGACATGCATCAGGAGGAACATATTTGCTGTAACTCACAGGAGTACTATGCTAGTTTTCTAAGTGCAAGGAACTTTTATCTTAAGGGAGCATTCAAACAGGCATCCTCTATGATAGTTATATAATATAATAATAATTTTATATTTCAGCATCAGTTTTGGTGTCTGGAGGTTATGACAAAACAATTATTATCTGGGATTCACAAGAAGCATATAAAAAGCTCAGTTTAAAGGTACTATGTAAGCTTTCATTTTGGCAAAGGGGAACATAATTTTGCTTCCATAGAAGTTAGCTCTGAAAATCCAACTGACTTTTAGTGATCTTTTTAAAAAATGCTCTTTCCACAATAATAATTCAATGAGTGGCTTTTCTTCAACTCATCATGTCAATGTAATAATGTGTTATGTACCTCCTACATATGTCATTTTTAATATCATCATGACAATATTGTTTGAAGCCACTGACAAGTGTTTTTCGCTCTTCTTTTCTTTTATGCCCACAACTCCCGATAGTGCACATCAGAAACCACATTCTGGACATCCCACCTCTCTGGCACTATTCCCAACCCCAAAGTCTGGGCTCAACCATTTGCTAGGAGAAATAGTCATTGTGTTGCAGTTGCTAGACAACTAAAACACAATTCCTAGAGTGGCTCATGGTCAACCATTGCAGTTATTTAGGCTTTTTGGCTGCAATCCTATACCCACTTATTTGAGAGTAAGCTCAATTGAACTCAGTGGGACTTACTTTCTGATTAGACATATAGAAGAGAGCCAGTGTGGCGTAGTGGTTATTGTGTTGGACTGGGACTCAGGAGTTCTGGGTTCTAGTCCCCACTCAGCCATGAAACTCACTTGGTGACTTTGGGCCAGTCACTGACTCTCAGCCTAACCGACCTCACAGGGTTGTTGTGAGGATAAAACGGAGAGGAGGAGGATTATGTAAGCCGCCTTGGGTTCCTTGCAGGAAAAAAGGTGGGGTATAAATATAATAAATAAATAAATACTGCTAGTAACCATAACGTAATGAGGCATAAGCAGGGTGAGACTATCCAATAATGCTTAAGATTACGTAGTTTTGCTTATACTAGAAAAAGACTGGAAGCACTTAGTAAATGGTCATATGCTACAAGCTTGGCCCCTATGTACCGTATACTGTCCACTTATTGTAATGGGCAGAATGACCTATGCATCAGCTATAAGAAGAATCCCTGTACTGGAAAAGTGAAACAGAACTGTAGTTTTTCTATAACAATTATAAAAAACAGATCTATATGAGGTTCTGTGGAGAAAATTTAAAAGCATATTAAAAATATTATGCAAGTACAGTCATGCCTTGGATTGAGAGCATAATTCGTTCCGGAAAAGTGCTTGTAATCCAAAACACTCTTATATCAAAACAAAATCCCCCAAAAAAATTTGTACAGAGATTTTTAATTTAAGCCATACTACAGTACTTGTCTTGCAAGACGTCGCTTGTATATCAAGTCAAAAAAAATTAAATAAATATTAAAAATTTTGCTTGTCTTGCAAAACGCTCTCAAACCAAGTTACTTGTAATCCAAGGTATTACTGTATTTAGGAAAGAAGACAAAGTATTTGCTTTAGATTATACCAGAAACTCTTGATAGAACATAATATACCTATTTTGTTCTAAAAGACTCACCACCACCACCACAAGAAAGAAAGAAAGATCTTGAGTATAGAATACTGCAAAGTTAGGCACCAATAATGTATCTGCAAGTGGTTATCATCTAAGGATTTGAACATATGCACAGACATTCACAATTGAAAGGGCTGTTAATAGTGTTGAAATAAAAATGAAACTAACAATGCAACCCTAAGCATGTTTACTCAGAAGTATGCCCCTGTGAGTTCAATGAGACTTACTCTCTTGTAAATATGTTTAGGATTGTAGCCTAAAATACACCCAGAAGTCCCTGTTTTGGTCTTAACATTGAGAAATTGTTTCTCTGCAGGGTCATGGAGACTGGGTGACAGACATTGCAATTAGTACTGACAAGAAGTGGCTTGTTTCTTCTTCAAAGGTAACTATAAACTTACAGAAATAATTAGAAATTTATAGGAAAACGTACTCAAGGGTGTAAATGTTTTTGGCATGACCCACTTGACCCAGGAAGTCAAATTCTAAAGTTAACAGAGAATACTTGCAACTTGTGAAAGTGTGTAGCATATGATTTGTGTACTCATCCACACATGCATGCATTCTAAAACATGTTAGCAAGACTTGTATACCTGGAGTGGGAGGGGAAAGGTAATTAACTGATAAAAATTCTAATATTTCAGGACAGTACTATGAGAGTATGGGACATTGGAAATGCTAATGATATCCCTGTGGTGATTCAAGCCATAAAAACAAGGGGCTCCAGGATAGCGAAGGTCAGTATATTATTCATCTGATAGAACTGATAGATCTTCTTAACTGCTCTCCAAGAATACGTACCTCTCTATGTGTATACATGCTACCTCCCTCCACTTTTCTTTTAGCCAACTCAAACCTCAGGATTCTGTGAGCTCTAAGGGGATTGCTCAGGTAGCATCTGCTCAGTTCCACTTCACAATCCTAGAAGCAAAGGGGCCTAACAGCATAGTATTGTTTGAGCTAGGACTCAGACCTAGAACTGGTTTTAAATGTGTAAGCTACATTTAACTTCGTTCCCACTGAAATCAATGGGATCTAAGTCATGACTGGTCCTATTGATTACAACGGAAACAAAGATCAACTAAACTGCCAAGCTCCATCCCCCAAATCTACTAAACATGTAGGAGAATGTACTTGGTAGAATGTCTGCATCATAGAGTGATATTCAACTGCACCCATTGGTCTTAGCACTTCCAGAATAGATCTGTATGCCTGTTTGTTTCTAGGATTAAAATGCCAATTACATTTGAATCAATGATATGTCCCTTCTTTAAAAATATCCAGTGTGAAGAATGTGAGAAGTCTTTCCTGATCTTCCAGAATGATGAAAACAAAGTGGAAACCAAGTGTGTTTTCTGTCGACTGGCAACTCGCAGCACAAGTGTTTTACCAGTGCCCCCTCCTTTGCCTCCCGATTTCTAAAAAATTCAGCAACCAACAACTGTTAAAATGCTTGTGTGTGTTGTAATTTTTAAAACAAGCTTATGTCTGTAATGTGATGTGTAGAATATATTTGTGTGCTTATACACAACATTTTTTAAAGTCGTCCAGGCAGAATTTGAAATTCTCACAACCACTTTCCATCCAACTGTGAGGTAATGTTTTAAAAGTAATTTTATGCCAGATTCTGTGGAGCATAGTCCTTTGAAGGGTCGGTCTACTATGTCCCAATAGTTGACAAGCATAAAATAAAAATCAGCACTATGAAATGCAGTATGAAATACATTTACACAACTTCTAGTTCCACATGGATCCACATGTGGCAGCATAGGCTCCAGCTGTGAGATAGAACATAGTATTTGAAATGCATTTATATTTGTAAAGGTATACATGTGTAAGTGTAGAGAGAGAACTGCCAGATTTAAGGAACACTTACCGTATCTTTGACTCTAAATGTGGAACCCTGTATTGCTGCAGAGCTCGTTTCTCCATCAATTCACAGACTTAAAATATTGTGGAAGACATCAGAAAATATTATGTGGTTGCCAACTGCTATGTCAATTATTTGTAGGACTTTTTCAGATATAATAAATGTAGGTAGTAAGTAACATGTGTATAATAGAAGAACTAAACTAAGGAGTTAAGGAATATTCTGAGCACCAACATGGGTTCTGTACTCATTAGAAATATGATATTGTTTAGTAGTAGCTGAATGCTTAAGACCTAAGGCTCTTCTCTCAGAAATGCATATTTCTTTGTTTTTTACATTATGTTTTGATGAGAAATTGAAGGTAGAAAATATATACCTACCGTAGTATGTAGTTGCTTTTAAATGTGCTTTAATAATGGGATAAATCTGTATCTGCTAGACTTTTAAGTTGTGTAAATGATAATAACTTTAAAACCCTACAGTATGTTTTGTCCCCAGATTAAATGTACAGTCTTCCAATAAAATGTTCAATAAAATAAAATTTATTTATTTATTATTATGTATTTATTTATCGCCCATCTGGCCGGCAAACCAGCCACCCTGGGCGATGTACATAAGATAAAAACAGGATAAAATACATTTAAAACAGTATAAAATTTTAAAATCTTAGCCCACCCCATATTCCCGCCTGAACAGCCAAGTTTTTAGTGAGCGGTGGAAGCTCAGAAGAGAGGGGGCATGGCGGAGGTCACTCGGGAGAGAGTTCCACAGTACGGGGGCCGCCACAGAAAAGTCCCTCTTCCTAGTCCCCACCAGTCTAGCTGCTCTGGCTGAAGGGACAAGGAGAAGGCCTGTCTGTGGCAGATCTTGTTGAGCTGCCTACTTGGTGTTGCTGGAGACGCTCCTTGAGATAGACTGGACCGGAGCCGTATAGGGTTATAAAGGTCAAAACCAACACCTTGAATTCTGCTCGGCAAGCAACTGGTAGTCAGTGCAGCTCCTTGGGCACTGGTGTGATGTGATCCTGCCAGCGGCTGCCTTTAACCAGGCAAGCTGCTGCGTTCTGTACCAGCTGTAGCTTCCGAACCGTCTTCAAGGGTAACCCCACGTAGAGTGCATTACAGTAGTCTAGACGAGAGGAGACCAAGGCATGAACCACTGATGGGAGCAGGTGATTAGGAAGGTAGGGGCATGACATGTTTTAGACAATAAATAGTATTTAGACAATGTTTTAGACAATAAATAGTAATGTGCCACAATATCCCAGCTTCTATGAACCTTCTTAATTTAATACGATACTATAGTAAAATGGTTTTAAAAGGCATTATATGTGGTTCTGAGGTTATTTTTTCGTAATTAACTATGATTTATTGCTAGTGCAATTCATTTTCACTGGAATTATTACAGTGCTGAGTTTGTAGATTTAGGAAGTGCTGGCCCTGATTTAATTAAATAAAATTTTTGGCTATTAGCATTGTTCTTGACTGTGGTTTACTTGTCCCCCTTTAGCTTCAAAGTAACAACTGTGCCTGAAGACTGTAACTGAAAACCAGTTAATGTACAGAAATTTACCTTGTATAAGTAGTGTAACAGTTATGTTGGGTGGGAAGCACATATTTTGAAAGAATACTTTGCTCTCTAGCACAACTAGTCCAGGTTTGCCCAAATACATTAGGGTGTCCTGCTGCTGCTGCTCTTTTAACAAAACAAATTAGCTACACAAAAGGCAAACAATACAGAACAGGGGAAAACTTTAAATCCTAAATGTCATTTAATCAAACTCATCATCATCAGGCGATCACTCGTGACCGAGTAAGATTGTCTTCCAGGATAAAAGGAGGAAATTCTAAAGAAGATTGTGTAGACTCTAGTGATGGGTCCGTAAGTGACTGTGGAGGCCAATTCTAGATCCACACAGCTTCCCACAGTGAGGACACAGGTTACCAGATGGAAGATGGTCCTGTAAAGGATTCGTTTGACGTGCTTTTCGCTTAGCACGTTTCTCCCTTTCACCTTGCACTCGGGCTTCTTCAAAGTCCATGGAACGATCCATTTAGATCGTTCATGGGCCAGAGCTTCCCAGTTTTCGATGTTTATATTGCATTTTTTTAGATTAGCCTTATGAACATCTTTAAACCTCTTATATTGACCACCGATATTCCGCTTTCCATCCTTGAGTTGGGAATAAAGTAACTGCTTTGGGAGACGGCAGTCAGGCATTCGAACAACATGACCGGTCCACTGAAGTTGGCGTTGAAGGATCATTTTTTTCAACGCTAGTAGTCTTTGTTTCTTCCAGTACACTGACATTTGTTCGCCTATTTTCCCAAGTAATTCGCAGGATTTTCCGGAGGCAACGTTGATGAAATCTTTCAAGGAGGTGGAAGTGACGTTTATAGATAGTCCATGTTTCGCAGGCATACAATAAAGTTGGTAATACAATGGCTTCATAAACCAGTGTTTTGGTCTTCTTACAAATATCCCGATCCTCGAACACTCTATGTTTCATTCGAGAAAACGCGGCACTTGCGGACTTCAGAGCTCAAACGATGCTGGATTTCACTGTCAATGTTAGCTGTAACAGAAAGATAGCTGCCAAGATAGAGAAAATTATCAACATTTTCCAGTATTGTCACTTGTGTTCAAAGACATTCAACCACTTTGGGCTAGTGCTCCAGTTACAGGGAGGCCTAGCCCCCTTACTTTTGGTGATCTAGGGTGGCCATACTTAACAGAGGACAATCTTTTGTACTGTTTGATTCTAAGCAGCTCCAGGAGCTTTTTTTGGCTGAGGGTTAAAACCACTTTAAATAAATAATAAAACCAGAAGAGAGAGCAGGCAGGCACACAAGTCACTGATTACAGTCTTTCCCACTATGGTGAGAAGTATTTCTATTTAAATTATAGTAATTATTTCCAAATTTGCATTTACACGTCAAAGAACATGCAAATTCTATGTATATCGGTGCCCTCTTTTTGTCCTTTTTTGGTGATGCATTTTCTCTTTTTCGGTTATGCATAAGTGGCCACCTATATTAGCAACCACCTATCTAATGCTACGGTGAAGGGCAGTTTGGTTAAACTGGGGTGGGGGCACAGGGGGGGGGATTTCATTAGAGCCACCTCTACTTTCCTACCATAATTCGAGTACTGCCTAGTTTCCTGCACTCCTAGCAGGTTTGACCTCTGAGCCGTTATTATCAATAAATCCTTGAAAAAGTGTAAACAAGCAATGTAGCTATAGTGTGTCATCTCTGTGTTTGTTTGTTTTTACTTTGCAATCCTGCTGTACATAGCTACTCAAAAAGTAAGCCTCACTGAGTTCTATGGGAATTCCTCTCAGGTGCCTATAGGATTGCAGCCGCAATCATTTAAAGCAAACTATGCAACGCACCTGCGATGTAGAATGTTTTTTACGTAGAATGTTTTTTTTTATCATTGAGTTACGCTAAATAGTGCCTATAACTACGGAAAGGAAAGAGAGAGATGGCCCCCATCCTTAGAGAGAGCTGGGCTGATAGGAATGCGGGGTGGAGGGGGGTTATGCCAATAACTGCCCAGGGATAGATCTCAAACAGACACGCGCCTATCAACTTCACCATCTACACTATCTTTAAATTGCATCCTGGGCTTAATCCGTTCCCAAAAAATGTACGTACGCAGTAGACCAACTTTGCAACACTCCAGCGAGGAGACACACGCCTAGAGGAGGAAATTCGCACGCCGTTTTTTTTTTTTTGTTCTCGGCCGCGCCCCCACGCCTGCTTTGCTTTTAGCACAGTACTTTCTGTTTCGAAATTCAATTGCTGAGCTGTAAACGACTCTTTCGGCTACATGAAGCTGGCTCCGCCGCTCACTCTAGCGGCTGGCGCCGTGGCTTAGTTGGTTAAAGCGCCTGTCTAGTAAACAGGAGATCCTGGGTTCGAATCCCAGCGGTGCCTGTGGATGTGTCGCCTACGTTTTGCGTGAACTGTTATTTTTTTACGCCCACCCAGCGCTCATTTCTGTGCTGGAAATGTAGCTGCTTCAGGGGACACGCAGAGGGAGGGTGACGCACTCGGTTCTTCTCGCTGTTAAAGTTGTCGCTTAAAGTTTCTTCTCCTGCTCTTTGATGTGTACAGGCTTATAAGAGACATGGCCAGGATTCCTTTGCCCTATCTGGGCACTTAGAGAGTACCCCATAAGCAACACTCCCGCCACACATAAACACACTAAGGGCACAATCCTGTCATGTTTAGACAGAAAAAAAGTCCTACAACTCCTAGTATTCCCCAGCCAGCATGGTTAGGAAATGCTGGGAGTTGTAGGACTTTTTTTTCTGTCTAAACATGATAGGGTTGCACCCTTAAGATCGAACCCCTCCTGAACTGTTTGCTATATACAGGGTTTAAATAATGTGTATAAATGTGCATCGTTTTGTTTTGGTGGTTTTTTTTTTAAATAACAGCACAACTCCAAATATCACTTAGAACATAAGACATATGGTGTTGGATCAGACCAAGGTCCAGCATTCTGTTCACAGAGTGGCCAACCAGCTGCTCCTGAGAAACCCGCAAGCAGGACATGAGTGCAAAAGCACCCTCTCACCCATGTTCCCCAGCAACTGGTGTACATAGGGGTAGCATAGAGCTATCAGGACTAGTAGCCATTGATAGCCTACTCCTACATGAATTTGTTCAATCCCCTTTAAAGCTCTCCAAATTGGTGGCCATCACTACATCTTGTGGAAGTGAATTCCATAGTTTAACTATGCACTGTGTGAAGAAGTATTCCTTTTATCTGTCCTGGATCTCCCACCAATCAGCTTCATGGGATGATCCCACTGGGTTCTAGTATTACTAACGAAGGGGGAAAATGGCCTCCTATCCATTTTCTCCACATCATGCATAATTTTGTATACCTCCATCATGTCTCATCTTTTCTCTAAGCTAAAGAGTCCCAGATGTTGTAACCTTTCCTCATAGGGGAGCTGCTCCAACCCCCTGATCATTTTAGTTGCTCTTTTCTGCACTTTTCCCAAAGACAGTATGATCTTGGAAGTTTTATTTTCAATTCCTTTTCTAATTTCGCTTACAATGGAATTTGCCTTTTTCACAGCAGCCGCACAGTGGGTTGACATTTCCAATTAGCTGTCCACCACAACCCCAAAATCTCTTTCTTGGTCAGTCACCGCGAGCTCAGATCCCATCAGAGTATACGTGAAGTTGGGATTTTTTGCCCCAGTGTGCATCACTACACTTGCTTACTTAGAACTGCATTCATCCATTCTCCCAGTTTGGGGAGGTCCTTTTGGAGCTCCTCATAATCCCTTTTTGTTTTAACCACCCTAACAATTTTGTGTCATCAGCAAACTTGGCCACCTCACTGTTCACTTCTAATTCCAGATCATTTAAGATCTACGGTATATATGGTAGTTGAAAAGCATCAGCTCCAATCAGGACCGGTGCTACCATTAGGCCAGCTAGGCAACTGCCTAGGGAGCAGGGCTAAAGGGGGCGCCAGAAATAGGGAGGGAGGGCTCAAGTGGGAAGGGAGGGGCGCTAAATATCTGATCTTGCCTAGGGCACCAAACTGCACCAAACTGCCTTGCACTGGCCCTGGCTCCAATACAGATCCCTTTGGGACTCCACTGTTTACATCCCTCCATTGGAAGAAGTTACAATTTATTCCTTTCTGTTCTTTAACCAGTTACTGACCCATAAGAGGATCTCTCCTCTTATTCCATGACTGCTAAATTTGCTCAGGAGGTGTCTTTGGTGACTTGCAGACATAAAGGTGGGTTAATTAAAACAGAGAGAGAGAGAGAGAGAGAGAGAGAGAATACTTTTATCTCCCTTCCTATATGGCAATTAGGGAGGCCACTTATGCCTCTCTAAAATAGAGGAAATGCATCACCCAAAAAGCGGACACAGATTTGCATGAGCTATTTCATATGTATAGATCCAAATTTAATTATGATAATTTAATTTAAATAGAAATACATTTCACCATAATGAGGAAGACTGTGTGCCTCCTCAGTCTGTAGTCCAGGGTCAACATTAAGGGCCCTGCTCTCCATTCTTACGGTTCTTTATCTTTTAATCTGGATTTGGACTGGGCAGCAGCTTAAAGAGGATGCTGTCAAATAAAGAACTATCCTGTGTAAAGTAGAACACCCAGCCACCTGGCTGTATTTTGCCAGCTTGTAGAATAGATCTGTTTTATGCACCAAAGTGTTTTTGTCAAATCATATAACTGATAAATAATGCACTGGGAAAAGAAGGCTCTGCCAGCAATCTTTAGACAAAAGTGTCAATTTTATTGTTTTCCTTCCTGCCCTAGTATGTTTATATGTTGGCACTTTCAATGGGGCCACTTTTTAACTATGCTAGAAGCAGGGGAAATTAGTGCAGTCCTATATGCATCTACTCAGAAGTAAATCCCTCTAATTTCAATTAGACTTACTCCCAGGTTAGTGGGTCCAGGATTGTAGGCTCAGCTTCTAGCTGGCATGGGCTACTCTCTTTGTTCTTCAGTGTCTCACATTTCTATTTGGAATGCTACAGAGGATGCTCAGCAGATGCCCATTAGTGCTGCATTACTTTCAGAGAAAGGATCTTGACAAGGTATGGTATATGAGTATCCCTTTCCATCCATAATTTTTAAAGTGGCATTTGCCAGCTTTATTGACCTTCAAACATGCCTCAGCAGTCTTTAGCCTTTTCAGAATCCTGCTTATTCAAACTATGCAGCCTTTAAAACAGGGCTCTCCAATCTTGGGTCCCCAGATGTTGCTGGACTACAGCTCCCAGAATCCCTTGCCATTAGCCATGCTGGCTGGGTATGCTGGGAGCTGTAGGCCAGCAACATCTGGGGACCCAAGGTTGGAAAGCCATTCTTTAAAGCAAGGGTGAGGAACCTCAGGACTGGTGTCCCAGTCCAGTGCCCCCAGGGTCCCAATCTGGCCTTCCCGGTTCCCTAGATGGCCACACCCCTTTCCCCTGGCCCTGCCCCCTTTCCCCCAATCATCGATTGTTTGGTGGTTTCCTGGCTTTGTGCAGTTTCCCCCCTACTCAATAAGTTTGAAATTTCTCTCCTAAGGCTTCATTACTGGCAGTAAGAGCTTTAAACTACAATATGCTGGTATTTTGGCCCCTCCCCTTTTGCCTTTGGCCAAACCCACCACTGGAATGCAGTTCCCAAGACCTTCTCTGAAACTGAATTCTGCTCTCGGACTGAAAGCAGTCCCCCCACCCCCGCTTTAAAGTGATGCATGGCTTTCACATCATCATATTTGTCTAAACTCCCAGATTAAGTAATTATTTAGAAGATTTATATCCTGCCTTTTGATTGAATTATCTTCAAGGTGGCTTACAAAAATAGATTGTAATAGTACACACACACACACACCAGTAGTCCTTAGTCCTCCAGCCAATGGATGTGGCTGAAGTATGATTCCCTGGCTCTGTAGTCCTGGCAAAGTGGCAGTTTGAGCCGAGTGCTCTGTTTGGCAGGAAAGGGGGAAGCAAACTCCCTGAAGCTGTTCCATCTTTGGCAGATGAATGGGACCAGGTCGATCTCCCCCTTGCCATGATATTCTTCCTGGCAAGCAAAGGGGGAGCAGCCTCCCAGAGTCTCTTAGTCTCCTGGATGGTGGCAGAGGTCAGCCCTAGGGAATAACTGGATGCTGGAATAACAGTCAGCCCTGTTTATTTTCTTACAGTCATGAATATGGGTGAAAATCTATAGTGGTGCTTATAAATATGTTCTAAGAAATGCTCAATCAGACCAAAGGTCAATCCAATCCAAATATCAATTCAGTTCAGGCTATCAACATAATCACTAGGAAGTAACTCAATGGGTTTTTACTTCTGAGTAAAAGATACTTAGATTTGCACTGTCAGTCTCAAAGCAGTGCAACTCTCCAACAGAACTTACTCTGCTGTCATAACTTTGTTGTGTCATCATAATTTGGGATTACACCAGCATCAGGGCAGGGGTTTGGTAGTAATCCTATCCTGGTCCAGCCAGTGTGACTCAAGCGTGGGATTGCAGCCTTAGCTGGATAAACAATTTATCTGATACTAGTACAACCACCTGTTAAAATGTTATTGTGATTACCGCATTACATGGTGATGCTTGTATCTGAAAAGTCCACAGCATTTTGTGAGAGATAGCATGAATTCTTGAAGCTGGAAGTAAGCTTGTGGGACTTGAGTATTCCTTGAAGGTTATACCTTCTTCTGGAAAGGACTACCTGAGCAGGACCGACGAATACATGGTGTAGGCTTTGCCATAAAAAATGAACTAGTGAACTCTTTGTCAGAAGTTCCTACTGGCATTAACGAACGCCTGATAACTCTTCGATTAAAGCTCGCCAATAACCAACAGGTAACTATTTTGAGCGCTTATGCACCAACATTAGATGCTGATGATGACATCAAGGAAAGTTTTTACAGCCAGTTGGACACTCTCCTGTCAGAGATACCTAAGGAGGATAAAATTATCCTCCTAGGCGATTTTAATGCAAGAGTCGGGCGTGACTTTGATTTATGGCCAGAAACTATTGGAAAAGACGGAGTTGGTAATAGCAACCCGAACGGACTCTTACTTTTGTCTATATGTGCAGAGCATAATCTCACTATCACAAACACGCTCTTTCGACAAAAGAATAAGTTTAAAACATCATGGCAGCACCCACGGTCAAAGCACTGGCATCTTCTGGATTATGTAATTGTCCGTGCTAGAGATCGCCGCGATGTACTTCTTACTAGGGCCATGGTGAGTGCCGACGACTGCTGGACAGACCACCGACTAATCCGGTCCACTATGGTTATCAACATTGCTCCCCAACGTAGGCTTCAAGGAAGGAAACCAAGGCGTAAAATGAACATCCAAGTCCTTCAAGATCCTATTAAGCAAACTCATCTTCAATCACTTCTTAAGGAACATCTACCTACGGAACCTCCTGACAACATTGAGGACCATTGGTCTAAGCTGAAAACCTCCATTACTGCAGCTTGTGAACAAACTATTGGATATGAAACTAAGAAACATCAGGATTGGTTTGATGAAAATGACAATGAGATTAAATATATAATTGACCAAAAAAGGAAAGCCTTCCAAATATGGCAAAATGATATTAACTGCGCTGCCAAGAAAAAAATCTACGCTAGCGCAAAGGCTGAGGTCCAAAGAAGAACAAGAGAACTTAAGAACGCTTGGTGGAAAAAGAAAGCTGAAGAAATTCAACAACTTGCAGAATCTCATGATGCACGGGGCTTTTTTAAGGCCACAAGGGCCATTTATGGACCAAAAACCTATGGTACAAACCCTTTACAATCAAAAGATGGCACCAAACTCTTAAAAGACAAAGAGTCTATTGCACTGCGTTGGAAAGAGCATTATTATGACCTTTTAAATCGTAAGTCTAAGGTGGATAATGAGATTTTTTCGCAAATCCCGCAAAAACAAATTAAAGAGGAACTTGCAATACTCCCCACTTTGGATGAAGTAAAAAAAGCCATTAATCAAATGAAGAACAACAAAGCTAGTGGACCAGATGGGATTCCTGCTGAAATCTTTAAAGAAGGGGGCCCCGAACTTGTACAACATCTTCATAAACTCATCGAAAAAATCTGGATAAGAGAAGAGATCCCAGAAGACTTCAGGGATGCCATAATTATCACCCTCTTTAAGAAGGGTGATAGAACAGACTGTGGAAACTATCGGGGCATTTCTCTCTTAGCAACCGCAGGTAAAATATTTGCTAGGATTCTCGCAAACCGTCTTCTATCTATTTCAGAAGAGATCCTCCCTGAAACTCAATATGGTTTCCGCCCCTCTAGAGGGACAGTAGACATGATTTTTACTGCACGTCAGCTCCAAGAAAAATGCCGGGAGCAAAATCAACCCCTTTATATGGCATTTATCGATTTGGCTAAGGCCTTTGATACTGTAGACCGTACAGCTCTCTGGACTATCCTTATGAAAATTGGATGCCCCAATAAATTTGTGAATATCTTGCGACTTCTCCATGACAACATGACGGCAACGGTTTTGGACAACAACGGCTCTCATGGTGCTCCATTTAAAGTGGGATCAGGTGTTAAACAGGGATGTGTTATCGCCCCAACATTATTTGCCATTTTCATCACCATGGTTTTACATCTTGTCGAGGGGAAACTTCCCACCGGTGTGGGAATTATATATCGAACAGATGGAAAGCTTTTTAATCTCAGCAGGCTGAAAGCAAAAAGTAAGGTAATTACAACCTCCGTTGTGGAACTTCAGTATGCTGATGATAATGTGGTCTCCGCACATTCAGAGGATGATCTCCAAACTATCCTAAATGCTTTTGCAGAAGCATACGAAAAACTTGGTCTCTCACTTAACATCAAAAAAACCAAAGTGCTTCATCAGCAAGTGCAAGCCAATCCTTTGGTGATGCCATCTATCCAGCTTGGCGGGACAATACTGGAAAATGTCGATCATTTTCTCTATCTTGGCAGCTATCTTTCTGTTACAGCTAACATCGACAGTGAAATCCAGCATCGTCTGAGCTCTGCAAGTGCCGCATTTTCTCGAATGAAACATAGAGTGTTCGAGGATCGGGATATTTGTAAGAAGACCAAAACACTGGTTTATGAAGCCATTGTATTACCAACTTTATTGTATGCCTGCGAAACATGGACTATCTATAAACGTCACTTCCACCTCCTTGAAAGGTTTCATCAACGTTGCCTCCGGAAAATCCTGCAAATTACTTGGGAAGATAGGCGAACAAATGTCAGTGTACTGGAAGAAGCAAAGACTACTAGCATTGAAAAAATGATCCTTCAACGCCAACTTCAGTGGACCGGTCATGTTGTTCGAATGCCTGACTGCCGTCTCCCAAAGCAGTTACTTTACTCCCAACTCAAGGATGGAAAGCGGAATATCGGTGGTCAATATAAGAGGTTTAAAGATGTTCATAAGGCTAATCTAAAAAAATGCAATATAAACATCGAAAACTGGGAAGCTCTGGCCCATGAACGATCTAAATGGAGGTTGGCCTTTCACAAAGGTTCCATGGACTTTGAAGAAGCCCGAGTGCAAGGTGAAAGGGAGAAACGTGCTAAGCGAAAAGCACGTCAAATGAATCCTTTACAGGACCATCTTCTATCTGGTAACCTGTGTCCTCACTGTGGGAAGCTGTGTGGATCTAGAATTGGCCTCCACAGTCACTTACGGACCCATCGCTAGAGTCTACACAATCTTCTTTAGAATCTCCTCCTTTTATCCCGGAAGACAATCTTACTCGGTCACGAGTGATCGCCTGATGATGATTCCTTGAAGATTTATATTTGTTTGTTTGTTTTTCCTTTCCCCCCCTCCTGTGGATCAGTCTCACTGAAGCATTTTTCCACCATTTTTATAATAGGTACTCTGTTTTGGCATATTAAAACTGGCTTTGCAAGCATTTTCAAAGTGGACTATACTTTTTTTTGCTAAGGAGCCAGAGATCAATCAACTGTGAATTGTACCAAGAACAAAGTGTGTGTTCGTGTGTGTGTGTGTGGGGGGGAAACATGGGGAAATTGCTGTTAATAATTATTGTATTTGGCTGAATGAAACATCGTGCAATTCAGGGAGTCCTTTGAAGTCAAATTGCGTACAGGTATGCCACTTAAGAGAGAGAGAGAGAGAATTGATATTTTTCTGTGAAGCAACTTTGTTCTGTCTAAATGCTGCTGTGGATTGTTTAAATATATATATATATATATATATATATACCGTATATATAAACAACCCACAGCAGCATTTAGACAGAACAAAGTTGCTTCACAGAAAAATATCAATTTTAAAAAATGCAACAGTGCGGTGGAATAATGTAGGAAACAATGAGCACAATCCACTAAGTTATGTTTATAAAAATAACATTATTGCAAACGAGAAAAATACTGGTGTTGGAGTTCTCCTGCCCTGTTTTCCCCATCACTTGCTACCTTATCCTTTAACTGGAGATGCTGAGGGCTGAACCTGGTGGACCTTTTGCACACAAAGCATGTGTGCTTCCACCGAACTATGGTCCCCCTCCATATGGAATAATGTACTATATTGCATTTATTTACTAGTGACATTTTAATCTTTTCCAAGGTGGTGTTTGCATTGCATCTATCTATAATTTGCTTGAATTTCAGCTCAGATGGGAAGATTTGTAGTGGGACAAATGAATCGTCTTTAAAGAAGAATGGTATGATTTGTCACACAGATTATGTGGACATTTTTCTTACACGGTGATGAATGGATGCAGTAAACAAAGTCATCTGGATCACGACCAATAATGGTGCTCTTATTGTTTGGAAACAATAAAAAGATTGTCCAGAAAAGTCTTTAGTGTAGAGGTACACCCTCCAGATGGTTTGGACTACAACTCCCATAATTCCTGACCATTGGCCATGCTGGCAGGGGCTTATGGGAGTTGTAGTCCAAAACATCTGGAGGGCACCAGGTTACTTACCCCTGCTTTAGTGGGAAATGGATGGGTGCTGAGTGGCCAGCACAGTGTAGATTCTACAAATTGGAAATGTATTGTGGTGCAGTTGAAATGGTACCTATCCAATAGGGTAGGGTTTCAAGGGCAGCCAGAGCTTATAATGTGTGTGTGTGTGTGTGTGTGTGTGTATATATATATATATATATACACACGTATCTCATAAGAACATAAGATCATAACAGCCATGCTGGATCAGACCAATGATCCATCTAGTCCAGCAATCCCCCTTTAAAGCCCTCCAAATTGGTGATCATTTCTATATCTTGTGGAAGTGAATTCCATAGTTCAACTATGTGCTGTGTCATATGTACTTGATGCATTCATCTGACTTAAAAGCAATCAGAATAATTGCCAAATGTACATGCTATGTACATGCTATGAGGTGCATGTACATTATTCCTCCAGCTTTCGCCTTTGAGGGACTCAGGGGTGAACTTGGGAGCTCCTCAAAGAGCAGAAGGGCAAGGGGTGGATGTTAGGATGTTGCCGAAACATTTCACATCAATCTCTCTCTCCTTATCTATTTTCTGTCTGTCTACCACCCTTCTCTCCCATTAATTTGTTTTTCTGTCTGTCATCATATCTGTCTGTCTGTCATCTATCACCATATGAAGCTGTAGCTCAGATGTTAGCCTCTACAATAGTTTATATGGCACTGGTGTGGGGAGGTGGGGAGGGTGAGTGAGCAGGGAGGAGGATTTGCAATAAAATAAACGGTCTATATATTCTATGAACTATTAAATAGCTGGAAGCAGACTCAGAAAATAATAGATACAGCCTCTTATAGTAGATCAAAGTCACTTTGTACTGTCATATTATGAGTCTCAAAATATAATAATAATAATAATAATAATAATAATAATAATAATAATAATAATAATAATAATAATACCCTTAACCACAATATCAATCAGTTGTCAGAGTAAGTAATGAAAGGGAAGCTATGAGGTGCATGTACATTATTGCTCCAGCCTTCCTCTTTGGTCAGAGGTAAACTTGGGAGCTCCTCAAAGAGCAGAAGGGCAAGGGGTGGATGCTAGGGCAAGATTGATATATGTTGCTAGGGGGTTATTTAGGAAGGCTTGCAGAACATTCCTCTAGTGTGGTTGCCTACAGATATGCACCCAGTAAACTACAACGGTTCAACATGCACACTTTGTTATAAGACTCCAAGGTTCTATAATAACTAGGGGTCTGATGCCCAAAAACAGGGGTGCAGAACCTCTTTCAGCCCAAGGGGTTGCAGTGGTGGGCAGGCCAAAAATACCTGCATATTTTAGCTTAAAGCTCTTACTGCCAGTTAAGTAAGCCTTAGGAGAGGCATTTCAACTTTAGGAGGGGTGTGGCCTTTAGGGGACCCCCAGAAGCCTGGACTGGGTTCCTAGCGGGGTTGGATTTGGCTGAAAGCATTCAATTTAATATGTGACTAATATATTAAATTGAAATGGAGTGTCTTGGGGTAGCTCACCCCTTGGAACTGAACGCCTTAGGGCAGGGATGGGGAAACCTTCCACCCCCATCTAGGGCTGTATTCCCTTGGGGGTGATCTGGCAGTGCCCATTTGCTGGCAGCAAGTGGACCAGAGCCACCCCAGATGCTTTCTCTCTCTCTTAGATCACCACCACACTACTCATTCTCTCCCTTTCCGTTTTCCTGTCTTGTTCACACCCCACACCATCTATCCATCCATTCCATAGATGGGCTGGGCGGGCTGGCATCTTTATCACCAAGGAGCCCGTGCGTCCACCTGCAGTTTCTTCTGTTCCCGTCCTTGTAGAGCAGGAGTGGGCACAAGGTAGATCTCCATAAAGGTAGATCTTACATAATCCTCCTCCTCCTCTCCATCTTATCTTCACAACAATCCAGTGAGGTAGGTTAGGCTGAGAGTCGGTGACTGGTCCAAAGTGAGCTTCATGGCCGAGTGGGGACTAGAACTCCCAGTCCAACACTCTAACCACTACGCCACACTGGCTCTCCAGAACATCTGGAGAGCTACTTTTTGCCCACCCCTGCCCAGAACCTGAATGATGTCATCAGTTGCCAGTGCTAGAGGAGACTTCCATACACATACCCACAGATTCTGGATATTTCATTTGAGCAGTGAGAAATTCCAGGGGCATAGTGCGTACCCTGGTTTAATTATCTTTGGAAGGAGGTCACTGGAGGTGTGACATGTACCGCCTCCCTATGACTTAGGAGTCTCCCCAATAGTAATAATTAGCTAATTATACCCAAACTCTGCTCAGATAGTATCACTGCCACCACTCCCAGTTTACCATATTTTCCTGCCTGGTGTGTGCAAATAATAATAATGATGATGATTGCTAACCATTGAGGTTAGCAATTTGAAGGGGCTGTCAGTGGCTGTCAAAATGGGGATCGTGAAAGCGGTCTGTCAAGCCAGACTTTGCGATCTCTGGGGAAAAAAAGGGTAAAGGGACAAAAAGCCGTGGCTAGCCAAAAATGGTTCACAATCACAGCGGGGAGGGCAGTTGTGGGGTGTCTGGCACTGGTGGGTGCCCGGGCAAGTTTGGCAAGAGTGGCAAGGGGTTTTGCCTGCTCTTGCCAAGTTGCTTGCTAGCCGATTCCTGGTACCCATGATGAGGTCTGTTGCCCGGGTTTGGATAACAACTAGAACAACCTATGCGTTGTCAGAGTGGCTTGTTGGCCTCAAGCATGCCACCCTGCAGAAATCAGTCTGGGTTCACACGAAATGACAACTTTGAAGGGACTGTTATAGCTGTCAAAAGCCAACAGCTGGCTTCTGTGATCTGGAGAAAAAAAAATTAGGGGAGAAAAACTGCAGTGAGTTGAAAATGGCTTGCGATTGATCGCAGCAGGAAGGTAGAGAAGACCTTGGTGCTTCTGTGGTGTCCCCTAGGATACCCATGGGAGGACTGAGGGAGGAGGAGGGGGAGGGAGCCCCCCCCCGCCACCCACAATGTGCCCCATTGTCTGTAGGGCACTTAGGGGTGGGGTGGCTTATTGTGTTGTGCGAACCCGCCCAGTCTCTCCTGGTCCCACTCAGAAACTGCCATTCTTATTGGCTCTTTTCACACATAGACACCTACATTACATAATCTTTAACTAAGAGTGGAGGATGACAACAAGAGAAAGGCATGCCCACTTTGGGGTATATCCTAGCCAGTCAGAAACTTAAGAAATATTATACATCACCTGTACTTTCTCTAACAGAAGAACTACTGGACAACTTTGGCAGGGGCATTAAGGGAGTTTTCAGCTGACAGGCATGATGTATGGATAATAAATATAATTAATACCTGGCTCAGGGTCGAAGCACCTAACCAAATGCCTGCTCCTGTATCAACCTGCCCATATTGGCCATCTAGCTGAGATGCAGAGTGGGAGGTGCGAAGAGGCGGAGATCGCCTCCGCCACTCCTCCCGCTCTGCAGTGGATGCTTGTAAGCCTCCAAGTTCAGGAATTACAAGCACTGAGGGCACAAATGATAGGATTGTGCCCTTAAACAATTAAAACACTTGCCTATATACCAAATAAATAAATGTATTTATACCAAATGTATAAATAAACATATATGTAGCTGGCACCTGAATGACAACAGTGTTGGGACATCTGAACCTCTACTGTAGGGCTCTCCAACCTTGGGCCCCCAGATGTTGCTGGCCTACAGCTTGCAGCATACCCAGCCAGCATGGCTAATGGCAAGGGATTCTGGGAGCTGTAGTCTAGCAACATCTGGGGACCCAAGGTTGGAGAGCCCTGGTCTACTGGGAGTTCCACAGCCAGGGTGCCACCACTGAGAAGTCTCTGCCACATGTGGTAGCCCCACAGGCCACATTCCTCAAGAGCAGGACAAGCAGAGCCCCCCTAATCAATTTTAAATCCTGGGTTGGTCGGTACTGAGGAAGACATTCCTTCAAGTACCTGGATCCTGAGCCATTTAGGGCTTTGTACACTAGTACTAACATCTTGAATTGGGCCCAGTTGCTCACTGGCAGCCAGTGGCAGTACAGAGATTTCAAAGCTGGTGTAATAGGCTCACATCTCATCGCCCTTGAGCATACTATAGTGCATCCTGTGCTATATTGTAGATTCCCACCCACCCCTCCAAGAATATCTTTGACCAAAAGAACACACACCCCTTTGGGCTTTTTAATCAGTCAAGGACAAGCTATTGCAAAGAGAACAGAAATACAGAATGCAGCTGCAGGCAGTGAAGACAACATCAACAATCTGTAAAAATGAAGCCTTATGAAGTGATTTCTATGAATACAGTGGTGTTACAAACATTTTCCTGTTTTCATCTGGGAAATGTTGGAGGGTATGGACTTGTTTTTATATGCAAAACTTAATATATGTCAACGTTTCCTGATGTAGGAATGTAGGTTTAGTAAGCCAAATAGAAGAAAGTCTGTCATTGCTCATTTAAAATAACTTATGAATACCAAGGAAATGAATTTAATAAAAGAGGTTTAAGCTGGGATGAATCAAAATAAATATACGGTAAATATAGTGAAATTTTGAGGGGAGGATTTAATAAAACTATGAAGGAATCAGACAAACGATACATGTCTGCACGTGATAAAGATCAGCCCTAAATTACTGCTGTAATCCCTAATTTTTATTGCTTCAACCGTATTTTATTTTGCTCTCTTTTACTGCTTGTCTTCAAGACATTTTGCTTTTCTACGGGAGGCTGTTAATCGGCTATTAATCCGCTGTATCTACTTTTGGTTTTGCTGCAAAATTGAGATCTGAGCACTACAGGCGGAGTGTTTCCTTTCCTGCTTTTCTGCTACATTCTCTCTAGGTGGCACTGTGGTATAGCAGAATAGTGCAAACACACAAGAGGAAATTGTCCTTTCGCTATCACAATTAAATGCTGTATTTAAAACCCAACCCACCCCCCATCTCCAAAAGTGCTGGTTAGTCACAGAAGCAAAACTGAAGGGTCACTACATTGTCTCAATAACTCATAAACAACCGTGAATAGGGAATAATGAAGCAGGGATGGGCAGATTTCATGCTTGTGGAATACGCTTTGTTTTTTTACTACAACCCCAAGATCCACCAACCAATTCCAGGTACAGAAGACATAGAATTAAAGAATTCTGAGCCCAGGAATTTGTTTTGGGTACCGGAACTGGATGGAACTCACAGTCCTTCTGCACAAAACTCCACTCCTGGTTATCCCAAGCTTTCTTCATTTCAGGACTCTAATGAGGGTGGGGAGTAATTTTGTTGCTGCTACTGTTAAAAAATGGGAAGTCAGAAATCCTTGCTGATCTACTGCAAATCACCCAGAGATCTACTAGAAGATCCTCATATACGTTCTGACCAACCTCCGATATAAAGTATACCCTCAATGTGCATCAGCCTGCGTCATCCTATATTCTACAAGTGTTTTTATTTTACCTGTAACGTTGCTTCACACAAAATGCAATTCCTGTATAGAAGTCACTTCTGTGTAAGAAATTGCATGATTCTACAAGCCATTCATCAAGTGTGATGAATGTGGCACAGTAAGTTAAGTATGTGCGCACCAAAACACATGGTTTCTTCTACCCGCAGCAAGCCAGACATGGGTACACTCATCACAGATAACAAAACTACACACAGGATCACAGGGGATGCTTCCAGATGAGCCCAGAGTGACCCTGCCTCATTCAATTTTATGTTGTGTGTGTCCAGATTACATCATCTTTAATATGTAACACTCCCATGCTTTCCCACTGCACAAAGCCTTTTGATTGGTAGCACTAGGAGCCCTCAGGGTGATTTATTCCAGTCTGCATTTAGTGCTTAAAAATCATTAGCTGCTACTGGTGTGTGTGTGTGTGTGTGTGTTTAATTGTATGTTCATGTTTTGTAATTTTGTAGGCTGCCTTGTGAGGGCAGTGCGCCCTGAAAGGCAGGTTCAAAAAATATTTTGGGGGGCTGGCCGGGGAATGCTGGGAGTTGTAGGAATTACTTCTGTCTAAACATGCATAGGATTACACCATTAAATAAACAAACAAACAAACAAATAAATTTTGTAACTTTAATTACATGATGTTATGTGAAGAAGTATTTCTTTTTGCCATACCTAAACTTACTCTGATTGATTGGGTAACTCTGGGTACTTGCAGATCTTGAGGGCTTAAAAAAGAAAAGAAAAAAAGCTAGCAGTGCTAAAGCAATACGTATCTCTCTGGGGAGGAGTTCCAAAGACATGGGGCCATCACTGAGAAAGTCCTACCCCTCACAATTGCCAGCCTAATGGCTCTTGTTGGTGGGCTAGAAAGAAGGGTGTTTGATGCTGATCTCAATGCTTGGGCAGCTTCACATAGGGAATTTGGACTATCTTTTAAGTCTGTGGGCAGGGACTGTCTTGTTTAATTCATAGAATCATAGAATAGTAGAGTTGGAAGGGGCCTACAAGGCCATAGAGTCCAACCCCCTGCTCAATGCAGGAACCCAAGTCAAAGCATCCCTGACACAGGACTGGTGCAGGGCAGATTGGCGCCCTAGGCAAAATTATATTTAGCGCCCCCCCTCTCGTGCAGTGGGGGGGGCTCTGAAGCAAAGCAGTCCTGCTTTGCAAACCACCACCACCCGCAGCCGCCGGACCCCCGCCACCTACCTTCCCCCCCACCCTAGCCGCTGCCTCCTCCTCCTCCTCCTCCTCCGAGCCTGCCTCCCCGTCCGCTGGTCCCGTCGCGTCCTTCCAGCGCAGAGGAAGTGACGCGACAGGACCCCCGCGCTCTGTTTTTGGCCGGGGAAACCAGGGCAGCAGGGCTGTTTAAGCCCTGTTGCCCTGGTTCCTCCCGCCAAAACAGAGCGAGGGCGGGGCTCTGGCAGCGGCGCGGAGAAGGTAGGTGGCGGGGGGTCCGGCGGCTGCAGGGGGGTGGCGGGGGGGTCCGGCAGGGGTGGGGCGGCGGCGCAGCATTTCTGCGCCCTCTCCAGCCACGCGCCCTAGGCAACCGCCTAGTTTGCCTAGCGGTAGCGCCGGCCCTGCCCTGACAGATGGCTGTCCAGCCGCACTTTGAATGCCTCCAGTGTTGTAGAGCCCACTACCTTCCTAGGTAGTTGGTTCCATTGGTGTATTGCTCTAACAGTCAGGAAATTTTTCCTGATGTCCAGGCGGAATCTGGCTTCCTGTAGCTTGAGCCCATTATTTTGTGTCCAGCAATCTGGAATGATCGAGAAGAGATCCTGGCCCCCCTCTGTGTGGCAACCTTTCAAATACTTGAAGAGTGCTAACATATCTCCCCTCAGTCTTCTCTTTTGAAGGCTAAACATGCCCAGTTCTTTCAGTCTCTCCTCATAGGGCCTTGTTTCCAGTCCCCTAATCATCTTTGTTGCCCTTCTCTGAACCCTTTCCAGTTTGTCTACATCCTTATTAAAGTGTGGTGCCCAGAACTGGACGCAGTACTCAAGATGAGGCCTAACCAGTGCTGAGTAGAGGAGAACTAGTACTTCCGGCAATTTGGAAGCTATACTTCTATTAATGCAGCCCAAAATAGCATTCACCCTTTTTGCAGCCACATCACATTGCTGGCTCATATTCAGCTTGTGATCTACAACAATTCCAAGATCCTTCTCACTTGCAGTATTGTCGAGCCAATTGATTATATGTAAGCCGGGAGCCTTTTTGGCTGAGAAGTGGCATACAAATATTTCAAATAAATAAATAAATAAATACACTGTACCTGTTCACTGAAGTTCTCATCTGAAGCTTTTATTTGTGTGCTCCCACCTTCTGTGTTATGGTGGATGGCAACCAGAGAGTCTTCTCAGTGGTGAGCCCATGCCTTTGGAATACCTTCCCCAGAAAGGCTCACCTTGATGTCAGGCAAATACCTTTTTATTTTTCCAGCCCTTTTAGTATTTTAAGCATCTTGGGTGTAGTGCTGCAGCTGCTATTCTGCTGGGTTGCTCTTTCAGTTTTATCTGCTAAGTTTTGCTGCTGCTTTAGTTTGTTGTGTGTTTTATTCTGTATTATATTGTATTTTTATTTTATTTTAACTGTAAACTGCCCTTACAATTGGAAAATTGAAAGTGCTGGGTACAAATACAGTAAATAAAAATTTTAAACTATAGGTAAATCTATGCTTTATGTACAAAGAGGCTGTATAATTTTGAATACCAGATGCTAAGGACAAACAACAGGGAAAAGGACATCACCTTTATGCCCTGTTTTGAAAAAGCCCAGAATTATCTGTATGATAACTATTTGGAAATAAGATGGTGGATTAGATAGATTTTGGTTTGTTCCAGCAAGGCAATCTTAATGTTCTTAGGCCTTAAGTCCTTTGCAGCTGACCTCACATGAATCTCAGCAGACTACAGCGTGAGAAAGGATCAAGTCATAAATGTTTCTGTCTCATAAATAATTTAGCAATGTGAGTTGATTCAGCTAAAAATCAATATATAAATAATTACAATATCTGTTTCATTTTTTTTTCAATCAGCACAACGAAGCTCCACTAGATAGTAAGGACACAGACAATTCTGCTTTAAGAAAAGATTAAAAGAAAGCAGAAAAGGATAATGATGATTAATGGGTTAATGAACGGAGAATCTTTTACTGGGTATTTGTATTACTTCTGCTATGGGCCATAATTGAAAGATTACAGCTCAAAAATCCAGGCAACAATGATTTTACAATCATAGGCCCATAAAATCTTTGAGAATTGGCTGGTTAGATTAGGAAAGATGTATATTTCAATGAAGCGCATTGTGATTTATTGTTCTATTTTAAGAAAAAAAGACACTGCAACGTGTGCCTTAAAGAAAGGGAAGAGTCTCTTCCTTGCCGTTTTGAGTTGTCTTCCATGTGTATGTGTGCTGATATTCCCTTAAAAACAAAAAATTGTATTTGGAAGAAAGGGGGGCTGTGGGTGAAACCCTCCCCCCACCAATAATTTATTATCTTGTAAATTTGGTGCTGGAGCTGAGAAAATTTTCTGTAGAAAGCTTCCCTTTTCCTAAGAAATGCCAGATGCCTGGCTCCATGGGGTTATTATTCAGCCAGGGGTCTGGCCCAATGCATCAACTCAGCAGGGAGGCTGCGTAGGGGAACTTTATACATGTTCAGAGGCAACTCATCTTAAAAATAATGACCTCACATGTTCATGAATGGCATACTTAAAAAAAGAAGAATAATAAATTAAGTCCTGGGGTTGTGTAGGGGAATTTTGTACATGTTCAGAGGCAACTCGTCTTAAAAACAATGACCTCACACGTTCATGAATGGCTTAAAAAAACAGAGTAAAACAAGTCTTGGGGCTGCGTAGGGGAACTTTGTACATGTTCAGAGGCAACTCGTCTTAAAAATAATGACCTCACACGTTCATTAATGGCCTAAAAAATAAAATAGAATAAAAGAAGTCCCGGGGCTGACCCTGTCCCCCTTAGAGCCCTGCCGCGAGAGGTGGTCGAAGGGGAAGGGAGGTGCCGCGCTGCTGCCTGAGGTGGCCCTCGAGTCGTTAACGCCACCCGTCATGGCGGGGCGGAGCCGGAGGAGGCCCCGCCAGGTCGGGCCCTCCACTTTCCCCTCACGCAGCCGGCCCTCCTTCCCGCCCAGGCCGGGCCCTGCCCTCCGCCTGCCCCCAGAGCCGTCGCGTCACGCGGGGCTGGGCCTCAGTGTCAAGCGGGGGCGGCGGCGGCGGCGGCGGCGGACTGGCGGTCTCCTGCCCTGTCTCTAGCAGCGGTTGCGGCTGCGGGGCGAGGAGCCGAAGCCAGGCCGGCGGCCATGGAGACAGGACGAGATGTTTCGCCGCCGCCGCCCCCGGTCCGGACAAGCGCCGGCTCCTCCCCGAGCTCGGTGGCGGCGGCGGCGGCGTGAGGAGAAAAGCGGCCGAAGGCGCAGCGCATCTTCCTCCCCGGGCGAAGGGCAAAGGCACCCGCCATGGACACGGTGGCTGCAGAGCTCCGGCCGCCGGGCACGCTTGGGCCGCTCGCTGCCATCTGCCTGGGTGAGTCAGGGCCAGCCGGGACGGACCCTGTAGACAGGGAAGCGGGGGGGGGGGGGCGGTAGAGATGATGATGATGATGATGATTCTTAATGTTCACTCCAGATGCACGGAAGGGTGTCGGAGGAATAGATGCTCAGGAAAAACAAGGGGGATGGCCAGGTGGGTTGCCTTGGCTGAAGAAGGGCTTGGAGATGGGCAGGCGAGGGACGAGGAAGGCATTTTGCAGATGGAGATGGATGTCAGGCAGGAATGCCTCGCTGTCTGTGGGATTAGTGGAGTGAGAGGCAGGCAAACATCCAAAAGGTGTACACACACACACACACACACCTTCTCTCTCTCTGTTTCACACACGCACACACTCCTTTTTTTTAATACACACCGATCCATAGGCTCTTGATCCATAGTGGACTTGCTCAGTAGTGGACAAAACATGCACAGGCATCTGGGCTAGATGGATGGTAACTCTGGTCCGTGATGGGAGAAACCAGCTCAGCCACACTACCAACCCATACATATCTCTCAGTTGGACTTCCTAAGGAAACACACTGGTACCGCTGGCTCTTCAAGAGTGGAGAATCTGCAGGCAGTAACTGACACACCAATACAGCACATGGGAGCCTATGCGCACACATAACACCCGGCTGAAAGCAAACAGAGAGCAACGTGTTGGGTAGTTGCATGGACTCTCTTTGATACAGCTTGCACATACAGGAGCCAAGAGTGCACATGTCAAGTGCACAGACGGGCCGGCGGGGGCGGGGGGGGATGTGGTATGCATGGGCGCAGCCCCGATGTGCGTTTTTTTTCCTCATGCAAGGGCACTGCAGAATGAAGTGACATCAGCTCTGTTTGCTCGAGGGAATGCATAGTGTGTGTGTGTGTGTGTGTTTCTGCACCCAGGTTATGCTTCGCATGGAAATGCTCAGTAGGACCATGACTGGTTGTTAAGTTTGTGGTCTTGACTGTGTTTCTTGAGGGTTGTTTTTTTTCTGCATCCTTGTTGTAGCTTGAGGCAGCAGCTTTTGCAAAGTTAGTAGCCTGTAGTCGGGAAGGCAAGCATGATGGTGTTTTTGGCGCACTTCCGTTTTACAAACAAGTTAGTGCAGTTTGTTCTAACAGCCTTCATGATTTGTTGCTGATAATATCTTATAAATTCCACACCTGCATCTGGGAAGGAAAACATTCCTACTACTGTTGTTAATGTTTTACATAACACAACAATATCATTTGTATATACTAATAATACACATTGATGGTACTTATTTTTCAAATACAGAGAAACAAATGTCAAAATGGAAATGCTTTATTAGTTTACAAAGAGGGGAAAGTGCTTTATAAGGCCACCACAAGGTAATAATACAAATGTAACAGGCTGCAATCTTACATACCTACTTACTTGGGGGTAAGCACCATTGAACTCAGTGGGACTTCTTAGTAGATGTATCAGATTGTGCTGTAAGGCAGCTTTAAGATGTGATTTCTGTTATTGGATAGAATGGAAATCTAGCCATGTGTTTGGTCAGAAAGTCAAGCAGTTTGGCATGTACAAAATTTGCTGGCAGATGCAGGAACCACAAAATGAGGTGATTGGTCTGTATGATTGTGAGAATCAGTGCACAAAGCTTGCTCTCCTAGTGTTCCTGGTTATTAAAGTCCCTTTTGAACTTTAAATTATTGAACTTTGATTAATGATGGGTACACCTTGCCACACACATAGTTGTTGTACAGAATAGTTTTCTCTTTGGTCATAAAGAGAAGTAATTTTGTTGATAGAAATAATGGTCACATTTTCGCTTAGCCAAGGCTTTTGATCATTTAAGCAGATTTGATAGTTACATCCTGCTTTTGAGGAGGACCTCTTCATCCACAGAAGATGGAATGGGTCACATTTATCCAGCATACTCTTTTGGTTAATTATAAGTCCTAACTGTTGTCGCTTTCCCTATGTGTTCCACCTCTCACTTTCCCTCCTGCCTATAGCAATCTCTCCCATTTCACTTTCACAGCAGGTTTTAAGTTATGAAATGCAGATCCAGTATGTGTAGTAGTATCAGCCACAGATTTTGTTTTGTTCCTGTTTTTGACGTCGCTCTTGTCTTTAATAGAAGGCTTTCAAGGAACAGTAGCAAGTTCCTAATGTTCCTCCCTCCTCTATTCATCCTCCAAGATAAAGATACATTAGGATGGGAGAAATCAATGGAACTTACTCCAGGGTAATTACAGTTAGCTAATCATTTTATGCCTCCTTTTTTCTACTGGTAAAGTAGGAATAAATACCTCCCAAGTGCAGTGCTGAGATATGTGGTGGGTAGAGGACCTGGAAAAGTTAAACAAAGAGCTGTTACTTGAAAGGCCATGGTCTTAATGTAAAATACATTTATTTGGAAAGGGGCCTTGCACTTTATGTCTGGGATATGCTGGCAGCCTGGTAATTGATGTGGTTTGCAGCATGGAACCAGAGGGATGTGCAGGAAGCTGAATATCTAGGTTCTTGTGTTATAAATGGGCAGTTTCTAGTGATTAAAAAGCCAGGATGTCTGCAACCCTCCACCCAGCCCGATTTACCCCCTTCCTGCCCTCAGAAGCATTGGAAGTCCCATGTGGACTGCAAATAAAAGCAGTCCTATAAATAACAATACAATTAAAAAGCAAGGGTATTCTGGAGCACTGGTATTTGAAGTGGCTGTGACATGGAATATTTTAATGAAGGACATCAACAGGATTCTTTGGACTGCCAGTCCTGGGATTAAGAGACATTGGACACCCTTGTCCCACAGTGATAGATCAAGGTTTTCCACAACTACAGCTGCCTTTGCAAAGGAAAGATGCCCCTCTTAATATTCCTTCATGAGTGCTGTCCTTGGGAAACAAGCTTCCTTTTATTAAGAAAGAGAGTTGGGATTTCTGTAATGCCTCTCTGCCAATCTGCACCAACAGCAGAGGCTTATCTATATCGAAGGGAGGACTGCCCCTGGAATTGTGCCCAGGTGGCTTTCCACCCACAGGCTGCCACCCACAGCTTGGGGATCCCACCAACACATCTTCAGTTGGCAGGTAGTAGAATCTTTGCTGTGGCAGGCTCCACAGTTGTGGTCTCTCTATTAGTCTTTACTTTTAGAAAGTGCCTGAAGACAGTTTTATTGGTGTCCTCTGAAGAATGTAACGTATTACTTTCTTTGTTTCCCTTATAATTTCTGTTTTAAGCCAGTGTGGCATAGTGGTGAGAGTGCTGAATTGGGCCTCGGGAGATCTGGGTTCTAGTCCCCACTTGGCCATAAAATTCACTGGGTGACTTTGGGCCAGTCACTGACTCTCAGCCTAACCTACCTCACAGGGTTGTTGTGAGGATAAAATGGAGAGGAGGATTATGTAAGCTGCCTTGGGTTCCTTGAAGGAAAAAAGGCGGGGTATATATATAATAAATAAATAAATTAACACACCTTAATTGTGATTTTATCTTATTAAATAAAACACAGAGTGCTATTCTACTTCAATTATTCCCCGCACGCCCCAAGTTTGGAACTGAGTCAGTAGGCCCAGTTCAGGCATCATATTTGAAGATCAGGGATGTGCTATGGGCTCACACACTGTCTTCTTCCTCCTCCCCTCATAGTTTGTTGTGATGTCAAACTTAATCAGGAATTACCATCAAATCAGTTAAACTATGGCATTCGCTACCACAATTTAGATGGCTTTAGGAGGGAATTAGATAAGGGGAGGATAAGGCTATTAATGGTTACTACTAGGCTTGATGGTGATAGCTACCTCCAGTATCAGAGACAGTATGCCTCCCTATACCAGTTGCTGGGGAACACTTGTGGGAGGATACTATTGCACTCATGTCCTACTTGTGGGTTTTCCACAGGTATCGGGTTGGCCACTGTGGGAACAGAATGCCGGACTAGATATACCCTTGGTCTGATCCAGCACAGTTCTTCTTATGTTCTTAACTAGGAACTGCCTTTAAACCATGGTTTGAGCTGGGTTTGCAAACCAGAATTTGGAGGCAAATCCTGGTAGTTTATGCAGTTTGGATGTATCCATCAAACTATGGTTATATCTAGCCAGGAAAGGTGGGACAGAGGAGATAGAGTAAAGTGAGCAAGGAAGAAGATTAAGAAGGAAATAGAGGGGGAGGAAGAAAGAAAGGAACAGTCAGGTTTGAGGGTGGATATCAGAGAAAGGGGAAGAATGGAGCAAGGCTTGGCCAGCATGAAAGAGACAAAGGGAGCCTAGAAAGAGAAAGGGAAAAGCTGGGAAGATGGAAAGATGCCTGTCTTCCTTTCTCTGCCCTGACCTGTTTCTGCGGTTGCCTTTCCATGTGATGGGGATCTGTAACTTTCCCCCCAAACCCCAATACATACACAGAGGAAGACACAAGCAGAGCAGGCTAGGAAGCATCACATTTAAGAACCTCCTCTCTATGCGCCACAGTACAGGGGCAGGGAGACACACAAAGATCAGGAGTTGCCATACCACACACACACACACACACACACACACACACACAGCGCGCGCGGCCAGGATGTAACATGTACTTGGGATACCTGGAGAAAGATCCCTGCTGCCCAGGCTAAGCTTTTAAGAGGGCAATAAACACATTTTTCTCTCTTTCTTCCCCACTCATCTCTCTCTGTCCCTTTCCCTTCCTCCCTCCCCCACTTCTCTCCCCCTCTCCCTCTTCCTCCTGAAGGAAAATTGCTTCCACCCTGTTCAATTAAGCTTTTAACAAAAAGCTTCCATTGGCACCAATGGAAGCTTTCCCCCTAAATTTAATTTTCATGAGGGTGGGAGGTTGGTTGGTTGGTTGGTTGGTTGGGGGGTCACAGTGTGTAGGGAGGGGAGGGCTAACTTTTTCTCAACTGCGATCCCCCTGGAAATCCCCACCCACCCCACCATGGCAATTAAGCTTAGAAAAAACTCCCATTGGCACTGCTGGAAAGTTTTTTTTTTTCCCTAAGAGTTTTGTGTTTTTTTTGAAGTGGGGGTGCAAGGAGGCATTGCAGCATGTATGTGTTTCTCTGTGTGTGTGTGTGTGTGTGTGTGTGAGAGAGAGAGAGAGAGAGAGAGAGAGAGAATTCTCTTCCCTCCTGAGCTGCAATCACCCATGAAAAATCACCCCCCTGTGGCAATTAAGTTGAGAAAAAAAGTCCTTCCATTAGCATCAATTGACACTCAAGGCTCTGGGGAATAGATTTGGGGCTGGAGCGCCATGAACCCAGGCCTAGCAAGGGACATGTTTACTGGCATACTGGTGCTGAGGTTTATTAATATGATGCTGTTGCAGTGCCCACAGAAATCAGCATAAGCCGTGAAACTAATGAAATAATTACTTGGCATCAGCATGTCCATTAACTATATAATAAAATAATATTCCAATGTGTTAATTAATAAAGATGTAGCGAACAATCTAACGCAGTTGTCTTCCTCCTCATTCATATCCCTACCCCATCACCAGTGGTTTGAAAACGCAAGAGGCAATTTTGCAACTTCTACTGCCTGCAAATTTTCATAATTCTGCCCATTATAATTCTGCCAGTTCTTCAAATTTGGTGATAAGGAACATTCATCAGGTTTACTTGTTAGCTTCTTCCTTTAAGGACCCAAATACTCTGATCTGACACTACAGAGCAATCACTTATATTATGGAGCAATTTAAAGACACACATTTCCCTTCATTGTGTTGTGTCTTACTGGTCAGTGACTGGCATAGTAGATCTTCAGTTATAATCCACAACCCATTACCGTAATGTGATCTCAATAGTAAGTCTGTTGTGGATATTATTTGTTGCTGCTGTTGTACAAGGTTTCTAACCCGCAACTTTTAAAACTTTTGCATGGAGGCACAAGGGTAGATATTAGCTACACAGCCTATGAATAGCATGGATTCCTTGTTAAAATACTGATAGTTAGTCTACTATGGATGACGTTGGCATACATATATCTGCATGACTTTGAGCAAGATGCTTTGCCTTCAGCTGCTTTTGTTCTCATGGATGATAGCTGTCAAATATTGACTTAGACACCAGGGACAGAACTAGAAAGAATGTAAGTACGGTATGTATTACTAAAATGTAGCATTTATACAGTAATACCTTGGATTGCAAGTAACTTGGTTTGAGAGCGTTTTGCAAGACAAGCAAATTTTAAAATATTTATTTATTTATTTATTTACTTGATATACAAGCGACGTCTTGCAAGACAAGTACTGTAGTACGGCTTAAATTAAAAATCTCTGTACAATTTTTTTTGGGGGGATTTCGTTTTGATATAAGAGTGTTTTGGATTACAAGCACGTTTCCGGAACGAATTATGCTCTCAATCCCAAGGCATGACTGTATAGTGCTTTCTTTTTGAGCTGTTCAGAGCACTTCACTTTCATAATCTCCGTAATCCTTACAACAACTGTATGAACTAGATCAGCTTTATTCTCTCCAGATTGCAGGTGGAGGGCTGGGCTTAGAGAATACAGAATTCTTGAGCCAGGGATTTCCCAGCCTCACTGCTCACACTCTTAGCTACAAGACTGCTCAATTGATCAATTAGATATTATAAACATATGCAGGACAAAGCGCAAGTATGTCTAGTGAGTCTTACTGCCTAGTAGTAGATGTGCTTAGGATTGCAGTTTTAAATGGGTAAGTCGACAACTTTTGTGTCGTTGTCCTTGATTCCTATTCTAACAAAAGGAATAAAAATAAATAAGTTATTTCATACCATACACATTGAACATGCAACTACATTCCTATTTTCTTAAGGTGGCATGAAGAGAATGAGGAGTATAACTGAAATATAAGCTAAACCTGGAGCTTGCTGGAAGAACATACGGTATATTTTCAAACTGTGATCTGTAACAATATATATTTGTTTTTCCATTTTTAAAACAGTGAATCTCTTCTTGTCTGGGAAAATCGAAAGTGCTGTCCCATCATTAGGTAAGATCTATTAACATTTGAGTTTCATTTTCTTGCTGATAGCTTAGAAATCATTTTTAGTAAAGCAGCCTTCCCCAACCTGATGCCCTCTAGATATGTTGGACTACAGCTTCCACATAGGGCCATCCCATGACATTTTGCTGCCTGAGGTGAACGACTAGATGGTACCCCCTCCCATTCCATGTACAAAAGCCAACTGGACTGGTAGTTGAATCTTTTTCCATACTAGCAATGGGACAGCATCCTCCACCATGGAATAACGGGCTCAAATTACAGGAACCCAGATTCCACCTAAACATCAGGAAAAGTTTCCTGACTGTTAGAGCAATAAGACAATGGAACCAACTACCTAGGGAGGTGGTGAGCTCTCCCACTCTGGAGGCATTCAAGGTGCAGCTGGATGACCATCTGTGAGGGATGCTTGGATTCCTGCACTGAGCAGGGGGTTGAACTCGATGGCCTTGTAGGCCCCTTCCAACTCTACTTTTCCATGATTCTATGATTCTGTGACCATATCTGAAGGCAGCAGGCTAACTTAGCGGTGCCGGGAAGGCAACATGGATCACAGCTCTCTCCTCCAACAACTTGCTGCACCTCCTAGCATCTGCTGTCTGAGGTGACCATTTCATTCTACCTAATGTTAGGGCCAGCTCTGCTCCCACATCCCTAGCCAGCATGGTCATTGTGTTTATTTAGGAGTGTGTCTGTTTAGGAGAGGAGGAAAAATCAATGACTCCTCAAGATAACAGGTCTTGAAAACAATGTATTAGTTACCTGGCTGTGGCTCTGTATTTCCTCTGGTTGCCAGTAGGTTTGTTAAAGGGATTTCCACATCACCGTTTCCTTTGTGCAGATTTGTACATAGTTTTTTTTTTTATCATGTTCTTTTGGCAGGCTCATTTAGGGCTATTGATCCTCTCCTAGAAGATGTCTGTTGAACTGCATTTAATCCAGAAAATCAGATAGTTTAGTAAAGCAGAAGGGGCAGAAAAGGGTAATGAAAGGTAATGCCAACAGTATTTTAAAAAACTGTTGAAAACTGTTGTGACAAAGTATGCACTTAACTTTTAACATTTAGCATTTTGTTCTTGTTTTTGACAGCTGCTTGCAGTGGAAAACTGGAACAGCATACTGAGCGACGCGGGGTCATATATAGCCCCTCCTGGCCACTAAACTATCCTCCATCTGTCAATTGCAGCTGGTACATCCAAGGTGATCGTGGAGATGTGATAACTATTAGGTAGGTAGCTACTGTTAGGTAGGATGGGTTTATTTATTTATTTTTTAAAAACAATTTCAGGTCCAGTGTTGTAGATCAACTGAAGCTTGTGTGTGCAGGAACTTTATTCACTTTCTTCATGGAGGTTGTTGCAAGAGAGCAACAATGTCCAAGGCTATTTTAAAGACACTGGCCTGGTTCAGATGTAACTGTGGGTTGGCTGTTGTGAGCTGTCTTCAGGTTCACATGCTCCCTCCCTTTGTGTGCTTCAGTTTGCCTCTAAATCAGAATTGGAAACCCAGTTCAAGCTGTAGCTTCCAATTTTGTTTGGGGTAAAACGATGGTTTGTGCAGCCCATAGTTTGCCTGATTTGGATGTTTTGGCAAACTATGAAGGGAGGGAGGGAATAGCATCATGTGTAAAGGGAGGAGAGAAGGTGTAGGCCCAACACCTGTTCATGACCGCCAAACCTGGGACATATCCTGACATATCTTGGGATCATTCACAAAATCCTTACCCCTCTCCTTTAACCTGACACCTTTAACCTGACACCCTGGAGGATTACGGTACTATATAAGCCAATTTAAATGGGTTTTAGATTGCTCAAGCTTTAGCACTGGGCCTAAACCTACCCTAAAATATCCCAACAAATTATTAGCCAGCAACTACTGAATTCACAGAGCAGCAGGACTCTTAAACATCTTTGGGAGAGAGATTGTAAATATATTTGGGGTACTAAGTCACTACAGCTATCAGCTCCCAGTCTCTGCCTACCCAACTTCCCAGGTCTAATCGGGCTTTTTTGACAGTTAGCTCCTGTAAAAGGGGGTGGCTTGCACTTTTCCACCTTCCTGAGTACCTGGAGTCTAGGGAAAGGGTGGCGAAGATGCAGGACACCGAGAAGAGATCTATTGGCCACCCTCTTTTGCGAGCAAAGATCACTCACGACTTTGCTTTCTCTTGACAGCTCACCTTTTGTCAGCTGTCAGGGGAAAGCAAAGTCAAAAATAAAGCTTTTTGCAGCCTGTCTGGGTCAGTGTCCAGGGTCGGTACCTGCTGCACTCTGACAGCAGGTATCCCCCAGGACATTGGCCAGTCAAGGCTTCAAATTTTTGGACCCACAGAACTGTGTACCTGTGCAAGTCCAACGAAAAAAGTAATTAAAAAATACCCCCCAAATTGCACACATTTGGGGTGCAATTTTTTTTAAAGGTGGCCAACCGGTGACAGCCCCTCATTGTGCCACTTGGGTCACTGGTTGTGATCTCCGATAAAAGGGTAAAAAGCTGTGGCAAGCAAAAAAGGTTCATGATCATGGTGGGGGGAGAAGAGGCAAGTTGGTCCTGCTGCAGAGTCCCCTGGGATACCCGCGGGAGGACCGAGGGGGACGGGCAGGGGACAACCCACAGTGAGCCCGATCGTCTGTCAGGTGAACAGTGGGTTGCTTGGGCAACAACCAATCCACTGTGGCTTACTGCCAGAGTGGGTTAGCGTGACGTGCAAACACACCCAGAGAGTTAACATATAAGTGGTCAGTGGCTTGGCTGAGAACCCCAAAGCAACAACATGGGCTGAGATATTTTGGTTTAGAATCTATCCAGATCAGAACACATTAGATTACTTTAACTAAAAGAGTTGTTTTATTAACAAGAGCACTCAGAACATAACATTGTAGTCAATTAAATAAACAAATGAAACATTATTTTTAGCTCCTAAGACTTGTAAACTTATAAACATTCCTTAGCTGGTATTATAGGCAGGTACTTCCTTTCTTACATACTAGAAGAAGATCTATTTGACAAAGCAACAGATGAGTCAAATCAAAAGGTCAGAGAGTATGGTTAGCTAGCTCCAACAGGAGACTTGACACTGAAGACTACTCTCTCTTCTGTTGTTATACTAGGTTGTTTACTTCTAGGAACTTGCAGGTGAGATTGACACAATAGCAAGCCCTAACTCAGGATATTGGGCAGGGTGAAACAAAGGTCAACATACACTGTTACCCCCTCAGGAAGGAAGATCCTCATTCATTTTACTGCAGCCTGTACAGGTGAACTTCCCCATTGTTTGTGCCCAGTACCTCTTTAACACAGAGAGACTTTCTGACCTGCATTAGACACTGTTCCCAGGGCCTTTGGGAGGAGGGGGCAGGTGAGCCAAGCCTTGCCATTTAGGCCTATTGTTCCTACCATAAGGTTCGACATCATACCAGTAGCTGAGCAGGGAATACAAGCAAGGCTTTCTACCTTCCCACTCCCTTGTTCTAAATAGTTAAGCTGAACGTTTTTAATGAGCCAATTAAGACTTCAGCTGTGTTCACAGTCTGCCCTTACTTAGAAAGAGTAACAAACAACAGTGACTTCTCTAGTTTTAATTGACTGATATAGTAGCATTACTGATGATAGCCATAATTTTTTCTCCTGGACTTCTAATGTATTTGCTGGCAGGGGGAGTAAGTTAGATTTTGAGCTTCTGCTGATTTGATTTAAGGCTTTAAGCTTTAATCAAGGTTTTAATGACTGATTAATTTTAAAAAAGTTTGAGCTGATTAATTGATAGGAGCCATTTTAATTGAGTGGGCTGCAAGCTAAAGGCACCCCTGTATAAATTTTTTCAGATCTTTTGGTTCTGGAATGAGAGAGAAAATATTAAAGCTGGCCTTTCTTACCAGTGAGTGATAGCTTCTGTGTAACTTACATTAGGCCCCTAGGCACCCTTCCAACATGGCAAGATGATCTTCCTAGCAAAGTGCTTGTTGATGAAAAGAAACTTTTAAAAATGTTTCTGGTTTCTTTGCACATCCCAGGAACAGAATTCTGACATTATGGGACCTGTAGGGGATGGCAGGGTGACGGGAATATCTTGCACAGTTCAGAGATGAGTGTATCCCCAGCTGACCTGCATCTTGGGTTTTTGGAAGTAGAAAGGCAAATAAGTGGTGTGTGTGCTTATGCAAGGACTGCAAACTCCCACAATTGACTACAATGCTTGTCATGACACTCTTTTGAATGTTCAATGGAGGAGTGACCATCCCTATTTTTCATCTGATGCCATCTCAAAGGCTGTCCTTAGGGTTCTAAGGTCCTAGCGTGTCCTGCAATTAAGGTTTTCATGAAATTAGTCAAATACAGTTTTTCAGTAGTCTCCTTCCTGCATTTATTAGGTGTGTTCCTCTGAAAATAGGTCAGTCTCCCTTCATTTGTGCTTTTTCTCTTTTTCTTTCGGCAGTTTTAAGAACTTTGATTTGGAGGACTCTCCCAAATGTTCAGTAGACTGGCTGATGATTGGCCCATCTTCCAAGCGGGAGGAGTACAGAGTCTGTGGATCCTTCATCCCACCTTCTTTCATATCTGCCAGGGATCACATCTGGATATTTTTCCATTCAGATTCATCAAGTTCAGGGCAGGCTCAGGGATTTCGCCTTTCTTATATCCGAGGTAAAAGCTCTCTCTGGTTTGAATGATTCTGTGTATTGGTTAACCAGTGCTGCTTTGTTAACTTTGCGATAAGCCTCCTTTCTTTTATTTGTTACATTTCTATGTTGGGTTTATGCCAATTTATTCTCACAACATTTCTGTAAAGCTGTCAGGCTGAGAGTGAGTAATGGTCCAAAACCACCAAATGAGCTTCAGAACTGAGCAGGGATTTGAACCCAGGTCTACCTGGGCCAAGTCCAACACACTTTCCACTATATCACACTGGCTCTGGGGCTAAGCAAAGGGCCTTTTCAGCTGTGGCATCTAAACTGGAATAGCCTCTTAAGGCTGTTTTATTCCAGCAGGCATTTTTTTAGTTGAGCCTTTGATACTTTTTTTGTTTGTTTGTTGCTGTTGATATGGTTTTTACTGTTTTATCATTTTGTTTTTAATTTTCTTTTGATATATATTATTGTAAGCTGCCTCGAGTTTGATTGGTTCCATACACTTAGAGGAAAATATTAGAATTGTATGTCACAGATGTCAAGACATACTTATCAGTTATGCAGAGCATACAAAACCCTAAAACATTAAGCACAGAAAACGTTTAAAAAATCACGCCATCACACACACATCCTTACATTAAATAACACAGATTAAAAACCTATGATAAAGGGAACAGCTTGCCTCTTATTATGCTTTGTATATTATTCCAAAAATCTTTTAAATGGCTCCCATTCCTGCTCAGATTTATTCACTTTATATCACCTTTTTTCATCCACAAAGATCAAGTTATTTCACTCAGAGTAGCCAAATCCTCTACTTTGATAAGCTATTCCTTTAGCCTAGGTTTTTCTTTCCTTTTCCAATATGTGTCCTAAAGAAGAGGTGCCACCACAATTGGATGAAGGAGTAATTTATCTTTTGGAACAATTCATTTCAGATAAGATAGTAAGTAAAGCTAAGGGTCTAATTGAGTAAGTTGCAGCATAATCTCAGTCGATTCCCTGCTAAAATCTCTGATTGGTGACTTTGATTTTATCATAGACAGGTGGGATAAAAATGTCCAAATAAATAAGTTCTAAATTACATATAACAGTGACTGACTTGCATCTTTAAACATGGGTGTGATTTAAAGGACGAAAGGGGGACCACGGGCTGAGGTTGTTGAACCATCACCCTGTTCTCAGCTTGTCCTCTGCAGTCTGTCCCTCCATGTGCTTTTCTTCTAGCTGCCTCCAATACTGGAAAGGAGCCCATATGGGAATACAGTTCCCGTGTCAGTGTGTCACTGTGTGTGTATATGTGGAAAGGAGATACAGGCGGGGGGAAGGTCTGGGTAGACAGGAAGGTCAAACCACTGGCAATTTTTCTGCAAGTACTTTTGTTCTCCACACAAGAAGAAATAAATGTCAGGCGGAAAATGGCTTTAAATTGCGCATGTGCAAAAATGCTTTCTACATTTCTCCACCCTTCAGCTCACTATCTGCCTCTTCCATTGAAAATAATCCTGATAATGTCCTCTTGACATACTTTATGGGCCTGTTCAGGTGCAGTAGTTTTTTTGATTTCCAGCTCTAGGAGCCATGATTCTGGTTGCTGATTGGTTCCAGGATTTAAATTTGCACATTGGAAGGGAGCCCTTTAAAGTAGCTGAGACCTCAAAAGTTACCGTACTCTGCTGCAGATGCCCTGTGGCTAAGGAGCCAATTTCTGTTGTTCTCAGATTGCTTCTTGTTCTCATTTGCCTTAATTGTGTGGCATGAAGAAGCAGCTCTCTATGCTTATTTTAAAAAGCCATCCTTTTGTCAATATACTCTTTTATTCACCACTCTATCTGGGGGGAAGGAAGGGGAAAGTGTGTTTTAGTTTTGCTTTCTCAGGAGGAAGTCAGAACAGTGATCCTTTTAAAGCTGAGAGCTTTGATTTCAGTTTCTCAGATCTTTTTTGCTTCCCACTTGAAGATTGGTTTGTCATCAACCTTACTTGCCTCTACAGAATAATTTTTGTTCCCCGATTGCTCCTCTGAGAAAAATTGGCCCCCCCCCTCCCTTTCCCTCTCTGTTGCTTCTTAGATTTTTTAATTTCTCCCATATACACTTTCACCTAAAACAAGGGTAGGCAACATGGCACCTATGGGCACCATTGCACCCCCATTCACCTTCCTTGGTGTCCAGCAAGGTGCCCTAACCCTCCCATTTTTTTCTAATTAACACATTCTCTTACCAGCAGCTGGGAGTGCTGTGAAATTGGTTTCTGTTGGTACTGAAAATTATGGGTTCAAAGGAGTTGTTCAGTGTGTAGGCGCTCAGACCCCACTTCTGCCTTGCATTCAGTCTTTTGGGCAGGTTATTGACCTTTGCCATACCGTCCATGGCAGCCATTTTGTGATGTTGCCCAGGACCATTTCTCACACTGCCAAATGTGGCCACGGCCCAAAATGTTTGCCTACTCCTGTCCTAAAAAATCCAGCTTCTCTCCTGTGTTTTTGTCTTTTAACCTGATATGGGATTGGAAACCTAAACAAAACCCTCTTACTTTCTGTCTGTCCCAGAAACAGTGCCCCCTTATCCCCAGATGTATGGGTCTTTCTGCTTGTGGCAGGCTGCGCCCGTACCGCTCAAGAAAAGAAAAATCATGAGCATAAGCTAGTGATGTTTAGGTCTTCCATTCAGAATCTGGACATTTTGAGGCTGAATAAGCGGGGAGGCTGCCTGTGTTCAGTGGCCTCGCTACCATTGGATCTCCAGTGGTAGGTTCAGGGCCCTACAAGCCAGTGGCAGCCTGGAGGGCGCCCATACAATAGCAGGGAGGTGAGAGGTAGTGACACTGACAAGCTAAGTGTGCTAGAAAGAGAAGTTCTGTGCCTGCAGCTGAGCCAAGGCTGCAGTCTTGTGCCATTTTAATTGAAATAATTTCCCCCAGTGTGAGAGTGGCAGTGCAACCTCAGCCGAACAGACACGACCTTTGGAGTCACAGTGATAGCACTGGAGCAGCAAGGGGGGCAGGCTCAGCCCCCTCGCCCACCATCTCACCACTTCGGTGTCCTCATTGGCTGCATGCCCCCAAAGGGGTCACGTGATTGGCTACCTTAGCTGTGACTCTTGCTCTGGGGAAAATTGTTTAAATTAAAAATGGCTCGTGGCTTCAGACAAAAAACTTCTCTTCCTAAGCAGCCCTGCCAGCAAAGGAAAAAAGAAAACGCCACCCCACCACCACTGCTGCCCAAAGATTGAAAGAAAAAGAAAAGCATGGCAACAGCAGGGGAGAGAGAGAGAGAAAACAGTCCCACCACTCAAGAAATGATTTAAGAAACACACAACAACACAAGCGTATCCATAAACTATCTCTGAGAGGGTAAGAGGGAAATCCGTACTTCTGCTGCTCTGCAACTCCTCTGCTTGTATTAATAACGAAATGGCTGACACTACCACATTTATGTGGTAAATAAATAAATAATGCACTTTGAAGTGTGCGCTGCATGTGTTTTCATGCCTCAAATATTGTTTTCTTGCCATTTCCCCAAAGTGTACTGCCAGCATAGCTTGCTGGGGAATGCTGGGAGTTGTAGGACCTTTTTCTGCCTGAACATGCATAGGATCGTGCTCACAGAAGTTTCTAATACCGTATTTGTTTCTCACTTCGCAGGAAAAATTGGCCAGGCTAATTGCCAGTCTGATGAATTCCATTGTCTAAATGGCAAATGCATTCCCAGCACTTGGAAATGCAATGCCATGGATGAATGTGGTGATAATTCAGATGAGAAAAATTGCACCATCCCCCCAACTGAGCCCCAATCCAGCATCTGTCCTTCTGGAACATTCCAGTGCAGTGTTGCCCATTCCACCAAGTGCTTGTTAAACGAGCTGAAATGTAATACAGTTAAAGACTGTAGTGATGGTTCTGATGAAGAAAACTGCCCTGATCTTTCCTGTGGCAAAAGGCTTGGTAACTTTTATGGGTCTTTCGCTTCTCCGGACTTGTTCCGCTCGGATCACAGCCGGGCAGACCTCCGTTGCACGTGGTACGTGGACACTCAAGATAACCGCCATGTTCTCCTACAGCTTGATTTGCAGCTTGGGTACAATGACTACGTGAAGGTGTATGATGGCTTAGGGGAGAGAGGTGATAAACTTATGCAGACTCTTTCATATCATAATAACAGGCACTCGGTAAGCCTGGAGTCCTCCAAGGGGCAGCTGACTATATCATATCATGCCCGGTCAAAGAGCACTGGCCATGGCTTTAATGCAACCTATCAGGTGAAAGGTTACTGCCTTCCTTGGGAACATCCTTGTGGCAATGATGAGGAGTGCTACACCTGATAAGCAGCGCTGTGATGGGTGGTGGCACTGTCCCAACGGCAAGGATGAAGAGAACTGTCCTGCCTGCCAGAAGAAGGAATACCCATGTGTGGGAAACAGTGGACTATGCTATTCGTTACTTGATCGGTGTAATAACCAAAAGAACTGTCCTGATGGCTCAGATGAGAAGAACTGCTTCACGTGCCAGCCGGGCAACTTCCATTGTGGCACCAACTTGTGCATTTTTGAAACATGGCGTTGTGATGGCCAAGAGGATTGCCAGGATGGAAGTGATGAACACAACTGCCTGGTGATCGTGCCCAGGAAGGTCATCACAGCTGCTCTCATCGGGAGTCTGGTCTGTGGGTTGCTTTTAGTGATAGCATTGGGATGTGCCTTTAAGCTCTACTCACTGAGAACCAGGGAATACAGGTGAAGAGAAATAATTGTTTCCACTTTTCTAGTAGGGCTTTTTGTTTTCTTTCTGAGCAAGGATAATATGGGCAACTAAGTAAATCTTGAAGAGTAAAATAAGTTTACAGGTGGATTTGGTATGATAATTAAGAAATGGCCATTCCCACTTTTGCTTCAGTTTTGTTATTCCTTAGTACTATTTAACTTTGGCCCAGTTCAGATGTAATGGAAAACCATGGTTTTCTGGTATGTGAATAAGCCATTGTGTGCCTTGAGCTCATGTTCTCCCCCTCCCCATTTCTTCTCTTTTGTGGCTGCGAAGAGGAGATCTGAAACCTCCACTTCCAGTTTTAAACAAACCACAGTTTCCTGTGACATCTGAATTTGAGGAACTGTGGTATGTTTAAGCTATAGGGAGCACTTAAACCACAGTTTACTTGTTGGGACATCAGATATAAACTGGAAATCTTCTCTGCAGCTGCCTGTGCAAGAGGAGGAGGGAGCACTTGAGCTTGTCACTCATTCCTACTTCCACAAACCATAGTTTGTTAGACCAGGAATGTTATGTCCAAACCTGGTCTTCGTGTGTTTCAAGCATAGTACAAGTAGTCTCCTATTCCCAAACTGTCATGGTGAACGTCCTTGCCACAACCCAAATAATTTGGCATCCCCACAGTCAGTAAACATAACGGCTTGGCCAGATTGGTTAATTTTAAGTGTTTTAATGTCAAGCTGGAAGTGGACAGAAAGGTACCTAAAAGAAAGAAGCATCAGGTAAAGTGGGAGCAACAGTCACATCTTTTGATTGTGCCTCCCATACTGACCATACTAATGTCTCCCGTTTGAACCCAAAGTGAGAACATTGCTCCAACGGCAAAACCCTAGCAGCACAATTTTGCATGAGCAGAGAGGTGTGAAGATCAAGCACCTCCACGGAATCATACCGCTTTGCAGGGTTCTTACTTCACTCCCCTCTCCTGAAAACTCATTCAGTCAAAATCTCTGTACTTAGGCCTGTAAAGCCTCCGGCTGCAGTATTAGTAATATGTGGGTAGTGGCATTTCTCATTGCTGCTTTGGGCAATGACTAACGCAAGGAAAAGAGGAACTGATACTCTAGTCCACTGTGATCTTGTCAGTTTCTCTCTCTTCCCCGCACCCTTTTTGTCATTCTCCAGGGCATTTGAAACCCAGATGACTCGTCTTGAGGCAGAATTTGTGAGGCGTGAGGCTCCCCCTTCCTACGGGCAGTTGATCGCACAAGGACTTATCCCACCGGTGGAAGACTTCCCTGTTTACAATGCATCACAAGTAAATTACCTTTACTTGTGCTCCGTGCACCTGCAGGGGTGCAGAACCACTTTCAGCTCAAGGGCTGAATTCCTTTTCAGAGAAGCTTTTGGGGGCCGCATGCCAGTGGTGGGTGGGCCCAAAGGCAAAAGGGGTGGAGCCAAAAATACAAAAAAAACCCTAACCCCAGAATATTTTACCTTAAAGCTCTTACTGTCGGTAACTAAGCCCTAGGAGAGGAATTTCAACCTTTTCAAATGGGGAGGCGGGAATGGCAGAAAAGTTGGGAAACCACCAAATGATCTATAGCTGGTGAAAAAGTGGTGGGGCCTGGGGGACACTGGAGGGTGGATTTGGCCTCCGGGCCTGAGGTACTGCACCCCTGTTCTGTAGTCAGTCTACCTGTTCATCACAACACAAGTTGAATTTGAATCTGATCATGCCATTTTGTACTAACAATGCAGTCACTTTAGGACTGAAATATTGCTTATTCAAAAGCATTTCTACTGAGTTTAGTGGTGCTCCTCCAGAATATGGAAAGCATGCCCTCTGCAGTAAAGCAATGCAGTTTTGCATTTTTAAAAGGAAAGTTTTATGTTTTGTAAACACGAAAATAATTTAATGTGAAAATAAGGGGCTGAAGGAGCTCATCTCCCCCTCCCCACTGGGGTAATTGAATTAGAATTGGTTTGGTTTCTCTGAAAAATCCTCAGTTGTTTTGCTTTGAGTGAAATTTCTCTGACAACTCTGATAGAAACACAAATGGATGTGTAACTTGTTCAAGCAATGACAGCTATAGCAAAAACATGAATGAATGAGGTGGTTGTGGGTTATTTGCATATCTTATTGACATAATTAGTATAAAATTACACACCAAGGCAATGTCCCAGCCTAGCTGGTCAACAAATTATGTTTTCTGCATTGCTTCGTGTGCTGTTTCCAAATGGCAGTTAGAAGTGGATTGTTCATAGGATGCTTTCCAGCCTGATTCTCTGCATGGTTACTCCAGAGAAAGTCTCACTCGGTTCAATGGGACTTACTCCCAAGTAAGGGTGCCTTGGAAGTTATGCCAAGTTTACACTGGTTGAAAGGAAATTGTTTGGTCCTTTTCATGAAATCGCCAATGGCAGCTTCCCTCCCATGCCAAATAGCAGCTGGGCTGGGTGGGTTCAGAACCTTGCAGTCCAGATCCTGATCAATCACCCCAGTAGCTGCTACTTTCAGGGTTTCTTTTTTCTTTCTTTTTTTAAAAGATTAATGCAATGCCAAACTAAATGTAACATGTAATTTGGCCCTTAAAGAAAAATGTTTGATTGTATGCTATACCATTTTCGCATATTTTAGTGCATTCAAGAGATTTGGGATTTGTGTGTATTTATACCTAGAAATGTTAGATATTATTACTGTTGACTGCTAAAATCTTGCTTTAAGAAAATTGGTTGAGATTATCTAGGAGCTTGTGAGGAAAGAAATGGAGAAAGATATGATAACAGAAAGTCCATTTATTTTGTCAGACATTACAAAGGCAACTGAAAACATTTTTCTTGCAGAAAATCATAGGGATACTTGTACACACAAATGCAGTTTTTGTGAATGATTGGATTTGGTTTTGTGTTTGCATCCCCCCCCCCCCCCCCCGGTGCTGCCAAATGCATTCAGCTCTGCAGCATGATCCCATTACGGCTGATGCTCTGTTGGTAATTACGCAAGCAGTGAAGGGATCTACTTCATGTTTTTGTTTCAGGCGGTTTTCGTCTTTTTGTGCATCAGCTTGTGCTGGAGGCATTTGATGTTAGGGCTAAAATGGGTGGGGGAGCAGTGGTTTGGTCCACTGTAATCCTGATAATCTCCTGTATTTCTGAGGTCAGGAGGTTGAAGAGAGAGAAAGAGATCTAGGAAGCTTGCTTTGCTGTGGGCTGGCCTGATTTCAGAGGATGATTTCCTTTACATCTTCAGTTGTTTTCAAGATGGCATGCAAGAAAATATAGCTGCCAGGATGTTAAGCAAATAATCTCTCAATGCAAACCAAGAGGGGAAAAAGCCATTGTATTTATATTCACAGGCCTCTGTCCTGCAGAACATCCGAACAGCAATGAGGAGACAGATGAGGCGCCACTCGTCCAGACGAAGCTCCTCCCGCCGTCGCTTGGGCAGGCTGTGGAACAGATTCTTTCACAGGCCACGAGTGAGAGGTCAGATCCCACTGTTAAACCCCACCCACACATCACAGACGGTGCTGGGGGATGGAATCATCAATCGCACAGAGGGGAGGTCAGCCCAGAGTCCCCCAGCTTCTCCTGAAGGAACTACTGTTGAAACAGAGACCTGCAGCCCGAGTAGGGGACTCCCAGAATCTGAAACCAGCAATTTGCCTTCAGGGACAGAAGCTACAGAACCATCCCCTTCAGATACTTTGCCAAATACTTGCACAGCTGCTCTGTCAGAGTCAGAGAACGGACACAGCGACAAGCCTTTGGGTGCTGAAGACACCTCCAGTGGTGAGGTTAGACAAACCAGCAAGGCTGATTCGGGAAAAACGTTTAGAGACCCTTTGTTGGAAAGGGTTACAGAAACGCACCAGCGTTTTGGGTCAGGGTCCAGCAGGACTGTTGCGGAAAACAGAAGCTCCAGCAGGAATAATTTGCTGAGTGAAGAGCCATGTAGGCTACCCTTTAAAAAGTGGGGGTCCCTGTACTCTGACAGCCCAATGAATGTTCCCATTCAGGTGGATGGCCAACACTGTTGTTGCCCACATTCATATCATGGAGAACCTTTGGGCATTCACCCTGCTTGTCGCCATTCCACGGAAGTGCCAATACTAGAATCCCCTCCCCCTCTCACAGAAGTCAGCCCCAGTGATGATGAGTCTTTACTGGTTTGCTAATGGGATTATGCTGGGCTCTGGCAGGCCTTGTGAACATTTTACATTACATTGTGGTGGTGCACACCACCCATAACCAACATACCCACATCTCTGTTATGACAGCACATTGATCTCCTGTGGAGCAGAATATAGACAGCAAGGTTAAATAGGACAATCTTGGCAACTGCAGCTGATGGGAGCGTGTTCACACAACCGTATTTTTCTTCTTTAAAAAAAATCATTTAGTTGTATACTATACGTAAAAGGCACAGGGCCACAGCTTGGAATCTCTTACCATCTTGCAATCTCCCCTTCATAATATTCCATACAGATCTCTGGCTAGTGGGGTGATAACATTAAAAAAAAATAAAAATCAAATGTCCTTTGGTACCTTAGTTTTCTAATTTTTGTGGCATAAGCCTTTGTAGGCTAGAGCCCACATCTGATGCACAAAGCACTTGGCAGAAACATATGTACGTGGGTACAGAGAAGGCAGGTGAGAGCTAAGTTATCAAGGAAAGTTCTCTGCTGTCAGGCTAGAGAAAACAAGTGGTGATTAAATCTCACTTCTTTTGTCTGTATCTGCAATGATTCTTCCAGTGATTATAATTATATATGCTAAGAGGCCTCTCTGGTGCCCCCACTTCACAATCTGTGTATGGTTACCAGGGAGAGGACTGACCCAGGGGGATTCCCACACAGACACACAGATGTAACTCCTAATAGCTATTGCATCTGTGGGAAGGAGCAGAAAACCTGCAGCTTTGCATCTGCCCACCATAGGGAGCCGAAATGACACCCCTGGTGCAGTGTTCCTCACCTGTCCTTGATCCATGGATGTGTAGGCACACGACCCCAAGCGAGGACTCGCTGTTGCATTTTGACACTTCCCTAAACCCCCTCGTTTCTTCTGTTTGGTGAAATTGCTTTTTCCCCGTTTCCAGAGATCAAAAGTAAGCTTTCAGCTTCCCGTTCATAGGCTAGAGGGGATTCAGCTGGCAGGCAAAGCAGGCACCAGACACAAGTAATTATTACTGTGACTGCTCAACTGGAGATATCCAATTATTGTCAATTTAGAATATTTGTTTAAATTAAAGCTATGTTTACACTGCCCCAGGGTAAATTATTTAACAGGAACCTGAGCCTGTGGAGCATCACTTCCTTCCATTTGTTGTTTTTTTTAAGCCACTTTCATTCACTTGCTCTCTTCATAATGGTGGCCATAGAGATCAAGAAATGCCAGTAACAGCCAAAGGTTCTGTATATTGTATACAGGGAAAATAATTGCATTTTCTGGTTGCTGTGCCACTGTAATAACAAAGAAGCCAAGTTTTGATTATAGTGAGATTGCATCAAAGCCTGTATTCAATAGTGGTTTTACATTGGCTAATGGTGTATCAATTTTACAAGGGTATTTGTTGAGTTGCTGTTTAATGTAGTATCCTGAATCCCACCCCCTTTTTGCCCCAAGAAATTACCAATGTTAGCACTGGAAGCAGTGGCGTGTCAAGTGCATAAAACTCTCAGAAGCTCTGGCAGGAATTGGTGCAATCTGTGGTTTTCAAACTGGGTTCTGGAGAACTGTGAGCTTCCTCAGAAGCTTATCTGGAGTTAATTGGTGAGATAAGTAATGCCATGGGAACTTGCCTGAAGGACAGTGGCCTGGTTCAGACGTCATGGGAAACAGTGGCTTCCTGCTATATAGATGAGCCTGTGTGAGCCTTAGGCTCATGCACTTTCCCCTTTCATGCTCCAGAGGAGGAGATTATACAAGCATCCACCTCTGATTTTAAACAAGCCAAGTTCCCTATAACATTTGAACTGGGGGAACTGTGGTTTGTCTAAACTGTAGTTAGTGAACAAACCAGGATCTAAAACCACGGTTTGATCCTGGTTTGTTCTCACTAACTAGAGTTTAAACAGACCACAGTACCCTCAGGTGGTCCCCATCATGGGGAATTATGCTTACTTTAAAATTGAAAGGAGGTTACTTCCAATCTCCTGCTTGTGAGCATGAACAGAGTGGGGAGAGGGAAGCCCGTGAGCCCAAAGCTTGCCAAAACTTGTTCCCGTTACAACTGAACCTGGCCAGTTTGTCCATCATGACTCATTCATATGCAGAGAAGTTTGGGGTGTATTCTAGGGTGAATTCTGACTTCACACTCATGTCCTGCATAACTTGATATTGCACTTTCAAAGTTGCTACAGAAACCTCTCCCGTGTGAGGGGCTCCATGGCAAGTAAGATGGTGTTGAAAGCGTTTTGTGAAATAGGAAGTTTGAAAGCCACTGGAGTAGGTTAAAACTGCAAGGTCATGGCCTGAACATGAGTGTCTTAGAAGAATAACTGCTGGATTTTATTTTGCTTTTCATTTTTTATAATATCTACTCTGTTGAAGTTAACCATCAATATCTTGAAGGCTGGCATTGTGTAGGCTCTAAGTACTGTGTGCAGATCGGTGCCTTTTGTTTTTTTTAAATAATATTTTTTAAAATAAAGGAAATGTTGTGACTGTTGTTTGAACACGACAGCCCCACTCGAATACAGCACAAGCCATTTATAGTGGGTGGTCTTGTGTTGTTCCAATATGACCATTAAAAAAAAAAAACAACTTCACAGTTGCCTGATCATGGGCCTGTTCCTAGAACAGTTTAGTTGTCCCTCACCCACCCACCCCGACCCAGCTGAATCCGATGTTGCTCCAGTAACATCTGTGAGAAGTAATCATACAGACTGGGCAACTTCCCAGACCATTTCACCAGCTGCCACGGGAGGAGCAATACATGAACACATCTTACATTGAGTCAGGCCATTGGTCTGTCTAGCCCGCATGGTCTATTCTGAGTGGCAGTAGCTCCTGAAGGATTTAGGCAGATGTCATTCCAGCTCTGCGACCTGAAATACTTTTCAGTGGAGATGTGAGGAAATGAACCCCGGACCTTTTAACGTGTCAAGCACATGTTCCACCATTGAGCAACAGCATGGGACGTTGCCTTACCATGTGACATTACTGGAGCAGCATAGGATCCCATCATGAGGTGGGGGGAGCACAACTCCCATGCCGCTACAGTGATCTCTGAGTTGGCCCCAGGTGCACTGTAATTCATCACAATGTTCCCTGCCACCTTTAAAAATTTTCCTTTAGCACATTCACGGCTTAATTTCTGGGCCCACAATATGTTGCACTGTTTTATGTGTTGTAGGCTTGTTGCAATCAGTGGAATTTGAACACACCTAACTCTGCGCTGGATTGCAGCCAACGTAACGGTTAACAGCTACTTCGCAGAGTGCCGATTGCTTTTAACAATGGCCGTGTTCGTATGTCATGCTAAGTTACCCTGCGAATAAGCTATGCACTGTGGGTTGTTTGTGGAACAACCTACAGTGCACTTGACAGATCATCAGGCTTATACCATGGCTTGCCCTCCCTCCCCTTCCCCCTCGGTCCTCCAGCCAGTATCCCAGTGTCCTTGGCGGCAGGGCCTGGCTTGTCTCCCCCTCCCCGCTCTGATTGCTAATCCCTTTTGTTCGCTGCTGTGGGGTTTTTTTTGTTTTGCTTTTTGGAGCCTCAAAAATGCACAATTGGGGTTGCATTTTTTGTGTGTCCCCCAGATAATTGCATAATTATGTATATATATTTTTAAATTATTATTTTTGTCAGTCTTTCGCAAGCGCACTCATGGCTGCCCAATATGTGTACTCTTGCCTGGTCAATTGCCTTGAGTGTTTCAGCTGTCAAAGGGAGGAGGTAACAGACATGGAAACTGACAAAGTGAGACTGGATATAGGCTAATTTGTGCACAGTTGCCAGGGTCAAGTTGCCAAGTTATCAATTGAAAAGGATGAAGGGGGGGGGGGAGTAGCAAAAGGAGGTGCACCAAAAGTGGGGAGGGACAATATCTCCCATTTAGTAATGTAATCCTCTCAATTTTAGGTGTTTAACTGACACTTCTCAGTGCCCCTCCACCTTTTCAACACATCCACCCCGCACACTTAGGTCCTCTGGGAAGAATCTGCTTCAGTCAGCCAAAACTAGGCTGACTAGCATTACCCAGAGGACCTTCTCTTCTGCTGCTCCCAGATTATGGAATGGCCTGCCTGGAGGAGATACGTCAACTTGTCAGTCCTTTGGACTTTAAAAAAGCCATAAAGACTGAACTCTTCCGGCAGGCCTATCCGGCGGAATTTTAGGATGTTTTAAGATGTTTTTAAGATGTTTTAAAGATGTTTTAAAGATGTTTTAAGATGTTTTTAGGATGTTTTAAGATGTTTAATAGTATATATTGTGTTGTTTTAGTTTAGGTATTTTATATTTTCTGTTGTTCCCCGCCTCGATCTAGATGGAGAGACGAGTAATAAATAAATTATTATTATTATTATTATTATTATTATTATTATTATTATTATTATTATCCCTGATTTTCCAGCTACTCCAGAAAGAGGAGATATTAATCCTCCCCCCCCCTTTTTTTGCAGCTTCTTTTTGAAGTACTTACTGCTGCAGCTACTACGGTTCCCTCACAGTTCTAAAAACAGTGCGAAAATATATGGAAATTTAATGGCTGGGAAGTACGTACATAGAGGGGGAAATTGTGCCAGTTTAAGGGCTGGGAAGTAAGTTTGCGCACCTGCAATAACGGAGCAGTTACTGCAGGTGTGCAAATTCCCCCTCCATTTACTGCCCTGCCCTTAAATTGGCACAACTTTCCCCTCCATTTACTTCCTAGCCATTAAATTTGCATATATTTCCCAGTCCAAAACATTGCACAATTATTCCCAACAGTGTAAAAAATAACAAGAAAACACCTTTACAGGTGAAAGAACTGGACGGAACAAATGGGGTGCCAGCAGCACCAGTGGTACTTACACCTGCTCTCCCCCCCCCCCCCCGTGGGGCCCCATTCACTCCATCCCGTTCAGCTGCCTTCTCAGGTGTTGGGTTTTGTTTTGTTTTTTTAACTGTCAGGGAACCACAGTAACTGCAGCAGTAAGTGCTCTGAAAAGGAGCTGCAAAAAGGGGGAGGAGCCAATAAATCCCCTTTCTGGACTAGCTGGAGACTTGGGGAAGAGTTAAAATGGTGGAGGACACTGAGTAGTACCAGTTAAACAATTAAAATTGAGAGGACTACATTGCTAAGTGGGAGATACTGTTTCTCCCCCCTTTTGGTACACCTTCTGTTATCACTCCCCTCCCCCTTTGCCAGTGCTTTCAGTTGACAACTCGGCAATTGGTCCCTGGGATTCGTGTGCAAATTAGCCTATATGCAGTCTCGCCTTGTCAGTACCTACTCTACTTCGCTGCTCCCTTTGGCAGCTAATTGACCAGGCAAGACTACACATATCAGACACCCGTAAGAGCGCACTTGTGAAAGACCGACCAACCCCCCCCCCCAAAAAAAAAAATTATGAACACATTTGTGCAATTTTCTGGGGTTGGGCCAGTGACGGTCACTCCAAAGTGCCGCTTGGTCATTGGGGGAGGGGCTGTCTCTTGCGGCAGGAAGGGTGAAATTGCAAAGAGTGGCAGGGATTTTTGCCGCTCTTGCCGCGTGTCTCACTAGCCAATCCTTGCAACCCACAATGAAATTACTCTCCTGGGTTTGGATGACATGACAACTCGTCATGGATTGAACAACAACCCCTAGAACAAGCCATGGGTTGTCAGGGTGGCTTGTTGCCAAAAGCTAAGCCATCCTGTGGGAAGCGGTCTGGGTCTGGACAAAATGATAACCCATTGTTGCTAGTTACCCACAATGGGTTGTCATGTCATGTGAATGGTCAGATGCACAGAGAGTGGTCCAGATTGCCTGAAAATACAAAGTCTCGTTAACTTGCATCTCTTAAAGTTAAATGAGATCAGAAATGTTTTCTGGGTTTTGGAAGAACTAAACTGGCTGTGTGAATTAAGCAGGGATGACATAAATTGGGAGTGTGCTGTATCAGCAAAATACTTTTTATTGTAAACTTTAGAGGCGTCATCTGTTGTTTTTTCCTACAATTAACCAAGGAAATTAAAATGTGTCAACCATCTTTCTGTTAAAGTTCAAAGCTAAAAGTAATAAAAATAACCTAAAGTTGTCTTTCCTTTTTGAATCAGGATGTACGAGACAGTGATGTAGTAGTTCCTGAAGCATCGCTCCCCTTAATAGCTAACTTAGCTGTTCTGTGTCAAAGGAAATGGACCCAAAATAGAGTAACTGAGAAACAAGAGGAGGAGGAGGCGGCATGCTTGGGGGGGGGGCGGACCCCAATGTTTGCTGAAGTACAAAAATCTAACCTCCCCCCCCCCAGCAAATAAAGGGATACTGTTTCCCCTGAAAATAGCCCAGTGAGGACTGAGCATGCTCAGTAGTCAGAATGTTGAGTATCAGTTGAAAAAGAAAATGGCTGAGGGAGAGATGGGAATGTTCTAGAAGAATGTAAAGATGATGATGATGATGGGAGAGCATGGCTGGCTAGCTGGAAACCTGAGCACTCTTAGGTTAGACAGTCAGGATGCACTACAACATTTTGTTACAGGTCCCACTTGTTTGGTATACAGTATTTGGAAAGTTTTGAATCCAAAAGCTTGCAGGAGAGAACATCTGTTGGCAGAACTGACCTTACCCCTTTTATTTATTTTTTAAAGTTAACATCACTGAGATGTTTTCCAGGGGCTTTTTCAAAGGATTTTTTTAAAAAAGGCCAGTTCCTGTAGAACTCTGCTTGTGCTAGTGTTGAGTCAGAATTGCTATATCCAGAATCGCTATATATGCAAAGGGGGGGGGGGGAATCATTTTTTTCACCAAGGTTTAATATATTGTTTAGCATATTTGGAAAGAGCAACTGAATTCTGTGGCTTGTATGGAAATCAGATTTGCATGTTTTCTCTTGCTTTATATAAGTTATCCAAGATATTTATTTTGAATCTGCTAATTAGGGGGTGGATCCAGGAACTGAAGCCCCATCCTATGACCACTAGATATCTTATTCAACATTTCCTCTAGATCAGTGTTCTCCAACCTTGGGTCCCCAGATGTTTTTGGCCTACAACTCCCAGCATGCCCCAGCCAGCTACGCCAAAAACATCTGGGGACCCAAGGTTGGAGAACACTGCTCTAGATTCTGAGATTTCATTAGGCATTGCCTCCAATGCTTTCAAGCATACCTTCAAACATAAGGACTAGAAACTTAAGTGTGTTGTTGCTTACTAAAATAAAAGCTCCGAGATTCTTAGAAAGTAGAATTTTGCAGCTAATGGCATTTTCTGTAGCTATTCTGTGCTTCTGTGTTAATACATAAATATCTAACTCCTGGATAGAAGGGGCAGCATTTCTGCAGGAGGTAGCCATTTGCTGTTTCAACAAAATAGATGCACGCACATTCAGTGCTGGAGAGGGAGATTGTACTGCACAGGGGTCCCCAACCATTTTGTGTCTGAGCACATTTGAAATTTTAAGAGTGTTGTGGGTGCCCTCACACAATGACCGCTATGGTAGGTGTGGCCAGTCACAAAACACCCATTTCCCAGAAGGCTAAAAGAAAATCAACTTGCCCAAGAAACTAAGCACAAGGCAGAGCTGGGGTCTGAATTCCAAAACTTAATAAAAGCACTGTTTCGAATCCACCATTTTCTGCTACAACACCCATTTCACAGAAAGCAAAGTGATGAAGCTCAGAGACAAGTTGGGGAAGGGCCCAGCCCAGAGGCATTCTGGGAAATAAGGATGGCTCAGGAGACTGGTGCTTCACTTTACTGCATGCAATCTTCCCAGTTTAAAAAATAAAATAAAAAAAACAAATCTAAAAAAATAAAATGAAAATGAAGAGGTGCAAGGAGCTGCCAAGTGAGGTTACTGTGGGCCCACTTGCTGACATGTTTTGTATAAATAAGCCATTATTCTGCTATTCAGTAACTAGTGTTGCCGGAGAGCTTTGAGCAGGAAGATGGGCCAAGATCTCCACTGAATCGCCAAAGTGGCCTGCCAGGAAGCCCCCCTGGCTACAGGGCCATCCTTAACACCCCCTTCTTTTGTCTGAGCTGGCAACTGGGAGATGGGACAGGCATCTCCCTTCATGGGGCCAGATTTAACCCACAGGGTGCCAGTTGCTTGATTCTAGCACTTTTTGATCAGAGATATGAAACAAATGAACAATCGGAAGGCCTTGATATCCGCTTAATGTAGATTAACTCAAAATCTCCTTAGCACTTGGTGGGAATGATCCAAAGTCCTGAAGGTGCAAGGGCTTCCCCATAGGCCTGTGGTTCATGCTGGCTCAGCTTGTCTTGAGTGTGGAAAGCTAAGCAGGGTCAGGCCTGGTTATTACTCGGATGGGAGACCCCTCTAGTTTCCTGCATTGAGCAGGGGGTTGGACTCGATGGCCTTGTATAGGCCCCTTCCAACTCTATGATCCTATCTTCTGTGCGAGGAAGTGCTTCATGCAAATGTGGGGATTTGTGTGTGCAGCAGAGCAGAGCATTCCCTTGTCCGTAAAAGAAAACGGGGGATGCTCCCAAGTGCAGATACGTTAGAACTGCTAGTTTGCGCCCCCCTATGTAGGTACGCTCTTCGGTTCGGATGGAATGTTACTGACAGCAGTGTTTTCAATGGTTTGGGTCCGGGATAAGGGTGCTTCCAGACAGAGTGCTAACAATCAAAAGACATTGTGCAGCTATTCCACATTTTCTTCCTTAACGGTACCAAAAAAATAAAAAAAGATGGAAGAAGTGGTGGGAAAACACAGGAGGCTACAAATGGAAGATTACACCATTTGGAAACCATCCCTCATAAAATTGTGGATGAATTGTTATTGCACAATAAAAGTGAAATTGCACAATAAAAGCCTCATCTGGAAGTACCCTACATTAGCTGTGCTTAGTTCCCATTGAAATCCATGGGACTTAAATTGAGTCATAAGTCACGACTAATTTGTCCTATTCATTTGAATGGAACATAGGTTCAGCTAACTTAGTCTGGATCCAACCATTCATACCTCTGGATTTGCAACATAGCTGTTTTAGATGAGTCACATGATTCTCTTAAATCTGCTCCATTATTTTATCAGGGCTGAGAGCCCCCCCCCCATTTTGGAACTTCCCAGAATCTCTACAGCAAACTTAAAAACTACTAGTACAAGCAATTAAACCATGCATTTTCCAAATCTGCCTGAACCATCTGCCTGCCTTTAAAATGCATTATCAGAAACAAACAACCAGCATATTTTATTTTATTTTACTCTTTTTTTCCTCTCTCTTCTTTTTCCTTTTTAGGAAAAAGAGCTAAGTGCTACTAGCTGTATACTAGAGCGGTCGAAATGGTGTATCTCATTGTATGTGTTTAACTATTGGATTTCTAAAAAAACAAAAACAAAACACATTTTCAAGATTTTTCTTCTTTTTCAAAAAAAATCATGTAAACAACAACAAAAAAAATCTACTTCTCTTGCGTAAAATATATCATCATTTCTTCAAGGTCTTTTCACTTCCTGGGAGGGGGGAGTGAGTGAAAGGTAGATCATCCTCTTCTGGAGCTCCCCCCTGAGGGTAGACGACGAAACATACTTTCTGGCCCCAATGCGTCAAGGATTCTAAAAAGAATGAACAGCCCGGTTGTCAGTGAAATGTGACTAGAGTAGCCATTATCAGCTGGGGGAGGAACTATAGCTCAGTGTGGCTAATACATGCTTAGCATGCAGAAAACCCCAAGTTCAATTCAATGACTAGGTTCAGACAACACGTGACCCACCCTCAAGGATTGAGTATAGGTTGATTGTGAGTTGTCGTTGAACTGTGGCTTGTTGAAACATGGGCTAGTACAGTGATGGCGAACCTATGGCACGCGTGCCACAGCTGGCACGCAGGGACCTCTCTGTGGGCACTCGAGCCATTGGTCGCCAGATCGCGAAAAGACCATCCCCTTCTGCATTCAGCGTTGGGTTTGCATAGTAACTCTTCTCCACTCAATTCCTCGCTGGCCTCCACAGGCAGGCACCTCCAACATCTCCACCCCTAGAAGCGGACTGCGCAGGCACCCAGCCCTCCTTCTAACTGAACAGACAGCTCAGAAGCACAGCGCGCCCGCGCCCGAATCTTTGCGCGCCCGGTGAAGAGCCATGCCCTGAGACAGAGCGGGGCGCGATTAGCTAGTGCCCCCTCCTCCTTCTTGCCAAATTTAAGGCACTTTGAAATAAATAAGTTGGTTTTGTGTTGCAGTTTGGGCCCTCGGGCACAAAAAGGTTCGCCATCACTGGGCTAGTATGTTGTCTGAACCCGGCCTCGCTGACAAACCATGGTGAACAACCCACAGTTCACAACCCAAGAACAAACCGTGGGGTCACTTCATGAGTTGTTCGTGGTTAACAAGCCATGGCTTGTTAGCGCAGCTGGGCTCAGACAACATGATAACCAACATTTCAACAACCCACACTCAATCCATACTCAACCCTTGAGTGTGAGTTATCATGTTGTCTGAACCCAGTTATTATCTGATGCAGTGCCTCTCCTGGCATGAACCTACCCATATACAATGCTAATCATCTGAGACCCTCCTCCAGGTACCTCCAAGGGAAGCTCAGAAGGTGGCAACAATGGAAAGGGCCTTTTCGGTGGCGCCCCCCCCCCCCCCAATTCTGGAATGAATTCCCCAGCGAGGTCCGCCTGGCGCCAACATTGTTATCTTTTCAGTGCCTCGTTAAGACCTTTCTCTACTCCCAGGCAGCATATAATAGGTTTTTAATCAGGTCATGGGATATTGTTTGGATACGTGTGCATGCATGTGTCTGCTGTCTGTTCATATGCTTGTAGCTAAACTGCTTTTATATTATGCATAATACTGTATTTTTAAGGTTTTTAATCTTTGTAGACCACCTAGAGAGCTTTGGCTGTTGGGCAGTATAGAAATGTAATGAATGAAATGTAGGCCCCTTCCAACTCTATGATCTATGAAACTATGAATCCCTGGCATCTCCAGGTAGAAGGATCAGGTAGCAGGTGATGGGAAAGCATATCTACTTGGAAACCGGGAGAGCTGCTGCCAGCAGAGTAGACAACACTGGGCTAGAGACGGACAAGCAATCTCCTGCATCATATGGTAGCTTCCTATGATGGGGTGCATATCACCACGCCTTGGTGTGGCTTATTTAAGCCATGAAGAGCTGCAGAATCCACAGGCTGCCTTTCTGAAAATTCAAGCCATGACTGCAGCTTGTGTGTCGCCTGAACCCAGCAGGGTTGGGTTGTGCGAGGGTTAAACAACCCTTGCAGAACCCTAAAACATGCCATGGGTTCTGTGAGGGTGTTTAACCCTCGCACAACCCACCCCCCCTGCCAGGTTAGGATGGCGCAACAAGCCTGCCGTTGTGGCTTGAATATTCAAAATGGCAGGGATGGGGACTCGGACTCGAGGACTCGACTCGTGAGTCAGGACTGAATCCCCCCTCTGACTCGAGTCCCAATATTTTTAATGGGACTCGAGACTCGACTCGGGACTCGAGACCAAGGACTCGTGTTCCAAAATTGTGTTCTTCAAATGCAACACGGATAAGTTTTAAGAAGTACAGCTAGTTTATTTTTAAAAATCATTATCCTAAAATGCAACCTTTCAGACATTTTGGGTTTGGCTGCCTCTGCCTGCCTGTTAGGGGTTCCCAGCCTCCTCTGCCTGCCTGGTCTCTTCTTGACCAGTTCCACAGTTTGAATTGTCCAAGACAAAGGCCTCTGCCTGCCTGCTTTGGGGTTCCCTGCCTCCTCTGCCTGCCTGGTTATTTTGGGTTTGTCTACCTGGTCTGTCTTGCCAAAATCAGTGGCAGAGTTTTGAAATAAAAAGGCACACTCAGCTTTGGGAGTGACTCGTGAGTCACCATTTTGGACCTCGGACTCGGACTCGAGACTTGGGTTCAAAGACTCGTGACTCGACTCGTGACTCGAGACCAAGGACTCTCCAACATCCCTGCAAAATGGCCACCGGTGCACGTTGCGGCCAACCGTGGCTTAAATATGCCACAGTGGGCTGTTTGATCATATGAGCAGGCCCCATGTCACTAAGGTGCAAGACCCAGGGTGTGAAATGGAGGTGCTAAATCATCGGCAGTTGTTTTATAGTGTAAAATAATACAGAACCTAGGGGAAATGGCGGATGGAACTATTTTGACTTGCAAATCAGGCAGGCTTCAGTCAAAAACGCACTTGAGGCAAATGGTCCTTTCATTCTGGATTTTCTTTACTCGAACGAGCAAACCATATCTGATATCAAGCCATGGTACTTTACCTGACAACCTGCAGAGCAGCTTGCCAGTCAGAACAGACCATACTGGAGCAGGTGGACAAGTAGTCCCACCCAGCGCAAGGCAGCTTCTTACGTTGCTATGGGTTTTTTGGACAAATTCGGCCATGTAGGACCAGCCCAATGCAATAGGCAGCGCAAACATCCACCTGGGGCATCAGAATTCAAGAGGGCCGGGTTCTGGAAAAATACTTAAAGGGTGGTGGTGGTGGTGGTGGTGGTGATGGAAATGCCATTGCAATACAGAAGGAAAACAAATGCGTGGGTTGTTCTTTACTGCCAACAGATTTTGTTATATCTTTTTCAAGGGAAAATGTGTTAAGAATGCTTTTTTTTTCTTTTCTTTTTAAAATCCTCCATAGCTGCATGTTTAGGAGAAAATATAAAAATTTATCCCCACTGAAATAGATTAGATGTCAAAATGCATTGGGAATATGGGTAGTTGGGGATTTCTGTGTGTTGGATGCATTTTCTACAGATGCTTTGGATGCCCCCGTTGACTTGTGCAATACAACTGCCCCATCCCTGCTCAGAATCTTAGGGCAACAGAGTCTGGGGTTCTCTCCTGTTCCCATGCACATACTCCAAAGTCCTCCCAAGGGCAGACCCTTCCCCTTGCTCCTTTCTCTTGTAGAGCAGTGTTCTCCAACCTTGGGTCCGCAGATGTTTTTGGCCTACAGCTCCCAGCATGCCCCAGCCAGCCAAGGTTGGAGAACACTGCTGTAGAGCAAAGAAAAAGGGCTAAAATAATGAAAAAGCATGTGGAGGGTATGTACACTGTAGTCGTCCCCCCCGTACATACACGCAACAAGATGCGGCATGTGGCAGCAAAGTTAGACTTTGCCTAGCGCTGTTATTATATGCCTTGAGGCAACCCTTGTGGCTATGTGGGTTGAATGCTGGGCTCCGGAAAGTTCCGAGTTCAGATCCTGCCTCTACTGTGGATTCAGAAATAGGCTGATGAAAATCTGTGACAATTCGGAACCCTGTGGTGATATTTTCTTTGGATAATCAATATAATTTATTCCATATTCACAGCATCACAGGTTGACTTCCCACAGCATGCACTCCCGTGGGTTCTTTCTTACCTGTTATCCTATTTACACACTTTGGTTTGTTTTTCCAGTACACTCCAAGAAAAAACACTGGCACTCCAGTTAGTATGATAATCAGTCCAATTCCACAGACTACTGGCTCAGAATATAAACTGAAGATCAAGAGAAAGGCCCAAAATATCAGGTAAGTGATTGGAACCAGGAGATTTACCTAAGAGGAAAGAAAATAATGGAAGTGTACAGAAGCCTGTTATTTCTATCCTAATCCCCTTTGTAACATATATGTCAAAGGAGTGTTGACATTGACTAGACCAGAAACTGCTTGTAATCTGGTCTAGTCAATTTAAATTATAAGGGAATTTCCATTCTAAGTCCCTTAGGGTGCAATCCTATGGAGATGAGTGTGAACCCCTGAACTCAGAGGCACACACTCATCTAATGCAAAGTGGGAGGAGCAGTGGAGGCGATCTTTGCCCCCCTGCTCCTCCTGCTCTGCATTTTCGCTAGAGGGCCATTTTTGGCTGTCTAGTGATGCCGTTTCAGAGGGAGAAGGAAGGGGGCTGGAGCGTCTTCTTGTATCCTGGCTGCCTCAGTCTCCTCCTCTCCCCGAAATGCCCCCTTCTATCCCTTTCCGAGGTTGCTTTCCTGACTTTGGAGAGCAGCCAGTGCGGTTCTTTCCATGCAGGCTGTGAGGGGGGCAGTGGGTCGGAGTTCCGATTCCCAGCTCTGAGGTCGAAGTGCTGCTTCCAACCTCTGAGCTGGGAATCTGAACTCGCCTGTGGCCCCTCAGATGATATCTAAGGGCCACAGGATCATCATTCCCTTAGTTCCATGCAAAATCAAAGGTGTTGCGATGTTAACCAGAGAGCGAGCATCATGCAGAACGTCGAGCAGTCTTCCCCAGCTTAGTGCCCTCCAAATGCCTTGAGCTGCAACTCCCATCATTCCCACCCGATGCTGGCTGGAAGGGATGGGAATTGCAATCCCAACACATCTGGAGGTGTTGGACCATGGTGTTGGATTTTGGTGTTGGACCATGATTTGGCAGGCCTGAATTCATTGCCCCACTCAGACTGGATCATGCAATTTATGGTCTAGTGCCAGTGTTCTCCAACCTTGGGTCCCCAGATGTTTTTGGCCTACAACTTCCAGCATGCCTCAGCCAGCTATGCTGAGGCTAAAAGCATCTGGGGACCCAAGGTTGGAGAATACTGGTCTAGTCAATTTAACTCTTGAAGGAAACTTTAAAAATGTGGAATGGACTTGCATTGTTGCACCTTTTCTCCCTTAAAAAAAAAAAGCAGGGCTTATTTATTTATTTTATTATATTTGTTAATCGCCCATCTGGCCGGTCACCCAGCCACACTTATAGGTGATACATTAATAAGCATTCATCCTTTCACATTTTTTCTTAAAATATGAAATTAAAATTTAATTTCAAAATCCCCACAAACCTTTAAAACCAGTTCCAAAACATGTCAGCTATAAAGGCAGAGAGAGGGGAGGAATGTGTTTCTCTCATACTGGGTATTATCCAACAGCTTTTCAACAACAACAACAAAAGTCACACCAAAATCTATACACGTCTATTGCAAAACTGCTGGTTGTGCAGTTGGGGTTCGGTTTCTTTGTCACGGCTAAAACAATAAAAACTGAACTGAACAGGATTCAGTCTTGGCTTTTTCCCACCCCGACACTGAACCAAGCGCTAGAGAAACCTGCAAAGCCAGTCTGGCACTGGGACAGCAACACTGAAAGCATGCGTTGCGGGAATCGACACATCTGCACTCTCCCAAAAATTTTGTGGGAGTTTTTTTTGGACTAGAGGTTCATAATAAATCTGTGCACTTTATTTATTATTAAGACATTTATAACCCTTCTATTTTTTGTCTTCCAAGGAACCCCAAAGTGGCTTACATGATGATCTTCCTCCTCCTCTATTTTACCCTCACAACAACCCTGTGAGGTAGGTTAGGCTGAGAGTCAATGACTGGCCCAAAGTCACCCAGTGAGTTTCATGGCTGAGTGGGGACTAGGATCTCCCGAGTCCCAGTCCAACACTCCACCACACCACACTGCAGAGGCAATGTTACGGAGTGGCTCACTAGGGCTGGAGCCCCGAATCTTTCATTTGGAGCCCTGAATCTCTGGGAGGCCATCTGCCCACCGCCCTGCTGTTCATGGGCACTTGCTGAAATAAAAAGGCACAGGGGTCTTGATTATCTCTGTTGCATCTGATCCCCTTGGATTAGCTGGCTTTTTGCCCACATGGGCTTCACCTCCTGTTGCCCTCCCTTGAACCTGTCTGAGGTTTTTTCCTGAAATCAAATGCCCTCCTCTCCCCTGTCCATACATCCCTTTTTACAAATAGGGGTGTCCTTAGGAGACAGGGTCCTTTAAACACACACACACACACACACACACACACACACACACTGTAAATTAGCATATGCAAATTTGTGCATTTTTCTTGTCCTGTGCTGTGGGCCTGAGCCAGGATCTTTTCGCTACCTAGCACCACCCCTGCCACACTGGCTGTTTGTTAGTCTTTAAGGTGCCACAAGACTCTTGGTTCTTCTCTTGTCTTGCCTCCCTCAGGTGTATCATGGGACGTGAGGGGCATTCACCACCTGCCTGGCCCCCAACCATAGGCCCCCACCTGTAGAAATGTCCTTCAGACAGCCCCAATATTTTTCACCTTGATAGGTCTGAAGATTTTGGGTTTCTTCCAGCGTAGCACAATCAAGCCTATTATTGTTACTCCATAGCAGAGGTAGTTAATAAAGGACACATAGTTGATTAACGTGTAGGTGTCCCCAACCAGCATGATAACGACAGTGGCCAGACACTAGGAAAAAAGAAACAGGATATTTTTAAATGGAAGCATTACTGGGGGGAAATTGGGGTTTTTTAAAAAAATAAAAGACAGTGAAAAGCAAAGAACCCTTTTACAGCTAGACAGAGTCTAGACGGCCATAGGATTGTTCAAATTCCCAGCCCTGAGGTTGGAAAATCGCTCCAACCTCGTAGCTGGGGATCTCTGCTTGGATCCCTCTTTGCCCCCTCTCAGCTGGGCTCAGAAAGAACTGCACTGGCTGCTGCTCCGAGGTCGTAAGAGTGACCTTGGAGAAGGGCTTTTGTGGGCGTTCCGGTGGGCGGGGAGGGGAGGAGACTGGCGCCAAGATACGATGTATCCTGGTAGCACCTCAGCCTCTCCTTCCCTCATGCGCCAAAGCACTGCACTTTAGAGGGCCAAAATTGGCCATCCAAGTGCTTTGCAGAGCAAGAGGAGTGCGGAGGCGACCTTTGCCCCCATGCTGCTCCCACCCTCCATTGGATGCCCATAATCTTCCGAGTTCAGAGGGTTACGGGCATCCCCATAGAATTGCATCTTTAATGTATATGTTATTTATTCGGGCTCCCTAGATGGGCCATAATGTTTCAGTCAGCCCTCGGGTTCATCTCTGAAGTTCTACTACTGCTCTGGTGAGCTTAGTGTATTTTTTATTAGCGAATACTGCCCACCCTTCAGATCCCACCTTGACTGCATTGGATAGTAGTCAGCAGATCAGGGTGCAATCCTTTGCATGTTTAGACAGAAAAAAGTCCTACAATTCCCAGCATGCCCCAGCCAGCATGTTTTTCGGTCTGAACATGCATAGGATTGAGCCTTAAATTGTCCTTATTTAGCCTTGTTTATCGAAATGTTGATTGAGGGAAACACTCGGACATAGGCATACACGTTAAGCCCTACCATTAGGCAGAGTGAGGCGGTCACCTCAGGCAGCAGGTGCTGGGAGGTGGCAGCAAGGAGTTGGAGGAGAGAGCTGTGTGCCCCATGGCCTTCCCTGTGCCCCCTAAGTTAGACTACTGCCATCAGGTGTGGTGGAGGATGCTGCCCCGTTGCCAGTGATGAAGAAAGATTCAGCTGCCAGTCCAGTCAGTTTCTGTACATGGGATGGGAGGGGGCGCCATCTTGTCCTTTGCCTCAGGCAGCAAGAGTCTTCGGCCGGCCCTGGACATAGGGCTTTCTCAGTGGTGGCTGGCCCCTTAGCTATGGAACTGCCCTCCTTTTTCTCAGCGGTGTTGAACCTCTTGCAGCCCAACGGCTGAATTCCACTTCAGAGAAGCTCTCAGGGCCCGCAGTCCAGTGGTGGGCAAAAGGGGCAGGACCCCAAATACCCCCAATACCAGCATATTGTAGCTTACAGCTCTTACTGCCAGTAACTAAGTCCTGGGAGAGGCATTTCAGCCTTTTAGAGCATGGGGGGGACACTGCACAAATGCTGGGAAACCACCAAACAAACGGTGGTTGGGGGAAAGGGTGTGAGGACAGGGGAAGGGGGCGTGACCATCTGAGGAACCCCAGAGGGCCGCACCGCCTCCTGCGTGAGCCTGCCTGGGAAATAATAAGGTCTTCTGAGGCACTTTCCCAAGTCCCCCTGCCATGGATATAAGGTGGGTGGCAACTGAAGAGGGGGCCTTCTCTTTGGAATTCTCTCCACAGGGAGGCTCGCCTGCCACCATGTCTGTTTTCTTTGTGGCAGTAGGCAAATACTATATTTTTATTTCCCTCAGCTTTTTAGAATTAGGGCACAGTCCTATCGAGATGATTGTCAGCCTCCGAACTCGGAGGCTGATGATCATCCAGTGCAGAGCGGGAAGAGTGGCAGAGGCAATCTTCGCCTCCCCGCTCCTCCCGTTCTGCATTTTTGCTAGATGGCTTTTTTCGGCCATCTAGCTGGGGCACTTGGAGGGGGAGGAAAGGAGGCTGCCAAGGACACAGGATATCTTGTACCTTTTTCTTTTTTTTTAGCCTTCTGGGAAATGGGTGTTTAGTGACTGGCCATGTCTACCATGGCAGCCATTTCGTGACTGGGCAAGCCACTCATGGCACCCATTTTGTGAGAGCACCCGTGATACACTCAAAATTCCAAATGTGCCCACTGGCTCAAAAATGTTGGGGATACCTGCAAGTGCTGTATGGCTCCCAATCACATGAATCTACCCTTAGAGCAGTGTTCTCCAACCTTGGGTCCCCAGATGTTTTTGGCCTACAACTCCTGGCATGCTGGGAGTTGTAGGCCAAAAACATCTGGGGACCCAAGGTTGGAGAACACTGCCTTAGAGGGTCAGCATAAAAGAGGTCCCTTTGTTACGAGCTCCGCCCCTCTTCTCTGATACCACCTTTGACATACATATTTTGAGCCATGTAAGCTAAATATTAGAGGAATAGTGATGCCTACACAGACGAGGAGGGCCGGTATTGGGGTGCAGTGTTTGACATGAATCATAGACAGCAAACTGGGTAAATGGCCTTCACGGGCGCCGGAGAAACACAACCTGAAAAGAAGAACAAAGACATCCAGTGGGCTGTGGAAAGCATGGCCCCTTTCAACATATAGCACAATCACTTCTCCATACTCTTCTGGCTACTGAAAGATGTTGAAATCAAACGGGGAGGTCTTGACAAGTGTAAAACAAAATAAAACAGACTCAATAGGCTATTTAAGAGTTTCACTTAAGAAGAGAAATGGGATATTTCACACTTTAATGTTACACTTTTGCGGCCATACCTGGGAAGCCCCCATTGTTAGATGGCACAAACTTTTATCATAGAGTCTAAGGACAAAATACACTTTGGGGCACCAGAACACTATTTCACATGTAAAGTAGACAGTGAGAACACTGTTGGCTAAGTATGTTACAATATAGATGGGAGTTCCAGAAAAAAAAAAGTTTATCATTGAATGCTCATGTTTCCTGCTTCGTTATCATAATTATAAATTATTATGTTTTCATCCCGTCTTTCCTCCAAGGAGCTCAGATGGCACACAAAGACTCCCCCCTTTTAGCTTCACAACACCCCTGTGAGGTTAGACTAAGAGAGAATGACTAGTCCAAGGTAAGCCAGAGAGCTTTGTGGCTGACTGAGGATTTGAACTCGGGTCTCCCCACTTGAAGTCCAATATACTATCCATTACACCAAAGAACTTTCATAAAAACGTAAGAAGGGCCATGCTGGATCAGACCAAAGAACTACCTAGTCTAACATTCTCTTCCCACAGTGGCCAACCAGACACCTCTGGGAAGCCCACAAGCAGGACATGAGTGCAATAGCACCCTCCTGCCTGAGTTCCCCAGGAACTGGTATTTAGAGCATACTGCCTCCGATACTGGAGGTAGCATATAGCCAACAGGACTAGCCACTGATAGCCTTCCTCCATGAATTTGTCTAATCCCCCTTCAAAGCCATCCAAGATGGGGGCCATCATCTTGTGGTAGCAAATTCCATAGTCTGACTTTAAAGTTTATTTGTGAAAGTTGTGATATTCTCCCCCCCCCCCCGCAAACTAGGTTTGTGCCTGCTGGTTTTTCCCAGCCCATTGTACGGTTGAGGCCCTAAAACAGGGGTGGGCAACTTCGGGGGATTTGGGGGCAACTTCTCACCTCGACTCCCCCCCATGGGCCACACTCCTATGCTAAATTTGGCCTTTTTGAGGCTCCATAGCGGTTTGCTACTGAATTTTGGCATCAAACTGCTGATTTGGGTGGGGTGGCATGGCAGGGGTGTCTGGGGCTGAACAAGAGGATGTGGGGGGGGGAATGTGATCCAGGGGCTCGTGTTTGCCACCCCTGCCCTAAACCATAAAATGGTCCGGAAATACTTGAGGGCAAAGTATTTACCAACTTTACCTCACAGAGTTAACCCTGTGTAAACTTCCCCGAGCTCCATGGAGGAAGGGCACCATACAAATACGACTAATCACTATTCATTAGAATAAATGATTTCATTCATAGATCATAGAGTTGGAAGCAGCCTACAAGGCTATCGAGTCCAACCCCCTGCTCAATGCAGGAAACTAGAGGAGGGGGTCTCCATCCAATTTAAATAAATTCATAAGTTCATTTAAACTAAAATCATTTATTCTAACCATTAGAATAAATAAATATTAATTGAGCGGAAGGGGCGCACAGTGTTCTGCGTGAAACACAACAAAGCATTCTAGGTGGCTGTCACACCACTCCCCTCATACGGCCTTCTTTTTTGCACTCCTTTTGGAGCTGTGGGTGTGTTTTTGTAAGGTCAGAGGTTTTCCCTCTATAACCTTCACCCTTACAACCCTTACACTGTCTTTGGGATTTATATTATCCCCACCTTAAACAGTGTTCTCCAACCTTGGGTCCCCAGATGTTTTTGGCCTACAACTCCCAGCATGCCAGGAGTTGTAGGCCAAAAACATCTGGGGACCCAAGGTTGGAGAACACTGTGTTAATAAATGCCTTTATTTTTTCTCTATGTAAAAAAATATGTAAAGCACTGCTTCTCACACAGGTTGCTTTAACAAACAAAGTAAAGTTGATTTAAACTACAAAAGTTTCTTGAAATAGGTTCAATATGTAAGTTTCAGTTAATACTATTTAATCTCCTATCCTACTCTACAGTAATACCTTGGATTGCAAGTAACTTGGTTTGAGAGTGTTTTGCAAGACAAGCAAAATTTTAAATATTTATTTAAATTATTTTTACTTGATATACAAGCGACGTCTTGCAATACAAGTACTGTAGTACAGCTTAAATTAAAGATCTCTGTACAAATTTTTTTGGGGGGATTTCATTTTGATATAAGAGTGTTTTGGATTACAAGCATGTTTCCAGAACGAATTATGCTCTAAATCCAAGGCATGACTGTATTTCTAAATTCACCCTCACCATCTGTTCGCATTAATAATTCCTGCCCTCACTAACTCTGACTACTGTCTCTGATCAGTCTGGCTCTCTAACTAAACTCCTAACTAACCTAATCTGCCCTCCACAGCACACACATTTCACTCCCCCTTCACTCTCTCAGCCAATCAGCTCACATATGCAAATCTACCATTCTTCCTGACCATCATTTCTCACTCACCATAGACTTGCCTACCATAAAATACAGAGATGCAACAGGAATACCTACCTATAGCCATAGACTCATAACAGGAACACATTACTATACTTACCATATATACACATACTAGCTGTTACCCGCAGCTGCGCTCATGTGGATTTTAGGATTTGGTATAATTGTTTTTAAAAGAAACATGTATGGAAAAGATGCAGTATCTCTGACTGAAAGTGTAACGTTTAGGCTGGGTGCTGGCAGCAGAAATCTTTTGTGACAGAAATATCTGTTCTTAAAGAAAAATCAGGTTAATCCTGAGAGTCTACAGGTGATGAAGAGTGAGCATGCCAAGTTTGGGGTAGATCCGTTTAAATGTGATGGAGCCTATGTGACGATGCCCCACACACAACAGTCAGTCAGTCAGTCATTTAAAAAGTTTCCCTCCCTTTTCACCCCAAAGTTTCCCTCCCTTTTCACCCCCTCAGAGAACATTCTAAATGGCCTAGGGGAGATTTGCATACCCAGCCCTATTGGCCCTTGCAGGAATTCATAGGAACATTCTAAGTGTCGTATGGGCTATTTGCATAACTGCTGCTATTGGCTCCTGCAGCAAGTTGGCTCCTGCAGCAATTATGAGGTGAGGCCTATTTGCAGAACTGCAGATATGAGAGTGGGGCGATTTTGCCCCCTTTTTTCAGCCCCTTAGGGACAGAATTTCCCAAAATCCTTCCTTAGTGGGGGTCTATGTCATAAAAGCAATGTCCCTTCAGAATTTCACGTTCCTAGATTAAACAGTTTGAGCTGGGCGTTGATGAGTCAGTCAATCAGTCAGTCAGTCAGGACACCTTTTATATATATAGATTAATTTACACACAATATCATAACATCACAGTAGCAACGAAAACAAAAGTTTTCCCATCACCCTATCTAAAATGAGATAGCATTTGGGGGGGTGGGGTGGAAATCGTACTTGGTCTAACCTTGATGAGGTAAAAAGGTATCCATTTATTCCTCCAAATGTAGACAGAGCCACAGAGACGGGCATAACCCAGGAAAAATAGCCCAGTAACTTTTCACCAAATGTCTAAAGCAACAAAAGGCAGAGAAACTGAAACATAAACTGCAAAGCACAGAAACATGAATAAATCATAACAACAAAACAATAACAAACAATAACAAAATAATAATAATAATAATAATAATAATAATAATAATAATAATAATAATAATAATAATATCATCATCATCATCCAGGGAATGTTTTACTTACTACTGCAACAGCATTGGAAGACAAGAGCTCTTGGGGGGACATGGCAGTGAAGTATGCAATATTGGTGAACGTGTACACAAAGGTCACCAATGGGATTGATATGAATATGGCACGAGGTAGATTCCTAATAAAAATAAAATAAAATAGGAGGGGATCGATAAGCATTGACAAGCACACAAACTGTGGACAGGGTAAGTCCTTTTCTGGGATGTAGGAACCTGCCTTCTACAGAATGAGACTTCTGGTCCATCTAGCCCAGAATTGGTGACACTGACTGGCAGCAGCGGCTCTGCAGGGTTTCAGGCAGGAGTTTTTCCAACCCTACCTGGAGATGCTGGGGATTGAACCTGGGACCTTCTGCATGCAAAGCAAGTGCTCTGTTGCTGAGCCATGACCCTTCCCCATCGTAGAAAACTGCCCTAGGCAGCAGTGAAAGCTTGGGTCCATCTAGCTCAGTATTGACTACACTGGCTGGCAGGGGTTCTCCAGGCTGGAGTCTTTCTCCATCACCTGCTACCTGATCCTTTTAGCTAGAGATGCTGCCGGGGGGGGGGGGGGATTGAACCTGGGACCTTCTGCATGCAAAGCGGGTGCTCTTCCACTGAGCTACGCCCCCCCCCCTCGAACAGCTTCTGTACAGACAGTATCATGTCAGTGGGATAACATCTAGGCAACCGACTGGTTTCCTTTGGTCCCTTCTCCCTAGCTTCACTTGAAACCACACCCAGAACTGCTAGGAGACCAAACCAGGGTTTGTTTTTGTGTGAGAGCGAGAATTGCTGGGTGTCGTGACCCTAACCCTGAGCAGCAGCCGGGATTCTGATACAGAGGAGGATGGGCCAGTTGAATCCTGAAGACCAGCGACGCAAGCTGTGGAAGTGCTGACAATGTAGGAACACCCTGCTCCAGAGGCAGCACCCCCTGAGACTGATTCCCCCGAGAGGGGAACTACTGCAGCGGAGGCTGGTAACTCCTATTTCAGCGGGGCTCCTTTTCCATTGCAGGTTATACAAGTTTTATTTGGAGCTTCATAGGAGCTCTCCATGGTGCCGAACTCCATCCCCAAGAAAGGTTCACCACCGTGGAGCACCACAGATAGCTCCTATGACGCTCCAAATAAAAGCTGCAAAACCTGTAATGGAAAAAGGAGCCCCACCAAAATAGGAGTCGCCAGCCTCCCCAAACCAGCCACCTTGACACCAGGGGTGTCATACTCCCCAGAGCCTGCTTGCCAACACGGGCAACACACAAGACAGGGCAGACTGTGAGGCAACCGAGTGCTAAGCTCCAGCTCAAGACATGTGTAGGAAGCTTGGTGCTCTACAACAATGTGGCCCATCTCTCTCCAAACCCGGGTCAAACGGGGAACAAACAAATACTTGCCTGCGAGGATCAACCAGTTCTTCCGTTACATAATTTAGGAAATTCCACCCGCTGAATGCAAAGGAGCCTTGGAGAAAGGCTAATGCCAAATGCCCCACTGTTGGGGTCATCCAGAAATTGAAGGCATTGCTTGGTAGCAGTTCTTCATAGTTTCCTACCAGCAGAGCATAAATCAAAGTCAATTGAGAAGTGCAATTTAGCACGTAGCACCCTGATTTCATAGATTTCATAGATAGAGTTGGAAGGAGCCTACAAGGCTATCGAGTCCAACCCTCTTCTCAATGCAGGAAACTAGAGGAGGGGTCTCCCATCCAAGTAACAACCAGGCTTGACCCTGCTTAGCTTTCCACGCTCAGACAAGCTGAGCCAGCGTAGGCCACAGGCCTGATGTAGGCAGCATAGTGTATACAGAGGAAGAAGGAAATTGTCCCAAAGAAAGGCAGCGAACTTTTGTTCTGGACAGGGTTGGTCTCCTCTCACAGAACTATGGTTCCAGGTTTACTTGGGGAGAGGGAATGGCTGGTAAGCCAGTAGTTCTGTTCTAAGCAGGCTGCCAGTGTTTTATCTGTCACAGCAATCTGTTGCTAAAATGATCAACGGGCTGGAGCAACTACCCTATGAAGAAAGGTTACAAACACCTGGGATTGTTTAGCTTAGAAAAAAGGCGAGTAAGGGGAGATGTGACAGAGGTGTACAGAATTATGCATGGTGAGGAGAAAGTGGACAGGGAGACATTTTTCTCCCTCTCTCATATTACTAGAACCCAAAGGGGTCATCCCATGAAGCTGATTGGTGGGAGATTCAGGACAGATCAAAGGAAGTCCTTCACACAGCGCATAGTTAAGCTATGGAATCCACTTCCACAAGATGTAGTGATGGCCACCAATTTGGAGGGCTTTAAAAGGGGATTGGACAAATTCCTGGAGGAGAATGGCTACTAGTCCTGGTTGGCTACATGCTACCTCCAGTATCAGAGGCAATATGCCTATGTATACCAGTTGCTGGGGAACATGGGTGGGAGGGTGCTGTGGGATCCTGTGGGTAGTTGGTTGGCCACTGTGTGAACAGAATGCTGGACTCCATGGGCCCTTGGTCTGATCCAGCATGGTAGGCTCCTTCCAACTCTATGAAATCTATCATCTATCTATCTATCTATCTATCTATCGCTCTTCTCATGTTCTTAACGTTTGGACCCCCAGTTGTTGTTGGACTGCAACTCCCATTAGTCCTAGCCAGCATAGCCAATGGTGAGGGGTCATGGGAGTTGTAGGCCAAAACGTCTGGAAGGTTGCATATTCTCCATCCCTGAATTCTATCAGATTGAAGCATATCATAAATGCATTCAAATCTCCCCCGCCCCCACCAGAAAATAGTACAATGGGTGAGGTGCGTTTTCCAAAATGGATGCAATTCCACCTGGAATACCATACTGACATTTAGGGGTTTTGTACAAGTACCTTTGAAGATCTGTATGAAGCCCACAATGATGATCAGGCCCAAGGCCAATAGTTTTCCTGCTGTGAATATATCCTGGATGCGCGTGGCCCATCGAACACTAGAGCTGTTCACCCAAGTCAAAAGTGCTGGAGAGCAGAAAAACAATTCAGTCCAAATAAAGGTTTATACCATAGGTAATACCTAAAATCAAAACTTTAATGGTTTTATTGTACTCCGCTTTGAGAACTTTTCCAGTTTGGGCTCAGACTTTTGTGAATGCAGAAAACACTAGAAGTAGATAAAGTGAGTCCCACCACCACCAGCACCTCCATTTTATTAGTTTAGGATTGTTTTTATTTTATTTTTTTGTAGAGAAGGAAAGAGAGGAAAGGAAAGGGTTGGAAAAAGAGGAGGTGGAGAAACCAAAGGACTGGTTACATGAATTAGGGTGCATTCCTATGCATGTTTAGAGATAGAAAAAAAAGTCCTACAGCTCCCAGCATGCCCCAGCCAGCCAGCAGTTTGTTGGTTCAAATGCAATGGCAAGCTGTGGTTTCTGCAAAAGTGGAAATGATTTATTAAAACAGAGCATGTGTTTTCTCTCAGGCTTTTTAGATTTTGATTATTATATTTATTATTTGTGACTCATTTTAATTTGTGAGCAGCCCTGATATTATTTTTTGTTATAGGGTGGCATATTTATTTATTTATTTAAATGTGGGAGAAGGGCAATAGGGAGGGAAAGGAGAAAGCACAGGAACAAAAGGCTTTCTTTATACCATAATTTAGCATGGAGATGGGCAACATATTTTTTATTTTTATTATTTATTTATTACACTTCTATCCTGCTTTTTTTCCCTCTTGCAAGGAACCCAAGGTGGTGTACATTATCCCCCTCCTCTCCATTATATCCCCACAACAACCTTGTGAAGTAGGTTAGGCTGAGAGTCAGTGACTGGCCCAAAGTCACCCTGAGAGCTTCATGGTCGAGTGGGGACTAGAACCCGGATCTTCCCAGTCCAACACTCCAACCGCTACACCACACTTGCTCTACATGTGTCCCTCAGGGCATTTACAGACCTCAGTCTAATTTCAAAAGCTGTCTGCAAGAGATCAGTTCAGGCCTCTGGGAAGAGTGATCTGTCTCTCTCCCAGCAGCCTGCTAAGACAGGAGGAAGACTGGGGTACTGGGGGGGGGGAGAGAGAGAGAGAGAGACAGACAGACAGACAGACAGACAGACAGAGGAAGGAAGGAAGATGGCAGAGAGAAAGAAAATGGGGTGGCTACCCCCCTGCTTTTGGCTCTGCCTCTGTCCACTCCACTCTGTCCATTTCACTCCCTCTTAAGGGCACCAGCCTGCACCCCTGAAATACTACCTCTGAGATAATCTGGTCCTTGACAGAAAAAGGGTTCCTCTCCCTTGGTTTAGTCAGTGCAACATGCATGAGATGGCTTCCCTGTACCCTCTCCTCCTCCAACACAGTCACAGGAGATCGGAAACAAACCTCAGTTTGCCATTTCATCCAAACTGGGACAAAGTGTAGTTAGTTTTAACTACGGCTTGTCCAAACAACCCAACTTCAAATGGAGGTTTATGATCCTGTCTTGTTTGGATAAACCATAGTTAAAACTAACCCAGTTTCCAGTTGAGACGAAATGACAAACTATGGTTATTTTAAACAAGGAAGCAAATGCTTCCGGTAATCTCCTCATGCGCTGTGCCAGAGGTGGAGAGGAGAGTGGGAAGCATGAAACTAAACTATGGCTTAGTGTTCTGTCTGAATGCAGACATAGTCTCATTCATGAAATTCTAAACTATGGTTTGGCAACCTGAAAGAGAGAAGGAAAAGAAAAACCAATGCATGATATATATATTTTTAAGGGTGGGTTTGGGGGATAAGGTGAGTCCCTGTGAGTGGAAAGGCTGAACACTATTGCTTTTGCATGATTGGAGAGATGTTTCTAACCACTGTCTTAACACTACAAATTTAAACCAGTTTAGCTATCATGACCGCAGTGCTGTTATGTAAGAGTCCTCAGCAGAAGAAGACGGTGTTATCCTCTCAGAAAATACTGCAACCATGGCTGGCGCTATCATGGGGCACAGTGAGTCTCTTGTCTCAGGTGGCATATTGGGAGGGACGGCAAGATGAGCACATCCCTCTGCCTCTTTGAGCTCCCCCAGCAGTACCTCTGTCTGACTATTGGAACTATGTCAGCAGCAGATAGACGCCATTTAAAATCCCTGCTTGGCTCCTATTTTCAATGCCACCACAACGCTGCCACCATGGGGACTGGATGGGGGGAGTGGGGAATGAGTGGTGGCAGATGGCAAACCCAGAGTGGGCAATGTGGGGGGCCCTGTGGCAACAGCCCGATGGGGTGGTGGTTGCTGGCTCACCTCAGATGGAGGCATGGCTTGGGCCAGCACTGACCGCAACCATAAGCATCCAGGGAGAAGGTTATAGACAAATACTCACATAAACACACCATGGAGAGGACTCTGGAAGCATTATAGGGTGGGATGCAGTTAGGAAACACTGGCTGCAGAACATAGTTCGAAAACGTCAGTGCAATAACGGCCAGGCTGGTGGGGTACATGATGAGCACAGCACTCCATAGCAGTAAAAACCTGCAGCCAAGAGAAACGGACAAAAAGGAACAGGTGCCTTATTAAACTAGGCAGCTCTAGAAATCACATTATTATTATTATTATTATTATTATTATTATTATTATTATTATCATCATCATCATCATCATCATCATCATCATCATCATCATCATCCCACCTTTTCCCCAATACTGGGACTCAAGGCGGCGTTACAGCATTAAAACTTGTACAATTAAAACATATACATAGAAATATACTGTACAAAAGTTAAAAATATAATTAAATTAGCTATAATATTAAAATTATATAAAATATCAAAGTTAAAACAACAATAACAATATAAACCGTGCAATCCATCGCATTCTCACAGGTCCAGACTATTCCCAAAGGCCTAGCCGGAACAAAAAAGTTCTTGCCTGCCTCTGGAAGCATACCAAGGAGGGCGCTATTTACAGCATTTGTATACCGCTGCATATCTGGACAGATTCCAGAGTGGTGAACAATAAAAAGATAAAAACAGATAAAAGAATAAAAGCAATGCATTAAAAACAGAATAACATTAAAACTGTGGCTGGTCAGCAAGGAAGGCTTCCCAAAACAAAGATGTCTTCAGCAGGTGCTGAAAACAACACAGTGTTGGAGCCTGCCTGACCTCCAGAGGCAGGGAGTTCCACAGAAATGGAGCCACCACACTGAAGGCTCTTCTCCTGGTGGACTCCAGTTGGGCCATAGGTCCATGTGGAATCAGCAGGAGAATGTCCTCTGATGATCTCAGTGACCAGGCAGGTTGGTAAGGGAGAAGGCGCGCTCTCTCAGGTCATCACTTGACTGTCCTCATCTTTATGGAGACACAGTTTTCCCATCAGAAAAATGAACAATAAAGTCTGAGCATTTCTCTCGCTCTTAAGGGCACCTCATACGTTTCTTGCAGCCCTGGTGCATGTGGGAAGCCTCAGCTGCACACACATTAGCAACAGAAGCTGGTGCCACTGTAGAGATTTTCCATGCAAAGAAGGTTGATGAAGATGGGGGGGCTGGATCCAGATTTAACGTGCAATCCTATGCAAGTTTAGACAGCGGGGCGGGTTACCTGTCCACTGTTCTAGGAGCTGATGATGAAAATGCACATGTACTGCTTTGAGTGTATAGACATGCCTTGTGCCCTTGGTATCAAAAGTTTAAAGAACACAGCTAGAAAGTGACCCGGGCCCCCAAATTATGTAAAGTATTAGAATCATAGAATAGTAGAGTTGAAAGGGCCTATATAAGGTCATCGAGTCCAACCCCCTACTCGATGCAGGAGAACAGATGTGGGCAGCCCAGGCAGTCACCCATCCAAGCACTGACCTGGCTCATACCTGCTTAGCTTCAGCATGTGGCCTGCATTATGTGCTCTACTGCTGAGCTATAGCAGGGGTAAGCTGGGAAGCAATATGCAGTTCATTCAGTTGCACGTGCTTAGGCTTTGTATAATGGCACGGAAACTAGGGATTTACATCAGAGCCTTTGTGGAAAAGGGGTTTTTGAGGAGGGATTTGAATGAAGTAAGAGAGGTGGCATCATCAATGTGTTTTGGGGGGCAGTTCCAAGTACCGTTCTTCCCTGCCATGTCATCCTAACAGCAATCCTGTGAGGTGGGTTAGGCTGAGAGATCATGATCAGCACCGCCACCCCCGAAATTGTACACAATATATTTTTGCAAACAAAATGGAACTCCGTAGCAGCTCTGGATGCTATTTTTTAAAAACTCATTTTGGCTCCCAGGGGTGTGTGGCCTATGGGGGCAAAAATGGCCCCTGGACCTCTCAATGTTGCCCATCCTTGGACTAGCCCAAGGTCACATGTGGAAGTTTTATGGCTTAGTAAGGATTTGAACCAAGTTCACCACACTTCTAGTCCACATTCTGACCACTACTGGCTTTTCTACACAAGGCTGTTATCGCCTGTTAATCTGCAGTATCTTTTGTCGCAGAATTTAGATATAAGCACTACACGAGAATCATTTCCTTTCCTGCTTTTCTGCTACATGACCTCTAGGTGGCACTGTGGTACAGGGGAACAGAGAAAACACACAAGAGAAAAAAGTGTTTTCTTTCACTTTTACAATTAAATACTGCACTTTCCCTGCTCTAAAAAAATTACTGAAAGTTCTCTTTAGATACAGAAGTGAAACCAGAAGGTCATGATGTTGTCTAAAGAACCCGTAAACAACTGTGAGTAGAGAGTGATGAGTGCACGATAAATGCCTTGTGTAGAAAGGCCCTAGATCATACTGGCTCTTATTCAGTGTCTGTCCGGGAAAATATTCTAATTAGATTAGGAAATAATCCAGTAGGTTGAAATTATTTCTGAACTATGTGCAAGGGAGGACCAGAATTCACTCCTAATTTTGAAGTGATACTTTCCTTTAAAAAAAAATCTTCTGTAACTGATGCCAAATGTTTGGGATGAGCAGGCTATAAAATTAAGGATGCAATCCTATGCATGTTTAGACATAAAAAAGTCTACAATTCCCAGCATTCCCCAGCCAGCCATGCTGGAAATTGTAGGGACTTTTTTCTTTCCAAACATGTCTAGGATTGTGCCCTAAATGGTTGCATACACAATTAGTATGAATATGTGCAATTCAACAGAGAGTCAGTATTTCAGTTTGTTTCATATTGAGATCCAATGTGTATGCCAGTTTAAAAAATCAATTACATTCCATGCACAATGCTAGTTGAGGATTATAAATTAATCCTCAACTAGCATTGTGCATGGAATGTAATCAAACAGGGAGTTTGAAAAATCAAATAATAATGGGAAAGATGCACAAGAAAGATTTTAGGTGAATGTTAACCTTTATATTTTTCCTGTTATCAGGAGATCATATAATTAAATCCTGGTTTGTAGTCTGAAGTTATTAACACCAATAATGTAAGAAATAGAATGGTTGAAAGTTGAATATATTTATTGAGAGGACATGAGAAATTAGCAGCACAATCCTATGTATGTCTACTCAGAAGTAAGTCCTATTTTCGGTGGGGCTTACTCCCAGGTAAATACGTACAGAATTGCAGCCTAAGACTTTACCATTCAGAAAATGACTGGGTTGTTTGCACAACACGACAATCCATCGTGGGTGATAAGCCACGGTGGGTTGTCGTGTCATGTGAACCTGGACTGATTCCCACACAATGGTTTGTTTGAGGGCAACAAGCCACCCAGACAACCCATGGGTTGTAGGGGTTTTTGTACTCATGATGGGTTGTCGTGTTGTCTGAATCCAGGCGACTGACCCCATAGTGCATACTGGGAATTGGCTAGGGAGCCACTTGGCAAGACTGGCAAAACCCCCTTGCTGCTCTTGCAAAGCTTGCTCAAGTGGCACATGGGGGCAGCTGTCACTGGCTTACTGCCCTCCTTGCTGCGAATTGCAGGCCATTTTTGGCTTGCTGCAGCTTCCCCCCTCCCTTCCTCCCAGAGATTGCAAAAGCTGCCTTCACGGCTGGCTTTCGTGATCCCCGTTTTGACAGCCACTGACAGCCCCTTCAAAGTGCCCAAGCGGCACCTTGGAGGAGCTGTCTGTGGTTGCCAACCTATTTCTTTTTGCCAGGGTGGGTTGGTGTGATGTGTGAACGCGCCCGATGTAAGGATTCAGAAATACAAAAATACATACTACGTTTCTAGTCCTCATGGAGAATGTTTTAAAACGGGACAACAGCCGCCAAAGAACACTTCCATAAAGGCAGCATCTCGTATTCCTAGTTAGATACTGAGCACACCTCAACTGGGAATGTGAGAAATGATCCTGGAAAAACCACGTACCCTTTCCTCCCAAAATGGCCCTTGGTTCATTACGGGAAGGCGAAGAGGCAGACTATACAGCCCTCTACTGATCCAGCAGGGTCCTCATCCCCTGCATGAGCAAAATGAGTCCTCTTCCACAGAAGCTCAGATGTTGTGATGCCCGTAGGAAGTGGCCTCCATTTAGTGTGTATTCACTGCCAAGTACCAGTTATTATACCTACAACATTATGCAAGTGAGGATGATTCTCTCACTTCCTTGGCCAGGAATTCTAAGGATCAGCTACAGTTTGGCTGCGTCCCAGATCCGGTGAGTCAAGCTTGTCTCTGGCTTATCTAATAATATGCAGTCCTTGGGCAATGATGCATCCGTTGGGTATGATGTTTCTAACAGGCTCGATGCCAGCAGTCGAAAGGGAGTCAATGGTGGCAAGAAGAATCTTGGCTTGTGTTCTTCTTTAACTCAAGGCTCATTCACACCCCCAGTGGAGCCTGTGGCAGTTTTGAGTTTACTTTGAGCCAGGTAATGAAAGCTGCCTGCTTCAGCTCGCCAGGTGGAAGAGCAGAGCCTGGATCAACTTATTGCACAATGAGCACAGCTTTTTCAGCAGCTGTGACCCCACAGCCTGGTCTCTACACAATTCTAACCCATTTTTTATTTAACCCATGGCTTGTTGCCCTACCGGGGGTTTCTCTGGCAGATGATCAAACAAACCATGGTTTGTTTTCTTAGTCCCTGAGTTATTTGTTTCCCTCCTCCTTCACCTGCTCCCCCCCTCTTTCCCCAATGCTTTTGCAGTGCTGTAGTACTGGCATGTAGAGGGGTTGGTTCTTTTTTTTTTTTTTAATCATTCTTCCCACCGCCTCTGTAGCCTGGCAAAACAATCTATGAACCAATCCATGAACAATCCATGGTTCTGGGTTTGCATGTAATGACAACTCATGGTTTAACCAATCCAGAGTTCACAACTCAACAACAAGCCATGGGTTTCTGGGTTGTTTGTGGGTAACAAATTGTGGTTTGTTCGTGTAGCCATGTTCACACATTACGACAACCCAGGACCCAACGACCCATACTATAGGTGGGTTAGATGATTTAGGGGTGGGTGATTGCCCTCGCATTTGCCCTCAAATGGCATCACGACTTCTCAAGTGTTCCAAGCTAACACTCAAAAAGTCTTCAACCAAATGCTCAGAAAAGCCCTTCTCCTCTGCCAGAGGTTGCAGAAAAATGTACCTTGAGGCAGGTAGCGTAGCTGACAGCAGGCATGGGACAGTGGGAGGGAGCATCTTTCCCCATCAGGGACTGGAACTACAAGTCCCAGAATCCTGACCTGGAAAAGATGCTCCCCTGGGGTCTGGGAGTGACTGCGCTGTGCCCACCTGAATTCGAGCAGGGGTGCTAAAGTCCATGACAGCTTATGCCACAATAAATCTGTTCACCTTTAAGTGACCACAAAACTCTTCCCCTTCCCCTTTGTTTGAAATCTGATATGCTCTTGCTCTTAAGATTTGGGTTTAACTTTTCAGATTTCCCCTACCTGGTGCCCTGCAGATGTGTTGGGCTATGAGCCTTTCTACAAGGCATTTATTGTGTGCTTGTGATTCCTCGCTCATGGTACTTTGTGGACACATTACACGACATCCTCCTCCTCCTCCAGGGCCTCTTCTTTGCAACCATTTTCACATGGGTCTTTTGATCAGGGAGAGTCTGGTATATCAGGGAATGGTGGAATGAAACCCTAATGTAATTGCACACTTCAGCTATACTACAGTGCCTCCTAGAGGTTATATAATGGAAAATATAGAAAAGTAGAGAAAGAAACGCTGGCTCAGCTTTTCTGAGCGTGGAAAGCTAAGCAGGGTCAGGCCTGGTTATTACTTGGATGGGAGACCCCTCCTCTAGTTTCCTGCATTGAGCAGGGGTTGGACTCGATGGCCTTGTAGGCCCCTTCCAACTCTATGATCTATGAATATGAAAACCCATCGGGGGAAAAAGCATGTGTAGAGGATCCGATCTTAATCCCACAGGAATCCGGAAACAGAATCCTCGGTAAAGTGGCAGGTTAAAAGCCTCATGTAGAAAAGCTAACGGGCACCAGGTTGGGGGTGGATGCGGCTCTGCCGGCATTTCTGAAGAGCCTTTTTGTTCCATGGAAGACTCCGCAAAATGTTCTACCTATAATAAAACAGCATTAGACAGACCCTTTCAAGTTGCAGAGATATGCAGAGGTTACAAGATTTTTTTAAAAAATAAAAACAACACCACCCCAGGAGTTCTGCAAGGTTTAATATTCTTGAAGGGATTTGTAATTGTAACCTAAATAAAAAATTGGCTACCACCAAGCCAAAGCTGCTTATTATGCAACCTCCCCCCTCCCACACTGCCCAGTTACTAATCTTCCTTCACCTACATTTTAGAATATGGTTAGATTGGGCTTTGATGGTCATTAGAACTAGGTGGCTTCATGAAAGAGCTGTTAAATATGCAGGTTAATTAAGTTCTGGTTAGAACAAGATTCCTAAGGTCATTAAATGAAAGAGATTCCTGAAAAGAAAGGGGGGGGGGATCTCCTTTTGTTTTTTTTGCTTTAACGCTTTGTTATTTTAGCAAACGTCATCACGACTGGAAAAACCTTCCAATGTTTCTTGGTTAGAAATAGGGACAAGTATTCAATAATATCCTTATTCTCATACCAAGTCCCACATGTCCTATATGTTATATGCCTCACCTGATATTTCTTCTTTTGGATAAAGAGGAACAGAACTCTCCTACTATCAGTTATGAACACTTCAAAGCATGTGAATTTGTTGGTGTACCCAACAAATGCTGCCTTTAGCTGAAATCCTATTTCCACTTACGCAGGAGTAAGCCCCATTGAACTTAATAGGATTTACTTCTGAGTAGGGATGGATGAATCTGTCAATCTTGGTTTCTTTCAGTCCCTAATTTTTCCAATCTTCACTTTGTTCCTTCCCATTTTTGACTTTAAAAAAAAATCCACACGAAAATTTGTATGCATGTTCATTTGCATTTCTCCTAATATACACATTTTTACATGCATTTTAACCCAATATATGCATTTCTAAAGCAGATTTCCCTTACATTTTGGGGTTACATCTCCTCACCAATGTACGAATTTTTGTGCACACTTTAGTCTAATATACACATATTGGTTTGCATTCTTTGTTTGGAGAACTGCATCACAAAATTCTGAGAAGTGCAAATACTCAACGATTAATGGCAATCTGGTTTGCCTTGCTGCTTTGGGAAATGCGGATTAGGGTAGACACTTATTGAAATGCAAAGCAAACAAAGTTCTCCCCCATCTCTACGTTCTGAGCAGACCTGTAGATAGGATTGCACTGTTTATGTTCATGCATGTGCACTTATATCTTATGTGCGGTTACAGACGAAGATGCGTCCATTCTCCATATCAAGTAAACTTATCAAGATCTGGGGAAGGGGCATGTCGAAACCTGAAGAATGGCAAATTGTGACAATTCACGCTAACAGCATTTTAACAAGCATCCCACAAAGGCAAAGACAGTGATTTACTATGGATGGCCCCCAGAAAGTAGGAACCATTCCTGAATAAAAATGGACAACTGGAGCAGCATAGATTACACATCACTTATTATTTATATCAGCCTTTCTCAACTGGGTACCCTACAAATGTGTTGGACTAAAGCTCCCATCAGCCCCAGCTAGCAGGCCAATGGCCAAATTCATTGGGGATGATGGGAGTTGTAGTCCAACCCACCTGATTTATATGGAACATCTGCTCTTCCAATCCTAGCCACATGCATTCCAACAGCCACCTGGGATGTAGGCCATTATTAAGTTGTGAAGAAGCAAGAGGGGAAGGCACTTGTACAGACGGAAACCAACAGGATGTTGCCTATAAGAAACATTTATTTTGCCCAACGCGTTTCAGAAAATGTTCAGAACATTTTCATGCAGAAGAGCCAGTGTGGCGTAGTGGTGAGAGTGTTGGACTGGGACTCGGGAGATCTGGGTTCTAGTCCCCGCTCGGCTATGAAACTCACTGGGTGACTTTGGGCCAGTCACGGGCTCTCAGCCTAACCTACCTCACAGGGTTGTTGTGAGGATAAAATGGAGAGGAGGAGGAGGATTATGTAAACCGCCGTGGGTTCCTTGCAGGAAAAAAGGCGGGGTATAAATGTAATAAATAAATAAATAAAATAAACATTCGAAGAACTTTTTCCTGAATATATCCAACAAAAGATACGTGGCCCCTGATGAAGGAAAAAACATTTTCCGAAACGCACTGGGAAAAATAAACGTTTCTTATAGGCACCCGAGATTTTTTTCTCTCCTGTTGGTTTCCATTATTACCTAAGTTGTAACTCCAGGGCTGGATTAAGGCCAGCTGATGCCCTAAGCACAGCCCAATCATGGTGCCCCCTCGGCCCTTCCATTGCTTAGCGGGTAAGACATTCAGACTCAGTAAGTGCTGAAGGTTTTAAGCTTTGTAAACCACCCAGAGAGCTTTGGCTATTGGGCAGTATAGAAATCTAATGAATGAAATGAAATGAAAATGAAAAGTATAGTTAGTATTTCTAAATTTGCACCTATAACTATAAATTAGCACATCTGTCTCTTTTTTTGGCAACACATAAATGGCCACCCTAACCCACACTCCAGGTTTGAGGGGGCCCTGGGCAAAGTAACCACTGTGGGGGATCCCGCCGCCCCCCAGGCTTACCTGGCAGTGGCAAGCAGCAGCAGACTCCGAGCTATGCTACAAGAAGCCCCAGGTGGCTGAGACTCTCACCGTTTCAATTCCACAAAGTGTCCTGGAGTGATGCTGTGTCAAGGACACTGTGGGAAGTTAATAAGGCAGCTAGACCCAGCCCTGCTCAGAATTGTTTTGAGTAGGGGCCCAAGGCAGGCGTCAGCGTTGGGCCCTACTGGGCCTCAGGGCACCTGCCCAAGCATGCCTGCTGCTGACACCGGCCCCGCCCACACCATCAGGCCCTGCCCACAAGTTTGAATAATTTAAATCCCAGCTGCACAGAAGCCACTCATGGTGGGGCAACAGTTCCCCCCACATACAACCCCCCCTATCTTTAATTTTCATACAGAATAAAAGAACAATAGCAAATGTATATTAAAAAAAAAAGAACAAATTGAAGACATGAGAAACAGTGGTGCAGTGGAACCAGGGCTTGCTGGGACGCACTGGCACTTTTTGATCTGCAGGGATGCTAAAAACATCTGCAAACCCACCCACCCCCGCCCAGGATTCCCTGTGCCCTCTGAGCTTAGCTGCAATCTTCACAGTAGTGTGTGTGTGTGTGGATAAATTTTCTGAACAATGGTATATTGTTCCCTGAGCCCAATACTGAATCCAGTGGAAGGGTGTTTGCATGTACATTTATACCACTTTTATCTCTGGTTTTTGAAAGGGGTGGAGGGTTGGGTTTTTTTTTGGGGGGGGTAGTATTTCAAAAAACCTGCACAACCTGTTTAACTAGAGACAAAAGTGGGCCAAAAGAAATGGACGTGTAGTCCAAGGGCAAATGATGCCCCTCGTATGCCATGTTCAGCTCTTTTTAAAACCAGTGTCTGTCTTCAGCCTCAATAAATATGGCCCTGTAAAGAAAAAGCAAGGCTAAACATTTTTATATGTTTGTTTACATCTCTCGAGTTGGCCTCTTTCTTTGATGCAAGAAATATGAACTTGTAGGAGGTGCTCGGCCCTTAAATTTTTCAAATGTTGCAGGAATTCAAAACTTTCCTTTAGTTCAGTGTTCTCCAACCTTGGGTCCCCAGATGTTTTTGGCCTACAACTCCCAGCATGCCCCAGCCAGCTGGGAGTTGTAGGCCAAAAACATCTGGGGACCCAAGGTTGGAGAACACTGCTTTAGTTGCCTTTGCCCTAATTAAATCTCATAATCTCATCTTTCCAAAAGATCTGCCCAGCCCAACCTGTCTTAATGTGCCCTGAGGGTACATATTTGAGCCTGCTACTTACCAGAACAGACATGAAAAACAATCCCATCTGTATGCAGATGCTTCCCACTCAGTTATGCAGCACTGCATCAGTAGTCCGGGAGCGGGACTGCATCAGCAATCCTGATAGTTCCATCAGATACAAATCAAACTAATATGCTTGCCTTTAAAAGCAAAATGATGAGTTTTGAAGTATATAGCATCAGGAACAGCTGTTCAAGCCCCCTTAACATGAACAGGAATTGTGCAAGAGAGGGGTGTTTCTACATGAGGCATTTATTGCACGCTTGTGATTCCTTACTCACTGTTGTTTACGGGCCCTTTAGATGACAACGTGAGCCTCCAGTTTCGCGTCTGTTTTTTCAGAGCACTTTCCCATTTTTTTTCTTTTAGAACGGGGAGAATGAGCTATTAAATTGCAACAGGGAAAATGGCACTCTGTCTCCTGGTGTATTTGTGCTATTCCACTATAGCACAGCTCCACCTAGAGGTTGTGTAGCAGAAAAGCAGGAAAAGAAGAGCTCTTTGTGTAGGGCTCAGATCTCAACGCTGTGATGAAACCGAAAGTGATTAACAGCACAATAAACGTCTCATGTAGAAAAGGCCCTAGTGTAGTGTTGTTGAGTCACAAAGTCCTACATTTGGAACTATACTCAGTGGTAGAGCGGAGCCCATGCTTTGTGCACAGAAGGTCCTTTGTTCAATCCCCCTGGCATCTCCAGTTTAAAAGGAAAGAAAGAAAAGGATTGTGTATTTTATTGTATTACTTTTTTTTTTAATCCCAACCTTCCTCCAAGGAGCTCAGGGTGATCTACATGATTCTTCCCCCCCCCCCCTGAAGTTATCCTCACAACAACCCTGTGAGTAGGGATGCCTGAGAAATCCACAATGCTTTCAAATGAGTTCTGATTTCTATGAATCTGACCTGTGGATTCCGCAGTGGACGGGCTTTTTCTGAACTGCACAGATTCTGTGGACTTGAGGACCGTATTTTCACTTTGGGGGGGGATTTGCACTAATGCGCTAATGTAAATTAGCACAAGTAGAATGGAATTCTGGTTAAGAAAATCTGATTCCGTCAATGAGCGGGCGACAGTAGGAAAGACGCCTGATAATTTGTGAAAAAGAGATGGAACGGATTTAACAAAATCCATACATCCCACTACCTGTGAGGCAGGTTAGGCTGAGAGTTAAGTTTAGCAGGTGATGAGTAAAACCCTTGGCTGAAAAGCCTGGAGAGCCGCTGCCAATCACTGGCTGTGTTGAGACAATCATATCTTGGCTTAATAAACTGAGATATGAATGAGTGTTCTGGCCATGCAGAGCCCCTTCGCTCCTCCCTTCATGCAAGAAGTCTTCCGTTAACTATAGTTTCCCATTCTGTCTAAACCAGGAAACTATGTTTAATGGCTTTGAAACAAGCCAGGATATGAAGCCATGGTTGTTGTTGTTGTTGTTGCTATTAGAAGTTTATTTCTGATTTTTCAGATTTTTTACAGCAAGTTTCCCAATTCCATCCCCTCGCCTCCCCACCTCACCCCCTTCCATCTTTATGTTTTGCTGTTTTGTGGTGGTGGTGGTGGAGAGATGGGAGGTTAGCTGAAAGTTGGGCACATCTTGGGTTGCAGGGTGCCCCTCTCGGTGTGGAGTAGTGAATCTGGTGCCCGATAGGACAATGTCAGCTGCTTGCCTGCAGTTATGCTCTTCTTGTATACTTGTAAATAAACCGAAAATTACCCAAAACACGCATACACTGACCTGGTTTGCACGTAATGAATCGTGGGTTGTCGTTATGTGCAAACCCGGAACTATGGGTTAACTATGGGTTGTTAACCACAATCAACCCACGAAGAGAACCTCTGGTTTGTTGTTGGGTTGTGAACTGTGGGTTGTTTAAAACATGGGTTGTTATTATTACACGCGAACCCAGAACTGTGGGCTGTTTATGAGTTGATTCAGCAGACTACAGAGGTGGCAGGCAATTTATTTATTTATTTAATACATTTTTATACCGCCCAATAGCTGAAGCTCTCTGGGCGGTTTGCAACAGGCAAGAGTGGTAAAAACAACAACCAGCCACACGGCATGCCAGTACTGCAGTGCCGGAGTGGGTGAAAGGGGCTTGATCGTCTGGCAGCCAAATTATGGGTTAACTCTGGGTAAGGCAACAACTCGTGGGCTAATTAAACCATGGGTTATCATTGCGTGTGAACCAGTTCATTATAAGTCTCTGGTGTTCTCTCATACAAGTGAAACCTGGGAACGTGTCACTGCTCAGGGAAATGGGGAGCACGGAACGATACAGATACACCTTGCAGAGTTGTTGTGAGGATTAATGAGGTGATGATGAGTATTGTGTGCCGTGTTCTGGACACTCAGACAGCATGACATAAATGCTAAGCATTATATACCGAACCAACACTTACCCAGCTAATTCACCAAAAATCTCGGTGACGTAGGAATAATCCCCTCCTGATTTAGGAATGGTAACTCCTAACTCAGCATAACACAAAGACCCGAGAGCTGCGATCCCTCCTCCGAGCACCCAGATTATGAGAGCGAGTCCCACTGACCCAGTGTGCTCTAGTACTCCTTTGGGTGAAATAAAGATGCCGGAGCCAATAATATTACCTGGAAGGAACAAAAGTTGGAGGAAAAGCTAAATTAATATACACACACCTTCTCATTTCACTTCCCAGAATGACTCTTATTAGGTTTGATTCATGCAGCTGCTACTACTAGTAATTTAGGGTAGCACCTTACAGTCATTGTCTCATTCACCTGCACGAAATCCATGCAAGGGAGGGGCCACATTCACATGCATACAAATTCCAAAATCCATATTAGTGTCATACCGTTAATTAGGCCAACCAAAAGATTGCAAAAAATGCGCAAGTTTTCAACATCTCCAGATCTCTTCACTGGGCAAGATGTTATAAAAATCTTATCTGGCTCCTTTGAGAGCCAGTGTGGCGTAGTGGTGAGAGTGTTGGACTGGGACTCGGGAGATCCGGGTTCTAGTCCCCGCTCGGCCATGAAACTCACTGGGTGACTTTGGGCCAGTCACGGGCTCTCAGCCTAAACTACCTCACAGGGTTGTTGTGAGGATTAAACTGAGAGGAGGAGGACCATGTAAGCTGCCTTGGGTTCCTTGCAGGAGGAAAAGGGGTGGGATATAAATGTAATAATAAAGAAATAAATAAAAAGTCAGGGTGGAGGGGCAAATAGGGGAGGGGAAAGAAATTTGACCAATGGTGATTTCACCCCTTCCATATTCCACCCCCCAAACCCACTTTTTGTAACATCTTGCCCAAGATCTGAAGAGATCTGGAGATCTCAAAAGCTTGCTCAGTTTTTGTGATCCTTTGGTTGGCCTAATGAAGGTATCACAGTACCATAGATTTGTGGATTTTTCTTATGGTCGACACCATAATTTAAAAAAAGAAGCATATAAATAACATCACTTTCCAGCCTCCATGTCACAGATGAAAGTAGGGGCATGCTTGTAACATCCCATTTTTTATCCTAAAAGTACTGCTATGCAAATCTTTCACCCTCCACTAATACACTTTGCTATTGCATGTTACATGTATTTGTTCTCCAGATTAGCTTGTCCTCCACCGATTGAAAAGGCAAGAGGATATTCATTCTTTTGCTTACAGAGAGAGATAATTATATGGCAGGGCAGGTCCAAGCTTTTTTGCTGTCTGAGCCAAAGGACAACATGACACCCCCTCCGTTCCATGTACAGAAACTGACCAGCCTGCCAGTTGAATCTTACTTCAACACTGGCAATAGGATAGCATTTCCCATTGCATATCAGGGCAGAAGGCTAACGTAGGGAGTGCACAGAACATCAAGGCCAGCGACAAGCAAGCTTTGCTGCTCATGAAAGATGGGAACAGTTGGAAAGCTCAGATGGAATGACTGGGGTTTGAGGGGGGGGTTGTCACCGCCCCCCAGCAACTTCCACCTGAGGTGGCTGCATCACTCCGCCTTATGGTAGAGCTGGCCCAGACGAAGCCAGTGTGGCGTAGTGGTTAGAGTGTAGGACTGGGACTCGGGAGATCCGGGTTCTAGTCCCCGCTCTGCCATGAAACTCACTGGGTGACTTTGGGCCAGTCACTGACTCTCAGCCTAACCTACCTCACAGGGTTGTTGTGAGGATAAAATGGCGAGGAGGATGATTCTGTAAGCCGTCTTGGGTTCCTTGCAGGAAAAAAGGCGGGGTATAAATATAATAAATAAATAAATAAATAATAAAATAAATAAATAAATAAGCTGAAAGTTTCCCGTGGGGATTTTTGGCTTGAATTTTGTGGGTTGGGACAGGACACCCTGAAAAATGACAGTGCTAGCAACTCACACTTGGAGGCAGAGCACATGCACTTGATCACTCGACCCTTGACGATTGGCAATTGAAATCCATCAACTAGCTCCCTGGAAAAGCCTTCTACTTGAGTTGGAAGTAAGGTACATTTGATCTATGGAGGAGATTCATCCCCGCACGCATGCAAGTCACCTCTTGCAATTTTCAAGAGATGAACATGCATCTGTGAACCAGTCCAAGACAACTGATGTGAACCTTAAAAAAAAAAAAAAAAAAAAAAAGCGGGCAAAAATAGTGGAAAACATCAATTTTTAGGTAACTGTGACCTGTTCCTTCCAAATTGCATGTATGTATTTTCTTTTTTAAATCCCTATGCTACCTTTCAGGGCAAAGCCTTCCCAAGGTGCCTTATGTACATAAATAAAACATTAAAACTTCTTATTCCATAAAACCAAACCATTAAAACAATTTAAAAACACTTCACAATCCAGCACAACACTCATATAAAACCAAGTTAAGCAAAAGCTATTTAAAAACCAGCAGGAGTATGAACCATTAAATTACCCACCCACCCCAAATCAGGTCAACCTCTTACTAAAATCAGGTCGAAACTAATGGTTTTAAAAGCCAAACCCTTGGGGACACCACTAGGAAGACCCTGTCTCTAGTTCCAGCCAATCTCATTGATCTTAATGGTAGGGTTGCCATGTGTCCTACTTGAAGGGCTGTCAGAGGACAGTTCTCTATTTGAAGGCCTCCTCTGTTTGAAGGGCTGTCCAGCAGAGGCAGTGCCATGGGCAGCCCATTAGGGTAGGAGCCCCAAATCTTTCATTTGGAGCCTCAAATCTCTGGGAGGCCCTCTGCCCCACCACCCTGCTGTCCATGGGCACTTGCTGAAATAAAGGTAGAGGGGCCCTGATGATCTCTGTTGCATCTGATCCCCCTGGATTAGCTGGCTTTTGGCCCACACGTGCTTCACCTCCTGCTGCCCCCACCTTGAATCTTTCTGCCTGAGGTCTTTATCTGAAATCAAATGCCCTCCTCTCCCCTGTCCATACATCCCTTTTCACAAATAGGGGTGTCCTTAGGAGACAGGGTCCTTTACAGACACATACACACACAGACTTTAGAGCATATATAATTTATTTATTTATTTATTTATTTATTATATTTATGCCCCGCCTTTTTTCCTGCAAGGAACCCAAGGCGGCTTACATAATCCTCCTCCTCCTCTCCATTTTATCCTCACAACAACCTTGTGAGGTAGGTTAGGCTGAGAGTCAGTGACTGGCCCAAAGTCACCCAGTGAGTTTCATGGCCGAGCGGGGACTAGAACCCGGATCTCCCGAGTCCCAGTCCAATGCTCTCACCAAATTAGCATATGCAAATCTGTGCTTTTTTTGGGTGGTGGTCCTGTGGGCCTGAGCCCTGGATCTTTTCAGTAACTAGCACCACCCCTGACTGATGGAAAAAGCTCTTCCTTGGATGGTCCTTTATCTTTAAACTGAACTTGTACTGGACAGCCCTTTAAATGGAGGATGTCTTCAACATAGAGGACTGTCCTCTGTAAAAGAAGACACATGGCCACCCTATGATGGCTTTTTATTTTCTCAGGTGCTGCTTCCTGCACTCCTCATCTGGTGCTAAAGCACTAAACAAAAGAATCCTGGAGGCTTCTGTAAGGACAGGCCCTAACCAGATAATGGCCGCTGAAATGAACAACAACAGCTGGTGCTTTTCAAGGAAAATTCTAGAAGAATTTGTTTCTGATAGTCCAGGCACTAAAATAAAAGACACACACAATGCAAGAAACAGTTTTTGCGACAGCTTGTGGGTGAGAGGCAGAAAGACGCCGCAGGAGGAGAATTTTCTTGGGATCACAAAAGGAAAAAAAATATGGTGAGATATGATGAGATTAAGAACTCGAATCTCGCAGCCGGATGGCTTTTTGGCGAAGATTTGAGACCTGGACGGGGAGAGTCTAATTAATATTCAGAAGAACTTTCTCAAAGGAAGACAGTCACCCTGGGTGGAATGCTAAACTAGTCTGAGAAAACCTGACACTTCAGAGCCTGGAAGGAGAACAGCTATGCTAATAGACTGGATTCTAAACAACAAGAGATGTGCCGGCAGGTTCCGTAACTTCCTTTCAAGTGCTATGGGTTACATAAGGCGACGCTAGGAGGTAATGGGAAGACTCCGTGGGCCAAAATGGTGGTTTTTAGTAAAGTGTCATGATGCTATCTACGTTTAAGCACCCTCTACCAGTGGTTATATAAAGAGTGCAGAGGTGCAACATGTTTTAACAGCAACAGTATTGAGTGTTCGCATAGCACATCTCAAGCATTCGTGGTGTTTCACGTACCTCAGCTTCTAGAGAGGCAGGAAGCTATGTCCATGTGCTACAGCAAAATGACTAAAGGGCGCAGTCCTACTGTGGGGAGAAAGCCAGAGCATACCTTAAACCCTGGCACATTGATGATCCCAACCTTGTTTTTCTCGTTCCACTCACCATCCGGCTGCATAATCCCCACCCAGGGCATAGGGGAGACAGTTCTGGGCAGTCGGAGGCACAATCCACATCTGCACAATAGGGCACATAACATTCCGGAGAGGGTGGGGGCGCAGTCTCAAAGAGCTGCAAAGTACCCCAAAGTGCTCCAAAACACCCAGGAGGAATCAACACCAGGAGACGCCACCGCCCTGCGGGGGCGGACCCAGCCCACCTGGTCAGCAGGGGCGTAACGGGTTGAAAAAGGATGTGCCAAAGGACCAGAGGTTGTTGGGAACACGGTGCAGGCTTGCACAGGTCAGGTTGCTAGCTCCGGCTAGGACCACGCAACTTCCAACCCCGGGTGGGATGCCCGGCGATCGGCAAAGCAAACCGCTACATTAGAACCTAGAGTCAGAGTCTCTGGTGTCAGGTAATATTCTGCATTCGAGCAAAGCCTCCTAGAAAGCAAATTGAATACTTCCGTTTCCGATCTGAATTTATACTGTGAAATTCCTGTAGTCTATTAGTTCCGCTCCATTAAACTTTGCTGAAACGGACTAGATTGTTGCTTCCCTGTGTTCTGGAGGGATTCTCTGTCAATTTCACTCACGGCTGGGAGAAAAGGTTTTGACAGCCGCCTACCGGGCTCGACTTCGGTGCTGGTTAACCCCTAAGGTACCAAACCTGCGCAACGGACCAGGTGCGGTCCACCACACCTACGTTTAGACAGAAAAGAGTCCTACAACTCTCAGCATTCCCCAGCCAGCCAAGCATAGGATTGAGCCCTAAGAGTCTTCTGGACCTTAAAGACTATGCAACAATAATTCAAGGTGCCACAAGTCTCTTATTGTTTACATGTTACCTCAGGAACATTTACCAAATAGTTGTAAAGTAGGTCAGTTATTATTATTCCTCCATTTTCATTTATTCATTTATTACATTTCTATACCGCCCAAGGACCCGATTAAAAACCTTATCATATACTGCCAAATTTTGCAGACTGGATGAGGTGAAAATAATGCTAGATTGCTTGAAGTGAACTGATAGTGCTAATGCACACTTGCGTAAGTGGAACAAAATTCTCATACATCTGTAAAAAAAAATCTGGTTCTGTCAATGAGCGGGCGACGGAACAAAAGGTGGCTGACAATCCACGAAACACGGATAGATGGATTTAATAAAATCTGTACATGCCTAGCTCAGGATAACACTTCATGCATCTAGCTTATCCATAATACATTTGTTGGTCTTTAAGATGCCACAAGACTTCTTGTTGTTTTTGCTGCAATGGACTAACACGACTACAACTCTGTATTTTCTTTCTTTCTTTTTTTGAATTGTATTCTGCCTTTCTACCCAAAAATGGCACTCAAAGTCCTTTTATTGTAGTGCTTCAGATATTGTCTCAATTATTTTCTAGTTTTATTTTGTTGTCTGCTTTGAGTTCCCCTAGGGCAGCCTAGTGCCTTCCAGATGTTTTGTGCTTCAACTCATCAGCCTCAATCGGCATGGCCACTGGTTAGGAATGCTGGGAGTTGTAGTTCAAAACATCTGGAGGGTACCAGGTTGGGGAAGACTGCCCTAGGGGAAGGAAAACCAGATGTAAAATTTTAATAAATACACCAAATACAAATAAATTGGCATTTCTTTGGCTCATTGGAATAAACATTTTAAGAATGCCTATGCTTAGACTGTTGAATCTGAGAAGGTGGATCGATTGTCTTTGATGAGCAAAGAAATTATTTTTATTTATTAAGCCACGTTAGCTAAATAAAAACCCTCCATATTTGCAATTACTGTGCTTCTGAGTTCCAGATTCTTTTGTGAGACACACAAAAGGAGATTGCCACCAGTTGTCTGCAAGCTTCCAGGGGCTTCAGGAAGGCTATTGTTGGAAACAGCCATCTGTCCAAAACGAACCCTTCCACAACACAATTTTCAGATTCTTATAATTTATTTACACTGCTGAATCATACACCTGCAGATGAATGTCCCATTTTTAGATACTGGTAATCCCAATGGTCCCTAGGCAGTAATACATTTTGGCATGGGCCAAATTTGCTAGAAAGGGCTTGGGTGACAGGCCAAAGCCCCAACTCTGCAAAGTAGCCTGCTGGTTATTTCCAGTAGCACAAGGGTGGGCAACTTGTGGCCTTCCAGATGTTTTGGCCTACAACTCCCATGATTGCTCACCATTGGTTATTCTGGCAAGGGCTCATGGAAGTTGTAGGCCAAAACATCCGGAGGGCTACAGCTATGATTACCTCTAACCCCGTCCTTGGACAACTCAGCTGCACTGCAAATCTCCAAGCTTTTCTCTAAGGTCAAGACTCAAGCTTGCTTCTCTCAGCAATCTCTCGCATACTTGTATATGATATTCCACACGCTATCTGGTCCCTTATTAAGGAGTCTTTGATATCTCCAAAATTGCAGCTGGCTGCTAACATCTTTAAACTGGTGTAGCATTCCTCAGTGCCTTCCCCTATTGCTCGGTTCCTGCTTGAAAAAGCTGTATCTTTCACTGTTTCTTTCATTCTTCTTTCTGGGGTTGCAGTGGGCATCAAAACAACCTATTAGTGTAGCCAAAGTACGCTGTGCTTAGGGAATGTTTGTACACAGTGTCTCACTTATTTCTTTTTCCAATCAAATATAGAAACAGTTTCATTTTCACATGCTCCTCTTCATCTGCCACTGCGATGTACACATAGAGATTAAACTCCTCTTTCCAGGTTTTCCATGCCTGGGCTAAGTTCTGAGCTTGCAGGTTTAATGTGTTTGGTGGCTTCAGGCCTTCCATTTTCACCCTCTCTTTCTTTCTCTCTACGCTCTCTCTATTCTCTACCCAGTTTGGTATTTTTCTTCTGTCTAGCATTCGGTCACTGCAGCTGCCATGTTTCAGTGTTGGTGGACTGCACCCCACAGATTCAAACAGACTCTGCTTCCAAAGAAACTTACAAGTTTTACCAGAATTCCCCTGCCTCCCACAACTACAAGCTACTTAAAGGGGCCATGGGCAAAATTGCAGCTAAGCTTGCAGTTTTACCTCTTACAAATTCACATGTGTGTCCCGATTTTAATCTGTGAAATGTTGGAGGGGATGATTTAAACAAAGACTCCTATATGGAGCTCTCGCAGCCTGTGGCCACTCTCTCCTCAGGCCAGAAACAGTGCGTGTTTCCCTTAACTACGTACCTCCTGGTCCCTCCCAGGAAGCACAACCTATTCAGGCTGAATCCAGCAGTTATTTCATATTGTTACATGTAGTCAGGACAGCTATGGGAACAAATTGGGGAGGGGGAGGCCATTCCAAACATGAAATGAGCAGGTATATGAGGCTTAGTCTCCATCTGGTGGCCCTAGGATGAAAACCAGCACCTTGAATTGGCACAAGAATCTTTTAACATTAACATGGGTAATGCATTAGTTAAATGTGCTCTTCCATTTTCACCCTGGTAAATAAGACAACATTTCTCAAGACAAAGGGATTCCTTGGTGTCTGAGAGAATATTTGTGAGAAGAGCTTCTTCACTTTATTTTGTTGGCATGTATTAATAAAAGTGAGTGAGCTCCAAAGAAGCAGCAGCAGAAAGGAACTTGGCACTAAAAGCTAATTTGGGATATTAGCTGACGTTATGGAGGGAAAATAACGGGAATAAGCTAGTTCAAGTGGGGCTCTGCAACAAAATGTTGCAGTATGGAGTGCCTCTGTTCAGGGATCTAGACAGTCCATTCTAGCCCCCTCCCCATTTTCTTCCCCTCTCCTCCAATAGTCAACCAGCATTCCATGCCATCCATGCACACTCAGTTTGATGGGGGTTCTCCATTTTGGATTTTTTTGGGGGTGGAGACAATGTTACCCAATCCCAACGACATTAAACTCTAGGCTTTTGCCATTGATTTCAATGGCCAGTTCTCACGTCTGTCCCTGGGGACATTTAAAAATAGCTTCTCAGTGTAAACATGGAAATGATCTATCTCAATAATTAGAAAGTTAATTTTTTTTACTCTTTTTGTATGTCTGTGTGCCTTCTCCCTGTCCAGCCATTCCATTCTTCCTCCCACCCAGTTGTCCCTAACTTAGTATAGTAGGAAGATTATTCAGACACAACCATTTTAACATATTGAATTCTATCTTTGTTTTATCGTTATTTGCATGGTTCAATCTGCTTTTCCTCTTTTTGCTCCAGTGAAATATCAACAACAGGGGGCAAGAGAAGTGAGATTGTGGTGGTGGTGGTGGGTAATCCCAGGTGCCTAAACATGGATGTTTGTTTGTTTTATTGAATTGTATTCCACCTTTGCACTAAAAAAGTGCTCAAGGTGTCTAGCGATAAAATACAGAAAAAATGGCAAAATTATCATTTTAAAACTCATCAGTTAAAAACCTACCCAATAAAACGTTGAAAATTACGGTAGATAGCTCGTCAACTGACACAACTTCAAGAACCATTTCATGATCGTCTCTGTCCCTGTAACAACGGGGAAGTTGAAACTGTGGGTCACGTACTTTTATACTGCCCCTTCTTCGTAAAGATCTTATTTTACCTATTTCATATAATTGCCCGGTTTATAACTGAAACATTTTACATTTCCTTGCTACTTTCTGATAAGGTTCCACAGATTACTAATAAAGTGGCTAAATTTTGTGCAAATGCTATAACTTGCTGCACCTTTTTAGCCTCTGAATCTGACTGATATAATTTTGATGTAAAATTATGAACTTTATACACTTCAGATGTATGTTGGTGTACAGTAGCTATGTTTGTATCATGGATTGTTTTCCTGTTATAATGTTTTTGCTGGTTCAATGACCGTAATAAATATTCATTCATTCATTCAAGAACCTTTCTTAAAACCTTGATTAACAGTTAGAGTGGCCATTTATTTGAAGGGCTGCCAAAGGACTGTTTTGAAGGGCTGTCCTGTCCAAGTCCAGTATAAAGATAAAGGACCATCAGAAGGAAGAGCTGAAGGGCCTTGAAGTTGCCCTATCATCAACACCACCTGGACAGGAGACTGAGCAAGGCGTACAGGTTCCTTGGTCACAGTCTTCCACACTATGGTGAGATGATGCACTGTATTTCTATTTAAATTATAATAATTATGTCTAGATTTGTACCTATACATATAAATTAGCATATGCAAATTTAATGCAGATCAGTGTCTTCTTTTGTCCTCTTTTTTCATGATGTCTCCTCTTTTGGGGTGATTTACAAGTGGCCACCTTATGAACAATATTTATAATTTGCATCTGAAAGATATTTAGGGGTTCCTCTACGCTAATGATAGAGGTTATGCCTTCTATTCATTCTCTCATAAATCTTATTTTTGTGACAATTTGTTTTTAGTATCACCTAGGTTTGTTACCCAAGTATTAAAAGTGGATATTAACCCTATGATCTATGCAGGCCTTGCCCCCTGACAATGACTGGGTTCAGACAACACGATAACCCACACTCAAGGGTTGAGTATGGGTTGAGTGTGGGTTGTTGTTGAACGGTCAGTTGTTGCTGAAATGTGGGTTATCATCATGTTGTTTGAACCCAGTTGTGCTAACAAGCCATGGCTTGTTAACCACAAACAACCCATGAAAAGAACCCATGGTTTGTTGTTGGGTTGTCAACTGTGGGTTGTTCACCATGGTTTGCTATGTCGTCTGGGTTCAGACAAGATAATCCATGTTTCAACAACAACCCACAGTTCAATGGCAACCCATACTCTCAACCCTTGAGTGTGGGTTATTGTGTTGTCTGAGCCCAGTCAATGACTTGGGCAGTGGGATGACATTTCTTCTCGATTTCCAAAAGGGTAGCTGTCTTAGTTTGTTGCAACAAAAACAATTAAGAGTCTTGTGGGTTGTGGCACCTTAAAGACGAACACATTTATTATGGCATAGCATCCAGCATAAGTGTGCTCCTTCTCTCTCTGTGCCACCTATGTCCTGCCCATGACTCCATCCCATTTCAGCTATTCTCTTATCTGTCTTTGTTACTAGAATGGCTCCACCGACATACCTGGTGCATTTGAGGCATTCTGCTGGCATTTCTGTCAAAGTGATGGCGTATCTATCAATGCACCAGCATACCAGGTCTTCTATCAAATCCTACAGCTCAGGGGTGGGCAACACATAGCCCACAGGCTGCATGCAACTCTGCCATCACCCAGTGTGGCCCCGGCAGGCCACACGGTCAAAATTCATGGCAGCAAAAAAAAAAAACAACAATTCAGCAGAAAACCACTATGGAGAGGTAAACAGAACAAATTTAGCTTGAAAACAAGCTACATCTGTCCTGTTTACCTCTCCGTAGCAGTTTGCCACCAAATTTCAGTGGTAAACCACCAATATTTTTTTTGTCACTACCAACTTCGGTAGTGGGGTGGCAAAAGGAGTGTGGCCTACAAGGTGAATGTTTGGTTGTCACTTGTCCAGAGTACCTTGGCAAATGGGCTACAAATTGTTGCAATGAATGATAAGTTTTAACATGGTACCTATAGAGGTTCTGATGTGCTAAACACAGAGGATTTGATGTAATAAACACATGACTCAGCCATGGCCATTACATTCCCAGGTGTTGTGCCTCCGTTTGGAAGACATGGGGCAGCTGTGCCAGAGTGTGTTTGGGGTGGGGCCAGGCACATGTCATCTGCAGCCTGGCCCAGCTGTGCTGCCTTGCTCATCAGTGCCTGTTTAAAGAAACAGGCCCCAAACACACTTCGGATGCTGGAAGCAATTGTCATTGCAACTTGACCGTAGCCAGATACTCCTGCCAGCCCCCGGACCGAGACTCGTGCTTTCTTGACTTCGGAACACCCCTGACCACGCTTCAGCCTTCTCCTACACTGCTTCATTTTATTTTGGTTTCAGACATATCTCTTGGCTTTCAACCTTGGACTGTGTTAACGACAACGGCTTATCTGTGGACTAAACTGATTTACGACACCAGGAGCCCGAGAGCTAAAGTACACATTATGTGAAAATGTAGATGAGGTGTTTTTTTAAACTCTAAACTAAGCATAAGGGATCCATTCTGGATTGGGACGAGGGCCAGTGCAAGGCAGTTTGGCGCCCTAGGCAAGGTCAGATATTTAGCGCCCCCCCCTTCCCACTTGAGCCGGCTACCGGGCCAAGGAGAAGGAGGGGGGCTGTCAGTGCCGCACTTACTTCCGAGTAGACTCGTAGGCCCCGCCGGCTGGACCTTCGCAAGGGACGCCGCCCCCGGAACCCTTCCCACGAACGCCTGTGGACTCTGCGGAGGCAACACAGCGGAGGCGCGATTCCGCGCAGCCGCCGCTGGCGGTGCTGGCGTTTGGTAGCGTGCGCCCAGGGAGCTGGAGAGGAGCCACCGCGTGCACGTGGGGGAAGCGGCAGCGGCGGTGCGATTCCCTCTGCGCAGCCCCGCTGGCGGTGCTGGCGTTTGGCGGCGCACGCACCCAGGGAGCCGGAGAGGAGTCACCGCGATGCGTGGGGGAAGCGGCGGCAGTGGAGGATCCCACCCGGCTGCCGGTGGGCTGGCCGCGTTGCTGCAGGAGCGGAGCGCCCGCAGCGGGAGTCCCTCTCTGAGCCAGCCCTCCGCCCGCCCGCCCGCCTCAGTCGCGCACTGCAGGTGAGCCATTGCCCAAGCAGGCGCCGCTACAGCGCTAAAAAATTTCAAGGCGTTTCTGTGCCCCCTTTAGCCATGCGCCCTAGGCAGCCGCCTAGTTCGCCTAATGGTAGCACCGGCCCTGATTGGGACTCTAGCATAGGGGGTTTAACACTTTGATACAAATGGATCACTTTTTGGCAATATAAACTGCAGGTGTAGGGAATCCAGTGAGGGGTAAAAATGAAAAGAAAAAGAAAAGAGAGAGACATAGGTGCTAGCTACATCTTTGAAGTAAATTGTATTTTGGCCCTGAAAACCAATCAGATTTTTTTCTAGAAAGTTGGATTCTGTGATTTCCCATCATTCTGGCTATGCAGATTTCTAGATCTCACCACAACACTTAGCTTCTACAGTTCCAGGACAAATGTGAGTGTATGGCACAGAGTGTCAGTAAATATTGTATTCACTAAAGATTTCAGGGTGTGATATTTATGGCAGATTGGCCTCACCTAAGTATTTTGACACTTTTCCAACTCTGTCTTTACAAAAACCTGGCACCTATCTCTACAAAAGGCTGGCACTTAAGAAAATAGATTACCTACATTTTTAATGAGTCACCCTGAGATTTTAATGAGTTTCCTGAGTTACCCATCATTTTACAAAGAAAGAAAGCTGACTGCCCCTGCTTTTATATTTCTTCAAAGCTTACCACCAGCTCAGCTCTGCTCAGCTCCAAGACAATCCCATACCACTTCTACAACATTCAATTCATTAATCACATTAAACCATGGTTAAGAAAACTTAACTATGCTTTGGCGTGATGTTTGAATGGATAAACCATGATTTGAGATCAGCCAAGAAACTAGAATCAGAAACCATGTTTTGATTAGGGTTTGCAAACCATGGTTTGTTCTAAGTCATGGTTTGGCACATCACCTGAATTGACAAAGGTCAGCTCTGGCCATTGCTTCATCTCTGGAAGCCTACTAGAGGCGGAAGTGCTGATCAGATGAAAAATGACTGAGGTCAAGCAGCTGTAAACAATATTTTGCCTGCACATTTGGAAGCTCAAACCATAGTTTGGATTCTAAACTATGGTTAGTGCCAACAATGGTTTGACATGATGTCGGAATAGAACCCTAACCTTTATTTGCTCATATATTAAAGGAGACATTAAAGTTCTTTGATCTTAATAAAAGCATACAATGAATCAGAAAATATTTCCTTGCCTTAAATACGATAATGTTCTCCAAAGTGGGGTGAGGGTGGGGAGAGAGATTGGCAAACTCAGTAGCCGTGCACGCTTGATGTTAAAGAAAAGCCTTTTTGTTCTTAACAACTTTGAGAAATTCAGCCACAAATCGTTCAAGAGCCGTTCATTCATGTGAAAACATGACCCCTGTAGCACTGCCAAAGTTAAGGAGACCTTAAGTGATCTGCTGCAGAATTTCTGGTCATGCAAGAACACTCACTCAGCCCCTGTGGGCACCATTAATCTACGGCACATGCAGTGTGTTTAAGGGTGTGCTATTAGTTAGGAAAAAGAGAATGTATCACTTGATTCTGTAACTGTTATCTCCCTAGTTTTATTCCAGCAGGATATAAGTGTAACTTCATAGCTCCTGGTCCACTGAATGGCTGCAGCTTCCCTTAAAAAAATGCTTCAAGCACTGTGAAGGGAAAGTCAAATCTCCCAAACCTGGAGTCGGCATCTACCATGTCAGGGATATTTAAAGTATTTTCATCAAAGCATTTAGGTTTGTAGGATTCAAAAGTAGATTGACCTATATAATCCATCCAGAGGGATAGCTGAGTTAGTCTGTCGCAGCAAAAAAGTCTGAAGTGTTCTGCAGCACCTTAAAGACTTAACAAATTTATTATGGCATAAGCCTTCATGGACTCTAGTGTCCATAATAAATGTGTTAAAGACATTAATTAATAAATGAGTTAAATACATTTATTATAGCATTTGTTAAAGACTTAATACATTTATTATAGCATAAGCTTTCATGGACTCTTACGCCTTCATAAATGTGTTAAGTTTTTAAGATGCTACAGGACTCTGTTGTCAGGCCCGGCGTCGTGGGTAGGCCTGGACAGGCACTTACCAAGGGGCCCACACCCCAGCAGGGGCCTATTGACAAGAGCCCCCTGGACTTGCTCCTCCCCTTCACTCCTGCAACCTCCTTGTTCACCTGCCTCTTGCTCTAGCCCAGACCAGTCAACGGTGGTGGTGAGAAGGAGGAGCAGGAAGATGCCACGGCCGACTAACTCACTGGCTCTCTGCCTGTCATCAATTTATGGTGTCATCAATACACCCATTCGACAGTTCTCCCTCCGTCCCCTACAGATTACCATCATGTGAGGGTGAGAGAGCAGATATGAGCCTTGTTGACTCAACTCCCTCTGTTGGCATGCTATTGCTGGCTTCATCACCTTCCACTTTTGCAATGGGGTGGTTTGCAGCACACGCCGGTGGCCATTGTACATATTTAAGCCGCAGTGGGCAGGCGCCGGCACAGGGTGGGTTGTTGCCGTGGTTATTAACGAACCCCCCACAACCCAAAAACAGCCCATGGCAACAAGCCACCTTCACCAGGTTCACACGTCACAATAAGCTACAGCGACCACCTGCCTTGGCTTGAATATTCACAATAGTTGCTGGCATGCTCTGTAAAACCCACTGTGGCTTAAATAAGCCATGGTGGGCTGCAGGCAATCCTGCAAACTGGCTCATATTGAGGCTTAGTTTCAGTAGAGGGACAAGGATTATGGGGTTTGTGCCAAAGGCTCCACGGAAACGGTGAGATTTTTGAGGAGGGATTTGAAGGAAGTGAGAGAGGTGATCGTCATGTCGGTGTTCCTTATGGAAAAAGTTTATTTAGGGCGCGGTCAATGCTCATCATAAGCCTCTGAACTTGGAGGCTTATGAGCATCCAGTGCAAAGCAGGAGGAGCGGTGGAGGCGATCTCCACCTCCCCACACCTCCCAGTCTGCAATTCAGCTAGAGGGCCATTTTTGCTTTGGAGGGGGAGGGAAGGAGGCTGGAACGCCGCAAGGATACCTTATATCCTGATGGACCCAGTCTCCTCCCCTTCCCACCCCCTGAACCGCCCCTCTACCTCCTCTCCGAGGTCGCTTTTCCAACCTCAAAGGAGCAGCCGGCACAGTTCTTCCCATGCCAGCTGCGAGGGTGGGGAGGGGGATTGGACCGTAGATCCCCAGCTCTGAAGTCGGAGCTCTGTGCCCGACCTTGGATCTGGGAGTGGGAATCTGAAGTATCCTATGGCCTGCTAGGTGCTGTCTGGGGGCCATTGAATCAGTCTCTTAGGAAACAGCCTTAGGCTGCAGAGTGATACAGAGAGTTAGAATGGAACTCCAGTGGAGTTGAAAGAGGGACCAGGTGGGCTCTTCTGTTGTAGGCAGTCTTATATGGGTTACCATAACAAAGAGGAAAGAAGAAACTACTCATCCTAAAGGGAAGCAGGACCGGCCCTACCATTAGGTAGAGTTGCAGGTCCCATATTTTTAAATTTTAATGTGTGCGCTTAACTTTCCCAATGAAAATTAGTAGGACACGTGGCCCAATCCTATGCCTGTCTGTTGGGCAGGAAGTCCCACTGAGTTTAGGGTGCATAGGATTGCAGCCTTAAAAAAAGTGTTTTACTTTGCCTGGATCATGCTCTTAGTTCAAACCACAGACTCATTAAATTTGATGAGGACACAGGTTTAGTTAGGGGCTAAATGGCAAAAACAAAACAAAATATTATATAACGATGCACTTGCTTTGCCACTGAGCAGTGAACAGTTCACTGTTCTACAGTTCAGTGCCTGAGGGTCTAATTGAGAAAGGATAATTACCTGTGTCTTACATAAGATACAATGTTTTTTCACTTAGTGGCAATAAGTGCTTGTGATGGTCCAAAGGAGGAATGGTCCTAAACAGGAGAAGTTGGTTGTTGTTTTTTTAAGGGTCAAACTACATGTGGCACTCAGGTCATGTGGATATTTTGCCTGAGTTAGTTTGGCTGTTTTAACCCAAAGCAGTGGCAAGGCTGGCTCTAGGTTTGAAGGGGCCTGGGGGCAAACTGACCTTTGCTGACTTCATGAAAGTTTAAGGGCAGGAGGGCATGTGTGGGTGGTTGACCTGGCGTCTTAGAGGGTGTTTGTCACGGCGCCTCTCAGAAGAGGGGTGGGTGAGACATTGGGAAGATGTCTTCCCAATGTCTTCCCGTCTTCCCTCTGGAAGATGGCAGGGCCTTGTGAGTAGACCTGGCCCTTCCTTGGCCTCACCCTCCAATGCCCTGCACATGACCTCCCACCCTTACACTTTAATTAAGTCTGCACTGAGGCAGGAGAAGGTTAAAGCTGCTGTACCAAGACAGGGGAAGCTTAAGGCTGCTGCACCGGGGCAGGCTGCTTCTATACAACCTTAAGTCTGCAAGGCTCTCTGCACAGAGACAGAAAATTACGGAGTCTGCAAGTAGCTAGACAACTTCAAGTGCATTCCTTGTCGTGGGCCTTGCTGGACTCTCAGCCATCTAGGAGGAAGAAGAAGTGAGCGCCATGCTCAAGCAGACCCAAGGCCGGCCGGCCTGTCTAGGCCATCGTTTTTATTCATGCACACAGTGGCCAAAACAAAGACTTCCTTTCATCTGTCCTGAATCTCCCACCACTCAACTCCATTGCATGACCCCATCGGCTTCTAGTACATTGAGAGGGAGGAAGAGAGAAACATCTTTGTATCTGCTTTCTCTGCACCAAGTGTACAAAAATGATGCTTTCTCTGTCATTCCTGCTCAGCGCAGGAATCCAGTTTAAAGCATCCCTATCCAGTTTCTGCTGTTTAATACCTCCAATAATGGAGAGTCCACCATCTCCCTAGACCACTGGTTCCATTGTCTGAATGCTTCCCAGAGGGTGGGAGGAAGAGAGCCAGATGCCACCATGCCCGATGGGAAGACCTGGCCTCTCAGAGACTGGCAGGTCAGGGGTGTGTGTTGGAGTAGATGTGGGCTCCCCGGTGTGACTAGGCATGACTTCCTGGAGACTGCTGGGCCAGGAGAGTTGACCTGGCCTCAGGAATTCTTGCTTTTCAGGGCTGAAACCCTGAATCCCCCCCCCAAACTCCCATCCTTTAGCCCACCTGCCTCCTGCGCTTGACCCTGCATCCACGCCCATCCACCCTAACCACCCCTTTTAAGACGGACAAGTTAACTTGCATGCTCTGTGCTCATGCTCAGCTCGCATCAGTCACTCAGGCTTTATTAAGTCTTCATGGAGAAGGGAAGCTTAAGCCTGCAACTCTGCATTCTGACAAAGGGCCTTTTTGGCCTTGCCATCATATTCTTAGCCAACCAGACTTCCACAAGGAAGAGCCATGCTCAAGGATGCCAACAGCCTATGTAGGCCAGCATTCTCTTCACACGCTGGCTGGCCAACCAACGGCCTGCCTGGCGGCAGACCACAAGTGCTTCCATGGGTGCAAACGCACCCTGCCACTCCTTTTCCCCTGCAGCAGGCCTACAGAGGCACACCGCCTCCCAAACTGGAGGAGGGAAGAGGCAGTCACGTCACCAGGACTCGGAGCCAGCCAGGATCTGGTCTAATCCCCTTTTAAAGCTGTTCAAGTTGCTGGTGGTCATCACACAGGACCCTCCAACATTTCACAGATGAAAACAGGGACACATGTGTGAATTTGTAAGAGGTATGGTTAAGCAACATGAAGGTGTGATCAAGAGGGTGTGGCCAGGCAACATGGGGGTGTGGCCAAGGGTATGACCAGGCAACCAAAGAGCATGGTCAAGTACAAAAGTTATTAGAGGGAAACACACAACATCTTATATATTATAATTATTACATGATTATATTATATATTATTTTATAATATTTTATAAGTGGCTTTTGTAATTTTTATTTACCTTACTTAAACCTTTAATTGTTGATATCTGGTGTTTTTCATTGGGGGGGGGTCAGTGCTTGCAGGGCAATCTCTTTCTTTTTGTTTTTAAATGGTCAGGATTGGCACAAATTCAACAGGTGAAGCTTACCCACCCACCCCACGCCCCCAAACATGGAGCTTAAGAGAGAAGGGGAAGTTTCTTGCATTTCCTTCTGACACTGTAAACTCACCTGTTAGAGGCACAGAGTCAGCTTGGTTAAGAAATAAAATCTGTGGCAATATAAAGATAGGAATCATGTGATAAATTCCCTCATTCACCTCTCCCTCCCTCTGTCCAGGCCACCGGGTGCAGCCTCCTTTTCAGCAGGTAGAGCGTGTGTGCACACGCGCACACATCTTCCCAGCATCTGTCTCTCTGTGGAGCTGTTCAAGCCTAAAAAGAGCTACACTTAAAGGGGCCATGCCATGGGCAAAATTGCAGCTAAGCTTGCAGTTTTAGCTTAGCTGCAATTTTGCCCATGGCATGGCCCCCTTTAAGGAAGGTTTAAAAAGTTTAAATTCGGGACTCATGACAAAGTGAGAAGCCGGGACTGGCTTAAGGGTTTTCGTGACAGCCCCTACATTTTTGGGGCAGTTGGAGACTATGCATCACAGCATCTTGGGGTAGCTAATTCCATCATTTAACTAGGTACTGTGTGAAGGACTTCCTTTGATCTGTTCTGAATCTCCCACCATTCAACTTCATGGCATGACACCACTGGATTGTAGTACTATGAGAGAGAGAGAGAGAGAGAGAGAGAGAGAGAGAGAGAGAGGTGAGAGAGAAGGAAACCTTCTCCCTATACCCAGTAAGCCATGGGGCACCCACCTTCCCAACTTGATCTCACCTCCACCTCCACCCCCCGCTCCCCATGAGTTCCCCACGGCCTCCAGGTTTCAGGCTGGATCTTGCCTGTGCGGGGGCTGGCATCTCTCCCTATCCCCTCTGTAACTTGGGGTGGCTGGGAGGCAGTGACCTAGCCTCTGAGAGAGGCTGGTAAACATAGACCAAACTTTATGGAATTGGCCATTCCATTGCTCACCGCCCCCCAGTAGCGTAGGCACGAGCTGTGAGTGCCTAGAAAAAACAGGCCTGCACAAGTGGAACAGATTTTCTGTGGATACAGCTCGACATTCTCACGCACAAGTTGCTTGCATGAGCAAAATAACTTCTCCATACAGGGGTTTCATGTGTGTGTGGCTTGCCTCCCCCCCCCCCTTCTATAATTCCAGCATTCTTCCTGGATTTTATTAGGGCAAGAATTTCTAATCTGATTATGTTATGTCAAACTTTAAAGATGTTTAAAATTAGACTGTTTAAGATTTTGGCAAACTTCATTCTTTAACCTGCTACCAGGTTGTAAAGAAGCTATTTGGCTTCAAAACTGAATGGTTTTTTGTTTGTTTGTTTTTGTTTTTTATAAACTGAGCAGTTAAAGATTCTGGAAATGTGATTTTATTTAGAGGTTTTCTGAAACAAATGCATGAAAAGGGATACTCTTAATTCTGCTCATATCTTTTAAAAATGAAATTAACAGTATGGCAAGGCATAACTTTGTATGTAGTACATCAAATTAATCTACGTGTTATATACTCTGAGGATCATGCAGATGTCAGAAATGTCTTTCAGCTGGAACATATTTCAGCTTGGTAATATTTAATGAGCAGAATCAAGCAGTAAAGTTTCTCCTGGACCGTACTACTTCAGTCTTGTGGTGGGAGAGTTGCAGATTTACAAAACCTCCCCCTGAAAAAAAGACTCCCTGCACATAGCATGTCAGGGGAAAGTTAACAGTGTTATTTTTGTGAGGCCTGAATGGAGCAAACACTCCTTACACTGCAATGAAGTTGTGTGTTTTGTTCTGTTTTTTTCGTTGGAGCATTTATACCTCACTTGCTAACTAAAGTTCTTGATGTGACTGACATTTGATGTGACATTTAAAATACAAAATAATAGACAAAAGTTAGTAGGGAGGGGTAAAGGTGTATAAAAGTCCGCCCCACACACGACAACTTCAGATGTTCCAGCTCAGAGGCAGTGTCAGGGGGTGGCCCACTAGGGCTGGAGCCCCGAATCTTTCATTTGGAGCCCTGAATCCCTGAGAGGCCCTCTGCCCCACCACCCTGCTGTCTGTGGGCACTTGCTGAAAGAAAGGTCCAGGGGCCCTGATGATCTCTGTTGCATCTGATCCCCCTGGATGAGCTGGCTTTTTGCCCACATGTGCTTCACCTCCTGCTGCCCCCCCCCCCAAATCTTTCTGCCTGAGGTTTTTTTCTGAAATCAAGTGCCCTCCTCTCCCCTGTCCATACATCCCCTTTTACAGAGAGGGGTGTCCTTAGGAGACAGGGTCCTTTAAAGACACACACAAACACACACAGAGAGACTTTAGAGCATATGTAAATTAGCATATGCAAATTTGTGGCTTTCTTTTGTCCTATCTGCCTGAGCTCCGGATATTTTTGGTACCTAGCACCAACGTTCCTGTTCCAGCTGCAACTTTGCTGCTGAGGGTGCCTCCAGACGAGGCTTTTATTATTTAATTGTCCTGTCTCATTCACAGAAATTTACTGGGGTCCAGGCACCATTGTCTTCCATTTCTAACCCTTCCATGTTTTCCTATCACTTCTTCTTCTTCTTTTTAAACCACAGAAAACCTGTTAAGGAGGGAGAGACAAAATAGCTGCATGATGCCTTTGGATTGGTGGCTGTTGTTCTGGAAGCACCCTGAATCTCGGGGGCATGGCAGGTCGTGGAGAAATGGCTGTGGAAGCAGCCACACGTTAGTACAGGCAGTCCCCGAGTTAAGAACGTCTGACTTACAGACAACCCATACTTAAGAACGGACTTCTGGATTCCCCGGTGCTGCGTCATTTATGTAGAGTACATAGCGTAGCATACTACGCAATTTGCATAAATGCCGATTTTAATGTATAGAACGCTACGCTGTTCCGACTTACATACAAATTCGACTTAAAGACATTCTTCAGAACGGAACTCATTCGTAACCTGGGGACTGCCTGTACCTCTCCAAGGCATGACATGCTTGTGTGTGTGGATACCACTGCCGATGCGTCTCGCAGTTTTGGCGCCTTGTACAGGCCTACAGGGTCCAGTTAAGAATCACCCCCACCCCCAAAAAGGGGGGGGGAAGAGGAAATGTATCACCCAAAAAGAGGGCAGTGATTTCCATAACATTTGCACATGCTACTTTATATGTATAGATGCACATTTAGAAATAATGTCTTATAATTAAAATATAAATACAGTACATCTCACCACAGTGAGACTCAAAGTCTGATTCATCCTGGCATTTTTTTGCAAGGACCCCAGCAACCAGCAGGCACTAAATGGTCCACAAGCAGGCTGTAGGGTAGACAGTTGTGAATCACCAAAAAAGAGGAGAAAACGGGGTGGCGATTTACATAACATTTGCATATGCTAATTTATGTTAGCAATTGTTGTAAACCGCCCAGAGAGCTTCGGCTATTGGGCAGTATAGAAATTAAATAAATAAATAAATAAAATAATACTATAGATGCGGATTTAGACATAATTAGTATAACTTAAATAGAAATACAGTCCATCTCTCACCATAGTGTGGAAGACTGTGACCAGGTGACCGGTGTGCCGGCCAGTTCCACCTGCTGTTCAGGTGCTGCTAACCAACAGTTCTGATGGTTCTTTATCTTTAAACTGGAATTGGACAGGGCAGCCTTTCAAATAGAGGACACCTTCAAAATAGAGGAGTGTCCTATGTAAAAGAGGACACATGGCCACCCTAGCAGGTTGCCATTTATGTTCTGCCCACCCTGGTTGTACCCAATTATTTTAAAAGTTACAGGAACCGTTGCTTTGTTTTGCATTTGGTCATCCTATTCAGTATCCCATTTCAGGCTTGTCTGTTCTGTGTTTGTTTTTGTTTTGTTTTGTTTTGAAAAAACTTTCCTCCAAATCCTCTGCCTTTATTTTGTTTCTGACATCCTGCTCCTTATGTCTTGCCAGTGTTAGGTGATGTGGCTTGCATTTTATTAGGGAAAAGTCTGAGCTTCGCACAGCTAGACAGGGCAGAAGAAGCACCTCGCCGTGCGTGTTATGCAAGGGAACCCCTCAAGGTTCAGAGGGGGAAAAGCCAACTCGGATGGCAGGAGAGGCACTTTGGGCCTGTAAAACAAAATCAGGGCCCTCCAACACTTCGCAGATGACAATAGGAACAAGTCTTCTGCGATTGCCAATACCCCTATTCTCAAATCAAAGATCTCTCGTCTTCCAGACAAGCTTTTTATTGTGCAGTCGCCCTGCCCCATTCACGTAATTTTACTGTGCAATCGCCCTGCCCCATTCACGCATTATTGTGCCCTGCCTCATTCACAGTAATTCTATGGAAGGTCCATATGATGATGATGTCTTCCATTGGTAACCCTCCTGTGTTTTCCCAATGCTTCCATCTTTTCTTCTTACCAACCCACAAAGTCGGAACAGCTGCGCAAATTGCAATGCAGTTTGACTGATGGCACTAGGAGCTGTCCACCTGAAAGGACCATTAAACATGCCTCTCCTCTGCCTGCTGGATGTTAAACTGACTAGAATGGTTATTTTAAAATCTTTCAGATGGTTTAATAGGATGTTCAGCTGCACAATGGAACTGGATGTATAAGGAACGTAAGAAGCTACCTTATACTAAGTCAGACCATTGGTCCATCTAGCTCATTATGTTCTACAACAACAGCCTTCCCCAACAAGTGCCCTCTAGATGTGTTGGACAACAATTCCCATCATTCCCAGACAGCTGGAGGGCACCCAGTGGGGGAAGGTTGCCCTGGCTCATGTGCCTCCCAGTCTAATTCAGGGAACCTCCAGCCTGCTCCTTTTGCTGTTATTTCTGATCAGAGATAAGAGGGTATTCAAAGGCAATTAGGGCGCAATCCTACACATGTTTAGACAGAAAAAAAAAGTCCCCCAACTCCCAGCATTCCCTAGCCAGGCTTGCCCCCTTAACCTTTAAATATCTTGCAAAGAATCGAGTGGTGGTGGCAAAGATTTTTGGACATGGCTTCAGTGACGAGGGCAATAGGAGATTAATTTTTTCCCCCTTCACAAACCAAACTTTATTAATTTCCTCCGGGGTCTGGTCAAAAGCCTGACTGGCCCCAATTCCTCTCACTGCAGTGGAATTTGAGTGTGCCCAGCCAATCTCCATACAAGTTGCTAATCTTCTGTAGGGAGCATTACAACAAAAGGACTCTAGTGAGAAGGGGAAGGCAGTTTGTGTATTCTAACAGCGCGCCCTGTATTTTTGAACCTTCTCCAGAATTTTAATGTATGATATTAACACGTTGCTAGGTAGCAAGTTACTTTCTGCAACAAACCACATGTTTAAGCCTGCTGGCCTAGGAGGCTCTTGGCAAAGTTGCACCAATTGTATACACACACACACACACACACACACTTATAACGCCACCTTGAAACAAGTAGCAGGTCACTCTTTTTCTTGTCTTGTCTTTTCTCCTTTGAAACATGATGGGCATAATCCAGCCAAAGCGAATCACTTTGAGGTCCCACTGGTTTTGAATGGGAAAGCGTTCAGCCTGGGCTAAATCAGTTATGTGAGTGGACTTCTGCTTGCACAATGGGAGTTTCCCTCCCCCCCCCGACTCCTCCTTCCCCTTCAGCTCCCCAGATCTGCTCTGGAGGGTCCCCCAACCCCCTGGAGCAGATTTGTGGGGTGGTGGTCATGAGGGGAACTGCAGAGCAGAGGCAGGATTCAATCTTCCAGTGGTGTCCATTCACAGAAGGACATTGTTGGGCACAACCCCTAGTGCAGTGTTCTCCAACCTTGGGTCCCATGCTGGCTGGGGCATGTTGGGAGTTGTAGGCCAAAAACATCTGGGGACCCAAGGTTGGGGAACACTGCCCTAGTGCTTAATTCTCCTATTGAAATGAATGAGGCCTAAAGGCAGTACTGACTCCAGCTTTTTGAGGGCCCTTGGGCAAGGTACCCTTCATAGCCCTCACCACCACCACCACCATTGTCTCTCTCACCACCACTGCCACCAGCTTCTGTTGCTCCTCCTTCTCATCATCATAGCTATCACTTGTTAGCTTGACAGGCAGAGAGCCAGGGAGCAAACAGGCAGTGGCGTCTATTCCTCCTCCCGTCTCACCACCACTGTGATCTGGGCCAAAACGAGAGGCTGGTGAACAAGCAGGTTGCAATGGAGCAACTCCAAGGCACTTTTGTCAATGGGCCCCTGCTGGGATGTGGGCCCTCTCCAGGTGCCCAACCATGCCTACCCTTGATGTTGGCCCTGCCTAAAGGGTATAGTCTGAAACTATACATGACAGAGCCACCTTGCTGAAGCCAAGCAGGCCTGAGTCTGGTCAGTGCCTGGACAGGAGATTGCCTTAGAACACTGTGTACACCTCCTTGAGTTCCAATGGGGGGGGTGGGGAGTGGAATAGAAATGAAATAAATAAATACAAGGTTCTTCGCTTTGGCTGGATAATGTCAACTATTTTAATCCTGGCAGCTATCTGGCCCATTCACAGTACGTTCTATGACACCAAGGTGTTTACAACATTCATTAAGCAGTTTCTTATTTCCACGGTTGTATTAATTCTGTAATTCTACAACAAGGCAAGCTGAATTCTGATGTTTGTATAAATTCTGCAAAATTAAGGATATTTGCATGATTTTCTTATTTTGCATAATTTATTCTGCTTCTACAATTTACTAGCTCGATTCAGACATCATGCCAAGTTATGGTTTGCACTAACCATCATTTGGAATCCAAACCATGGCTTGAGCTTCCAAGCACAGGCAAACCATGGTTTAGACAAGAGCTGCTTGTCTGCTTTCATTTTCAATCTGCCCGGCATTCCCTTCTCTAGGTGCAGAGCAATGGCTGTGACTATGGTTGGTCAATTCAGACATCATAATCTAGGCATGGGGAACCTCTGGCAAGCTTCTTCCCCAGAACCCACCCCCTCTCCCGGCAGGGAAAAACTCTTATTTCCGATCAACAACTGATCAGAGATAAGCACTTTTCCTTGCTGAGCATTGAAAACATGCCACACTTCAAGCCATGGCTTCCACTTCTGGTTTGCTGCCCAATGCAAACTATGCTTTGCCAGTTCAGACATCACACACACTGAACCGTAGTTAAGCCTTCCTCAACCATGGTTTGGCATGATGTCTGAATCGAGACAGAGAGAGGCAGAGAGTGGAAAGTTTTGAGCTGTGAGTTTAGCTGGGCAGGAGAAGTCTAGGGAGCTGCTGGGGTCCCCCAATTGGTTTCTGAGAATCTGATGCAGGATTGGTGGTTTTGCTGCCTGATACAGGAGCATTTGCTTCCACTGTGCTCTGCTTTGCTTGTATATTTGTAAATAAAATGGATATTACACCTTAAGTCTCCAGTTCTCTTTCATCTAAAGGAAACTAAATCCTGTAGTGGCTCACGCTGGCTCATCTTGTCTGAGTGTGGAAAGCTAAGCAGGGTCAGGCCTGGTTATTACTTGGATGGGAGAGCCCTCCTCTAGTTTCCTTCACTGAGCAGGGGGTTGGACTCGATGGCCTTGTAGGCCCCATTCCAACTCTATAATCTATGAAATCTATAGTGCTATCTCTGGACTTCACACTGCATAAAGAAATAGTGAGTGCTTAAAGCAGGGCTCTCCAACCTTGGGTCCCCAGATGTTGCTGGCCTACAGCTCCCAGCATACCCAGCCAGCATGGCTAATGGCAAGGGATTCTGGGAGCTGTAGTCCAGCAACATCTGGGGACCCAAGGTTGGAGAGCCCTGACTTAAAGAATACTTTAAGGGAAACCGAGGTTTTTAATTCTGCAGCCAATACCACATTCCGCATCTTTCATATGCTCCCATGAAATCACCACAGCCCTGCCTCCTTCCTCTGCCAGCTCTGAGTTTTATGCAATGATCTGGCCTTGTCTCAAACTTCTAAAATATATGAATTTCACCCTGGGTAACTGGCTTGAGCGAACAAAACCACCACTATCACGATTACATTCTAAATAAGCTGAACTGATAAGCCTCCAGTTATTGAAAACATACACAGATAGCTGCATTAGCCAGGAGGTGACTATTTGCATTCCATCACAATTTACAGAACACAGCAGGCCAGAGATCATCACTTACAAGGACAGCCGTGCCATATAAACAATTCAGCAACTCAGCAACTCAGACATACCAACACGGCTGACCACAGCAAAACCCTGGTCCAAACTCTTAAGCTCAGAACTTGTGAACATTTGTAATGTAAAGGCTCAATACACAGGGCTAGTTTCATTGTGTGGCACTAGTAGAGTGATCTTTGCATCCTTTTTGGTAAGAATTACTTGCCGAGTATTGACTGGGATTGAGAAGCATCCTGCCTGGAGGTAGCATAGGGCCATCAGGCCTAGTAGCCATTGATAGTAGACAACCCGGCGAGGGTGGGTTGTTGTGGTGCTTGACAAGCCACATAGATTTCATAGATTTCATAGAGTTCGAAGGAGCCTACAAGGCCATCGAGTCCAACCTCCTGCTCAATGCAGGAAACTAGAGGATGGGTCTCCCATCCAAGTAATAACCAGGCTTGACCCTACTTAGCTTTCCACACTCAGACAAGCTGAGCCAGTGTAAGCCACAGGCAGAACCCATGGATTGTTTAAGGGTTCTGGGTGGTTTGTCCAGCACGAGATAGCCAAAGAATTCTTTTCTATCGTATCTGGGAAAACGCTTGGCTCCCAACAAAGGTGTAAACCAAAATACGTTCAACACTGAACTGCTTTCACTGGCACCTGAGACTTCTTTCTCTTTTGTTTGCCTTTATACATTGGGGGCTATACATTGGGGGCTTCCCCTCCTGTTCTTCTATTGTCCAGCCCCCGAACCACTCATCCTTGCCAGGTTTGCACGTAACAACAAACTATGGTGTGCCCCCGACGTGGCTTGAAAAGCCCCACGTAGAAATTCCCTCATGGTGGCTTCTTGTTACGTGTGAAGCCCCCCCCCCCCGTCTGCCATTCCATCTTTAGTCTCCTCCACCGCAGAGCAGTCTGCTGGGGGTGGGGTAGATTGCTCTTTCCAGAGGTCTGAACTGATTGCTTGCACTGGGCTCTTGCAATGAGGGCAAGGGTCTTAAATGGCCGTAGGGCCACAGGTTGCACATCCCCGCATGAGGAGCCTGTGATCAGTGGTGTAGCAGTACATTATGAAGTGCATGTGCTCATCATTCATGACAGTCTCCACAGCCGTTCCCTTTAGGAGAGTCCAAACATTCAGGCAGCGGTGTGGATCCATATCAACCAGGGCCAGTGCAAGGCAGTTTGGTGCCCTAGGCAAGATCAGATATTTAGCGCCCCGCCTTCCCACTTGAGCCCTCCCTCCCTCCAGTCCTATGCTCCTGGCGCCCCCCTTTAGCCCGGCGCCCTATGCAGCCACCTAGTTGGCCTAGTGGTAGCACCGGCCCTGATATCAACAAACCAGTTCTATCAGTTTTCATCTCCACCAGGAGCAAGTCTTTTGTAAAGAGAATAGGGCTTACCTGCCCATTCAAGATCAAGCCAGCCCAAAATACTTTGCATTACAGCAGGGAACAATATATAGTGTTGCTGAGAAAATGCTGGGGAGGGGGGAACCCTTCAGCTACAGTGAGGATTGTAGCTAAGTCCAGAAGGAACAGGGAATTCCAAGGGGGGTGGCGGATGACATCAGCGTCCCTGCTAATCAGAAAGTGTTGGCGCTGCGTCCCTGCACAGCCACACGCCACGGTGCACTCACTGTCACAACTGGTGCATTCGCTGGGGGAAGAAGGGGATTTTCCTAGCCACAAAACATTAACAATTTGAGGGCTTGGGAAATGCGACATGATAATAATACTGAAAGAGTTCATATAAGTGACTTCAAGGGTTCAATCCACGTCAGCCCTTACAAGAACTCTGTAAGGGGGGTTAGTATTATTAATTCCATTTTACAGTGGGGCAGGGGGTCTGAAATTGAGAGACACTGACTGGGTTCAGACAACATGATAACCCACACTCAAGGGCTGAGTATGGGTTGAGTGTGGGTTGCCGTTGAACTGTGGGTTGTTGATGAAATGTGGGATTATTTTTGTGTTGTCTAAACCCTGCCAAGATATCACCATGGCAAACATTCCACAGTTTGCAACCCAACAACAAACCATGGGTTCCCTTCATGGGTTGTTCGTGGTTAACAAGCCATGGCTTTTTGGTGCAGCTGGGTTCAGACAACACGATAACCCACGGTTCAACAACAACAACCCACAGCTCAATAACAACCCACACTCCACCCATGGGTGTGGGTTATTGTATAGTCTGAACCCACTAAATGTCTTGCCTAAGATCACCACCTAGTAAGTTCAATCCTGAGGTCCAAGCAGAGCAGAGACTTGCTGGCTCATAACTCTCACTTGCAACCACTATGCTATGCCAAACTTTGAGCAAAAATGCCTGCATCATAAAATATGCCTGAATTTTCTGCAGGAAAGAGATAATGAAGTGTGCCTTTATTTATTCTTTATGTTGGTTTCATTAAATTGTAAACCAGGAAGCAGGGTTTGTCTGATCCCCACCCACTTTGTAAAGTGCGTGGTAGCAATAATTTATTTATTTATTTATTTATTTATTTATTTATTATATTTATACCCTGCCTTTTTCCTTGCAAGGAACCCAAGGCGGCTTACATAATCCTCCTCCTCTACATTTTATCCTCACAACAACTCTGTGAGGTAGGTTAGGCTAAGAGTCAGTGACTGGCCCAAAGTCACCCAGTGAGTTTCATGGCCGAGCAGGGACTAGAACCCGGATCTCTTGAGTACGCCACACTGGCTCTCTAATAATAGCAACAACACTAAAATTATTATTGTTTTCAATCATCAGCGTTGTTATCATGACACAAAACCCCCAATCACCTTGAAAAGGCCCAGGGCTTCCTATTCAATGGGACCTGCACAGCATTCATATCCTGATCTAACAGTATAACAATCTTTTGAAAAGGACAACAACAACAAAAGGTCATCATTAATATTCCCAAGACTGAATGCCATTGTACCCTGTCCATTTCACACAGAGGAAAAGGGAAATGACCAGGTCATGTCAATATACCCCCCTCCCCACACACATACAGAACCCATTGCCACTTCTTTCTTCCTGGAACATTTTGATGGGTGTTTCCCCCCTTTCTTTTTGTACCCAGGATGAGGGGCTTTGAGGTTGGATGAAGATCAGCTGTGGCAGGAAATCACATGGGTAGACAAGCAAAATTGTTTTCTGAGCACTCTGGGGCTCAATTAGGAAAACTGAAATGTATGTTGGTTTGTTTTTCCCCTGCCAGGAAGCTCTAATTAGAGCTCCTTGTTCTCTTCCCTTCTGTGCAACTCATTTTTGGGCCTCAGAGGTGAGCTTCTGGTCTGGATGAGAGGAATGGCAGGACTTCCTTTAGGACAGGAGGCATAGCTTAGTGGCAAGGCACCCGCTTTGTAAGCAGAAGGTCCCAGGTTCCATCCCTGGCATCTCCACTTTAAAAAATCAATGGGGGGGGGGGGGTTTCCCAACAAAACAAGGCTATTTCAGATGTGTGGCTTAAATAAATTCTAGGTACAAGTGTGCCTTTTTATTTCAAAACTCTGCCACTGATTTTGGCAAGAACAGACCAGGCAGACAAACCCAAAATAACCAGACAGGCAGAGGAGGCAGGGAACCCCAAAGCAGGCAGGCAGAGGCCTTTGTCTTGGACAATTCAAACTGTGGAACTGGTCAAGAAGAGACCAGGCAGGCAGAGGAGGCTGGGAACCCCAAACAGGCAGGCAGAGGCAACCAAACCCAAAATGTCTGAAAGGTTGCATTTTAGGAAAATGATTTTAAAAAATAAACTTGCTGTACTTCCTAAAACCTATCCATGTTGCATTTGAGGACCACGATTTTGGAACATGAGTCCTTGGTCTCGAGTCCCGAGTCGAGTCTCGAGTCCCATTAAAAATATTGGGACTCGAGTCTGACTTGAGTCAGAGGGGGGACTCAGTCCGACTCATGAGTCGAGTCCTGGAGTCCGAGTCCCCATCCCTGTTTAAAAATAAAAAGAAACATCAGGAAACAGGTGATGGGAAAGACCACTGAGTGAGGCTCTGGAGAGGCTCTGAACTAGCCAGGCTGGACCATTAGCCTTCAGCCTTAGCAGAACCGGGACCCTGCCTATAAACCAAATGCATTTGGGGACCCGCTTCTTCAGTGCCAGCTCCAGGTTTCTGAGGGTCCTTGGGTAAGATCCCCTCAGTGCCCCCCTTCCGCAGTGAGTCGACCCTTCTCACCACCATTGTCACCAGCTGCTGTTGCTCCTTCTCCTCTTTCTCATCATTGATGTCACTTGCTTGTTTGACAGGCAGAGAGCCAGCTAGCAAGGAGGCGGAGTCATCTACTGCTCCTCCTCCTCACCGTCACTATTGTCAGAGGCAGAGGCTTGCAGAGGCAGCTGAACAAGCGGGCTGCAGTGGTGAAGAGGAGGAGCATTTCCAGGCACTCATGTCTCCGAGCCCTTGCTAGGGTGTGGGCCCTCAGCAGGTGCCCAAGCGTGCCGACCCTTGACACCATATATCTTCTTCCCCCTGCCCCCATATATCTGTATTGTGGTAATGCTGCTCTTGGGACTCATCTGGCCAGAACCCAGTAGTGGATCCCGACATACACTAGTTCAGTCTCCGCCAACCTGGTGCCCCCAGATGCACTGGACTGCAATTCCCAACAGGCCTGACCATCGGCCATGCCGGCTGGGGCTGATGGAAGATGAAGTCCAAAATATCCGAAGGGCACCAGGGTTGAAGACCAATGGAGTAGGACAGATACATAGGCTGAGTTTCAGCTTGTGTGTGAAGATGAGATCCCTCTCACTCTCCTCTTGGTGCCTTATATATTCACTTTAACAATCCCTAGGGCAGCCTTCCACAAGCTGTTGCCTTCCAGCTTGTGTTGGACTGGTGGCACCAATGTCAGTGGGGCTGTGTATCCACTCCAGGTTTCAGCCTGAGCTTTAAAGGAGCGATCCATGGTGCTGAACCACAAACCAAACTAGGTTCAGCACCATGGATCGCTCCTTTAAAGTTCAAAGTGATATCTGGAATGATACACAGCCCCACAGACATTGGAGTCACCAGTCTCCACTGGCTACAACTCCCATTATACCTTGTCGGTTGGGGACGATGGGAGTTGTAGTCCAACACATTTGGGGAAGGCTGCCCTAGGCTCTACAGAAGGCTATATTCATACTGTTTTAAACTGTTTTTATATGGGTTTTAATATTGTGTTGTATTGCAGCCGAAAATAAATACATAAGTAAATAAGTAGCTTGCTTGACTTATTTTAGGTATTCACATTTTATATTGGTTTTGTTAGCTGCTTTGTGGGGTCAGCAGGTAGTGAGCTGGGTCAGTGCTTGGATGAGTGACTGCCTGGGCTGCCCACATCTGTTCCCCTGCATTGAGCAGGGGGTTGGATTCGATGGCCTTATAGGCCCCTTCCAACTCTACGTATTCTATGATTCTATGATTCTAATACTTTACATAATTTGGGGGCCCAGGGTCACTTTCTAGCTGTGTTCTTTAAACTCTTGATACCAAGGGCACAAGGCATGACTGTACACTCAAAACAGTACATGTGCATGTCATCATCACCTCCTAGAACAGTGGACAGGTGACCCGCCCCCCGGCAACAAGAGATCCTAGTTCATGTTGCTTCTCAGGCCAGGGCATTACAGGCAATGGTGCTACTTCTAATATTGCCCGGCTGCAGGAAATCTTGGCGCATCTTTACTCCCACAAAATGATGCCACTGTCCATATTATTTAATAGTGGTGGGGGTGAGGCGGAATTGCGGCTTCATGGGGCTTCCGAGATCCAAGGGGCATAGACGCATCCAATGAAGCTGAGGGGTGGCAAATCCAAGCAAGATAAAAGGAAGTCCTTCTTCACACAGTGCATCATCAGGGCCAAACCTAGGCCCTGATAGTTGTCTGGGTGAGGAGTATTTTTGATTACCAGCCGCCGCTGCCATCGGTTTTTCAGTGTTGGCACTGCAAAGCCTAGCAAAGTAAAGCTGTGTCCCCCCCCAGATTTTTATCTTAACACAAAGCCATCAAACTGGAAATGGGGGGGGGGGTTCACTCTAGCTCACTGCAGACAGCAGGGGAGACTGGTGACGTCTATTTCAGTGGGGCTCCTAATCTATTGTAGGGTGTGTGTGTGTGTGTGTTTAAAAAGCTTTATAGGAGCTATCCATGGTTCTGAACTCCATCCCCAAAATAGGTTCACCACCATGGAGCACCATGGATAAGCTCCTATAAGGCTCCAAATAAAACCTGCAGTGGATTAGGAGCCCCACCAAAATAGGCGTCACCAGCCTCCACTGGAGACAGTACACTCAACCCACACTGAGCGGCTGAGCTGAGCTTAGCACGGCCTTCGGTTGGGCTCCCAAGGCAAGTGCCTGACTCAGCCATCCTGAAGGTTGGCCCTGTGCATAGTCAAGCAATGGGATTCACTATCACAAGATGTGACACAGCCACCAACTCAGCTTTAAAAGGGGATTAGACAGGTTAAGCAATCAATCATTACAAGTCATGATGGCTATATACTATCCATAGGATCAGAGGCACCATGCCTCTGAAAAGCAGTTTCCGGAGGCCAACAGTGGGAGAGGGCTGTTGCACTCATGTGCTGCCTGTTTGTGGGCGTTCCAGGACAAGTGGGATTTACAAAGGGTTAAAAGAATTTGTGTTGGTAGGGAACTATACTGGTCTATAGAGTCTATACACCAGTATATGGTAGTTCCTTGCAAAATAAATAAATGAAATTGTGGAGAAAAAGCCAAGTCAGGTACAGTCCCCGCCCGCCCCCCCATGGCCATACCCATCAAGGCTTCTGCCTAGCGCAGAAGCAGCTCAATTCTGGACCGTCATTTACATCAGCCTTCATTTACATGTACCTCAATAGGCCATCTCCCCATCTCCCCCAAGCGCTTCCCCTGGCAGCCAAATGAGCTGTGAAACAGCCCACACACCAAGAGGGGCGTCCAGCTGCCCAGCAGTCTCAAAGAGCTGCTAAGTGTTGTCAAGCACCCGGGAGAGCCCCAAGGAAGAACCGGTTTTCCCAGGAATGTGAAGGGAGGGGGGAGCAAGAGAGGAGGTAAAAGAAGGGCAACCTGGCAGAGGTGGTTGTTGGTCAGAGGGCACAAGGCTGCGCAGACGTCAAGGGCCTTCGGACCGGACTCAGGATCCAACCCCGGGAAGCTCCCGGTGAAAGAAACCTAAACGCTCTCGATCGCTGACAGCCGCGGCTTTCGAGGAACTGAGGTCATCCAAGGTAACGCTTACGCTATACTGTCTCTGTTCGATCAGACAAAGATTGAATGAAGGCGCGTGTACCTTGTTAACATGTCTTGTTTGTTTTGATACGCTTCGTTAAACCTGTTTACCTATAAACAGTGTAGTAGGTTCATTCATTCGCTGTTCCTGCCGTCAATTTTGGTCGCGGTTCCCTTTTAAGTGCTGGGAAGCTGCGTAGGAAGGGTTTTCTCCGCTCCGGTTAACCACAAAAAGAAAACCAGAAACTCCTAATGCAGCAAACCACGGTTACCGGTGGCTATCTGGCTTTGGACAGTTGGGTATCAGCCTATGAGAAATACAAATCAACCAGGCTGTAGGGCTCCTTTTTGTTTGGATTTCATCTACAAACACTGTCAATACAAGCCTATTCTGAATACTGGGGATTCTGAACACCAGGCTGCAGCCCCAGATCAAATGGATCTGAACGGATTGCAGCCGACAGGTAGGTGTTCTCATAGCCTGATGTCCATCGCAAAGTTTACAAGGGGATATATATATTTAAACCATGTAATAGCTGCACATATAACAGCGCAGAAGATAATCATTCACAAGTACCTTCATTTGACCCCAAAGTACAAACGGGAGAGTTCTGACAGCCTCAATTAGGCTGCGATCCAAATCTCACTGACTTGATGGCAGCGGTGCAAAATGTAGGAGCCGGATTGCAGGAAGGAGCAGAGGCCTGGATGCACAAGTGGCAGAAGGGTGCATTCTGATCTCCCCCCCCCCGCTTCTCCAGCAAGGTACCCATCCTGGGCATTGCCCCACAGAGGCTGTGGGTAAGTTTATTTTTCCCTTTGGTTACATCTGACAGTTGTCAAAAGGCGAGCTGTCAAATGTAACCAAAGGTCCGAGTGATCTGAGGTTGCAAAAAGGAGGTGGCGTGGCGTTCACCTCCTTTGTGGCAAGATCCTTGGGTGGGGTGGGGGGGGCTCATGTGTCCCAAGAGTGCCCTCACTTTTGCACTTATTTCCAAAATCCTACCATCTCGGGAACATGCAAAAGTGCAAGCCACCCCATTTACGGGAGTAGTTAACTTTGACAGCTGTCAAAGTTACAGCTCCATTTTCAAAGTGGGATTTACAAAGGGTTAAAAGAATTTGTGTTGGTAGGGAACTATACTGGTATATACCAGTATAGTTCCCTGCAAAAAAATTAAAAATTAAAATGTTAACTCTTTGTAAATCCCACTTTAAAAATGGAGCTTTGACTTTGACAGCCTCCCTGCAGGTAGAAAACCAGCGCAGCAGGGAGCAAGCTAGAACAGAACCTAGGAGAGAATTCAAATACATGACCTGTGGAGAACCTGCAGTCCAAAACAGTACTGTCTGTCCATTTTACCAACTCATTCTGCTGCATTTTGTAAACCAGGCTTTGATAACACATGCCAAAACAGGCATAATAATCCTATACTATCCTGCAGATAGGAAAGGTTCCAGATCTTTCTCTCTCCCCAAGTACCTGTTCTAAGAAGTACCAACTTTAAGTTCCCAGGCTCGCTCGCTCTCACACAGGATTTTTGCACTTCAGCTTGGGAGTAAGCTCCATTGAACTCAGTGGGGCTTACCGTACTTCCAAGTAAATACGCGCAGAATGGGGCTGCAGGGCCCTACAAGGTAGCCATCAGCCAACAAGGACAACTCTGATTTCGAGTGTATCTGACCACTTTTAAAACAAGGACACCAGCTGCAGTCCTTCCTAAGGAAGCACAAGAGCACACTCCAAAGTTCTGTAGCAGAGATAAATTGCCAGAGAGATTTGTTGCTCTTACTAAACACAGTGTTCAGCCCGAGATCTTGGGTTGTTTTTTTTTTTTAAAGCTACTCCTCTCTTCCTTCCACCCTCACCCCACCAGTTTAGAACAGGAAGTTTCTGCCTTTGCATTTATATCAGGATATTATTGCGTTGATGTGTCCTCTACAACACAACCTGACTTGACCTTTCAGGTCATTCCCTCCGAATCGATGTGTCAGCCCTCACACCCACACACGGAAAAGTCTTACTTTAATTTTAAAAGGTGCAAAGTTATTGAGGTACTAGGATCCATGTTTGAAGATTATACCATGAAGAAAGAGAAAGATGAGGATGACTAGGAAAGATCTAAGAACTTACACCTGCAGTATACGCCTGATATAGGGTGATAACCAACTGCTTGCGCAAAGGACATTGTGCTAGTGGAAACTAGGTTCCAAACGATGTGCGAGAGGAGAATCCAATTAAAGGTATGTTTACTCAAGCACAGCCGCGCAAGCAATTGTGCATTATGCTCGCGCAACCCATTGTGCATTACGCTTGTGCAACCTGGTTGCACATTACGTTTGTACAACCCATTGCGCAGCCGTTTGCTCATTATGCTTGTGCAACCGGTTGCACAAGCATAATGCAGAACCAGTTGCGCAATGGAAAGATTTAGCAGAGCTCCGCTAGAGCTATTTGAGTTTACGGAATGACACCTGTTGGATATTGCCCATGAACAGAGTAGCAGGGTAAAAATAGGGATATTGTTCATTGCCATTTATGGCCAAATGTGAACCTATATATTGTCTACTCAGACATTAAGTCCCACTGAGGTCAATGGACTTACTGAGTTACTCCATCCTACTAAGTGACTTCAGGATTGCAGACTCAGATACCGCTTGGCCTTGAACCTGCTGTGAATGGCAGAATGGATATACCTCATATTGTTGAGAATTCCTGCTTTTAACTTAGGTTTCTAGTCCTCATGGATTAACCAGCTACAAAATGTAAGCTTTAAATGTTGATGGCAGGATATCCTAAGGGTGCAATCCTATGTATGTTTAGATAGAAATCAGTCCTACAACTCCCAGAATCTCCTGGGAATGCTGGGAATTGTAGGACTCATTTCTGTCTAAACGTGCACAGGATTGCACCCTAAAAAGCTCTGAGACTACAAGGAGGGCTCTATAAGGGTTTTCTGCTCTAGGAGCCAGAGTGAACTATCCGTTTACTTCACACACTCTATCTTGTCCCTTTCTACTGATCTGCACTATGTACTACTCATCAATAAAATAACCCTCTGACAGCAGGTTGGAAATTGCAAGCTAGAATGCTCCCCACAACCCTGCATACAGAAAAACAGAACATCAGAAAGAGGGCCTTCTTGGTGGCTGCTCCCAGGCGAGTGAATGTGAGGTTGGATCCCTCACTGTTGTCCTTCTGCTGGCAGGCAAAGACATTCTTATTCAGCTGGGCCTTTGGCATGTAAATTGGTGGGTTGCTGAAGGAGTTTTTTAATTGGTTGGATGCTGTCTATTTCTTTTATCGATGTGTTTTTCATTGTGAATTAGGAAGCTGCCTTATACCGAGTCAGACCATTGGTCCATCTAGCCCAGTATTGTCCACACTGACTGGCAGCAGCAGCTCTCCAGGGTTTCAGGCAGGATTCTCTCCCAGCCCTACCTGGAGAGGCTGGGGATCGAACCTGGAATTCTTATACATCCTTCTGCATGCCAAGCATGTGCTTTATCACACTGAGCTATGGTCCCTCCAGATGAATTGATCGGTTTTGTTATGTTTTAATTAAGATTTTGTTTTGAATCTGTATTTTATTATTATTAGCTGCACCTTGAGCACCATTTTTGTCAGAGAGGCAGGATATAAAATAAATACATATATAATACATACATACATACTACACACAATAAATACTAGACCCTGCCTTTCTGACAAGTTAGTTTTCTAAAAGATATTGTTCTCTCAAATAGAGGGAAGTGTTTAAAAATGCGGTAGCCTACCCGGAATCGGAAAAACTTCTGTTCACAAAGAGCAGTATCGTGTGATTGTTATGAACATATAGATCAGTTTTAGGAAGGGACCAGAATGCAATGTAGCTCAACCCAATCCTGAATACACAGACAATAAATCACAACACAGGTCTAAAGGAAGGCTTCATTAGACGCTCACTAAGAATGTAAGAGAAAGTGTTTTATTGGCAGTGGGTACCTGATGGTGACTGCCAGTGAAATGCCTGATGAGATAAATAGGGGCATAGGACTATTCAGACATTAAACCACATGCACCCACAGATCAACTTATATAATTCTGGTCACAGTTTTCCACAAGGATGCAGTAAATGCTCCATACACAGTGCCAGAAGAGTATGCTTCAACCCAGTGATCTAAAAATGTCTAGAAGGAAGTCACATTTTGGGCATGCTCAAATCAACACGTTTCTTCCCTCCCCAACTTATGGAGCTAATTCACAGGGTGATGTTTCCATGTTTCTCATGGAAGCCTTGGTTATGTGAAACCCCTATGACAGAGACCAGCTATCTGGGAAAGGGTTGCCAACTTACGGGGGGGGGGGGGATGGGGGGGAACCTGGCTTGTTCCTGCCATTTTAACAGGAGTTTTGCTATTAGCAGGAGACATTTTCATAGTTCTGCGCTAAGCACGATCACCCGCTAACTACTGCAGATCAGACCCGCTCTCAAAGGGATAGCAACATTGGCCAGTTCAAAGGTGCCTTTTAAAAAAAAAAATGTGTGAAAGAAAACAACAACTAACCATCAAGGAAAGGCAAGCTGGATATCAAAGTTAGTGCTCGATAACTTCCACACATCACCTGTCTCTGTGGCTCTGTGACATTCGATAGCTGCTGGTTTTTAAGGCAGGGGTGGGCAACTTGCTGCTTTCCAGATGTTTTGGCCAACAACTCCTGTCAACCATAGCCAGCATAGCCCATGATCAGGGAAGATGGGAGTTGTAAGCTAAAACATCTGGAGGGCCACAATGAAAGGGTGGCTGTGTGTGTCCTCTTTTACATAGGACAGTCCTCTATTTGAAGGTGTCCTCTATTTGATGGCCTGCCCTGTCCAGTTCTGGTTTAAAGAACCAGAAGAACAGTTTCCCGTCAGTAGTTAGCACCTGGGCAGCAGACTGTACTGGCCGGCATGCAGGTCACCTGGTCCCAGTCTTCCCCGCTAAGGTGAGATGGACTGTACTATTTAAATTATAATAATTGTTTCTGAATCTGCATCTAGACATATAAATCAGCATATACAAATCACCATCCCCTTTTGTCATTTTTTTTTGGGGGGGGGGAGATGCATGCACACAAGTTGACCATCCCTGTTTTAAGGCTAAAATATATAAAGAAGAATCAAGATATATAGAATCAAGAATCAAGGTGTATAGAACAGATGTATAGAATGTATAGGAAAAATCAAGATATATAGGAAGAATCAACAATCAAGGCTCATCAAATTCATGCATAGGTACTAAAATCAAAAGCTTTTACATTTACAGTATAGTAGATATGGAGTCAAAATCCCCGATGCTTATTTCACCAAAAGGAAGGCTTCAAGAATGTAAGAGAAAGTGTTTTATTGGCAGTGGGTACCTGGTGGTGACAGCCAGTGAAATGCCTGATGAGATAAACAGGGGCACAATCCTATGCATGTTTAGACAGAAAAAAGACCTACAACTCCCAGCATGCCCCAGCCAGCATAGCTGGCTGGGGCATGCTAGGAGTTGTAGGTCTTTTTTCTGTCTAAATATGTTTAGGATTGTGCCTTAAGTAAGATAACATATGAGTTCCCAGAGATCCTAACATTTGTGGGCAGAGCACAATAGCAGCAGCAGACTTCAGCCCACAAACACACGCGCACACAGGGCTTGTTTCTAAGTAGATGCTTTTTAAGGTAAACAACAGTAACACATGATTTCTCAGGTACTATAAGCTTGGTGGTTACAGACTTTGTACATTCAGTTTCTTAAATGTTACTTATTCTGTGAGGAAAGGAAAACACAGGTCATGTCCCTTTGCTAAACCCTAGCAAGTGTCAGTTAACTGTAGGAGTAATCTAACTGGCAGAAAGAGAGAGAGAGAATGGAACAGAATTTCTAACTTGTTGCTAGGCAACATCCAGCATTCCCTCCCCTGATTCAATCAAGTGCTTTGCTCCACTGAACCCTGCTCCCTGACTTCTCAGAGAAGCTTGGTTTCTGCCTTTGCCCTTTAACTAGACTATAACTGTCTATCTTAACCCTTTACTGGGCAGTCAACTTAAAGAACCGGCCCTGCAGAGTTGACATTTTCTCATCGCATACTCCAACAAAATGAACCTCAAATGCAGTCCTGATCCAGTTAAATTGACTGGAGCTTGGCTACTGATTTCAGTGGGCACAGCTTTGCAGACATAGCCATAAGTACCAGGGTGTTGAGTGGTTACAGCAGCCTTCCCCAACCTGTGCTTTTCAGAGGTGTTGGAGGACAAGACCTTTCATTTCCAGCTACAAGTTGTCCACCCTTGTTTTAAGGCTACAATACAGGAAGATGTTACAAATGAATCAAGGCTCATTGAATCCATGCATCAGTACTCAAAGGATTTACATTTGATGGGGATGATGAGAATTGTAGTCCAACACCTCTGGAGGGCACCAGGTTGGGAAAGACTAGGTAACTGTTGCAGGAAGTTTGGAGAGATCCGGGTTCAAATCCTCACTCAGCCATGAAGCTCACTGGGTGACCTTGTGCACTCAGCAACTTCCAGCCTAACCTACCTCACAGGTTTGTTGTGAGGATAAATTGGGGTGTGTGAGGAAGAACCAAGGTGGGATATAAAGGTAATAAAATAAATAGTATACCATTGACCTTTCAGTGGCTAGTTTCCAGCATGGTTGCTTAGCATGGTGAGAATTAAATGCTGGTACTCTGAAAATAATTTGTAATCAAAGGTAGGCAGTGCCGTCTGCTAGTTCCCATCCCATCCCATCCCTCTCCATGAAGATGCTTCCAACTAAGACTGAAAAATTAGGCACAGAACATAAATATTCCCTCTATTATCACCCCTTTTCAGCCATTCTTAATACCTCTGAACTGTCTTTTAGTACCTTAGTAAACCCTAGGGCACTCCTGCAGTTTCAGAAAGGCTACAACTGGCTCATGCTGGGAGTTAGCCAACCTCTGGGACAAGGTTGGAGAACACTGTCTGAGACCAATGGTTCAACCTTAGGTAACCACTTAGGGCACAATCCCATGCAAGTTTAGACAGAAATAGGCCTACAACTGGCTGGGGCATGCTGGGAGTTGTAGGCCTTTTTTCTGTCTAAACTCGCATAGGATTGTGCCCTTAGGGGGTTTCATTATACTTCGTGGTATATAAATACTACAGATAAATAAATAAAATAAACCTCAGGCCTGTGGGCCAAATCCAGCCCTCCTGGAGTCCCAGTCTGAGGTCCCCCAGATCATTTGGTGGCTTCCTGACGTTTGTTCACTCCCCCGCCCCATTCTAAAAGGTTGAAATATCTCTCCTAAGGCTTAGTTACTAAGAGCTTGAAGCTAAAATATGCCAGCATTTTTGGCCATGCCAGTCTTTGGCTTTGGCCCTGCCCACCGCTGGAATGCAGAAATGGAATCTGACCCTGGGACTGAAAGAGGTGCTGCACTGCTGTCCTAGTCTCGGCACTAACTGGGGAAACTCAGGTGCCGGTGGTGGTCAGCAGGAGTGCTTTCTACTAGCTCAGCCTGGCATGCCAACTGCAACTCTGTCTGGAGAGAACGGAGCTTGCTTCAACGATCCATGCGCTAGTCATGACATCTAGGCTGGATCACTGTATTGTGCTCTATGTGGGACTTGCCTTTAAACACAACTCAGAAACTTCAAGTGGTACAAAATGTGGCCACTCAAGTAGGTGCTAGGCAGTTGGATCGTGTGATGCCGCTATCCTACCAGTTGTGCTGGCTGCCAGTGTGTTTCCAGGCCAAATTTAAAGTGTGGAACTGGCCTTCAGAGCCCTGAACAGTTTGGGTCCAGGTTACTTGAAGGCAGGGCCGGCCCTACCATTAGGCAGGGTGAGGCAGTCGTCTCAGGCAGCAGATGCTGGGAGGCAGCAGCAAGGGGTTCCAGGAGAGAACTGTGTGCCTTGCTGCTTACTCTGTGCCCCCTAAATTAGCCTGCTGCCTTCAAGTTCAGCAGAGAACATTGTCCCATCCTTAGTGTTGCATTCATTTACATGTGCACACAAACAACAAAAGACACTTTTTGTGTCGCCTTTGAAAATGGCCCTAGATTGGCTGCGCAAACCTGCAGGACCAGCCCTACCATTAGGTAGAGTGAAGCGGTTGCCTCGGGCAGCAGATGCTGGGAGGCAGTAGCAAGGTGTTGCAGGAGAGAGCTGTGGACCACATGGCCTGCTCTGCGCCCTCTAGGCTAGCCTGCTGCCTTCAGGTGTGGTGGTGAATGCTGTCCCGTTGCCTGCACTGAAGGGAGTTTCAACTGCCAGTCCGATCGGCTTGTGTACACGGAATGGGAGGGGGCGCCATCTTCTCCTCTGCCTCAGGCAGCTAAATCTCTTGGGTCGGCCCTCCAAACCTGCAATAGTTAATGTCTGGTGTGCAGCCCAGCATGGGGCCTAGTAAAGGCATAGCTTTGCCACAGCAAGAGAGCATCGTTTCCCCCCCTGATCCTCCAAGCTACTCTGAAAGCTCGTATTCAATTGACTCTTTGATTTGCGAACAAAAAGCCCCACATGGATTTTGTTAATTCTCCTCCTTGCTTGTGCAGTAAGGCTGCTTCACACATTACATTGTTTTTGAGTGGACCTCTAAAACTGTGAGGAACTCCTGCGACAGACAAAGAGGTGTTTGAACACGTCGCAAGGTCATCGGAGGGCCATGACTGGCCACAGGCCCGCAGCACCCCCGCCGAACACACACTTAGCGGCAAACCCATGTTTGCGTCCTAGTAATGTGTGAAACGGCTTAAACACTCCAAGTGGAATACAACGGATTGCTTAAATCCTGGCAACGTCCATTGATGCAACAGATCTGACCATCCTTTATTTATCTTCTCTCCAGCTCTCCAAGAGATGATGAGGACCGAAACGGTATACAGCAGAAGAAAGTGAAATATACTAGGGAATGAATCTAATCTTGTGGCACACAAGGCTGCTTTGCAGAGAGCATTAACCGGCTTTCCAAAGCCAGGCGAGAATGCACAACACTCTTTTTTAACCGCTACCAGCCTAAGATGTCCAGAAAAGCCTGCTTAGAAGAGCAAAGCTAAGATCTCCCCGCAGTTCCCACTCACAAATGCTGATCTCTTTTAAAGCAGAGTCGTGCTTTGCCCTTGGGGGGGTGTAACGGGGGTGGGGGGGGGGGGAACCAGAAACAAACAAACAAACAAACTTTCTGCCAGCTGGGCTTGTTTAAGCAGCTCTGCCTTTCCTCCCGCCTCTCTCACCCACCCACCCACCCACGGTTTAAAAAGACCACCCACCCTCCCCTGCCCAACATACACCCCAACTTTTAACGCCAAGAGCAGGGACGCCCCCTTCCGTTCCTCCATGCCTCCCCCTTTCTCTGCTCTGCCCCCCTCTCTCTTACCTATGATGATGGCACAAGCGCTGATCAATCCGATCTCCTTCTTCAGAGTCACTCTTTCTGTGTGGCTGCGGCTGCGGCTGCGGCTGCGGCTGCGGCTGCGGCGGCTGCTTCTCGGGGCACTTGTGGCGTTCCCGAGCTGCGGATGCTGCGGATGCTGGGCTGGAGGGGCAGGCTGCTGCTGAGCCGCGATGCTCTTCCGGAGAGTCTGCTGCTGATTCTCCCCAGCCATAGCTTCCCCCCTAAGCCAACCAGCCGCTCGTCTGGCTTTCCCCCCGCGGAAGCCTGTGCGCCTCTCTGCTTTAGATCAGCCCGAGCCCAGCTGGAGCGCTCTCCGTGGGAGGCGCATGCGCCGCCTGCTGTTGCTGTTCAAAGTAGAACATCCAAAGACTTCAGATGGAGGTGGCGGGCGCGCGGGCGGGGGAGAGAGATTTGGGTGCGGGCGGCGGGCAAGTGACTTTGGCTGGGAGGGAGGGAGGGGGGGGAGACGGACTCCCTCCTCTTCTGGCTCCCCACCCCACTCCTCCTCTTTCTGCACGGGCTTAGCCTCCTAATGCAATCGCCAAGGGAGCGCGTAATTTCCTTTTCTTTTCTTTTTTGCACGTGCCAATGAAAGAAAGCGAAGCCGCTGCCCTTAATTTGCCCTTCATTTGGCAGTATGTGCGCGCGTGTGTGCATGCTTTCCCCTCTTCTCTCCCACCCCAATCCCCATGCCCCAAATTCTTATGGATTCAGAAGCATCAGCAGTTTCAACTGGTGGAAGCCCGAAAAAGCAGGTGCCAGATAGGTCAGGCTTAACAACTACCCGGTGGTGCAGTGGTACATTTTGAAATGCAGGGACTCATCGCGACAGGCCCCCTAGGAAAGGCCAAACATGCAGGTAGCTGTGTTGTTGATCCATAGCAACAAACCAGTTCTAGCCGTTTTCATCTCCAGCAGGAGCCGGCCTTCTGCAAAGCTAAGGGGACTTTATTGCCCGTTCAAGACCAAGCCACCAAAATATTTTTCATTACAACAGGGGACAATATATTGTTGCTGGGAAAATTCACACACACACACACACCCACCCAGCTACTGTGAGGACTGCAGCTAAACTCGGAGATAAAAGGGAATTCTGAGCGGGGCAGGGGGGCAGCCAGGTGACATCGGCAACCCCGCGTGCGAATCAGAGAGTGCCAGTGCTGCGTCCCTGCGAGGCCCAGATCCACTGCACCACCACTGCAAACATGGCTCAGCTTGTCTGAGCGTGGAAAGCTGAGCAGGGCCAGGCCTGGTTATGACTTGGATGGGAGACCCTTCCTCTAGTTTCCTGCATTGAGCAGGGGGGTGGACTCGATGGCCTTGTAGGCCCCTTCCAACTCTATGAATCTATGTCACATAGAAGAACTTGGGAAGCTGTCTCACACCAAGTTTGACCCTCGGCCCATCTAATTCACTGTTGTCTTTTCCAGGGATAGCCCTCCAGATGTTTTGGACTACGGCACCCATCTGCCCCAGCCAGCATGGCCAATGGCCAGGGTTATGGGCTTTGTAGTCCAAAACATCTGGAGGATGCCATGTTACCTAGCCCTGGTTTATTCTGGCTGGCTGTGGCTCCCCCAGGTTTTCGGACAGAGGTCCATTCCAGCCCCTACTTGGAGAGGGCAGAGACTGAACCTGGAACTTTCTGCATGCAAAACAGATGCTCTGCAAGTGAGCTACAGGCCACTATGGAGCCACCAGGCTGAAAAACTAGACTCAAGTGATTTGTGCTGTGGTGTGTGTGTGTGTTCTCTCTCTCTCTCTCTCTCTCTCTCTGCTAAATCCCGTACAAGATCCTTAAGAAGCGAAATTAAAATAACCAAGAGCTGATGGAAGCTGTTCAAAAAAGAGATTTTGTTTTTGTATAGTCACAAATTCCAGAGGGGTAGCTGAGTTAGTCTTCTGTTGCAAAAGCAACCCAAGGTCTTGTGGCACCTTAAACACCAACTAGTGTACTGTGTGGCATACACTTTTGTAGGCTAAGGGTGAAATCCGATGCATGTTCAGACAGAAAAAAGGGCTACAACTCCCAGCATGTCCCAGCCAGCCTGGCTGGGACATGCTGGGAGTTGTAGCCCTTTTTTCTGTCTGAACATGCATCGGATTGTGCCCTTAACTTTTAGAAGGTATCTGAAATAGTCTCCTGGGTTTGGTAGGTATAAAGATGGGTAAAGATGAACAAAAGCAAGCAATTTATTTACACAGTGGGGCCGAAAGACTGACGGAATGCAAGGGTGTGTCATCTTTCTGTGCCAAGCACAAATCAAGATAAAAGTGTATAATAAGCTTGTATTCACTGGTGCTCAGCCTAGAAATGGGCACTCCTCTTACTGTCTCTTGTATTTTCTTGGCCCAACTGTGTACAAAGTCTTCCCACCCCATGTGTATATGCATCTACCAATTCAGGAAGGAAACCACTTCATGCATTTGGCAGAGAAACTCTCTGATCCAAAAAAGCTTTCTTTCTTTCTCTCATCATATTACATTTATATCTCACTGTTTTTTCCTCTTGCAAGGACCCAAGCTGGCTTACATAGTCATCCTCCGCTCCATTGGCTGAGAGTCAGTGACTGGCCCAAAGTCACCCAGTGAGCTTCATGGCCAAGTGGGGGCTAGAACCTTGGTCTCCTGGATCTCCCAATCCAACTCTCTAACCATGACACCACAACCAGGGCTGGCCCAAGACATTTTGCTGCCTGAGGCAAAAGCACAAGATGTCTCCCTCTGACAGTTCCATGTATACAAGCTGATCAGACCAGCAGTGGAATCTTACTTCAACATTGTCTAGAGCGACCCAAGACATTTTGCTGCCTGAGGTGAAGAACAAGATGGCGCCCCCTCACATTCCATGTGCAAAGCCTTTCTTCAGGACTGAACATCTTTCTTCAACATCGACGGATGGAACAGCATCCTCCGCCACTCCAGCAGGCTAGCTTAGGGGGCATAGGGAAGGCCACATGGCACACAATTTTCTCCTCCATCAACTTGCTGCCCCCTCCCAGCATTTGCCGCCTGAGGCAGCTGCCTCACTTTGCCTAATGGTAGGGCTGACCCTGATGCTCTCCATGAGAAAACACCCCCTGCTTCACCTGAGTTTAGTTTAGGGAGTCCAGGGCATGCTGTAGCACACACAGCTCTGTCCTACAACATCTCACTGCCACCACCCCCAACATCTGCCGCCTGAGGTGGTTGCCTCACTGTGCCTAATGGTAGGGCCAGCCTTGGCCGCAGCAGGTTTGCTTGTCTGTGATTCTTGATGTGTTTGTTTTACTAGTTTATCTCTGGAGATTAATCAAAGTGTGGCATGTGACACTGATCCTTGGAACAAAATTCTTACCTGGATAAGAACAGGAGAAGCATCGCAGTGTGACAACATAATGGGTAACGTGCATGGGAAGCTGATCAAAGAAAAATGGAAGAAAAGGTACGATCTTAAGCCTGGGTGGTAATGAGCCCTGAGGTGATAAAATGGACAGTACCACCATCAACTGCAGGTAGGGGGGTAGGGGAGTCACATTTTGGAGTGCTCCCCTATGGAAATACCTTTCTGCAGCTTGAAAAACTAGCTAGAAGTGGGCTAAAACAGAACATTTCTCCCTAATGAATTTGTTATTTTTTTTTATTTGCAGGGAGGTTTTATATGGGTGGGGTGAGCATTAAAAAATGGCATAATCATTTCTTTCTGCTGCATGTGTAGACTAGATTGTAGGGTGTAATCCTATGCAAGTTTAGACAAAAAAAGGCCTACAACTCCCAGCATGCTAAGTTCTGTCTAAACCTACATAGGATTGCACCTTTAGTCAATTAATTATATGGATTTTAGTCAATTAACTGATAGTTCAATGTGCATATATTTGCATGTGAGGTAAACGATGGTTCTAAAGAAAAAAGCATCCTCCCTCTCTGGTATTTTTTAGAGGATGCACGCCATGCACTGTGCATCAGGCGCGGCATCCTCCCTTCTCTCTCCCCTCCTTTAAAATGCCTCCTCTAAGATGGTGTTATCTGCAGTTTTTATCAGGACCTGTATTAAAGATAATGACATTTTCTGTAAAAATCTGTATGTTTATTAAACTTGCATCCTACCTTTCCAGCCAATGGTGCTCAATGCAGCTAGCAACAATACAATGTACAGTAAAATACAAAACAAACAAAACAAAACCAAAACATAAAAACAAAATCTGCTGGCTGATAAAATTGGGGGCACTTTTTTTAGTTGATCATATATATATATATATATGTGTGTGTGTGTGTGTGTGTGTGTGTGTGTGTGTTCCACTGTTACGACCTGTCCTGACTGACAGACACAGTCTTAATTCAAGTGGAAGTTTTTAAAAACGTCCTTCCATAACTGCTGATTAGAACAAGCAGCTGTGTACGCTTTCCTGAATTTAGCTATGGATAAAACCTGAAGGTAGTTTGCTGATACATAGTCTGGTCTTGGCTCTATACCCCACTTCAGTGGTGAGCATTCACAGTTTGCCTCTGACCATGCCAGCTGAAAGTCAATGTCCAAAAGTCTGTTCTTAATTTGTCGCCTCACCTCTATAAAATTATATTGTTTTACCTGGATTAAAGACAATCCAATTTGACTGGCTTTATCATTTAACTTCTTCAGCCATAGACAGGTGTAATTGTCAGTCAAGGAGCTATCCATGGGGCTGAACCCCAGCTCCAAAATAGGCCCCGCACTGTGGATAGCTCCTTTAAAATTCAGACTGAAACCCAGAGTGGATACACCGCCCCACTTGCATTGGGGCCACCAGCTGCTGCTGTCAGAAAGTCCTCCCACAGCACTTCCACATCAGCCAGTGTCACCTCTCTAACACAGCACTCTTCGATCACACATTCAATTCAGCTCTCAGCCATCCAGTGGTGTAGCGCAGAAGGTAGATCTTGAGATTTTTGAATTCCCAGAAGCCCCTGCCAGCATGGCCAGGAATGCTGGGAGCAGATGTCCAAAACATCTGGAGATCTACTTTCTGCCCATCCCTGGTGTAGTGGAACCAGAGGTCATGGGGATGCAAGCGCTGGTGTTTTTTTCTTAGCAGGATCCTGACATCATCTGTTCCAATGCTCCTCAGACTTCCCTGTTGCCTCTGAGCTTAGCTGCCATCCTCACAGAAGCTGGGGGAGAAATGAATTTTCCAGAAGCAACAATAGATTGTTCCCTGTCACAATATAAAGTATTTTGGGGTGACTTGGTCTTGAATAGGCGATTGGGAGCCATCAGCTTTAACAAAGACCTCCTCCTGGTGGAGATGAAAACTGCCAGAACACGCATCGACACAGCTGCCTCAATGTTTGGCCTCTCCTTGGGGCCCGTGGCTATGGGGACTGTCACGATGGGCGCCTGCACGTCATAATTTACTACTGCCCCCCTTCAACTATCAAGGATTGACTGATGACATGGTGTTATTCTTTTATGGGTGCAAAAGGCTTGAGTCAATGGCTTTCTGGTTTAAAAAGAGAGTGAGGTTGGCTCCAGATTTTGAGGGGGCCCTGGTCAAGATGCCTTTAGTGGTGCCTCCCTTCAGAGGGTGGCCTTGTGTCCTCTTTAAAAGAAGCTATATTCTTTTTAAAGGGCTACCCGGTCCAAGTCTGGTATCAAGAGAAAGAGCCATCTGGAGGAAGTGCCGGGCCTTGAAGCTGCCCATCAACAGCACCTGGACAAGAGAGTGAGCAACGCTGCACAGTCACCTGGTCACAGCCGCCCACACCATGTAAATGTTAATAATTATGTCTAAATTTGCATCCATACATATACATCAGCATTTGCACCTTGTATGCAGATGGACTGGGTCACCTTTTGCCCCATTATTTGGTGATGCCCGTTCTCTTTTCGGAGATCCGCAAGTGGTCGCCCTACCTGAGTGGGACCACCTCCTGACCACTGTCACCACTGCCCATTCGCTTGCCAGGCCCAGTCTGCCCCACCACCTAGAACAGCCTCCCCCAACCTGGGGCCCTCCACATGAGTTGATAACAACTCCCATTCCCCCTGGCCATTGTCCCTAGGGATTATGGGAGTTGTAGTCCAACACACCTGGAGGGCCCCAGGTTGGGAAGGTCTGGCCTGAAGAAGAGGGCAAGCCAGTGGAGGCTGCCGCTCCTTGTCCTTGACTCCCGATGCCGGCCCTGGTGCTATCAAGACTGTGGCCGGAGAGAAGGGCTCCATGGGAAGAAATACAGCCCTTCCCATATTCCACACAGAAGATGCCCACCTGCCCAGCAGAACTGGAACACTTAAATCTAACCCCCTGCCCTGCTCTCCTGGTGTCTTGAGCAGGCAGGCATCTATGTGTGCCATGCCTGCAGTAAAGTAAATTCCTCTATTATTTGTAGAAAAATACGGTAAGCTCTTAAGGGGTTTAGCTTGATTACTAAGCAATGTAGGTAGGCAACCCCAAACACGCTTTAATGTGGACTAGCAACGGGCCCATGTTAAAGTGGAGGTTTAATTTATTTCAGCGGGCCTTTTCAGAGTTTTGAAATTGTTTAGGATTTAATTGCTGCTGTTGGCTGGCTGGATTTGTTTTAATCTGCTGTTTTAATCAGTTTTTACAGTCTTTAAATTGTTGATATTAAGACTGGGTTTTTAAAAAAATCTTTTTATTTTCTTCTGAGGTTATTCATTGTTCCTGTGACTCTGCGGCTGCAATCCTATTCACATTTACCTGGAAGTAAGTCACATTGAGGTCAATGGGACTTTGTTAGTCACCTTGAGTAGCCTGTACTCTGGGGAAATGACAAATAATAACAAAGTAAAAAACAAACAAACCTATAGCTTGTCCTGGGGTGCCCAACAATAATTTTCCATTTCAAATTTTAGGGACAGTGGTGTTAAGGACACCCCCCCCCCTTTAACTTAGGGCTTCTCTACATGAAGGGTTTAAACTACCACTTTCCTGAGGCTTCTTCCATTTTCTTTGCAGGAGGAAGAGTGAGTCCTTTCCACAGGTTTTCCCAAGGGGTTTGTCTTTCTCAGCCTTTCTCTGTATTTCATTATCCAACCACAAGGTGGCGTTGTGGTATACCTGCAGTATAGCAGAATTGTGACTTTACATGAGGTTTTTAGTCCAGTTTGTTCCCATATGAAATTTAATACTGCACTTCCCTTGTTCTAAAAAAAACCTTGTGAAAATGGCTGGAAAACTCGGGAGAGGCCCTGGAGGATGACGACTTCGTGAAAAGGCCCCGTGAACTTCCGTGAGTGAGGGATCACAAGCGCACAATAAATGCCTCATGGAGAGAAGCCATATGTCCAGTTCTGGGCTTCGCATTTTAAGGAAGACATTGACAAACTGGAGCATGTGCAGAGGAGGGAAACCAGAATGGCAAAAGGGGCTGGAAACCAAGTCCTATGAAAAATGACTGAAAGAGCTGGACAAGTTTAGCCTGCCCTGGAGGGGGGAAAAAAGACTGAGGGGAGACAAGCTAGCTGTTTTCAAATATCAGAAGAGTTGTCCTTAGGGACGTACAGATTTTATTTATTTATTTATTAAATTTCTATACCGCCCAATAGTCGAAGCTCTCTGGGCAGTTCACAACAATTAAAACCATAAAATACACTATAAAAGTTTAAAACTACAGTATAAAATAGAAGTAAAAACCAAAGTAAAACCTAGCAGCAGTACAAAGATTTAAAATACAGTCAAGGATTTAAAACGACAGAGGCCAAAAGACTAAAATTCCTGGAGAGATAAGAAGGTCTTCACCTGGCGCCAGACGGAAAGAGCACAAGGTAGGTGCCAGGCGAGCCTCTCTGGGAAGTTCATTCCACAACTGGGGTGCCAGTGCCACACGGATTTTGCTAAAGCTGTTCCATCTGTGTTTTGCAGATGGTCTTTCATTCCATCGCCCGCTCATGGATGGAATGGAATTTTATTTTTTTTAAACCAGCATTTCATTCTACTTGCACTAATTCACTTTAGTCCTAATGTACACATTAGTGCAACCCCCCCCATTAAAAACAGGTCCACAAGTCCGTGGAATCTGCGCAACTTGGAAGAAGCTGGTCCGCTTCTTAGAGAAAGAAATATGGAGAAAGGCTGAGAAAGACAACCCCCCCGGGGGGGGCACCCGCGTAAAGGACTCACTCTTTCTTTCATGCTCCAACATCCCTAGAACTTCTCATGAAGAAGATGGAGCAGTCTTATCCTGTGTTTCTTCCCCACAGGGCAGGACTAGAGCCAATAGGTGGAAGTAGCAGAGAAGTAGATTTTGGCTAAAAATCAGGAGAACCGAATGGTAAGAAGCATTCAACAGTGGAACCGTCTGCCTTGGGTAGGCTCTCCTTTGCTGGAGGTATTTATGCAAAGGCTGAATGTTCATCTGACAGGGATGCTGTTGCTGCATTCCGTATTGCAGCCCCTGCACTGAACAGGGGGCTGGTCTAGATGACTCTCATGGTCCCTTCCAGTTCTATGGTTCTATAATTATATACTATTTATAATTATTATATTGTTTATAATTACTATAAACACTTTTTTAATATAATGTCAGTGGGAGCAAGTCAAGCATAACTATTTGTTCAAATCATTTCTACCCCACTTTTCAGCCAAGGTGGCATACAATTTATCACATTAAATAATATCTTTATAAAAGGGATTGATGCTTTCAGACTATGCATACTTAAAATTAAAGCACACTAAGACTGGGTTCAGACAACACGATAACCCACACTCAGGCGTTGAGTGTGGATTGTTGCTGAACCATGGGTTATTGTGTTGTCTGAATCCAGATGTGCTAATAAGCCATGGCTTGTCAACCACAAACAACCCATGAAGAGAATCCATGTTTTGTTGTTGGGTTGTGAACTGTGGGTTGTCCAGCATGGTTTGTTATCTCGGCTGGGTTCAGACAATACAAAAACCCACATTTCAACAGCAATCCACAGTTCAATGACAACCCACACTCAACCCATATTCAACTTGAGTGTGGGTTATAGTGTTATCTGAACCCAGTCATACTCTCTCCAAATACCCTACACCAGAGGTGGGCAGACTTCAGTTTTGTGGAATCTACTTCGTTTCTTACTAGACTTCCAAGATCCACCAACCAGAGCCTGGTGCAAAATGCATACTCTCTTAGAATTAAAGCATTCCGAGCCCAGGAATTTAATTTGAGTACCAGAACAGAACTGAGCTCACAGTCCTTTAACAACAACAAGAAGAAAATCACTCTTGTTTACCCCTGCTCTGCAAGCTTTCTTCATCCAGTTAAGGGGCGAGGGGTGGGGAGTCATTTAATTATTGTTAAATAAATGTATGTCAGAAATCCTTGCCCATCTACTTCATATCACCAGGAGGTTTACCAGTAGATCTCAATCCACCTTCTGTTCTGCCTGCCCTTCAGCAAATACCTCTAGAAGAGACATGGCACAATAAAGACTAATATAGATTATAGAACCGTGAAATTCATTTGGTAAATTATTGCTAGATGACCAGGCAAAAAGAACCATTTTGATCTGGCATCTAAACACGAGTGGCATAAGTGCCCTGACGAAGAGAGGTGAGGTGGGAATTCCACAGAGCAGGTGCCACCACAGAGAAGACCCCCTTCCTGACAGCCACCTGCCTGGCTCCAGATGGAGGAGGCATCGAGAGCAGAGCCACTGCCTTAACTCTCTTCCATTCTGAAACGAAGGAGACTCCTGAGACTTATAGCCAGTGGAGCTGGTGGCTCCAGTGTCAGTGGGGTGGTGTATGCACTCCAGGTTTCAGCCCGACCATTAAAGGAGCTATCCATGGTGCCAAACTTATTTTGGCCTGGGGTTCAGCACCATGGATAGCTCCTTAAAAGCTCAGGCTAAAACCCAGAGTGGATACACCACCCCACTGACATTGGAGCCACCAACCTCTACGGCTTGCAGCAATCTTACGCATGTCTACACAGAACTGTGTCCCATTGACTTCCACGGGTCTTATTCCCAATTGAGTGTGTATACAGGATTGGAGCCTAAGGCAAGGTGTACATTCAAGCAACTGGATGAGGTGGTGGAATGGATGGTACCGTTTGAGACTCACATTGATGAATTGCTCCCTTTCATAATTAAAAAACAAACAAAACAAAAACACTTTGCAAATAGAAAACTAGCACAACAGGAAGCAGGCGGGACTAGAACTTTTCTCTCCCCGATGTGCTAGGGGAAGAGGCGGTGTTAGGGGGCGGCCTACTAGGGCTTTGCCCCAAATATTTCATTTGGAGCCCTTGAAATTCTGGGAGGCCATCTGCCCCACCACCCTGCTGTCCATGGGCCCTTGCTGAAATAAAGGTACAGGGGCCCTGATGATCTCTGGTGCACCTGATCCCCCTAGATTAGCTGGCTTTTGGCCCACATGGGCTTCCCCTCCTGCTGCCCCCCACTTGAATCTTTCTGCCTGAGGTTTTTTCCTGAAATCAAATGCCTTCCTCTTCCCTGTCTATACATTCCTTTTTACAAATAGGGCTGTCCTTGGGAGACAGGGTCCTTTACAGACTTTTAGATCATATGTAAAGTAGCATATGCAAATTTGTGCATTTTTTAAAAAATCCTGTGGGCCTGAGCCCAGGATCTTTTCAGTACCCAGCACCACCCCTGTTGGTAGCACTAGGAGCCATCTGCCTGGAAGCACCGTTACCTGAAATGCACTTTACTTTGCCAGGCTGTTACCGGCTGCTTTCCCCCTGTGCAAAAGAAGCAGGTGAGCAGCAGATCACACGACACCAGTTTTTGTGCTGCATCCGGATCTCCTAGCGGAGAACCAACAGCTGGATTCTATGTATGTTTACGCAAGAGTAAGTCCCACTGGGTTTAATGGTACTTACTCCTGAGTAAGTGTGCAAAGGCCTTGGAGCCTGAGAAGGAGGGGAAATGGTGGGCTTGGAAAACTAATTGTAAGAAAGGCAGTGGCCACAAAAACGTAGCAAGGATTACCGATGCGGAGTGCCAAAGAACTGTTCTGTTCTTCCTTTCTTCTCCTATTTATTTATTTTTAAAAAATAAGATTCGGTGCTTGCTCACTTTGCTATGTGTTTATGCGTTAGGATGAAACCACCTTTTGTTCCGTCTTAGCAAGGCTGCACGCTTAGTCCCATAGTCCATATATATCTATATATAAATTAAAGCGGCATTTAAAAGGCACACTCATCCAGCAAGCAGCTCCCCAAAGTCAGCTCTCAGAGCAAAGACTTCCTCTGGGCAAGCCAACTCCAAACAGACTGTGTTCCCCCCTTGAATGACGAAATGTTAGTAAGCAAAAAAAAAAAAAAAAGGCAGAGTTCTTTGCCGTGAGGTGACCACTTCATAGCAACTGAAAGGGGGGCGGGAGAGAGAGAGAGTGCTTGTTGCTGTTTCTGGCCTGGTTTTCTTTCACGCTCCGAAACGTAGTGGAGTGTGTATATGTCTATAAGGCCCTTTTTTAAAACAAAGAAGAAGAGGAGGAGGGAGGAGGAGGATTCATAGATTCATAGATCATAGAGTTGGAAGGGGCCTACTAGGCCATGGAGTCCAACCCCCTGCTCAATGCAGGAAACTAGAGGAGGGGGTCTCCCATCCAAGTAATAACCAGTAATAACCTGACCCTGCTTAGCTTTCCACACTCAGACAAGCTGAGGAGGAGGAGTCCTTTTCACCGCCATTTCTCGGACATTCATAGTGGTATAGTGGAACCAGGGCTCACAGGGACACAACACTGGCACTGTTTTTCTTAGCAGGGATGCTGATGTCCTCTGCCCCAATGCAACTCAGACTTCCCTGTTCCCTGTGAGCGGAACTGCAATCCTCACAGTAGCTGTGGGGGAATGAATTTGCCCAGCAGCAAAAAATTGTCCTCTGTTGAAAAGCAAAGTCTTTTGGGGTGGCTTCGGTCTTGAGTGGCCGATTATTGGCTTTACAACAGACCCTTGCAGGCAGCTGAATGAGGCAAAAATGAATATGAAAATGCATGCCCAGAGAAATGTACAGGAAAATGCTTATGAATTTTCATGCCAAGTTAAAAAAAAATAATAATCTTGAAGTTCGGGGTGAACCAAACTAATGGAGAAATTCTCAAAGTTTGAGACAAATCTAATTTAAGACTGGGGGCATCTGGAATAGGGCTTCAGCAGATCCTAACGGTGGGCGGGTTAAAATTTCGATTAATTTGTGTTAATCTGTGCCTAGCATCGTGCAAAGAGTGTGCTTATGTGTTCTAGCAGTAACATAACGTTCACCACTGTGCTGTCCTACCCACAATCTCTAATAATAATCTGGGTGTGGATTCCCAGCTCTCATTCTTCAATTCAGTCCAGTTCAGTTGTCTTAGTAATTAGCAGGTTGCTAATTCCCTATTTCGCTTCCAGGAGGAAAAAGCAGAGTCTAAACTATATGATAACTTAACTATCCTGTTGGGCTCCTTTTATGGCCCTTTACTTATCAAACACGCAGCAGGGCTCAATTGATACCTGGCATCATGGTGCCACCTTGTGGCAGAACCAGGGAAGTGTCACCTGTGAGATCTCAATTTTTTCAGCTTTTTCTTTTCCACATCATTTAAATTGAACTCATGTCCAAAGTCTGCCCACCTGAAGCCTAGGAAGCCCATCTGCATATGCATCAGAATAATTATTTGGTGAGCATCTCTGGGTGGAGGAAGTGAACTGCATTCCTTCTGGACCAGGAATACCCTGCTTGTGACCAACCAAGCTGAACACAGCCCTACCAGGCTTGGAGCATGGCTTGCCTGGTGTTTGATAACCCTCCCCTGGATTTCCAGTCCCAGGCAGGCAGCAAAATAAAAAGGGGAGGAGATGTAGGAGCACATGGAAGCATGGAGAAGGTCCCAGGTTCAATCCCGGTTTCTTCAGCTGGTGCTGGAAAGTCTCTTACCTGTAGCCCCAGAGAGCCAATGCCAGTCAATGAAGGGCCATGTAGACCAATGGAAGCTGCCTTGTACTGACCAAGTTCAGACAACGCAATAAGTCACACTCAAGGGTTGAATGTTTGTTGCCATTGAACTGTGGGTTGTTGTTGAAAGGTGGGTTACCGTGTTATCTGAACCCAGCTGTGATAACAAACCATGCTGAACAACCCACAGTTCACAACCCAACAACAAAACATGAGTTCCTTTCATGGCTTGTTAGCACAACTGGGTTCAGACAACATGATAACCCACCTTTCAACAACAACCCACACTCAACCCCTACTCAGCCCTTGAGTCTGAACCCAGCTGAGGTAACAAACCATGGCGAGCAACCCACAGTTGACAACCCAACAACAAACCATGGGTTCTCTTCATGGGTTGTTCATGATTAACAAGCCATGTCTTGTTATCTTGGCTGGGTTCAGACAACAAGATAACCCACATTTCAACAACAACCCATGGTTCAATGACAACCTACACTCAATCCTTGAGGGTGAGTTACGGTGTTGTCTGAACCCAGTCCTTGAGTCCATGATGGGCCATCAAAAGTGGCTGGGAGTGGGTTGTGTCTTTGCCTTGGTCTGTGATCTTATCCAGAGTTAGGCAGGCTTAAGCCCAGTGATTTAGTGAGCTTCAGCATGTCCACAGGCAGCTGATTTTGGGTGTCATAAAAGGGCACCAAATTGTTAGTTATTTAATTTGTTATTGTTGTATTTTTACTGCTGGAGTGGGGAGAGGTGTTTGTGAGATATTCTGCCATAGGTGTCAAAATGTGACCAGCACTGAATACTATACACTTTGACCTGAGTACACGCAGGCACGCCATTTGTTGCTCTACCTTAGGCAGTAAAATATCTTCGCCAAATTGTTAGTGTGGGTTACAAGAAGTGCACGTCAGTTGTCATAGGCCTTTTTAGATGGTGGGACTCTGCCTTTCAGAAGGTTCCTCTTCCTGGCTCGGGATTGGGTGAGCTCATTAAACAGACACCTCCCCGTTTTAGTTCCTCAAACTCATTCACTACTTCTGTCTCCTTCCCCAATCAAGGCCGGCCCTGCCATTAGGCAGAGTGAGGCAATCACCTTAGGCAGCAGATTCTGGGAGGCGGCAGCAAAGTGTTGGGAGGAGATTGCTGTGTGCCACATAGCCTGCCTTGTGCCATGTAAGCTCACCTGCTTCCTTCAGGTGTAGCGGAGGATGCTGTCCCACTGCCAGCACCGAAGTAAGATTCAGCACTGCCAGTGTACAAGTTGGCTTTCGTACAGGGAGTGGCCCCCATCATCTTGCTGTTCACCTCGCGCAGCAAAGCGTCTTTGGCCGGCCCTGTCCTCTCTCAAAACCTTCAGGGCAATAATGCTGCTCAGTCAGGCTGCTGTTTAGCAACTAATCCTTCATCATCTCCATGGCAATAAATAGTGACGAGAGAGAGAGAGAGAGAGAGAGAGAGAGAGAGAGAGAGAGAGAGAGAGAGGTTTAAAGCAGCAGCTGGGGAGTGCAGAACCGGAGTAGATGAGCTCCTGCAGAAGATGGATTCCCTGAAGAATATGAAGACGGATGCAACTGGATATATCTATAATGCTCAAATTAGTTGTGTCAGGCGATCACTCGTGACCGAGTAAGATTGTCTTCCAGGATAAAAAAAAGAAAAGAAAAGAAAGAAAATGTACAAAAAGGAGATTTTAAAAGGAGGAAAATTCTAAAGAAGATTGTGTAGACTCTAGCGATAGGTCCGTAAGTGACTGTGGAGGCCAATTGTAGATCCACACAGCTTCCCACAGTGAGGACACAGGTTACCAGATGGAAGATGGTCTTGTAAAGGATTCGTTTGACGTGCTTTTCGCTTAGCACGTTTCTCCCTTTCACCTTGCACTCGGGCTTCTTCAAAGTCCATGGAACCTTTGTGAAAGGCCAACCTCCATTTAGATCGTTCATGGGCCAGAGCTTCCCAGTTTTCGATGTTTATATTGCATTTTTTTAGATTAGCCTTAAGAACATCTTTAAACCTCTTATATTGACCACCGATATTCCGCTTTCCATCCTTGAGTTGGGAATAAAGTAACTGCTTTGGGAGACGGCAGTCAGGCATTCGAACAACATGACCGGTCCACTGAAGTTGGCGTTGAAGGATCATTTTTTCAACACTAGTAGTCTTTGCTTCTTCCAGTACACTGACATTTGTTCACCTATCTTCCCAAGTAATTTGCCCCATTGGCTAAAGCTTTTAGAAGGGTACAGGGGGCATGATTTGGCTGAAATGGGTTGGAGGGGTCCAGGTCAGGGCCTCCTCTACTTTCCCTGCCATAATTTGAGCGCTGTAGTTCTACACTGCAGACTGGAAACCCAGAGTCAAAGCATGGTTGGCTTCCTTCCTGCAAACGTGTGATTTTTAATAGGGTTGCTGAGAACCCGCGCACACAGACAACACACACCGGCTGGGAGCCTCCTCGCACTCTCACAGAACTACGGTTTGGTTCGCAGGATTTCTTTGGTGATGGTGGCTGGCCATGAGGGTGCCAATTTTTGCACCCCACCCATGGCTGTCACTTTAATCAGATCTGCAGCAATTAACAGTCGAAAGAAGGCTATGCGTACCTTACGCCCTGCACATATGTGGAAGATTGAGTGGGACCATAACTGCTGGCCCCACCTCCTCTCTACACATATTTAACATTATTTATTTATTTGTTAGATTTATATCCCGCCTTTTCTTCCAAGGCGGCATACATGATCCTCCTTCTCTCCATTATATCCTCACAACAACCTTGTGAGGTAGGTTAGGCTAGAGGTCAGTGACTGGCCCAAAGTGAGCTTCGTGGCCTAGTGGGGACTAGAACTCAGGTCTCCCCACTCCCAGTCCAACACTTTAACCACTATGCCACACTGCCTCTCACAGCCATTGGTCACAGGTACAGACAGAGACTGGGTTTGCATGACATGGCGACCCATCGTGGATAACTAGCCACGGTGGGTTGTCATGCCATGCGAACCTGGACCGCTTCACGCAGGGGGTGGCTTATTTGGGGCAACAAGCCACCCTGACAACCTATGGCTTGTTGTAGGGGTTGTTCGACCCAGGATGGGTCACCATGTCATCTGAACCCAGGCGACTGATTGCATCATGGATTGCAGGAAGTGGTGAGCGAACCACTTGGCAAGAGTGGTAAAAAAACCCTTGCCACTCCTGCTGAGCTCACCCAGGCCACCGCCGGCAGTGCCCAATTGGCGCTCTGGAGCAACCATCACTGGCTCGGTCTTTGCACTCCACTCATCATGACCCATTTTCAATTGCCACCGCAGCTTTTCCCCTTTCTTTCCCTTTTGCGATCTTTTTGCAATCTTTGCCAGCGACAGCCACTGTCAGCCCCTCCAAGCGGCACATTGGGGTGACCGTCACTAGTTCAACACCTTTTTAATGTTTGTTTTTAGATGCCAGAAAATGTGCAAATATTTTTGTAATTGGGGGGGGGGGCGGTAGTCTGGAAGTGCACAAGTGCTGTTAAAACAAAGGGTTTCTTTTAAAACAGGGTTTTTCACAAGGCTAAACAGGGTTTTCTGACAGGGAAATATGTTGCCATGAAATCTGTGTATTTCCCTGTTGAAAAACCCTGTTTAGCCCTGTGAAAAACCCTGTTTTAAAAGAAACCCTTTGTTTTGACAGCTGCCAAAACTCTGTGCTCCCGTAAATGGGGTGGGATGCACTTTCCCCTTTTCCCAATTACCTAGTCCTAGAGTCTCTTGGGAAAAGGTGGAGGACACTGAGAACTGTCAGGTCCATACTTCATAAATAGAGGATCTCACTGAGAAGGCGGTGATATACCCACTACGGTACCCCCTTTCACAAGCAAAGATCTTTTAGCGGCTTTGCTTTTTCCTTGACAGCTCATCGTTTGACAGCTTTCAAGTGAGAAGCAAAGTAACAAATAACTGATTTGTAGTAGCCTTGCTTGCTCAGTGTCCATGGCTGATACCTACTGCAGTTTGACAGTAGGCACTTACCACGACATTGAGCAGGCAAGCCTTTTCATTTCGGTGACCTGCAGGTGCGCATACTTCTAAACTACCAACCCAAATTTTAAAAAAACAAACAAAAAACCGAAAATATTCACACACATTTCTTGAGCCTAATATTATATATATATAATATTAAAAGTGGCAAACCAGTGACGGCCACTCCAGTGTGCCGCTTGGGCAGTTTGGAGGGGCTGTCGGTGGCTGCCCCTGGCAGAGATCATGAAAAGATTGCAAAAGGGAAAGAAAGGGAAAAAGTTGCAGCAGCACCAGTGACGGAAAAGGGGTCGTGGGAGCTATCCATGGTGCTAAACTCCACCCCCTCCCAAGATAGGTTCGCCACCATGGAGCACCATGGGTAGCTCCTATGAAGCTCCAAATAAAACCTGCAAAACCTGTAATGGAAAAGGAGCCCCGCCGAAATAGGAGTCGCACGCCAGCCTCCCTGAAGCTCCAAATAAAAGCTGCAATGGATAAGGAGCCCCACTGACATAGGAGTCACTGGCTGCCCCTTCATTTGAAGTGCAGACTCCCTCCCTCACAGAGCAGTATACCTCCTTTGCTACTAGTGCGTGGTTCCTGAGAGGCCTCTGGACCAGTGAATCTCCCCAGCTTTTCTCTTTCTAGTCTCTTCCTCATTAAGCCCATCCAGAGCGAGGCCTAGTGGAGATGATTGACACTTCCAGGCATTAATGCTGAAGATAGATGCCCAGACCTGACAGAGGCAAAGTTACTGCTCCCCTCTTTGCAAATTTCCAGTGAGCTTCAATCCCCACCCCTCCTTATCTCCCTTTTGCTTTTTCTGCTTTGCTTCCTCTTGCTCGACACCTCTGCCGCAGTAAAGTGCAGCAGCCGCGCACTCCATTTGCTGAGGGCCCCCCCCCCCATGTTGTAAATTGCCTCCTATGAGGTTACTGGATAGATGACTGGCTGTGGATGGGGATGGGGGAGGGGAATGAGGAACCCTGAAATGACTAATTTATTTGCATACTTACTTTAACTACATTTGTGTAGTGCCTTTCTGCCCAAATGCTCTCAAAGATAAGGCTTAAAATTTAGTAGTCACACTCAACACCAAAGGAGAATAAGCACATTCAGCTACTACAGCCAGTGCAGGCAGGGGCATAAACTATGGGGGGGGGGGATCAAGCCTCTTCCGGGATTTCCCAGAATTGGCAAAGCCCCCTCCAGGAAACCAACTGTTACATGTTTAGGGGGCAATCTAAATTACCTCCAGGGAGAGTGTGTGTGTGTGTGTGTGTGTGTGTAAGAGAGAGAGAGAGAGAGAGAGAGAGAGAGAGAGAGAGAGAGAAGGGGTGGAAGAAAGTGTGTAGGAAAGAGGGGGGAAGAGAAGGGGGAGAACAGGGGCATAAACTATGGGGATATGCCCCCTCTGGGATTTCTCAGAATTGGCAAAGCCCACTCCAGGCAACCAGCTGTTTAGTCCCCCCCCCCCGGAAATTGAGACGTCTACACACCTGAGTGCAGGAGATCATTCTGGGAAGGGAAGAGCCAAAGGCCCAGCCAAGGCAATGGTAGGGCACAGGGGCCTGGCTGTCTCGTTTTTTTCCCTTCTGATGCAGCCAGGCGGATTGGCTGCAGATGGAAACAGTTCAAGCCAAATGGCAGTTGGGTCCTAACTAGACTGATGGAGTGGGCCTCACTGTCTCACCTCTCCCTCTGACGCAGCCAGGTGGACCAACTGCAGATGGAGATGGTTCTGGGAGCTGACAATGGCAGTTGGTCATCACTAGGTGGATGGAGGGGGCCTCGCACTGCCTCACCTTTCTGCCCAATGGTTTTATCCATGAGAGCCTTTTCCTAATAGATACCTGCAGACCATTGCCCCCAGCACAGGACTTATAAAGCAACTACTCTAGGAAACCTGCCCATGGTCATCTTAGAGATGTTCCCCCACCATGGCAAGAGGTTGTGGTGAGTGACTCTAGGGTGCAGGAGAGGCATGTTTTGAACAACAGACTATGTTCACCTACAAATTGTCCACTCCTATTATCTTGCTCCAAATCTGCCGCCTTAGGCAGGCCCTTTGGCCCATCTCATGGTCAGGCTGATCTTGTTTGTGCCTCTATGTCATCATCATCAGGCGATCACTCGTGACCGAGTAAGATTGTCTTCCGGGATAAAAAGGAGGAAATTCTAAAGAAGATTGTGTAGACTCTAGCGATGGGTCCGTAAGTGACTGTGGAGGCCAATTCTAGATCCACACAGCTTCCCACAGTGAGGACACAGGTTACCAGATAGAAGATGGTCCTGTAAAGGATTCATTTGACGTGCTTTTCGCTTAGCACGTTTCTCCCTTTCACCTTGCACTCGGGCTTCTTCAAAGTCCATGGAACCTTTGTGAAAGGCCAACCTCCATTTAGATCGTTCATGGGTCAGAGCTTCCCAGTATATTGACACTAAAAATGGTTTTCTACTGAGTTAACTATCATTGTTTCCCCCAAGGAATCCTGGGTATTGTCGTTTCGCAAGGTGTTGAAAACAATTCTGTTTCGAGACCCCCAAGTCTTTCTCAAAGAACTACATTTGTTATTATGTATTATAAATATTTCTCTCTCTCTCTCTGTGTGTGTATTTATTACATTTATATCCTGTGTTTCCTCCATGGAGCTAAGGTTCCATATATAGATTGTGTTCTCAAGGCAGCCTGCCACCTTGTTTTCAACATAAGATGCTCTGGTGACCAGCATCATGCCTGGTGGGCCCTGGCATGCCCATGCTTGCCCAAGTGCTGACACGGGCCCTGTTTGCCACTGTCCCCATCAGCCGCCACACTCTGGGTGGTTATTTGCCCCCCCCCCCGAGTTGCCGGGCCCTAGAGCTCAACCCCAAGGACCAGCCTTTGCTGCACCACTGTTAGGAACTCTAGCGGTGTGTAGACAGACGTCTTTAAGGGTGCAAGCCTATGCACTGACAGCCAGTGTGGCTCAGTGGTTAGAGTGTTGGACTGGGATGTGGGAGATCCAGGTTCTAGTTCCCACTTGGCCATGAAGCTCACTGGGTGACTTTAGTCCAGTCTCAGACTAACCTACCTCACTGGGTTGTTGTGAGGATAAAATAGAGAGGAGGCGGTGGCTGGTGACTCCTATGTCAGTGGGGCTCCTTATCCATTGCAACCTTTATTCTGAGCTTTATAGGAGCTATCCATGGTGCTGTAATCCATCCCAAAACAGGTTAATCACCATGGAGAGCTCCTATAAAGCTCAGAATAAAAGCTGCGATGGATAAGGAGCCCCACTGACATAGGAGTCACCAGCTGCCGCCGCTCCCCACCCCCGAAGATTATGTAAGCTGCCTTTGGTTCCTTGCAGGAAAAAAGGTGGGATAGAAATATAATAAATACATACATACATATTTAAACTGAAGAAAAAAGTCCTGAATGCCAAATGGAGAACTGTATGCAGAGAGACCAAGAAATAAAACTAGTTAGGACACAATTCTATGCAAGGTTAGACGGGGGGGGGGGGAGTCCTACAACTCCCAGCATTCCGCAGTCAGCTATGCTGGCTGCGGCATGCTGGGAGTTGTAGGACTCCCCCCCCCCCCGTTCTAAACATGCATTGCACATTGCGCCCTAGCATTTTCCAAAAAAGCAAAGTAGGGCGAGACCAGAGAAACATACAATCGGGAGCCCTTTGCGGCCGGGCTTTGCCAGCAACCTCTCTTGCGTTTTGCTTTTCTCTCCGCCTCCCCCAAATATACGGAGCAGTAGTAGCCCTCTCTCTCTCCCAGACTCCGGCTTCACTAAATCCCCCCCCCTGCTCCTTCGAGCACTGAGATCACCGCCGCCACGGAAATACTTCGCTCCTCACGCTCCACAAAAAAAAACAAAACACCCCTGCCAATGTTGCTGAGATGGTTCGCTTCGCCTCTTCTCTCCTCCTCCTCCTCCCCCCCACCTCCACCCCCCCCATCTACAAGGACAGATGGTACATTCCTCTGGTACAGCAGTCAGACTTGAGAGAGCCCTTCCCCGAGCGAGGAGCTGCCGCTGCTGCTGCTGCTGGCTGGCAACCTTCTCGGTGGGACTTCCAGAGAGAAAGAGACCCCCCCCCCCGTGCTGGGCAGAAAGGATCCGCAGCCTGGCACCAGGCCTCCCTTCCCCCTCCTCTCTCGGGTGGCATGACACTTTTTGGCAGCAGGGAAGGGTGCTGGAGATGTGAGTATTTGGGCTGCTGCGCCTCCATAATCCCATTGTGTGTTTGCGTGTGCGCATGGCTCCTCCAGCCTCGTTCAGCCCCAGGACAAAATGGCAAGGAGACTGCCCCCAGGAGGCAACAAGAGGGAGGGAGGAAGGAAGGCCGGGGCGGGGGAAGGAAAGCTTAAAAATGAGAACTCAGGGTGGGTGTCTTCTCTCCACCCCTCCACTGTCACCCTCAGCCCCGTCACCCTTGGGTGCTGCTGGGTTTAGTGACGCGTTCCCCGGGCGAGGGAGAAAAACACCACATTTATTTTATTTTGCTACGGAGGTTTGGGCGGGTGGGCGGGGATTGTTCGGTTGTTGTTTGGTTTTGTTTTTTAATTTTTGCTCGTAAACAAAGCTGGCCATTTTAAAAAATTTTTTTTTTTTTTTAATTTACGCTGCGAATGACGAACTCTCAGTGAAAAGAAAGTTAGATCAGTGTGGTGATGAGAATCGGCAAGGATTTTGGCTGCTATGAGGAGAGGTTGTTAAGGCAACTGGGGGAGGGGGGGTATTATTAGCACGTTTGCTCTGTGGGGCTGCCCCCAAACCTGGGCAGGAAGAGGATCATCCTCTCTTGAGACTTCCCTTTTGAAACCGCAGCACGCATGAGCACGGCATGCCAAGGAACGAGGATGCGTGCGTGATTCATTCCTCCGTTCAGTAAGCTACTCTCAGGCCTTCACCCATATCTTGAGGACTTGCCCTTCCCGTATATTGGGAAACGTATACAGTAGTCTTGCCAGGCCAAAGGAATGCGTCTAAGGGGCTGGATGAAGATGAGAAGCCTGTTCTGACCATGCCTTGCAGGAAATGGGGGCTCAGGACACCACCTGGGTTCATTTCGTGACTCTGACACTGACTTGCTGGAGGGCCTGGTGCCAGGTGGAGCATGCCCTGTAATTTTAGGTGCCCATTCCAAAAGAGCACGCACCCACCCAGTTTTGGGGATGACGGCAGAGTACTGTATTAACAAGAGCAGCACCTTTTGGGGCTGCCTCCAGCAGAAAGGAATCCTGCACCAGATTCCCAGCAATTCACTGGGAATCTGGTGCCCAGTGGTGGCATCAGAAAAACAACCATTCACATGGGCAAAGGAGGATAAAAGTAGTTTTTGAGTGGGCAAGCTGTATTTTGCTTATCAAACCTTCCAAACAGTGTGAGAGCCAGTGCGGTGTAGTGGTTAGTTAGAGTGTCAGACTGGGACTCTGGAGATCCGGGTTCTAGTCCCCACTCGGCCATGAAGTGCACTGGGTCATTTTGGGCCAGTCACTGATTCTCAGCCTAACCTACTTCAACAGGGTTGTTGTGAGTGTAAAATGGGGAGGAGGAGGATCATGTAATCTGCCTTGGGTTCCTTGCAGGAGGAAAAAAAGGTGGGATATAAACGTAATAATAAAATAAAAAAGCAGAAACCTCTCTTTTTTACATTAACATTCTGATGCTAAACTGTACTATGTGACACTGATTGCAATATCATTTACATCCAAGTAAGTATATTGAGAATTGCAAACATAATTAAGGTTTCTGATAGTATTCTATTTTATTTTTCAATGTGGTTATAGTCTCTAGCTGCAATCTCCCCGCCCCGCCCCCGCCCTTCCCCCCATTCTGATCTGTCTTGTACTGTAGAAAGGTTTGCCTTAAGCAGCCTTCTGCAGGCTAGGAGGGCAGGGGTGTGGGTCAGGCAGTTTTTACCCCTTGTGTTTCCACTGTGGCTGGTGCCATTATGCATTTTAGCTCCTAAGCTCCAAACTATAGAGACTGATTTTGTCTTTACGTGAACCTGAAAACCTGAATCAGTTCATATACGTGGGGAATGCTGCGAAGATTCACACTGCCAGGTGGACCTCTGGAATTCGCTTTAAACTTCCTTAAGACGACTTCCAGAATGAAGTCGCCCAACCTGCCCTCTCGCGCTTTTGCTCTTGTCTGCTCTGCTGTTTGTCTCTCACTGTCATGTCTTCCTTTTCCCTAGATTTAGATATGGCCCGGGAGCCTAAGCTGAGCCATTCCCGGCCTGGTCAGAAGAGGCAGCATGGCGGAGGCCTCTACTCGTGAGTCTATGACATCCCCTATGGTTCTTGTGGGTTGAAGCTGAATGGGATGCACCACATACTGTATTTAGAGATGCTTTGCGCCTGGTGATGACAGGGTTAGAGAAGGAAGATATGTCTGTTCAGAATATGAAGAAGCGGGAGTTAGTGTTTTCTAAGCTCGGAACTCTTGGAGGTTTCACCTAGACAGGAAAAAAGGACGCTGCTGTGGTGACAATAGAACCACACACGGACACTCAGATTCAGTCATTCTACTGCAGCCTTCCTTAACCCGTTGCCCTGCAGTTGTGTTGGACTACTTGCCACAGTTATCCATGCCCTGGTAGCATCCTGGGCATGGTAGCTAAGGGCTCAGGGCTGCTGGGAGTTGTAGGGCCACTGGGAGGCTGCACACCATGCTTCCCAGGATTAACATCACAGCAAGGGGGAGACCAGCCTGACCCCATACATTGGCCAAAGAAGGAACAGCTGCAGGGAGCTTGTTTTGCCCTTCCCTGCCAGGAAAAAAAAATGTCTATGAGAACCTTGTAACTAAGAACTGGTGCCTGAGTTGTGCTTTCTTTCCTCCTCCCTCCCAATCCGTTTTCCTTTTGTGTCATGTCTTTAGATTGTAGGCCTGGGGGCAGGGACTGGCTTATATTAATCTCTGCGAGCCTTTTTTGGCTGAAGGGTGGGGTAAAAATGCTGCAAATAAATAATAAATGATTAATCTGGTGACTGGCCAGATGGGCGATTAATAAATATAATAAATAAAAAAATAATAATAAAATAATTAATAAATAACACATCTGCAGAGCAGCAGGTTGGGGAAGGCTGCTCTACTTTACCCCTTCCCAAGCCAGGAAGTAAGAGTTGCATCTAGTTTGGGCTAATGTGGGTTAAGATGACTGTTCATCCCAGTACGCACAGCAGTTCCCGGTCCTTACCATTGCCTGTCATTTATTTCATAGATAGATCTATGAAATCTATCTCTGAAATAAATGACAGGCAATAGTAAGGACCAGGAAACTGCTTGGTCCTTGCACTGGGCATGAAGAATAGAAATAGGATTCTCAACTGGCCAGAAAAAAAAAAGGACAGCTCCTGTCCTTTAACAAAGGTTTGATCTGTACAAATTTACAGACGATGCTTTTCATGTTAAACATGCTCACTTGCTGGTAACTGCAGATGAAACTGCTGTTAAAAGGGGCCAGTTCAAAAGTTGTCAACCCTAAGCTGGGGGAAGAGGAGCCTATCCTGCTGTATTTCACCTGTGCTAAGCACATGCTCAGGGCTAGTTCTGATTCAGGACTAGTTTTTTGCCCCCGTGTTCCTAAAGAACAAGGGTGAGCAGAAAATAGATCTCTAGATGTTTTGGACTTCAACTCCCAGCATTCCTGACCATGTGCAATTTTCACCATCAAGGCTTTGTGTATTACAGAACTTCTTAAAGTAAGAGCAGCTGATGCAGAAAAATTAAAGGTCCAAGTTACTGATACCAACCGAAGGCTTCAAGACCATTGGTCATGCTGGCAAGGGCTTCTGGGAGTTGAAGTCCAAAACATGTGGAAATCTAGCTTCTGCTTACCCCCTGTTCAGAAATGAGATGGCCTGAGAAATGAGGCATGCAAATGTTTGCTGAGCTAGTTCAGGGGGCAGTGAGAATTATGGCTGCTCATGACTGTGCACCTCTTTCCAGGGTCATGGATTGCTTCTATCAAAGCTGGCATTGGCACGCAGCATCTTTGGGCAACGGCAAGGGCCCAAATATCATGGCAGGGTCCACCAACAGTGATTCCTGTCCTGGGCCTGGACATAACAGTAGGGAACTGTGGGAAATTTAAAATAGCATCTGCCTGCCACAGCGCCATCACGCGGTTCCCATCAAAAGAGCTCCACCAGGTTCCTTACCCTGTTGGTGGGGGCCTGGCTAGGGGCATCAGTGGGAGAGGATGCCCAGTAGCGAATATTATGCCAAGGGCTCCTCAAGCTTGACACCAGCCCTGGTTCTTATGTGGGCATGTATACACTGCAAACCTCGGCAGGTTTTATTGTCATGGGGACTCCCTGAAAGAATCCTGGGGTTGCAGTACTGTCCCAAGGCTAGGGATCTTCTAGCAGAGAATTCTTAGCATCTCCATGTAACTACAATCCCAATGGTTTAAAACAAGTTTATAGGATATAGTGTACATTGATGTTGTAGCTTTGCTCCATGTTAGGCATGTATTAATCACTTTATCCTCTGATGTTGCCCCTCCCTACTGCTGTCTTAGCTTTGCATATACCGTAGTTAAATGTCATGAGCTATTGCTAATGCAGAAAACAAAGCAATCTCGTTAAGGTGCTATCTTTCTTCTTGCTCCTCTTCTGGACTTTTAACAGCAGCTAGGTGCACAGAAATTAAATAGGTGAAGGATTTAGTAGGTGGCAAGGGTATAAGAGGTGGGGAAAGCTTTCAGCTGATAATTATTCTTTGTGGCATGCTGCTAATGGCACAGGAGCAGAGCCAGGAAAAAAAATGGCAACACGTGTTGTGCTGGTAGGATTTCCTAAAGCTGGGGCGTCTAACACGGTCTGCGATACGAGACCATGAAGGCAGTATCTGACCAGTACTGGATGGGGTTGTGTTCCTCCTAAAACAAACAAACAAACAAAAAAACACAGGTTGGCATCTTGGAGGTGCTTTTAGACCAGGGGGTGGGTTACTTTGGGAGGTCCTGGGGCCATTTTCACCCTTGGAGCTCCCCACAGCACCAATAATAATAATAATAATAATAATAATAATTATTATTATTTTTATTATTATTTTAAAAAATAGCATCCGGATAAAAGGTCAAAATTAGCTTGTTTTCTCTGGGTTCCATTTTGTTTAAATATATTTATACACACACACACACACACACACAATTTGAGGGGCATTGGGGGGCGCAGCAGGGACTGCATGCTTGTCTGTGGGCTGCACGTTGCCCACCCCTGTTTAGACCCAGCATTGCTGAGAGGCTTACAAAGTGGCCTGCACCAACTTTGGGTGATATGTCAGCTGTAACCCATTCTGGAAAGAGACAATCTTGCCACAGTTATCCATGCCCTGGTAGCATCCGGGGTGATGACTGCAGCACATGAGGCTGCTTTGAAACTGTTTGGACACGTCGACTGGTCTAGAATGTGACAGTCAGGCTGTTATCCAGGATTCACCGTGGGGAACACAGTGCTCCCAAGATTTGTACTGGCTCCCAGTTGTTGTTGTTTTCTTTTCCCCATGGCACAGTTCAAAGGCCCTGAGTTTGACCTAGAAAGCCATAAACAATCTGGGACTGGGTAAATAGTCTAGGGCCAAGGTATCTAAAAGCCCACCTGCTCCCGTATGAACCTGCCTGTCAATTCAGAACTTCATCCAAGGTGTTTTTTCCCAGGTGCCCCTGCCTGCCGTCAAAAATTAGGCAGGCCTTTCATGTGGTCATACCTTAGCTGTGGAGCTTTCCCCCTCCAAGCATATTGCCCCGGCATCTTCTTTACTACATTTTAGTAAAGGGTCTGTGGCAGGGCCCTGTCTCAGTGGCAGAATGCATGCTTTGCGTGAGAAAGGTCCCAGGTTCAATCCCTGCTCTCTCCAGGTAGGACTAGGAAAGACGCATGTCTGAAATCCTGGAGAGATGCTGCCAGTTGTTGTAAACCAAGAGTGGGCAACCTGTGACCCACCAGATGTTGTTTGACTCCAGCTCCCATCAGCCCCAGCCAGCACGGCCAATGGGCAGGGATGATGGGATTTGTAGTCTGGAGGGTCACAGGGCTCCCACCCCAGTTTTAGGCAGTACTGAGCTAGGTGGACCAGTAGTCTGACTCAATATAAGGTGGCTTCCTATGTTCAGAGATGCTCCACTATTTGTCCATGTTTTTAATAGCAACTAATTTTTATTTATATTTTTATACTGCATTTTACTGCTGCTTGTTCTGGTTTATTTTGTTCTTAATGACTGTGATATTTTAGATTGTGTTTGTTGATTTGTGAGACATCTTGTGGGCTGTTGTAGCAGAAAGGCAGGATACAAACTTCTTAATTAATTAAAGAAAGAAAGAAAGAAGGGGGGGGACCTTAAAAGCAATGTGGATGCTCCTTTGCCTTTAATGGCATTTTTGAGATGTAGAAATCTGGTAGGCAAAGCTTTTCCTGGCATGAATGTAAAGTGAAGACCAACTTGGCTTGCTTAATTTTCTGCATGTTGGGACACTGCACAGGAGCAGAGTCATGTAAAAAGCTGGCAATCCTATATCATGTTGAGTCATACTTTACTTATTCCCCCCGAAGGACTTTGCTGGTCTGACTGAATTTGCACAGACTTTTAAAATCCTTTTTATGTAGATACTGTAGCAAAATGATGCGGCCATTACAATTACTGCATGTCCTTGATCACATGTGTATGTAAACACGCACCTGACCACATGTACTCAAAAAGGATACAGGAAGCGGCATGGCATGCACCTGATGGACTACACACTAGACCAGTGTTCTCCAGCCTTGGATCCCCAGATGTTTTTGGCCTACAACTCCCAGCATGCTGGCTGGGGCATGCTGGGAGTTGTAGGCCAAAAACATCTGGGGACCCAAGGTTGGAGAGCACTGCACTAGACAAAAGGGAAATTAGCTCAAGAATTAGCTCAAGAACACACAAAGCTGAAAGGTGAAAAATACATTTTTTTTAATTGTACCTGTAGTATTTACAGAAATAAAGGGCTGGTTAATACACCGCCCCTAGCATTTGATTGGCAGCGAGAGAGAAAGAAAAGGCAGATGCAAGGAGTTATAGTTCGCCAAACAAGGAGTGGGGAGAGTGCTCAGGTATGGGTGAGGTGGGTTTTGGAGGTCTAAGAGCAATGGGGAAACTCAAGTTTCAATGGCACAGGATTAGCCATGTGAGGGAAATGGAGAGGGCCTTTTCTGCAGTGGCCCCACACCTCTGGAATAAGTTGCCATTGGTGGTCTGCCAGGCCCCATCATTGCAAGCTTTTAGGAAGGCCCTGAAAACTTATTACTTTACTCTGGCCTTCCCCTGATTGTTTGATCGGACTGGGTTGTAGCTGCAGTTGTGTGTTGAAAGTTTAGTTTTATGCTGATGTGGTTATTTTTAAAGAATGTTGGCTGCTGTTGCTGTTTTTTATTACCGCACCAGTTTTTATTAGATGGGTTTTATTGTTGTATGCCGCTGCTGCCTTGGGAAAACTCCTGCCCTGAAAGGCGGCCAAGAAAAAGAATGATGATGATAATAATAATGATAATAGACAGATTCAGTATAAGGAGAAAGAGAGTAGCAAAGTTTTACCTGTTTCAGAGGAGTGGAATAACAAAGGCCTTCACTTCCTAGGTAGTCACAACCATTTGGAAATACACAGAAACTAATGGCTGCCCTGGCTTCCGTTCATAAATTCACAGTGAGGTGGTAATCACACCTGTTTAAAAGACACCACAGACCAGTACGCACATCGGTCTTTGTTCCCATACAGGCAAAGGTTGCAAAGGCAATTATGAGGGACCAGTGGCATGCTAGGCCACTTTTAGGAACCCCTGATCTTCCCGCATACACTGTGTGGAATGCGGTTGCAAAGGCGGAATTTGAAATGGGAAGGCAGTGAAGCAGTGCCTCTCCTGAGACCCTGACTAACCCAAAGGCAATAATAAATACAGAGAAGATACTGGGGAACTGGGAAGAGGAGGCACAGGTGGGAAGCTAGCTAGATGTTGGACGTGCCTGGCTTGGGACCCTGCAAAACCTCAGCAAAATGACCTTGGTCAGGGCCGGCGTCAAGGGAGGGCATGGTCGGGCAACTCCCGGGCTCACGCCCCAGCGGGGGCCTCTTGGAAAGTGCCCCCTGGAGCTGCTCCTCCTCTTCACCATTGCAACCTTCTTGTTTACCCGCCCCTTGCTCTGGCCCAGGCAACAGTGGTGGTGAGAAGGGCGAACGGCAAATACCGTATTTTTCCGTCTATAAGACTCCCCCATGTATAAGACGCCCCCCACTGGGCAGTTTTGCAACCGCGCAGTTCTCTCCTCGGCTTACTTCCGTGTATAAGACGACCCTCAATTTTTAGTCTAGCGATTTTAGGAAAAAGTATAGTCTTATACATGGAAAAATACTGTACCACTGCTTACTTGCTCACTGGCTCTTTGCATTGTCAAGCAAGCAAATGGTAGCAATGATGAGAAAGAGGATGAGGAGCAATGGCTGCTGCTGACAATGGCAGTGAGCAGGTAGACTCGCTGAGGGAAGGGGGCCCATTGGGGGTGTCTTGCCCGAGGGCCCTCAAAAACCTTGGCCACAGAAAGGGTAAATTACTGAGCTTAAAGCCAGGAATCCTTAATACAGTGTTCTCCAAGCATGGGTCCCTAGATGTTTTTGGCCTACAACTCCCAGCATGGAGTTGGGAGTTGTAGGCCAAAAACATCCGGGGACCCTAGCTTGGAGAACACTGCCTTAATAGGTAAAAGATAAATAGATAAATACCTCTTCATACAGCACATAGTTAAACTATGGAATTCACTTCCGTACAATTCACTTCCACTACAAGATGTCGTGATGGCCACCAATTTGGAGGGCTTTAAAGGGGGATTGGACAGATTGATGGAAGAGAAGGCTATCAATGGCTACTAATGCTGATGGCTATATGTATGTTACCTCCAGTATCGGAGGCAGTATGCCTGTGTACACCAGTTGCTGGGGCACATGTGTGGGAGGGTGCTGTTGTGTCCTGCTTGTGGGTTTCCCGTGGGCAGCTGGTTGGCCACTGTGTGTACAGAATGCTGGACTACATGGACCCTTGGTCTGATCCAGCAGGGCTCTTCTTATGTTCTTACGTTCTTAATAGTCACAGTACTTACTGTGAGGCATGAGCCTCCCTAGATCTACAAGCGACACGCAGCCGTCCGTAACATTAATATTGTGGCCCTGCACACAGCGTGGTGGTCCCGTGAGTATCTCAGGCAGATGGCTGAGCTCTCTGCACAGTTGGGCAGCATCACTGAAATGGACGGTGTCATAGATTTCATAGATCATAGAGTTGGAAGGAGCCTGCAAGGCTATCGAGTCCAACCTCCTGCTCGATGCAGGAAACTAGAGGAGGGGTCTCCCATCCAAGTAATAACCAGGCTTGACCCTGCTTAGCTTTCCACACTCAGACAAGCTGAGCCAGCATAAGCCACAGGCCTGTAACTCAGCAATGGGTATTTCAGTGGAGGAGGGACCTATATCTAGGAAAACAAGGTAGCGCAGGCAAAGATGAAAGTTCTGGTGCAGAAACGTGGGTTCAGCCCCAGAGGGAGGGACAGTGCTAGGAGCAGATCAGGAGGAGCAGGTAATGTGCCAGGCGAACTCTGGGAGACTCACAGGCAAACACAACAGAGGCTCTGTGTATGCTGGGTGCTGCAAGCAACACCAAGAGTTTGGACTCAAGGGCAGTGATAGGTTCGGCAGAGAACACCAAAGAGGCAATGACTTTGGTTGGGCTCAGGATGGAGTTAAAAGAAGAAGTATAACAGCTTGTCTCTGGGGAATGGAGTCTTCAAGAGGTTCCTGGCCACATGACTGAATTTGGGCTGGCTAGTTCAGTATCACAAAGCCATGCTTCCAAGGGCCCATCTGGTGGAGAACCAAATGGACTACCAGAGATGTTTTAGCCCATTAGTCTTATCTGGAGGTAAGGATGCTTCAGGATTTCCCATCAGAGCTCTAGATTTTAAGTTAACCCTTGGGCTGCGTGACCAGGGTGGAAAAGGCATCAGCAGATATCCAGAACTCTCATGCTTTGCGTACTTGCAGGAGGGCAACTCCTATTAATTCAGTTAGGATAGACATGATGCAGGACATGAACTTCAAGTACATCAGGTGCTCCTAGCTGCCCTGTGCAGTCTTCTGGAACAATAAGACATACCTGACAAGGTGATGCCAGAAAAATACATGTGTAAAAGCCATCATGGCTGAGCCACTCAGTAACATTACCTATGCTTGAAAAGTGACTAACGTGGAAGAACAGGGCAGGAAGAAACTAGTTAGTAAATTCTATACCTGTAGTAAGACTCAAAAATACATCTTCTGCTGCTGCCATGTAAATCCAAAGTGTGGATGTTTTTACTCTTTGGCGTAACCCTGTCAATCTCCCCTTTTTTTCCTGAACAAAATATTGGCCTGTCAGCAAGAAGAGGTTATTCTCTGACAAGAGTTGTCTCCTTTCCCTTGCTTTTGGAAATGGCTTTAGATAAAGGAGCGGGCTTTTATTATCTTTGATCGCTGCTTTGGTTCTTCCTGTTTGACCCTCACGCAGGGCTTGTTCCATTGCCAAGAAAACAGATTAGGACCCTGGGATTAAGCAGGGTTTTTTTGTGTGTTTTTTAAATAGCAGTTATTTATTTAGATGGCTGGTGATGAAAATTATTTTGCTGCAGCTGTTTGGACAGGGAGCCAGTGGTGGTGGAGACTGGTAGCTGGAAGGCGGCTTTCCCATCCCATTGGATTCTGGTGGAATCCAGGAGTAATTAGCCAAGCATAATCTTAGTCTAATCTCTCCGGGTCAAGGGCTAGCTAGCTGTGACCTCCACAGCATTCTGGCGCAGGGCAGAATTGGGTCCAGGGCAAAGACTAGACAGAACTGGGTATATAGGAAACACAAAGGCCTGCAGGAGGTTAAGTGAACGGGCAAGATTAGGAATGTGGGTTTGGAATAAAAAGCATGCGCCAGCAAAGAGGATCAGGATCACAGACAGTTGTTGATCGTGTCCTGGTTTTTATTTTATTTTTTACTTGCCCTACTCCTGTGAATGTAAAAGCAGCCAGATGTGCAGAAATGTAGCTTTCGTTGGTATGGAGCTGCTTTGTTTCTGCATGACAGGTTGCTCTTAAAGGCATATAAGAACAGAACCTTTAAAAAGTCTGCAACTATATGCAGAGAGAGAGAGATGACTGGGTTGTTCTGAGAACCGTTGAACACTGTAGCAGCACCGCTTCATCTTTTCTTTTGTAAGGGCTTCTGGAAACAGTGAAGCCAGGGCCACGACAGTAGGCCCAGCTCTGTGCCTGTTCCTCGTTTCATCAGGGAGTGACAAGGTTGGAGAACAAGGCCCTGACACCTTCTGTCAGGCCTGAAATCTTTATGGCTTTCCCATTCAAAAGGAGCAGCAGCACTAGGCTTTGGTCCTTAAAAAGTGCCCAGGAGAAGAAGGTTCTCCGCAGGGCTAATGCTTGTATGATGTACCTGCCAGGTTGCTGTTTGTTGTGGTTGTAAATACCAGATCCTACCCTTGACAGAGTGAATGTTTTTTTTTTTTTTTGCTGAGGAGATGGACCTGGCACTTTTATATTGATTTTATGCCAATCCAACGAATGTCTCCCGCTCTCCCCCAAGAATCCTAGGAATTGTAGTTTTGTGAGGGTGCCGAGAACTGTTCCTTTGAGAATTATCATCATCATCATCATCATCATCATCATCATCATCTTATTTGTATGCCGCTTTTCCACAACATTGTGCCCAAAGCCGCTCACAGCTTAACAAATGAATAACAAGAAATATAATTTTCAAGATATCAAAGAGCAATAAATATACTATTCAAAAATACAATAGGTACAATGACAAATAACCATAATGTTGGCAGATAAATACATAGTAGAAATATCAATACATACAATATCCAGTAAAACAGTACAAATAAACTAATCCAACAACTGAGCACTAAACAGAATAATAAAGCACAATACAGACATATTAAAAATATATATAAATCTCCATTCCACATGAGGGTTCTCCATACTTCGCCTGCAGCCTTCCTTCCTCCCAGCTGTCACCTGCATCTTCCTTCTCCACATCTCACCTGGGGAGCTAAAGATTGCCAGTCAATCTTCAAGCCCCACATACCCATAAAGTCTTGACATTACTCAGCCTCATGAAGTTACAGTTCCCAGCAGGGCCAGCATCCTTGCGCATCTACTGGGTCCCCAGTGCTCTGGCAGGGACTAGCTATACTGGCATCTTGCCTGGGCCCCTCGTGCCAGGTGGCTACGAGCAGCCATTTTGAATTTCCCACAATGCCCCAAATAATGCCACTTGGGGACATTGTGGGAAATGTTGGAATGGCAGCTGCCCAGCATTGCTCAGAGGAGTGTGGCTGCTGGATAAGGCTGCGGGGCCCACCCCAGGGCCCCATGCCAAGGTCCGTCAAGCCCGGAGCTGCCCTTGGCTCCCAGGGTTATCTGCAGAGAGCGTTACCTAACTGTAAAATCGGCGTCCCAACTAGTGTGGTTTTTGCCTGTTGAGAATCGAGGATAGCGAATGCTGGAGAGTGCTTAGATGGTTCCAACAGCATCCACCTTCAGAACGGTGGCCTTGCAGATCTATCTGCCTCTGTAATTGCAAGAATGAGAAACCAAGAGGCGGAAGCGCCGAGCCAACAGATGGAAACTTGGAAAACAAAAGGACTGAACAAAGAGTCCCAAAATAACTTCTCGGGGCAAACAATAGCTGCACCACAACAGCTTTTCCCAAATTCCTGGCTTCATCTCTCCTTGTGGCTGCCAATGTGCTGCCTCGCCGTGCCTTTAAAAGGAGGGGTGTTGCTATTGCCGGCCAGCATGAGCCATTCTTAAATCCCTCTGAAATACCATAGACCCCTTTGTCCTGCCATCCAGGGTAACACATCCTGAGAGCTGAACGTCCCCCGGCTTTCAGGTCTCCCCCTTCCACTAGCACCATTTGGGCACTGCATGGGTTTGGCACTTAACTGTGCTTGAGGAGCTGTGCCATTCCCAGGCATACAAAGAGCCTGTGAAGAAGAGGAGGGGGAAACCTCACAAAAACAATAGAATTCATTACAGCAAGAGCATTCACAAGCAGCAGAAGCCTGCCTGCCTCATCAGATGTCCTACTTGCATCATTTCGGTTCTTGCCTACGAGAGCTCATGCCACAATAAATCGTTTACTCTCTAATGTGACACATACTTTTCTGTCTTTTTTGCTGCTATCGACTAAACACAGCTGCTCTCTTCCAGAAATGGCACCCGGGCTCTCTGATCCACTGGAGCCAGAGAAAGCAGGGATGTGACGCAGAAAAAAGCATGCCATAAGCAGGGAAGTGTGTCGTCCATACTCTAAAAATAATTGTGCACCCATGAAAAGCAGAGTTCTGTGGTCTGTTTAATTTATGCAAGCAAATGTGCATATATGTTGTTTATTTTGCACAAGTTCTTCTGCTTCTGATAGTTATGGGGAAAGGAAAACAGCTGTGCCTAGCAGTGTAAGTCCTGCTTATTCTGCTCTGGCTTTTGAGATTTCATCTAGCATTTTCTAGACATCTATATAGTCATCAGGGCTAGGAACATATTTTCCACCTTTCACCTGAGATTTGAAGAATGACAATATCTGTACCGAGCACCAAATTCCATGCTTGCGCCATGCAATTGCAAAATACGGTAAGGGCAATGAAGAACGGTTTTATATTAAATCAGAATATGATTCCATCTAGCTCATCATATTTTGCTCTAACTGCTGTGGCTCTCGCACATTGGACAAGAGGGTGCCTCTGAAAAACAACTGCTTGCAAAAGTCTGCATGTTCAACACAACCTTAGAGTCGTTTTCGTTTGTTTGTTACTTCTAAACTGCTTTTCAGTTGCCACTTCCAAAGTGGTGTACAAAAACAGTCAAAATGTCTTAAAGGCAGGGTAAAAATTAATAGTTGAGACCATGAAAACGCATAGCAGGGCTACTTCCAAAATAGCAGAATGAAATAAAATCGTCTTTACCTGCTTTAGGAGAGAGGGAACCAAATGAACAACTCATGGAAGAGAGTTCCAGAGCTCTGGGCTAGGAACAGAGAAGGCCCTGCTTTGTGTGGAGACCAGGGTCTGGCCTCCATGTGAGATGGGACTTGAATTAGGGCTTTATCGGTAAATCTTAAACTTTGGGAAGGTTTACAGAGGGAGTGCTTCCTGAGAGATCCCGGCTCCAAACCATTTAGGGTTTTATATGTTTCCTTTTCCAAATGCTGCCAGTGATGTTAAGAGCCAGCAGTGTCTTCTTTTGCTGCCCTTAAATTGCATCCCCAAATTTGCCACCTGAGGTGGGGCCTCATCTCACCTCATGGATAATGCTGGCCTTGTATGGCTGAACCGAGGGGAAAGGGGCAGAAGGCATCCACGCGAGTTCTCCAAAACCACCGTTTGGCCAAGGTCGCCCCTGTTTTAGAAGATGAATGAGCCCACATCCATGGGATGAAGGCACGAGCAGAAGTGCTCCCTGCTGTGACAGTGATCTGTGGCATTTCACAGTGACAGTTGCTGAGTGGACAAGTAGATAAAGCTGCACAAAATCCTCTCCTTTCGGCATTAAGGCGTAAGCTCTGGAGATTGACGGTGGAGATTCACACTGAGGGGGAGGCTTCCGGGAAGAAGTGAAGCTGAAAAGAAAAAAAATCTAGTTATTCTGCAAAACATTCCAAGCGTATGTCTGGCAACTTTGCTCCCACGCACTCCCTGTGGGTTGATGATCATTTTCCTGCTCCATGGATAGAACTATAAACACGCACGTGTGCGCACACACACACACACACACACTCATCTGAGCGTGTGATCAATCCAAGGGAATACGCACGCCCCCCCCCCTTTATTCTGAGCACATTCCCAGATGAAATGAGTGGATTTGTGTGGTGGCCTTTCCTCCCCCCCTTTTTTTCTTTTTCGTACTTTTGTGAAATCTCTTGTGTGGAAGAAGTGGCAGGAATGCTGGAACAGAAGGGGCCTGTAAAATGGAACATTCCAGTTCAATCCAGGAGAGAGCACGGCCTAGCTCGTTTCCCAGGAAACCGAGGCACAACCATACACCATACCAGGCTCTTGTACCGTTTAATAGTTGCGCAGCAAAAAGGGAATGTTGGCAGGTGCAGGTTGCCACGTAGTTTAGAGAAAAGCCCCACCTGTTGAAAATTCCTCTTCCAGACAAGATATTAAAGGTCCACAGCATTGTCCTCCTTTTGTATTCGGTCGCCATATTACCATCGGTTCCCAAGTCTGCACAAGTGAGCTTTTCTGGAACGTTTGCTTCCCATTCGTTCCCCGTACCCCAAGCTCCTAGCTCACGAGGCATGAGATTTATTATAGGCATGTCAGCTTTCTTCAGAGGAGGTATACAGTACATGCTGACAGCTTTATTCCCCCCCCCCCCACATACACCCTCCCCCTTTTTCTTCATTTGGATCTGCAGGGTAGACAGTTCGTGCGCAAAAACTACCAACCGTGAAATTTAACATCGGAAATCTCTCACTGAAGATCAGCAAGTGCTGGGCCCTGCCTGCTCCGCTCCTGATGGAGTGAGATTCTTCACTTACAGAAGCTTTAGCTAGCCTCCCCCCCCCCCCCCCACCTAAAAGAAAATAAAGGCACTTTGTGCAGAGGGTTTTTGGGATTCCAGGGAGAAAAATGCTTGCCCCTCCAGTCTTCAGAATAACCTCATGCGCCAGTTTCTCCATCATAACCCATTGGCACCATAACCACAGGCCTTTGAGGGAATCTTCAGATTTCATTAATAATGAAAAAAAGAAGAAGCCTCCAGCTCTTTTACTTAAAGACTAGGTTCACACAACACGATAAGCCATGGTGGCTTATAAGCCATGTTTGTTTCAGAGTGGCTTGTGGTGTTGTCTGAACCCAGCAGCATGGTTTGTTAACCACACACAAGCCACTCTGGATGGGTTCACACAACACGACAAGCCACTCTGAAACAAACATGAAATATAACGAAAAGCATGCAAGCAGAATTCTGTTGAATTGTTCAGTAAGAAGTAAACCAACTCTCACCTTCCAGCATTCTGGCAATTGAGTACAAAGGCCCTGGGATAACTGACAAGCAGTAGGCACTTATTTTCAAATTGTATAAACTGTTTATTAATATATAACAACACTAAAAAGAGCCAGTGTGATGTAGTGGTTAAAGTGTTGGACCAGGACTCGGGAGACCCAGGTTCTAGTCCCCACTTGGCCACTGGGTGACTTTGGGCCAGTCACTGACACTCAGCCTAACCTACCTCACAGGGTTGTTGTGAGGATAAACTAGGTGGTGGAGGAGGATCATGTAAGCAGCCCTGGGTTCCCAACAGGAGGAAAAAAGGCGGGATATAAATGTAAGAAAGAAAGAAAATTCAAAATATTACATTAACTGTATTTAGGTTCTGGCTTTCTGTACTGATTCCTGTGGGCCTGCCACCCCCGTATACTGCTCAGTCCCCTGACCCCAAAATTTCAGGCAGCGGACCTATAATCTTGCCCTGTGCTCAAATTATGGGAGAAAAGGTGTGTGGGTAAATGAAACCCACAAACTCTACCCCTCTCACTTCCTCCAGTTTTAGCCAAATCATGCCCCTGGTACCCTTCTAGAAACAGTAGTTTAAAGGGGCTGCCGAAAATGTACGGTAATTTGAGCACTCACCTTACTGCTCTTCAGTTGTCTCAGGTACTCAAGGGCTCTGGTATCACCTAAAAAAAGAACCTGGGGAAAATGCACACCAATGCCCAAACACTGAATCTGAGAACTTGTATTTTATATCACTTTTGTTCACCATGTGCTTGATAAGCTATCGCAAACCTGTGGCATTCACTGGCTACAAAAATCAGATTTTGAGGGTGTGACGGGGGTGGGTGGGCTTTGAATCTTCCTTTGTTCAGACCAAAGCACCATAGATATCTACATGGCATACCTTATGGAGGTTAAACAACTGAGAAACGTGTCTTGTAATAAAGCTGCACTGAGGTTCCAACATGAGTCACCTCTAGGGCTTCATTGGGGACAGAAAGACATTATAGAAATTGAGAGCCAGCATGGCCATGGAACTGTTGGGAGATGTAGTCTAACACATCTGTATGGCACCCAGTTAGGGAAGCCTGGATTAGAATATTGGACTAGGCCTGGGGAGACCTGGGTTCAAATCTCCTCAGATTTGAACTAAAAACCAGTGGGATAGGATACTGCCCATAACGTGGACATTTGTTTTCAATGTAGCTGTCTCTGAGATTTTAGCCATGTGCATGGAGATTGGGGAACAGAAAACATAATTTAGCACAATTCCTTTCAGTATGAACCTACCCATACACCACGATCATCATCTGACAGTTCCCTGTCTGGCCTCATCCATCGGCCAGAGAACCAAGGGCCACTGGGAGGCTGCACCCCCTGCCTCCCAGGAGTTAAATCACAGCAAGGGGGAGACCAGCCTGTCTCCATACATCAGCTGGAGAGGGAGCCATCCAGATGTGCTGGGAGCTTGTTTTGCCCTTCCCTGCCAAAAGAAAAAGAAAAAAGAAAGAAAAACCTATAGGAACCTTTTTAATTAAGAACTGGTGCCTGAGTTTTGCATTCTTCCTCCTCCCTCCCAATCCCTTTTCCTTTTGTGTCATGTCTTTTAGATTGTGAGCCTGAGGGCAGGGACTGTCTTATTATTAATCTTTGTAAGCCACTCTGACAGCCTTTTCTGGCTGAAGAGCGGGGTATAAATGCAATCAATCAATCAGTCAATCAATACCTAGGCATTTCTGTGCGCCTATATATCATGCCTGTATCTCATGGTGCGGTTGGGGTAACCAACATTGGAAAACTTGCAAGCAAATGGCATAGAATGATTAGCATTCTCTCTCCTTTGCAGCAGCAGCTGTGACCTGGACTTTGAGGACTATGAGCTTTATAAAGATGATTTGCCATACAGGTGGGTTTGATGCTTTGGTCCCCCTCCCTCAGTGACTGCCTCCTTTCTATCCATCAACACAGCAACAGTGCAAGTGTTTTTATACTCACACACACACACACACACTTCAACACGCACTTCAACATGCACTCCCTTTGAATCAGAGCTCTTGTTTTAAGGGAATCATGCTAAGGACCCTTTCTCCTCTCTCCTTTCCTGCAGGGTCTATGAGTACCAAAAGATCCCTCCTCTCATCAGTCACATTCCTGTCAAGGCCAGGCGAAGCCATCTAGGAACTGGGGGCAAGACCAGTCTGGGCCCGCACACAGGATTGAGAGGCAACAGCAACTCCACAGCAGGCCGTACAAAATGTGAGCGTTTGGGGGCTTGGAGAGAGGCTTTGGTGTCCAGGCACCCTGTCACCAAGCCTTGGGCAGCATTCGAGTGTTTTGTGTCAATATACGCCTTCTCCCATCCTATCACATGACATCTATATTGTCTCTTGTGCTTGTGGCGGCAAAGCATCTGGCACCAATTGGCTGAGCTGAGGAGGAGCACGGAACGTTCACAAACATTCCAGTTTCTCAGTGAGCAAAGCATCTGGCACCCGATTGGCTGAGCTGATGAGGTACCACGGAACATTCACAAACATTCCTGTCACTCAGTGAACAAAGCTGTCGAGTGCGTTTGCAGTCCAGCTTCTCTGAGAGGAGGGAATGCCAGTGCCCTCACATTTGTGAGCAGGCCTAGGGCTGGGAGGAGCTAAAGGGCAGGGAGGCTAGTGTTTTAAGGCAATGAACTGGGAAATGGTAAACTGTGGGAAAGGTAGCTGAAGGACATTTAAGAAAAAGGTAGAGGAGGTAGGGAAAATAAAGTAATATCACATGTTGACTTGAACTAACCAGCCAACTTTAGGGCTGCAGGTACTTCCCCCCCCCCCCTTTAATTTCAGTTTTTCCCTTGTCGTGATGTAAACACTTATCTCCATGTGTTTATCATACAAACATGCTTCTTCTTGAGATTTTGGATTCTGGGGTTTAAAAAACAACACTCAATATGCATAGGTGTGCAGCTATGCATCCATGCGCAACAAATAGTGTTGGTGTCATATACTCATCTCAGCATGCCTCTGGAGCCCTATGGGGTAAAAAAAAAAAAAAAAAACAAGCCTGTGTTGCCCTAAGGCTTCCCTGCTCTAAGTGGCAGTCAGCTGAGGCTACTTTTCATTTTTATTTGTAAGTTGGGATGTTGTTGCATGCATTTATGTGCAGCATGTAAGTTTGCACCTCGGCCAGTGCCCGCTCCAGGTTTGGAGGCCTCTTGGGCAAGACTCCCCCTATGGGGCCCCTCCCTCAGTGGGTCTACCTTCTCGCCACCATTGCCACCAATGCTGCTCTTGCTCATCCTCTTTCTCATCCTTGCTCCCACATGCTTGCTTGGCAGGCAGAGAGCCAGTGCGCATGGAGACAGTGGCGTCTGCTGCTGCTGCTCCTCGCCACCTCTGTTGCCCAGGCCAGAGCGAGAGGCAGGTGAACAAGCAGGTTGCAGTGGAGAAGAGGAGGAGCAAGTCCAGGGTGCTTTTGTCAGTGGGCCCACGCTGGGGTATGAGCCCATGGCAGGTGCCCAGCCAGTGTGGCGTAGTGGTGAGAGTGTTGGACTGGGACTCGGGAGATCCAGGTTCTAGTCCCCGCTCGGCCATGAAACTCACTGGGTGACTTTGGGCCAGTCACTGACTCTCAGCCTAACCTACCTCACAGGGTTGTTGTGAGGATAAAATGGAGAGGAGGAGGAGGAGGAATATGTAAGCCGCCTTGGGTTCCTTGCAGGAAAAAAGGCGGGGTATAAATATAATTAATTAATTAATAAACAAACAAACCATGCCTATCCTTGACTTTGGCCCTGCTCTGAGTGACAGAATCAATGAGCTACAGACATAAAGCTACAACTCCCCCACACCTTAAGACTTCTGCCGGGTGCCAGTCATGTAACTCAGTCCAGTTACACTAATCTTGTTCTTCCAGTACGAGCAGAAGAGCTACACTCCATCAAAGGAGAACTAAGCCAGATCAAAGCCCAGGTGGACAACCTGCTGGAGAGTCTGGATCGGATGGACCAGCGGCGGGAGCACCCCCCAGGTGAGGCGACAATCCCATTGGCACTTACCCAGTTGAGTTTGCTATTAAAAGAAGCCATGGAAGCAGTCACCTGAAGTGAACTTGCAAATATCCAGCCAGGTTGGGACATGTAGAGGGTCTGCAGTGGTAAAGGAAGACTGTGCCAGGATAACAGGCCCACAGATTATGGATCACACTGAGCTGTAATGCACTTCAGGCAGCCTATATGTGCCTTTTATTGAGCGTCACCACTAAAGGCCTTGCTTCAGCATCTTTTAACGATCAACAGTCTACAGCAGGGATCCCCAGTGTGGCACCTGCGGCTGACATTGGGACCTCCAGTGGCACCCACTCCAAAAATGTATTTTTAATTTTAAAAAGACGTGGAAAATGTTAGCGTGCCAGGTTCTCCTTTCTGTTCTAGATCCTGCTGCTGATCAGCAGGAAGAGAAGGAAAGTGTTGCTTCCTGGTCCCGCTCAATCTTCCGCCCACGCAGACCTTTCCCCTTTTCTCTCTGCGCTCCCAGCCTCTAGCCTCGCCATTTCACTTCCCTCAGTCCCTTTCCTCGGTCTTTCTCCCTCCTCTACCCCTTTGCCTTGCTATTTCCCCCTCCCTCCCAGCCTCTAGCCTTGCTGTTTCTCTCCCCCAGCTCTTTACCTCTCCATTTCTCCCCCGCTCTACACTCCTAGACCCTAGCCTTGCTATTTCTCTTGCTGTTTCCTCTTCCTCCCAGCCCCTAGCCTTGGTCTTTTCCTCTCCCTTCCCAGCCCCTTCTCTTGTTTTTCACAGGCTCACACTTGCATTTCATGGTCTTTTGGACCTACAGTCGCGTTTCCCCTCTCTGTACTTGTGTGTGTATCTATCTGTATGCACAAACAGACATGGTATAGATATTTCTGGCAGCTGTGGATACCACGTCATGCAGCCTGATGATGTGGGGTCTAGTCCATGAATGCTTCTACCGCAATAAAACAGCTCCATCTTTGAAGTGCCACAGGAGTTATTTGTTTTTTACATCTCATTATTTACCCGGAGAGCAGAAATTGGATTTTCTGGTCACAAACTGGGTTTTGTTGTTTCTCAAGCTAAATCCTAGTTTCTTTGGGCCTGCCCTACAGCACTCTTACGGGCTTGTTGTGCCATATGTTTGTGGACTAGAGCAGTGTTCTCCAACCTTGCTGGCTGGGGCATGCTGGAGTTGTAGGCCAAAAACATCTGGGGACCCAAGGTTGGAGAACACTGGACTAGAGCACACTTTGAATTCCTGCCTGTTCATACACAAATTGGGCCCAAGGGCATGGTCTGAAGGCACATGGTGCAGCCACTTTGCTGGAGATGAGCAGGTGCGGGTCTGGTCAGTGCCTGGGTGGGAGACCGCCTCGGAAAACCGACATACGCTGTTCCATGAGGGGAGAAAGGTAGGGTGTAAGTATAAATAAAATAGATAAATTGCCCAGGCCAGCATGCCTGCCTGATGCCCCAGCTTCCCTCATCCCATAGGTTCCAAGGAGGGCAAGAAGAAAGCTCAAGTCAGCGGAGAGGCTGCATACCCGGGAGGGGAACCTGCCCGGAGGAAGGAGAGCACAGAAAGCGATGGCCGTGCCACTCTGCAGGAGGTCGACAGTGCAGAGGAGAGCACCGATACTGAGGAGGCAGTAAGTAGCAACACTGAACTTTATGATGCCCAAGTGAAGCTGCAGAAAAGGAAGTAATTGTAGAACTACCCTCTCTCCCTCTCTAATGGAAAATCTAGGCTCCTGGGTATTTCTGATATACTAATTAATTGATTATTTGCATTTATATACTGCCTATATGCTAAGATTGTGGCCACAATGATATGTCTGCGTTCTACCATAAAAGGAAGTAATTCTTCACACAGCGCATAGTTAAACTGTGGAATTTACTTCCACAAGATGTAGTGATGGCCACCAATTTGGAGGGCTTTAAAAGGGGATTGGGCAAATTCATGTAGGAGAAGGCTGTCAATGTCTACTAGTCCTGATTTATACACTAGCTCCAGGATCAGAGGCAGTATGCCTATGTACTCCAGTTGCTGGGGAACATGGGAGGGAGGGTGCTGTTGCACTCATGTCCTGCTTGTGCGTTTCCCGCTGAGCAGCTGGTTGGCCACTGTGTGAACAAGATGTTGGACGAGATGGACCCTTGGTCTGATCCAGCAGGGCTCTTCTTATGTTCTTGCCATGCAAAGACAGAAGCTCCCCTTGTTGCTACGGCAATAGGGAGGGGCCGTGGCTCAGTGGTAGGGCACCTGCTTTGCATACAGAAGGTCCCAGATTCGATCCTCAGTATCTCCAGGTAGGGCTGGAAAAACTCCTGCCTGAAACTCTGGAGAGTTGCTCCTAGTCAGTGTTGACAATACTGGGCTGAATAGACCAGTGGTCTGACTTGAAGGCAGCTTCCTCTGTTCCTGTGCCACCCATGTTAAATTTATAATCACATTATCTAGGGGACATATTTTGTGAAGAAACCTAGGAGGATCCATGGCAAGAGCCCATTTTTTGGGGGGGGGGGGGGCTTCCAAATCCTTTGCAGAGCAATAGGCAAGGCAGATCTTTTGTAGACAATGGGGGTGGAGTCATTTTCTATTCCTTTCTGCCACCACCACCCCCAGACTATGTAATAAATTATCATCTCTTCCGCAGCACCCGAACAAGGGTTAGATCTGTGTGCTCTTTAGAACTAATGAAGTAGAAACCAGCTTTTTCGTCCAAGGGTTCTTGCGGTAGCCAAGGCCTGCTCCTGCCCTTTGAGATACAAATTAAAGGCACTGAGAATCCCATTAAGGAAGGGTTGCAGCTTTGCATCTCATTATATGCCCCAACACACATACATACACACACCCCTTCCAAAGCTCTCAGGGTTGAAGAACTCCCAAGTAACTGGCAGAACTGCTTGCCTCTGCCTCCCACCGTCCTCATGCTAAAGAGCACACTAATTCCACTAGTTATACAGAAGGAGAACTAGTAGGCTGTGATATTAATGTGCCCCGAGGGCACATGGCTAATGGCAAGGGATTCTGGGAGCTGTAGTGCAGCAACATCTGGGGACCCAAGGTTGGAGAGCCCTGCTTTAGAGCATATGCAAATTTGTGCTTATTTATTTATTTATTTTGTCCTGTGGGCCTGAGCTTCGGATCTTTTTGGTACCTAGTACCACCCCGGCCTCCCCTGATGAAGATTGTAATGGCCTAGGAGGTTGGTATAGGGGGAGACGTTGAAGTAACCTTTCCCCTGAGTTGTGTAAGGCTTTGTATACCACTACCAACACCTTAAACCTGGCTCAGTAGCAGACTGGCGGCCGTTGCAGATCCCTTTAGCACAGACACCCCAGTCACTAACCTTGCCGCTGCGTTCTGCACTAGCTGCAGCTTCCAGACAAGCCTTAGCGGCAGCCCTATGAAAAGTCCTGGTTTGTGGGTCAGTTTTTTACTGTCTTTGAGCAGCGTTGTTTTAGCTGCCTTGCCTAGCTGTAAAAATTCAAAATCTGAAAGTACAAATTATTTTGATCTGGTTCAGTGTGTGTGTCTGTGTGTGTGTGTGAGAGAGAGACGACTAGGAGAGTCCGTACAAACCTAAACTGGGGGCTTGTTGGAGTACCTGTTGGTCTCAGGTACATGACAACTTTGCCACAAAACAGAACTGTGATTCCTTGACAAAAGTAGGATTTTGACTTACATGCAGTGCAGTCCCATACATGCTTACTGAGAGGTCAGTCCCACTATGTTCAAAGTTGCTTACTCCTTAGTAAGCATGTTTAGGATTGCAGCCTTTGGAGAAAAACACTTTTGTGAGCATTTGGGGTAAATTTTTGGATTACGTGTTGGTGAGGGGGAAGGGGAACGAACCGTGTCAAGATTTGTTATATTTTTTGGAACAGAGAATAATATTTGATATCCTTTGGGAAATATACCCTAGAGGGTGGGGTGGGGGTGCACAATATTAATACTGTATTGTTGTTATTATTTTAGTATTATTGTCATTATTGCTATTTTCTTTGTTTGGATTGAAAAACTTACGTAATAAAAATTTACATTAAAAAAAAAAGGAGCCAGTGTGGCGTAGTGGTGAGAGTGTTGGACTGGGACTCGGGAGATCCGGGTTCTAGTCCCCGCTCGGCCATGAAACTCACTGGGTAACTTTGGGCCAGTCACGGACTCTCAGCCTCACCTACCTCACAGGGTTGTTGTGAGGATCAAATGGAGAGGAGGATTATGTAAGCCGCCTTGAGTTACTTGCAGGAAAAAAGGCGGGGTATAAATGTAATAAATAAATAAATAAGATTGCAGCCTTAAAGAATACAGGAGACTCCTGTCCCCTTTTCTGACTTTTGTTACTGAAGAAAATCTGTAATAAAGCGAAAATTCTTAAAATCTAGTTTGGGGTTTAAAGAGGCCCAGGTACTCACCCAAACATTTCTGTGCGTGCACTGAGTTTGAGGACTTTCCCCTTTCATCCTGCAACTTCTTACGGGGCTCTTTGGATCCCACGTAAAGTTCAGGGGCCCAAAAAAAAAAAAATATTGTACCTTTTAAAAAGAGTTTCAGAAACAATGTTAAAAATTAACATGGGAAGCTTTACCACTTTGCACATGTCCAGAAATAGGGACGCCGCTGGGTTCATATCTAACAGGAAACACTTTTAGCAATCCCGAAGTGCTGAGATTTGCAGAGAGAGCAGATGATTCACCTCTTAACACAATTAGAACCAAAAACAATGCACTGTGATTCAATAGAACAAGTATGGAGTTACGACCGAAGGGCGGGGCTTATAAAGCATCTTGTCTCATTACAGGCGAGAAATCACACGTTGGATCCTGAAGGCAGCAAGTAAAAGGACCTGGAGCGCCGCAACCCCTTGCCTAGCATTTCCTTTCCTGTGTGTTGTATTTCTTTCGATGCCTCCGGCTGGTGCTGCATCTGACATCAGTTACCTACAATCAGTGCTGGTGCAGAGGAGAAAGAGGTCTGCGATGGTCTCACTAGCACCTTCATCTGGTCTGGCAGCGAGAGACTTCCTGACGTGTCGAGGGAAGAAGAAGCTTGGTGTTCTTTGTTGTGAAAATTAAAATATGCCGATGTGGGAGAAGGGTGGGGAAATGTTGACTGCACAGTTGAACCAGCTCTTAATTAAGCAGAAATAAAGCAGTAGCTATCTCCTACAGGTGTAATGTGTTGCTTTTGATTTACCGGCCGGGTACAGCTCTGGCTACAGAGTTGAACTATCGCATGCCAAACCAGAGTTCCTCCAACCCCAAACTCATCCCTCCTGCATAGCCCTGGGGATTGGGTACTACCTAGAATCCAGTGCTGAGATTAAAGGTGCAATCCTATGCACGTTTAGACAGAAAAAAAGTCCTACAACCCTCAGCATTCCCCAGCTGGTAGGGCTTTTTTTCTGTCTAAACAGGCGCAGGATTGCGCCTTAAGAGAGCAATCCTACAGTCTCTGGGAAAACATCCCAGGAACCATAAGGTATTGCAGAGTTCCCCTGCCAAGGCTGTACACCTGTACACCGCAGTGGCTTCCTCACCCGAGGCCAGAGCTCTAACCATGTGTGAAGAGGGACAGGAGGCACTGAGGATCTGCGGTCTAGTGGAATATCTGCAGAAAGAAGAGTGAAGATCGCCTCCTGCTGTTCTGCCGGCAGACCATAAGATTTTCAGGGTGCTCCAATGTCAGAGTGTTGGATTGCTCTGTCCGAGTCAGAAGATGAGCCCTATTGAATCAGACCAAAGGTCAATGCAGTCCGGTCACTTCTATTTCCATAGTGGCCAAACAGATGCCTCTTGGAAAGCCCAGAAGCAGAAAAACATGCCTCGAAACGTGACGGTTCCATTTAGCTATCATGACTAGGAGCCGATAATAGACTTTTCCTCTGTGGATTTGTCTAAGCCTCTCTTAAAAGGCATCTAGGCCAAGTGGTCATCACCACATCTTGTGGCTACAAATTCAGTAAATTATGTGCCGTGTGAAGAAGTGCTTCTGTCTTTTGCATCTCCTGCTGATCAGTCTCACTGGATGATCCAGAGTTCTACTATTATCAGAGAGGGGGAAAGCTGCTTTATATACTCCCCCGCCCTGCACCATGCATAATTTTATAAACCTCTATCATGTCCCACCTTAGTTGCATTTTTTTTTTCTAAACCAGACTTCCCCAACTTTGCACCCCCAGATGTGTTGGGACTGCAACTCCCATAATTCCCAGCCTGCATGGCCATTGGCTATGCAGGCTGGGGAAGGCGATTCTAAACTAAGTCATCCCAATTGTAGCCTTTCCTTTTAGCGAAACTGCTCCAGCAACCCAACTTCTTGTTCTGCCTCATTTTGGCATTTTTCAGGAGGCCTTTGGAACAAGATCTTACAGGGTAAATGACTACACAGAATATGGCTAGTATCAGATTGGCAGTCAGTTGACCAGCTATTTGATTACAATCAAGTATTCTATGAAACCAAGAATGCCCTTCTGGGGCTGGCTGGCTACCTTTTTATTGCATCATCTGATAACAAAGGCAGGAGTGATTATTGCAAGTCCATTGTGCAAGTGGTTTTGAACTGGTCAAATCCACAAGCCTAAAACTGGGCAACCAGTTGGCCTTGCCCTCTTCCATCTTCTTTTCCAGATGGCATCAGACATGTACACTGCCCACGAGGTTCTTCAGCCTTGCAGGATTTATTTTGTTTGTTACTAGAACCCTGAGATCCACCAACCAGAGCTTGGTACAAAACACATATACAGGCAGTCCCCAGGTTATGAATGAGTTCTGTTCTTAAGAATGTCTTTAAGTTGAATTTGTATGTAAGTCAGAACAGCATAGCGTTCTATACGTTAAAATCGGCATTTACGCAAATTGCGTAGTATACTACGCTATGTACGCTACGTAAACAACATAGTGCAGGGGAACCCAGAAGTTCGTTCTTAAGTATGGGTTGTCTGCAAGTTGGACGTTCTTAACTCAGGGACTGCCTGGACTTAAAATAATTCTGAGCTTCTTTTGAGGACCAAAAACGAACGCAGCACACAGCTTTTTCCACAAAAAAGCCTCCCACTCCTGGTTACCCCAAGCTCTCTGAATTTCAGCAGTATAATTTATTCATTTATTTTTATTTTATTTATAAGTAGCCGGGAATCAGAAATCCTTGCCGATCTACTGCAAAGAACCCAAAGAGAAGTCTACCAATATATCCAGAAATACCTTTTCTCGAGAGCGAGACAGAGAATATATGAAAATCAGAGCCTGAAGTTAAGCAAAATAGTTTGTTTTAATTATAAACAAGAGACCTTACAACAAGTACCGGTAACCAATAAACTATTCTTCATGAAGAATACATTTTCAAGACTTGGTTACAAAGCCACAAAGCTACCAACAAGTCTGAATGAATCAGACCAAGTCAGAAAGTGCCCAGCTAGGGAGCAAATTGTATAGGAGATGGTTACAGTAGAGTCTATCTAGCTTGTTTCTAACTTCTTACTCTCTGTATGCAACATGACCCAATACCATTTACTGGCTCGCATTCATCACCTCTGCAGGAAGAACCCAATTTAGTTTTTATGATACCCATTTTGGGGTTGATCTTTTACCAGTAAAGGTTACACATAATTTATTATGCCATTAGTTTGCAAAAGGAGATTTAAAGAAAAGAAGTAGTCTAATAAAGAACAAGATCAAGAAAAAGAAATAGCATGGATATAAACTTGCCCTATTTCCTAGAGAAAAGGATTCGGGGTGGGGGGTGGAGCTATTTTTCTTGTTTTTTTAAGCATGGAGTAAAAAAATACAGAGAGCGAGTGCCATCAGAAAGAGCTTTCAACTTTAAAAAACCCCACTGCTTCAATGCAAAGCACACTGGCTTGAAGAATTTGCTTCCAAGTAAGCATGTTATGAAGCAAGGTGTAAGAATGTAGGCAAACATTTTCCTTTAAATTTTCCAAGTGTAACACTTTTTAGGACCAGGAGAGATGATCGCATCCCTGGGTTAACAAAGGGAAACAAATCCCCCACAATGAACTATATATATATATAAAAAATAAATTAAAAAAAAACACCTTTGGGTTAATCAGCAGCAAATAACAAATGCATTATTTTCTTGAGACCTTGTTTGAAAGTTATCCATAGGAAAAAACACACACACTCCCCTCCCTGGCCAAGTCTTTCTCAATCTAATGAAACAAACTATGACGTAATGCAGCCTTTCCCAACCTGGCACCTTCCAGATGTTTTGCACTACAACTCCCATAATCCCCCAGCCAGCATGGCTGGAGGATTATGGGAGCTGTAATCCAAAGCATCTGGAAGGTCAGGTTGGGGAAGGTTGACATAATGCTTGTCAGGCAGTTCTTTCATAGAGAGCAGTTGCCAGAGTTCCTATTTTCTGCCTAGTACTCTGTGTGCTCGAAGATGCTGCCTCCTCCTCTGCCTTTCAGACACGAGCGAGCCTCCTTCAAGCTAAACTTCCCTTCCAAATTAAGGCCAACTGCAGCGCCTGCGGATTTTCTCGTGCTGATACTGCCAGTTCTGCTGCAAAAGGCAAGCCTGATGCTGGATGCTTCGGTGGCCCAGTGTGAGAGGAGGGGCAACCATCGCTTCTGCTTGATGCAGTCCTACGCTTGGGGGCTGTGGACTCAGGTATGGCAAGGCAGCAGTCATATTCACCCAGCTCGGGCTGCAGACGTCCAGATCCAGGATCCGGAAGATGTCGACAAGAGATGCTGCTGGGCAGAAATCGGCCCCCTCTGTTTTGCAGCAACACTCAGCTCTTCGAGGGCACTAGGCAAATCGCGGGGGGGGGGGGCTGCTCAGACTCAGAGGTCTCGTTAGGAAAGAGAGGCGGGCGGCTCAGGCGGTGGCGGCGGGCGGCTCCGCAGTGTCCATGTCCGACGTCTCTTGGGACCCAGGCGCCCTGCGCTTAGCGGCGCGCAGGAGGCTTTGGCGCAGCAGCGGGTAAAGGCGCTGGCAGCCGTCGAGTCCCAGGCGCACGGCTTGCGCCCAGCTGTCGGGTGGCCCTCCCTCGCCGCTGCCCAGCAGACCCGCCACCTGGTTGAGGGACGGCTAGGAGCGCCACGGTGAGGCGTGCGGCGGCGGCGCGCTCCTCGGGCTCCGTGGGCTGCAGCAGCCACTCGCCCCCCGACGGCCCCGGCGTCAGGCACAGCGCGCAGGCCACCACGAGGTCGTAGAGCTCGAATGCCCGCGTCGGCTAGGGCCAGCCCGGCGGCGCAGAGCGCGGCCGCCAGCGTCGAGCCGCCGTCTTGCAGGAGCAGCGCGCTCACCTCCAGCTGCGCCCGCGGGTAGCGCGCCAAGCGCACGGCCGGCTCCAGCGCCTCCTGCAGCGCCAGCGCCAGCTCGGGCTCCCTCTCGCTGGGCCGCGCGCGGGCTCCGCGCCCCGAGAAAGGCGCCCGGCGGAACTCGCACACCAGCCGCCCGCGCGGCTCGCCGCAGCTGCTCGCCCCGGCGCCGCCGGGAACTTCGCGCGGGCCGGCCACGGCGCACAGCACTTTGGTGCCGCCGTCCAGCTCCACGTAGGCCGAGCCTTTGGCTTGGCTCAGCAGCCCCACGCGGGCGAAGAGAGGCTGCAGGGCCGACGGGTCCCGGCTCCCGCCCGCCGCCGCCTCCTTCTCGCCATCCCCGGCTTCGGCGGCGGGCACGAAGAGCAGCGGCGTCTGAGACTCCTCCGGGCCCGGCACCCGTCTGTGGTCCAGCGGCATGGCCTCGGTTTACGGCAGCGCGCTCGTGGCTCCGGAAGGGAAAGAGGCCGAGGGAGCCGCCCACCGGCTTGCCCGGGCAGGGGCTCCCCCTGCTGGCTTCGACTCGCCGTGGAGAGAATCCGTCTGTTAACCGCTAAGCGAAGTCCATTTTGGGTGTTATGTATTTTCAGTTCTACTGTATGGCATGGAATCGTGGACTTGTACACAGACTACCATTTTTTTTAAAAAAAAAAAAGGTAGAAGCATTTGAGATGTGGATTTATCGCAAGAAGTAATTTCATGGACCGAGAGGGTGACCAACGAAGAAGTATTAAAGAGAACGTATAAAGATCAAGAAACAAGTTATAAAACGCGGACAGCTAGAATATTTTGGTCATATAATGCGAAATGAAAAATATAGACGGTTGCAGCTGATTATACACGGGAAAATAAATGGGAAAAGAAGTGTAGGAATAAGGTCTTGGCTGGAAAACCTTAAAGAATGGGTTGGGGGCAATACAATATCATGGTTTAGAGCCGCCATGTCTAATAGACTGTTTAGCCATGATGACAGCTAAACCTCTCCTCCGATAGGAGAGGGACAGAAGAAGCGAGGAACAGCTCATAGAATGGGATGGGGCTTGGAGGCTGTTTGGGGACAGGCCAAACTCTCCGCTCCTTGCAGGAAATCTAGAACTCGTTTCTCCAACCGGTGGGGACCTAGCGCCTGAAAACCTCCAGCGAGGGCGCCTTGCTCGCGTTAGGGCAGAAGCCTGTGTGGATTTCAGAGGCCACTTTGTCAGCTGCTGCATAAAGCATTATCCTCAGGAGATGATGATCCTGGCCTGGCACTGATTCTGCATATATTTTTGTGCTTTGCATGGAAATATCACAGGTTGTAGCTCTTGTGTTTATGGCCCTAACCCTCCCCATCACAATATACTGTATCTGTGGGATTACATATCCTATATCTGCTAACAAAAGACACTTCATGCAGCTGACAAATTGGGGTCAGTTTGTACAAGCTAAATCCATTAGTCTTTATCATCTATTATTATTACATTACATTTAAATCCCTCCTTTTTTCCTCCAGCATGGAACCCAAGCAGTTTACATGATCCTCCTCTTCTCCATTTTATCCTCAGCACAACCCTGTGAGGTAGGTTAGGCTGAGAGTCAGTGACTGGCCCAAAGTCACCCAGTGAGTTTCATGGCCGAGCGGGGACTAGAACCCGGATCTCCCGAGTCCCAGTCCAGCACTAGTTGGTTTAAGGATGCAATCCTATGCCTGTTTAGACAGAAAAAAGTCCCACAACTCCCAGCATGTCCCAGCCAGTTAGGCAGGCTGGGAGTTGGACTTTTTTCTATCTAAACAGGCATAGGATTGAACCCATAGTTGCATCAGTAGAATGTGTGGTTTTATTGCTAATTTGTATTGTGTTGTTTTATTGTTAAGTTTATTGTTTTGATGCCATTGTATTTTATGTTCACCACTTTGATACCCCTGGTTTATAAATTTGAATAATAAATAACTAAAAACAACAAATAATTTGTTCTCATCTTCCAACAGGAGTGCTCCTGTTCAGGGTTCCAGCCTGCCACTCATGCTCTTCTATCTCCCACCCATAATTTTTTGCTTCCGTATGATATTCAACATTTCATTAGGCCTTCTGGGCCTTCTAGAAGGCCTAATGAATTACCAAGGTGGCAATCCCATTGCCACCTTGGGATTTTGGATTTTTTCATGTAAGGTTTTTTATTTTATTTTGGTACTTCTGCAAACTCAGGGTTCTTCTGACCTCCCTCGTTTCTCAGTGGCCTGGTTTGCACATGCAACAACCCAGAGTATGGGTTGTTGTTGAATTGTGGGTTATTGTTACATGCAAACCTGGCACTATGGTTTAACTATGGGTCGCTAACCATGAACAACCCAGAGTTCACAACCCCGAGAACCATGGATTCTCTTCCTCGGTTGTTCATGGTTAATAACCCATAGCGAAACCATAGCATAGGATTTGCATGTAAGGACAACCTATGAATCAATGGCAACCTGTACTCAGGGCTGTTGTTACATGTGAACCACATCAGTGGCTGCATTTCTATTGGCACTCCCCATCCGAGCTTGCTATTAGAGGGAGTGATTAGAAATAACAGCTTTCAGTGCAGAGGAAATGAGTTCAAAACTAGGCTTGAACCCAGGCAGAACTGACATTAAAAAGTAAGCCTACCTCTTTCTCCAGAGATCACAGCAGCCCCCAGCAAGCCTCTGACTTAACCTTCCATTTTGCCCATCCCCAGTTCCTCTGTTGCTCATAGCAGGCATCGGGCCAGGGTGAAGGAGGCAGAGTGGTGCGCCTCCAGCTCATGCTTGTGTACTTAGTTAACAGGGATAATTGTAGGGCCAAAAAAGCCCATACAGGCAAGCCTTGTATGCAGGTATGTCCACAAAACGTACCTGACAACAGCATGGGTGCTAGAGTACCGCTCCACTTACTTGTACCAAAAGATGTCGCAGTCATAGAAATCCACGAGCTAGCAGGCACGGTTGGCCTCTGTGCTAATCATGGTCAAAATCCAAGGAATGATATGGCTCCCTAGTGCGGATTGTTCTGCTGCAGCTGGCCTCTTACCGCTTCTGCTGCATCACTACTTCCCAATTCTTCCAGGCCATATTTAAGCAGCTGTGTACTATACACTGGCCGCTTTATAAAGCCATGTACTATCACAGCCACCCTGAGTTAGGAATGCCACTCACCTGGCATTTATTATTTTGGAACCTAGTTTTACTGAGATACTAGGCATGATTATATCCAAGCACTGAAGATTTACCCTTTGGGGAGTGTGTGAATAAATAGAACTCTCATTGTGGGCCTGTTTTCCCAATTAAGTATGTGGCTGGATCCTTAAATGTCCATCCTTTTATTATACCTCTGTATGGTGCTTTGCTACTGAAGATTTGCCCTGCTCTTCCTGGGCATAAGCCTGCTGGGGCAGAGAAAGGGTGGGAATTTCTATCAGTGAAAGGTGGCAGTCTTGCGTCATGCCTCCAACTTTTAGACAGAGGAGGGTAGTGGGGCTTGGTTACTGGAACCGGACTAGCTGCTGTGGCAAACAGGTCCCAGCCAGGAGAACTGCCACTCCCAAAGATCCACACAGCCCATGTTCCTTATGGGCTTCTAGACCTCCCTCACGAGGAACTGGAAGGTTAGCCACATACTCCAGTCACACTCCACCCAGCTGGGTGAGCCCCAACAGAGTAAGAACATAAGAAGAGCCCTGCTGGATCAGACCAAGGATCCATCTAGTCCAGCATTCTGTTCACACAGTGGCCAGCCAGCTGCCCACGGGATCTCACAGGCAGTGACTTCCAGTGTTCCTTCTTCTTGCAGTGATGAGGCACCTGGCAGTGTTTGGGCGGCGAGGCCTGGTACCCAAGGGCCGTGGGGTCAGCCTAGGTTACGTTCTCAGCAGCACTGAACTGAACTATATACTGCTGCTAAACAAGCCTTCCCCAACCTGGTGCTCTCCAGATACGTTAAGACAGCAATTCCCATCATTCCCAGCCAACATGAGCAATAGGACAGAAATGCTGGGAGTTGTAGTCCAAAACATGGAGGGCAGCAGACCTGGGAAGACAAAATTCATGATACCCTCATAATCTGCCTAGTCACTCCCCTCCCCCCCCCCTTAATTATTGCTTCTCTTGTAAACTATTTCAACTGCTCTTCGTACCAAAAGGTGTTCCGGGCACACAAACTTTTCTGTTGCCTATGACGGCCCATTTACCGTCTTTGTACTTTTGAAAGGGGAATTTAAGCCATGCAGTACTCAAAAATGGTAGATGCGTCATTAAGAGATGAAAAAAAATTATGCTATTTTATTTTTCTATGCCTTTCCTAACGATTTCGGTTGTCGTGTGTGTTAATGCTACAGCTTCTAAAAGGTCCTGATGGCATTCTGTTGTAATGCTGTGCAACCACAGAGAACCCGCTGCTCTGCCTGATTGGGAAGAAAATTATGGTTAAAAGGCTTTACTAATCCACAAATCTTGCAATATGGAAAGGGGCAGAGTTAGGTGTGGAACTCCTTCCACCCCTCCCCACTCATAAAGCAACAGCATACATATTGGCCATGTTCATACATCACACTAAACCAGCCTTCCCCAACTTGGTGCTCTCCAATATATTGGACTACAACTCCTATCATTCCCAGCCAACATGGCCAATAGTCACAAGATTACAGGACCTTCCAGTCCAATGCGTCTGGACGGCACCAGATTGGGGAAGGCTGCACTAAATCGTGGTTTGATGCAATGTAGATGAGCAGGAACGAGATGAAGTGAGCCTTGGATCTATGCATTCCTGCTTCCCCTCTGCTCCTCCTCCTCTCAGCTTGCAGGAGGCATTTGGAAGTGTTTGCTTCTGCTTTGAGTTAACCACAGCTTCTGTGTGTCATCTGAACAAGAGACCATCTAGCTGTGAGCCCTGTAAGACCTGGTCCCTGCTCCTCTGGTTCATTCCACCTGGCCTGGGAGAGCGTGGCCCTGGCTGGCTCACTCCAGCTACAAAGACTGCTGCCCCCGTGGTTATTTTTGCTATTTGGATTTATTTCTCTTTTGTTTGACCTTAGTATAATTATTATTGAATTGTTTAATCCTACTGCATATTGATTAATGTGAGATATTTTTTATGTGCATGATTATTTAAACCTCATTACGATTTGTAACCGTTAATGTTTTGGAAATGTCATATTCTAATGTGTAAATTTTCTTGATATTGTTGTAAGACGCTTTGAGCATGGTTTTACCATGGGAAAGCGACATTACAAATAAACTGATGAGGATGAACTACAGTTAACGTTAACTATTATTAGCTTTAACAAGCCAGCTTCAGAAACCAGTTTGAAGCTGGCCTGTTGGGAATGAACCACAGTTAATCGCAGTTTGTCACTCCAGCCAACACGACAAGCTGCAGTGAAGGGAAAGCAAAAGCTTCTGAAGACCCTCTCCTGGACATGCAGGTGGGCGGGGGGGAGTGCATAAGGCTGAGGACGGCTGCAGCTCATTCCTATTTGTGTACTGGTTAAGGGAGACACGCTCACGTGGCCACTGTTTTGCTCCAGCGGCAACAAATTCACTGGAATACACTGCATCTGTCTCTTTGTTTATTTTGCACGGGACCTACTTGACCAGAACTCTTCAATGCCAGTGTACGTCAGCCCGCCTAAGGCCTTGCTACAACAGAGGTTAATACTACGAAGGGAGGCAAGAGCTTCCACAGTTACAGAGATAACAAACGAGATGATAGCAGCCTTGATGCTCACCCCTGCACATGCTCACATTATGTCAAGTGCTTGAACACGAACCGGGGGGGGGGGGTGTTGTGTGCAGAGTCTCCCCCTTTTAAACTGTACAACGTCATCTAAAATTTAGAATCATCAGGAAGCATGTGACAAACGTGTACGCAAAAAGGAGGGCGATTAATGGACAGCAGGCGCCCGGAGATGGCTCAGCGATTGCCACGAGGCTGGATTAGAACTCAGGCAGTCCTGAGCTCTCGCACTCAGGTCATTGCCTACACAGCCGCCTTGCTTGGTTAGTGCCCGAATGGATGAGTTTAGAAGGACAAGTGTGCAGTCTTTGTCTCCACAGACGCTACTAACGCCTAACCTATTGGCCGAGCAGACAAGGCATTCCTTTCTCGAGTCTGCTGCCAGGCCGGGCTCAGTTCTTCAGCTCACCCAGCTTGAGCTTGGCAAAGTCCGTGGCCACCTTCAGGGCTTCGTTGAGGCAGTCGGCGTTCTTTCCTGTCGCCTGGGCTGAGAGGTCTTTCCCGCCCCCCTTGCCGTCCATCATCCCCGACACTTGCTGCACCCATTCGCTGGCCTTTAGCCCTTTGCCGGCAACTTCCTGAAAGAGGGAGAGGAAAAGTGTATTTAGGCTGCAATCCCATGCAAGTTTAGAGAGAGAAAAAGAGTCCTCCCACTCCCAGCATTCCCCAGCCAGCCATGCTGGAAGTGGGAGGACTTTTTCCTGTCTAAACAGGCATAGGATTGCACCCTAAGAGAGCTCTCCACCTGCTGCAGAAATGGTAGGAGCCATGCTGTTTTAAACTGGGCCTTGCAAGAGGAGAAGGAATCCTAGATAGAACAACTCTCCAAATCACACTGTGCATGAAATTCACTGCCACAAGATGCGGCGGTGGCCACTCCTGTAGCTGGAATTAAAAGGGGCCTAGACAAATCCATGAAGAGTAAGACTATCAATGACTGTGAGCCACGATAGTGAAATGAAACCTTTGTGGCCAGAGGCAGCATGACAATGGATACTGGCTGCTGGGGGGGAACAGGACAGGTAGGAGGGCTATTGGCTTCAAGGCATGTTTCTAGGCTTCTTGAAGGCATCTGATTGGCTACTGTGGGAGGCGGGACACCGGGCTAGATGAGCCTTTAGTCCAGTGTTCTCCAACCTGGGGTCCCCAGATATTTTTGGCCTACAACTCCCAGCATGCCCCAGCCAGCGCATGCTGGGAGTTGTAGGCCAAAAACATCTGGGGACCCCAGGTTGGAGAACACTGCTTTAGTCTGATCCAGCAGGATTCTCCTAACGTCAAATGTTCTGAGGTTCTTAAGCTGGTAACAGAGAGCAGGGTGGCGGTGGCAGCAGCCAGAACTGCACACTCTGCACTACAAAGCCTCAAGACTAGAAGCCAATTTTCTCTTCACAACAACATCCCTGTGGGGTAGATTAGGCCGAGAGTCTGTGACTGGCCTAACGTCACCCAGTGAGCTTCAAGGCTGAGTGGAGACAAGAACCCGGATCTCCTGAGTCCCAGTCCAACACTCTAACCATTACGCCACACTGGCTCTCGTGTGCGTGTGCGAGCGCGTGCATTCAACACTAATCTTTCAAGGTTGCAACCACTATAAATAGTAAAGCTTCTACAACTCCAGGCACAGAGAGAGTGTAATTACCCTCCAGTTACTCAAATATTCTCTGTCTGGCCAGTTGGTACCCACAGAATCACAAATGCTGAAATCCACCACCCCCATGCCCACACACTCCCGATTTACCTGAGGGACCTGGCATAAGCAGGTGATCTTGCCAGCTTCATTATCCACTGTGAAAAGCATGGCAGCTGTCTCGGGGGAATGAGTCTTCAAGAGCTTTAAGGATTCATTCAGTGCCTGCAGAATGACACATCTATGGTTAAGACAGAGGTGGGAAACCTCAGGCCTGAGGGACAAATCTGGCCCTCCCAGGAGTGCCCACCACCTTTCCCCCAGCCATCAATCGTTTGGTGGTTTCCCGGCTTTTGTGCAGCTTTCCCCTTTCTAAAAGGTCGAAATGCCTCCCACGGCCTAGTTACTGGCAGCAAGAGCTTTAAGCTTGAATACGCTGGCATTTGGGCCTCGCCCCTCTCACCTCTGGCGCCACCCCCTTTGCCTTCAGCCCTTGCCCACCGCTGGAACGCGGCCTCCAAGAGTTTCTCTGAAATTGAATTTGGACCCAGGCCGGACGTGGTTCCTCACCCCTGGGTTAAGAGAGTGAGCATGCTATTGAGGATGGGCTCTTGGTATCCGATGGTGAACCAGCCTCGTCTCATAATCCAGGCCAGGCACAGAAGAGACCCACGACAGAACTGGAGAGGAACTGGACACTGCCAGAATACAAGCGCAAAGATGGCGCTGCTGCACTTTACCCTATTTCTGCCTCTCCGGGGACTATCCAACGCTTGCACTGGGCGTGCTGGTTCTCCCTCCCCTCAAACGACCCTGCCCACCTCCTAACAATGGGCGTTTGTGGAGAGCGAGGGGAGAGCGGCTGCCATTGCCATTCAAGTGGCTTACCTTTGCAGAAGCACCGCTCTCCATCTCAAGGATGACCAGTGGCCGGTTGGGGTGGGCTTCAATCAGCTGTTTCGTCTTGTCCAAAACCTAAGAGAACAGTTGAACAAGAGATCAGGTTGCCCATGAGCCACGGGAACGCCACAAAGAAGCTCCTATCAGAAGGCAGGAGACGCTTCTTCTCTTACATTTTTAACTCTGGGAGGGTATGGATTTGAGAGAGTCAGGGTGGTGGTGGACCTGCGTGTGTAGAGGGTGGGGATTGTATTTCTATGCCGCCTTTCAGGCAACACTGGCTCCCAGAGCAGCTTGCGACACAAAAGATATGGTCTATTATGACTACACAGGGGTGTGTTTGGCACTCTGCCCTGGTGGCTGGTGATGATGGCAGAATCCAGGATCTTCCCTCCAGAGGGAAGGGCAGAAGAAGCTACAGCAAGACTCAGGCACTGGCTGATGGCAAGAGCCACATGACAGAAGAAATCATAGCCATTTCTATTCAGCCAAGCCCTACATATATGACAGTGGGAGCGGGGAGGAGGAGACGAGATGGGGACATGCTCACGCGTTTCTGGATGTCTGCTTTGCTGGCACGATCTAGATCATCCATAATCTTCTTTAGTGCTTTCAGGGCCTCTCTCAGTTCATCTTTCTGCCACTGGGGAATGATGGCGGTGGCCAGGGTCTGCAAACGGAAAAACTTGAACTTAGGGATGTGTGGATTTTGTTAAACCCATTCCATTTGTGATTCGTGGATTGTCAGGCATCTTTCATTCCGTCGTCATTAACGGTATTGGAATTAAAAAATTTTTTTTAGGGATGAACAAGATTTTTGTTCCACTTGTCCAAGTGCGCAACAGCAAAGTGTGCCCTGCTGCTAATGCACACTTGCGCATGTGCAAATTTGCACGCACCCCCCCAAAGTAAAAAACCAATCCACAAGCCCACGGAATCTGCACAATTCAGAAAAGGTCAGCCCGCTGCGGAATCCACATATCGGATTCATAGAAATCCAAACTCACTTGAATTTGTTGCATATTTCCTCCAGCATCCCTACTTGAACTTGAAGTCATGACAGCCCAATTTTTACAGGGACACCCACACTGCTGTATTCCCATCCTCACAAGCAAGACTCCCTACATTTATTGCAGCTATGATCATGGCATACAAGGCCAAAATTACCTACTGAGAATCTCACCCAAAGCAAACACATTTCCAGCCCTTACGGCTCTCTGCAGGTAAGCTTGAGCTATGCCTGGTTTAGCCTCAGAAATACACCCAGGACAGAAGGAGGACACTCAAGGGGCTGCTTCAGGTTATGGCATCGCTCTTTGCTCCTCTTCTATGGCTTGCAGTAATCAGTTATGCACACACACACAAAATTAGAACGATGCAAAACTTTGCATGATTAATTGGCATCACAGAATTTGTATTCCCTGCACAGAGAATTCTACACTGCCTTGGTAAACAGTCTCCAGCAAGCTGGTGCTGCCTTAACTGGTTCTCACATGACCAATCTGACTTGAGAGTTCTGGGTAAGGTGCCGAAATCCCCTTTCCCCTCCCGCCCTCTCTTGTACCTCGCCAAGGTCTGCGATCTCACGCTGGACGTCTTTGTTGGGAGCAGTCTGGACCGTCACTTTGGCTTTCAGGTCATCGAGCAGCTTTTGAAGGCTGTCGACTTTCCTCAGTGCCTTGGAGAGAAAAGAGTGCAGAATTCTGAGATGGTCGTTAAAAAGAAAAGAAAAGAAAAAAGCATGGCTTGTACCCTCTGAGAAGGCAGAATCCACGGATGGCTAAAAGCATCATCAAGTGTGGCTCTCTCCGCCTCACAGCTAAATGGGATCCACTGCAGATGTACACTGTGACCACCACCCCTCTGCTCACCTTCTGTGCTTCCGCTCCAGTCACTGCCACTATCCTCCGGATGCCCTTCGCAATAGCCTCCTCCGACACGATGACGAAGTGGCCAGCATGGCCGGAGTTCTGCAAATGCCTGTGAAAGCATCAGGGAATTAAGGAACTCCATGCACATTTATAACCCCTCCTGCCCAGGCAACTGAAGGAGCCTGGCTTCAAGGTCCATCAGGAATGGGAAGAATTAACTAACTAAGTTAATCTCCCCCACCCCCTTGTCTTTTATGGTTTTGTTTAATTTGTGTATTGTTAAGCAGAAACTTAATAAAATACGTTTAAAAAAAAAAAAAGGAATGGGAAGAGGCAGGTCTTCAGCATGGTGGCTCACTGCTGGCTCAGCTTGTCTGAGTGTGGAAAGCTAAGCAGGGTCAGGCCTGGTTATTACTTGGATGGGAGACCCCTCCTCTAGTTTCCTGCATTGAGCAGGGGGTTGGACTCGATGGGCCTTGTAGGCCCCTTCCAACTCTATAATGTATGAATCTATGAACCTAGGGAGACCTCTGCTGGATTAGGCCAAAGGACTGCCTAACCCAGTATTTGGTTTCCACAGCGGCCAACCAGATGCCCCAATGGGAAGTCCACAACAGGCCATCAATGCAACAGATACGCTTGTTCACCCTGGGTTTTCCCGACTGACCCTCTTTCCCTTTTATTTTATTTTCTTCCCAAAAATATTTTGGCTTTTAACAATTTAGACTAGGCCTGCAGGCAAGGTCCTGTCTTATTTTTAACTAGCAGATTGGTTTGAAACAACAGAGCCTTCAAGCAGAGTTATGCAGCTGTTAAGAGTTGGACACTTACTGGTCACCCCATCTGCGTGAAGCCACTCCTGCTCACACCCCTAGGCACAGCCCCTACCAATGTGCACCCCTATAACCCCCCGGAGGGTGGGGCCTGTCTACTCCATTCCCCTGCGGGGGGAATAATTCAGAGCCATGCAACTCTGTCCCTTGGACTCTCCACCCAGCTCCAAACTACAGTATTTTTCCATGTATAAGACTATACTTTTTCCTAAAATTGCTAGACTAAAAATTGAGGGTCTTCTTATACACGGAAGTAAGCCAAGGAGAGAACCGCGCGGTTGCAAAACTGCCCAGTGGGGGGCGTCTTATACATGGGGGCGTCTTATACACGGAAAAATACGGTATCTCAATGGCAAAGCGATGTGCTGATTAGGGAAGCCTGCCACCTACTGACAGAAGGTGGTACTGCAAGCTTCAAGCAGACAGACACTTAAATGAATAAAGATTCATTGATGTGCTTAAAAAAAAGACAAGCAACCTTGGGGCGTGCAACTTGGGAGTCCCCTTAATATGCATGCCAAGTTTCCAATATCTAGATTTCATGATCCTGGTGCTATGGACGCTGACAGACACACACATCCATCATCTTCATCTATTATTATTATTATTATTATTATTATTATTATTATTATTATTAACTATCAATTATTATTTATAGATTCCGCACAGCACCTAGCAATTTTAGGCACTTTATCAGTAAGAACTACAATCCACAGTAGTGGCATGGGTCTCTGCCCCACTGGGTTTGCAAAGCTAGATGAACAGGATCAAGCTGGTGCAAAGAGAGACGGTACACAACGACTTATAAACGTCTCTGTTCTACAGAAAGCTACACACATGCGCAGAACACAGCTCTCCGTCCATGGCTCCGAACCCTCTCTCCAGCCCAGCCCCTCCGGCTGTACTCACGTTCCCCCGCAGAACTCAACGGATGTGACTGGCGCCTGCAGCGCTGGAGGGATCGGTCAGCATGTCGTCGATGGGTATGCCGATCGAGACAACGCGGACGGGGTCAGGGGTACGTCTCATCGAACACAGCTCGCAGGCCCTGGATGGCTTTGGCCGCGGCCAGGGGGCAGTCCTTGGCATACACAACCTGGGGAATTGACCGCAATGGAGTCAAGAGCAAGCTGGTCCTGGCGAAGGGGTCGCTATACCAGGGGCGCACAACCTTTTCGGCTCCGAGGGCCACACATGAAGCTGTGTGTGTGTGACACACACACACACACACACACACACAAGCTGCACACAAATGTGCACAACCACACAACCCAGCTGTGGATAGCTCTTTCCTCACAAGTAGCAGTAGTGGAGAAAGAGCAACCCGTAACCTGCTCTCTGCTCCCTCCTTCAGCAACCCTTTCTTTCCAGCAAGGAAAGAACAATCCATAGGATCTCTCGGGGAGGGAATTTGATGAGAGCGGGGTCAGGGCAACCTGAGGGACCACAATTAAGGTCTGGGGGCCACATGCTGCTCCCAGGCCATGGGACAGTGCACCCTTGAGAAACTCAGAGAAACAGAGCTTTTCAGCTCCTCAAGTGTCCTGAGGCCAAGCTCCTTCTCTACCAAAGTATGGCCCAAGACAACCACGTGGGAGACTAGTCCTCACTTAGCTACAGTAGTGAAGCCAACGCCAACTTCACTTCAGACTCATTTGATTTGAAGCAGATTAGGAGTTCCTTACTCCAAAACTCTTGTCTAATGACAACGGGAAATATATGCTAGATTAGCTCAAGCTGGTCAAATATGGCCAGATGCACAGATAAAAGCAGTGGGAAGTATATATGACACATTTGGGGGACAATCCTGCTCTACACTGCAGGGTAGGATGACCAAGACAATGTGTGCAAGGCAGCACAAGATAAAAGCTGTTTATTTTCATGTGTGCATTCTCTTGTAGCGAGACTGAAAACTGCATTCAAACGGCCCATGCCGGGAGTGTGTTCCCAGAGAATCGCCGGCACAAAAGGAGGCACATTCTGTGAAAGAGACTGCCACGGTGGCATCTTCATACAGGGGGATGAAGCCTCTTGTCAAAGATCCTAGCTGAACTTTGGAGGTACAAAAAAAAGTGTTCCGAGGTTGCAAGGGCAGGATCTGGAGCACAGCTCTGTGCGCTTCACAGTGGCCTTGTATATATATTGCCAGAAAGTTACTAGCTGGAAGAAGGATTACTAGCTTTTCTGCAGGCCAGTGAACAAGAAAAGAAGATCACCTTTTAAAAGAGGTTTGGTTGAGGAAGGATGGCTCGCTCTGTCCCTCCTCCACCAGCGCACTTGGATCCTGTGCTGGCTGCAGAGGAAGGGGCTTCCCTTCTGCCAGAACCAGCATGAGAATGCAGAGGGTCAGCAAAGGAGGGACAGATCCCTCCCTCCTCCAGCCGCCTGCTACATTTATATGCTGGCTGGGGTGGAAGGCGCTCCAATTTCTCCGTGGCCAGCATGGAAACCGAGAGGGCTAGCGGAAGAGATAGGGAGCCATTGGTCCCTCCTCTGCCAGCCTACTGACTCGTCTACACTGAATTCCTCGCTGTGACCAGGCGAGCAGTTAAAATACAAGGCTGGCTTCACACAGCTGGCACAGAGGAAAGTTGCCGAGCACCACGCGGACTTGCACGCCAGCCTTAACACAGCAGTGAAATATGGTTCCCTGCCGCATCGTACCTTGGCTTCCTGGATCATTCGATTCACAATCCCTTCCGCCTTCTTGATTTCCTGAGTCGACATGGCTCCCTTGGCGGTGAAATCGAACCGCAGCCTGTCTGGAGCGACCAAGGAGCCCCGCTGGTCGGCCTCCCCCAGCACGGCACGCAAAGCAAAGTTGAGGATGTGGGTAGCCGTGTGGTTGCTCATGATGGGCCTTCGCCTCGGCTGCAAGGCAGATACGTGAATTGGGGTGGGTGGCGGAAAAATGCTCATTAGCAGCAGCCCAGAGAACTTTTATGTTATGGGGCCGCATACAAAAGCTATAAATATAAAATAAATAAGGATGCGTCCTCCCACAGTGGCCTAAAGCCAGGCTGTTGACTCTGCAGGCCAGCTCTATTCCCACAAGGCAATTTTACCGAGCCACTGGCAGCCCTGCCCCATTTTAATCAAGTTTTGGCTCCCCCCAAATTGCCTCCTGTTTCAACCATATGGGGGGAAAAAATGGTTTTTTGATCAATATCTGAGATCCTCTCCTCTGACTGCCTCCTCACAGGGTTGTTGTGAGGGTAAAATGGGGGAGAAACAGGTATACCCCTTTAAGTTCTTTCAAGGAAGGGCAGCATGAAAATGGAATGGAATGAATTAATGAGTGACGGGATGGGATCCTAGCTGAAAACACCTTTATTATATTTTATTATATTTATATCACACCTTTTTTCCTGCCAGGAACACAAGGTGGCTTACATAATCCACTTTATCCTCACAACAACCATGTGAGGTAGGTTAGGCTGAGAGTCAGTGACTGGCCCAGTCACCCAGTGAGCTTCCTGGCTGAGCGGAGACCAGGACACGGATCTCCCGAGTCCCAGTCCAACGCTCTAACCCAGTGTTCTCCGCTGGCTGGGGCATGCTGGGAGTTGTAGGCCAAAAACATCTGGGGACCCACGGTTGGAGAACACTGCTCTCTAACCACTACACCACACTGGCTCTCGCTGGTCCTTTATGTTGAACGCAGAACAGAGTTCTTCCCCTCCCTCATGAGTCACTCACCTCATCAACATACAGCCGGACAGTGTCTCCCACCTTCAGGCTCCCGTAGACTGTGCCCACATGGAGCACATAACCTCCACGCACTTGCACGTTTTTCACCGTAAACTCAGTCTTCTGCAGAAATCGAAAGCAGACAATAGCTGACCACTGGCAAGAGCAGAAATGGTCTCAGAGGGTGCGGCTCTTTCAATCAGTCACCCAACCAACAGCAGAGATTTGTGTGTTTTGTTTTAAATATTTACAATTATGACAGTTTTCCATTACTAAGCGACTTGCAAATGTAAAAAAAAAAAAATCAACAATGAAATCAGTATTAAAGAGAGTTTAAAAAATTACACCTTGAAGTATAAAAAGCATAAACAGCAAAACAAATGTATGCCACAGGCAACAACAACATTTTTTTATTGAATCAGTCTGCAGACCATTTTCAAAAACAATAGAATACACAGACGTACACAATAAAATCCTTTCAATAGTTCCATTTTTGGAATATAAAATATATAAATTTTTAAGTTAATTTTTTTTTAAAATTGCCTATACCAAAGTTTTCCTTTCTGCTTCTTTTTTCCTTATACAGGCAGCCCTAATAGCAAATAAGGCGACCCTCTGGGAGACAAAGCAGTTAGAGCCATTTAAGAGAAAAAATAATTTACCAGTCCCTGACAAGTTACTCATATGCTCCAGAAAGGGAGCAAAATAGTGTGCCCTGCAGCTGTCATAAAGGCGGCATTCAAGAAGGTAGTGCTCTAGATCTTCAATTTTTGATGCATCGCAGATGCATAATCTATCAGCCATAGGGATGCCATGAAATCTCCCTTGTAAGACCATGGTATCCATCTAGTTCAAAACGAAGCCTTGTAATGGCTATGCGGAGACATCTCTTCATATTGTGAAATAAATAATTCTCAGACTTGAAATGTGTTTTTGTACTGGCTAACCATTTCACAACTCTCGAATTAGCCAGGACAGCGATATCCAATTGGGCCCTTACATCTGACACTCTCAGCTTGACTTGATTACCCAAGTTCAAACTGGAAACACTTAGGGCCAGCAGGCTAAAACCATGGGTTGGAAGCATTTTAGAAAAATTTGATACCCAGGAGGTAGCCAAAGGGTTCCCCATCTGTTCTATAAGACATTTCTTAGGCAACCTATTCACACTCATCCTGGCCAATCTAAACCAGTAACTGTATATTTTTAACTGGATAATGTCAGACACTGCCATAAGCCCAAGTTCCGACCTGAGGGCATATGCCAGACAAGATTGGGACACCCCTAACAACATGCAGAAAAATTTATTTTGAACTCTTTCCATTCTGAGGATGGACGAGAGGCCCCAAATTTCAGCACCATAAGTTAAGACAGGCAATACCCTCGCCTTCTACACCTTGATAACTGAAAAAAAACAAAACAGAAGAAACAAAAAAAACAAAACAGATAAAAAAACAAAACAGAAGAAACAGCAGCAAACAGGAAGAGAATAAAACAGCAGTAAATTGATAAAAACATGCACCTTAACCATTAAAGGCCCAGGTGAATTAGGGTGCAGTCCTATGCATGTTTAGACAGAAGAAAGTCCAACAACTCCCAGCATTTCCCAGCCAGCTTGTACGACCTTCTTTTGTCTAAACACACATAGGATTGCGTCCTCATACACTCTTGACGTGGCACCTAAATGATGATAATGTTGGCACCTCACATATTTGTCTGTGAAGGGTAGTCCACAGCTGGGGTGCCACCACAGATCAGGCCCTCTCCCTGGCCGCCACCTACCTCATCTCTGAAGGTGGGGGCAAATGGAGGAAGTCCTCCAACATACAGCTTAAAGATCAGGTAGGTTGTCAAGGGAGACAGATGCTGAAAAGTTGGGAGAGCGCAAAATTCCAGAACCTGTTATGATCCTCTACTTATGTCGCAGTTACCAAGACCAAAGCAAAAGGGAAGCGTTCTGTTGCCCACAAAGCTCTCCCACCCAAGAGATTCCAAGTGCCATGGTTACCAGGCAGCCTTTGAGCCCAACTTACGTCCTCGCTGCCTTCATCCTCCTTAACGAGGAAGCCTTCGTCAAAGATCTGTCCTCCCTGCTCAGCATAGAAGCAGGTCTGGTCCAGAAGGACCCCACACTCTTGGCCTGTAGACACCTCCTCCACAAATGTCTTCTCCCGGCGGAGGGCTTTCACTGTGGCCACAGGACTGTCGAACTCTACACATCGGAAAAGAAAGGTAGGATTAGGGCCACAAAAGCCTCCTTACCATGCTAGGTGGCAGGGAGAGCAAAACAGGACAGCATTGACGGGGGGTTATGCTGGCAGAATGTAGACGTCCCAGGACAGAAAATGTGGCTCGTGCTCAACGTGGCAGAGAACTCCCAGCTACTTTAAAGATCCTCAATGAGAAGGGAAGGATGAAAGATTGACTAAGGGCCACTCCCAAATATTACTTTTTGTCTGCAGAAGTCTTAAAAGTGTGAAGTGCTTCTTCACACAGCGCATAGTTAAACTATGGAATTCACTTCCACCAGACGTAGTGATGGCCACCAATTTGGAGGGCTGTAAATGGGGATTGGACAAATTGAGGGAGAAGGCTATCAATGGCTACTAGTCCTGATGGCTATATACTACCCCCAGTATCAGAGGCAGTATGCTTATGTACACCAGTTGCCGTGGAACATGGGCAGGAGGGTGCTGCTGCACTTGTGTCCTGCTTGTGGGATCCCATGGGTAGCTGGCTGGCCAGTGTGTGAACAGAATGCTGGATTAGATGGACCCTTGGTCTGATCCAGCATGGCTCTTATATTCTTAAAACACTTTATTTTAGGGAATGTACAAAGCTTCCTGGGACTCAGGAGATCCAGGTTCAAGTCCCCGCTCGGCCATGAAACTCACTGGGTGACTTTGGGCCAGTCACTGACTCTCAGCCTAACCTACCTCACAGGGTTGTTGTGAGGATAAAATGGAGAGGATTATTATGTAAGCTGCCTTGAGTTCCTTGCAGGAAAAAAGGCAGGGTATAAAATATAAATAAATAAATAAATAAACTGATCCCTCTCTTTCAATATTATTTATTTCTTTATATTGTTACATTTAAAATCACACCTTTTTTTCCTGCAAGGAACCCAAGGCTGCTTACACAAGCCGCCTCCTCCTCTCCATTTTATCCTCACAACGACCCTGTGAGGTAGGTTAGGCTGAGAGTCTGTGACTGGCCCCAAATTATCCAGTGAGCTTCATGGCCGAGCGGGGAATAGAACCCGGATCTCCCGAGTCCCAGCCCAGCACTCTCACCACCACACCACACTGGCGTTTCAGATATAGCAGTCCTTCCCAGCCTTAGCTTGAGGTGCCATGGATTGAACCTGGGACTTTCTGCATGCAACGCACTGTTCTTTACCACTGAGCCATGACCCTTTCCCTTCAATCAGGGGTGCAGAACCTCAGGCCCAGAGACCCAATCTGAACGTCTGGGATTCCTCAGATGGACCTGCCCCATTCCCTGGCCCCACCCCCGTTCCACCCAACCACTGATCATTGAGTGGTTCCCTGCCTTTTGTCCAGTTTCCTCCCCCATTCTAAAATGTCTCTACAGCTTAGTTACTGGCAGGAAGAATTTTCACAGCCAAAACATGCCGGGATTTTTGGCCTCGCCCCTTTTGCCTTTGGCCCCGCCCACCACTGGAAGACGGCCCCCAAGTGCTTCTCCAAAATGGAAGGCGGCCCTTGAGCTGAAAGGGGTTCAACACCCCTGCCTTAAATAGAGGCAAAGTTAAATCCGGGAGGCAAACCCTAAAGCAAAATCTCCTAACCGGAATGTGCTTATAAAGAAGTCAAATCTAATTCAACTGTTTGTTCGCATCCCTCAATTATCCACTGGATCTACAGACTTTAGGGAAAACAAGGTTTAAAACGAGTCCTAAATTTGATGGTTTGAAGCTATGCCGCAAGGCAGACAACACACCAATGCAGGGAGAGGGAAGGTGCTGCACGAGAGGGAAGAGCCTGGAACCTACCGTAGGCGCCACTGGGATCCGATGAGTAGTTGTACTTAAGGGAGTCGTCTGTGGCCTCTAATCCCCTGGACCGGAGCTCTTCGATAGCATAGATGTCCAACATGATGAAGTCTTCATCGCCGCCTCCCTTGCCCTGGGACTTTAGCTGGGAATGTAACAAGCCCAAGGGTGAAAGGCAGGCAAAGAAGCCCTCAGCACACCAGCGATATCCTAGCCATGTTCACCGACTGGTGGAAAACGGGAGTGGGCCAGAGCAGGCCGACTAATGAAGCTACGCTCGGATACATAGCAGGTGCTTGGAAGGCCCAGCCGAGCTTTCCACCAGTCACCAAGAGACTAAGGTCAGAAGGGCTGAAGGCCATGTGATTTCTAAACTGAAAAAGTTTTGAAGGGGGAACTATGGAAGAAGGGACTGAGAGCAGTCAACTAGTCAGTGCTTATACAGCTCTTTCTGTAAGCATGAGGATTTACAGACTGGCATTGGGGAAACAGGTTCGTCTGTAACCACCAAACGAAGTCTGAAGCCCAAACCCTTGCTGCAGAAGCTTGGGTAACTGTGTGAACTGGTTTCATCATGAGTGAATCTTTGCTCAAACGAAATTCAAGGCATTTTCCCCCTACCTAGGTCCAGCAAACTGTTGGACCAACTGCATTTTGCTCTGTTTTGTTCCTTGTGCCCTCTCCACAGATAGCTTAGATTTTTTTTAATTTAAGTACAGTCATGCCTTGGATTGAGAGCATAATTCGTTCCGGAAACGTGCTTGTAATCCAAAACACACTTATATCAAAATGAAATCCCCCCCAAAAAAATGTGTACAGAGATTTTTAATTTAAGCCGTACTACAGTACTTGTATTGCAGGACGTCGCTTGAATATCAAGTAAAAAAAATATTAAATAAATATTTAAAAATTTGCTTGTCTTGCAAAACACTCTCAAACCAAGTTACTTGCAATCCAAGGTATTACTGTATCTATTATTTGTGCACGCTGCTCTGTACATGGAGCTCCTGGTGGTCTTCCATCCAGACTGCTGACCGATTTAACGCCTGGTAAGCCAGCCTTCCCCAATCTGGTGCCCTCTGGATGTTTTGGACTCCAACCCCCATCAGCCCTGGCCACATGAGCCATGGTGGGGAGTGATGGGTGTTGTAGTCCAAAACATCTGGATGGCACCAGCTTGGGAAAGGCTGTGCTAAGCTTTGGCAATGCTGCAGCATCTGGTGCTCCCGGCTCGTTCACTGGGCCTCACAGGTACCCTAGTTCATACTTCATATGATATGAACATACGAAGCTGCCTTGTGCCGCCTACACGGATGGGCGGTGGTTCTCCCAGGTCTCAGGCTGAGCTCTCTCTCAGCTTTGCTAACCGAAAGCTTTATGCCTGGAGAAGCTGGGAATTGAACCTGAGGCCTTCTGCATGCAGTGGTTTAGCACTGAGCTGTGTCCTATTCCCCACCCAATTCCATGCCTTTTAATTTGTGAGCCGTGTGCAACAAATTCTCCTGGCCTAAGTAATGCGGACTAATTTTATTTACTGATATTTATCAATCACTTACATTAAAGAGACATTTCTAAGCGATAAACGAACAAGACAGCATAAAACCGTAATAAAATACAGACTGGGTTCAGACAACACAATAACCCACATTCAAGGGTTGAGTGTGGGCTGTCCTTGAACTGTGGGTTGTTGTTGAAACGTGGGTTATCAGTATTGTCTGAACCCAGCTGCGCTAACAAGCCATGGCTTGTTAACCTTGAACAACCCATGAAGAGAACCTACGGTTCATTGTTCGGTGGTGAACTATGGGTTGTTCACCATGGTTTATTATCTTGGTGGGGTTCAGACAACATGATAACCCACATTTCAGCAACAACCCACTCAACCCATACTCAACGCTTGAAGGTGGATTATCATGTTGTCTGGACCCAGTCACTATATAAAATAGAAATAGCCAATAGAAGCTATAGTAGAAGAACGTAACTAGAGTAGGAGTGTCATATTTTGAGGGGCTAATAAACGAAAGGGGTGATTATTCAACGAAAACCAGCACTACACCTTCGGGAATGTGACTTTGATTGTGCTGCTGGCTATTTATAATCTGTATACATTTAGCACTTACACCAGGGCTGGGACACTCCAGATATTGTTGAACTCCAATTCGCATCAGCCCCAGCCAGCGGTGAAGGATGATGGGAGTAGTAGTTCATCAACATCTGGAGGGAACACAGGTCCCTCACCTGACTTACATTTTACTATTTTTGGCATTTTAAAAAGAATGCAGTCCTTGTATAACATAGATGCGCCAAGACATTCAAAACTAAGGATATATTACTCTTTTGATGTGTCCTGATGAGCCTCACATTATCTTCTAAAGGCGCATGTTAGTCATGCTTGCTGGGGAATGCTAGGAGTTGTAGGACTTTTCCCCCCTGTATAAACATGCATAGGATTGAGCCCTAAGCTGATGATGGCCAAGTCCTACCTGGGCAGTCTTCCTTTCCTCCTCAAAGCCCTCCATGTCAACTTTCAGGCCCTTCTCTTCTGCAATAAGCCCGGTGAGATCCACAGGGAAACCGTAGGTGTCATACAGCAGCCAGGCAGTGTCTCCTGGAGTGGGGGGAGATGAGAAAGGAGCAGCCAACCGTCAAACCATTGGTGTAGCACCTATCTGTCCAAGTTCCCCCTTGTGGGATTTCGGCAGGATTCACAAATATTGGTTTGGCTTACTAGCCAAGCCTCTCTTTCTCCTCGCTACCAATTCTTTGATCCATCTAGCAAGGACAGAAGGCTCCAGGGTGAGCCTTGTCTTACTTGTGCAGAAGCTTGGATAAGGAAAGAAACCGTGGGTGAAATAGCTGCTCTCTCTCTCTCCTTCTCCAAAACTCCATGCAAGTGAAAGACTTGGCCATGAACTCAGGGTTATCAGGCACAGAAGGCTGGAAGAAGAGGCAGGGTCTTCCATCACTTGTGCCCAAGGCTTGGACAAGAACAGAAGCAATGAGAGAGACGTCTACTGTTTCTTTTCTTCTCCAAACTGTACCCAAGTTAGAGCCTGTGAGAAGCTCCCGGGAGTCTCTCTCAGCAGAGGGCAAGGGGTATTCACCCATGGAGAGCAGATAAGTAGAACTATGGAGTCAATGCACCAATTCTTTACAAGTGCTCCTTTGGTTTTCTTAAATAGATTTTTTAAAGTTTTTAGAGAGCAAGTAAGCTCCCTACTTTAGGAATTTCTGCATTTTCCTTGCAAGCACCTGAAGAAGGAATCTTTACTCCAAAATGCGTAGAGCAACATTAAGATTGCCGTTATCACCCTGCACCAAAGTCCTTTTCTCCTTTTTGGTTTGCATGCTGAGGAGCCAAGATGGTCCGCAGAGATAGCTGCTTATTACATAAGCAGAGATGGAGAAAGAAGTGATTGTAGCAAAATGTGTGCTGTAGGGTGTGAGTATGAAAATAAGGTTTGCCTTCCTGTTGCCTGGGTGAGGCATGCATAGGAAGCTGGAATCCCGCCCTCCCCCCATATATAAATCCTATACCTTCTGCTCCCATAAATAGACACTTCTACTTAAGGGACAATTGATCATACCATCTTGAGTCAGGAAAGAAGATGCCCTTCCAGCCCCACCCGTTCAGATTGGCCAGTGACCTTGAGAGTAGGACACTGCTTTCCCAAGCGGCATGCGGCTTGGCTCACTTCCTTGAGTCAATTGGAGCGACTGACATGCAAGGGCTGAGGCATGATGGCTATTTCTTCCATACCAGGAATAATTTTGCCGTCCCCCAAGCTCTGAATCTTCCTGTCAAGGATGCGCCGTCCTCTAGTGAGCGTCTTCAAGAACTGAACTTCCTCTTCGTTGATAATGTCTTTCACCATCTCTGGGTCTTTCTTCAGTTCAGGGAAGGCACCACCCTGAGAGGAATAGGAGCCGTTAGGCCAAATCAACGACATGGCTCTCTCCCTCTGCACCCCAGTGCAACGTGAAAGCCTCAAGGGCAACGGCGAGAGAACAGGATAATTTATTGATTTTTACCAGCGATTGTACTACCACGTCCACCAGCGTGGCGAAGAACCCTTTGGGAGCACTGAGTTTCTCATGAGCATACCGCACAGCGCGTCGAAGGATGCGCCTCAGAACATACCTGTGCAAGGGGAAGAGAAGGCAGGGATTCGTCTCATTTGCACCCGACACATTAGAATCGCACCAGAACCAAGTTTCATTGGCCACACCTCTCCTCTCCTGCTACACAGTTAAAAGACCATTAAGACCACCAGTTATCAACCTCTGGACTTGCTTTAACCAGTGACTCAGTCGGTCCTGATGAGATCAAGAGCTCACAACACATCTTTGTTTCACAAGGATGTGTGGCTGACATCCCTGGAACTCTTCTCTCACACAGGCAGGAGTTGTGACCTCAGGAGGATGACCCTGAAACAGCAACATGTGCAACTTCATTCTAGAAAAAGGGCCCTGTGCAGCATGCAGATTTCTACTACCATGACTTTCAACCCTATTTTTATATCCTGCATTTCTTCAGCAAGCCCAAGGCAGTTAACGCCGGTTAAAACAATAACTTGATTTTTTTTTAAAAAAACTTGGCAACAATGATCAGTGCAGTAAAGCAGCCATAAACACACTAAAACAGCAAAGGCAAAAAAAGGCAGCAACCATGAAAAGTGAATTTAACTATGGCATTTCTAAAAAAAGGAACCATTTATTACCCAAAGCCTTCCCCCAAAAGAAAGCTTTTGACCATCATATGGGAGGCCGTTAGCGAGGGTGGCTCATCTTGCAGCTGCTGAAAAAGCCCTCTCCCGGCTCCCAAATAAACATATTTCTAGGGACGCTGGGACACACAGGAGGGCCTGTGACAACGATCTCATTAGGCAGGCAAGTTCATTTGGGGACTAATTCTTGAATGAGTTTAGCCACAGTTCCATCCTTTTCCACCCAGCTCCTCAGCACAAGTCCCACGCTGGACAGCTGAATCGCAGGCACCCTCACCCCCTGCCAGTGTTATCGGGCCTTCCGCCATCCGAAAGGGCCACGGTGATGGTCCGGGCGTGGTCAGCCAGGACACGGTACGCCATGTCTATGCCGTCCACATCCTCCTCACCAACTTGCCCCGTGTATGGCCTGCAGCCAGTGCCCTACAATGAAGAAATACGGTGATGAAGAGCCTTATGAATTACAGTAGGGAGCAGTGCAGGAGATTATGGACATGACAACTTTTTGTTGAGGTCTTCTGGCCTATTGGCTCTCAATAGTACATTCACCCCCCATTTCCCACTTGGCATTAAAATTAATAGCCGCTCTGGAAATGGGGCAGGAAGTCAAGCTCTATTCAGATGTTAGAAACTGAAACCCAATCACATGGAGCAGTGCAACCATATTGAGCCACACATAGTTACAGTTTCTCTTCAGACTTTCCCCATCAACGTGGGAGGTCAAGGATGGAACTCATGTCCTCTTCGCGATTTTCTAACACTTGCTACAGAGCCCTAAAAGGGGGAAGTCTAGCTTGCAAACAAGCTAGATATGACCTTTTCGGTGCTTCATAGTGCCCTGGATGTCTCTCTTTTTTTAAAAAAAATCATTTTTTGGGAGACTGTGGCCCATGGGGGGGTGGGGGTCTGGTGTGTGTGTGAAAATGGCCCCCAGATCTCCTGAAATTGCCCGCCCCTGACGTATACCCCGTCTTTCTGCCCACAGGCCCTCAAGAAAGCTTACAAGCCTCCCAGGATAAACATCGCAGCAAGGGGGAAACCAACCTAGTCCCATACATTAACTAGAGAAGCAGCAGCTGCAGGGAGCTTGTATCACTCTTCCCTGCCAGAAAGAACACCTATAAGAACTTTGAAACTAAGAACTGGTGCCCAAGTTTTGCTTTTTTCCTCCTCCTGCCCAATCCCTTTTCCTTTTGTGTCATGTATTTTAGATTGCAAGGTTGAGGGCAGGGACTGTCTCATTATTAACCTCTGGAAGCCTTTTTTGACTGAAGAGTTGGGTAAAAATGCTGTAACTAAAGGCGCAATCCTATGCAAGTTTAGACAGAAAAAAAGGCCTACAACTCCCAGCATGCCCAGCCAACTGAGGCATGCTGGGAGTTGTAGGCCTTTTCTCTATCTAAACTTGCACAGGATTGCACCCTAACTAAATAACATCCAGAGACAATCCACATGTTTAATATATTGACCCACACAGAACATCTGGACTGGTACCTTCTGGATGGCCTCAAAGTAAGGCACAAAGAGATCCGTATCATAGTTGGACATCTTGTTCTGTAGCACAGACACCAGCCTCTCGAGGCCCATGCCAGTGTCAATGCTCTTCTTGGGGAGAGCTTTCAGGGTCCCATCAGCCTCTCTGGTACAGGAAAGAGAAATACACCATTATAAACACAGGAAACGCAAACAGAGAGACTCACTTCTCCCTCATTCCTGAATACAACTTGAAAAAGAAAACAAAACACTAGACTTATAAAGTCAGTGTACTAAAAAGGAAGGTGCAAATTAAAGCCAATCCGGGTTCTAGTCCCCTCTCGGCCATGAAACTCACTGGGTGACTTTGGGCCAGTCACTGACTCTCAGCCTAACCTACCTCACAGGGTTGTTGTGAGGATAAAATGGAGAGGAGGAGGAGGATGATTATGTAAGCCGCCTTGGGTTCCTTGCAGGAAAAAATGCGGGGTATAAATATAATAAATAAATAAAATAAAGAGCTCTGGGGCAAGATGTTTTCAACGTTTGTCAAATGAAATGGGTTCATACTATCCCAAGAGAAAACAGGCAAGCTGGAAGGGCTCAACTATGATCCTAGGCAGGTCAATGAGGCTAAAAATAAAGGAACCAGACATCTGAACTGCTTTAACAGAAGCAGGGACTGCTAAAAATGCTCCAACATGATATTACAGTTATTGCTTCATCGGGCTCCTCTCTCAGCTGTCACCTGACAGCAGCCATCCGATCAGGCTGTAGCAGAGAGAGAGATGGAAAGCAGGGCTCATCCCATCAGCTCTGCTGAAAGACCAGCTCCATTGGGCTCATCCTCTCCCTGAACTGTTTGCATTCCAGCTAGTCATTCCAAGAACTACTATTTAACTTTAAGAAGTGGTATCTGAATTTTGTTTTTTTTCCTCTTCCCTCCCTACCCCTTTTTCCTTTGGCGCTGTGCCTTTTAGATTGCAAGCCTGCAGGCATATTGCCTGCGTGTAAGCTGCTCCGGGAAGTGGCTGAAGAGTGGGGAAAAAATGCTTTAAATGATTGTGATCCAGGCTACTATCTTCAATATTCCCCACAATGTGAATGTTCCCCATAACATTCCCCACAAAGGGGGGGGGGGGGAGACTAGAATTCTGCATTATCCTTACCCTGACTGCAAGGCAGACAGAACACACACATACATGGAAGGTGTCATGGGAAAGGAAAATAAACCTTGAATCACCTGTTGAATTGTATGAACACCAAGTTCCAGATCTCCAGCACGTTGGGATCATCTTGATTGACAAGGTGCGAAGCATCCCGGTCTCCAATCCGGTCATAGTGCATCTCGCTGCAAGGTCCACATGGCCCTGTATCTCCCATTTCCCAGAAGTTATCCTTCATGCTGCCTGGAAGAATCCTACTCTCTGCCAGACTATGAAGAAGGAAATGCCCAGTGAGTAATAGGGCACAAGAAAGCGTCTGCAAGTCAAAAGTTCCTTGAATTGGTTTGAAGGAAGCCAGTAACGGCTTAAAATACGCCAAAGCCACTTAACCTCTGGGGCCCATCCAGCTGATTCCCCCATTTTAAACAAGGAACGTTTTCATCACATTAACAAGCATGAGGCAATATGTCCGCACATAACATTAAACCATAACTTAGCATTACGTGCACGAGCATAAAGGAGCCCACACAAAACTCCATGCTTGCATGCTCCCCGCTGCTCCATGGGCAAGAGGAGGAATAAACCAGAATTAAGGTTTGCTTTAGCAGATTCCTGGCTTAAAAAATACAGAGGCATAAACAGAACCACAGGAACCGGTTTATTTTTTTGAAATTCCCTTCTGCTTTCTCCAAATATTGCCATGACCTAAATTGCCAGGAATTGTTTAAAATAAACTCTAGTTCTGTTAAACAAACAAGCAAAGCAAGCCAGAGATTGTAGTTGGCTTGTTTAGCTATTGACTAGAGTTTATTTTAAACCATGATTCCTTGTTCTTATGTAATGACAAGCTGGGAATCTGCTTAAATGAAACTGAATCCTGGTTTATTCCTCCTTCTGGGCCTCACGGAAGGTTTAAACTATGGTTTAGTGTTAAGTGCGAACCCTCTCATTGCATTGAAGAAAGAGGCAATTTAGGTCATAGCAAAGTTTGGAGAAAGCAGAAGTGAATTTCTGAACAGGTTCCTGAGATTCTGTTCATGCCTCTCTGCATTTTCTTTGTTTTCCTTAGTTCCTTGTGGAAGGCAACAGAAAAATCATGGGGAGTCACCCTGATGGCCAATATCCTTGCTGTACAGTATTTCGGGGGGGGGGGAGTGGAGGAGCAGGGAAAGCTGATTCTTGGTATCCAAGGCACAACATTGGCTCTCTGTGCACCCTTGGAATTTCCCAAACAACCCCAACTCACCCTAGATCCAGCCAGATCTGTTTACAATCTAAATCCGGCTGCAGACCCGCTGCCTCATTCCCGCCAAAGTACGTAACGTACAGCCTCTCCATGGGGATGCCAAACTCTTTGGTGAGCAGGTCCAGGGCAAATTTGCAAGCCAGTTCCTGGTGCGAGGGAAGAAGGAAAACAGAGCCACAAAGGCCTTGATACACAGAATAATCTACTAGCTTTCCAAAGGAGTTTTAGGGTGCACTCCCATGTATGTTCAGACAGAAAAGAAGTTCTAGAACTCCCAGCGTTCCCCAAACAGCTAAGTTGTAGGACTTTTTCTGCCTAAACACGCATAGGATTATGCCCTTAAAACACTAGCTTGCTATTTGGATCTTGCAGTGGCCACCACCAACAGAGGTGAATGGACAGATTGCTGTGTGCCCCACCTAACCACTGACCACAGCCTACCTCCACCTCCCCACCCATTAATGCCCCACCTCAGACCTTGCCCTCTACTACTATTTTTTTAACCAAACTATTCCAAATTCTGCAACAAGCAAAACTTTACAACCACAACAACCTAACAAGTTCAGTGTGGCAGTAGAACTGGAATTTCTTTGACGTTAAATATGAGATCAGGCTGCCTCTGTCATTTGGACTGATCAAGCACTAACCAGCTAAAGACTGCCTGCAATGTCCCCACCATACCTTGAAGTAATCTCCAAAAGACCATGAGCCCAGCATCTCGAAGAAAGTGTGATGGTAGACATCCTTGCCAACGTCGTCCAGGTCGTTGTGTTTCCCGCCGGCCCGAATACACTTCTGAGTGTTGGCAGCCCGTGTCAGTTTTGCCATGGGGTGAGAGGGGTCAATTGTGTTGAGGAAGATGGGTTTGAACTGGGAGAGATGAAGATGGTAAACATGAGATGCCCATCGTCACACCCTGTAGCACTGAATTCCAAAAGTTAACTGTACATTACATGAAATTATGAGTGCATTACAAGTGCAACCTCTGAGGGAGGCTTGGAGGGTGGCAACAAAGGGAAGGGCTTTCTCAATGGTGGCCCCCCAATTTTGGAATGATCTCCCCACTGAGGCCCGCCTGGCACCAACTCTGTTATCCTTCCGGTGGCAGGTTAAGACTTCCCTCTTCTCCGAGGCATTCAATGGCATTTATGTAGGTTTAGTTGTATTGGAAAAACTGTTTTAGCTGCTCAAATTGTTTTAAATTCTGTTTAAAATTTTGTATATTGGAATGTTATGCTGTTTTTATTGTATTTCTGGTCTGTGTTTTTCATGAATTGTTGTGAACTGCCCAGAGAGTTTCGGTTATTGGGCGGTATAGAAATGAAATGAAATGAAATAATAATAACAATAACAATAATAATATCGTATTTCCTTTTGTCTGTTCTAAACCTACAGCTGATCAACATCATTGGTTGACCCAGAATTCTAGAATGATGGGAGAGGGGAGGAAATTCTCTCTCTGTCCACCCTCTCCATACCATTCATAATTTTATAGCCATCTATCATGCCTGACCTGATTCATCCCAGCATTGGCAAAGAGTAGGGTAGGGTCATCCAGCGGGATGGTGGCGGAAGAGTGCACATAGGTGTGCTGGTTCTCCACAAAGAAGTTGATGAACCGTTGGCGGATCTCGCTGGCTGTTAATGTCTTCTCCATCTTGGGATTGCCACTCAGCACTGGTGAGAAAGAGAAAGCACAGGACTTGAAGGAAACACTGAAAATTCTATATAAGGACAAGCGGCAGAACCCGGGCGCTAGAACTTCGGGTTGCAGCAGTTGCCACAAACATTAACTCCAATTGTATCTGCTAAGAGGTTGCAACCCTTGCGTAATTAGGAGGACCATCAGTCTCTGGACAACTTGAGGAATAGCTTCCCACTATGATCTCCAAAGTCAAATAAAAGCACCCTCTAAACCAGGTGTGGGCAGACTTCAGGCTTGTAGGATCTACTTTGTTTTACTAGAACCCCAAGATCCACCAATGGGAGTCGGGTGCAAAAGGGTGGCTCGGAGTGGCATGAATTACCTCATGCACCTGATGTGGCATACGCTGAGATGACCTGCATATACTAGTATAGATCTATAAGTGTGTTACTACAGATCAGGAATTCTTACACTATAATTTAAGCTGGGGGAAGGGCTTCTGGTTGTTATTATTGTTTAAAAAAATTAGGAGTCAGAAACCCTTGCTAATCTAGAGGATTTGGAACACTTTAAAAATCACACACAATATCATAAATATACTACCCCTCATCCATCAATCCTACCGATACCTCCCAATCTACCTTCCGCACACCCCTGTTCTAAACTATGCTATTTGTGAATGAAGTCCCCATGTGAAGAACACACAAAGATATGTCCTTGATTATCAGCTCCCCAGTTCTGAAATTCCCTATCAGAATTACCCATGAGTTTTCCAGAAGCTCTATTGTGTTTTTCATTTGGGGATGTCTTTTAGGAGCCAGGGAGGGTTATCCATGTAACCAAATCATTCCAGTTATTAATGATAATTTCTTGTGTTATAAAAACACCACCACAACATATAGATTTTACAGGTTTGTTTTAACAACCTTATGGGGGTTGGGTACAAATGTACATAAACACATTGTACACCCACTGTCTTATTTGCAAAAACTACCAAGGGACCGAACACCCTAGCTTAGAGAACACCAACTGCAGAAATGACCCTGCAGTAGCAGCAAGAATTTGACAGATATTTCTGTACGCTCTTTTCTCATTCTTGCCAAAGACACAATACTGCACCATTCACCTGATTCTTGTGAAGAGAGAGTGAGAGAGGGACACAGCAGCTTCCAAGGGAGGGAATTGCTGACAGGAAGAACAGAAAAAGCAGATCTTATCCTTGCTGTCTGAGGTGTTCTGGAAGATGCAATGAAAGGTAGGACCCTTCACAGGCTATATCTTCAGCAACACCCACAAGTTGCCTGCAGAACAAATATAGCTCCAGATGTTTCAAACAAGCAACCCAAGGCCTGCATTTCAGGCAATGGTGAAATCTATCACTAATCAATCATAATGCAGAAAGAAAGATTTGACTTTCTAGCCTCCCAATCCTGCAAGCAAGTCAACTGTGAGAAAAACCTACCCAGCACAAGAGAAGTACAATGGCATTTCCCTAGGCTGAACTATTAACCAGCTGTGATTTAGCAACACAGAGGATTCCAGAAGGAAAAAAAAGTGAGGCAGGGGGAGACAAGATCCTATACAAGGGAAACAAATTGTCCTGACCCCAGGGGACCAGAAATGAGGCACGAGAATGGGGGGGGGGATCATAATTTATTGGGTGAATACAGATGACTATCTGCCACGTGGTAAAACTTAACTGCACTACTGCATGGCATCATATGGTAAATCTGTTGTCCATATTACCATGGCGAATGGCAAGGAGAATCTTACCACCCCAATGCTCCCCTGGGTTTCTGATCAGGTGTAAAAAGCATGGAGAGATTCTCCTGACTACCTGGCAAGGGGCAATACAGATTCAACGCCGTGGTTATGTCTTGCCATTTACTTATTTATTTGTTACATTTATATCCCACCTTTTCTTCCAGGGAGCCCAAGGTGGCATACATGATTCTCCTCCTCTCCACTTTATCCTCACAACAACCCTGTGAGGTAGATTAGGCTGAGAGAGAGTGACTGGGCCAAAGTCACCCAGTGAGCTTCATGGCCAAGTGAGGACTAGAACCCGGATCTCGCGAGTCCCAGTCCTACACTCTAACCACCACACCACGTTAGGCACATGAGACAACAGCATTCATCCACCTTTACCCTGATGCCATCATGAATCAAAGTACCAGCGTGTCCTGCCTTCAGAGACCGATCCCCAACCCATGGATTATATCTGTATGCAGAATAGGGAGGGGGTCTCTGGAGCTCACCCACAGCTTACACCACCATGAACCAGACTCCCAAGATGCCTTGCGGCTGTGGCCCTTGAACAGCCCCCAAAAGAGCTGGGAACCAGTTTGTACCTTGCAATGGAAGGCAAAAATCCAGAGGAAAACCCAGCATTCACCCGCCTATTCATTTATTCAACGTCTTTCTACCCAAATACAGTCACACCTTGCCTCCGTTACCTGTCTCTTAACAGCCTTCCCACCGGCAGCTACAGCAATGCTTTCGCGGCGCACCCAAACCTGCTGCGGAATAAAAAAATTAGCCCGCCCACCCCGTCGGCGTGACGACGAAGAGGCGAGTTGTGATTGGACATTGACACTGCCCGACAGCTTCACCCTGCCCATGACTTGCCAACTTGATAACGTCACGCGGCGGCAGTGGCTTTCTTGCGGCTGATGCAACGGCTCTGAAAGTCGAGTCTTGCGTCCCCTGGAAAAGGGCTGAAGGCGGCAAGGCGGCCGCCATTATGGGAAGGGCAATCTATTAGGATAAATTTTTGAGGGGTGGCCTTGCCGGTTTGTTACACACACACACACACACAGAGAAGAAAAAGGAGTGCGTGTGGCATCTGAAGCACCTAGGGTGCAATCCTATGCATGTTTAGACTGGGGCATGCTGGAAGTTGTAGGAGTTTTTTCTGTCTAAATATGCATAGGATTGCGCCCTTAAAAGATTTATTATGGTGGGTTAATCTAGACCTCACACACTCGAAATCAGTTAGTTTCTAAATTGCCACAATTACTGCTTTTGCTTATATTTCTACGAGAAAAGCTGATTTAGGGTGCAATCATATGCCTGTTTAGACAGGGGGGGGGAAGTCCTACAACTCCCAGCATGCTCCAGTATAGACATGTATGGGATTAAGACAGAAAAAACATCCTACAACTCCCAGCATGCACCAGCCAGCATATTAAGCAAACTCATCTTCAATCACTTCTTAAGGAACATCTACCTACGGAACCACCTGACAACATTGAGGACCATTGGTCTAAGCTGAAAACCTCCATTACTGCAGCTTGTGAACAAACTATTGGATATGAAACTAAGAAACATCAGGATTGGTTTGATGAAAATGACAATGAGATTAAATATATAATTGACCAAAAAAGGAAAGCCTTCCAAATATGGCAAAATGATATTAACTGCGCTGCCAAGAAAAAAACCTACGCTAGCGCAAAGGCTGAGGTCCAAAGAAGAACAAGAGAATTTAAGAACGCTTGGTGGAAAAAGAAAGCTGAAGAAATTCAACAACTTGCAGAATCTCATGATGCACGGGGCTTTTTTAAGGCCACAAGGGCCATTTATGGACCAAAAACCTATGGTACAAACCCTTTACAATCAAAAGATGGCACCAAACTCTTAAAAGACAAAGAGTCTATTGCACTGCGTTGGAAAGAGCATTATTATGACCTTTTAAATCGTAAGTCTAAGGTGGATAATGAGATTTTTTCGCAAATCCCACAAAAACAAATTAAAGAGGAACTTGCAATACTCCCCACTTTGGATGAAGTAAAAAAAGCCATTAATCAAATGAAGAACAACAAAGCTAGTGGACCAGATGGGATTCCTGCTGAAATCTTTAAAGAAGGGGGGCCCGAACTTGTACAACATCTTCATAAACTCATCGAAAAAATCTGGATAAGAGAAGAGATCCCAGAAGACTTCAGGGATGCCATAATTATCACCCTCTTTAAGAAGGGTGATAGAACAGACTGTGGAAACTATCGGGGCATTTCTCTCTTAGCAACCGCAGGTAAAATATTTGCTAGGATTCTCGCAAACCGTCTTCTATCTATTTCAGAAGAGATCCTCCCTGAAACTCAATATGGTTTCCGCCCCTCTAGAGGGACAGTAGACATGATTTTTACTGCACGTCAGCTCCAAGAAAAATGCCGGGAGCAAAATCAACCCCTTTATATGGCATTTATCGATTTGGCTAAGGCCTTTGATACTGTAGACCGTACAGCTCTCTGGACTATCCTTATGAAAATTGGATGCCCCAATAAATTTGTGAATATCTTGCGACTTCTCCATGACAACATGACGGCAACGGTTTTGGACAACAACGGCTCTCATGGTGCTCCATTTAAAGTGGGATCAGGTGTTAAACAGGGATGTGTTATCGCCCCAACATTATTTGCCATTTTCATCACCATGGTTTTACATCTTGTCGAGGGGAAACTTCCCACCGGTGTGGGAATTATATATCGAACAGATGGAAAGCTTTTTAATCTCAGCAGGCTGAAAGCAAAAAGTAAGGTAATTACAACCTCCGTTGTGGAACTTCAGTATGCTGATGATAATGTGGTCTCCGCACATTCAGAGGATGATCTCCAAACTATCCTAAATGCTTTTGCAGAAGCATACGAAAAACTTGGTCTCTCACTTAACATCAAAAAAACCAAAGTGCTTCATCAGCAAGTGCAAGCCAATCCTTTGGTGATGCCATCTATCCAGCTTGGCGGGACAATACTGGAAAATGTCGATCATTTTCTCTATCTTGGCAGCTATCTTTCTGTTACAGCTAACATCGACAGTGAAATCCAGCATCGTCTGAGCTCTGCAAGTGCCGCATTTTCTCGAATGAAACATAGAGTGTTCGAGGATCGGGATATTTGTAAGAAGACCAAAACACTGGTTTATGAAGCCATTGTATTACCAACTTTATTGTATGCCTGCGAAACATGGACTATCTATAAACGTCACTTCCACCTCCTTGAAAGGTTTCATCAACGTTGCCTCCGGAAAATCCTGCAAATTACTTGGGAAGATAGGCGAACAAATGTCAGTGTACTGGAAGAAGCAAAGACTACTAGCATTGAAAAAATGATCCTTCAACGCCAACTTCAGTGGACCGGTCATGTTCGAATGCCTGACTGCCGTCTCCCAAAGCAGTTACTTTACTCCCAACTCAAGGATGGAAAGCGGAATATCGGTGGTCAATATAAGAGGTTTAAAGATGTTCATAAGGCTAATCTAAAAAAATGCAATATAAACATCGAAAACTGGGAAGCTCTGGCCCATGAACGATCTAAATGGAGGTTGGCCTTTCACAAAGGTTCCATGGACTTTGAAGAAGCCCGAGTGCAAGGTGAAAGGGAGAAACGTGCTAAGCGAAAAGCACGTCAAATGAATCCTTTACAGGACCATCTTCTATCTGGTAACCTGTGTCCTCACTGTGGGAAGCTGTGTGGATCTAGAATTGGCCTCCACAGTCACTTACGGACCCATCGCTAGAGTCTACACAATCTTCTTTAGAATCTCCTCCTTTTATCCCGGAAGACAATCTTACTCGGTCACGAGTGATCGCCTGATGATAAGACAGAAAAAACATCCTACAACTCCCAGCATGCACCAGCCAGCATAGCTGGCTGAGGCATGCTGGGAGTTGTAGGACTTTCTTCTGTCTAAACATGCATAGGATTGCACCTTTAATGCCTTTATTATTTTCCACTCTCTGGAGACAGGATTCACCTTCCTTACCATAGGATCAAGATAAAGCTACAGAGGGAAGGGACAAAAAGACTAGCTATATAAGGAGGGAAAGCATACCACATTCACATGGCCTTTAGCTAATCTGGAGTAGTCACCACCCTCTGTTTATTTTATTTATTTATTTAGTATATTTATGTGGAGAAAGCCTGACACGAGTACACATGCACACGCACACACCAATCTCCTTCCAAGGGGGACGGCATCCCAACAATGGAGAGTATCGGTTGGAATCCACAAAACCCAGGAAAGGACCATCAAGACCATCAAACTAACAGGGCAGTCTCAAAGAGCTGTAAAGTACCCAACACGTCACCTTCTTCCCGGGCAGGAATAAGCCCACCTGACACGAAGGGGCAGGCATAGCCCCACCTGACCCTTGAGGGCGGGGAGAGCGGGAAACCCAGGGGTAGAAAACCCCTCTCCCCTCCTTTTGTTGGTTGTTGGGAACACAGGGTGCTTTTGATCAAGATCCATCCTCCAGCAGCGGCTGGAGTAAGCTGTTCTCCTCCCCGGATCTGACAGACCGATCCGGCCAGGCTGAAATTGACTAGCGTGAAGTCTTTAGTCTAAGGTAACTGACTAATCCCAATGCGCCAGCCTGGGAGCCTGTTCATTGATAAACTTGGGGGTCACGTCAGGTCATATTGACGTTGTAGTATTCCTAGAAAGCTGTTAGTTCCGCTCCATATACTTTGTGTAAATAAATAAAGCCTTATTTAGTCATTCAAAGGGCTCTAGTTTCCTCTTGTGTGTGCAAACCTCCTAGTCGGTTCCACTTGCTTGTACGGGCTGTAACTCAGTGCTGGTTAACCCGTTAAGCGCCGAACTCACGCATAGGACCCCGGTGCTGGTCCTTCACAATTTATATTCCACCTTTTTTCCTGTAGGTAACCCAAGGCAGCTCACATAATCCTCCTCCTCTCCATTTATCCTCAGCACAACCCTGTGAGGTAGGTTAGGCTGAGAGTCAGTGACTGGTCCAAAGTCACCCAGTGAGGTTTCATGGCCGAGTGGGGACTAGAACCCGGATCTCCCGAGTCCCAGTCCAACACTCTCACCACTACATTACACTGGCTCTCATTCTGTACTCACAATCACTAATGTGGGTTATTCCCACTTCACCCATAAAAAAGGCCAGGAAAAGTACAAAAGTGGCTCCCTGATGTAGACTAAAAGGGGGGGGGATGGGAAAAGTTGAGGACCTTGCCAAGGAGAGGGGGGAATCCCCCCAAACACCCCCTTCTCAGTCAAAGTTCCCTCGCGGCTTGGGTTACTCTTGACAGTTCGCCTTCTACAATCTGTCAAGAGCAACCTGGGGGTGGGGAGAAGGTTTTCAAGCCACTGCTGTGCAATGTCCAGGGTGGGCACCCATTGGCCCTTGGCAGCAGGACACCCCTCCCCCGCACATTCCCCCCCCCCCCCCGGCTTGAAATCCTCCCATTAGCACTTCTGCAAACAAGCTCATTTGCACTGATGGGACCAATTTTTTATATATATTGCTCTGTGCACACACACAAAATAAAAGTACTGGGCAGCCACGGGGAGCCCCCCCCAGCCCCTCTGGGGTACTCTGAAGGGGCAGCTCATGGCTACCCAAACAGGGATTGGGACAGCCAGCTGTCAAGCTGGCTATCCTGATCTCCGGGGGGAAAAAATAGTTGTCAAAAAAGCCACAGGGAGCTGAAAACGGACCCCCATCGTGGGATGGGGGGGGCAGTGCCAGCCACCCCAGGTGCTGCTTGGGCACTTGTGGGTCAGCTGGCCCTGGCAATGGGCAGGGCTAGCTTGGGAAGAGTGGCAAGCGGTTTTATGCTGCTCTTGCCAAGCAAGTTGCTGGCCATGGTAGGATCAGTCTTCCAGGTTTGGATGACACAACAACCCACTTTGGGTAAAACAAACCCAAGAACAGTCCATGGGTTCTCATCATGATTTGTGGCCAAAAAACAAAACAAACCACAACACAACCCACAGTGGGTAACCCACAGTGGGCTCACATGAAAACAACAACCAACCATAGACTGCCATCGTTGGTTGGTTGGTTGTGTGTGTGTGTTGTCACTGAATGCTCCCAGATGGACAGCTCCTAGCTAGGGGTGGGTGAGAATTTGGTCTGTTTTTTCTGGTTTTGTTTTTATAAGAATTTAGCAAACCATGCACATTTCTTTATAAATGGGATGGGGAGAACTTGAGATTCAGAAGTTTCGAAGGTGGATAAAACTGAAACTGACTGATGCTTTTGTCCAGGCCTAACTTTGAGTACTTGGCTCTTAAAAGTTTGGGTTTGAATCCCTGTGTATTCATCCATGTCTGTGGTGCTGAATTAGGGTTGCCAGCCACCTCTTTTTTTCTGACAGACTCCTCAGCTATATGGCAGGCAGATACAACACGGTCCTCTTCATACTGGAAATAACTGTAGCTATTGAATTGGGCCAGTGCAGATGGTTAGGAGTTTCATCTCAGTTCGTTTCTGATAAGAATTCACCAACGTTTGCCAGTGTCTTCATATATGGGATAGAAAGAATTTGAGATTTAGAAAAATTAAATGCAGGAGAAAAAGTGAAACCTGCAGGAGAGAAAGCGAAGCCCACAGATTCATCCACCCCTATTCCCAGTGCTACCAATCAAAGGTCATTGTGGAGCTGCGTTGTCTGGACCCCCCGCAAAATTCCATGTACGAGGCAATTGCCCTAATAAAAGCTTCATCTGGAAGCACCCACTGTCCAGATTATGAGGGAAATGAGCACAAAATGAAACCCATATCTGCCGTGCTCCCCTCACCCTCAAAAATATCTATACGTCTGATTTTGGCTGCCTAGATGTTTTTCCTCTCCTCACAAGGAGGTGCCACCTGGATTCAGTTGTAAGATGGCGGTGCCTTGCTCCTCCCCTTCCCTGCCGACAGGAACGCCCCCTCATGGGGAAACCAAACACAGTCTTCCGTGTTCGGTTCCCAGCCAGCGCAGAAAGAACCATGCCAGCTACAAGTTGGGGGGTGGGCGCTCCGCAGCACTGCGACCTCAGAAGGGATTTCCACGGTTGCAGCAACGACTATGCCCAATCCTATGACCCCGCCCAGACAAGGTCAGAGGGACATAGGATTGCACCCCTAACAATGTTTTTTCTGGCTTAAGCTTTCATGGACAGTGTTGACTTCATCAGCTGCATCTATATTGTAACAAAATATAGTGTTACAAGCCTGCCCATACCCGAGTTATCTGAGCAGTGAAAACTCCAGGGGTGCAAACAATATACTGAGTGTTTAGTTTCCTTTAAATAAGGTCGCTGGAGACTAATGGACATCTTGTAATATTTGCATATATTTGCAAATAGACAGGTTGGATATGAGTGGAGTCCCACAGCATTAACACTCCAAGAGATCATAGAATCATAGAGTTGGAAGGGGGCTACAAGGCCATGGAGTCCAGCCCCCTGCTCAATGCAGGAAACTAGAGGAGGGGTCTCCCATCCAAGTAACAACCAGGCCTGACCCTGCTTAGCTTTCCACGCTCAGACAAGCTGAGCCAGCACGAGCCACAGGCCTGCTGCTCCCACTTCAGCTTTCAGTGTGGGGGTGCTTTGCAACCTAAGAATGCTTCCAGAGCTCAGTTTAACAGTCTGACCTCCCTGTCTGATCTTGTCTGAGTCTCTCCTGAGTCCTGACTGCAACTCCCGAAAACTGCTTGCACTTTCACAGACACTCTGTCTGTTGCACAATCTTTCCCAGAGGGGGGAGAGAGTGGAACAGCATTAACCCTTCAACAGATCGTGCTCCCCCAGCGTCTGTTGCAGCAAAAACAACAAAGAGCCTTGCGCTTAAAGACCAACAGATGTATGCATCTGATGAAGTGGACAGTGTTCACAGAAGCTTATACCAGAGCAAGTGCCGCATTTTCTCGAATGAAACATAGAGTGTTCGAGGATCGGGATATTTGTAAGAAGACCAAAACACTGGTTTATGAAGCCATTGTATTACCAACTTTATTGTATGCCTGTGAAACATGGACTATCTATAAACGTCACTTCCACCTCCTTGAAAGGTTTCATCAACGTTGCCTCCGGAAAATCCTGCAAATTACTTGGGAAGATAGGCGAACAAATGTCAGTGTACTGGAAGAAGCAAAGACTACTAGCATTGAAAAAATGATCCTTCAACGCCAACTTCAGTGGACCGGTCATGTTGTTCGAATGCCTGACTGCCGTCTCCCAAAGCAGTTTATTTATTTATTTATTTATTTCATTTTTATACCGCCCAATAGCCGAAGCTCTCTGGGCGGTTTACAACAATTAACAATACAGTCCCTGCCCGCAGGCTTACAATCTAAAAAGACACGACACACAGGGAAAAGGAATGGGGAGGGAAGAAGGGGGAATACTAATCAAATTTATTAGGCTTTAAGGTGCCACAAGGCGCTTTGTTTTTATTATTATTATTATTTAGGTTATTATAGTTGCTAGTGTTGCAAAAATATGCTCAGAGTCCCTTCCCAGAGAGCCAATACTCAAAGAAGAGAGAAGCAGCACACCAGAAGTGAGTTTTCTAAGTTTTATTCTTGCGCAAAAAGGCTCAGCTCTGTGGCTCGCGCCAGGATCAAAAGCTGAGCAAAGGAAGAAGGGGGCATGCAGGTCTTCTTATACCCTTACACTCACTGGTTCATTCATTCTCAGCAAATAAAATGTGTTCGCTTAAACAAGCTAACCAATCAGATACATTTCTTTGAACATAGTAACAACCAATCAGAGACATTTCTTTGAACATACATAGTAACAACCAATCAGAGACGTTTCTGTGAACATAGTAAGTATCAGTCTTCAGTTAGATGGAAGGCCATCTATCTCTTCTTTTCTTGGCTAGGTTGGTGCTTCCCATGACCCTAGGGCACCTGAGATATCAGGCGTCTCATGGATCTGCTATTCTTGGTACCCCTTATCAATCAAAAAGACTCCCTTTTGTACATCTGGAGTTGGCACCTGAGAATACACATCAGGCTCAGCTTGTCTGAGTGTGGAAAGCTAAGCAGGGTCAGGCCTGGTTATTACTTGGATGGGAGAGCCCTCCTCTAGTTTCCTGTATTGAGCAGGGGGTTGGACTCGATAGCCTTGTAGGCTCCTTCCAACTCTATCAGATCTATGAAATCTATGAGATAGCGGCCAAGGAGCAGATATGACGGCGCCAGGCATACAACTTAAACAAAGAAGCAGCACAACTCTTCAAGATTCCCTGTCTAAAATAGCAAAGGCAGATGGGCAAAGTCAGGAGAGCAGAGAGATTAGTTCATCTAACAATGTGTGCTATACACAGCCTTGTTGATTACATGTGTATAATGAAGCTTTATTCTTTCATTTTGTAAATACACCACGTCCACTTTTCTAACACTAGTTTGCAGTTAAATATTTTTATGCTGTAAATTTTAGTTTGCAGTTTATATTTTAAATTGTTTTATGATTGTATATGTGAACGCCTCGAGAGGGCTTTTTTTTTTTTTTTTTTTTGCCCGGAAAGACAATGTATGAACAATGTATGAACATTCAAAATTTTTTGACCTGATAAACGAGCAAGGTCTTGCAAGACAAGTAGTGCCGTAGGGATGTAACCGCTCGCCTCGAGCGGGCGTAGTGGGCCGAAAATTGGCCCCGCTCATGCCCGCCAGAGACTCGCTTTGATATAAGAGTATTTTGGATTATAAGCACGTTTCCGGAACAAATTATGCTCTCAATCCAAGGTATTACCGTACACAATTCTGTCTAAACTGGACGTTCCATGAGTTTCTCACATGATCTGGAAAAATTAGAGGCACCCATTACTTCAGATGAGGCTTTGAATACAATTAAGAGATTACCAAATAATAAAGCACCCAAATAGATGGCTCGGAGCTTTTTGCTATCCCTTTTTTGTTTTAACCACCCTAAATAATTTGGTGTCATCTCTCTCCCGCTGCAGATTCGGGAGGAAAAAAAGGAGGCAAGCAAATAACCTATACCACCTTTTCTCATTCTATGTTCAGGTCCCTCATGTTAAGAGTCCCTTAAATTGCCCACCACTTAGAATCTGTGTTCAAGGACGCTGATTTGCACAACTGTGGCCAAGAAAACAGAAGAGCGACACAAGACTTGTACTGTTCAAAAACAAATTGGCAAGATGAGATATAACACAACCGGAAGGAACTCCAGCACACAGGCAACTGGAATGAAAAGGAACCTGCAGGTTTTTCAGCAGAAAATATATTTATTGCAGTCAAAGGCTCAGCCCTTCAGGCTTTCCGCTTGCCCCTGTCAGTATCCTAAGCTCCTCACCTTCCTCATGAGGAGACCCCCTTAGCCTGGTGTCAGGATCTAGGGACCCCACTCGGCTGGTGGTGAGCTGAAACTCTCTTAGCATGTCTGTTTCAGGGAATACCACGGACCAGCTGACATTATGCTCACAAACTGAGCTTAGTATATGTGGGTTAAGAGACAGAGAATGGAAACCACAAAGGAAGTTAATGCTGAGAGTCTGTTAAGTTAATCATTTATTAACAGACCTCCTTTATTCTACATCTACATTTTAAAGTACAGAGAGCACTGAGGAATGTGGGTGTGTAGGGAAAAAACAGAGTGCCTCTCGTGTGTGAGATGGAAGATTTAAAATCCTATTCCTGTGTGCAGACGCCCATAAATCCACACACAGAAGTTCAGATCCTTCTCCCCCTCTCCTTGCGCAGCATTCCAGCATTTCGGTTCTCAGCCAGCTCCCTGTAATCTGACACCAGCTCAGCTTCCTCCTTTTGCAGATTAATCCAAGTAGCAAGGAAATAACTCTGTAAACTCCACAGGTCTATTCTACCTGTTTATTTACTTTAGCAAGTATATTCTACAGAGCATACATTTCCTAGTTACAGTCCATGTGCAGAGTACAATGCATAGCAAGCATTTAATCCAGTGGAGCAAGGTATCTACTCCACCTCAGCGAAGACATTACATGATTGCATTAGTCCAGCAAGCACTAGTCAGAAGACATGAGTGAAGAGAGTGAACAGTCCTGTTCCTCTCTCAACAACAAAGACAATGGCAATGGCTACAGACAGCAAAACAAGACAGTACGTCATCAGAAAGCATAAATCATGTGACAGGCTCATACTGTTTCCCATACCCTCCAGTAACCCCTGCGAAAGCACGAGATTCATAGAAAGATACAACAAACTTGTTTACCGCCAGTCTGTACCTTGCATGTGTAAACAATGTGCTCCAGCTTGTGAATGTGATACATATCACAACAAGGAATACCCTCTGACCTTAAGATAATATACACATGAGAATGCTAACAATATAATTGCCACTATAATGGTCATGATCATTGAAATAACCAAGAAGATTATATGTAAGGGAAGTATTGCTTACCCTAGCAAGCAGACCACTCCATCCAGGGCTGCTTGCTCCAGGCTCCTGACTGAGTGGTCAGCTGAGGAGCCTTTTATACTAATTAAGTATTGCCTTCCAGAGGAACCTGGAAGCCAACCTAAAGATGTCTCAGTCCCCCAAAATGGTTGTTGCCTCACACCCATGTCAGAGAAGGCGCACCCAACTCTGAAGTGGCTGTTGGCTCACATCCATATGTCACTTCTTTAAGTTACCAACCAAGCAACTGCAGTTGGCTAAGAAACCTTATTTTACATTTAAGATATATGACACCCCTAGCAAGATGTTCCTCCTGAAGTGCAGACAAGTAGAAAGTTGGGTGTCTCACCAGGGAAGGATTTTCCCTTCCCAGTTCACAAAAAGGCCATTGTCTTTCTCGGAGAGATAGGCAAGCGTGTTCAGGATCTTCTGCACTCCCTCATCCACTGTCATTGGGGCCAGTTGTTGCTGGAAAGAGAGAATAGGTGAGTGATGCAAGGGTTTGCAGAGTGGAAAACAAGAGTGACAAAACATGGGTAACATCCATCAAGAGCTGTGAAGGATTGAGGCCTATACAGGCTTGAGTTAGGTTGAAGCCTGTAGGCCCAAACATCTCCTGATGAGAGGGGGGCATTCGTGAGTTTCATTTTCCCCTCATGGAGTTGTTAGAAAAAAATAGACCCAAGGCATATACAGAAAGCTCCTGCCTAGCTTTCACGTGTAAACAGACCCAGGTACATCAGAAGAAAACACAAACCCCATTTTAAAAGCAGGCCAGACACACAGACGCACACACACTCCTGGCCGGCCGCCTGCAAAAGTGTTATCAGTATCAGTTAGCCTGGCCGTACGCCCAGAAGACTGTCTGGCCGAAGAAGTTACTTTAACAATAGAATCTTGTTAGCGGAATTCCTTTGCTGGAAGCATAAGAGCTGCCTCCAGGCAAATAAAGAGAAGACACAGAATGGACTTTTAAGATCCATTCTAATAATGATCCAGTCAGGCCCAAAACACCTAAGACCCAGGTGTGAGAGGCATTGCCCATTCACATAGGCCACACAGAAGCTCAGCAACAAGGCACCTGCCTTACACACAAGGGTTCCCAGATTCACTTGCCTCATAGCAGAAGAAAGGTCCCAGTTTCAAGTCAACCCCAAAAGACCAGTGTGACTTAGCATGACAGAGGTCTGAGTTAGAAAGCTGCACAGAAGACCCAACCCCTGCATGTTTAGACAGACAGAAAAGTTCTGCAAGACCCAGCATCCCCTGGCCAGCAAGAGTGACATTAGGAAATGGTCCTCACACAGGCCAAAGATCCCTGACCTTGCTGTCCATAGGGATTTGTTAAGACAAAAGGTCCAGAAGCCTCATGAACTGTTTTTGCACCCCGTTAGTTGACCTAGATTCTGCCCGCATACCATTTGCCACTGCACCTGCTTTGTTTATCTGCGTTGTTGTTCCAGACAGAGAACCTTGAAGGTCTGTTTTGATTGTATTGTATTCTTTGCTGAATTGTATGTTTAGCCGCCATGTTTTCACTTTAGTTGTTATCTAGTCCCAAAAGCCTATTCCTGGGTGCCAAATCCCAGAATACAGGCAAGAGAAGGGTCCCTTTGAGTGATAAGATGTTCACCAAAAGTAGCAGGTCTGATAACTTAGGTGACCTAAGAGGTCATGAGAAACCACGTCTTTAGCCAAGGAGATGGCCCAGTGGCCATCTATCTAAGTAGAGATTAAAACTTGCCATGTTCAGAGAAACACATCTGATTGGTTGTCATCATAAAGGGGGAACGGAATCTAACGGGTTAGCATGGTTTGATGATTGTATCTGATTCGCTGAAAGTAAGATCCACCCATGGCTGTAAAATGTATAAGAAGGCTTGTATGCCCCACTGATCCTTGTCCAGTTTTGATTTGGGCACGTGCCCCAGCTGCTTGAAGTTTGTTTTTTTTAATTAGAAGGTACTTAATAAACTCTCTGCCCACCAAATACTACCTGGTTCCAAACATGTTACACTGCTTCCAAATATGCTCAGCCTTGGAATATGAAACAGCTATCAAGAATGCATCTTTGTTTGACTTTGATAGCTGAACTTGGTGTAAGGACGTTATGCTCTTGGGGCAAAGATATTATGCTCTTGTCAAGGTTCCACCTGTACCAGGACACCTTGATCAGCTCCTTAAAGATATTTTGCCTCTTTGAGAGCCCCTCCTGTATCAGGATGCCAATTCTCTGCCTTTTACCTTCTCTTTCCAGTAATGTGGAATTAAGACGTTGCTTGTTTATCAAGTCAAAATTTATTTTAAAAAAGTGCTTGTCTTGCAAAACACTATCAGACCAAGTTACTTGCAATCCAAGGTATTACTGTACCTTGCGCAGAAATAAAACTTTGAAAAACTCACTGCTGGTGTGTGCTGGCAGTGTGCTGCTTCCCTTTCTCTGAGCAATTGAGTTCTTTAGGGAAAGGACTCACAGCATTTTTGCAACAGAGTTAAAGTTTCCTTTCCCCCCAAATGGAGTTAAAGTCACTGTTCCCCCTTAATAAAGTTTTGTTTCCCCAGTTTGAGGTCACAGAGTTGTAGCCTTCTAGTCCTGGTGGGAGAATATATAAAGAGGTGTGGTTGTGCTGCAAGGGGGTGAGAGTAGGCATGGTGCATAAGACACTCCAAACAACTTGATGCTAACAATAACTGTCTGTTTACTTTAGTAAATTTTTGTATAGTAGGTACAGTAATACCTTGGATTGCAAGTAACTTGGTCTGATAGTGTTTTGCAAGACAAGCAATTTTTTAAAATAAATTTTGACTTGATAAACAAGCGACGTCTTAATTCCATATTACTGGGAAGTGGAGGTAAAAAGGCAGAGAATTGGCATCCTGATACAGGAGGGGCTCTCAAAGAGGCAAAATATCTTTAAGGAGCTGATCAAGGTGTCCTGGTACAGGTGGAACCTTGACAAGAGCATAATATCTTTGCCCCAAGAGCATAACGTCCTTACACCAAGTTCAGCTATCAAAGTCAAACAAAGATGCATTCTTGATAGCTGTTTCATATTCCAAGGCTGAGCACATTTGGAAGCAGTGTAACATGTTTGGAACCAGGTAGTATTTGGTGGGCAGAGAGTTTATTAAGTACCTTCTAATTAAAAAAATAAATAAATCTTCAAGCAAGGTATATATTTTATCATATATAATGTGATAAAAGTAGTCTGAAGTAGTGTGAGGAGGATGGTTTGGGGGGTGTCATGCAACTCATGAGCGAGGAAGGCATTACCATGGTAAAAAAAACAACCAGGTTTCCTTGCAGGATCAGTCCATAGGACTTTTCTTCTGTTTTTAATTTAGAGGCAGTTTTTAAAAATATTGCTGCAATACCCAAAAGTTAATGTATTATCAACTCAGAGCCTCACTTGGATGTAGGCCAAAGTAGTTCAATAAATGTGATAGCCTGATTCCACCATGAGTCACCTACACTTTGGTTTCCCATGTCTGTCTGTAACCACCCAGGGTGCAACGTAATGCACAGGATCTCGTCTTTGGCAAATCCCAGCGACTGGCACCGTGTGAGCATGTTCAGAGCAGCCTAGGAGGGAGACAAACCAGAGGGAGGGAAATGAATGAAGTTCACAGTTCCTTGAGATGGCAACAGGTCAAAAGAAGAGCCCTCTACTGTGTAAGACATCTTATTTAGTTTGATGTTTTCCCTTCAGATTTTGTTTTTCGCCTGAAGAAGGATACCTGCCCCCCAAGGAGCTTACATTCTAAAACTGGACAGTGGGGTGGGTGGGTGGGTGGGTGGGAGGTGGAGAGAACAAAGGAAAGATGTGGACCAAGGACTGGGAAAGAGTATGTAATGAAAAGACAGTTTCTACTTACAGTAATACCTTGGATTGCAAATAACTTGGTTTGAGAGCGTTTTGCAAGACAAGCAAATTTTTAAATGTTTATTTAATTTTTTTAAACTTGATATACAAGCAACGTCTTGCAATACAAGTACTGTAGTACGGCTTAAATTAAAAATCTCTGTACAAATTTTTTTGGGGGGGATTTCATTTTGATATAAGAGTGTTTTGGATTACAAGCATGTTTCCGGAACGAATTAGGCTCTCAATCCAAGGCATGACTGTATTTTAATGATCTTTTCTGGGATTGGGGTTAATCTGAAAAATCTCCCTCAGGATCCCTTCCAACTCTGTGATTCTTGATCCAAAGATCTCTGTGACTAGACTAGAGCTATGTGTGGGTTGCCCTGAGGCAATACCTTTTAAGGGCTGATAAAAGACTGAGAATAGCCCCAGTATAGTATAGATAGTTCTCCCTTCCCTGCATTTTATCCTCACAAATATTCAGGTTCTCACATAAGGAGAAGCTACCAAGGGGGAATTTCCCCGCAGAGCTTCTTGTTGCAGTAGGTGGCTGCCATTTTGAATATTTGAGCCACCGTGGGGGCATGCCGTAGCTTGTCATTACATGCAAACTCAGTGAGGGTGGTTTGCTGGGGTGCTTGACAAGCCACCCACAACCCTAAAACAGCCCATGGGTTCTTGGTGGCTTGTCAAGCACCCCAACAACAACCTGCCCTCTCCAGCTTCGCATGTAACAGCAAGCTATGGCACTTTCCTGCCACGGCTCAAATATTCAAAATGGCCACCACTGCAACAAAAAGCCTCGTGGGGAAATTCCCCCATGGTGGCTTCTCGTTATGTGCAAAGCAACCACCCATAGATGATCATGGGCAGGGGCGACTCGGCATTATCTCCCCCCACTCCGCTAACCAGGGGGTGGAGTGAGTCAAGTTTGTGTGAAGGAGTAGACAAAGGAGAAGTCAGCAGGTTTTTGGAGGGACTGGAACATGCTAGAAACCTAAAGGAGGAGCGGTACCTATTGAGGTGTTAATGGTCGAGGTCGCCCCCTCCCCCTTCAGAGTTAAGCACAGGAAGGAACTGTTCTTTTCAGCACAGGCTTTTATTATGTTAAACTGTGAGCAAGCAAAGCTGGCTGTAGGTTACAGATCAAGAACTTTACAGTAATAAATAACAAAAGAAAAAAGCTTTGTTCACTCTCTGTAGAACTAGTCCATTAGTGCAATACAAACCCAGCTGAAACTTTATTTATTTATTTACAATATGTGTATACTGAATGTCCTCCAATGATCTCAGTGACTGAGCAGGTTGGTAAGGGGGAAGGTGCTCTTTCAAGTATCCTGGTCTCAAGCTGTTTCATGCTTCGGTCACTAGTACCAGAACCTTAAACCTCACCCAGTAGCGAATAGGTAGCCAGTGCAGTTCCTTCAGCAAAGGAGTTGTATGCCGAAAAGGGGCAGCTCCCGACAACAGCTGAGCTGCTGCATTCTACACTAGCTCCAGCTTCCAGAACAGCTTTAAGGGCAGCCCCACATAGAGCACATTGCAGTAATCCAGTCTTGAGGTTACTAGTGCCTGTGTCACTGTGGCCAAGCTATCCCTGTTCAGGAGAGGCTGTAGCTGGCGAACCAATCGAAGATGGTAAATGGCACTTTGAGCCGCCGTAGTCACTTGGGACTCCAGCGACAGTGATGGATCCAGGAATACCCCCAGACTATGATCCTGATTTTTCAAAGCGAGTGTGCAACCCCATCCAGAACAGGCAATGATTTCAGACTAATTAGCATCAACCGCCTTCCCCTTCCCAGTAAGCGAAATCCCAAAGACTAAACCCTCACGGTGGTTCCTTGTTTCTCAGGGCCAACCTCTTAGAACCTCTCACCCCTCATAGTTGGTCCTTCTTTCCCCCTTCAGAAAGGCTGTGATTCCCCACGGGTTCGGGAAAAGCTTGACTCCTCCCTCCTCCTGCTACCTGCATTCTGCATCCTGCACACTTCTGCACAGACCCCCCTCCCCTGGTCTGAATCAGAATCCATTCTCAATTCCTTGGAGGCTCTGCAGAGCCTGTGTGCCCAGTCCCTACATTAATGCTCTGAGCCTTCACTTATGCTCCACTCGGATAGATGCGTCAATATACCATATGTCCCCAAACCCCATAAGCCTCCAGCAGTACCTCATTCCAGGGGGAAACAAACCCCCGATAACGCTTGCACTCCTGGAGTTCTCGCCGCTCAGAGCATTGGGGTGCAAGGGCATTATAATATTCACAGAGCCAATCCTTCACCACCGAACCACCGATTTTCCGTACCTTGCTGCAACGGTAATTGATTGCTTGTCCGACATCCCATGCAAGGACACTTGTGATGGAGCCGCATTCACTGGATACGTTGATGATGGCTGCTTTGCTGCAGCTCATCCCACCCTGGGGGCTTTCCTGAGATGCCTTCCTCAGCAAGGGCAGGAACGCCTGGAGAAGGAGAGGAAAGACTCAAGGACAGCCACACGTTCTCTGGAGAGAGGAGTGGGCTTCTCTTCACCAGTTCAACAGCTGCAGTGTGAACGCAAATGGTAGCCCAGCAGCAACTCACCAGCAGCATGCCAGATTTCATAGATCATAGAGTTGGAATGGAAGGAGCTTGCAAGGCCATCGAGTCCAACCCCCTGCTCAATGCAGGAAACTAGAGGAGGGGTCTCCCATCCAAGTAATAACCAGGCCCGACCCTGCTTAGCTTTCCACGCTCAGACCAGCTGAGCCAGCGTGAGCCACAGTTTTCTTGTACTTTGTACAATTCTGGTTTAACAGGTGTAAGTTTCCACCACCTCATTAACTAGGAAAGCTGCACCTGTTGAAAGTCTGTCTGCTATTCAGCTATTAAAGACATGATGATACATTTGTCCCGGGGGGGGGGAGGGAGGGGAATCGACCCTAGGTATGAACCCATCACCATGAAGCACTGGTGTAAAGTCCACCTACTGTCCAAAGGTTAAGGGCTTTGCATGTTTCTGTGATGAAGGGACCATAGGATGGCCTTACCTGGCTCATCACCATGGGCCCGATCACATTGGTCTTGTACACCTCACACATGTCCTCTGGCGTCTCGGATTCCAGAGTGCCTGGCTTTACAATCCCAGCATTGTTTATCAGCAGATTCAGCCCGGCTCCTTTCAGCTGCTCCGTGACTCTGGCTGCAGCAGCCCTGATGCTGGATGGCTCGGAAGTGTCTGCAGCAGCAAAGAGAAGATTTTAAAGGTGATGAAAGTCATCCGGAATCAAGCCCTGCAGGTTGCCCAGCATGATTACTTATGGTAACGTCTGAACGGCCCTGAACAGCCCGATCTTGTCTGATCTCGGAAGCGAAGCAGGGACGAGCCTGGTTAGTACTTGGATGGGTGACTGCCTTGGAATACCAGGTGCTGCAGGGAGGGACCATAGCTCAGTGGGATAGAGCACCTGCTTTGCATGCAGAAGGTCCCAGGTTCAATCCCGGGCATCTCCAGGTAGGGCTTGGAAAGAATCCTGCCTGAAACCCTGGAGAGCAGCTGCCAGACTGTGGACAATACTGAGCTGGATGGACCCACAGGTCTGACTCAGTTTGAAGCAGCTTCCTACAATGCACTGTTTTGTTTTATTTATTTGATATATATTCCACCTTTCCCCCCAGCAAGCTCAAGGCAGTATAGATAGTTCTCCCCTCCCTGCATTTTATCCTCACAACCACCCTGTGAGGTCGGCTGAGAGAGAACAACCAGCCCAAGCTCAGTCAGTGTGCTAAGTCAGGGCTGTGTTTGGAATTGAACCTGGGTTTCCCCAGTCCTAGTCTGACAATCTCATCACTGCCCCAGAGTGTCTCTCACTATTGTTGCTCTGGAAGTGCAGAGGACTGAAGAACGCTTCATGCAACACCATTTGTTTATGCATACACATCAGATGTATTCCACCATGACAGTAAAAATATGTTAATGATGTACACATGGATTATCAGATTTTTGTATTACTTGTATTACTTGTCATATTTAAACACAGCAGGAGCCAGTTTTGTATAAATGATGCCTTGGATTGAGAGCATAATTAATTCTGGAAACGTGCTTGTAATCCAAATACTCTTATATCAAAAACGAAATCCCCCCCAAAAAATGTGTACAGAGATTTTTAATTTAAGCCGTACCACAGTACTTGTACTGCAAGACGTCGCTTGTATATCAAGTCAAATTTTTTAAAATAAATATTTAAAAATTTGCTTGTCTTGCAAAACGCTCTCGGGCCTTCTCCGAGGTCACCCAGCGACTATCACCCTTAGCCCAGAACAAAGGGATAACTTATAGCCACAAAAGTATCTTTTATAAAACAAGTTTATTTACAAAATGACCTTCACAAACCCAGACACACGCCAGCAATATAGCTTATCAGTACTGCACAAAGTAGCAAGCAAGAAGTCTCAAGGACACCGGGCTCCAGCAGAGGCCCGGTCAACCGCATGCTGCTAGCTGGGTTCCCGGCGGAGGTCCGGTCTACCCAAGCGGCTAGCTGGGTTCCCGGCGGAGGTCTGGTCTACCCAAGCGGCTAGCTGGGTTCCCGGCGGAGGTCCGGTCTACCCAGCGGCTTGTGAGTGATTTCAGCTTGGTTGCCCGGGGGTCCGGTCAACCCAAGCGGCCAGTGATTTCAGCTTGGTTGCCCGGGGGTCCGGTCAACCCAAGCGGCCAGTGATTTCAGCTAGCTGGAGCACGCCGGGTGCTGCTACCCGGGGTTGCCGATCCCTTCGTTCCCTTACCCCAAGCATGGGGCAAGATTGCTGATCAGGTCCAACAACTCAGTTCCCTTGCGCAGGGTGTTTTATACCTTGGGTTTCAGGTAGCCCCTCCCTCTGCAATCAGGTGGGTGGCCAATCAGGTGGGTTGCCACCCTCCTCAGGTGGGCGGCCAATCAGGTGGGTTGCCACCCTCCTCAGGTGGGTGGCCAATCAGGTGGGTTGCCACCCTCCTCAGGTGGGCGGCCAATCAGGTGGGTTGCCACCCTCCTCAGGTGGGTGGGGTCCCTTTGAAGCCACCTGCTTAATGGTCCCATCCTGTGGTGTTGAATGGCCCTTTCTTATGGGTGCCGAAATGTCTGCTCTGGCAAGGTATTCAAGTCTTATGTAGATGGGGCTGATATACGAGAGCATTGACGAACCTGGGGATGCTTCCTGCCTTCCCCCCTGGGGTGATTCTATGCAGATGTTGTTTGTCCCCGTTGGTCTCTGTGGAGACTGGCTGTCTCTCCCCCCTGGGTCTCCTTCCCCCCTCCTTGGTGAGTGTGTGTGTGTCAGAAAGGGGTTTTAGGTTGGCTTTCTCCACACTCTCAAACCAAGTTACTTGCAATCCAAGGTATTACTGTATTAGAATATAAGAATGAACTCAGTGACACTTGTCTCCAAATAAACATGCATAAAATTGGGCTGCGCGGCTGCAATGCTAAACATACAGGCAGCTTGTTCCCAGGTGTGTTTCCATGGAAGTAAGTCCCATTGTGTTCTAGTTTCCAGATAAGTGAGCATCAGATTGTAGCCTCACTGGCAGAAGAAGTAAATAGCACAGAAATCAGTATTAACTTCTGCATCAGCACGTGCAGGATCAGAGTTGGAGTAGGTGGCTTTCGTCTCTCCATGTAAGAGGAGCAACTTTGCAGTGATTCTCATCTGCTGGATTGGAGGTCTCCAGCAGATTTTCTGTGGTATGAAAAAAGATGGAAGAAGCATGGGGGGGGGGGGCAAGGCAGGAGAACAATTTGATGACAATGTTATGGTAGATTCCCTGTAAAATATGAGTGACCAGTGCGGCAATATTCCAGAGTAAACGCCTAGTCTGGAACTACTGCTCTGTAACTCAGCGAGAAATGGAAAGGGTGGTTTCCATTTAGGCCAGTGTTCTCCAACCTTGGGTCCCCAGATGTTTTTGGCCTACAACTCCCAAGCATAGCTGGCTGGGGCATGCTGGGAGTTGTAGGCCAAAAACATCTGGGGACCCAAGGTTGGAGAACACTGATTTAGGCTTAAGTCCCTTCGCCTTGGGAATCTTCCCTGTCAAGGCTCTGGTTGTATCATACAGCATCCTATTCAGACATGTGTCCTCTTCCCACTCACTCGGCAGAGGGACTTCTTTGCTTCCAGCTGCTGGCTGCCTAAACTCAGCGGAAAGCAAGCCAGACAAAAAGGATAGGAAAGGGGGAACTAGGGACATGATCCTATTCATGTTTAGACAGAAAAAAAAGGTCCTACAACTCTCAGCATTGTCCAGTCAACATGCCTGGCTGGGGAATGCAGGGAGTTGTAGGACTTTCTTTTTGCGTGTAAAACATGCATAGGATTGCGCCCTAAAATGATCAGGGGCTGGAGCGACTCCCCTAAGAGGAAAGGTTACAAAGACAGGGACTGTTTAGCTTAGGAAAAAGGTGAGTAAGAGGAGACGTGATCAAGGTGTACAAAATTATGCATGGTGTGGAGAAAGTGGATAGGAAGCTATTTCCCCCCCTCTCTCATAATGCTAGAAACCAATGGGGTCATCCCATGAAGCTGATTGGTGGGAGATGCAGGACGGATAAAAGGAAGTCCTTCTTCACACGGAGCATAGTTAAACTATGGAACTCACTTCCGCAAGATGTAGTGATGGCCACCAATTTGGAGGGCTTTCAAAGGGGATTGGACAAATTCATGGAGGAGAAGGCACATGCTTATCTTTATTTCAACAACAGCATAGGACAACCTTCCCCAAGCTGGTGCCCTCCAGATGTTTTGGACTACAACTCCCACCATCCCTGACTATTGGCCTGCTGGCTGGCGGTGATGGGAGTTGAGGTCCAAAGCATCTGGAGGGCACCAGGTTGAAGAAGGCCGACATAGGGTATACATCAATATCATCATAATTTAAGTCTTGTACTGCTCTCCCTCCTTTTTTGTTGTTGTTTTAAAAAATGGAGATGTTTGTTCTTCTGTGGGAGTAGCTGGGGTGGGGGTGGGGGAATATTCCAGTGCATGTGTGAGCAATTAATGGAATGTGGCTGAGCAATTCAGTCAGAAATGAACTTTACCTGATAAATACATGTCGTGCTTGGACTGGCAAACACAATTCATACCAATGGGCAAGTCCATGGAAGCTTGTAGCTCCAAACAGAAGCCCTTCAGGAATTGAGGACCTTTTGCTGCTGAGCTCACAGAGAAGAGCTTAGATCAGCCAGAACCTCAGATGAAGCTCTGTTTGTGGAGTTGATAACTTGCGCGATCGCAGAAAGTAGCATATCAAAACAGGGCCGGTGCTACCATTAGGCCAACTAGGCGGCTGCCTAGGGCGCATGGCTAAATGGGGCGCAGAAACCACACCAAATCAGAAGCCTCCCTGGTTTCCCCCCCTTCGCTTCACTTCTTTCTCTCTCCGTGTGCCGGTCTCTTCTTCTGTTTTTGTTTTTTTCTGTTTTTGTTGTCCCCAGGCTTTCTCTTTCTGTCTTTCTTTCTTCCCCCCTCTCCCCCTCCTCCTTTTCTTTTCCCGCTGCGGCTATTTCGGCTCTCTCCTTTTTTTCGCCGTCCTCCTGCAGCTGCTGCTGCCGCTTGCCCGAGCCTTATGCTGCTCCTGTTTCTTTCACAAGTGGGTCTCTTTAGCAAAGCTGCTTTCTCGTACAGCACATGGGGCGATAAGGAGAGGAGAAGAGGGAGGGCGGTGGTTAGGGAGGGAGGTGGCGGCAGTGGCGGCGCTGGAGGAGGTGGGTGGGTGGGGGAGGGAGGGAGGCAGAAAGAGAGAGGGGGGGTAACCAGAGTGAACTCTCCCCAAGCTGAGGAGCCCCCACCCCTAGCCAGGGAGAATGATAAAAGGAGTGGGGTGGGGGAGGAGGAGGAAGGGGGGCTGGGGGAGCAAAATAATAATAATAAAATTTTTTTATTTAATAATAAATATCAGAAGCAAAAAATAAACCAGAATTTTGCATGCAGGCGAAAGTAGAAATTGGAGAGGGTGGGAGGAAGAGGAGCTTGCAGGAGAGGGGATGGGGTGTGGGGGGGAGGAGAGATACATTTTGCACATACACACAGAAAAGAAGGTAAAGGGGGAGGGGAACAAAAAGAAGAGAGAGAGAGAGAGAACGAAAGAGAGAGAAGGGGTAAGAAAAGAAAAGGAGGGGGGGAGAAAGAGAGGGAAGACAGACCAGAGAATCCCAGTGATCTAATATGCTAAGGACGGAGGAGGATAATTTATTATGATAATAATTTTTTTAGGTTTTGCCAATTGACTTTTATTTCATAATGGGCATAGGTCTGGAGGGAGGGAGGGCTCAAGTGGGAGGGGGGGGCGCTAAATATCTGATCTTGCCTAGGGCACCAAACTGCCATGCACCGGCCCTGTATCAAAATCAAGGTGTGGGAAAAGAGAGAGAGATGAAGAAATAGGGGACATTTTGTGAAACGATATACAATGTAAGACTAAGTCTTTACTGAAGATCACCTGGGAGGGTTCCTCTACCGCCGCCACCTACTTTCCTTCCTTCCTTCTTCCCTCTCTCTTTCTCTGCCCAACCCCTGCTTTTCTCATGCAACCTTACCTGTTTTCGTACTGCTCTATTTGTGACGTGTATAAATACGGTGGTCGAATGTGTAGCAAGCTTGTTTTTTTAAAAAAAATAAATAAATCCATGCCTTTTAATTGGGAGGAACTTTTACAGGGCATTTGAAACTGCAAGGACAGTATTGAAGAGGGGAGGAAGATGGTGGGGGAATTTCTAAATGAGGATGGGGAACATGCATGCGATAAGATGTTTAAAACTACCGTAAGTTTGTTGGTGAACAGTATGAACTAAGGGCCAAACTAGATGTTGAAACACATTTAGCCATTATGTGAATAGCTACTTTAAAATAGCAGGCAACAGGTGACCAAATCCATTCTAATCCTTTGCCCCTGCTATGGTCCCAAACTGGACTGAGTCCCCCATGCCTGTTACTTTCAATAATAATAATAATAATAATAATAATAATAATAATAATAATAATACAATAGAAAGCTATTCATGCAATTTCTAATTGTATGAATGGCATCTCATCCAGTTTGGCTGTAAGGCTAATGCAATGTAAATAACTAACTATTATTTGCACACAATTATTTACGCCTTTTTAAAAAAAAAACCTGCAGTTGTGCAAATAGCAGCACCAGCGAGTGTGAACTGGCCCTATGAATGCACTACCAGGGAGATGAAATGCACTTCCTCAGATCCAAAATAGTGATCTTTGCTGAGGCAGTGCAATATCTCAGTAATACAACCGCAACCCGGGCAAAAGACACGAGGACTGAGTGCTACAACAAATGGGGAGCCAGTGCACATGTACATCGCCCAAAAAGAGAATCCTGCAGAACGGTCTCAAATCTCGGCTCTTGTCCCCATCAGTGTAGGAAGAGGAAATTGGGTGGCGGGGGGGGGCAGGAACATACCCAGTGGGATGATCTCCACTCCCCGGTACTTAACAGCCAAATTCTTCAAGTCCTGAAAGATACCAAAATGAGATATTTATTTATTTATTTATTATATTTATACCCCGCCTTTTTTCCTGCGAGGAACCCAAGGCGGCTTACATAATCCTCCTCCTCCTCCTCTCCATTTTATCCTCACAACAACCCTGTGAGGTAGGTTAGGCTGAGAGTCAGTGACTGGCCCAAAGTCACCCAGTGAGTTTCATGGCCGAGCGGGGACTAGAACCCGGATCTCCCAGGTCCCAGTCCAACACTCTCACCACTACGCCACACTTTAGGATGCAACATCAAGGTCTGAGGACTGGATTATCTGAGATGGGATAGGAAGGGAAGACGGGAGGAGGTTAAGTCCTACCTGGTTTCAGTTCTCACCTGGAGATGCATTTGATGCATTGTTGTGGCTCAGGAAAGGTGCCCTGACGATGGGAAGTTAAAAAGCCTTGCGAGACACCTCTACCCACCCTGGGCAAAATCTCTTGGCAGGCACTGGAGAGAATTCCCTTGTTCAGGCAGAAAAAATATAGGCCTCACTCCACCTTGGGGCTCACCTGGGCACGTGGTCCTTCTGGATCCCGGCAGGTAGCAAAGATCCATTCTGGCCGGTTGCTTTTCCCCACCAACTGCTTGACCAGCTCTAGGCCGATGCCCCTGTTGGACCCAGTCACCAGGACGCTGCGTGCCTTCAGCACATCCATCTCTCTTGCCAGCCTATATCCAACTGAGAAGCCCGTACGCCAGCCCCACCCAAGCGGTATGTATCTAGCCCCTGGCTCCTCCACTCAGGCTTGCGTAAGCTGTGTGCTTCTCTGAGTCAGCTTTCTCTGAGTCAGCTGAGAGTCCTTCAGAGCCACTCCCAGCACAATGGAAAGGAAGAGAAATAGGATTAATTGTGGGGTCCCTAGAGGGATGCTAGCAAGAGGCTGGATAAGGATGGCTTGTTACCTAGCTGAGGGGTGGGATTTGGCAGAGAGAGAGAAAGGTATCTGTGTGTAGAGGGAGGGAGACTACTGGGAAGCTTTGAATTTGTACAGTCTTTCTGGGTACCCTTGGGACAGAGGAGGGACCGAACAAGGTCTGACCACAGTGTCAACAGTCTCTGCTGACCCCACCCCATTCCCTGTTCCAGAAGTGGCAAAAGGGAAAGGACTAAAAGGAAACACCAATCTAGGCTGTCTCTGGTTTGGATTTTCAGCCCTAATTAGGAGCAGGATGGAAGGGAGTGTGTTACTCAATCCAGCTCCTGGTTTCCTGGGAAAGTGCAGATTGCTGGGGGGTACAAAAAACACACACACTTCAGCCCCCTCAAAGAGACCAAAGGAGAAGTTGCTCTGCTCTGTGACATGGATCTTGGTATCTACTATACACATTAGAGGGTTTTTTAAAATTATTATTTTAAATGTATACTCAAGAAAGTTTTAAAATGCATAGTATGAAGGAGCCAAGATTGGCTTCTCCTTCCTGATGAGTGTTCATTTGTATACTCCATATAATGTGTGAAATGGCTCCAAGACGGAAAGGGTAACTCAAAGCAGAAACACTTTGAGTTGGGGGTTTCAGGACTAAAGTTCATTTACAGATTTGACCTAATTTCTCAAGGCTTGAGTTAAGGATTCTGGGCTGCTCTCTCACTACAAAAATGAAAATGTGTTCCACTAAATTATATCTGGATGAGTGAAGTTCCTGCCAGAATGATGGGAATATATTTCCTCTCGTAGAAAGAAATGACTTCCTTAGGGATCAGGGACAAATAAAGATGGATGCATCTGATGAAGTGGGCAGTGTCCATGAAACCTTATGTCAGAATACATGTATGTGTTAGTCTTTAAGGTGGCACAAGATTCTTGGGGTGTTGTTTTTTTCTCCTTTTTTTGCTGCAACAGACTAATATGGCTACCCCTCTGGACGTGAAACTGGTGTGGTGTAAACTGGTTAGAGTGTTGGGGTAGGATTTGGGAGACATAGGGTCAAATCCCTACTCAGCCCGGCCGTGAAGCTCATGTCACGTCAAATCACATAATGGCCCCCTTTGGGGTGAAAGGGTTCATGAGGTTTGAATGGAAGAAAGTTGCCAGAAGAATTATCAAAAGAAAAAGGCTGAAGAATTGGGGAGGGGGGATCCAGGTGTGTGTACATGCAGAGCTACTTGGGAAACATAAACAACAAGATGCAGTTAGGTAATCAGTGAGGTCGTATGATTGCCAGCAGGTAAAGTGGTGATCAAGGCTTCTGAGGGGAAAGCCTTAGCATCGGGAAAGATACATTTCCAAGAGATAAGAGGAGCCCAGTGAATGTACAACCAGGGACACATAGTCAACAAATGTGCTTTTCCACATTGTGCAAAGGCTTGGGAGAAAGAATATATAAGATAAACAGTATCAAACTTTATTGTGCATAGCCAATGGCCTTTACAACATACAACATATGATAGAGAAGCTTACAGTACATTAAAAGAATTTAACAACATTATAATTTAGACAATTTATTATAAAAACCTCAAGAGAACGTTGTTAGCGCAGTTTTTACATCCTCTTGTAAGATATAGATAGATATTAAAAGAAGAAAAAAGACAAAGAGCACCAATTGTTCAAACAAACCATGGGTTCAGCGGTTGTTCATGGTTCACAAACCATGGTTTGTTATTGCGGCTGGGTTTGGACAACACAACAATCCATGTTTTTCAACCACAACCCACGGTTCAAAGCTAACCCACACTCAACCCCAGGGATATTGAAGAGTCCTTGGTCTCGAGTCTCGAGTCGAGTCATGAGTCTTTGGACCTGAGTCTCGAGTCCGAGTCCGAGTCCTTGGTCCAAAATGGTGACTCACGAGTCACGAGTCCTGTGTCACTCCCAAAACTGACTCCACGAGTCCCTATTAAAATCAGTGGGGTTTCCCCCCAACAAAATAAGGCTACCTCAGATGTGTGGCTTAAATAAATTCTATGCACAAGTGTGCCTTTTTATTTCAAAACTCTGCAACTGATTTTGGCAAGAACAGACTAGGCAGACAAACCCAAAATAACCAGGCAGGCAGAGGAGGCAGGGAACCCCAAAGCAGGCAGGCAGAGGCGTTTGTCTTGGACAATTCAAACTGTGGAACTGGTTAAGAAGAGACCAGGCAGGCAGAGGAGGCAGGAAACCCCAAACAGGCAGGCAGAGGCAGCCAAACCCAAAATGTCTGACCCTAACCCTAACCCCCCACAACAACACATCAAAATAAATCTCAACACATCGTTGGGGCTGCGCTCCTGGTAGCTGTCCATAGAAGACTCGTCAACAGCCCAGGGATGTTGACAAGTCCTTGGTCTCGAGTTCCGAGTCGAGTCTCGAGTTCCATTAAAAATATTGGGACTCGAGTCCGAGTCGAGTCAGAGGGGGGACTCAGTCCGACTCACGAGTCGAGTCCTCGAGTCCGAGTCCCCATCCCTGCTCAACCCACACTCGACCCTTGAGTGTGGGTTATCGTGCTCTGTGAACCCACCCAGTATGTGTGCATGTGTTTTGGGGTGGAGGATGATCCAGAAAAAGAGAGAGAAATTACTGACTGGGGTGAGTGGATCTTATGTGCAAAGAGTGTGAGTTGAGAGAGTATTTTGAGGGATGATCCTTAATGAAAGAATGAATTGTGGCTTCAAAGGAGTGGGTTTGAATTGTCAGGCTCAGATCCTACTTCTGCCATACGTTCAGGATCTTTGGGGAGTCAAGAACATACCCAGCGGGATGATCTCTATACGCTTGTGCTTGGCAGCCAAATTCTTCAAATCCTGAAAGATGAGATAGGAAGGGAAAGTTAATCCCAACCTGGTTTCCATTTTCAGCACACAATCATTTTGTTTCATAATTATGGCTCTGGAAAATTGCCCGGCATAAAATATCTCAGCTTGAACATTCATTTTGTGAACAGCCCTGCGCTGAGTATGGCATCCTAGAATAGTTTAGTGCAGTGTTCTCCAACCTTGGGTCCCCAGATGTTTTTGGCCTACCTACAACTCCCAGCATGCCCCAACCAGCTTTGCTGGCTGGGGCATGCTGGGAGTTGTAGGCCAAAAACATCTGGGGACCCAAGGTTGGAGAACACTGGTTTAGTGACATACTGGGAAGGGGAATAACTTTCCCTTCTAATGGACGCCTTCTTTCCAAGCATTGCCAAGAATTCCAAATAAAATCAATAAAGTCAGACTAGTTACATGTAACCTAACTGAGTAGAGTCTTGGGTTCCAGAGCATATGCAGTGTTCATTGCAGAGGGAGTGGTCTGAGAGAGCATCTTGGCTTCTGGCTAGATGGTACATGGAAGGTTCTAAGAAGTGTGAGCTAACTGTTACTTTTATGGGAATCTGAGTTCAGTAAATGCTGGCCCCAAAACTGATTCTTGTTTTGTCATGTGATAGCTTCTATTCGGATGTCACTGATCTGGCCAACAAATCAAAAAATTACTTATTAGCTGGACCCACCTTCCTAGTAACTAAAAAAGTGCCAACCTGTTCAAACCAGTAGCCAATTATTAAAAAGAGCTTACATTTTTGGAGGTGTATTGGGAAAGAAAGAAATGAGATAAGCCTATTCAGGAATCCTGGCCTGGTATCAACTTACCAGACATTCCGGGGCATGGGTGGGGAAACTGTCTTGTGATGAAGTTGTTCTTGTCTAGGGGTTTTATGAGATGAGAGTTTAATACAGAATTATTACAGAATTGAAGGCGAGTCCCTAAACAGAGATCCAAGTAAGATTGCAGACAGCTGAGGCTGGCAATCTAGTACCTTGAGATCTCAAGAGGTCTTAGTTCCTTTAGAGTAGGCAAGGGTGGGGTGGTGGTGGGCGAGCCAGCCCCCCCTTCCGGGCCACATAGTGGCAAGCGTTGAGATTCCTTTGAAGTAGGAAAGGGTGGGAGTCTGGCGGGCGAGCCAGCCCCCCCTCTTCCTCCACATGAAGTAAAAGATAAAAAGATTCACCTAACCTCAGAGTCCTGTATAGAAATCCTCTGTGCGTTTATACCAGAAAGCAGCAAAACCTGTATTCCTGGAGACACTTTGTTCTTAGGAAATTGAACGAGGGGTTAAAGGTGGCTCAGGACCAGTTAAATATTAAACTCTCATCTCATAAAACCCCTAGACAAGAACAACTTCATCACAAGACAGTTTCCCCACCCATGCCCCGGAATGTCTGGTAAGTTGATACCAGGCCAGGATTCCTGAATAGGCTTATCTCATTTCTTTCTTTCCCAATACACCTCCAAAAATGTAAGCTCTTTTTAATAATTGGCTACTGGTTTGAACAGGTTGGCACTTTTTTAGTTACTAGGAAGGTGGGTCCAGCTAATAAGTAATTTTTTGATTTGTTGGCCAGATCAGTGACATCCGAATAGAAGCTATCACATGACAAAACAAGAATCAGTTTTGGGGCCAGCATTTACTGAACTCAGATTCCCATAAAAGTAACAGTTAGCTCACACTTCTTAGAACCTTCCATGTACCATCTAGCCAGAAGCCAAGATGCTCTCTCAGACCACTCCCTCTGCAATGAACACTGCATATGCTCTGGAACCCAAGACTCTACTCAATTAGGTTACATGTAACTAGTCTGACTTTATTGATTTTATTTGGAATTCTTGGCAATGCTTGGAAAGAAGGGGTCCATTAGAAGGGAAAGTTATTCCCCTTCCCAGTATGTCACTAAACCAGTGTTCTCCAACCTTGGGTCCCCAGATGTTTTTGGCCTACAACTCCCAGCATGCCCCAGCCAGCAAAGCTGGTTGGGGCATGCTGGGAGTTGTAGGCCAAAAACATCTGGGGACCCAAGGTTGGAGAACACTGCACTAAACTATTCTAGGATGCCATACTCAGCGCAGGGCTGTTCACAAAATGAATGTTCAAGCTGAGATATTTTATGCCGGGCAATTTTCCAGAGCCATAATTATGAAACAAAATGATTGTGTGCTGAAAATGGAAACCAGGTTGGGATTAACTTTCCCTTCCTATCTCATCTTTCAGGATTTGGAGAATTTGGCTGCCAAGCACAAGCGTATAGAGATCATCCCGCTGGGTATGTTCTTGACTCCCCAAAGATCCTGAACGTATGGCAGAAGTAGGATCTGAGCCTGACAATTCAAACCCACTCCTTTGAAGCCACAATTCATTCTTTCATTAAGGATCATCCCTCAAAATACTCTCTCAACTCACACTCTTTGCACATAAGATCCACTCACCCCAGTCAGTAATTTCTCTCTCTTTTTCTGGATCATCCTCCACCCCAAAACACATGCACACATACTGGGTGGGTTCACAGAGCACGATAACCCACACTCAAGGGTCGAGTGTGGGTTGAGTGTGGGTTAGCTTTGAACCGTGGGTTGTGGTTGAAAAACATGGATTGTTGTGTTGTCCAAACCCAGCCGCAATAACAAACCATGGTTTGTGAACCATGAACAACCGCTGAACCCATGGTTTGTTTGAACAATTGGTGCTCTTTGTCTTTTTTCTTCTTTTAATATCTATCTATATCTTACAAGAGGATGTAAAAACTGCGCTAACAACGTTCTCTTGAGGTTTTTATAATAAATTGTCTAAATTATAATGTTGTTAAATTCTTTTAATGTACTGTAAGCTTCTCTATCATATGTTGTATGTTGTAAAGGCCATTGGCTATGCACAATAAAGTTTGATACTGTTTATCTTATATATTCTTTCTCCCAAGCCTTTGCACAATGTGGAAAAGCACATTTGTTGACTATGTGTCCTTGGTTGTACATTCACTGGGCTCCTCTTATCTCTTGGAAATGTATCTTTCCCGATGCTAAGGCTTTCCCCCCAGAAGCCTTGATCACCACTTTACCTGCTGGCAATCATACGACCTCACTGATTAACTGCATCTTGTTGTTTATGTTTCCCAAGTAGCTCTGCATGTACACACCCCTGGATCCCCCCCCCCCAATTCTTCAGCCTTTTTCTTTTGATAATTCTTCTGGCAACTTTCTTCCATTCAAACCTCATGAACCCTTTCACCCCAAAGGGGGCCATTATGTGATTTGACGTGACCGGCTTCACGGCCGGGCTGAGTAGGGATTTGACCCTATGTCTCCCAAATCCTACCCCAACACTCTAACCAGTTTACACCACACCAGTTTCACGTCCAGAGGGGTAGCCATATTAGTCTGTTGCAGCAAAAAAAGGAGAAAAAAACAACACCCCAAGAATCTTGTGCCACCTTAAAGACTAACACATACATGTATTCTGACATAAGGTTTCATGGACACTGCCCACTTCATCAGATGCATCCATCTTTATTTGTCCCTGATCCCTAAGGAAGTCATTTCTTTCTACGAGAGGAAATATATTCCCATCATTCTGGCAGGAACTTCGCTCATCCAAATATAATTTAGTGGAACACATTTTCATTTTTGTAGTGAGAGAGCAGCCCAGAATCCTTAACTCAAGCCTTGAGAAATTAGGTCAAATCTGTAAATGAACTTTAGTCCTGACACCCCCAACTCAAAGTGTTTCTGCTTTGAGTTACCCTTTCCGTCTTGGAGCCATTTCACACATTATATGGAGTATACAAATGAACACTCATCAGGAAGGAGAAGCCAATCTTGGCTCCTTCATACTATGCATTTTAAAACTTTCTTGAGTGTACATCTCCTCCCTGCCAGCACAGTTAAACAAATTTCAAATTGACCTGATCTAGTCTGGACCAATTTCTTCACTTGGGGTCACCCGTCCCTTGGGCCCCTCAGCAACAATGTAGATCACACAACTCACTTGGATCACGGATCACCCGCCCCTTCCTTCGAGGAACAACCCATTAACTTTAGGAGGGAAATCCCCTTCTCTCTCCGCTCTCCTCAGCTCTCTACTGCCCACACTGGGATCGCCCACCCAGCAACAAGACAACACAAAGACAACTTGAATCACCTGTCCCCTCTCCTTTTCCGAGGGACAAGTCAGCAACATGTGTTGGTTTTAATCAAACAAACAATCAAACAAACAAACACTTAATCTCAGTCCGTTGTCTTCATGTGGCAGCAGAAAATGCTTGGGGGGGGGGGATTCCTTTTTCTTCTGCTGATTCTCTGCCCACTTCTTGCAGCACAGGACAGTCTCTTTTTCGGGGGGGGGGTTCTGATGTCTGCCCCCCCTCTGCTTGCTGCTGCCCAGCCTAGCCATTCACCATGCCCCCCCCCCCAAGAGCAAATGGACAGTCTTAAGTTCAAAATCTGAGTCCTTCTCCCGTGGGAGAGATGTAGGGCAGGACTGTGCCCTCCCCCCCCCCCAAAGTCTAGACGACTCTTCTGGGGGACACAGCACAACTAAATCAGACTCACCAGTCTCTTAAGAGAGGTTTCTTGGTCTTCTCTCCTTTCTTCTGCTCCCCTTGGAACACGCGCACACGCACACTTTTTTCTTCTTCTTCTTCTCTTCCCGGGCTCTCCCAGCCCCCAAACTTTGGGATCACACAGCTGCAGGTTGCTTTCTCCTTTCTACAGCCTTTTTCACTCGATGGGTAGGATCTTCTGCTTACTCACTGGCAACTGTTGCTCCCGCACACGCACACTTTTTTCTTGCTTCTAGCCCTCTGCCAAGGGCCCCTCCAGTCCTGGTTCTCTTGGATCACACACTTGCTGCCCTCTGCTCACTTGCTGGGCACACAGGCTGTTCTGCAACTTTTTGGAGTTTTGCTTTCTCTGCTTACCGTACTCACTCCAGTTGAGATTTCGTGCCTTCAACGCTCTCTGCTGGGCTCTTAGGCTCTCCAGACTGGGGCTCCCCTTCTAGCAATCTAAGGCTCTTTTTCTCCACACTTCAAAATCTTAAGTAGTTCTACATATGTTAAAATAGAATATAGGAGCATTAAACATAGACCAAATACGCAGTTATTGCAAGCAAAACAAATTTTTAAAAGCTTTCTAAGAACTGTTTTAGGAACACGCCTTTCATACCTAAAGGCACAATGCTGTGCATGTTTAGACAGAAAAGGGTCCTACAACTCTCAGCATGCCCCAGCCCCCAGCTAACTTGGCTGGCTGGGGCATGCTGGGAGTTGTAGACTTTTTCCGGTCTAAACATGCATAAGATTGAACCTTAAGTGACATTTCTGAGTTGATGCAAAAGAGTAGAGAAGCTGATGAGGATAGATGTTATGTCTTAAAGTTCCTATGCTCTGGCTCTCATACTTATATGACTTCTTATGAGGTGCTTACGTATGCTTTACAAAGAATGGAACTTCACAGCTGCACTTTAACAATGAGATAATTCCTCCCTCCACCCACCCACCCCCCAGAATTCCCAGCTATGATTTGGGAAGTAATATATCTACTTTATACCCTTTAGCATGGCTGAGCCACATTTTCTTAAGTTCCCCAACAGGATACCATCTGGTTCTCTTTTGTAGGTCCATTGTTTTGGACTATTTTCACCCTGAGCTGTTTTTCAATTCTATTTACCGTACTTCCCAGAATATTTTATGTCATTTTTACTCATTTGCATTATAAGCTACATCAACATATGGGGTTTCTCACAAGTGTTCAAGTTCATGCAAAAATCCAAAATCCATATTAGTGCAATACCTTTATTAGACCAACCAAAAGATCACCAAAAAAACGTGTAAGCTTTTGATATACCGAGATCTCTTCATCGGGAAAGATGTTATTTAAAAAGCAGGTATGGGGGAGGGAGGGGGGAAATAGGGAAGTCAGAAAACCTGGCTTGATTGTAAAGCCACATTGTTGGCATGTTCAGAGTCCCAACATGGGATGAAGGAGGAGCGGTCAGCAGACATTCAAATTAGGCTCTGCAGGCCATGTGATAGTTACAGGAGGACCTCCTCTTGCCCCTTGGGCTCCCTGGTTTGAAGAGAAATGTTCCATGTATATTTCAAACAGGAAATAAAAAGTCTGTGGAGGAAATTCGGGGGGGGGACACCCACTTACTGGTCCCATCCTCACAATCAGTTACCCGAATGGAAAGCTGAGCATTATTATTCTTTAGAATATATTCTCACCATCAGTTAATTAATACACATTAGTTATCCTTTTTGACAAGCTGTAAGGGTGTTGCCTTTTCCTTCTGCAAATAAAAGAGCGGTCAAAACACATGAAAGGGCAACTAATCTATGTTCAAGTGAACTGTTCCCAAAGTACCAAACCTACACTGTGAATGGGAAATTAAAAACAGGAGAATCAGCAACGTTCGAGATGGTTGAGGTTCTCCAATTTCTGCCTCAGAGCTCAGTTTGTCTCCTTCCTGAATGTGAGAAAAAAAATTGTTTTGGAACTAGAAAAGTGTGCATTTCAGTGTCCATTGCGAACACATTTTTCTAACATCATCACAAGCTCAGGGAATGTGCAAGCTTTCCTGGATAACTTTGCTTCTGTTTGCATTCACATTCAGGGTTGCGAATGGGGCAAATTCGAGTAGAAAATGAATTAACGTGAAATCCTTATGCATGCTTAATTTAAAAGCTTCATAAGACATCTCCATTGCCCTAAGCACAATCTCTTTGTCATTGATGGGGGGGGACACCCCATATAGAGGCACCCAGCCCAAGGTACTGACTCTGACTCTGGCCAGGGGCTTACCTGGGCACGTGGGCCCTTTGGGTCTTGGCAGGTGGCAAAGATCCATTCTGGCTGGTTGCTTTTCTCCACCAGCTGCCTGACCAGTTCCAAGCCAATACCCTGGTTAGACCCAGTCAGCATTGTCACCTCTCTTTCCAGCCTATGCACAACTGGCAATGCCCTTTGGCATTCCAACCACAGTTATATCTGCCCCCAGGCTTGTGTAAGATACTTGGCTTGTTTCAGCCCAGGCTCTGTAACAAGCAATAGTCCGGATTCAAACTGCTGCCTCCAATACAAGAAAAAGGAAGGGGAACTGGCATTTGATGTGGGGTCACTGCAAGAAGCTGGAGAAGGATGGCTTGTTGCTTTGTTGGCGAGGGAATTTGGCAGACTGAAGAAATCAGGTATCTAGAAGCATTCACCTGTCCGCCGTGCCTGTCTAACAAAGCTCTGTGGCAGCTCAAAACTCAAGCCTATCAAGTTATAGTATCCACTTTTTTTCATAAGGGTTGCAAAAGTTCCTTTCTCCTGTGTCAATTCAGATTATGTATCTGACAACAGTCCAAATACATCATGACAACAAGAAAGGGAAACAGAAAGAGTCTGGAGAAATATTTCTAATTCCTCATTTCTGCTAACACATGGTTTTTATGTAAGGTTAGCTAACCACATGTATGACTGTCTGCCAGTTTGACAGAAGTTGTGGGTGTGTGCTTGGTGTAATGGGTTCCTGTCTCTCGGGGAAGAAGTTTGTTCCCTTGAAGCCAAGGTCTCTGACCTCGGAGAAGCAGCCGGTGTGATACTTTCCACGCCTGCAGCAAGTGGGGAGGAAGATCGGAGCGCAGATCCGACCTCAGAGCTGGGAATCTGAAGTATCACATGGCCCCCTAGACGCTGTCTAAGGGTCATACAATAGCTCTCTTAACCTCTTGCCATTTTCTACTCTGAGGGATCATTGTGCTACTATAGGATTCAATATGTTTCAATTGTGTTTTTTTTTTTAATCTTGTTTATTTTCTCGTTCATTACATTTATATGGAGTTTTCAAATAAACATATTCACTTCTCTGAGGGCCATTTTAAGCCATGTGATGGGAAGAGAAATAATTTTTTAAAAATAAAATAAAATTGAACACTCCATGACTGACGGGCCTTCGTAGTTGCAAGAGGTCCCAGGGCTCTTACCCACATCATAGTAAGGGATTCATCCCCACTAAAGGAGTTGGAAATTAAGAGAGTATGTGGGGCCCCATCAAAACACCAACCCCACCTCTGTGTAGGTACACTACTTACACCACTCCCTTGCCTATCAGTTTAAAAGTTATTAAAAGCTTAGTGGGGGGGTTTTGGAGTCAGCACAATTATGTTATTATTTGACTTGCTGGAATGCTTGGCATTGAGGCATGTTTAATCAGTCACACTCTAGTACATTTTGAATTCCCTACCCCAGTTCAGTCACCCGTCTACTCCTAGTAGAAATGCTCCTATATGGTTTGCAATAAGGATATCTGTACGATGCCCTAGAATCCCTTTTAATTCTTGCAGATTTATAGCTTCTTAACATCTCCAGTTCAACATTACTTCATGATCCTGGGCAGGAGAGATGTATCTGTCGGGTGCTGGGCCTGAAGTTGTATGGAGTGACTTTGAGTTTGAGCATGGGTGTCGTTGTGTCGTCGTCCCGTCCCGTCCCCCCCGCCTGCACTGCCTTTTGTCTTTCTCTAGGGAACAGCAGGATGGTGGGAGCATGCACTGTTGGGTGCTGCCGCCTGAAGGTGCGCACTTTTGGGAAGCAGCGCTCAGTGCTCCTCCTCAGCTGGTCTTACCCAGGGAAAAGCATGGTGGGGGAGTAGCATGACCTGTTGGGTGGCACTACCCAAAGATGCACGGAACACTTTTGTGCAGTGGTGCCCAATGCTACCCACACCCGGTCTTTCCCATGAGCAATGTGCTCTCTTCCTGACAGCTCACCGCTGCCCACTAGGGATGTGTGCGGAATCCGATGGGGTGTGTGTGTGTGTGAAAAAAGGATGGATTTTCATGATTCAGACCCCTGGATTCCAGTTCGCCAGCCCTGCACTTGCGCCGACTTGCTATGGTGTTAGTTGAGCGATTTCGCAGACTTCTGTCTCTAAGACGGGCCGCGATTTTTTGCATTTAAAAAAAAACACACGAAGGAAATTTGCCTACATTTACGCAATTTGCGCATATCGGCACCCGAAAAGCACATGGATCTAGCACACTGTGCGAAAAAAATCAGCCAATTTGCGTAAATCAGCACCTGAAAAGCATATCATCCTCGCGCAATGTGTGCAGATTGGCTGATTTTACACAAAAAGCACGCTAGATCCACGTGCTTTTTGGATGCCAATCGCACAAAACATGCAAAATACTGTGATTTGCACCATTTGCGCAATTTCCTTAGCGTCTTAGAGACGGAAGTCCGCAGGAAAAAACCTGACTCGGCCTGCTTCCTATCATCAGATCAGAAGTGGGCAGGAAGTCCATTGAGCAGAAACGAGCTGGACTTCCCAGCATTGGCGCATCCCAGTGCCTACTCACCCCCCCATCCTCCTGATCATTCACTCACCCATTGATCCCCCTCACCCCCTCATATATACACTAATTGGCTCGCTCGCTTGCTCTTTGTCAGCTGGTTCAACTATTGCCAGTGGTGGAGGTGTGCACACCTGCCTGCCTGCCTGCCTGCCTGGAGTGCCAGCCTACCAGCCACTTAGGCAGGGCCGGTGCTACCATTAGGCCAACTCGGCAGCTGCCTAGGGCGCAGGGCTAAAGGGGGCACCAGAAACGCCTTGAAAAAAAATACAGCGCTAAAATGCATAGTATTTTACCAAGTTTGTACCAATGATATCTTGACTTGTAGTAGACGGAATTTCACAATTTTGATTCATAACCAAGCAAGGCAGGTAAGCGGCGGCGGCGCCACCCGGCGGGGCGTGAGGAACAAAAGAATGCCAGCCTGGCACAACTCAAAGGCCAGAGGATGGGGCAGGGGTGGGTGGGTTGGTTGGTGGCAGGACTGGAGGAAGGAGAAACAGGCAGCCCCTCAAATGCAAACTCAAACTCAGGACGGCTTGCCGTTTCCGCGGGAAGATCGGCGTCTCCAAACAAGATTTTCTTCTAACTTGATCTGCTCAAAACTCTCCCCCGCCCCCCGGTCTCCCCTTTCTTCTTTGACTTTTTCTTCTTCCTTTGGACAACTCCTCGAAAACCAGGAACCAGTCAAGGAGTTCGTGCCGGTGCCTTCTTTCTTTCTTTCTTTCTTTTTTTTAAGAGGCAGAAAAAAGTAGTCTCCTTTTAAAATATATATATATATATATATTGGTCTTTGGGTGCTTGTGAGATAACCTCGTTCTTGGTTTTGTATGCTTTTTAAAAACAAACAGACCTTCATTGTTTTTTCTCCCTAATTATTACGATGTTTTCTTTCCTAATTCTTTATTATTATTATTATTATTATTATTATTATTATTATTATTATTATTTAATAATTTTTTTAGGTTTTGCCAATTGACTTTTATTTCATAATGGGCATAGGGCTGGAGGGAGGGCTCAAGTGGGAAGGGGGGGTGCTAAATATCTGATCTTGCCTAGGGCACCAAACTGCCTTGCTTGCACCGGCCCTGCACTTAGGGTGCACGCATCCACCCATTGCAGCAGGAGAACAGAGCAGCAGCATACCAGTTCCCCGGGAAACTAGTGAGTGGCTGGCATAAGTGAGGGAGGGCAGCCAGGATGAACCTCAGCATATAGAGTAGTTGGAAGGAAGAGGGAGCTGGCTGGTTTACATCAGAACATGGCCGGGTACGGTATTTATTGAAGACAATGACAAGTCTAGTAAGCTGGTGAGCTGTTCCTCCAGCAGTGCGCACAAGCTGGCATCTGGGTGTTTCACCAGGGAAGGGCTTTCCCCTCCCAGTTCACAAATGTGCCATTGTCTTTCTCAGAGAGACGGGCGAGGGTATTCAGGATGTCTTGCACACTGCGCTCCACTGTCAGCGCGGCCTGTCTCTAGAAAAGAGAGAATAAGCGAGTGACACAAGGACTTGCAAAGTGCAAAAAAGAAGAAAGAAAGAAAGAAAAAGAGCACTCTTCATAACATCCATGCACCATCAAAGGCAAACAGGGAGCAGTCTCAGATAACTGCTTTACATAAGAACAGCCATGCTAGATTAAGCCAATAACCTATCTGGTCCAGCCAGACACCCCAAATGAAAGCTAACTCGCAGGACTGTTGGAATTCAGATGCCTGTTTAAAGTCCTGTGAGCTTTACTTGTGTGCCTGCTACCTCTAATTTGCTTTAGCTTCCAGGAGTTCCAGCACACAAATAGTAAATTTTACCTACAGTCCTACTTGTAGCTCTCCTGCTCCCTTGCAGCAATCAGGAACGACACCTTGCTAATTTAATTGTTTTATTATATTTCATAATAGCATATGTTATACTGAAAGTAAAACTTTTAAGCAAGCACAAGCTTGATAATCCAACAAGGACATGAGTGCAAAACACCCTCCTGCTCATGTGCCCAAGGAACTGGTATATATACCGTACCTGGTATACATACTGACTCTGATACTTGCAGTAATACATACAGGCCTGTGGCTCACACTGGCTCAGCTTGTCTGAGTGTGGAAAGCAAAGCAGGGTCAGGCCTGGTTATTACTTGGATGGGAGACCCCTCCTCTAGTTTCCTGCACTGAGCAGGGGGTTGGACTCGGTGGCCTTGTAGGCCCCTTCCAACTCTATGATCCTATAGTCGTCGTGAGTAGTAGCCATTGATAGAATGGTCTAAGCCCCCTTTAAAGCCATTGAAGTTGGTGTCATCACTGTATCCTGTGGTATCAACTTTCATAGTTCAACTATGTGCTGTGTGGTGAATCCCCTACCATTCTGCTGCATTAGGGGACCCCGGGTTTTAGTATTATGAGAGAGGGAGGAAAAACATATCCCTATCCCTATCCACCTTCTACATACCAAGCATGATTTTGCACACCTCTATCACGTCTCCCCATGCTCACCCTTTTTCTAAGCTAACCAGCCCCAGAGATTTTAACCTTCCTGTATGGCAAAATTGCTCCAGCCCCTTGATCATCTGCGTTGCCTTTTCTGCATCTTTTCCAGGTCTACAATACCCTTTTTGAGATGTGGTGACCACATCAGTAGTACTGCACCTTAGGTTCAGTCATTCAGTTGTATTAATAACAGTTAATAACATCTGAAGTATCACACACCACGTTAAAATGTTAACTATCTTAATCTTGGTTGTAAGCAGTAACAAAACGATTCCTAAAACAGGTCAGATATTTTATAATCCTGCTAAAAATGTGAGAAGATAGCTTAAGAGATGATTTCAGTACTACTAATATCTGAAACAATTCTCATGGGCAGGAATGACAGTGTCCCAGAACCACTTTTTGGCACTTATCCTTCAGGAATGACTGGAACCCTCTCTCATAATACTAGAACAGTAGTGGGCAATAGCTGGCCTTCCAGAGGTTGTACTACAGTTCTTATGATCCCAGGCCATTGTCCATGTTGGCTGGGGCTAATGGGAGTTGGAATACAACAACACCTGGAAGCCCACAGATTCCCCACCCATGTACTAGATCCTGGGGTCATCCAATGAGGCTGAAGGATGAGAAATTACCGCACAAGAGCCAGTGTGGCGTAGTGGTGAGAGTGTTGGACTGGGACTCGGGAGATCTGGGTTCTAGTCCCCACTCGGCCATGAAACTCACTGGGTGACTTTGGGCCAGTCACTGACTCTCAGCCTAACCTACCTCACAGGGTTGTTGTGAGGATAACGTGGAGAGGAGGAGGAGGATTATGTAAGCCGCCTTGCGTTCCTTGCAGGAAAAAAGGTGGGGTATAAATATAATAAATAAATAAAATAAAATAATAGTCTTCAACAAATATGGCTCTAAAAGGGAAGTATTAAAATAATAGGGATAAGTCTATAGGAGTAATGGCACAGAGTTGCAATTAAAAATGGGGTTGTGCACACCTAGTTCTGTGCTACGCTGTGACCAATATGTGTGAGACTAAATTTCCTTGCTGAATCAGACCAATCTTTTTACTATTATTGTTAGCAGGGGTTCTTTAGAAGCACCAATAAGATAATTAGTACATTATCTATTTTGACACTTGCTTCAAAGAAAGTCAAAGTAGTTACATAAATTTGACAGTCTCTGTCTGGAGTTCAGACTCCAGCAGAAATCAAAATCACCTACCACTGAGTTTCCCATGTCTGTCTGCACCCACCCAGGATGCAGCGCAATGCACAGGATCTCGTCTTTGGCAAATCCCAGGGACTGGCACCGTGTGAGCATGTTCAGAGCAGCCTGGGAGGGAGACACGCCAGAAGCAGAGAGGTGAACAATGTATCTCAGATCCATAGGATGGCGGCAGCAGGTCAAGACGAGGCCTCTATAGGACTAAGCGATGTTATTAAAACTCTCCTGATGGCCAGCTCATGTAATTTTCGGCGTGTGTGTGTGTGTGTGTGTGTGTTTGTGTGTGCACAAAGCACACATGCCCAGAAAGAACATTTTCGCTGCAGAAATTTGAGTTTGCCTCCCCCAAGACCTTTTGCTATCTCAGGCAGAGCAGGAAATGGGCGGCACCCCCACCACTCTCCCCCAAGTCGAGGTGCACTGTACCCATGGCCGGTTAAGTCATTACGGTACCTGAGGCAGAAGGTCCCACCAGCACCTCTCTCCCTTTCTTAAAAACACAACAATAATAAATTCAATAAATGATCATTTGCTGTCTTTACATGGCACCTAAAATCATCTGCGGCATGTAGCCACTTCACATTCCAGGTGAAGACAATATTGAACTTTGAGGAGTCCCATCGGAAAATTTCCATAGGCAGGAACGGCAGTCTCCCAGCACCACTGTCTGGATCCTACCCTCCAGGAACAACCAGAACCACCACAATGTGGTGCCTCCCAGCCCTATCCCGCAAAAGACGTTCCAGCAAGATATCATGATCGATGCTATCAAAAGCTGGGGAGAGATCCAGAAGAACCAAGAGAGTCACATTCCAGATGAAGAGAAGTCAGCCAGGAGCAACCAAAGTGATCTCTGTCCCCAAATGGGGCTTGAAACCAGACTTCAACATATCCAAATCATCATTCAAGGTTCATTCAAGGTATTTGGCAACTACCCTATTGACAACAATTTGTGGTTTGTTTGTTTTTCAGGAGAGGCTTGACCAGTGCCTTCTTCAAGGTGTTGGAAACATGCTGCTCTGAATAAAAATGCATTGATCACTGAACTGACCTACTATTTTGCTTGGATCTTACTTACCAAGATGGGCATGGTATAGGAGAGCAAGTTGGTTTTGTTTTTTTAAGAGCCTTGTTGGCATCGTCAGGTGAAATAACTCCAAACTCAAATGTAAAGCTGTTTTAATGATGTTAACTGAGCCAGGCCTTCACTTTTCCACCACTGGTACGCGGCGTGCGCCCATACCTTGCTGCAACGGTAGCCGATGACTTGTCCACTCTCCCACATTAAGACATTTGTGATGGAGCCCCCATCACTGGATACGTTGACAATGGCTGCTTTGCTGCAGCTCATCCCTCTCTGGGGGCTTTCCTGAGATGCCTTCCTCAGCAAGGGCAGGAATGCCTGGAGAAGGAGAGGATAGAACCAGTGTGGTGTAGTGGTGAGAGTGTTGGACTGGGACTTAGGAGATCCGGGTTCTAGTCCCCGCTCAGCCATGAAACTCACTGGGTGACTTTGGGCCAGTCACTGACTCTCAGCCTAACCTACCTCACAGGGTTGTTGTGAGGATAAAATGGAGAGGAGGATTATGTAAGCTGCCTTGGGTTCCTTGCAGGAAAAAAGGCGGGGTATAAATATAATAAATAAATAAATAAGGACAGTTGCACACTCGGTGGTATCTCTTCGCCATGCAAAAGCCACAGTGGGAGGGCAAATATGAGCAGTTACTTGCCAGGGGCATGCCAGGGCGCTCTTGTGGCTCACCTGCATGGCAACTACTTCTGGAACGAGGAAGGGGGGCAGGTGAAGCCGAGCTGGTAGAGCCCCCTTTGCTCCTCTGATGGAGAAACAACAGGGACTTGGGCGGCTCCGCAGGCTAGAGGTTCTGCATCCCTGATTCATAATGTAGTACTTATCATGACGTCATGTATTTACTTATCTATTTATATTCAACTGTAGCATTTTAATAATATAAATAAATACATTTATGTACTTCATGTAGATAAAATAGTGGAAATGTGTGAACAAGAATCAATTTATGGCTGATAATTGTATATATTGAATTATTTAATTCTAAAAATCTCTTTGTTATGCATCTCCTGTTGGGCATACTAATTAGGCTGCATCCCAGGGCCCATATGGTTTTCCAAATCTCCCCCCTTCGAGATTCCTCCATGAGGCTGTGGGAAGGTGTCCAGACAGTAAGGGCTCTGTGTCACAGGACTCTCCAACCTTGGGTCCCCAGATGTTGCTGGCCTACAGCTCCCAGCATACCCAGCCAGTATGGCTTATGGCAAGGGATTCTGGGAGCTGTAGTCCAGCAACATCTGGGGACCCAAGGTTGGAGAGCCCTGCTGTATCATGAGACGTTTCTGTGACGAAGGGTCCACAGGATGGACTTACCTGGCTCATCACCATGGGCCCAATCACATTGGTCTTGTACACCTCACACATGTCTTCTGGTGTCTCGGATTCCAGATCACTCAGCTTGACAATCCCTGCATTGTTTATCAGCAGATTCAACCCGGCTCCTTTCAGCCGCTCCGTGATCGTGACTGTGGCTGCAGCAGCCCTGATGCTGGATGGCTCGGAAGTGTCTGCAGCAGCAAAGAGAAGATTTATTTGTGTGTTTTTTTAAGTGGTGGGCATGATCCAGGACATAGTCTCGCTGCACCTCTCTGTAGCACGCACAATTCTTGCTCTGGAAGTGCAGAGGACTAAGGATGACTTTACAGGCAGCGCACATTTTGATGGAGACATATGATTGAATTACATCTAGCAAATTAAGTGTATGTCACATAGCAAACAGAATATCTGTGTAACATGCATTTTGACAAGCACATGCTTGCCAGTCCAAGATTTATACAGGTACCGTATATGGCTGAAGCTTGCCATCCTAGGAAAGCAAATGCTTTGGCTGCTATATAAAATGTGAAGTCACCTTGGGTTTTTAGGAGCTCCAATAAAGTAACCCTCTTAACATATACATGAAACATTCACTCACCATCATAAGATACCAAGTAATAATGTAAGTTGATTCCATACGACCCTGGCATGTCCTGCTCAAATATCTTTGGAAATGTATTAAAGTGCACTTTCTAACCTCATCTATAAAGTTACATATATTAACGTTACAGGTTAGCATTTAGATTACTGTAACATGTATGTTTTCAGCGCAGCATAAAATATAATCGGCATAATATATTTCAATATTGAGATCTCAGTGGAAACATCTGGCAGGGTTTTTCAATCCAGCACAGCAGCTGAGCAAGAAAGCTGGTATCTCAGAACACAAATTGTGTATTTGAAGCTGGGCTTGGTAACGTTGTGCCCATGGTGCTCCTCAGCTTCCCCTTCTGTGAAATGGGCTTCTGCTGGAGCAGAAAATGTGAGCTCAAAGGAGTAGATTTGTGTTTTGGAGTTAGACCTCTGCCTTGTATTTAGTTATACCCAGTGGGAAATGTTCCCCAAAAAAATTCCAGTGCTTTATTTTCTGCGGATTCCCCCCCCCCCCCCCAGTTCAGAAGTTCATTAGTAACAATGAATGGATGCCAACTGCAAGTAGAGTATTAGGCAAGCTTGGCAGTTTCATATTTGTAATTAATATTTTTTTTCAGGTGATTACTTCTAGCAAGTATGCGGGAGAATGCATACATGTCCCTGAAATACATCTATGTCTCAGTATGAAATGAAACTAATAAGTAGTGACAGCGAAACTGAAGGTTTCCCACCCAGCTTCAGTGGAAGAGAACTAAACACTGTTGAAACAGATGAGCGGCCGTCAATCTATCATGCACAGATCTTTGGGTTGCTAAAATGCATTAGTGTGTCAATCATTTTCAGTACCTTTATTTTTTTCTTAAATTTAAACAATGTATAGGGAGTACATGCTATTGTCTTTCCATTTTTACAAGTATTCCAATAAAAAGTCTACATACTATAACATTTAAATCACATTAAATGTGCTTTTTAAAAATCCTCAAATATTTCAGGTCAAATAGTGGAATATAGGGACAACATTCAAATTAATATGAAGTGCTTTTTTCTTCTTCTTCTTCTTCTTCTTCTCTTTTTAGCGTTGTTGTTTGCATAGGAAAAGTTTCCAGAAAAGTTTTGAATTCAAAATTTTCTGGAATATCCACATCACTCATGTGTAGGGCTAAAATGTGTAATGGACATGGGCGCACACATAAGCCCTGCACCCCAAATCCCCGCAGGCACGCCTGGCTTCTGTGTAGACCTTCGTGAGCACAGAGGATTGTAGAGGGCTCTGTAATCCCCTTCAGCTGAACAAGCTTACAGACTTCCCGTGATGGCAAAATCTGATTTAACGTGCGAAGGTCTACACAGAAGCTGGGCCTGTGGGGACGTTGGGGGCAAGGCTTGCATGTGTGCATGCATACACCGCCCTACCCACTTTAGCCCTACATGCGAGCAAGCGAATGCCTGCATAGGGCTTAGGTATACCAAGGTATTCAGCTATCCCTGTATTGGGCAGGTACTTGTATTTTCACCTCATCAGTTTGCCTTTCTGTGAAATGGGTGATTTGTGACTGACCATGTTCCCATGGCTGCCATTTTGTGACAGAGCCCATGACACTCTCTCAAAATTTCAAGTGTCCCCCACTGGCCCGGAAAAGTTGGAGACCCCCAAAGGATGTCTTCCATTATTAAATTGAAATTTGACACATTCGAGCAATCGGTACCCATAGTGAGAGAGAGAGAGGACTTTTCTTTTTATTACTTTGATTATAAGTTTCATAACTCACTGCACACTATTCCATATCTAGGAACCTGTCTACTCAGGGCAAAAGTCACATCCTCTGAAATGAACAATGATTTGGCAGGTGTTGCTACATTTGAGCAAAAATGTTCTCTTGGCTTTAGTCTCAATAATGCTCAGTTTGTGAAATGCCTTGCGTCTCAGCTCTTGTCCCTGCATGAGCGATTTTTGGAGCCACGAACATACCCAATGGGATGATCTCCACTTGCTGGTGCTTGGCAGCCAAATTCTTCAAGTCCTGAAAAATACCAAAGCCAGAGACTTACAATGCCATATCAAGTCCTGGAGAGCTGGGATAACTTAAGATGACATAGCAAGAGAAGGTCAAATAAGAGCAGGTAAAGTCCCCACAAAGTTTCCTTTTCTTTTCTTTTTTTTAGCACAGGATGTTTTTATTTCATCATTATGGTTCTGCATAAGTGTTCTGCAGAAAATATTTGAGCTTGAATACTAGTTTTCCAAAGAGCCCTGCTCCGAGTGAGAAGTCCTAGAAGAAGATCACACAAGTATATTTCAACTAGGGATATATGGACATGTTATTTTTGCTCGCAAAACATGCAAGCATGCCCGCCCTGTTCGAAGAAGTCCTGAACATGATCGCAAGCATGTGTCCACTGAAAATGTTTGCAAATTGACGGACATGTGATTACATTCAATTTGCACAACTTTCTGAGTTCGATTTTGTGTACATTTCCTAATTTGGGCAAATTCCCCTGTAGACTGAATCAGCCCTGCTGTAGTCTATGCAGGAAAGTTGTGCGAATTTCACGTTTGATCGCTGCTCGATTTGCGCAACTTTTCCGTTCGTGCAGGGCAAGCAGCAATTGCAAACGTGAACAGGAATCAGGCAGGAGATGAGCGGCAAGAAGCCATTCATAGTATCCCAGTGATCTTGAGCATCACTCATTTGTCCATCCTTAGGAAATAGAAGTCTGTGGAGAAATCTCTGGAGAAACCCCATGCACCTATTCACTGGCCTCATGCTCACAGTAAGTTACCAAAATGAAAAGCTGAGCATTATTGTTTAGATTGTTTAGGGTATCGCTTACAGGTTTTGCTTTCTTTTTCTCCTGGTTAGAATGGTTCCCCCCCCCCTCTGGTTCCCCTATGCTCTATTGCTTTCCATAGGCCATCAAGGCACAGGGTTTCCCCCTCTCTTTTAGATATATTAGAAAGTGTGAATGTGAACGGGTTTATGGTTGCTGCCTTGCTACTTAAGTGTAAAAAATTTTTTGTTTAGAATATGTTCTCACAATCAGTTAATGCACATTAGTTACCCCTTTCAACAAGCTGTAAGGGTGTTTCATCTCCATTCTGCCAATACATTTGAATAAGAATAGACATTTCAATCCAGAGCACTTTGACCCAGTAGAAAGCCCCACTCAGCACAATGTGATTAACTACTTGGTAATATTTCAGCCCCGTTATGTATTTCAGAAAATTTAATCTGGGTTATTCTCGTGATTTCCCACACCTAATAAGATACTAGGTGATCACTTCTCCCTTCAACCGCTCATCAGATCAATCAGCCGCATTGCTACTCATCCCTCCCTAATTCTGCAAAGAAAAGGGCGGTAAAAAAGGACACAAAAGGACAACTAGTCTGTGTTTGAGTGAACTGTCCCCAAATGACCAACCCTGCCATGGGAACGGGAAGGGGAAGTTAAAAAGCCTTGCAAGACATCTCTCCTAGCCTGGGCACAATCTCCTTGGCATGGACAGGAGGATTTCCAAGTACAGGCACTCTCATCCCAAGTTACAGCTGACTCCGGCCAGGGGGCTCACCTGGGCACCTGGTCCCTCGGGGTCTCGGCAGGTGGCAAAGATTCATTCTGGCCGGTTGCTTTTCCCCACCAGTTGCCTGACCAGCTCCAAGCCGATGCCCCGGTTAGACCCGGTCACCAGGACGCTGCGTGCCTTCAGCACTGCCATCTCTCTTGCCGCCCTATGCGCACAACTAACAAACCCTTTGGCAGTGAGTCACCATCTATATCCGGCCCCAGGCTCCTCCAGCCCAGGCTTGCGTAAGATATTTGGCTCTTGTTTCAGCTCATACTATGTAGCGAACAATAGTCCTGTGCCGAACAACTGCCTCCAATACAGGGGAAAGGAAGGGAAATTGGCATTTGATGTGGGGTCAGTCACTGCAAGAAGCTAGGGAGGGATGGCTCGTTGCCTTGCTGGGGAGGAAATCTGGCAGACTGAAGAAATCAGGAATCTAGAAGCTCTCACTGGTCCATGCCAGTCTAACAAAGCTCTGTGGCAGCTCAAGCTCAGGACTATTGAATTCTAGTATCCACTTCCTTTCGTAAGGGTTGCAAAAGGTGCTTTGCTCCTGTGCCAACTCAAACAGACTCTGTATCCGACAGCAGTCCAAATACATCATGGCAACAATAAAGGGGGAAAGATTTGCTGACGATTCCATTCAGGCACTGCCTAGGAGGAGTCAGGAGAAATATTTCATGCTGTGTGGCTAAGAAGGGGAGTGAGCACTGAGCCAAGCGACACCCCCACCCCGAGCGTCTACCATGGGGATTTACGGACAGATGGGCTTCCCTCTGTCCACATCTTTCAACCAGGGTCTCACTTTCGAGATGATGCAGCTTCCCAAATACAGAGCAGAGGGCAGCGAAGGGCAGAAGGCACGGAAGGCACTCTAGTGTCCAAATGCTGGCACAGACGGAGCGACGACGTCACTACGAGATAACAGGTCCTTCAGAATTGGCTTTCTAATTATAGCCTTCCTTCCTCCAGTCACTTGCCTACTGTCTACAGGGGAACTAACCTGGCACCTACCCCACTCCATGACTGTAGAAAATGGACGTGTTATGTTCTAGGGCTAGGAGCATCTGAGAGAAAACACATCTCTTGTTCCAGCAGTTCACTCTCGCAGCAGTTTACAAGTTGAGCCTTGTAAATCAGTCACAAAAGTTACTACCCTCCCCACTCACACATACTCATTAACTCATGTTAATAATTTGTGTCACACTGGAACAGCCTTAAAAAATGGAGGGGTGGTGGTGGATGGAGACACAGACAACTCTCTTTTTTTCTAATTTACTGAATACAGCAGATTTTCAAATCCACCCTCCCTTGAAAGCTGTCCCTGTTTCCTGTACAGCTGTTTGTTTAAATATTTATAAATCACATTCTTGGACAAAAGTGGCACCCGAAGAATGTGTGCGTGTGCGTGTACACACACACACACACACACACACACACACACACTGGCACCTTGAAGACTAGCAGATTTCTATAATCGAAATACCACACAGCCAAATAGACCAGTGTAAATGCTTGCTGAGGGCGAGAGGCAGTGGTTCCTCCTAGCCCCTGGGAACAATTTGTGTGCCTGGATGGAAACTTAGGAGGAACAGAATGCACTGGAATGTCCTCCCCTCAGGAGTGGCTCAGGGTTAAGACCACTGAGTTAGACACTCAAGAATGTACCAGGCAGGGAGAAAATCTGTGGAGAGAGCCTCTGGATTTGGACCCGGATAAGTTCAAGTCCCAACTCAGGCATGGATCTCCCACAAGCATCCTTGAACAACTTGGCTCTCAGTTACCACTTCTGTAACCCAGGGACAGTGTCAACTTGCCTTGCAGGGTTGTTGTCAGGATGCGTAACACAAGGAAGTGCTTCTGGTGCTAAGCTTGCAAGACTGGGCAATTACGGCGATAATACATATAAATGGGCAGAAGGAAATCGGGTGCACAAGCTTGTCTGGCAGGAAGCACATCTGTGAGCCGACTGCAACTTTATCGAGATTCTCCCTAAAAGAAGGGCTAAGCTCAAGCTAGGAGCAAGGAGCTATCCTCCGCAGAGTTTTACCTGCAGGGGCAAGAGAGCCAGTGTGGCATTGTGGTGAGAGTGTTGGACTGGGACTCAGGAGATCCGGGTTCTATTCCCCGCTCAGCCATGAAACTCACTGGGTGACTTTGGGCCAGTCACTGACTCTCAGCCTAACCTACCTCACAGGGTTGTTGTGAGGATAAAATGGGGAGGAGAGGAGGACTATGTAAACCGCCTTGGGTTCCTTGCAGGAAAAAAGGTGGGGGTATATAAATATAATAAATAAATAAATAAAATCTCCTCCTGGTCATTCCTAAGGCATGTCTCACACATGGCATATTATTTTGGGTAACATGGGCCTTTCTTTCTCTTTTCTTTTTAATAACATGTACTTCACTAAACAAAATTTCGTTCCCCCCAAACAATAAAATGTTACAGGCCAAGGAGAAAGCATACAAAAAGAACTAATGCAGAAAACTGATAAGAATGACTGCATAATAAGAAAAAGTACTTTTTTGCATTCAAGTACTATCAGCCAAGTGAGGTCTGCGGGTACGGGCGAAGAGTAGGTGCGTAGCGTCCTGCCCACGTCCCCCAGGAACTGGTATCCAGTCCATGTCAGTCTCATCAGTACTGGGAATCTTCAGCTGGTTGATAGCAGTGAGTGACACAGACCCTGTGCAGCCACATCCTTCTTTCTTGGAGCACAAGCAGAAAACACAAGAGGGAGATATTTATTTTCCTCACACAGGCAGAAAAAGACCAGCAAAGAACAGATCCCCTCCAACACAGCACAGAAGAAGACTTTCGTTGTTAATCTTTCCAGCAGGCCGGTGCGGGGCAGGGGGCACGGGGACTCTCCCATGCCAGGGAGAGCGGCCGCTCTTCTTCACACATGCAAAACCCACCACCCCTCTCAGATCTCAGATAGAAGCGGCAATGCAGGGTGTCCTGGCCTTGGACCCTTTCTCCATGCTGGGAAGTGGCACAGCTCCATCCCTTCTTTCAGCATGAAGAAAAAAGAAAAAAGGGGGTATGTGAAACCCTCCGACATCCTTCAGCCTGCAGTGGGCCTTGTGGGGGGGGCAATCTGGCCCCCCAACCCTAAACAGTTCTGCAGCCTTGCTCTGTATGATTGGGCACTTTGGGGGCGGCTGGCTGGCACTGGTGGTCACCTGCTAGCCACTTGGCAAGAGCAGCAAGGGGTTTTTTTGTCGCTCTTGCCAAGCGGCTCGCTAGTTGGTGGGCTTGACCCATGATGGGTTGTGTTGTCTAGGTTCAATGACATGAGAAGAACCCATCGTGGGTGAAACAAGCCATGGGATGTCAGCGTGGCTTCTAACCCAAACTTATGCCACCCTGACAAATCTATTGTGGCTTCACATGACACGCAAGAGCCCAAAACAAGAATTTATTTATTTATTTTTTTGGTAAAGGCTGGTGAATACATTCCTGCATCCATAAGGGTTCAGAAAAATATTTCCTTTTTTGCAATCTTGTGTGTGTATGTGGCGGGGGAAGCTGAAAGCAGCTGGTGGCTGTGGGCGAAAAGGAGCTTCAGCGTGGGGTGTTCTTTCTTCAGTGTAACTGTGAGGCAGCCTTTAAAGAAAAGGTGTTTGCTAGCAAGCGAAGTGGGGGAAATGAAGCATGAAATTGACAAGGACATTGACAAGAGGGGGGATATCGGTATGCTGGGCTAAATATGGGAGAGGTGCTCTTGTGTAAGAGTACAATTACCCAGGGGGATAGATAGATAGATAGATAGATATATTATCAAGCATATATATATATATATATATATATATATATATATAAAGGTTGCAAACACATTACCAGGTTCATAAGGGCTCAGAAAATTAATTCCATTTGGTGAGCTGATGTGTGTGGGGGCAGGGAATTTCCCCGGGAGCCAGCAACCTCTGTGGACCAATTGCATAAAGGGTGCTGATGTAGGGACTGAGGAAACTGAAGAGTTCTGCCTCAAAGGCACCTGGGAGGACGGGGGGGGGGGGGACAGGGACAAGCCACGCCAAGCCACAGAGTGCCCAAACATCTGTTGGGTTTGTGAGTGAACAACCAACCCATGGTGGCTTATTCTCAGGGTGGCTTAGCATGACATGCAAACCTTTTGTTGGAGTATATGACAAGATGTCAACTCTGCAGTGAGGGTTTTTTTTAACTTGACTGCCTAGTAAAGGGTTAAAATAGACTGTTACAGTAAAGGGCATAAGCAGAAACCAAGCTTCTCTGAGAAGTCAGGGGTAGGGTTCAGTGGTACAAACTACTTAGTGGTATCAGGGGAGGGAATGTTGGACGTTGCCCAGCAACAGGTTAGAATTCCATTCTACCACTCCTCTGACAGTTAGACTAGTTCTACAGTTAACTGACTTAACTGACGCTTGCTAGGTTTTAAGCAAGGGATTGACCTGTGTTTTCCTTTTCTCACAGAATAAGTAACATTTAAGAAACTGAACTTACACAGTCTGTAACCATCAAGCTTATAGTACCCGAGAAATTGTATGTTACTGTTGTTTACTTTAACAAGCATCTACCTTAGAAACAAGTCTCTCTCTGTGTGTGTGTGACTGTTCGGTGAAGTCTGCTGCTGCTATTGTGCTCTGCCATCACCTGTTTCTTCACAAACTCCAAAAACAATCTTGTACTAGCAAGGAGTTCCATCAGTGAATATCCTGTCTGTAGATTAATTGCTCTTGTCTAGGTTTCCTAACAGTCCCAGGCAACAACATGTTTAGCATGTCAGGCATATATTTCATAGATTTCATAGATCATAGAGTTGGAACGAGTGATTAATACATTGTTTCCTATGATCACCACCTAAAAGTGATCATAGTTTTTCCACCTAAAAGGAAAAACACATAATTGGTGGTAGAGGAGTCTGCACACAGGCAGTTGTGTGCAGCTAGGGCTGGACCTTGGGGTGCAGAAGTCCAGGGCCCCATAGCCCAAGGGGGCCCCATATGACTACTGAGACGGTGGCAGAGGGTGGAAGTCGTGGCAAACAGGCATGCCGGGGCTGATGCTGCTTGCTGCATAAAACATTTTATAGTCAGGGGGTTATTGTCTAGGCATGCACATGGTTACAGGTGTCCATTTTATTATTTCTTCCTCTTAAAATATATGATCCTTTTCTACAACAAAATGCTGCTTATTCCCAAGTAAATGTGTGGTTCATAACTGAGGTAATACACACCGGCGTCTAACGGTCCCCCTGTAGGACCATTTTGCCCATGGTCCAAAATTACCTAAGCTCTGCTGGCTGGGGCACGCTGGGAGTCATAGGCCTTTTTTTCTGTCTAAACTTGCAGAGGATTGCGCCTTAAGTGTATCACTGCATGCAAGATGTGTAAGGGTTTGCATTTTAAGAGCCTTATCCATTCTCACACAATTGGAATCAGGAATGAACGGAAGTTGCAGAAACCAAGGAAACATCGAATTCCAAAATCAGCTTAGGTTCTAGGTAGACAATTCCTGTCGCTGGAGACTTTACACCTGTGATTGTTCCTGGATTAAAAGACTGTACATTAGCAAGCAAGCAACAACAACAAGAAAAGACTATTAGTAGCTTAAAAATAGTGTTTCTTTTCAGCACACACCAGGGAAACAATAATGTTACTATTACCTTTCCTTGGGCTCAAAGGTGCAGGTGTTAAAATCACACTGAATTCCTGATCTTTGTTTGCAGTAGAGGCTCCTCCTTCCTTTCAATGACCTTATCTGGCAACTAGAGGGTTTAATGTAAGTTTTAGGCAACAATGCAAGTTCAGTTTTACCCTTCCTTGAAATGGGGCCATGTCTAGTTTCACTGATTCCAAATCTAGACTTTTTCCTAATGGAAGGGCTACACTGGGTGTTTCCAGACAAGGCTTTGAGCTTTTCTAGATAAAACCTGCTGTTTCCTCTTCTGGTTTACTTACAGAATTAAGATCAGAGTGGCACGTGAAGTTATTTTTCTTTCCTGCCTTTCCATTGCATAGCTACTAGGTGGTGCTGTGGTATAGCGGAATAATACAATTATACTGGTAGGGACTTGCACCTTGTTTCACTTTGGCAAAAAATACTCCTGCTTCAAAAAGAACAAACAAACCCAAAATTACTTCTAAAAAGCAGAGGCGAGACTAGATAGTGATGACATCCATCATCTAAAGCACCCGTAAACAACTCTGCGTGAGGAATGATGAGCACACAATAAAAACTTTGTCTAGAAAAGCTCTTTATGGCTCTGCTTCATTCATGGAAGCTGGTGTCAGGAGAGGGCAATTTTCTTCTGCAATTCTCCTAATGTACACATAAGCACATAGATTCATAGATCATAGAGTTGGAAGGAGCCTACAAGGCTATCGAGTCCAACCCCCTGCTCGACGCAGGAAACTAGCGGAGGGGTCTCCCATCCAAGTAATAACCAGGCCTGACCCTGCTTAGCTGTGGGCTATAAATGATATTGATCCATACAAATCCCTGCTGAGAAGCTGCTTGGCACACAGCATGCATAGACAGCCCCTCCGTATTTCTGCAGAAAACGGTGTGTTCCGTTAGCAGAGTCAGCCTAGAATGGACAAGTCAAAGGCTTGGGGATATTGATAATTAAGCAAGTAATACGGCTTCCCTTCTGGCAAGATCAACTCATGTCTAGATTTAGTAACTCTGCTCATCAAGCAGCACTTGATTAATTGCCCCATGATTAGCTCGGACACAGCAATCAGAAAATAGAAATGAATACACACCCAAGGCATAGAGTGATATTCCTCCCGGTGTAATTCATTCATACTGGGAATTGCACGATGCAACAACAAACAAACAAAAGAATGAAAAATAAGTGCAATTACATAAGGCATTTGGGAGGGATCGATGTCAGCACACACAACAGCTGGAAGGAAGATGGAATCGCAAGATTTTCAGAGGGCAGAACATGGTTCATTTATTGAAGACAAAGACACGGCTAGTCAGATATTTGCATTGCCTGTGCTGAGGGGTTCTCCTGCAGCGCACACAAGCAGGCCTTTGGGTGTCTCACCAGGGAAGGATTTCCCCCTCCCGGTTCACTAAAGTGCCATTGAATTGCTCAGAGAGACGGGCGAGGGTATTCAGCGTCTCTCGCACACTGCACTCCACTGTGATCCAGGGTTGTCCCTGGAAAGAGAGAATAGGTGAGTGATACAAGGACTTTCACAGTGTAGAACAAGAGTGACAATGCATGGATAACATCAACTTCATAATATCCATGCACCATCAGGGACAAACAGAGAAGCATGCTCAAAAGCTGTTATACACGTATCACATTCTGTCCCAGAGGACTGGAAAGTAGCCAGCATAACACCAATTTAAAAAAATAATCCTGGAAATCGCAAGCAGATAGCTTAGTATCTATTATGTGTGAAGTGGTAAAAAGCTTAAATAGAAGAACAAGTCTTGCTGAAGAAGAATCAGCTTGGGTTCTACAAAGGGAAGCCCTGCCTCATTAAGCTTTGTGAGTGTCAACAGGCACATCAACAAGTGTCAACAGTTATGAAGGGTGATCTGAATGATAGACACCCCCTCAGAATGAAACTACATCATGATATGGGATCATTCCAGGGGCACATAGGGGAAATTTGTGGCCAGGATGTCGTCACTGAGAGCATTTTTGTGATCATAGTTGTGGTAGCAGCGAAAAAGGTACGAAAATGGAAAGAAAAAACCTTCTGCCACTACCCTTGAAAACATGAAAGCAATCTTGTGGTCATAGTGGATAGCACAATTAAATGTTTGCCCTGTGTGCTGTAGCTAAGAAAAGGCATGTTCTTTGCTAGAGATTATTGGGAGAGGGATAAAGAATAAACCTGCCAGTTTCATAATGTCCTTGTACAGAACTACAGTGCAGTTGCATTTTGAATTCTATGTGATGACCGCCAACTTGGGCAACTTTAAAAGGGGACAGAAAAATTCATGGAGGATAAGGCTATCAATGGCTACTAGGATTTAGCATAGAGTTGAAAGTAAAAATGGGCGTAAGCACACCGAACACTGAGCTTCTTATCTTTTTTGAATTACCAGTAGAGAGGTATTAGAGGGTATTTCAAAATATTTTGCACGGTCAAAGAGTTTATTAATTTAGGTGGAAGCCTAAGTAGTGAGATACATTTGAGGGCCTCTACGAGTCACTTACAAGTGGGGCCCCCATCATGTGTGTCTGCACGCACCCAGGATGCAACGCAATGCACAGGATCTCGTCTTCAGCAAACGCCAGGGACTGGCACCGCGTGAGCATGTTCAGAGCAGCCTGAGGGGGAAGCAAACCAGAGGGAGGGAGGGAGGTGAATGATACCTCTCAGTTCCATGAGATGGCAGCAGATTAAAAATAAAATAGGGAGTTGTGGGTTTAAGAGACATTATTTAATGCTCTCCCTACAAATTATTTTTATTTAATTTGTCAGTGAAATGTATGCACAGCCCTGCAAAAAAGCTCGTCACTGCAGAAATTAGAGTTTGCCTCTAAATAACAGCAACCAGGGGAGGCTGGTGACTCCTATGTCAGTGGGGCTCCTTATCCATTGCAGCATTTATTCTGAGCTTTATAGGAGCTATTCATGGTGCTCCATGGTGGTGAACCTTGCGAAGGTTTCTGGTTGGTTGAGGGGAGGGGATTGCCCCCAAAACTCTCAACTCCCTACCCTGTGGCCAGCGGGTAAACAAACCACCCGGTAGACTGCCACCCCCCCTTCTCATCCACCCAGTCCAAGCCAGGGGATACTTGGACCTTTCTGGATATCCTGGGGGCACAGAAATAAGGGTTCACCGGATCACCCTCTATTTCTAGCCCTCCAGCCTAAAACCCTAAACAGTAGCCCAACCAAAGCAGAAGGCGCTGAATTTAGTACCGACAGGCCAGATCCAGAACAGAACACACTCAGACTGGAAAGTGAACTTTATTTACAATAAGGAAGGGGGACAAAAAGGTAAAACAGTGTGCAAAAACAGAAGAAGATAGAAAACCAGAATACTGTATTAAACAATGAAGAAATCCTTTGAAATCCTGCTGCAGGCTAAAACAATAAACCCTATCTAGTCTCTCCCTAGTGTAAGGTTCTTCCGATAGGACAAGGCTTAATCAAGATTCCAGGCTCACAAATGCAATCCAAAGACCAGTACGCCTTCCCGTGAAGACCGGATGAAGAACGCCTAGTAGCTCTAACCCTCTTAACTTTATACCACCACCACCCCAGGCTCTTGACCAGTATGAGGTGAGCCTCCATAGCCAATCACAGTTGGCTGGATGACTTCCTCGGCTTCCAGGAGGGGAGGAGGGATTGAAAACCCCTTATTGCCACTCAGCTGAAATCAGTCAGTCTAATTGTTGGCTGCTGTGTTCAGCTCTGACCTTGAAGGCCTGGAGACCAGCAAGAAGCCATAATAAGGCACGCAGGTGGTTGCAATAAGTGCGTGTGTTAGCCCCTTCTCATGAAATACAGCCTCTGGTTTGCAGCAAAAAATCTCTAAAGAAAAATGAATTTCTTCACAGACCTATTTTGGGGGAGGAGTACAGCACCATGGATAGCTCCTATAAAGCTCAGAATAAACGCTGCAATGGATGAGGAGCTGACATAGGAGTCACCACCCTCCACTGACAACAACACCAGGTACGCAGACTTGCACTTCAGAGATGCCATCAGTGTCTGCTTCACAGTTTCATGAGCAAACAGCCAAACAAGAAATCAGTTGGAACTCTGAACAAGGCCTCTCTGACAAATCTCAAAATGCAATAACATCTGCCAGAACCACTTTCTGGAACCTGCCCTCCAGGAATGGCCAGAGCCATCACAAGGCACCACAGCTGTTTAGAGATAGTTTTAAATATGTTCAGTGGTATATAAATCTTTAAAAAAAAAAAAATGCAGCGCCTTCCAGCCTAGAAATGTGAAGGCCTGGGGTGGGGTGGGGGACAGAAATGTTTAGAAAACAAACCATCGTCCGTCCGTCCCCCCGAATTTTTCAAAAAAAACCCAAAATCAATTCTCCCCCCCCTTACTTTTCCAGGTTTTTTCCTGGCCTTCACATCTCTGTTCCACTGCCCTATCCCTCAAAAGATGATCCTGAAGGATATGGTGTTTGATATAAAAAATCACTGAGAAATCTAGGATAAACAAGAGGGTCACATTCCATGTGAAGGTAGTCAACAAGGGTAAAAGCAATTCCAGTTTCCAAATGGGGCTTGGATCTACAAGATGCAAAAGCTGTAATGGAAAAGGAGCCCCAACGAAATAGGAGTCACCTGCCTCCTCTGTCTCCTTCTCACCCCTTTATCTCACTGTTTCTTCCTCCTCCAGCCCCTAGCCTTGCTCCTTTCCTCTCTCTTCCCAACCTCTTCTCTCATTTTTCACACACACACACACACACACACACACACACACACACACACCACCTTCCCGGGCAAAGGGTCTGAGGGCAGAGGAGGAGGTAGACACACCAGGTGGGGAATGGAATGGCTGAGCCTGGGCCTGAGCTAAGGCCTGACGAATCCTTTCTGGAATGGGCAGAGGAGGGGGGACATGCCACTGTGTACAGCAGTAGTTCTCCAACCTTGGGTCCCCAGATGTTTTTGGCCTACAACTTTTGGCTGGGGCATGCTGGGAGTTGTAGGCCAAAAACATCTGGGGACCCAGGGTTGGAGAACACTGCTGTACAGTGATGTATTGACCTCCAAACTGACTAGTTGACAATGGCTTGAAGTCACTAACCATCCACACTGGTGCATCCATACCTTGCTGCAACGGTAGGCGATGGCTTGTCCTTGTCCCATTCTGCCACAGTAAGAGATTTGTGATGGAGCCGGCTTCACTGGATATGTTGACAATGGCTGCTTTGCTGCAGCTCATCCCACCCTGGGGGCTTTCCTGAGATGCCTTCCTCAGCAAGGGCAGGAACGCCTGGAGAAGGAGAGGAAAGAATCAAGGACAGCCACAAACTCTGTGGGGAGGACTGAGCATCTACTCAAAGGCCACAGTGGGAGCGAACAGGTGGGCCCAGCAGTTCCTTGCCAGGGGCACGCACGCCCGTGTGCTGCTGCGGGTCACCTGCATGGCAGCCACTTCCAGTCCTGGGGCAACGGGGGCAACTTTCTCCCATCACTTCATCTTCATAGCCATGAAGGTTGTACCTGACAAATTCCTGCCTGCTGTTGGGCACAGTATTTCAGTTCAGAAAAAAGGCAGCCGCACCTATGCGCCCATCATCAAGAAGCACCGGCATCAGGCCACGCACTGCGCAGATGTTAAGGGCTCTGCTGCATGAGAAGACATTTCTGTGAAGTAGGGACCTTACCTGGCTCATCAGCATGGGCCCAATCACATTGGTCTTGTACACCTCAGTCATATCCTCTGGCTTTGTGGATTCCAGTGCATTTGGCATGGTAATCCCAGCATTGTTTATCAGCAGATTCAGCCCGGCTCCTTCCAGCCGCTTGGCGACTCTGGCTGCAGCAGCCTTGATGCTGGATGGCTCGGAAGTGTCTACAGCAGCAATCAGGAGACGTTAAAGGTAATAATGCTGAATCAGGACCTAGTCTGGTACAAACCTACTCACACGCTATGGTCAACATCTGAGACCCTCCTCCAAGTGCCTCCTCTGAGGGAGGCTTGGAGAGTGGCCACAAGAGAGAGGGTGTTTTTGGTGGTAGCCCCCCCCCCAACTGTGGAATGATCTCCCTACTGAGGTCTGCCTAGTGCCAACATTGTCATCTTTTTGGTGCCAGGTTAAGACTGTCCTCTACTCCTAGGCACATGATGGGATTTTTTTAATGGCAGTTGTTTAACCAGGCCCTGGTAATCTCATTGTAACTATTTTCCTGCTGTTTTAATGTTTTGGTTTTTTACATTTTTGTATGTTAACGTTTTTTATATTATGTTTTGCAATGTTTGTGAACTGCTCAGGGAGCTTTAGCTATTGGGCAGTATAGAAATAAAATAAATAAACGAACAAATAAAGAACTAAAAACCCTGTAGACATCCCCAACCTCCCTATCCCTAGGATGCTCACGCCACCTCTCTGTAGTGGACGGGCCTTCTTCTTGCTCTGGAAGTGCAGCAGACTGAGGATCCATTCAAACAGCACATTTTAAAACATGTACACAAACTATTACTCATAGGAAATAAAATATATCATTAAGAACTCACACCTCAATTCTCCAAGCAGGGAGAACTGCAGGAGAACAAATCCTGACAGGACTAATCTGGTCTCAATTTTTGATCGGGTAACCTCCCTTGTGGACTATTGGAATGCTGTGGATATAATATATCTTGACTTCAACAAAGCGCCTCATGATATCCTGATTAGCAAACTGGCTAAAAGTGGGCTAGATGGAACAACTATCAGGTGGATCCACAGTTGGCTGCAGAATCAGACTCAAAGAGTGCTTATCAATGGTACCTTCTCAAACTGGGGAACAAGTGGGGTACCGCAGGGCTCAGTCCTGGGCCCAGTGCTCTTCAACGTTTTTATTAATGACTTGGATGAGGAAGTGCAGGGAATGCTTATCAAATTTGCAGATGACACAAAATTGGGTGGAATAGCTAATACCCTGGAAGACAGACACAAAATTCAAAGTGAGCTCGATAGGCTGGAGCGCTGGGCTGAAAACAACAAAATGAAATTTAATAGGCATAAATGCCAAGTTCTGCACCTAGGAAAAAGGAACCAAATGTGCAGTTACAGGATGGGGCGGGGGATACTTGGCTCAACAATATTACAAGTGAGAAGGATCTTGGAGTTGTTGTAGATCACAAGCTGAATATGAGCCAGGCCAGCAATGTCATGTGGCTGCAAAAAAGGCAAATGCAATTTTGGGCTGCATTAATAGAAGTATAGCTTCCAAATCGCATGAAGTACTACGGTAGTTCCCCTCTACTCAGCACTGGTTAGGCCTCATCTTGAGTACTGCATCCAGTTCTGGGCACCACACTTTAAGAAGGACGTAGACAAACTGGAGAGGGTTCAGAGAAGGGCAACAAAGATGATCAGGGGACTGGAAACAAAGCCCTGTGAGGAGAGATTGAAGGAATTGGGTATGTTTAGCCTTCAGAAGAGAAGACTGAGGGGAGGTATGATAGCGCTATTCAAGTACTTGAAAGGTTGTCACACAGAGGAGGGCCAGGATCTCTTCTTGACCATTCCAGAGTGCAGGACACAGAATAATAGGCTCAAGGTTGAGGAAGCCAGATTCCAGCTGAACATCAGGAAAAATTCCCTAACTATGATTCTAGGTGCAAGTGTTTTACCAAGAATTTGGTCTCCTTTTCATGAGGTCACTGGAGACTTATTTGCAAATAGGTTGCAAATGAGTAGTCTGTGTGAGGAGACCTCCTAGCAACTTTTCTCAAGAGAGGGCTGTCCTTAATTGTCCTTTACATTGACTCAGTTCACACAACACAATAAACCCCATTGGCTTATCAGCCACGTGGGTTTATCATGTCATGTGAACCCACAATGGCTTATTCAGGGTAGCTTATAAGCCCAGCTTCTGGGTTTATAAGCCACCCCGACAAGCCATGGCTTGTAGTAGGGTTTAGTAGCCACCCTTGGGCTTGCAGACAGTATCCTCCAAACCTGGACAACGTGGCAAACCCAGGAATAACCCAAACTGCTACAGAGCTGCTTAGCAAGAGCGGCAAGAAATCCTCGGTGCTCCTGCAGTGTCCCATGGGATACCTGTGGGAGGACCAAGGGGGGAGGAGGGGGAGGCAGGGTGCACTCTACCCATAACGCACCGGATTGTCTGTTGGGCGCATGAGGGGTAGGGTGGCTTATAAGCCAGGCTGTGACCGTTTGGCTTAGCGTGTCGTGTGAACCCGCCCAGTGTCTTTTAGAATTCACCCTGCTCATAGGAAATGGGGAGACAACCGACATTTATTTATTTATTTATTTATTTATTATATTTATGAATCGCCCATCTGGCCAGACATCCAGCCACTCTGAGCGATTTACAATCCAATAAAATACAAGGGGGGCGGGGGAACACACACACACACACACACACACACAGTATAAAACACAATTAAAAACAGAACAAAACTTTAAAATCCTAACCCACCCCATATTCCCGCCTGAAAAGCCACGTTTTTAATGCACGGTGGAAGCTAATCAAGGAAGGGACATGGCGGAGGTCACTGGGGAGAGAGTGCCATAAATTGGGGGCTGCCACAGAAAAGGCCCTCCTCCTAGTCCCCACCAGCCTGGTTTCTCTGGCTGATGGGACAGGGAGAAGGCCATCCGTGGCGGATCTTGTTGAGCGGCCTATTTATAGTGCAATCCTGTACATGTCTATTCAGAAGTAAGCCCCACTGAGTTCAATAGGGCTTTCTCTCAGGTAAGTATGTGCAGGACCGAAACCTTAATCTGCAAAAAAAGAAGAAGCAATATTTTGACAAGAGAGCGCCTAAAAATAATTTTAATTAAATAACTACATTTTTGTGAAAGGGCCTTGAATTTCAGTTATTCTCCCCATCCATTGAGGAAGAAGGAATTCATCAAGCACATACCCAGTGGAAAGATCTCTATTCCATGGTGTTTGGCAGCCAAATTCCTCAAGTCCTGAAATATATGAAAAACCAGAGATTTAGGATGGAACAAGCAAGTCCCAGAGAGAGAATTATTGGGGATGAGACAGGGAAGAAAGGAGGAAGTTAAACTAGACATGGTTTCCCTTCTCACCTGGGCATGCATTTGTTGTTGCATTGTTGGGCCTGTGCAAACGTGCCCTGCAGCCAGAAAGTATCTCAGCTTGAACACTGATTTTGTTACAGTCCTGCTCTGAGTGAGGAGTTCTAGGGGACTGTTCAAGGTCATGCAACTATATATACAGGAACAGGTATGTAGGGGAAATTCTGAAAACTCCTCCACCCACCGATGGCACTCATCCTGTCTTCACAATCCGTCATCTGGATGAGAACCAGAGCATTACTCTTTAGGTTATGTCCTCACAGTCAGTTAATACTGATCAGTTACCCCTTTGACAAGCTGAGCAGTGTTTTCTCCCACTCTTCCAATACATTTTAGTAAGAAAAGGCATTGCGGTCCTAAGCACTTTGACCCAGAAGTAAGTCTCACTGACCTCAAGATGACTTTCTACTTAATGATAGTCATCCCATGTTCTGTATTTCAAAATATATAATCTGATTTATTCTCATAATTTCCAACACCCAATAAGATAATCACTTCTCCCTTTAAAAGCTCTTCAGATCAGTGAATGGGAGAAATCGACCTTTTTTCTCTCCATTCCTCCCTAATTCTGCAAAGAAAGAGGTGATCCGAGTACAAAACATCCGTGCTTAAAGTACAAAAGTACTTTACAGTCCACAAAGTACAAAACCTGCCCTGGAAAGTGGAAGGTAAAAGGCCTTGCAAGATTGCCCCAAGATATCTTGGCATCAGGGAGAATTTCCTTTTTTAAGCACCCTTCCTGAAACAAAGCCAAATCCACCCCGGGGCTCACCTGGGCACCTGGTCCCTCTGGGTCCCGGCAGCTGGCAAAGATCCATTCTGGCCGGTTGCTTTTCCCCACCAGCTGCCTGACCAGCTCCAAGCCTATGCCCCGGTTGGACCCGGTCACCAGGACGCTGTGTGGCTTCAGCACATCCATCTCACTTTCCATCCCGGACCCAACTGAAAATACCTGTTTGCAGGAATTCTCAACAAAACCTGACCCCAGGTGCCTCCACCTAGGCTTGCATAAGCTGCCCGGCTCTTCTGTCAGGTTCAGGTTTAAACAGTAACTGAGAATATGATAAAGAGAGAAAATCTCTGCAAGTCATCAATTTGTGCAGGCTTCCTGCTTGACATTCAGGGGGGCGGGCAGGTCAGGTTCTAGCTGAGTCTTGCTGCAGCTTTTTAGAGTTGACAATGGGTAATGTTTCATTTACTTAAAGAATATTTAACTGAATAAAGACAATATGATTTTGCTATCCCTTATTCAGATAGGGAGGAAAAGATCATTTTAAAAAATGGTGTTGTGCCTCCATTTGGGATAGAGGAGGAAGACATAGTGCAACCGAGCCCAAGTGTGTTTGGGGAAGGGCCCGCTTACATTGGCTGCCAATATGCTTCCAAGCCGAATTCAAGGTGCTGGTTTTAACCTATAAAGCCCTATGCAGCTTAGGACCACAATACTTGACAGAACGCCTCTCCCAACTGCAATCTACCTGGACTCTGCGCTCAGTATCTGGGGCCCTCCTCTGATTGCCACCTCCGAGGGAGGCTCGGTTGGTGGCAACAAGGTGGAGGGCCTTCTCAGTGGCAGCCCCCAATTATGGAATAAGCTACCCACTGAGGCCCACCTGGCGCCAACTTTACTATCTTTTCGGCACCAGGTTAAGACTGCCCTCTATGCCAAGGCATTTAATATTTAACAGCTCAAAATGGCACATGATTATGCCAGCTGCAAGCTTAGTTTATTAATGTGTTCAGTTATTTGCCATTTTAAATTGGGTTTTAAATTTGGTTTTAAACTTTTGTAATGAAATTGTATGTTTTTATTGTTATCTATATTTTATTATGTGTATTATTGCTTTTATGAATTGTTGTAAATCACCCAGAGAGCTTCAGCTATGGGTCGGTTAGAGAGGATGATGAGGAGGATGATGATGATGATGATGATGATGATGATGATGATGAGGATGATGTCGTCTGCAACCTAGCCCAGCTGTGCTGACTTGGTATTCAGCTCTTGCTTAAAAGACAGGCCTCAAACACACTTCAGACACTGGAAGCAATGCTTGTTGCAGATCAGCCATAGCAAAGACGCTCTTGCCAGCTCCTGGACCTAGAGTTGAGTATTTTGACCCCAGTTCGACTTTGGATACTCTTCGGCATGGTCCTCTACTGGTTTGTGCTTTCTTTGATTTCAGATGGATATTTTGGCTTCTAACCTTGGACTGTTTTTACAAGTGCCACTTATCTCTCCACCGGAGTAAATTATGACAGCTTGCTTCCAGCCTCAAAACAAAGTGAAGCAGCAGAGAAACTGAGATTACCTGATGGAAAAGCTTGTGCAGGACAACCTGCTTTTGCAGGGGCAGGTAACTCAACTCTTGTCCCCTGTCCAGGCCTTGCAGGCCCAACAGGCTGCTGCTGCAGCGGCAGTAAAGCAGAAATGCCCCATTGCTGTGCCAGAGAAGTTTGAGGGCTCAGCTGATCTATGAAATCTATGATCGGCTTCTGGTGTTTTGGGCTCAAAGCCAGCGGTTCATGAGCTTGAAGGTCAAGACTTTCTCTCTGATGATAAGAGCAGGGTTGGGTTTCTTATCAGCCCGCTCACAGGCCCTGGCTAAATGGGCTACGCCCTTGCTGTTGGAACAGAGCCTGGTGTTGGAGGATTTACCAGTATTTTTCTGTGTATAAGACGCCCCCATGTATAAGACGCCCCCCCCCCCACTTTTCTAACCCCAAATTCAGAAAATAATATTTTGGGTGGGGTGTTCGCGCCCCGCCGCCGGCTCAGCCGCTCCTCCTCCCCTTCTTCCGCCGGCTCAGCCGGCCAGAGGACCGCCGCCTGCCCTGCGGCTCGCGGCTCGCGCCCCCACTCACCACTCCTCCCCTTCTCCATCCAGCGGCAGATTTGCCGCCGGGCTTGCTCAGCCTGCTCCTCCCTTCCCCCCCCCAAGACTCCAGTATAAGACGACGCCAATTTTCACATAATTATAAAAGCGTCGAAAACGTCGCTGCTTTACCGACTCAAGTATGTATGAGGATCCTGCGAAGGCAGCCACAGCCAACAGATGCATTCGAAGGCTACGGCAAGGCCGGCGCCCCCTAGCTGAGTATGTGAGGGAATTACGCCTGCTACAGCAGGACTTACAGTGGAATGAGAGGCCTTCATGGACCAGTTCCAAGAGGGGCTGTTGGGGGAAATACTCAATGGGCCAACTTACGTGGACAGGCCTTCAACAGTGCAAGACTTAATTCACCTCGCCTCAGGATAGAGGGGAGACTGGAGAGCCGGCGGGCCCTCTCCCACTCCAGATCCAGCCATGAGGGTCCTGTTCCCAGATACAACTGATGGTGGGGGTCCCCAGCCATCAGAATCTCACCCCACCTGAAGAACCCATGCAATTGGGGGGAGCCCACCCATGCTTGTCACCAGAGGAGAAGCAACAGCATCGACAAGTTGGTCTCTGTCTGTATTGTGGGCAGAAGGGTCATTTTGCTGCTCACTGCCCAGCCAAGGTACCAGCCAGCATGGTTCCAGAAAACTGCCAAGCCCCAGGCCCAGCAGGACTCTAGGCCAGGGTGGGATCAAGTCCTTCCTGTCATGTGCTCATGCCCGACTGCCTTACAGTTCCAGGGCGAAGGATCCTGCAAGTACAGGCCATGCTGGACTCGAGTTCCACCAGCAACTTTATGGATGTCTCCTTCGCAGATCTGCCCCATACAAGAGGGCAGCTAATCACCACCTCCTGGAGGGACCCCCTTAAGGGGACCAGGTGTGGATGTCCACCAGGTTCTTATGATTCCAGAGGCCATCCCGGAAATTAGATGCTCGCCATGTGGGTCCCTGTCATCTCTCGGCAGATCAACCCCGTGGCGCTCCAGTTGCTGCTCCCAGAGTCGCTCTGTGTTCATCCCATTTTCCACCGGTCGCTATTGGTCCCAGTCTCTCCGCCACATCCCTTGTGTACCTGCTCCTGGCCCCCGCCACCCATTGTTAGAAAAATGGACATAGCAGCATCAGCAATATGTGAGAATAAAGTAATAAACTTTTAGTTTTAGGGTGCATGTCTGACTACTAGCCGTTGCCAAGTTCTGTCAGTTGGCAGCAGGCCTAGACCATCAGCAGGCCACCTTGTTCTTTTGCTTGTATACTTTTTATCTATTTGTTCCCTTTTTCAAGGCTCTTTAGTATGTTTCAGTGGTGAAAGTTATTTCAGTACACAATGCTTCTTACAGGTAAGAAGGGAGGCGAATTCTTTTACAAGCTGGGAAAGACTCCTAATCTGAAAACCCCTGGACTGAGAGCTGCTGCCAATCAGTGGCTGTGCTGACCTGGCGTGATGGGGGCGGCCCACTGGGGCTGGAACCCCGAATCTCTGGGAGGTCGCCTCCTGCCCCACCACCCTGCTGTCCATGGGGGCACTTGCTGCAGTAAAGGCCCAGGGGCCCAGATGAGCTCTGCTGCATCCCCGCTGGGATGAACTGGCTTTTCCCCCCAGATGTGCTCCGCCTCCTGCTGCCTCTCCCCCTTCCTGGCCTGACCAATCTGTTTTTGCCATTTCAGCCAGGCAAGGAGCCTTGAAGAATTGTGTCGCTTCTTTGTTTGAATTGTACGCCTGGTATCGTCGTCATATCTTCTCCTTGGCCGCTATCTTGTCCCTGATGTGTATTCTCTCGGATGCCAACTCCAGATGTACAAATGAGAAGGGAGTCTCTTTGATTGATAAGAGGTACCAAGAGTAGCAGACTCATGAGTCGCCTGATATCTCGGGTGCCCTAAAAGGTCAGGAGAAGCATCAGCCTAGCCAAGAAAAGGCAATAGGTGGCCTTCTATCTAACTAAAGACTGATACTTACTATAAAGAAATGTACTTGATTGGTTGTTGCCATGTTCAGAGAAATGTATCTGATTGGTCAGCATGTTTAAGCGAACACATTTGATTTGCTGAGAATGAATAGACCCATGAGTGTAAAGAGTATAAGAAGACCTGCATGCCCCATTCTTCCTTTGTCCAGCTTTTGATCCTGGCACGAGCCACAAAGCTGGGCCTTTTTGCGCAGAAATAAAACTTTGAAAAACTCACTACTGGGTGTGCTGCTTCTCTCTCCTCGAGTATTGGGTTCTCTGGGGAGAGGACTCTGAGCATATTTGTGCAACACCATCATGTCGCAAATTTAAAAGATAATTTTCCTAAATAAAATCCTAGGAAGGAAGGATGAAGCACAGATCTGTGCGGGGTGGTGCTCCCTTTTGCCCCACCCTGGCTACAGGGCTGGGTAGAGAAAAAGGGGCATGGAAGAAGATTAGGAAGGAGAGTAGAGGGGGAGGCTGGAAGTAAGGCAGATTTGGGGTGGGGATCAGAGGGAGGGAAAGGATGGACCAAGGACTGGGCAGCATGGAGGAGACAGAAGGAAGAGGAAGAGCAGTTGGAGGCAGGGGCTTTCTCCCTTACTCTGCTCTGCTCTCCCTTACTCTGCTCTCTTCAGGGTTGAGTCTCTCTATGGTGGGGACGTGTGATTTTTCCTCCATCCCCAGTGCATAGATCTAGAGACACAGAGAGAAAGACTCGAGCAGAACAGGCTAGGAAGCCCCGCATTTAGCATCACCTCTCCATGCACCATGCAGGGAGACATAGGTACATCTAGGGTCCAGATGACAATGTCTTCAGTTTTTAGCCTTCATGTTTCCCCACCACTTCTTACAGGGATGGAGCAGAGGGGGGATCCACTAAGGAGGGAAAGACAGAATAGCTGCACAATGTCTTCTGCTTGTTAGCACTAGGGAGCCATCCATCTGGAATCACTCAAAGAACCAAGAGGTTTTCTATACAAGGCTGTTAATTTCTGTATCTACTTTCAGTTTCGTCACAGAATTGAGAACCAAGCTCTACACAGAAAGCTTTTCCTCTCCTGCTTTTCTGCTACATAAACTGTAGGTGGTGCTGTGCTATGGAGGAATAGCACAAATACATAAGTAGGAAACTACCTTTTTTTCACTTTCAGAAATAATACCCCGTTTCCCCTGCTATTTAAAAACAAACAAACTGGGAGAGTGCTCTTAAAAAACAGAAGCTAAACTGGAGGATCATGATGTGATCTAAAGAACCTATAATAAACAACCATGAGTAAGAAATCACGAGTGCACAATAAATGCTTTGTGTAGAAACGCTCCAATTGGGTTCACCAAGAGGAGTTCACCAAATACACACACACACACACACACAGGATTTAATATGCACTTGGGGTACCTTGACAAGTACTTTCTACTCAGATTATTTACCCCTTTAGAAGGGCAATAAACACATTTTCTTTCTTTTTCTTTCTCCCCCACTCATCTCTCTCTTCTCCCACTTCTCTCCCTCTCTCTTTTTCTCCTCCCACACACAACACACACCACCATATGCAATCACATTTATAGATAAGGGCTCCATTGGCACCAATAAAAAGGGTGTGTGTTTTCTAAGCTTAATTGCCATGCTGGGAAGGGGCGGCAATTTGCAGAGGGGGTTGCAGCACACCGGGAGGGGAGGATTAGAACTTCTCTCCTCAGTGTGGTGTGGTGGTATGGGACTCAAGAGAGCCGGGTTCTAGTCCCCACTCAGCCACGAAACTCACTGGGTGACTTTGAGCCAGTCACACACTCTCAGCAGGACCTACCTCACACAGGGCTATTGTAAAGATAAAATTGAGGAGAGGAGGACACCATGCTATGTAAGCCACCTTGGGTTCCTTGCAAGAGGAAAAAAGATAGGATATAAATGTAATAATAAGTCATATATAAAAAAAGCTGTGACAATCCATCAAAGTCATGCCCATAGATGGCATCAATATAAGCTGTTGTTTCCACCGCCAAGCGTAATTGCCATGCTGGGGGATTCCTGCGAGACTAAAGCATGTGAGGAAAGGAATGACAGCTTGTTTTAAGAACAGGGGCAACTTAAGAATAGGACCCTCTGAAAAATTCAGTGAATCAGGCAGGGCGGGTGCACAACAGAAGCCTCGTCTGGGAGAGCCCCCAAAAGTCTGCTCACTCAAGACTTTCCCTGACTGAGGGTGGCTTTTTCATGATCACACAATCACCCAATAATTACTTAAGTAATATACAGGGGGGGAAATAGCTGGGGGCTATTGGTGTCATATTGGCAACTGGTGTACATAGGAAGCTTGTCCTTCCCGCGGGACTTCCCTTCCAACTTTCCCGCTTAAGTATACGTGTCAGCTTAGTGTCCCTTAACTGGTAAGAGTCCAGTGCCACAAAGGTTCCCACCCACAGCATGACAATACACAACCTGCTTTGTTTGTATGTCAGCTTAAGTTCTTGGCAATAACAGAAGGGCTGTAGCTCAGTGGTGGTAGTGCAAGTGTTTTGCATGCAGAAGGTCCCAGGTTCATCTCCAGGTAGGACTGTGAAAAACCCCTGTTTGAAAACCTGGAGCTCTTCTGTCAAGACGAGAGCAGAATGGACCAATGCTCTGACCAAGGTCAGTGGAGGCTGGTGACTCCTCTTTCGGTGGGGCTCCTAATCCATTGCAAGTTTTATTTCAAATTTTATAGGAGCTATCCATGGTGTTCCATGGTGGTGAACCTATTTTGGGGGTGGCGTTCATTACCATGGTTAGCTCCTATAAAGCTCCAAATAAAACCTGAAATGGATTAGGAGCCCCACCAAAATAGGAGGTGTAATTCAATCATACTATGCAACAACAAACAAAAAAACAATGAAAAATGAGTGCAATTACATAAGGCAATTGGGAGGGATGTCAGCACACACAACAGCTAGAAGGAAGATGGAATCGCAAGATTTTCAGAGAGCAGAACATGGTTCATTTATTGAAGACAAAGACACGGCTAGTCAGATATTTGCATTGCCTGTGGTTTGGGGTTCCCCTGCAGCGCACACAAGCAAGGCCTTTGGGTGTCTCACCAGGGAAGGATTTTCCCCTCCCAGTTCACTAAAGTGCCATTGAATTGCTCAGAGAGACGGGCGAGGGTATTCAGCATCTCTCGCACACTGCACTCCACTGTGATCCAGGGTTGTCCCTGGAAAGAGAGAATAGGTGAGTGATACAAGGACTTTCACAGTATAGAACAAGAGTGACAATGCATGGATAACATCAACTTCATAATATCCATGCACCATCAGGGACAAACAGAGAAGCATGCTCAAAAGCTGTTATACACGTATCACATTCTGTCCCAGAGGACTGGAAAGTAGCCAGCGTAACACCAACTTAAAAAAATAATCCTGGAAATCGCAAGCAGATAGCTTAGTATCTATTATGTGTGAAGTGGTAAAAAGCTTAAATAGAAGAACAAGTCTTGCTAAAGAAGAATCAGCTTGGCTTCTACAAAGGGAAATCCTACCTCATTAAGTTTTGTGAGTGTCAACAGGCACATCAACAAGTGTCAACAGTTATGAAGGGTGATCTGATAGACACCCCCTCAGAATGAGACTACATCATGATATGGCATCATTCCAGGGGCACGTGGCGGAAATTTGTGGCCAGCATATGATGAGGTTTTTAATCAGGTCTTGAATTTTTTCTTTTTTAAAATTGTTTTTAGATATATGTACGTCTCTCTGTGTGTTGTATGTTTACATGTTTGTATGTACAGTATATGGTTTTTATAATGTATTTTTAAGGTTTTAATCTTGGAAAACTTCCCAGAGAGCTTCGGCTTATCAGGCTGTATACAAATGTAGTCAATGGAAATGAAATGAAGTTGCAGGGCTCCTCTTATGGTTCAGGCTGAGTATATTTGTAAGTCATGGAATTGGGCCAGTATCTGCTCTTTAGTCTCATTTGGTCTTGTATTCAATCTTTTGTAACTGATATAGTATGGGACGGTCAAAGAAGTAACACATGCATTTGAGAAACAAAGCATTTCTTCAAGCTAGGTATAATTACATTGCAGAATCCACTGCCAAAAGATGTTCTGGAGCTACTTGCATAGATGGCTTTTAAAACAAGGATTTGGCACATTCAACATAGGAAGCTGCCTTGTACTGAGTGAGACCCTTGGTCCATCTAGCCCAGTATTGTCCACACTGACTGGCAGCAGCAGCTCTCCAGGGTTTCAGGCAGGATTCTCTCCTAGCCCTACCTGGAGATGCTGCCGGGGATTGAACCTGGGACCTTCTGCAATCTGCACACAAAGCAGGAGCTCTGCCACTGAGCCACAACCCCTCATACGGTTTATGGCTATATCGACAGCTGTCAACCACAACAGTGAACATCAGAAGAGCCCTGTTGGATCAGAGCAAAGGTCCATCTAGTCCAGCATTCTGTTCACACAGTGGCCAACCAGCTGCCCACGGGATCCCACAAGCAGGACATGAGTGCAACAGCACCCTCCTGCCCATGTTCCCCAGCAACTGGTGTACATAGGAATACTGCCTCTCGTACTGGAGGAAGCACAGTAGGACTAGTAGCCACCAATGGCCTTCTCCTCCATGAATTTGTCCAATCCCCTTTTAAAGTAATCCAAATTGGTGCCCATGCCATCACCACATCCTGTGGAAGTGAATTCCATAGTTTAACTATGTGCTGTGTGAAGAAGTCCTTCCTTTTATCTGTCCTGAATCTCTCACAAATCAGCTTCATGGGATGACCCCATTGGGTTCTAGTATTATGAGAGAGGGAGAAAAATGTCTCCCTGTCCACTTTCTCCACACCAGGCATAATTCTGTACACCTCTATCATGTCTCCCCTCACTCACCCTTTTTCTAAACTAAACAATCCCAACTGCTGTAACCTTTCCTCATAGGGGAGTTGCTCCAGCCCCATGATCATCTTAGTTGCCCTTTTCTCCACTTTCCCCAACTCTAATAGAAGTATAAGATCTCCTTGTCGAGAAGCAGTATACCTCCCTGGGGAAAAATAGCACAGGATGGTCATTGTGAAGAGAAAGCCAGGTCAGGTACACGCACACCCCACTCGCAGTAGCAGCTCAGGCATCCACCTTTAACCTTGTTTACCTGCACTTCAATGAGGCTCACAATGAGACACATCTGCATACCCCATGGCAACTTCCCCTCCCCTGACAGCCAAATAAGCTGTGAAACATCCCCAAACAACAAGAGGGGGGCCAAGGTACCTGGTGATCTAAAAGAGTGGCCAAGTACTCTTAAGCACCCAGGAACACCCGAGGGAAAACAGGTTATTCCAGATTTGTTTTGATCAATCACGAGGAGAGGAGGCGCAGGAGGGAGGGGGGAGCCAAGAAGGGGGTAAAAGGAAGGGGGTCTGTGGTGGAAAAAGGTTGTTGGTCGGTGGGCACTAGGCTGCACAGACGTCTGGGACTCCGGTCCAGACTCAAGGACTCAACCCCGGGAAACTCCCGGTGAACAAAGTTGCAATTTCGCCTTGCTTATACAAGACGCGGCTATTGAGGAACTTAAGGTCATCTCAGGTAAACCTTGCACTGTACTGCTGCTACTCATTCTAGCATTTGTAATTGGGAGCGCGTGCGCCTGGGTGCCGCTCCGTGTTTGTTTTGATATGCTCAATTAAACTCTGTTTACCTATAAGCAGTGTAGTAGTGTAATTCATTCAGTCTCTGTGTTCTCGTCAATTTCAGTCACGGCTTCCTTTTAAGTGCTGTAAAGCCGCGTGGAAGGGGTTCCCTTTGCTCCGGTTAACCCCTTCCATCCCGAACCCGTGCAAAGGACCGGTCCCGGTCCTCAACAGTCATGATCCGCATGTGCTGCTTCTGAGCTTCCCTGGAACTTCTGGCTGGCCAGAGTTGAGGATCCAGCCAGGATTCAGCACAGAGTTGAAATTAAAAATGGACGTGAGCACACCGAACACTGTGCTTCTTATCTTTTTTGAATTAGGGTATTTCAAATTCAAAATATTTTGCACTATCAAAGAGTTTATTAATTTAGGTGGAAGCTTAAGTAGTGAGATACATTTGTGTGCCTCTATGAGTCACTTACCAAAGTGTCCCCCATATCTGTCTGCACCCACCCTGGATGCAATGCAATGCACAGGATCTTGTCTTCAGCAAACGCCAGGGACTGGCACCTTGTGAGCATGTTCAGAGCAGCCTGTGGTGGTGGGAGGGGAGAAAACCAGAGGGAGGGAGATGAATGATACCTCTCAGTTCCATGAGATGGCAGCAGATTTTTAAAAAAAGGTGTTGTGGGTTTAAGAGACATTATTTAATGCTCTCCCTACAGATTATTTTCATTTAATTTGTCATTGAAAAGTATGCACAGCCCTGCAAAAAAAGCTTGTCACTGCAGAAATTAGAGTTTGCCTCTAAATAACAACAACCAGGGGAGGCTGGTGACTCCTATGTCGGTGGGGCTGCTTATCCATTGCAAGTTTTATTCTGAGCTTTACAGAAGCTATCCATGGTGCTCCATGGTGGTGAACCTATTTGAGGGGAGGAGTACAGCACCATGGATAGCTCCTGCAAAGCTCAGAATAAACGCTGCAATGGATGAGGAGCCCCACTGACATAGGAGTCACCAGCCACCCTCCCCTGACAACACCATCAGGTACGCAGACTTGCACTTCAGAGATGCCATCAGTGTCTGCTTCACAGTTTCATGAGCAAACAGCCAAACAAGAAACCAGTTGGAACTCTGAACAAGGCCTCTCTGACAAATCTCAAAATGCAATAACATCTGCCAGAACCACTTTCTGGAACCTGCCCTCCAGGAATGGCCAGAGCCACCACAAGGCACCACAGCTGTTTAGAGAGATATATTTTTAAATATGTTCAGTAGTATATACATCTTTTTTTTTTTTTTTTTAATGTGGTGCTTTCCAGCCTAGAAATGTGAAGGCCTGGGGGGTGAGGGGAGACAGAAAAGTTTGGAAAACAAACTGGGTTTTCCCCCCCTGAATTTTCCCCAAAAAAACCGGAAATCAATTTCCCCCCCTTACTTTTCCAGGTTTTTTCCTGGCCTTCACATCTCTATTCCACTGCCCTATCCCTCAAAAGATGATCCTGAAGGATGGTGTTTGATATCAAAAATCACTGAGAAATCTAGGATAAACAAGAGGGTCACATTCCATGTAAAGGTAGACACCAAGGGTAAAAGCAATTCTAGTTTCCAAATGGGGCTTGGATCAAGACTGAAATGGATCCAGATGATTAGGTTCATCTACTCAGGATGAGACAGAACAAAAATGAACAATAATTTGGCCCTGTAAAATGGAAAGAAACTGTTACCAAATGTGGTCCTCTGGACATATGTACAATGGATCACACATTTTCAAAATATGCATTCATTAAGGGCCCTTTTAACTTTGGAATAAGGATGTCTGGCAGGAGGAACCCAGTGACACACACCCCATACACACACACACACACACACACACACACAGAGTTTTGTTTTTTTCAAGAACAAGGGGGTGTATTCACAAGCAAGAATTTGAAATGTACACTCATTAATTGGGGGAAATAACTTGGTCAAGTGTTCATGAATCAAAACAAGTTAAACCTACATCAACATGCAAAAACTCTCAGCGGATGCAGAGAGAACCAGAGTGTGGGGAAATCAGCTTACAGTAATACCTTGGATTGCAAGTAACTTGGTTTGAGAGCGTTTTGCAAGACAAGCAAATTTTTAAATATTTATTTACGGTAATTGTTTTTGACTTGATATACAAGCGACATCTTGCAATACAAGTACTGTAGTACGGGTTAAATTAAAAATCTCTGTACAATTTTGTGGGGGGGGGATTTCATTTTGATATAAGAGTGTTTTGGATTACAAGCACGTTTGACGTTTCCGGAACGAATTATGCTCTCAATCCAAGGCATGACTGTATTTCTCTCAGCGGCTGAATCCGAAGACTCGGGTGCTTAGACTAGGCTGCAGACATGTGTGATTAGTCTGGGCCGATCTGGGCTGGGCTTCTAGGTCCAGAGGTGGGAGAGAGGTGGAGTCTCCTTCCAGGGGAGGCTTGTGGTGACTCCTTTTTCAGTGGGGTTCCTTTTCCAACACAGGTTTTGCTGGTTTTATTTGGAGCTTCATAGGAGCTACCCATGTCGCTCCATAATGGTGAACCTGTTTGGGGATGTGTGTGGTGTTCAGCACCATGGACAGCTCCTATGGAGCTCTGCATGCAAGCTACAAAAGCTGTAATGGAAAAGGAGCCCCAACGAAATAGGAGTCACCTGCCTCCCCTGTCTCCTTCTCACCCCTTTATCTCACTGTTTCTTCCTCCTCCAGCCCCTAGCCTTGCTCCTTTCCTCTCTCTTCCCAACCTCTTCTCTCATTCTTCACACACACACACACACACACACACACACACACACACCACCTTCCCGGGCAAAGGGTCTGAGGGCAGAGGAGGAGGTAGACACACCAGGTGGGGAATGGAATGGCTGAGCCTGGGCCTGAGCTAAGGCCTGACGAATCCTTTCTGGAATGTGCAGGGGAAGATGACCCTGACAGTGATGTATTGATTGACCTATAAACTGGCTAGTCGACAATGGCTTGAAGTCAAGATGGGCAAGGACTGAGAGGGCATACTGTAGGGCAGACTTTTCCAAGAACCTGGTCGGCACCCTAAAGTGAAACAACAAAAGCCAGCTCTGATGATGACTGAGCCTCTCCTTCGCCCTTATGCGACAGGTGCGTCCATACCTTGCTGCAACGGTAGGCGATGACTTGCCCATTCTGCCACAGTAAGAGATTTGTGATGGAGCCGGCTTCACTGGATACGTTGACAATGGCTGCTTTGCTGCAGCTCATCCCGCCCTGGGGGCTTTCCTGAGATGCCTTCCTCAGCAAGGGCAGGAACGCCTGGAGAAGGAGAGGAAAGAATCAAGGACAGCCACAAACTCTGTGGGGAGGACTGAGCATCTACTCAAAGGCCACAGTGGGAGCGAACAGGTGAGCCCAGCAGTTCCTTGCCAGGGGCACGCCCGCCCGTGTGCTGCTGCGGGTCACCTGCATGGCAGCCACTTCCAGTCCTGGGGCAACGGGGGCAACTTTCTCCCATCACTTCATCTTCATAGCCATGAAGGTTGTACCTGACAAATTCCTGCCTGCTGTGCAGGTGTTGGGCACAGTATTTCAGTTCAGGAAAAAGGCAGCTGCACCTATGCGCCCATCATCAAGAAGCACCGGCATCAGGCCACGCACTGCGCAGATGTTAAGGGCTCTGCTGCATGAGAAGACATTTCTGTGAAGTAGGGACCTTACCTGGCTCATCAGCATGGGCCCAATCACATTGGTCTTGTACACCTCAGTCATTGCCTTTGTGGATTCCAGTGTATTTGGATTTATAATCCCAGCATTGTTTATCAGCAGATTCAGCCCGGCTCCTTCCAGCCGCTTGGCGACTCTGGCTGCAGCAGCCTTGATGCTGGATGGCTCGGAAGTGTCTACAGCAGCAATCAAGAGATGTTAAAGGTAATAATGCTGAATGAGGACCTAGTCTGGTACAAACCTACTCACACGCTCTGGTCAACATCTGAGACCCTCCTCCAAGTGCCTCCTCCAAGGGAGGATTGGAGAGTGGCCACAAGGGAGAGGACCTTCTTTGTGGTAGCCCCTGGACTGTGGAATGATCTCGCCACTGAGTTCTGCCTAATGCCAACATACCCACCCATACACTATGGTCAACATCTGAGGCCCTCTTACAAGGGCCTCCTCTGAGGGAGGCTTGGAGAGTGGCCACAAGGGAGAGGGCCATCTTGGTGGTAGCCCCCCAACTGTGGAATGATCTCCCTACTGAGGTCTGCCTAGTGCCAACATTGTCATCTTTTTGGTGCCAGGTTAAGACTGTCCTCTACTCCCAGGCACATGATGGGATTTTTTAATGGCAGTTGCTTCAATTAAGAAAGCAGCTTCAGTTCTCCCAGGATAACAGCCCTTATCTAAGGAATGCAGTTGAGGGCAGCAATAGAAGGTTTGTCTCTTCTGCAAACTTATGCTACAGGTGAAACTCTAGGAAAGCTACCAAAAAACTATCTTGGCTTTTGGGCACTCTGGAAGTTCACTACACTACCTGTTGAACCTTAAAAGCCTCCTCGCCATTCTTCTGGTGTAGCCCAACCATTACAACACAACCAAACAAGCTCTTGTACTGATCTGCAGAAAGGTAGAAGCTGTTTGCAGAGAGGAACTCTGTGGAAAGATTCCACCAATGCGAGCTGCTCTTGGAGCAACATGGAAAGAAGGAAGTCGACAAGGGTGCCCAAGTCTTTCCTGTCTTTCCTTCCCCATGAAGCTGGCGCTGGATTCAGATGGGTGATGCACAGTATGTGCAGAACTGAAACCTTAATCTGCAAATAAAAGCAATATTTTGAGAGAGATAGCCTAAAAATAATTTTAATTAAATAAATACATTTTTGTGAAAGGACCTTGAATTTCAGTTATTCTCCCCATCCATTGAGGAAGAGGGAATTCATCAAGCACATACCCAGTGGAAAGATCTCTATTCCATGGTGTTTGGCAGCCAAATTCCTCAAGTCCTGCAAAATATATAAAAACCAGAGATTTAGGATGGAACAGCAAGTCCCGGAGAGAGGATTATTGGAGATGAGACAGGGAAGAAAGGAGGAAGTTAAAGTAGACATGGTTTCCCTTCTCACCTGGGCATGCATTTGTTGTTACATTGTTGGGCCTGTGCAAATGTGCCCTGCAGCCAGAAAGTATCTCAGCTTGAACACTGATTTTGTTAACAGTCCTGCTCTGAGTGAGGAGTTCTAGGGGACTGTTCAAGGTCATGCAACTATATATACAGGAACAGGTATGTAGGGAATATTCTGAAAACTCCTCCACCCACCGATGGCACTCGTCCTGTCTTCACAATCCGTCATCTGGATGAGAACCAGAGCATTACTCTTTAGGTTATGTCCTCACAGTCAGTTAATACAGATCAGTTACCCCTTTGACAAGCTGAGCAATGTTTTCTCCTACTCTTCCAATACATTTAATAAGAAAAAGCATTGCAGTTCTAAGCACTTTGACCCAGAAGTAAGTCTCACTGACCTCAAGATGATTTTCCACTTAATGATAGTCATCCCATGTTCTATATTTCAAAATACATAATCTGATTTATTCTCATAATTTCCAACACCCAATAAGATAATCACTTCTCCCTTTAAAAGCTCTTCAGATCAGTGAATGGGAGAAATCAACCTCTTTTCTCTCCATTCCTCCCTAATTCTGCAAAGAAAGAGGTGATCCGAGTACAAAACTAATCCGTGCTTAAAGTACAAAAGTACTTTACAGTCCGCAAAGTACAAAACCTGCCCTGGAAAGTGGAAGGTAAAAGGCCTTGCAAGATTGCCCCAAGATATCTTGGCATCAGGGATAATTCCCTTTTTAAAGCACCCTTCCTGAAACAAAGCTGATTCCACCCCGGGGCTCGCTCACCTGGGCACCTGGTCCCTCTGGGTCCCGGCAGCTGGCAAAGATCCATTCTGGCCGGTTGCTTTTCCCCACCAGCTGCCTGACCAGCTCCAAGCCGATGCCCCGGTTGGACCCGGTCACCAGGACGCTGCGTGGCTTCAGCACATCCATCTCGCCTTCCATCCCGGACCCAACTGAAAATACCTGTTGGCAGGAATTCTCAACAAAACCTGGCCCCAGGTGCCTCCACCTAGGCTTGCATAAGCTGCCCGGCTCTTCTGTCAGGTTCAGGTTTAAACAGTAACTGAGAATATGATAAAGAGAGAAAATCTCTGCAAGTCATCAATTTGTGCAGGCTTCCTGCTTGACATTCAGGGGGGTGGGCAGGTCAGGTTCTAGTTGAGTCTTGCTGCAGCTTTTTAGAGTTGACAATGGGTAATGTTTCATTTACTTAAAGAATATTTAACTGAATAAAGACAATATGATTTTGCTATCCCTTATTCAGATAGGGAGGAAGAGATCATTTTAAAAAATGGTGTTGTGCCTCCATTTGGGATAGAGGAGGAAGACATAGTGCAACCGAGCCCGAGTGTGTTTGGGGAAGGGCCCGCTTACATTGGCTGCCAATATGCTTCCAAGCCGAATTCAAGGTGCTGGTTTTAACCTATAAAGCCCTATGCAGCTTAGGACCACAATACTTGACAGAACGCCTCTCCCAACTGCAATCTACCTGGACTCTGCGCTCAGTATCTGGGGCCCTCCTCTGATTGCCACCTCCGAGGGAGGCTCGGTTGGTGGCAACAAGGTGGAGGGCCTTCTCAGTGGCAGCCCCCAATTATGGAATAAGCTACCCAATGAGGCCCACCTGGCGCCAACTTTACTATCTTTTCGGCACCAGGTTAAGACTGCCCTCTATGCCAAGGCATTTAATATTTAACAGCTCAAAATGGCACATGGTTATGCCAGCTACAAGCTTAGTTTATTAACGTGTTCAGTTATTTGCCATTTTAAATTGAGAATTCTCATTCTCAACAAAACCTGGCCTCTCCAGGTGCCTTCACCCAGGCTTGCATAAGCTGCCTGTCTCTTCTGCCAGGTCCAAGTTTAAACAGTTACTGAGAATAGAGTGATAAAGAGAGAAAATTCCTGCAAGCCATCTATTTGTGCAGGCTTTCTGCATGACATTCCGGGGGTGGGGGGTGGATCAGGTTCTAGCTGAGTCTTGCTGCAGCTTTTTAGAGTTGACAAAGGGTAATGTTGCATTTACTTAAATAATATTTAATCCAGTAAAGACAATATGGTCTTGCTATCTATTATTCAGATAGGGAGGAAGGGATCATTTAAAAAAAAAAAAAAAAGGGATGTTACTGTAAAAGTGAATTTCTTAAATTTAATTATGATAACACTAAGAAAATAAGAAGAGCCATGCTGGATCAGACCAAAGGTCCATGTAGTGCAGCATTCTGTTTTCACAGTGGCCAACCAGCTGCTCATGGGGAACCTACAAGCAGGAAAACAGCACCCTCCTACCCATGTTCCCCAGCAACTGGAGTACATAGGCATACTGCCTCTGATACTGGAGGTAGCACATAGCCATCAGGACTAGTAGCCATTGAGAGCCTTCTCCTCCATGAATTTGTCCAGTCCCCTTTTTAAGCTGTCCAAATTGGTGGCCATCACTACATCCTGTGGAAGTGAATTCCATAGTTTAACTATGCGCTGTGTGAAGAAGTCCTTCCTTTTATCTAAAGTAAGTGTGTTTAGCAAACACACTAAAATCATTGCATTTGCTAAACAACCCATAATATGTAAATGGACCTTGGGTAGCCATTCTATTGCACAATGCTTCTCTTAATAAAGAGGCACAGTGGTGCCTCTTTAGTTAAGGCAACTAGCAAAGGGTGTGTGTGTCTGCCATTATAAGCCTCAATATTGATTGCTTATAGTAATGACACCTGTTGAGCTACTAACCTGAAACTCGGCATTTGTGATCTATGTCAGCCCCCCCCCCCAACATTTTTGGAGCCATGAGCATATTTGGGATTTTGAGAAACTGCTGTGGTCACCACCACAAAATGGCTCCCACAGAGGATGTGGCTAGTCACATAATGGCTGCCGTGGGGGCCTGGCTAGTCAAAGAACAGGTAATTCACCCAAGAAACCAAGTACAAGAAGAGGAAGGGTCTGAACTCCAAAGCCAATCCACACATTTGACCCCAAAGAAGCACAATAATACCCATGTCATAGAAGGCAAACTAGTGAGGCTGAGAGACAATTCATCTCTCATCCAGACCCATCCACCACCCCCATCCATAATTTGGAATTATCACTTCCTGCTGGCTCAGCTTGTCTGAGCGTGGAAAGCTAATCAGGGTCAGGCCTCATTATTACTTGGATGGGAGACCCCTCCTCTAGTTTCCTGCATTGAGCAGGGGGTTGGACTCGATAGCCTTGTAGGCCCCTTCCAACTCTATCTATGAATCTATGAATCTCTCTCTCTCACACACACACACACCAATTCCTGTCAACTATCCCATCCATCCTTCCTTTGTAATGTTCCTGTCCTACGCATGCTTGCATGGAACTCAGTGGGACTTACTTCTGAATACATAGGATTGCTACATGGGATTGCTCTGCTCATCCCATCCACCACAGCCACACACGCTTTCCCCCAGCCCCAATGGAAAGGAAAATGCCCCCAGGCCCAAAATGAAAGAAAAAGTTTTCCCTACCTCGAACCCTGGCTCAGCTACTGGCTTCTCACCAGCCATTCCCCACATGGTGCTCCTACCTCCTCCTTTGCCATCAGAGCCCCTGCCTGGGTCAGTGTGTGTGTGTGTGTGTGAGAGAGAGAGAGAGAGAGAGAAGGAGTTGGGAAGGGGGAGAAAAAGACTAGGGGCTGGGCAGGAGGGGAAGTAGTGAGAGAAAGAGCAAGGCGATAGGAGCGGGAGAAAGAGTGAAGTAAAGGGGTGTGGGAGAGAAATAGTGAAGGTAGAGGCTGGAATCAGGAGAAATGGTGAGAGAATGGGATGAAACTGAGAGAAAGGGCAAGGTAAATGGGTTTGGCTAGAGCAGTGTTCTCCAACCTTGGGTCCCCAGATGTTTTTGCTACGCTGGCTGGGGCATGCTGGGAGTTGTAGGCCAAAAACATCTGGGGACCCAAGGTTGGAGAACACTGGGCTAGCGGCTCGGAGTAGAGAGAGAAAGCAAAGGGGAAATGTCTGTGTAGGCAGAAGAAGATGATTGGGTGGGGCCAGGAAGCAACTCTGTCTCTTCCCGCCTGCTGAACAGCTGATCAGTGGCAGGTTCAGGAACAGGAAGAACCCAGCCGGCACCTTAAAGTCTTCCAAGGTTTTTATTAAAGTATTTAAAAAAAAAAAAAGAGGACAGGGAGTGGAGACTTTTGTGGGTACCATCAGAGGTCCCCATGGGCACCATGTTGTGTGTGTGTCTCCCCCCCCCCCCGATCTACATGATGATGTCTACAGGTGTGCCAAATTCCAAACCAATCTGATAAAAAAAATGGCCACAGATACATCAAGTCAAAAATTTACACATTTACCCTTTTTACACCAATTTTTGAACAGGGAGCTCATATATGTATTTCAAATTTTGGTGAAAACTACTGATGTACTTTATTCCAGCTTGTTGAGGGAACCAATATTTCATGGGTTTGGTGAAGTTCGGTTCAAAAGTTATTAACGTTTTCCTACCCCAGTAAAGCTTATGGCAGCAACTGCTGGCAAAGTTATGTCGTCCATGCTCAGTTTCATTCTGAAGCTATAATGCTGCCAGTACTTCAGCATTTTCAGAAAGCTAGTGGACCCTGTATGCAATGCCTATTCTTTTAGTTATGGAATGTGACCTCTCTCGTGTTGAACTATATGCATGGAGGATAGGGAGAATTTAATTCTCCTCTCCAGCAGTTGCCCCAATCCAGATCAGAGGCCCCATGCCTGCAGTTTACATTGCCAAGAAGTGATCCAGTTGTAATGTAAACTGCAGGCATTGAAGGTAAAGTCCCCTGTTGCAAAGCCCGTCCATTCCATCCAGGGGAACATGTCATCTCCTGCTGCTACCCTCTAAGAATAACAGCTTGACCACGTAAATATAGCCACTATAAACTCTATTGATCCTGGTTATGATTCCCTTATGTTTTGTTCAACTAGCCCTAACTGTTGCTGGCTCTCATTCCTGGGGAACCTGGGGGGCCTGCACGGCAACCCATGACTGGTCCTCACACCCCTGTATCCCCACATGCACCAGGGCCCCAGTACATGATCTACATAGATCATGGATGCCAAGTTTCAAGCTCTTAGCCCTTCTTCCTAGAATGCCAGGCCAGCTGTTCTTTGTGTTGAGGTGGAGTTTCTATTAGAAAGAACACGGTGTTCTGTTTTGACTAGCAAACCCCTGCTGAAGAAAGGGTCTAGGTCAGTTGGAGCACTGCTAGAGAAATGGATAGGAAGAACAACAAGTGAATAGCACCATGGAGAGCTCCAAAGAAGAAGCATTCCAGATGCATGGTCAGACAGGTCCAAGATCGCGTCTAGGAGACAGGGAACTAAGACATGGATAGCACCACAGAGAGTTCCAAGTGGGGCTGGTAGCCAGACAACCTTAACTTGAATGTAATAAAAATTTAAAAAAAATGTTGCTCCAACAACTAGGAGACCCTGAATGAGCCTTAAGTAGGTTTTTGGCTTCCTTTAAGTTGTTAGCTCAGCCCCTGCCCAACCCCCTGAATGAGGCCTTCTCACTTAAAGGAAACTTTCTTGAACTAGACACCTTTGACTATGACAATGCGGAGGCCAGTGCAGTGTGGTAGTGGCTTCAGATCTGGAGTCCTCGGAATCTAAGCATGGTAACACGACTTCCTCCAGATGCATCAGTGACAGCCCCACGGGTGTTTGGGGAGAATAGGGGTATGGAGGATTTCTGCCCCCAACTGCTGCCACCCCTTATGGGGAAACAAGGCCTCAAGCCTACTCAGATGTGTTATTGCCTCACAGAAGCCACACGAAGTACATATTACAAAACCACAATAGTTTCATATGGGCATTTCTTCACAAGGGGCCTGTGAGGTTGTCCGTCGGAGGCCTCTGCCCCTGAGGAGGGAGGATTGGAGCTCTGCATCCTGACACAAGGTATTTTCTTTTATTTGAAAGGATTGGTTGATACACTTAACCATTATTTGGCCAGACCTTGCTATCTAGAACAGAGGAAGAAGGGTGGTTGGGTTCTTTCTTTTCCTGAAAGACTGGCCCAGTTTTCACTTTCACTGCATTTCTTATATTTAAGTTAATCAAAAGTCAGAATTAAAGATTGGTTAAATTTACTGGACGTTAATAAAGATTTAGAAATCATTCAACAAACAATGTAGTAGGTTGTATTTTTATTAGGGTGAGAGTTCTCTCTCTCATCATTGTAATTCCTTGACTTATCTTTAGCTGGGACAAGCATTTATGGAATTATGTTTACAGACGGGCTGGTCTCAGGAAAAGAATTCTTGTACCTTTGCTGAAAGTTTACGTTGGGAATGTGAGAGTCACTGAACCCAGGAACAAACACCAGTCGAGGCTGATTGTTGTGATATCTTTACAGGCAGCTCTGTCTAGGGTCCTAAAGAAACTTGTAAATGCATGTATCCAAATCATTGGCGACAACGGTCGAGTCCTGGGGGGAAGGTAATACTGGGGTGCTTGAAAACTCCATACAGTTTAGTTTCTGGTCTGCAGCCCATTGCTTCTAGCTTCAAATAGTCAGCAGCTATCGGTTCTAGGCCATACCATCTACTGAACCTAGGTCTGTACTTTGAGCCTTATCTAATTACAAGAGAGACCTGCAAGACAATGTTGCGCAGGATGTATAATCTCCCCTAATGGGAGTGCTTTGTTGGCTGGGTTCCCTCTTGCACTCTATAGAGCTGGGCTCTCTCATGAGCCTGTTTTGCCTCCTCAAACTTCCTTGTTTATGAATAACAAAGAGACTTGTGGCACCTTAAAGATTTAACACATTTATTCTGGTATAAGCTTTCATGGACACTGACCACTTCATCACTCTGCAAATTGTTCCCTACTTATTTAAGCCACTTGGATCATGTGTCAGCTTAGAGCAGTGTTCTCCAACCTTGGGTCCCCAGATGTTTTTGGTCTACAACTCTCAGCATGCCCCAGCCAGCACTGTCTAAGGCTAGTGAAGGGCAGGGATGTTGAAGAGTCCTTGGTTTCGAGTCTCGAGTCCGAGTCTGAGTCCTTGGTCCAAAATGGTGACTCACGAGTCCTGAGTCCCAAGTCACTCCCAAAGCTGACTCCACGAGTCCCTATTAAAATCAATGGGGGGTTTTCCCAACAAAATAAGGCTATTTCAGATGTGTGGCTTAAATAAATTCTAGGCACAAGTGTGCCTTTTTATTTCAAAACTCTGCAACTGATTTTGGCAAGAACAGACCAGGCAGACAAACCCAAAATAACCAGACAGGCAGAGGAGGCAGGGAACCCCAAAACAGGCAGGCAGAGGCCTTTTCTTGGACAATTCAAACTGTGGAACTGGTTAAGAAGAGACCAGGCAGGCAGAGCAGGCTGGGAACCCCAAACAGGCAGGCAGAGGCAGCCAAACCCAAAATGTCTGAAAGGTTGCATTTTAGGGAAATAATTTTAAAAAATAAACTTGCTGTACTTCCTAAAACCTATCCATGTTGCATTTGAGGAACAGGATTTTGGAACACGAGTCCTTGGTCTCGAGTCCCGAGTTGGGTCTAGAGTTCAATTAAAAATATTGGGACTCGAGTCTGACTCGAGTCAGAGGGGGGACTCAGTCCGACTACGAGTCGAGTCCTGGAGTCCAAGTCCCCATCCCTGGTGAAGGGTGGCTTGTTGCCTAGCTGGGTGGGGGACTTGGCAGAAGGCAGTGAAGATATTTCAAGCAAGGGGGAGAAGCTGCCAGAGAGGGCTGTACAGGCTTTCTGGGGCCCTTTGGACCAAGCAGGAGTCCCAAGATCCAAGCGTGCCCTGCTGCAACTGTTAGGGGTTCCTAAGGTCCCCTTCAGCCATTTATATTATTCTTTGACGTACAGCCAAGATGCTTTAAAATGTACTTCATGAATATATGTATCATATTTGTCATGGAACCATGATCAGCTACAGCTCCCTGCTCAGTGAGATGGGCAAAATGGCCCCCCAAACACCTGTTCTGAAGAAGCCGAGACAACCCAAAGCCAGGTTCTGACAGGCACGCAGAAGTTGGATTTCAGAACTGAGGTTCACCAAGAAATGTGATGGAATTTGTCAGGGCTTGTGTTAAAGATTGTGGGTTGCTGTGTGACCGCAAAAAAAATAAGCAAAACAAAAAACACATTTTTTTCCCTCACACTATATTATATTACCTTCTCTTTTAACTTCCTGTATTATATTACCTTCCTTTTCTTAAGGAGACCGCTGGCTAATTGCTCAAGAGGAGTGCTCAATGTTTACTCAGTATTCATATTTCCTTCTCAGTTCCGTCTTATTAGTAGGAATACCTTTCTCTATGGGAAAGGTAGTCAATCAGAGACCTGCTTGAGGTGGGGGCAAACCCCTCCCCCCCCTCCTATACAGGTACAGGAAATCCCAGTGGAAGGGAAGGGAAAGGAAGGACATTTTTAGCTCACCTTCTCTTCCCCAGTTGCAGCCCTTGGCCCACGGATGTCTTGAGTCTCGCTACAAATGCTCTAAAGCAGGGGTGGGCAACTTATGACCTCCAGATGTTTTGGCCTACAACTCCCATCAGCACCAGCCAACACAGCCAATGGTGAGAGATCATGGGTGTTGTAGGCCAAAATATCTGGAGGGCTACAAGCTGTCCACTGCTGCTAAAGTATCATACAAAGTATTCTTAGGATGCCTTCATTTAGGGGACTCAGCTCTATCCCTAGGGAAGTATCTGAATATATATCTTAAGGATGGCGGCACAGCAAGACGTACGCTTCAGCTGCGCTGCTCTGCTCTGCTGACTTTATCTTAATGTGAGTAGCCAGCCTGGATTTTTATATTCCCTCTGCTCTCAGACGACTACTACGGCTCCCTTATCAGACTATTGCCTTGTTTATTTAACAACTAAAGGACCAAACAGCCAAAATATCAAGCAGCTAAGAAACAAACTGAGGAACTTCAGGCCGCGGCCTTGACTGCCGTGCTCGAGACATAGAAGGCACAGCTGCTTGCTTCTTTCAATAGGATGATTTGTACTTCATATCATTAACTTTAAAACAAGGAAGAATGCGAGAAGCTTTAAGCCCGCAGTAAATAGAATACAGCAAGAAGAGGAAAGGAGGAGGTGAGACAAAGCTATAAGGTACTAACCAGGGCCCCAGTCAGAGGGTTATTCTCCCAGAGTATAAGCAAACTGTCGGGAAGGCCTGCTATTCTACTAACAACAGAAACACATTGGATCTAGAGGAAGTGATAAATGCTCAAACAATCATAAACGGGGTGAAGGGAACAGTTTTGCCACCTACAAGCAATATGAAGGAAGCTAAAAGAGCTAGGAACACCGACATGGAGGGGGAATGGGACAGGATTATTATTTCCTGTCACCCTCCAAAAAATACAATTGCTCAAAGTTTGCAATTCCTGTGGCAAATTGTTTTGAACCTCTGAGTTTAACTGCTAATGGAAGAGATACATGGTGAGCCAACACCAGAAGAAATGAATAACAAGGATTACTCCCTTAAAGGAAACAAATATACTTCACAGGGGGAACTTGAGTTATTAGACATGTTAGCAAAACAAAATATGCTAATCAGCCAGACAGTTCAAAATATTTACCAAAAATTGGATTTAATGACCAGGTGGATGGACACCATAGATATGAAGCACAGAGGCAGTCAACTGCACACCTGCGATGGCTGCTGGACTAAGAATGATAAAAGTTCTGAGCTCCCTACATTCAGCTCAGCTATGATCAAGGGAACGCATAACATGAGTAATGTTGTATTGTGACCATGTGATATGATTATAGATATTTACCCCCTTAGGGGTTTCCCACCAAAATGGAATTCTATGTTTTGGGCCAAGCACCATTTGAAACAACTACTTGGTCCATCAATTGGTAGCATAGACCTAAAATCTGTGCAGAAAATTTCAGATAATGGCTGTTCACAGAGGATGATCCTTCTCTTCGAATCCTAAAGGATCCCATCTATTATGATGGGACTGAAGTCTAAGCTAGCTCAGTATGGTGTAATCCCCAACCGACACTTCACAAATACAGCAATAATATCCTTGATATCTGCCAGAAAAGGGGACAGCAGGAGAACAACAACCTCACATGCTGACTTACCTAAATGCAACAAACAACAAGAAACCCATAATTTAACTAAGTTACTGGTTAGTACAGACTGTAGGGCACAGTTAAGCCCTCCTAAGGATACTGCCTCATTTCAAAATCAGTCTCAAGCCACAGTGAGTGAACCTATTTGTATCATCAAGAGAATAGCAAATCCCAGCAGGTCCTATCCTGCGGATGATGAAATACAAGATCTTCCATCTTTAGAATATGGGATGCCACCGATGAATAGATATGAGGCAGGCATCAAGACTTCAAATAATTGGTTGAACTACCGATTCCTCAATACATCAGAATTGGGAACTCCTCCAACAACAACAACTTTGGACATAGGAAGTTCGAAACAAGTCACTCCCATAAAGGAAAATGGATGTGTTTTTTTAGAACACGGAAGTACAACATGGAAGTACAAAATGCAACACCTCTAGTAGTCTAGGACTAAAATTATTATCCTGGAATATTGCAGGTTGGTCTTCCAAACAAAACAATAAGCAATTTTTGGATTTTCTGGGCTGGTTTGATATAATTTTGTTGCAAGAAACATGGCAAGTGGAAACTATTCAGTTGAATGGCTTCAAGTGCCACAGTATGGAGGCTACACCATCAGATAAGGGGGGAAGGGCAAAGGGAGGATTAGCATGTTTTGTCTCCACAAGCATCAAAGCAAGTGTCATGTTAATGCCATCTTGCAATCCATTAGCTGCTGCTATGCTAATTCAGTGTGAAGGAATACTCCTAATGGTAGTCAATACTTATTTCCCACCCTGCTCAACAAAATCAGCTGTGGATAAAATCTGGGGGAGTCTGGACAAGTACATAGATCATCTAGAATCCCTGCACCCTGATGCAGCACTTGTAATTGCAGGCGACTTCAATGCGCGAATTGGAGCTGATGATCGAAAGCTTTATGCCCGCTTCCATCACGCCCTAGACTTGGACACACCTGGGGACCAGGAGACTTTTCGTGTTTCCAAAGACAGTAAGTCCAACTATGCGGGGTTTAAGCTCCTCCAATTTAAAAGACAAAGAGATCTGCAAGTACTAAACGGTTCAACAATTGGAGATCAGAAAGGGGAGTATACTCATTTTTCAAATCAGTCTGGTAGTGTGATTGATTACATAATGATATCAAGTTTAATGACCAGGTTTCTTACACATTTCAAGGTCGGCACCTACACGGAAAGTGATCATCTACCACTAATAGCGACGTTTGCAAATATAGCACAGAATAAAGTGCATATACAACCCCAATATATTCCAAATGGAGATCTGGGAGTGACTGGTAATAAGAAAATTAAGTGGACTTTTAAAACTGACCTAACCTTATCTCAACTTTTGCAATCAAAGGCTTTCAGAACCCTATATGATGCAATCCTCTCTGCAAAAAACATCCATTGAAGCCATTCAGGCATTCTAGGAATTGACAGATAATTTACAAAGGCATTTAAAAGCTGAAGCCAATCCAGGCCGGAGAAAATTAACATCTAATACAGGCTGGTATGACCATGAATGCAAAAAGGCTAAAAGCCATGTAAATAGAATTTACCGAAAATATAGAAATACCAACTCAGCTTCTTGGCTGAAGGAGTATATAATAAGCCGAAGGAAGTATAAAGCACTAACTAAAAAGAAAAAATGGGAAGATGGGATAAATGCGTGGCATCTGTTGCTGAAAGCTTCTCACACTAAAGACACCAGTCTCTTCTGGCACACAGTGTCAGGTTTACTGGACAAGAATTACAATTATCCAATGTGTGTAATTAGTCCAACTGAATGGACACTTTTTTATCAGGCACTGTATACAGACGACGAGGTCAGTAATACAAAGGTTAAGCAATGCACGGAAGATTTACACCATCTACCACAATGGCTCCCGGTGACAACAAATGAGGTCAGGGATCTCATTTCTCATCTAAAGAAAAATAAAGCACCTGGAATAGACTTTATCCCTCCAGAACTCTTAAAATCAAATTCTAATTGGTGGCCCCCCTTGTTGGCAGCCTTATTCACCCATATTGACCTAACAGGATTGATCCCTAAGGATTGGGACACAGCAGTAGTTGTTCCTATATACAAGAAAGGCAGAAAAACCGATCCGGCAAATTACCGTCCAATTAGTTTGTTATGTATAATCAGCAAACTGTATGCAAAACATCTGTACAATAAGTTACTGGAATGGCTAGGTGACGAGAATTTTTTGGCAGATGTGCAAGCTGGATTCAGGCAAGGAAGATCAATTACAGACCACTGTCTAGTTTTGTCCCATCTAATTGACAAATACGTAAAAAAACCAAAAGGAGCTTTATATGCAGCATTTATTGATTTAAAGGCAGCATTCGATTCAATCTCCCGTTTAAGACTTTGGGACAAATTATCAGCAACATCTATAGATAAAAGACTTTTATTTCTAATAAAAAGCCTGTATAACAACACATGGCTGAAAATAAGATGCACGAGGAATGGTGGCCTGACTGACCCAGTTCTATCATCTAAAGGGGTCAAGCAGGGATGTATTTTGGGCCCCGTTCTATTTAATATCTATATAAACGATATTGGCGAATTTCTATCATGCCCCAATTTTCATGCTCCAAATGTAGCCATAAAGAAAATCTCTATTCTATTGTATGCAGATGATGCAGTAATTTTATCACAGAATAAGGTAGGGCTAAGGAGGTTATTAAAGGCATTTTCTCAGTACTGCCAAAAAAATCATCTCATAATCAACTATGAAAAAACGAAAGTAGTGGTCTTTTCCAGATGTTATAAATTACACAAATGGCATTTAGACGGGCACCTTATTGAGCAAGTCAAAGCTTTTAAATACTTGGGTATAATATTCCATCATTCAGGGACATGGACAGCCCAGCAAGCTTATGCGATTGAAAAAGCCACTAGGAGTGTCCAAATTCTCCTGCATTTTTATCGAACTGTGGAGAAAGCCAACCTAAAACCCCTTTCTGACACACACACACTCACCAAGGAGGGGGGAAGGAGACCCAGGGGGGGGAGACAGCCAGTCTCCACAGAGACCAAAGGGGACAAACAACATCTGCATAGAATCACCCCAGGGGGGAAGGCAGGAAGCATCCCCAGGTTCATCAATGCTCTCGTATATCAGCCCCATCTACATAAGACTTGAATACCTTGCCAGAGCAGACACTTCGGCACCCATAAGAAAGGGCCATTCAACACCACAGGATGGGACCATTAAGCAAGTGGCTTCAAAGGGACCCCACCCCACAGGGGGAAGGTGGTAACCCACCTGATTGGCCACCCACCTGAGGAGGGTGGCAACCCACCTGATTGGCCGCCCACCTGAGGAGGGTGGCAACCCACCTGATTGGCCGCCCACCTGAGGAGGGTGGCAACACACCTGATTGGCCACCCACCTGATTGCAGAGGGAGGGGCTACCTGAAACCCAAGGTATAAAACACCCTGCGCAAGGGAACTGAGTTGTTGGACCTGATCAGCAATCTTGCCCCATGCTTGGGGTAAGGGACGAAGGGATCGGCAACCCCGGGTAGCAGCACCCGGCGTGCTCCAGCTAGCTGAAATCACTTGCCGCTTGGGTTGACCGGACCCCCGGGAAACCAAGCTGAAATCACTGGCCGCTTGGGTTGACCGGACCCCCGGGCAACCAAGCTGAAATCACTCACACGCCGCTTGGGTAGACCGGACCTCCGCCGGGAACCCAGCTAGCAGCATGCGGTTGACCGGGCATCTGCTGGAGCCCGAGCTAAACTAACTAGCTGAGAGCCCTGAAATCACGGTGTCCTTGAGACTTCTTGCTTGCTACTTTGTACCGTACTGATAAGCTGTATTGCTGGCGTGTGTCTGGGTTTCTGAAGGTAATTTTGTAAATAAACTTGTTTTATAAAAGATACTTTGTGGCTATAAGTTATCCCTTTGTTCTGGGCTAAGGGTGATAGTCGCTGGGGGACCTCGGAGAAGGCCCGCCCCAGGACTCGCTACCCCCTTAGTATTGAACCCGCGCAGAAGACCAGGTTGTCAGTCTTCCACTCGAACAAAAGGACAAAATTTCATCCCTGCAGCCCTTGAAGTTTTCAAAGCCAAGGCTGTAGCCCAATTATTGTTTGGGATTTCAATTTGGGCCGATTCCAATCTGAAACCACTGGAGACAGTGCAGTCCAAATTTTTAAGACAAATCTTTGCAGTTCCCAATTGTGCCCCAAATGCTGCGTTGCGACACGAGGCTGGAGTTATTTCTATACAAACGCAAGTCTGGATGAGGACACTTACGTTATGGCTGCGGCTGCATTTAACTGATACGGGTCTGCTTCCCCTGATAGTCAGAGATACTCACAAGAGTAGCTGGCAAAAAGCTATAACCAGAAAGCTAAATCTGTCTGGCTTTTCAGTTCAATATCTAGTAGGCCTAGGCTTCTTTAAAGCCAAAGAAACTATAAAACTGCGCTTACTGGATATTGAAAGACAAAACAGCTGTTCCATAATGAAGAAATTGAATCCCCATCTTAATTTGACAATATGCAGTCCTACAGAAAATATAGCCGCATATTTACAACAGCTTACATACTCTAAACATAGGATAGCTTTTTCAAGAGCTCGTCTAAATGTGATTCCCACTGCGGTCCTGGAAGGCCGCTTTAGGAGAATTCCATATCAGAATCGAGTGTGCATTTGTGGAGATGGTAACATTGGAAACCATCGCCCATGTGCTGCTCTTTTGCTCCCTGTATAGAACTAGCCGAGAAGAGTTGATTACTCCTCTATTGACACCTTATCCAGGGCGCCCAGTCGATTACTATGTGAATTTTCTTTTAGAGGACCGCAATAGGATGGTGACAGCAAATACAGCAAAATTCATAGCTATTGTGATCAAAATGAGGGCAGCAACTAGAGTTCAACAAAATACATAATTTTAGATAAATTTTAGATAATTTTAGATATAATTTTAGACATAATCTTAGATATAATTTTAGACAATATCAAGGATTTTAGCTGTGATACTGAGTTTATGCAAGCATTTGTTTTACTCTGAACATTGAATATTTATTGTGTGTTATGAGTTATTTGTAATTTGTTTTAAATTGCAATGGCCAATGGCTAGATGCAAATAAAGTTTGACTTGACTTGACTTATCTTATCTTATCTATCCCTAAGTCAGCATGGTGCTAGGTACCAGAAAGATTCGGGGCTCAGGCTCATAGGACAAAAGAAAAAAATGCACTAATTTGCATATCCTCTAAAGCAGGGCTCTCCAACCTTGGGTCCCCAGATGTTGCTGCCCTACAGCTCCCAACATACCCAGCCAGCATGGCTAATGGCAAGGGATTCTGGGAGCTGTAGGCCAGCAACATCTGGGGACCCAAGGTTGGAGAGTCCTGCTCTAAAGTGTGTGTGTGTGTGTGTGTGTGTGTGTTCCTAAGGACACCCCTATTTGTAAAAAGGGATGTATGGACAGGGGAGAGGAGGGCATTTGATTTCAGGAAAAAACCTCAGGCAGAAAGATATGGGGGGGGCAGCAGGAGGTGAAGCACATGTGGGCCAAAAGCCAGCTAATTCAGGGGGATCAGATGCAACAGAGATCATCATGGGCCCTGTACCTTTATTTCAGTAAGTGCCCATGGACAGCGGGGTGGTGGGGCAGAGGGCCTCCCAGAGATTCAGGGCCTTAGTGAGTGTGTAAATTAGGTTAAATAGCTCAAGCCTCAAGCAGATATCGATTCAGAATCTGCCTAGATATGGAGCGGTATACAACTGCTGTAAATAAATAAATAAATAAATATTCTCCCGTCAGTAAGTGTTTATATATTTAAACCTGTGGAGCCCAGTATTAATCAATGTTTAGATGGAACACGCAAGTTGTTCTTTTCTTTCTTTTTCTTTTTTAGTTAATTGGTCACAATACTACTTCTTGCAAATACCCTGTTCGTTGTAATGTGCGTGTGTGGGGCAGGGCAGTTTCTTGCCTGTCCAGAACATTTTCAGTATGTAATCAGTCAATCAACCCAAATAAAGCAAGCAAGCACACACCAATTCCCCCCCCCCTTACCCTCATAAGGAGGGGCAAGGAAAAACACCACTGGGTCAACACATATCCTTGTCCAAACTTGCCCTCCCAGCGGCATGATTTGGCTTCTCCCTGTGGACAGGAAAAGAAAGGAGAGCACACCAGTTTCCTCAAGGCCTAGCACCCTTCTCTCCCCCCGCCCCCCCGGATTAAAATGCTGCTCACTCATCAGTTCTGTTTGGAAGCAAGCAAACCAAGCTGCAGCGCTGGTCAAGAGGTGCTTGGGCAAGATCCACCCACTCTCCAGTGCTACTTGTGTTGCGCAACCACCCAATGGGGTGTGTGTGTTGTGCACCTGGCCATCCAGGCCACTTAATGAGGAAAGGCGGTTGCTCAAGGTGGGCTGGAGGAACAATTGCCATTGCTCAATCCGGTCGCTGTGTTATCAGCCACTCACCATCACACAGCCACTCCACATGAATGCCTGCAGAAGGCTGGTCAGAGACCAGAGGATTTCATAATCCAATTGAGAGAGAGAGAGAGAGAGAGAGAGAGAGAGAGAGAGAGCACAAGAGCACAATGGAGGTGTAACCAAAGTGGTAAAGTGGGAGAAAGAGAAGCTTAATCCTTTATGACAAGAAGATAAACTCAGGAAAACCCCAACTCCAGCACCAGATTTGATGAAGGCTACACACCACTACCAGCCATCAGGAGGGCTCTGGATTCAAAGCCTTTGTTTCATATGGGCAGGGCAATTTCCCAATCCCATTTTTGTTAAAGAGAGGGGGGGGGCAAAGGAGGTGTAGCCAAAGTGGTAGGGTGGGAGAAACGGAAGCGTAATCATTTACGAAAATAGGATAAACTCAGAAAAACCCCAAGTTGATGAAAGCTACACCAGCCATCAGGAGGCCTCTGGGTTCATAGGTTGGGAGACTAAAGCCGGAAAGCCTTTTGCTTCAAAGTCTGCACCCCAGCCTCCCCCAACCTGGTGCCCCCCCAAATGCGTTGAGCTGTCAACTCCCACCATTCCCAGCCAGCATGGCCCATGTTTCAACAACAACCCACAATTCAGTGACAACCCACTCTCAGCCCATACTCAACCCTTGAGGGTAGGTTATCGTGTTGTCTGAACCCAGTCATTGTGCAGTTCCTAGAAGTACTGCACAGCAAGAGGATGGAGAAGGATGACTTTTTGCCTAGCTGGAGAGGAGAGTTGATAGAAGGCAGAGAAGAGGGTTGGGGGGACAGAGAGAAGCTGCTTGAAAGCCAGGGGTCTGTACAGGGTGCCCTTTGGACAGAGCAGCAGTTCCCGGCTCCAGTTGTGCCCTGATGCAAATTCTAGAGGTTCCTGAGGTCTACAGCAACCATTACATTGTTAGACATATATCCAAGTTGTTTTTAAAATGTATTGTATTAATACATGTATCATATTTGTGATGCGGCAACTATTGGCATGTGCCCTCTTTTACAGAGGACAGTCCTCTATTTGAAGGGCTGCCAGAGAACCATCCTTCATTTGAAGGTGCCCTCTATTTGAAGGGCTGTCCAATCCAATTCCAGTTTAAAGATAAAGAACCATCAGAAGTGTTGCCCATCCACAGCTAGCAGCACCCAAACAGCAGACCGTACCGGCTGGCACTCAGGTCACCATCTTCAACACTATGGTGAGATAAAACTGTATTTCTAATTAATTATATTATTATTATTATTATTATTATTATTATTATTATTATTATTGCTGCTGCTGCTAAATTTTCATCTGTACACATCAGTTAGCATATGCAAAGTTTATGCAAACTGGTGTCCTTTTTTGTCCTCTTTTTTGGCGATCCAGACCATAAGTGGCTGCCCTAGCTTCGGTTCCCTGCTGAATGCAATGTGTGAAATGGCCAACACACCATTTCTGGAGAAGCTGGGACAAATCCAAAGTTGGGTCCTCCTGACACACACACAGAAGTTGGAGATTTTAGTGTGGAAGTTCACTAACAAATCTGAGCAAAGTTGCCAAGGCTTGTGTCAAGGATTGTGGGCTGCTCCCTTCACTGCCCCCCCCACACACTTTTCTCACGCTGCATTATATTACTTTCCCTTTCCCCTTCCTGCTTTCCTTTTCTTAGGGATATGGATGGCTTATTGTTCTGAATGGGTGATTTGCTTTTCTCAATGCAAGAGATTATACAAAGGTGACACCTCCCACCCCCACCCCCCTAGAAAGTTGTAATCAAGATGTGTGTGTAAAAAGAACAACTTGTATAATTGTAAATAAAAAATCTCTCACTGCACATGGAAGCAGGAAGCATATAATATTCATATTAGTGAAGCTCCTTTCCATGTCACCTATCCTCTCATTGAAAAGAACAAATGTTTCTATGTGAATTAGACATCTATTTGAGATGCGGGCAAAAACTGTTCCCTGTCCTGGCCAAATGCAAAAACCCAGGGCAAGGGAAAGGAAGAAAATGTTGGCTTCACCACCGCTTCCCAATTGCAGCCCTATAAACCTCTACCGTGGATGTCCTGAGTTTCGGTACCAATATTCAAGGGTATCATTACTACTACTATCAAGCCAGGTAGTACATTTGGCTTGTCAATGTCACTGACAAGGGAGGCTGAAGACAGCACTAGCGAAATTGTGAGGAGTGGCCAAGCTGCCATTCTTGCCAGGCAGCTCTGGGGCATAAGCAGTGGGCATCCTCAACTGGAACACCAGGGCCAGGAATGATGGAGGTGAACAGAGACCCAAGCCTTACTCAGGCAAGGGTTGGTCACAGACAAGGCATGGAGGGCCAGAGATGAGCGCAGCAGGAGCAGGCAAGGGTCAGATGGCAGGACCAGAGGCAAAGTCAGAGTCTAGCACTGGCAAGTGTTGAGCACTGGCAAGGCATAGCAGGGCCTGAGGTGAAGGCAGCATCAGAAACAGGCAAGGGTCAGGTACCAGCAAGGCAAGGATGGAGGCAAAAGCAACATCAGGAACAGGCAAGGGCCGAGTACTAGCAAGGTGAGGCAAGGCTGGAGGGAAAAGCCAGACCATAAACACAATGCAGCCACCACAAAGACTCACATTGTTGTGGCAAAGCTGAGCAGGAACAGGGAGCCTTTCATAGGGCTTCCTGTGGCTCCCAGCTGGTCTGCATGACTGGACTGGCTCTAATCCTGTGAGCACCTACAGGTCCAGTGCTAATCCTGCAAGTATTTGCAAAGTGGATCTGTCCACCTACTCTATCAGGCCACCAGGGGGAGCTGCAGCACTATGCAGGCTGAGCAGATCCTGACAGCCAGGTTCAAACATCATGACAAGTGACCCTGAGAACAAGCCATCTTCTACAACCCAACAAGAAGCCGTGGGTTCTCATGCCGGCTTGTGTGTGGTTAATAAACCACACTGAATCGTCCACGCCAGGTTCAGACAACACGATAAGCCACACTGACACAAACAAGGCTCACAACCCACCATGGCTTCTTATTGTGTCATGCGAAACCCATCTCTGGGCACGTTCACACATAACAAGAAGCCACAATTTCCCTGCAGGGCTTCTTCCTGTGGCGGTAGCCACCATTTTGAATATTCGATCCATGGCCGGGACATGCCGTAGCTTGTCGTTGTGAAGGATTGAGGCCTACACAGGCTTCGGTTAGTTGAAGCCTGTAGGCCCAAACACTTCCCTAAATTAGTTGAAGCCTGAAGGCCCAAACATTTCAGGATGGGAGGGGGCATTTGTGAGTTTCAGTTCACCCAATAGAAGTTAAGTATTATTTCTCCTATTCAAGGTCACATGGTTATAACCTTCTAATCCTGGGAAGGCTTTTTTTGTGTGTGGGGTGTGGTCAGCTAGAGCCAGAGAGAGACTGACTGCAGAGGAGAGAGGTAGACAGAAGTTAAGTTAGAGAACCTTGTGTTATTTGTTTAATTTTATCATACTTGCTTTTGAATTATAACTGCTCTATTGTGTAAATACCCTAATGTAATAAGTAAACTGTTGTTGTTTAACCCATGTTGTTGGAGTGACTTATGCACCACGCCTGAAGCTTATTCCCATGCTACTGGAAACATGCAAAGGATTTGATCTCCTGGAACGGGAGAAGCTTTGAGAAGAGGCAGAGATCTTCCTGTGAAGAGAAAGCCATAGCCCGCCCACACACACGCGTATATGCACACATACCGCAAGATAGCATCAGACACCCAAGAATCACAATAGGAGTCATTAACATGCCCCCTGGCAAGTCCCTGGTCTGGCAGCCGAAGGAGCCGTGGAATATTCATTCCCAGGTGTTGGATAGAAGAAAGGAACAGCCAAAAACTCCTAGGTGCCGGGCAAACAAGAAAAACCAGTCGTGCCAGGAGGGGGCATGACAAGGAGGAGGCCCAACGGAGGGTATAAAGCCCAGGGTCAGTGGCGGGAAAAGGGTTGTTGGTCGTGAGGCAGCAAGCTGCACGAAGGTCCATGGCTCAGGTCAAACCTCCAACCCTGGCGGAGCTCCCAGTGAACAACGCTAACATAGAACAGCCCTTTCGGAGTTAAGCGGCTTTCTAGGAACAAGGCATTTCCAGGTACGACTGTCTGTATTGCTTTTGCGGCTCGCTACCAGCTCAATTGTAGATGTGTGCTTAGCGTGGCGCTTTGTATATGTTCTGTTACGCTCCATTAAACTCTGTTTACCCATAAAAGTGTAGTAGCGTCCATTCAAAACTCGGTCTCCTCGCTTTGCCTGCGTTATAATTGGTCGCGGCTTCTGCCAGAGAGCTGCGTACCGCTGATAGAGGGCTACCCGAGTCCGGGTTAACCCCTGAGTGGCCGAACCCGCCAAGAAGGACAGTTGCAGTCTTTCTCCACACTTCCAAAGGCAGGTCAAGGGGTCCCTGCAGTAAAGGAACCTTGACAGTCGTTATGTGCGAAGCTGGAGAGGGTGGGTGGGTTGTTGGGGTGCTTGACAAGCCGCCTGCAACCCTAAAACAGCCCGTGGCTTCTGGGTGGCTTGTCAAGCACCCCAACAACAACCCACCTTCATCGGGTTCTCATGTAACTAAAAGCTACGGCAAGCTCAAATATTCAAAATGGCTGCTGCTGCTGTAAGGAGAAACCCCGCGGGGAAATTCCCCATGGCGACTTCTCATTACGTGCAAACCAGGTCTCTGCGTGCAAGGGAGGTTAATTTGCACCACTGGGGCCTGTACCTTGAAAGAGTGAATAGATGAGTGGCACAAGACATGCACCGTCACCGTCGTCGTCGTCCCCCTGACCCCCTCCTCACCAGAGTGACAAACAAGGGATCACACACAGGGCAGGTGGAATTAAGTACAGTACACAAGGCAGCTGGAAGAAGGAGGGAATGGTAAGATTCCCAGCAGAACACTAAGTGTTTAATGAAAGGCCCGATTCATTCACATTGTTCCTAGCAAGGGAAGGGGCTTCTCAGGCCAGCAGGCATCTGGCTTGTCTCACCAGGGAAGGGATTTCCCTCCCCAGTTCACAAAAGTGCCGCTGTGTTTCTCGGAGAGGCAGGCAAGGGTGTTCAGGATGTCTCGCACATTCAAGTCCACTCTCTGTGGGGCCTGGAAAAAGAGAATAGGAAAAAGAGTGACAGAAGACTAATGGGTGAGATCAGCCAAGAACACACTGCATGAACTTCTTGCTCTAATTTCAACTATCAATGGCTAAAATTGGGAAGCATTCTCAACCGCTGCGTCTTGTGTCCAGAAATATAATACTCTGGAGGTTCACCCAGATCAAGCCTGAAGGCATCTGGAAGCCATGCAGTTGGGCAACTGGGCTCTTTTTGCAAGTAGGCTCTCAGTATCTGCTGCTGGGGATGAACAACCGTGGAGTGATCATACGCTGCTTCTGGATTTCCCAGGAGGCTCTGTAAAGCCAGGGTTGGAGATCCAGCCACTGTTCCACAGGAAGTTTAACTTTTTAAAAATTGGCAGTAAGCACACCTAATTCTGTGTTGGAGTTTGGAAAATGTATGAGACAAAGGGTGCTTCCAGATGAGGCTTCTATCCTGCTGTTACTCTGCCTCAAACATGGGATTTTACAGGGAGCTCCCATGATGACGTGTTCCATGTGTAACTCTCTCATGTCTTCCCACCTCTTCTTCCACCTTTTTTCTTACCAGAAGAAATCCGTTAAGAAGGGAAAGATGGAATAGCTTCACAATGTCTTTTGATGGGCAGCACTTGAAGCCCTTTTATCTGAAAGCTCTCTAGATTTCATGGCTGGATCAGACCAAGGGCTTAACTTTTAAACCTAAAGCAGGTATTTACCAATTATATATATATATATATATATATATATATATAAATATCAACAAGTGAATTCATGCATTCTCCACTTTGAGCCTCACTTAGATGTAGGTCCAAGTAGTACAATACATTTGATGGAATCTGGGGATAAGATCCCATCATGAATCACATACACTTTTGCCTCCCATGTCTGTCTGCACCCATCCGGGATCCAAGGCAACGCACAGGATCTCATCTTCAGCAAATCCCAGGGACTGGCAGCGTGTGAGCATGTTCAGAGCAGCCTAGAAGGGAAATATACCAGAAGGAAGGTGAATGATGCTCCTCAGTTCTATAGGATGCAGCAGGTAAAAAGGAGAGCGGTGTAGGACTAAGATAATTTTCTTTCTTTGATTGATTGATTGATTGATTGATTTTTAGCACCATGTATATACAGCCCTGAACAAATCTAACTGAGTTTGCTGCTAAATATCATTGGTCCAGTTTGGTGATTTTGGACTCTGGATCTAATGGTCTCAGCAAACCACCACCACCACCACCACCATCCTTTTACATGATAAATATGTATTCCTTCATTTACTCCAAAATGTTGTAAGCACTAGCCTGGCTGAATTTGGCCCTCCTGCTCATTCGGCTAAATGGGGCCCTGGACTTTTGCCCCAAATTCCTGCCCTGGTGGCACCACTGCTCAATATGATTGCTAATCATACTCATAATAACTTTATTTATTTATCTAGTATCAGATTTACATACCACTTCCCACAAAGTTTGAAAGCGGTGAACATACAGTATTGTACCATCAAAAACAACAACACACTCTAACAATAGAACTACACAATAATAAAAATACTAATCACTGATTAAACTGTACACTCTGCTTTGCACTACAGATCATGGCTGGCTGGCTGGCTGGGTCACACTCCAGGGAAAGCCTGTGTGAAGAGATGGGCATCTGAACTGTCAAAATGACCATTGGTGATGTGTTCCAGAAGGTGGGTGCTGCAACACTCAATGCTGCTCTACTGCAAGTGCTCCTGAGGCAAATCTCAGGAGCATGTGGCATCCTCGGGACGGGAGTGCTTCTTCTGATGATCGCAAAGACTGGGCAGCAATATAAGAGGTGAGGCGATCCCGAAGATAACCTGATCCCATTATGTATGTATATATTTCAGAAGCAAACTGAAATGTCTGTGCTGCAGTCAATGTAGGCTTTACGTTGTCAAAACCAGGGGAAAGACAGGGTCCTTGTCCTGAAGCAACTCACACTCTACCTTTTGAAACTGGGGGAAATAATGGAGGAAGGGGAAGTGAGCGGATGGGGAAGTCAGTGGACTACTGGGGGTGCTTCCAAACAAGGCTTTTATTGTGCAGTCACCACATGCTCCATTCATGGAATTTTACAGAGGTCCAGACAGCAACATCTTCCATGTGTAACCCCCGTGTGTTTCCCCCACCGCTGCTTCTTTCCACGCAAAAATTCATTGCACTCCCCCTGTCCTTCTCCAGAAGCAGGTCATCCATCAGGGCAACCAAGGCCAATTCCATCCCAAAACCAGGCCTGAATCCAGACCGGACTGGATCAAGGCAATCAGTTTCATCCAAGAATGCCTGCAGCTGAATCACCACCATCCTTTCAAGCACCTTTGCTCAGAAATGGGGTATTTGTGATCGGACGATAGTTAGTATATAGATCTCTGGATTCAGGGAGAGTTTTTTCAGGACTGGCCGCACCACTGCCTCCTTCAAGGCTGCAGGGGCCACCCCATCACACATGGATGCATTCATTTACCACTCTCCCAACCCATCCAGCCAATTCCCCCACAGCTAGCTCAAAGAAGCCATGACGGGCAAGAGCCAAGGGAGCATGTGGTGGGCCGCACAGATGCAAGCGCCCTGTCTACATCCTCAGGCTACAAAAACCAAAACTGATCCCACAAAACAGGACAAGAAAATGTACTGGACACACCTCAACAGACACCGTATCAATAGCAGCATTCCAGTCAGTATTCATAGATTTCATAGAGTTGGAAGGATCCTACAAGACCATCGAGTCCAACCCCCTGCTCAATGCAGGAAACTAGAGGAGGGGTCTCCCATCCAAGTAATAACCAGGCCTGACCCTGCTTAGCTTTCCACGCTCAGACAAGCTGAGCCAGCGTGAGCCACAGGCCTGTTAATGAAGGTGGACAATTTTGTCCTCAAAATGTTTTGCAAACTTGTCACAGCGAGCCTCTGAGGGACTCCAGTATTGGGTTTACTAGAGTAGATGAAAGCAACCCTGAACCACTCAGAAAAGCTCAGCTGGATGCAGTGGAGAGCGTCGGCTCCAGTGTCAGCAGGGCTGTGTATCCACTCCAGATTCTATTCCACAGGCCTAAGGAGCTATCCATGGTGCCGAACCTATTTCGGATATCTGGATCAGCACCATGGATAGCTCCTTTAAAATTCAGGCTAAAATCCGGAGCAGATATACAGCCCCACTGACATTGGAGCCAACAGCCTCCACTGGCTGGATGGATACCTCAGGATGTGATGGAAGCGGCAAGCTAAGCCTTCTTTGCCACCTTCGCCACCATGCAGTAGGTGGTGCGATTATGCACTCTTACATGCGCTTGATCACCCGCATGATGAGTCTTATGCCATTTGTGCTCCAGTCGCCTTTCTGTTTCTTTGTCCAGAGCTCCCTGGTAAACCGCAGAGCCATCCGAGCTCCATGGTGCTGAAGTGGGCACTCAGGAGAAGCAATGGTCTTGATGGCCCGTCACGCCTCGCCATTCCATAGTGCAACAGAATCACTGGCTCTGGCTACTGAAAAATCCCCCAGAGTATTCAGGAATCCCTCGGATTCCATATTTGGGCTGCATTAATAGAAGTATAGCTTCCAAATCGCGCAAAGTGATAATTCCCCTTTACTCAGCACTGGTTAGGCCTCATCTTGAGTACTGCGTCCAGTTCTGGGCACCACACTTTAAGAAGGATGTAAACAAACTGGAGAGGGTTCAGAGGAGGGCAACAAAGATGATAAAGGGACTAGAAACAAGGCCCTATGAGGAGAGACTGATAGAACTGGGCATGTTTAGCCTTCAGAAGAGAAGTCTGAGGGGAGATATGATAGCACTCTTCCAGTACTTGAAGGGTTGTCACACAGAGGAGGGCCAGGATCTCTTCTCGATCATCCCAGTTTGCAGGACATGGAAAAATGGGCTCAAGTTACAGGAACCCAGATTCCACCTAAACATCAGGAAAAATTTCCTGACTGTTAGAGCAATAAGACAATGGAACCAACTACCTAGGGAGGTGGTGAGCACTCCCACTCTGGAGGCATTCAAGGTACGGCTGGACGGCCATCTGTCAGGGATGCTTTGACCTGGATTCCTGCATTGAGCAGGGGGTTGGACTCGATGGCCTTGTAGGCCCCTTCCAACTCTACTTTTCTATGATTTCATATCTATTCCACCTGATAGCCGAAGCTCTCTGGGCAGTTCACAGCAATTCATAACACAGGTACAATAATAGAATACATAATAATAAAATACAAATACCATAATAACATACAGATACAATAAAATGCAGCGTAAAAAAACAAGCCACAGTTCTCTGCCACCCAGGCTATCACCCGGGGTCAGGGTCACAGGGCTGTCTCTCACACAGGACCCTGGTGACATTCCAGTTCCCAGCCAACAGTGGGGATGCCCTCTGCCACATGACTGGGGGAAAGCATGTGATCATGTTTTTCCTGTCTTCTTATCTGTGTTATTATTTTATTAGATACTTATACCATTTCTCAAAATTAATTTACAAAAAGAGGTTTACAGTCAAGCGCACACTAATGCAACAACCAAAAGCAATGAAAGAACAGGATGCACAAAGTCATTTCAAAATGAATCAAAATTAGCCAGTAGAGAATTGTCAGGCAATAGCCCCAAAGTTTAGACCAGGATTGCACAACTTTTCTTTGCCCAAGGGCAAAATCTGATATTGCCAGGGGCCACACATGCTCATGTGCACAGAAACATGCTCCACGCATGCGCGCGTGCACACAGTATCATCAGGTAAAATTAACTGAAGACTCAGATTCAATCTCCTTATTTTAATGATATGAACAGAGTCAACCTTCCACCCTTTGCCCCACTTGTGTCCGTAGTACCTTGCTGCAACGGTAAGAGATGGTTTGAGCAGCAGACCATATGTACATATTTGTGATGGAGCCGGCTTCACTGGATATGTTGACAATGGCTGCTTTGCTGCAGCTCATCCCTTTCTGGGGGCTTTCCTGAGATGCCTTCCTCAGCAAGGGCAGGAATGCCTGGAGAAGGAAAGGAAAGAATCAATCAAGGACAGCCACACATTTCATTTCATTTCATTTATTTCATTTATATACCGCCCCATAGCCGAAGCTCTCTGGAGAGAGGACTGGGCATCTCTTCACCAGTGCAAAGGCCATGGTGTGAGGGCAAATGGTAGCCCGGCAGCAGGGGCGGTGCTAGGTACTGAAAAGATCCAGGGCTCAGGCCCACAGGACCAAAAAAAAATAATGCACAATTTTGCATATGCTAATTTACATATGCTCTGAAGTCTCTCTGTGTGTGTGTGTGTGTGTGTGTGTGTGTGTGTGTGTTTAAAGAACCCTGTCTCCTAAGGACACCCCTATTTGTAAAAAGAGATGTATGGACAGGGGAGAGGAGGGCATTTGATTTTGGAGAAAAACCTCAGGCAGGAAGATTGTGGGGCAGGGCAGCAGGAGATGAAGCACATGTGGGCAACAGGCCTGTGGCTCACACTGGCTCAGTTCATCTGAGCGTGGAAAGCTAAGCAGGGTCAGGCCTGGTTATTACTTGGATGGGAGACCCCTCCTCTAGTTTCCTGTATTGAGCAGGGGGTTGGACTCGATAGCTTTGTAGGCTCCTTCCAACTCTATGATTCTATGAAAAAGCCAGCTAAACCAGGGGGATCAGATGCAACAGAGATCACCAGGGTCCCTGTTCCTTTATTTCAGCAAGTGCCCATGGACAGCAGGGTAGTGAGGCAGATGGCCTCCCAGAGATTCGGGGCTCCAACTGAAAGATTTGGGGCTCTAGCCCTGGTGGGCCGCTCCCTGACACCGCAGCAGTTACTTAACAGGGGCATGCCGAGCCTGTCCAGTTGGCAGCTCCTTCCAGTTCTCGTTCAACAGCTTCAGCCTTCCCCCATCACTTCATCTCCACAACCACATATAACAGTTCTGTCTCTTATGTAGCTGTTAAAGTTATGCTGCATCCCATTTCTCCGGGAAAAGCCATGTGCCTACCTGTTTCCCCATCACCAGGAAGCACCAGCATCAGGCCACATACTGGCTCTGCAATACCATGAGACAATTCTATGAAGAAGGGTCCACGGGATGGCCTTACCTGGCTCACCACCATGGGCCCTATCACATTGGTCTTGTACACCTCAGACATGTCCTCCGGCGTCTCGGATTCCAGACTACTTAGTTTTATAATCGCAGCATTGTTTATCACCAGATTCAGCCCGGCTCCTTTCAGCCGTTCTGTGACTCTGGCTGCAGCAGCCTTGATGCTGGAGGGCTCGGAAGTGTCTGCAGCAGCAAAGAAAGAGAAGATTTTAAAAGTGATGAAAGCGAGCCACCTCCAACCAGCCCTGCAAACCATCCAGCATTCTTGCTGCACCTCTGTGTAGCATCCAGTCTTCTTACTCTGGACGTGCTGGAGACTAAGGATCAGCTCACACCACGCATTTGAATGTATATAAATAAAGTGTATGATGTACCGCAAATAAAAAATATTTATTTATTACTTTATTTATTTATTTATTTATTGCATTTATACCCCGCTCTTCAGCAAGAAAAGGTTCTCAGAGTGGCTTACAAAGATTAATAATAAGACAGTCCCTGTCTTCAGGCTCACAATCTAAAAGACATGACACAAAAGGAAAAGGGATTGAGAGGGAGGAGGAAGAATGCAAAACTCAGGCACCAGTTCTTAGTTAAAAAGGTTCTTACAGGTTCTTTCTTTGTTTGTTCTTTCTTTTTTTTATTTTTTTGGCAGGGAAGGGCAAAACAAGCTCCCTGCAGCTGCTCCCTCTCCAGCTGATGTATGGGGCCAGGTTGGTCTCCCCCTTGCAGTGATGTTACTCCTGGGAGGCAGGGGGTGCAGCCTCCCAGTGGCCCTTGGTTCTCTGGCCGATGGATGAGGCCAGACGCCAGAGTCTGCCGCCCCAGGGAACTGTCAGTTGGAGCTGTGTGTTGTACAGGCTAGAATGGCGCCCTCCTAGGTAGGCTTCCGGAGACAGGCAAAAACTTTTTTGTTCCAGCAGGCCTTTGGGAATAGCCTAGACCTGTAAGATTGTGATGGATTCCACTGTTTATATTGTTACTGTTGTTTTAACTTTGATATTTTTATATAATTTTAATATTATAGCTAATTTAATTATATTTTTAACTTTTGTATATTCCTATTTACCGTATTGTTCCTAGTATAGGCCGCTACTGAATATAAGCCGCACCCTTAAAGTTTGGTGCTATTTTTTAAAAAATAAATTTTTAAGTTTTTAAAACTTGTTTAAACTTCCGTGAGCGGCGGCCGCTGCTGGGGGCAGTCTCCGGCCGCTCGGGTCTTCCCCCAGGCGCGCGAGCGGTGGCGTCTCCATGGCGGCAGCTTCCGTGAGCAGTGAGCCGAGGAGTTTGGAGTTTTTTTTGGGGGGCAACATTCTGATTGTAGGCCACACCCCTAGTTTAAAGCCTTACATTGGGGGGGGAAGTGCGGCCTATACTCAGAGCAATACGGTATATATTTTAATTGTACCAGTTTTAATGGTGTAATGCTGCCTTGAGTCCCAGTATTGGGGAAAAGGTGGGATGATGATGATGATGATGATGATGATGATGATGATGATGATCATAGTAGTAGTAGTAGTAATAATAATAATAATAATAATAATAATAATAATAATAATAATATGCAATGGGGGCTGGTGATGCCAATGTCAGTGGGGCTTGCTCTGGATTTTATTTTGAACTTTAAAGGAGCGATCCATGGTGCTGAACCCCATCCTCAAAATCGGTTCGGCACCACAGATCGCTCCTTAAAAGTTTGGAGTAAAACCTGGAGCAGATATGCAGCCCCGCTGACACTGGCATCACCAGCCCCCACTGAAAACGTGTGCACATGGACCAGCACATGGTTGCCAGTGCAAATATTATACAAGTACGTGTCGAGGCTCCCTGTCCTCAGAAAGTGCAGTGGCAAGCCCTTTAGCTGCTGCATAAATTGTGAAGTCACCCTAAGATTTACAAGCTCCAGTATTTGTCAGATTGAAAGGAGTAACCCTCTTAAAACATACATGGAATGTTTGCTCCCCATCTTGGGATACCAAGCAAGTAATGAAGTAAGCTGATTCCAGATGATCCTGGCATATCCCGCTGAAATATTTTGAGCAGACTTTTAAAGTGCCCTTCTCAGCTTCATTTATAAAACACATTTTAACTTTTAGATGCCATAAATTTGAGTATTTTTTACAGTGCAACATTTTTTAAAAGTGGCATAATATATTCTGGTTTTCATATCTCAGTGGAGGGATCAGGGAGAATTGTATCACCCAGCGCAGCACCAAAGGAAGAAAACAGATGTTTCAGAACTTTTACTGCATGTCCCCATCCACATGTGTCATGTTCACATGTACAAGAGGAACGACATGTTTTTTTAGGTCTTTAACCACAGGGAGGATACACTTGTACCCGGGGAAATGCCAGTGGAATAGAGCTTAGAATGAAGACTCTATATAGATTTCATAGATCATAGAGTTGGAAGGAGCCTACAAGGCTATCGAGTTCAACCCCCTGCTTAATGCAAGAAACTAGAGGAGGGGTCTATAGAAATGATAGTTTGGTTACACAAGCAGCATTCAGCTTAGACTGGTTATTCTTTGGTTAACCCTAATGATAGATTAGCCTAATGCCAAATTACCTAAAAAGAGAAGTCTAATGCCAAATTACCTAATTTCCTCTGAAATTATCAAGTTTTTGTTGGTGTTGCTATACTTGTGAAAAACTATTCTCTTGACTTCAGTCTCCATGGTGCTGAAATTTGCCATCTATTCCAAACTGAACCTGGGAACATAGGAAGCGGCCTCACACGGAGCCAGACCATTGACCCATCTAGCCCAGTATTGTCGACGCCGATTGGCAGTGGTGGGTCTCCAAATAATCAGGCAAGTTTCTTTCCTAGCCCTACCTGGAGATGCCGCGGACTGAACCTGGGGCCTTCTGCATGTGCCATAGTACCACTGAGCCATGGTATGAACTTGATAGTTGAAATGTCCAGGGCTTCTGCCTAGAGATGTGAAGGCCTGGGGGGGGGGGGCAGAAAAATTGAGGGGGGAGGGGCTTTCCCACAAAAAATGGTTCCTCCCCCCCCCAGATTTTTCCAGTTTTTTCCAGGCCTTCACATCTCTACTTCTGCCTAAAGCCAGCGAAGCTAACAGTATCCTCTTCCAGGCAAGAGACACAAGAATGGTACCTAATTAGAGACTCATTCAAACATGCCTATTATAGAACACTGACTCCTTTGTCATTTGAGCCCTCAAATGTTTATGACTCACAGCTGAATGTATGAGCTACTTGCAGTGACATTCGCTGCCAACACAAGGGAAACAGAGGGCAGGCGGGTGCTCAGGAGAAGCCTGCCAATCGCTCTCCTGCCGTCACATTTGCTGCCGCCTGATGCTGACACCTCGGTCTGCTTCCTGATAGGGCTGGCCCTGGACTGAGTGCCCAAAGAGCCTTGTAAAGGCATGTTTACCCAAATCACTGGAAACCACTGTCAAGCCGTGGGGAACGGTAACACTGGTGCCCGCCTGGAAGCTCCATGCTTGCTACAGTTTCGCTTCCTTTCTTCAGCCCTCTCCTCCAAGTTCCAAATACAGTCATGCCTTGGCTTGAGAGCATAATTCGTTCCGGAAATGTGCTTGTAATCCAAAACACTCTTATTATATCAAAACGAAATCCCCCCCCAAAAAAATGTGTACAGAGATTTTTAATTTAAGCCGTACTACAGTACTTGTATTGCAAGACGTCGCTTGTATATTAAGTTAAAAAAAAATTAAATAAATATTTTAAAATTTGCTTGTCTTGCAAAACGCTCTCAAACCAAGTTACTTGCAATCCAAGGTATTACTGTAGTTGGCAGCTCATGGTGCTAGTGCATACCATCCACTGAACCTTGAATTTTGAGCCTTATCTAATTACAAGAGGGACATGTAAGGGGGGGGGGATCTTGTAGTGTATCATTCCAACCAAACAATCCCTTTTTTCAGGATACTATGGGGCCGTTCACACATAATGACAACCTATTGGTTAAACAACCAATGGGTTGTCATGCATGAGTGGGAGAGCACTGGCGGGCTGCTTGCAGCGCGCCTGCCTCTTCCATTTGTACTCCACAAACCATTGGCTCCTCTGTAGGCTGTGGAGCATGACATGTACAGGCCTGTGGCGCATGCTGGCTCAGCTTGTCTGAGCATGGAAAGCTAAGCAGGGTCAGGCCTGGTTATTACTTGGATGGGGGACCCCTCCTCTAGTTTCCTGCATTGAGCAGGGGGTTGGACTCAATAGCCTTGTAGGCTCCTTCCAACTCTGTGATCTATGAAATCTGAACCCGCTGGGTCGTTTATGGGCTAAACAACCCAGCCATTCACCCAATAAGAAACCATGAGTTTATGGCTGGGTTGTTTGGCCCCTAAATAACCCAGCAGTCTGGGTTTGGATGTCATGCTCTACAACCTACAAAAGAGCCGATCATGGGTTGTGCAGCAAAAGCGGAAGTGGCATGTCCGGTGCGGTGCAGACAGCCTCCCTCATTGTCCCTGGTCGTGCACAGCAACCCATGGGTTGTTGAACTTGCATAGACCATAGAGTTGGAAGGGGCCTGCAAAGCCATCGAGTACAACCCCCTGCTCAATGCAGGAAACTAGAGGAGGGGTCTCCCATCCAAGTAATAACCAGGCCCAGGGCCGGCGCAACCACTAGGCGAACTAGGCGGGGGCCTAGGGCGCGTGGCTAGAGGGGGCGCAGAAACGCTCCACTCCTGCCAGCCAGCACACACACACACACACAGAGCCAAATTTCCTTCAACTTTTGGGGGTTGTAAAATCTGCCGGTTTTTCCTGGGACTTTTCGGGGCTTGTGAGGGCGGCTGAGGGAAACACGCAAGGCTTGGCGTCTGGTTACGTCTCGCTTTTCGGTTCCACGGAGGACCCTCGAAGGAAGGCGGCGGGTAGTCCCACCCCCACCCCTTTCCCCAGCAGAAATCTCGTGGGGATCGCCCCCAAGACAGCGTCTTTAGAAGACCCGAGACATTTGCAAGCCGAGAGGCATGGAGGAGGGGGGAGAAGAAAGGCCGGTTACGGAAGAGCTCGAGGCTTCCCCTAGCCACCCCTTTCCTTTGCCTTGGGCTTCTCCGCCCGTCAGGCAGCTCCCCAAAGCCTGGGCTTCTGCTCCTTCTTCTCTCGGCCGCTGTAACTCCACTCTCCCGCGCGAGAAAAGGGTAGGGGCCCAATCTCTTTTTCACCCACCCTTACGGAAACTCCCTCCGCTCGTTCCAGGGAGCTCGTGGCAAGTGCTCCTCTTTGGATCAGCGCAGGATACCTGGGAATGAAGGGGGCGCTGGAATTCCAGCCTCTGCGCCCAACCACGGGGTGGGGGTGGGGGTGGGACTACCCGCCGCCTTCCTTCGAAGGTCCTCCGTGGAACCAAAAAGCGAGACGTAACCAGACGCCAAGCCTTGCGTGTTTCCCTTGAGGCCACGGAGGAGGAAGAGGATCCCCCTTTCTTCTCCCGTGCCTCGGTGAGCCGCCGCCTCCTCTTCCCCGCCGCACACTTCGCCTTTTCCCTTTCCTTTTTGCTCACCCCTCGTCCCCTCCCGCTACGAGCTTGGCCCAGTTTATGTATGGCATGAAATATTCGCCGCTTTTGTCGCCGTCCTCAGATTTTGCTTGATTTTTCCCCCTGCTAGGGACACCCACAGCGGCTCAGGTTAATTTTGTTTCGCGGAGACCTAATGGTCTTCCCCCCCTGTAATGTGTGCTGCTTCACTTGCTTTAAAATGTGATAAGCCAGCCCTGCTACGTTTGGGGGCCCTCTTCCTGCTCATCCTGCCCAGTGGGGGCCTAGGCTAGCCTAGGGTGCAGGGCTAAAGGGGGCGCCAGAAATGCCTTGGGGAAAAAATACAGTGCTAAAATGCGTGTTTTACCGGGGGGGGGCGCTAAATATCTGATCTTGCCTAGGGCACCAAACTGCCTTGCACCGGGCCTGACCAGGCCTGACCCTGCTGTCATTACGTATGAAACACATCAATGTTAAGGGGCTGAAGCAGATCATTCCACTCCCACTCTGGTTTTCCATAGATTTTTCTCAACTGACACTCAAGATTCCATGGCTACTCGGCATGCTCAATTTTTCCTTGGGCTGTTTCCCACCCCACCACCCGTAGGTGCTTTTTTGTTTGTTTTTTTAAGGACTTGGGTTTCTTTTTTGTACTTCTGCAAACCTCTGTGTTTACCCAAGCTAGTTGATACTCTTCTTACTTCTCAGTGGCCCTGATTTGTCTACTCAGCTGTTGACACCCACCACCCAAGTTTAATGTTCTATGTAGTCAAGTTTATTCTTGCTTGGGCAATAGGCCATTCACATACAAAATAACTGAGATAGAATAGGGCAAATGCAGTATAAAACGAGATCTAAAATACTTAAAACTACAGTAACTTCACAGTATGTTATTTAAATACATTTAAATTAATCTAGACACGGTGTTAGAAATAGGTAATTATGATTGACAGCTGGAGGGGTTTTGACAGCTGGAGGGGTTTTGACAGCTGTTGAAACTCAACACCCGAGTTTACTGTTGGAAAGAGCAATTGCAGGGTCTTTTTGTTCATTATGCATAACCTATTGCTGACACATATTGACCTGGTTCGTTGTTTAACCCTCGCATAACCCCAGATGACTGGGTTCAAGTGACACACCACAACCCCATTGGCGGCTGCACAAACCCAGCACATGCTGCAGCTCATCCTGGGTTAGATAACCCACGATGAGACCACCATGTCATGTGAACTGGCCCATAGGGTTTATGCTCAATAATGGTGTATATGCTCCTTATGTATCTGCCTGGCAGAATGTTAGTTTTCTTGCTTTTGTACCAGATTCAACAATTTCCCAAGTATATTTTTTTATATTCAGTTATTGGGTGGTATTAGAAATAATAATAATAATAATAATAATAATAATAATAATAATAATAAATAATCTAACTGAGCGCCACAAATAAAGAATCGATTGACATGTAGAGCATGATCCTATTCATGTGTACTCAGAAGTAAGCCTTGTTGAACTCAATAGGACTTATTCCCAGGTAAATGTGTATTGGATTTCAGCCTTAATCTGAAACACACACACTTGTGAAAGGACCTTGAATCTCAACTGTTCTCCCCATCAATTTAGGAAGACAGAATGTGCAGGGATAAACACATACCCAGTGGGATTATCTCCATTCCATGGTGTTTGGCAGCCAAATTCCTTAACTCCTGATAGATAGGAAAAACAGAAATTTAGAATGGAACAGCAAATCCTGGAGGTGGGATTATTTGAGATAGCGCATACAGGGGGGAAAAACTATGCAGGGAAAATTCTGTAAAAGCAAAAAACAAAACCCACCCACTCATGCACTGGTTCTGGCCTCACAAGAAGTTAAACAGATGAAAACCAGAGTGCTCTTCTTTAGGATATGTTCTCACAATCAGTTAATACAGGTTGGTTCCCCTTTTGTGAAAGTGTTTTCTCCCATCTTCTAATACATTTTAATAAGAACAGACTTCACAGTCCTAAGCACTTTGACCCAGAAGAAAGTCCCACTGACCTCAAGATGTTTCTTCCTTAGTGATATTCATCCCATTTTCTGCATTTGAGAATCTTTAATCTGAGTTATTCTCATAATTCCCAACACCCAATCACATAATCATTTCTCCCTTTAATTTCTCCTCAAATCGATGGGTGGGAAAAATCAACCTCTTTCCTGCTAGTCCCGCCCTAATTCTGCAAAGGAAGGAGTGGCCGAAGCGCACAAAGTGACAACTAATATGTATTTACATGAACACTTGAACCGTTCCCAAAAAGTACCAAACCTGCCCTGGGATTGGGATATTAGGAGGCCTTGCAAGACACCCCCCCATGTTCTCTTGGCATCAGGGAAAACTGCCCTCTTTAAGTACCCATCCCAAGTTACAGCTGACTCCGGCCAGGGGGCTCACCTGGGCACCTGGGCCCTCTGGGTCCCGGCAGGTGGCAAAAATCCATTCCGGCCGATTGCATTGCCCAGCCAGTTGCCTAACCAGCTCCAAGCCAATGCCTCGGTTGGACCCGGTCACCAGGACGCTGCGTGGCTTCAGCACTTCCATCTCCCTTGCCAGCCCAGCCTCAATTGACATGGCCCTCTCACATCAGTCCAAGCCCAGCGAAATCGAGCCTCCACCCAGGGCTGTATAATCTGCCTGGCTCCTGAGTTCGCTCAGAATCAATATTTGGCAACAGTCTAACATGACGCAACTGCCGGTGGCGCAGCAAAAACAAAGGGAAACTGGGGGCCACTATGGGGTCCCCGCATATGCCACAGCACGAGACTGGAATATACGGGTGGCTTGCTTGTTGCCTAATTGGGGAGGGAAGTTAGCAGGGTGAAGATAGCAACAATTCAGAAGAGAGTGATGAAGAGAGACTTGCCTGCAAACTATGGATTCTCCCCCCCCCCCCGCCCCAGGCTTTCTGGGCGCCCTTTGGACAGTGTGCCCTGCTGCGGTTTTATAGAGTTGTCAACTTTTTTATAATGCTTTATTTAGTTAAAGGACATTTATGTTGCTCATTAGCCAAAGGGTCTCAGAGAGGCTTTCAGATCAATAAAAAACAAGTCTCTCTGCCCTCTGACTTACAATACAAAAGGAAAATGCATTGGGAGGGAGGAGGAGAAAAGCAAACTCAGTCACCAGTTCTTAAAGTTACAGAGTTTGTGTGATGAGCAGCTGGAACAGAAAACAGTTCAAGGAGAGGAGGAGCCAAAAGTTGGTGGTCTCTCAGCTAAGCCACTAGAACAGGGCTCTCCAATCTTGGGTCCCCAGATGTTGCTGGCCTACAGCTCCCAGCATACCCAGCCAGCATGGCTAATGGCAAGGGATTCTGGGAGCTGTAGTCCAGAAACATCTGGGGACCCAAGGTTGGAGAGCCCTGCACTAGAATGAGTCTCCTTTTTCTTCTTCCCTCTGCTAGTTGCCTGACTGAATGGCTGCTGTCAGGTGACAGTTTATGGAGCGGGATCCTGGCTTCCTAGCAAAGCTGATGGTGCCCCTGCATCTTTCCCAAGGGCTGTCATTCCAGTGCCAGGGGCTGGCTGTCTGGCAAATGCTGGGAGTTGTAGGACTTTTTCTGTCTAAACATGCCTAGGATTGCTCCCTTAAAGACCAATAAATTTATTCTGACATAAATCAGCCCACTTCATCCCAGTCCTGAAAGCTTGTGCCATATGAAGTGTGTGTGCTAGTCTTTAAGGTGCCACAAAACTCTTTGTTGTTTTCGCTGCAACAGATTAGGGCAGCTACGCCCTCTGGCAATTTAAGATAATAAAACAGAAAGTGCAATATAAACCATCTCATTTCTCTTATTAAAAACCTATTTGTTTACCCTAGCTTTTCCCAACCATTAGCTGGTCTAAAGGTTGTGTGCTTTTGAAAAAATGTACTGTTTCATAATTTCATAGAATCGTAGAGTTGGAAGGGGCCTATAAGGCCATCGAGTCCAACCCCCTGCTCAATGCAGGAGAACAGATGTGGGCAGCCCAGGCAGTCACCATTCAACCACTGACCAGGCTTATACCTGCTTAGCTTCAGCATGTGGCCTGCATTATATTATGTGCTCTCGACACCACCTGCTGACAACATGATGAATGCCATTTGCTGTACACCACTTTGGGATTATTATTTTTTTCTTCTTCTTAAATGGGAAACAGTATATAGATATTCTAAAATAAATTAATTAAGAAATAAAACCTCTGTGACCCATTCCACTCCCTCTCAGAATCTTTTCCTCATTTTATTTGTAGCTCATTTGCAGCTGGCATTCATTAATTTCAATGGAATCCAGTCCTGTCAGTTTGCCGGCCAGATGGGCGATCCATAAATGCAACAAATAAATTTGCAGCTCCCATTATTTCCGATGGCCCTTCAGAGAGCTCCTTTTGTTCTCAGGGGGCATTCGATGTGGTACATCCCAAGCCAGAGGTTCCCAACCAGGGGGGAATTCCCCCCAGGTGGGAATTTTAGGGTTTCAGGGAGACCGGGACCAAAGACTCAAATAGTTGGAATACTGATCTTTCTACAAATTACAATGCTACAGATTGTACATAATCTACAGGACATCACACCTTATTGTAGGGCACAGATTAAATTAAAAATAAGGATAAATATTTCACTTGTTATCCATGGAAATATTCCATTTATACTATAATGTATATGTACCAATATAGGGGAAAAAATAAAAGATTTCCAATATTATATGCATATTAATTGGAATGGAACTTTTGAGTCAGACAATCTTGGAAAGGGGGGAATGACATTCTGGCATATGGTGAAAAGGGTGCATGGGGCAAAAAAAAAAGGTTGAGAACCACTGCCCCAAGCAAGGGGTCAGGGACGGATGATGACGGAGCGCTACGCTTCAGAAGGGGGGGCTGCCACTTTAAACCTCTGCATTCTTCAGCAAGAGGGCAGGGCAGGGCAGGGCTCGTCAGGAGCGGAGCATAAAAGGGATGAGCAGAGAGACCGAGCTCTTTTGCTGCAACCAAATTGAACCAATTCCCCCACTCCCTGGGATCTGTCCTGGGTCCTGAAACACCTCCAGCTGCCCTTGGTTTTTTTGGAATTTGATCTTAGAGTTCATCGAGTTGGAAGGAGCCTGCTACAACTACAAGGCCATCGAGTGAGTCCAACCTCTTGCTCAATGCAGGAAACTAGAGGAGGGGTCTCCCATCCAAGTAATAACCAGGCCTGACCCTACTTAGCTTTCCACGCTCAGACAAGCTGAGCCAGCGTGAGCCACAGGCCTGTCTTGACTGCCCTCCCTCGACCTCAGCCTTCTCCAACCTGGTGTCACTCCAGGTGTTTTGGACTTTGACTCCCATCAGCCCCAGCCACCATGGCTAATGGTCAAGCAAGCTGGGAGCTGTAGTCCAAAACATCTGGAGGGCACCAGGTTGGGGAAAAACAACAAAGAGTTTTGTTGCACCATAAGACACATTTATTTTGGCGTAAGCTTTCACGGACGAGAGTCTACTTCATCATTCAGATACAACGGCAGGCACCAAGCAGGGGAAGGCCACTTGAAACCCAACGGAGTGGAAGTCTCTGCTAGCGCGCACACACCCCTTGTGTCACTCCTCCTTCTGGCCATTCTTTGCCTTCTCAGGCTTGCTTGAGTGGCTTGACGCAGCGGCTGTGGGAAAGACCCGCCTTCAGCAACGGGGCAGGAAGAAGGTGAAAGTCTGATGGAATGGAGGGAGGAGGTTCACCCTGTTCTGTGTGGGCTTGCACTTCCCCTGAAGGAGCAGGTTCGTAGCTTGGGGGTTCTCCCGGAGCCATATATGCTACCTCCAGGATCAGAGGCAGTATGCCTATGTGCACCAGTTGCTGGGGAACATGGGCGGGAGGGTGCTGTTCTGCTTGTGGGCTTCCCGTGGGCAGCTGGCTGGCCACTGTGTGAACAGCATGCTGGACTAGATGGACCCTTGGCCTGATCCAGCAGGGCTTTTTTTAATGTTCTTATGCATACTTGGGTTTGGTTCTCTTTGGAAGGCATGTATAGGATTCCACTGTTAATTTGCATCTCCCCTTTTCCATCATAACGGATATAAAATGTTAATATTTGCCTTTGAGATTGTTTACCCAAGCACACAACTGGAAGTTTGAATGGTGTTGCTATAGCCACAGCTGTAGGAGCAAATATTTGGGGTGTATACAGTAGGGATTGTAGGATAGGGCAAAGGGTGTTGGGTTTGTTCTTGTTTGAAGAATACAACAGAGCTTATCAGATTAGTTCAAAGACCGTATCGCAAAGAACAAGGTAAAATACATTTAAAACTCCACTGTAAAGAAAAGAGCCTCTGAGGGTTCCTACACACACTCACACGCCTACACACACACCTCCTCATGTGTAAACCTAACCAGGTAATCCGGGCTAGGGGCTGGGAGGAGGCGAAATGTGCATAAGTATCTGATAAAGCATGGCGCCTGGAAAGCTGGTCTAGTCTACAGTGGCCTTTCATATGCAAGATGCAGGAGCCCACTAGTCATGAGTCACCCCTCCCCCTTTCCTGGCCAGGTGAAGTTCATCCTGATTGGCTAGAGGCAGCGGAGCTACAGAAAGGAGGAGGGGAGGGGGGAAGAGCTATATTGCCAAGCTGTGGCTGCTGGTGGTTGTTGTTGGTCGTCAGGCAGCAAGCTGCAAGCAGGTTCATGACTCCAGTCAGGCCTCCGCTACCAACCCTGGGGGGCTCCCAGTGAACAAAGCTGAATGAGGGCTGTGGCTAAGGCAAGCCCGGAAGAGGGCCACCCATCCTGGACCTTAGGGTGGGTGCGGTGGTCTCCTCTTGTCATAGGGTTGTGGCTAAGGCCAACCCTGAAGAGGGCCACCCACCCCAGACCTTAGGGTGGGTATGGTGGTCTCCTCGTGTGGCAGGGCCAGGCTGAGGTAAACCCTGAAGCAGACGGACCCCCAGGTAACTGGGGAGTGCCTGGGAGATAAGGAATCAGTTGTTTTTGTTATTTTGCAGCTTTACTGTTTGTACCAAAGTGTCTCTCTATTTTTGTGTCCTTACCTCATTTCCCACCTTTTGTTGTAATATGCTACCTGAATAAACCTTCTTGGTTTTTACCCCACATGGTGTTTGTAGTTGCTCTGCTTGGTTCAGCTAAATCCAGGTTACAGTCAAGAACAAGTCCCTGAACAGAGATTCAAGTAGGATTGCAGAGCTGAGGCTGGCAGTCTGGCACCTTGAGATTGTTGTGACATGTAACAAAACAACAGCTGTGGCACAATTGTTTTCATTTGGAAAGGTACAGAATGGCTGGAAAAACAAGTCATGTTATGTCTGCCACTTCCTGTCCTGTTCTCATGGGAAAAGTAGGTGTGAAAGAAATACGAGCTGATCACATGGTTTGTACTTTCTGATGACGTTGTATGATTTGTTAGGTTTCGTTCTGTAGCCATTTTAGTAGAGAGATGGATTACTTCTTCTTCTCTCTGATGCTCTGACTATTGCTTGCTGGACTTATGCAAACATGTAACGTCTGTGCTGAGGTGGACTTGCTCCACTGGACTAATGCGTGCTATGCATTATAATCTGCATATGTAACTAAGGGATGTATACTCTGATGTAGTAATAAACAGGTAGCAATTAAACCTGTGGAGTCTTTCAGAGTTATTTCCTTATTACTGGAAGCTGCAGGAGGAGGCTGTGAGCTGGCTGTAATCCGAGACGCTTGGAATGCTGCAGAAGGAAGAGACAGGACTGCTGTGTGGAACTTCATGGGCCGTTACACACAGAGAAACAGGATCTTAACTCTTCCATCTCACGCTCTGCTTTTCCACGAGGCCGGCGGGCCTACAGGGTGGATTGGTTGTAAAAGCCTTCAGGACTGTGTCATCGCCCTTTCAGAGATCTCTGGGGGTCTTGGGTCTTTTGGGTAGGTAAGGGTGGGTTGTGGCGGGTCAGCCAGCCCCCCTTCCTCCACATCCACGTAAAAGTAAACATAGGTCCACACCATATTAAAAGGGAACAAGATAAAATACATTTTAAAACGTCACATAAAATTATACACGACATGGGACGCAATTGAGCATTTGGGCTTGGCTAAAACAAGACTAAGACTGAAAGTGTTCTAGAAACACTGGCCAGGTTTGCATGGTCAGGGAAGGAAGAGCAGCCACAGTGGCTTCTTTCCCCCCCGCCTTGCGCGTGCCAGTTGCACACTGGCTCATTTCCATAATTACCCATGCTGGGTGCAGGTTGCTGTGTCATCTGAACCCGGCTTCCAAACCATCCCACAAGCCATGGCTTGTTCTAGGGTGGTTTGGAAGCCCCCACCATCACCACCCACACTTGCCGGGTTCAGATGATGACGTGGCAACCCATGCCTGGTGCGGATAATTATAGAAATGAGGGGGTGGGGAAAATAAGCCACTGTGGCTTCTTTTCCCCAATTGTGCAAACCCAGTCAATAAAATTTAAAACTTGAGTTGGTATGTACCAAAGTGGGTTTCATATCCTCAAAGCTTAAAATCTCCACCAGTTAACTGAGATGAATTCAAAATATCTTTTTCTGGAAGCCTTCATAGATTTCATAGATCATAGAGTTGGAAGGGGCCTACAAAGCAATCGAGTCCAACCCCCTGCTCAATGCAGGAAACTAGAGGAGGGGTCTCCCATCCAAGTAATAACCAGGCCTGACCCTGCTTAGCTTTCCACACCTTTACTGCAAAGGAAGCTACTCTCCAAGTTACATACTGATTAGTTTCTTATAGCAGAAGTCTTAATTTTTCCTTTTTTCTTCTCATCTTTTTTCAACTTTTATTTCACACAGAAAACAACTTTTTATATAACAACGATCAGTATACACATCCATATACATTACTCAACCAAACCACCCCCTGCTCAACACCACATATATACACAATTCAGGGATGTTGAAGAGCCCTTGGTCTCGAGTCGAGTCACGAGTCTTTGGACCCGAGTCTCGAGTCTGAGTCCTTGGTCCAAAATGGTGACTCACGAGTCCCGAGTTCCGAGTCACTCCCAAAACTGACTCCACGAGTCCCTATTAAAATCAGTGGGGTTTCCCCCAACAAAATAAGGCTACTTCAGATGTGTGGCTTAAATAAATTCTAGGCACAAGTGTGCCTTTTTATTTCAAAACTCTGCAACTGATTTTGGCAAGAACAGACCAGGCAGACAAACCCAAAATAACCAGGCAAGCAGAGAAGGCAGGGAACCCCAAAGCAGGCAGGCAGAGGCGTTTGTCTTGGACAAATCAAACTGTGGAACTGGTTAAGAAGAGACCAGGCAGGCAGAGGAGGCTGGGAACCGCAAACAGGCAGGCAGAGGCAGCCAAACCCAAAATGTCTGACCCTAACCCTAACCCCCCAGAACAACACATCAATCAAAATAAATCTCAACACATCGTTGGGGCTACGCTCCTGGTAGCTGTCCATAGTGGCCAAGCAGCGGCGCACCTCGCTTCTCATGCGCTCTTCACTGGTGATCGCACTTCTCTCCACTCCTTCTGGCACAGCCCAGCGATGTTGACGAGTTCTTGGTCTCGAGTCCCGAGTCTCATTAAAAATATTGGGACTCGAGTCAGAGGGGGAGTCAGTCTGACTCACGAGTCGAGTCCAAGTCCCCATCCCTGATACACATCTATCATTAAATTAACTATCATATCATTAAATTAACTATCAAACTGGATGGGCAGCACAATCCTATGAGAGTGCCCACAACCCCCCAAACCTGGAGGGTCACGGGCATCCTATGCAGGGCAGGAGGAGTGCAGCAGGTAGGATATCCACCATGCTCCCCTCACCCTCAAAAACATCTAGGCAGCCAATTTTGGCCATCTAGATGTTTTTCCTCTCTTCACAATGAGGAGAGGCTGAGGTACTGTCAGGGTCCAGGTCATGGGCAGCAAGGGTTCAGGGCTGGAATGCCGGGGCCAGGAAAGATGGAGGAGGATGCAGACAACAGGCTGAAGGTTCTAGATGGGTTCAGGGCAACAGAGTCCAAACAGGGGCCAGAGGCAGAAGGCCAGTCCAGGCAACAGACACAAGGTCAAGCAGAGCCCAAGCACAGGTCAAGGTGAGCAGCAGGGTCCAGAGATAGGCAGGGGTCAGGAAGAGGCAGAAACAGGAACCAAGACATACCAGGCTGAGTAGGGCTGGAGGCAGGATCATTGGTCAAGCACAGCAAGGCAAGGTTGGCTGTAGCAGGAGATCAGGAACAGGCTGCAGCTAGCACAAGAGACTGTGTTGCTGTGGCAAAGGCTGAAGGTGAAATGCAGCTCTCATATAGCCCTTTCCTGGCAGCTCCCAGTTGGTCTGCATTAGCCCACCTGGGAGTGTCTGCTGGTCTGGGCCTGAACTCTGCAAGGGTTTACCAGCCAGGGCTCACACCCTGCGAAGTCCTGCAGCTGGTTATATGCAAAGCTGCCACCAGATGGCGCTGCAGGACAGATCCCTGACAGGCTGATGCCAGGATTCCTTGAAATCTGGCCTTGCTCCTCCCTCCCCACCTCCAGGAACAGGAAGACAGAAGACAGTCTTTGGTTCCCTGCTGGCACGGAAAGAATCACACCAGCTACGGGGTGGGTGGTGTGCTCCACAGTGCTGTGACCTCAGGAGGGATTTCTAAGGTCTTAGCGTCTTCCAGGCCCATTCCTATGCCCCCCCCTTACAAGTTTGGAGGGACATAGGATTGCACACTAAATAGCACAAAACATCAAATTTTACATATCTTCACACCAATCATTTAAGAAGTAACAAAACAAGAATATATATGTAATAAAAAAGATCTTACTGATGAGTCTCTGGTGTCGGAGTGCTAGAATGTGTGATTGCAGGAGACACACACACCCCGACAATATATTACTTTTCACACCATAATTATTATTCCAATACTCAATTCAAGGTTTCCATTCCTCCATAAATGTGGGGTTCTTTTGTCTACCACCTCTCAGTCTAAGTACCTCACTGATTTTGCAAGAACTATGCTGTGCCCAATTTTAATAAACCATAAAGTCGTAATTTTTTCTTTCACATTCCAGTACTTCATTTTCTATAACAAAGGGTCTAGATAGCAATATCAGAGTATTAAGTGTTTTAGGAAATGCTTGTTTCAGGCCCTTTCAGAGCCATTGGGGACAATGACTGCAGGCCTCACTCTTGGGTGGGGACCCACATCAATACTGACAAACAGGACTGTGTGTCAATGTTTGAAATGATTGGACCCTTTCCCACCCAGGCCACTAATACATTGGTCAGTGAAAATGTAACTCCAAGATTAGCAGTGATTTTAATTGTTCATGCCCAAATTATACTGTCCAACACTCCATTTCCTGGGCCACTGACTTCACTGGAGGAATCCACTGTTAGCATCCCGTTGTTTCTCCTACAAATTGAGGGCACAATCCTATTCATGTTTAAACGGGGGGGGGGAGTCCTAGAACTCCCAACATTCCCCAGCCAGCATCGTAGGACTTTTTTCCCTATAAAGTTGTAGGACTTTTTTCTGTCGTAGGACTTTTGTTGTAGGACTTTTAAATAAGCCACGGTGGCCTGTTTGATTGTGCAAACTGGCCCAATGGCAAACCCCAATAGTCAAGTGCCTATATCAATTTGGAAGCAAAACAGTTGTAAAAGCATGGGATGGCGGCTGTGGGGTGGAGAAGATCAATGTTAGTTGTGTGCTTCACAACCGAAGTCATATGCATGATTCTCTAAAGCCCCCACCCCACCCCCAATAAGATCATTAAGTCCAGGGTCTAATTGCACCGCTTGTTGGCAGAGATGGTGTTAGGGGGTGGCCCACTAGAGCTGGAGCCCCAAATCTTTCATTTGGAGCCCCGAATCCCTGAGAGACTCTCTGCCCCACCACCCTTCTGTCCATGGGCACTTGCTGAAATAAAGGTACAGGGCCCCCGATTATCTCCGTTGCATCTGATCCCCCCTGGATTAGCCGGCTTTTTACCCACATGGGCTTCCCCTCCTGCTGCCCCCACCTCTGAAACTTTCTGCCTGAGGTTTCCCCCTGAGATGAAATCAATGCAATGCCCTCCTCTTCCCTGTGACATCTCTTTTTACCAATAGGGGGGTGTCCTTAGGCGACAGGGTCCTTTAAAGGTACACACCGAGCGAGATTTAAGAGCATATGTAGATTAGCATATGCAAATTTGTGCCTTTTTTTTTTTATTTTTATGTTTGTCCTGTGGGCCTGAGCCCCGGATCTTTTCGGTACCTAGCACCACCCCTGCTTGCTGGGAGCTGAGCGAGGCTTCTAATAAATACTTCCTATTTGGACGGCGGCGAGGAAAGGGGCAGCACTGGCCTGCGACCACAAGGGGGCGATGTACGCTGGGGAACCCGAGGGCGGAGGCGCGGAGCGGTCGAGCGCATAATATAAGGGCGGCGGGAGGCCGATTCCCGGGTCAGCTGAGCCGGCGCCGCGCAGAGTCATGGCGGGGCTGCGAGCGCGCAGCGTCCTGGTGACCGGAGCCAACCGCGGGATCGGCCTGGAACTGGTTCGGCAGCTCTTGGGCAAGCCCGACCCGCCGCAGTGGATCTTCGCCTGCAGCCGGGAGCCGGACGGGGAGCGCGGGCAGGTGCGAGGACCAGCCTGAACGTGTGAATGCGTACTCGGAAGCGACTTCCTTGAGGCGGGGGCGGGGGAAGGTTAGGCAAGGATGTTCAAAACTGCGCCGTGCAGCCTTATCCAATGCATGCTTACTTGGAAGGAAGAGGTCCTACTCTGCTAATGTGTGCGGTGGTGGTGGTGGGCCCTTACTCCCAGGTAAATCTGCATACTATTGCAGCTTTCCTTGGGACGGGGGGGGGGGACCCCGTTCCATTCAGTGGTGTTTATTCACCTGTATAGGCTGCAAGCAAGGGTACCTGGGGTGGGAGGAGATAAGAGCAACCAGCTCCAGAATCACATCTGAAAGAAAAAGAAAAAAAGCGGTTTTGTACTCAATGTTAGTAATGTGTGCCTGTTGGGACCCCTTCAAGCCCCCCCCCGCCCCGTGTACCCCTAAATATGTGCAGAAACAGGGTGGGGAAAACCTACCCTCTTACCATTTCTATATATTTAGTCTTCTTGGTACAAAAAGACAGGTATGAAATAACCCATCTGTGTTTAAGGACCTTGAGTATAAAACTGAGCATAGAACGGGGCTGTCTGATAAAGCAATTGCTGGTGCGCGCTTATTAATCTCTTCAGCACTGGCGTGAGTGTTTGGTTGAATCCAATCATGTATTACCTGATGGATAACAAGAAGCAGAATGGGCAAGATCCAGCCACAGTGGGGCACTTTTAGTAAGAAAGTGTTGTCTTACAGACTTTCTTTACCATAGTATAGGCTTGGGGAGCCAGCATGGTCAGGGATGATGGGTGTTGGAGTGGAGTTGGACCACTGGTTCCTATTATTATTATTATTATTATTATTATTATTATTATTATTTATACCCCGCCTTTTTTCCTGCAAGGAACCCAAGGCAGCTTACATAATCCTCCTCCTCCTCTCCATTTTATCCTCACAACAACCCTGTGAGGTAGATTAGGCTGAGAGTCAGTGACTGGCCCAAAGTCACCCAGTGAGCTTCATGACCGAGTAGGGACTGGAACCCAGATCTCCTCAGTCCCAGTCCAACACTCTAACCACTATGCCACACTGGCTCACTTCGCCACCCTGCTATGGTTCATAAGAAACCAAATGTGCATTTTTTTTCCAGACAATAAAGATACAGCGTTGTTGTTACATGCATTTAAATAGACATTGCATTTCACCTTGGATCCGAGGTGGTGAGTTGCCTCACCTTGTTTTCTGAAGCCATGGGTGTCTTCACCATTGACTAGAATGGAGAAATCAACAGAGGCCTATACTGTTTGTGGGATGGGGTTGTGCAATGGGATGAAATTTGCAGGCATAGTAGTCCCTTTTAAGGAGATAAAACACGCCACGTTTCAAATAAAGATGTATAGAGGTTTTTGTTCTAGGTGCTTTTAAAATGTGATGGGTTTTTTTTTTTTTAATTTAAAGGTTTTGCTTCCCTTCCCTTGGTTAAATTCCTTGAACATGACATACAATGTAGAACATCCTGGTTCCAGATTTTGGGCAGCCTGCCCTTGGGGAGCCCCTTAATCACTGACAGGGTTTCCCCGATCCCCACCCCCTCCTCCCCCACCCCCAGCAACAATGCTGCTGCAGCCACCAGCTCCCTCTTGCTCATGGGGGAGGAAGGGTGAAGGCAGCTGTCAGTGTCAGCCTCCTCCTTGCATGAGCACTCAATCACTCACTCACTCACTCGCAGGCCTACCCAGAGGAGGGAGCTCTGTCATCATGGGCAAGGGGCCAAGCTGCTGTTCACTTCCAGCCCCTGGAAGTGCCAGGGTACACCTGTGAAAAGGGATGTTGTTCCAGCTGTCAGCCTTCCCCTTGCATGAGAACTCAAGCACTTCCTTCAAGCTTATCCAGTGGCAGCAGCTGTGTCATTGTGTCATGGGCCATGATGAGCTGCTGCCAGCCAGGTCAGCCTACGAACCCCTGTAAGCTGGTGACGGTGCTGTAATGGATAAGCCCACAAGCACGCACGATGGGGACAGGGTGGGCAGCTCAGCCTTCTCCTTGCACTTGGGCTAAGCCGGTGGCCCGTTAGAGCATCACCGCTGCCAGATGAGCCCATGAGGGGCATGGGAGGGGCAGCCTGGTGGCGGCAGCGGCAGCATTGCCATGCGGGCGGGGGCAAGCATGTTCCTGAGCAGCCTTTCCATTGGTGTTGGATGCTGCTGCTTGAAGGCGCTCAGGCCTTATGACTGAGGCTATTAAAGTAACTCACACAAACTAATCAGTTCAGACAGAATGTCTAAATTTATATGTGTTTCTTATAATGAAAACAATCATCTAATGAAATTCAGGAAGATAGGATCATGGCTAAAGAAGTGAAAAGTGGATGACCTCTGTCGACAAGAAACTTGTATAAAAGCTTTGGATAGTCATTGCTTATATCTAAATATATATTATGAAAGTAATTTTGTGGGAGGGGGAAGCAAATATTTGATATGGGTAGATTAGTACATAATTGTATACTTAGGATTTTGGGATCCAAGTAATCAAATTGTTGTGAACCGCCCAGAGAGCTTTGGCTGTGGGGCGGTATAGAAATTAAATACCGGTAAATGAAATGAAAATGCAAAACTGTAAAGAAACAAATAGCACCCTTCCACTCCTGTTCACCAGCAATTTGTATATAGTGGTACAGCCGTTATGAATAGTAGCCATTGATAGCCTTATCCTCCATGAATCTAATTCCCTTTTAATGCTGTCCAAGTTGGGGTCCATCACTATTTTGTAGAAGCAAATTCCATTAACTACGGTACGTGCTGTGTGAAGACTTCCTCTTCTGTCCTGAATTCCCACTACAGCTTCATTGAATGACCCCAGCTTCCAGTATTCTAGGGAGAAGAAGAAAAACGCACCCTTGTCCATTTTTCTGCACATAGCTGTTGAAATGTTGGACAAGGGCAGGAGTGGATTATTTAATGGCTTCAGGCTGATTAGGCGCCAGTTCCACACTCGCTCAATGGCAGACGTACAGACAGGTGTGCAAGCAAGACTGATGGAGGAAGTGAAGGTTACACACGGCATGATCTGATGCAAAACTGCATCCCTCCCACCCCCAATCAGGCAGAGGGAAGTGGCTGGTTTGGGGTGTCATGAAAGGGCAGCGAATGGTTGGTTATTTCATTCACTATCATATTTTTACTCCCAGAGTAAAAAACAAACAAACAAAACAAAAAAACTAGTGGGATTTGTGGGGCTTTCTGTTGCCACGTCAAATCATACAATGGCCCCCTTTTGGGGTGAAAGGGCTCCTGAGGAAAAGGCTGAAGAACTGGGGGGGGGGGGAACAGTGAGAGCCAGTGTGGCGTAGTGGTGAGAGTGTTGGGCTGGGACTCAGGAGATCTGGGTTGTATTCCCCGCTTGGCCACGAAACTCACTGGGTGACTTTGGGCCAGTCACTGACTCTCAGCCTCACCTACCTCACAGGGTTGGTGTGAGGATAAAATGGAGAGGAGGATTATGTAAGCCGCCTTGGGTTCCTTGCAGGAAAAAAGGCGGGGTATAAATATAATAAGTAAAAATTAAAAACAGGTGTGTGTATGTGCAAAGCTGACCAGGGCATTTGAACAACAAGGCACAGTAAATCAATGGAGTGTGGAAGAGGAAAACAATGGGCAGAGTTGCTTTCCAGATAGGCCTGGAGCCTGAGGCAAAGGTCATATGATTGCCACTTTACCTGCTGGCAATGTAGACCTCTGAAGGAAAGGTGATTCCCACACTGTCTCAGGTGCCAAAATAACTTGGTCGGCCTTGAGTACTATGCACCTTGATTTTGGGGGTGGGGGCGGGAAAGGCCACTGATTTACTGTTTCTTTGGTGTTCCTCTTCCTCAGAGTTTTGCTGATTTCAGTGCTTGAGCCTCCTTCCCTCCCCACTCTGAAGTGCCACAGCTAGACGGCGGCCAAGTTGAGTTGCAGAGCAGAGGAGCGGGGAGGCAGAGATCACCTCCCCACTCCTCCCATTCTGCACTGGAGGCTTACGGAGCAGCGAGGGTGCAGTCGGCAGCAAAATGCCTTGGGCCTGCTCTAACCTTATGCATGTTCCTTTGGATGTATGTCCCACTGTGTTCACTGAGCATATTCCATAGTGTGTATATGTATATTGGGTGTATATGTGAGGCTGAGGATTGCAGCCTCAGTTGACTTTATTCCCAAGCTGTAAAGATAAAACGGGAAGGAGGAAAGCCATGTTCACTGCCCTAAGCTACTTGGCAGAAGGGCAGAACAAAAATGTAATAAATAAATAAAATAGGATTACGCTGTAAAGATCTTACAAATAGGAGCAATCTGTTTTCCCCCGGAGGCCACAAGGGTTTTTATAATACACGGTTTGTTCAGTACTTGATTAATCCTTCACTCACTTATGTGGAAGTAACCCCCAGTCTAACTAATAGGACTTCTGAATAAGCACGCATAGGATTGTGTTGTGAATGTGTTCTTTCCAGAGACCAGAAACTGAGGATAAACCACCCACCCACCCCAACTAACAAAAGGACTGGAGCCTAGACTTATTCTATCTTATGCTCACCTGTCTGCTGAATATGGGTTTCATGCTCTTTTTATTTATTTATTTATTTATTTTTTATACCCCCGCCTTTTTTCCTGCAAGGAACCCAAGGCGGCTTATATAATCCTCCAGTCCTCTCCGTTTTATCCTCACAACAACCCTGTGAGGTAGGTTAGGCTGAGAGTCAGTGACTGGCCCAAAGTCACCCAGTGAGTTTCATGGCTGAGTGGGGACTAGAACCTGGATCTCCCGAGTCCCAGTCCAACACTCTCACCACTATGCCACACTGGCCACACTTTTTACACCACCACCCCCAATATAAACCCATTGCCATGGTTTTCTAATACAGTAATACCTTGGATTGTTCCGGAACCGTGCTTGTAATCCAAAACACTCTTATATCAAAGCAAGTTTCTGGTGGGCGTGAGCGGGGCCAATTTCGGCCCGCTCGAGGCGAGCGGTTACCGTACATCCCTACGACTTGTCTTGCAAGACCTTGCTCGTTTATCAAGTAAAAAAAAAATTTGCTTGTCTTGCAAAACGCTCTCAGACCAAGTTATTTGCAATCCAAGGTATTACTGTAGTTAATACCAAGATGTGTTACTTTGCTAAAATTTCCCAGCGCAGCTAACAATCGATATAGTCCTACTTGGGCGTAAGAAAATCTCTCCATCCAATAATCGTGTTATTTATATAAAGGGAACCAGTTATATCCTTGGTTAATAATGCAGTGGGTGCTGTTTTCACTTGCAGAAAGCTGTGTGTGTATAATCTTTTTAAACTGAATAATTTCCCCCATATTTCTTCTCTGTCTAATGAGTTGAGCAGAGCTTTTAAAATCAACAAAAGCGGCATACAGGTAGTTCCCTTTTAATTCGTGTGTGTGTGTATATCTCAAATGTGATAAAAATGAATACATGGTCCATAGTTGAATCAGATTCAAATCCTGCTGTTCCTCAAAGAAAATGTTGTTTTTTACTCCAGTTTTCTCATTTTCCTAACAAATATTTAGCATGCAGCTTTTGGCAACAATGTCTTGTTGAACTGATGGGTCTGTCATTTTTGGGCTGCTTTCAATTCCCCCTTGGAATCACCGTACTAATATCTCAGCCAGATGGATCGTTGCCTGAAGAATGAGTATAGTCCATTTGGCAGTTATACAATTTTTTTAAAGCAGCTCAGGTGGAATTGCATCTTCACCAGGGCACTGGTTCTAAAGGATTGACAGTGATAGTTAAAACCTAAACACTTTTAAGTCCCATTGATTCTATTGGGAAAGTTAAGCACGTACTTATATCTCTCGCACTGAAATAAATGGCACTTTAAATGCTTAACTGTGGCTGGATTATACTCAATATGATTTTTTTTTTAAAAGTTACCCAATTAAAAGTTCTGTGAAACTTGAAAGCTTGCTCCCTCCAGCACCATCCTAGATATATAATTTTGCTTATTTTGTTTATTCTTCTGCTCTTCATTTTTGTCTCTTGGCTTTTCAGGAATTGAGGAAATTGGTTTCCAGCCACCCAAACCTTGTGATGGTGAAGCTGGGTATGTCCTCTCTCATCCTCTTATGTTTCATACTGCTCACCAATGGATCTCCACTTTCATTCCTTCCCTTTCCTTTGCAGTAAACCTTTCCACGCCATTCCATCTACTCTCTGAAAAGTAGGTGAGATAGACTAATGATTTCTAGCAACTAAAGAATTGTGCCCTATTTCTTCAGACTTTTTGCATCTAAGCTAGAATTTATTAATTTATTATATTTATATCCCACCTTTTTTCTTGCACGGAAACCAAGGCGGCTTACATAATCCTCCTCCTCCCCATTTTATCCTCACAACAACCCTGTGAGGTAGGTTAGACTGAGAGTTGGTGACTGGCCCAAAGTCACCCAGTGAGCTTTGTGGCCAAGTGGGGACTAGAACTCCCAGTCCAACACTCTAACCCAGGGCTCTCCAACCTTGGGTCCCCAGAGGTTGCTGGACTACAGCTCCCAGAATCCCTTGCCGTTAGCCATGCTGGCTGGGTATGCTGGGAGCTGTAGGCCAGGAACATCTGGGGACCCAAGGTTGGAGAGCCCTGCTCCAACCACTACACCACACTGGCTCTCAATGCATTTAGAGCAATGCATTTGCTATCATACAGGGAGGATTTTGGTTGTTTTTTGTATGAAGCACGTTCAGGGTGCAATCTTATCCATGCTTAGACAGAAAAAAAGTCCTACGGCTGGGGCATGGTGGGAGTTGTAGGCCATTTTTCTGTCTAAACATGCATAGGATGGCGCCTTCAGTCATGCAACCCCACCTCACACATTCTGTAGTGGTAGAATTGAAGAACTCAGCTGTTTTACTACATAATTGGCTGCTTGTGTTAACTACTTCAGGGAAACTATTTCTCACTGGGAAACTATTTCTCACTGGCAACTACACCACAAAGGTACATTGGAGTTTAGATGGTTGCCTCCCCCCATGTTGAACTATAGATTGTAAGCTATAGTTGTTGTTATTGATGATGATGATGATGATGATGATGATGATTGTGGAGAAGAGCCTTTGGGGGTACACACACACACCTCGTGTGTGAACGGCTGGGGTGGGGTGTGCATAGTTAGCGTGTGGAGAAAGGGGCCTTTGGGGGTTCCTGCATGCATGCATGCAGGCACACGCACACACACACACACACACACACACACGCCTCCTCATGTGTAAACCAAGTGGGGCCAGTTGAGGGGGCTGGGAGGAAGCGAAAGTTACATAAAACATAGGATGGGGCCTGGCGCCCAGAGGTCTGGAGGAGCCAGGCTGAAAGCGTTCATATGCAGATGTAATTCAAACCCAGTAAGTCATGAGTTCCCTTCCCCCTGCCTGGCCAGGTGAAATGCATTTTGATTGGCTGAGAGGCAGCAGAGTTACAGAGAGGAGGGGAGGGGGGAAAGGTATATTTCCCAAAGCATGGTCTGTCTTTGTCCTGGATCGCGTGGCTACCGGCTACCCTGGCTATTGGGGATGGCGGCAAGCCAAAGAGAGGCCCCAAGCCTTTGGGGGGGGGCATCAGGATCCAACCCCAGTTAGCTCCTGGTGAAATGAGCTGGATGAGGGCTCTAGCGAAGGCAAGCCTTGTGGGAGTTTTACCCATCTCAGACCTGCGGGTAGATGGAGTGGTTCTCCTCGGGCGGCAAGGCTGTGCTGGATTTAACCCTTGAAGAGAATACCCTCAGGTAACATAGGTGTATGCCTGAGAGATATTAAGGAATCAGGTTTTATTGTGTTTTAGCTCTATTTCTGTGTACTAAAGTGTCTCTCTCTTTATTTTGTGTGCTTCTCTCATTTCCCCTAATCTTGTTTAAATGCTACCAGAATAAACCTTGTCGTGGTTTTACCCCACATGGGTTTTGTAGTACTCTGTGAGTTCAGTATCTAAATCCAGGTTACAGAATTGAAGGCGAGTCCCTCAACAGAGATCCAAGTAGGATTGCAGACAGCTGAGGCTGGCAATCTGGTACCTTGAGATCTCTGAGGGTCTTGGTTCCTTTGGAGTAGGAAAGGGTGGGGGTGTGATGATGATGATGATGATGATGATGATGTGAAGGACTGCCAACCCGTCCTTTACTCAAGACCAGAGATCAAAGGTGCAAAACTGCCAGCCTTAGCTCTGCCGTCTCGACCTGATTCTCTCAGGGCCTTGCCCTGGGTCTATACACTGGATTTGGCACTGAACCACAGAGGAACCACACACACCGTGTGGGGTAAAACCAGGAAAGTTTATTTAAGGTAAACAGATTACAATAAAAGGTGGGGAATGAGGGAAGAGGGAGAAAGGTGGGGAGACACTTTGGTATACACAAGTAGAGCTACAAAACAACAAAACTAGTTCCTTTACTATATAAATACCCAGGCACTTACTCTCTTTGCCTGGGGGTTGGTCCTCTCTAGGGCTTGCCTCAGCAAAAGCCCTACTCCACGCTGCTTCTTTGCGTCTAGACAACAACAACTCAACCCAGAAGCCACAGCTGGCAGTATAGACTTCCCCCCCCCCCACCGCTCCTTTCCATAGCTTGGCTGTCCTTGGCCAATCATGATGAACTTCATCTGGGCTAGGCAGAAGAGGGGTGGCTCATGACTAGAGTGCTTGGGCCACATTTGCATGCGAATACTTGTGGCACAGAGACATCAAAGACATGGGAGACTCTGAGGCTTCAGGGGCCATCAGAGGAAGCGACATTGATTTGCATGGGATTCTCAACCTCCAGCTGGGATTACACTTGTTTACACGTGTGGAGGTGTGTGTGTGTGTGTGTGGTGCAGGAAACTCTGACGCTTTTCTTCAATAATAATAATAATAATAATAATAGAAATACGTAAAGAGCAGATGGTATTCTTCAGGAGGTTGGATGGCAGAGATGGTACAAGTAAGGGCCTGTGTTAAATAGAAATGGGGTATTAATCAGTGTTTGAAATAGGGTGGCATGCTACCCCCCTTTTCAGGTGGACCTAGAACCATTTTTCTCAGGTGGACATAATTGACTCTGGCCTAACCATCCCACTTCTTTTTTCCCTCCCATTTAGGGCACTGGAATCTAGAGTTCCCCTTCCACCCCATTCCCTCCTGTTACCTTTAAGAATCTGGATTTAAATGCCTGGTAAAGTAGTGGCAGCTGCCCTAAGCTGGGTGCCAGTGTAAACACTTCTTAAACTACTCCACACTTGTAAACTCACCTGCTGGTTGCCTATGGTGAATGATGATCATTGAGGGGATCTGGGTTCTAGTCCCCACACGGCCGTGAAGTTCACTGGGTGGCTCTGGGCCAGGAGGGGAGGAGAGCTATGTAAGCTTCTTTGGCTTCCCTGTAAGAGGGGGGAAAGGTGGGATACAAATGTAACAACAACAACAATAATAGAGAGCCAGTGTGGCGTAGTGGTGAGAGTGTTGGACTGGAACTCGGGAGATCCGGGTTCTAGTCCCCGCTTGGCCATGAAACTCACTGGGTGACTTTGGACCAGTCACTGACTCTCAGCCTGACCTACCTCACAGGGTTGTTGTGAGGATAAGATGGAGAGGTGGAGGAGGAGGATTATGTAAGCTGCCTAGGGTTCCTTGCATGAAAAAAGGTGGGGTATTAATTAATTAATTAATTAATATCTCCACGTTTGAAGTCTTTTTTAAACTGTAAGATGATTTGTTGAAGCGTAGTGGCTACAGTGTTGGACTGGGACTGGAGAGACCCATGTTTCAGTTCCTGCTTAGCCCTGTACTTAGTGGGTGATCTTGGACCAGTCACCTTCTCCATCTTCTTAACCGGGTTGTTGTGAGAATAAGAAGGGAAGAGGGGCTGTGGGATAAAATAATATAATTAAATGAAGCTGAGATTGTAAAAAGGAAATAACCCATTGCGAAGGACTAACATAGATACATCTGTGCATCCAGGTTAATAACATATTTTTGAGGGCTAGTAACTTGTGGACTCATTTGCAAGGCTGACATACTCATATTGGTGTAGTAAGTTGCCCCAGGACAGGTTCAGCTACATCAGTCCCTAGTCCTCTATTATAAGTGCCGGATCCTCTTATGATGTGATCTCTCACAAAAGGTGCAATCCTATGCATGTTTAGACAGAAAGAAGTCCTACAACTCCCAGCATTCCCCAACCAGCCAGAGTTGTAGGACTTCTTTCTGTCTAAACATGCATTGGATTGTTCCCAAAGTGAAGTTGAGTCTATTGTAGCTGAGGACCATACAGTGTCCCACCATTTTGTAGAAGGAGTTAGAACTGTCAGAATTTACACACACACACACACACACACACACACACACACACCCCTTCTGACTTCTAACCATCTCTTCCGCCTCTGCTTTTGCAGATGTTGCAAACCTTGCAACCATTAAAGAAGCTGCCACTTCTGTTGAGGACCGGCTGAAAGGCGCCGGACTGAATGTGTTAATCAACAATGCTGCCGTTTTTACAGAGGTGTCGCTAGAAACTGTGGATGCTGAAGACATGATGAATGGATATAACATCAACGTGATCGGGCCGTTGTTAGTGAGCCAGGTATGGTTGCGTTGGGTGCCGATTCCAGAGCTCAGAACAGCTGCCAACGATTCGTCTTGTCAGATATGTGAAGTGTGAGTGCGTAGTACACACACGCTCACTGAGATGGTCATGAAATATAAGACGTACAAATTGCATTATCTGAGATGATTCAGTTAAAGCTTAAACGTGCATAAAATAAGCACAGTGGCCGTTCACAACAGCAGGAACTGGTGATAGCTCAATCATCCTAACATTGCCAAGTTGATGAAAACCTGTAGTGGAACGAGAAAGCAATGGATTGCATCCAAATATTCCCTTCCTCTGGAGGAAGGCAACCTTTGGATGCCACCGAATGTGTCCCTTTAAAGTTCCTTTGCTGAGGAATGGCAACTTTGGGGTCAGCAGTGGGGTGTCCTGAGAGACTGAAAAGTTATCTCGCTGGTTGCGGAATGTAAAAACAAGCACTCTTGCAGCAAATCTCAGCAGGGAGCACAGTTGGCCTGCCGGATCCACAGCCTAATGGAGAACAATCCTCGAATGCCGAACATGATAGGGGCAACCATGATGCTGGATACTTGGGAGAACTGCTGCTAGCAGAACCTCACGTCACGCTCCTGGGCCTGGCGGCGCTATGCCGCCCCCTTCCGAATTCTACAGCATGCAAACTGAGTACGCTTATGTCATCTGCGATACTTTTTTTCTGATTGAAAATGTGTGTGTTTTTGTGGAGGATTTGAATTCTGGGAGAGGAAGGGGTGCTGGGAATGGAGTTGTGGAATTGGTTTTCTGTGCTGTCTAGACTAGAACATACCTTGGAACTGATTGCCTTGACTGGGTTTTTTGTTTGTTTTGTTTTGTTTTTAAGGCTTAGAGCACTGATGGTAGGGGAGAGAATTTCAGAGAGCACAGTCCTTCCCAATCGGGCATCTTTACCCTCTAAAGCAGGGTGGGCAGAAAGTAGATTGGGATCTACTGGTAGATATCTGGGTATGATATGCAGCTGATTTTCAGGGGCTTCCAATACTTTAATGAGAGCAAGTAAAATTGTAAGGGGGAAAATAGATCTCTGCCATGGCTGGCCTTGTGTTAATAGATTACCTCTCAGCCTCAATGTGCTTCATCTGTAAAATGGGAGTACCACTTGGTTGCTTCTGACCAGGTCTTTGTTCAGCTCTCCTGGCCAGTTTTAGAGAGGTGTGTTAGAATCCGCATCCGCTGGTAACTCAGACATAGATTTCTAAATATGCTAGTGCATGAGGTGCACTAGATAATAGACACCTCCTCCTGTGTCACCATTTTATGTCTTGCTCTGGTTGGTAGACCTTGGCATTCTAGTGAAAAAACTAAACAGATCCCACAAGCCTAAAGGCTGCCCGCCTCTGCTCTAGACCCGGGCTGGATTCAGACAACATAACGCACACTCAAGGGCTGAGTATGTGTTGAGTGTGAGTTGTTGTTGAAACGTGGGTTATCATGTTGTCTGAACCCAGCCGCACTAACAAACCATGGTTTGTTAACCACAAACAACCCATGAAGAGAACCCATGATTTATTGTTGCGTTGTGAACTGTGGGTTGTTCGTGGTTAACAAACCATGGTTTGTTAGCATGGCTGGGTTCAGACAACACGAGAACCCACGTTTCAGTAACAACCCGTGGCTCAATGATAACCCACACTCAATTCTTGAGTGTGGGTTCTCGTCTTGTCTGAACCCAGCCATTGTGTGGTATAGCGGTTAGAATGTTGGACTTGGACCAAGGAAACCCACGTTCAAATCCTCCTCACTCGGCTATGAAATAAAGGGCCTTGGGCCATTTACTAACCTATGTCACATGGAGGGAAGAATAGGCTAAATAGTGGGAGGAATAATGTGTATTGCCTTGAACTCTAGGGAAGAATGAAAATGCAATTGAACATAATACTTCACTATAGATTGTTACATGGGAAGACGCAGTGAGTGAATTAGGATTGTGCAATTTGAAATCAAGTGGGTTCCATGACCATTCCCAGGTTGCTCGCTTGACTCTCTCTCTCTCTCTCCCTCCCCCCCTCCCTCCCTCCCTCCATTCCAGGCTTTCCTGCCTCTGTTAAGGAGAGCAGCCCAAGGAGGCACACAGAAAGGGCTAAGCTGCAGCAGGGCAGCCATTATCAACGTCTCCTCTGTCTTGGGCTCTGTTGAGTTAGTCCCCCGAAACTACGACAAGCCTGTGATCTCCTACCGTTGCAGCAAGGTAGGTGCCATTTCTCACCGAAGAAGTGTGGTGACTGTGTTGCCTCTGGCCACGCTCCTTGACCAGGCAAGTGCCTATGTGTAATGGAAGCAGACCATCTTGGTTTTTCTTTCCCAAGTTATGGGACAACTCTAGGCCACCTGACGGACCATTTTTTTAAGGTGCAAATTTAACAAATGCACGCCTGCAAATACTAGTCACAGTAGTCGGGGAGCTGCGATTCACTGCAGTTCCCCATTAAGTGTGCCCTGGATGGCAAAGCCAGGTTTTCCCCTGTGTCATGTGTGAAAATTGGCCGTGTTCCAAGGCGGTGGCGGTGCTCCAGCAGAAGGGACAGATGCTCTGCTCTTCTTTTGTAATCATGCTTGCTACCTCTCTTCCCCTCTTGCAGGCTGCTCTCAACATGCTGACAAAGTGCCAGTCTCTGGGTTACAAAGAGGATGGGATTTTGTGCACCGCGGTTCATCCCGGGTGGGTGAAGACAGACATGGGCACCCAACAGGTGGGTGTCATTGTTTTGGAGACACTTCTCTCGAACACTGATAAATGACTCAAGCAACATAGGTTGAAGATTGTGAGAACCCCCGGGAGCGGTGGGATCCAGGTTGTTCTCAGGGAGCGCTGTTGTGTGTTTTTTACTTCTGTAGGGCAGCCCTCTAAGCTGGGACGGGGGAACCTTTTTAAATTGCGGTCCAAATTCCTTCGGGGGTGGTTGAGGGCTGGAGTCCTTGAGGGAGGGGGACAAAGCCAAAAGTGGGCTTCTTATCTTTATCGGGCACAAACTGCACATAGTCACCATGATGATATAAACACACCCATGCAAGCACACACACCCATTCATTCTTTCACGTGTGCTTACACACACGTGTGCACGCTGTGGCGAACAGCCACCCTGAGTACGAGAGAGAGGGAGAGACACAGAGAGAGCAGCAGGTAGGCAGGGGCAAATTTGGAGACCCAGCCATGGGGTGTGGTAACTACAGTGTCTTTCCAAAGGATGCTATGCATTCTAGTGACCATTCTCCATGGTTTATTTTTATTATTTATTTATTTATTTATTTATATATATCCTGCCTTTTCCCTGCAAGGAACCCAAGGCGGCTTACATAATCCTCCCCCTCCTCTCCATTTTATCCTCACAACAACACTGTGAGGTAGGTTAGGCTGAGAGTCAGTGACTGGCCCAAAGTCACCCAGTGAGCTTCATGGCCGAGTGGCGATTTGAACCCAGGTCTCCCGAGTCACAGTCCAGCACTCTAACCACTATGCATCCACACTGACTCACCAAGCTCACACATATACCTGCCTGCTGGTCGCCCCCCCCTCTCAGAACAAGAGAGAGATACCACGAGGTGGGTTGTTCGCTGCGGCACAGAGAGCAGCAGTTGGGCAGGCCCGAGGTTCCTTGCCCTGGCGGAGGAGATGAGCGGAGCTGTGGAGGAGTGGGGACAGTCTAGGAATAGAGACAGTGGGCTGGATGGGAAGGTGTTGCAGGCCGGTTCTGGCCTGCAGTTCCCCATCCCTGCTCTAGGCTATGTGTGGCCAGCTTTGGTCATTTCAGGGCCCTCTTCTTCCAACCGTGGTCCAAGTGTACGTTGCCACACAAACGGACCACCTCATGGGTGAGGTTCTGTAAGAAAAGTTGGCACCGCTTCCCTTGGGAGCACATATTGTCAAGAATAGCTGGGGCATTTCGTACGAAACTCCAAGGGACATAACGCTGGTGCGGGGGCCCTCTGTGCGTCTTGCAGCTTGAAAACGTTGTTGCACCACGGTACGTTATGGCCTGGGCTCCAAGCAGTCAGGCTTTGGGGGAAGCCAGCTGGCAGGAAGACAGAGGGATGGGGCTTGAAGTATGCAGCCTAGGGCAGGCAAGGGTCAAGCTCCATAGGCAGCAGCCAGTGGGTAATGTAGTCCAAGCCTGGCAAAGGCAGCCGTATAGGGGGCGGGGGGTGATGGAGCAGGCCCTTAGCCAGGCAGGCTCCTCTCCAAGAAGGCAAGCTCCTCCGACTGAAGGTTATGCTCTGAGGCTGGGGTTTTTATACGGCCTGGTGGGACGAGATTTTGGTCCTTGGGGTCAGCTGACCCGAGTGCCAAGCCAGACAGTGGGGCAGAAATGTTTTAATGAAGAAAGATGCAAGGCCCCAGCATACGGGGGGGCCGTCCGTCCGTGGAAAAGGCTGCCAGCTGTGCTGCTCACTCGGTCCCTGCTTGTCTCTTACAGGCTGACCTGACGGTCGACGAGAGCGTGCGAGGGATGCTCAGCGTGCTGGCCAGATTCGGCGATGAGCACAGCGGCGCTTTTGTGAACTGGAAGGGAGAAACGATTCCTTGGTGAAGGTCCTCTACTACTTCAGGCTGCGAGGCCGAGCCGGCGCTGAAAAAACCCTGAAAAGACAGCATAGCTCCAGTGCCAAAATCACTGGGCTGGGTGCTATTCCTCACGCTGTTAATAAACCTCCTTCCATTAGGAAATATTTGTTCTTCTTTGTCGACCCACTGTCAGTATCTACTGGTGCAGTGGGGCTAGTCTTCAGTTGCTGTGTTAGGAACTGCTGGGGCTAGCACTGGCGTGCCGTGGGCTTGCGTGGTGCTGCCCCATATGGTGTGTGACAGGTCAGAATGTCCCCTAGGCAGGAAATTTTCCTAAATCCACTCCTCCTCCCCCATCTCTGCTCTACTCCTGCTGCCTGCTCATTGGCTCCCTCTGACCTGGAAGGATTATAAAGCCTTCTGGGTCAGGCTGGGACTTTGCTTGGCCAGTAGTAACAGTGTTCACTGTGTCAACAAGTCCCTGGCCGCTGCCTTTATCTTGGCTCTGACAAACTGTCCCATCTTGGTCCAAAACGTCTGATTCCCTCTTCTGCCAGCAGCTTTCAGGAGCATTAATCTGCAAGGTTGTGTTCTCACTGCAACATGGTTGCACCTAGCTGTCAAGTACAGGATGTGGTCATGCATGGCATCTCCTGCTTTTTTATTTTTAAGTTTCCAGCCCTCATGATTTTGGGGACAAGCCTGAAAAAAACACAGCAATAGTGTCTGGCAAAGGCTGACTTCTCGGAGGGGTTTCTTGGAGTTCCTACCAGTTCTGAAGAATGCAGTTTTGAGCACCTCATTTTCCTACCTGCCAATACTTCCCTTGTCCCTCTACTCATGCCTACCCCTTTTCCCTCTGACATTTCTCGGTTCCCAACTGTAGTTACCATTTTTCGTGTGCCCTTCAGTCTGAGCCTTACAAACTAGTTGGAGAAGAGAACAGGGCAATTCATCTGTGGATTGCTTAAACTGGTTAGTAATTTCCCCTTTAAACTAACTAAAGCTTGCAGTCGGTGCTAGTGGAGATGCAAGCGTTCAATTGCTAAGCCCTGAACTCCAGGGTAGCATTCAAATCTCCCTCTTTTAGGAATTTGCGCTGTTGGCAGGTGTGGTAGCCTTGCCCTGGGAACACAACCGATTTCCCCCTCAGATGGCTGAAAGCATCTGAATGACATCAGGACATCGCCATCAGCAGCCCTTCCAGACCGAGGACTCCTGCTGCTACCGTTCCGAAAGCACTGTGAAGCTATTCCATCATTTTTTTCCTTAACGTTCTGCAGTAAGAAAAAAAAGTTAGAAGAAGTGGTGGGAAACCACAAGGAGAGTCACAAGTGGGAGTTAATGTTCTCTGGACCCCCGTAAAACTCTGTGAATGAGGCAGGGCAATGGCTTGGTTAAAGCCGCCTCTGGCAGCACCCCCTGAGCCTCTGTTGTTGACGATGTGCGCAAAGTTTTAAGATGCAGTTTACACGTTTACCACCTGGTGGCATCAAAATAGATAATTTTCTTGAATCCCCAGAAAGAAAACTCACTTCAGGGATTTGGGCAGTTGACTGGAAATTATGATGGCGAAAATTTCCCAGATGGAGTTTCCTGTCTTATTTCCGAATGGAAGAGGGATTCAAGTTTTGACTAGGCAACATCTGGGTCCGAAGGGGTGGTCCGGTTTTTCCAAAGAAGTAGTGATTCCCAAAGGGTGGGTTGTGCATTAGTCCAACGTTCCCCAATGCAGCACCCACGGAGACCTGCCACGGCACCCAAGGGGCCACTGCCTTCCCGTTTGATGATGATGATGGTGGGGTGGATGTAGTTCTTATTCTTTACACTTTAACCGGGCAGCAAAGCTCCAGCTGCCCACCAGCTTCTTTCCCCCAGAATGCCTCTCTTCCAAGACTTTGCCTTGTAGCATGCCTGGCCACCCAGTGAAAATATAAGAAAAAGAAACCCCTTTTCTGTGCCACCAACTGGTAAACTTGGGGTGAAGAGGGGAGGGGGTGTTTGTGTATGAGAGAGGGAGTGGGGGAAAGAGAGAAATGGGGGTGGGGGCTGACCCAGAGAGAGAGGGTCTGTGTTAGTCTGTTGTAGCAAAAACGACAAGTATTGCAGCACCTTTAAAGACCAACCGCTGTATTGCGGCATAAGCTTTCATGGACTGCTACAAGTAGTTATTAAAATGCTAAGCAGTTATAGAACACTTTTGTTCCAAGTGCTCAAAGCATTTCACATGTGTTATGCCAGTCAGTCGTTGCAACGATCCTGTCAAGCCAGCGTTATTATCTATATACGGTATTACAGGTGTGGGACTGAAACGTTTGAATTGGGGAAGGCCAGATTACACTTCGTAGGGTGCTTCCAGATGGACGGCTCCTAGTGCTGCCAGTCAAAAGACATTGTGCAACTCTTCCTGTCTTTTCCTCAGCTGGTGTGTGTGTGTGTGTGTGTGTGTGTGTAAGAAAAAAGGCAGAAGTAGTAGTGGGAAAACATGGGTTGCAAGTGGAAGACGATGTCGTTGGGCACGCTGGCTGGGGAAGTTGTACTCCCAACAATCCTGGCAGGCGCTAGGCTGGGGAAAGCTGGTTTAGCCAATGTGGCGTAGTGGTGAGACTGTTGAACTGGGACTCGGGAGATCCGGGTTCTAGTCCCCGCTCAGCCATGAAACTCACTGGGTGACTTTGGGCCAGTCACTGACTCTCAGCCTGACCTACCTCACAGGGTCGTTGTGAGGATACAATGGAGAGGAGGATTATGTAAGCCGCCTTGGGTTCCTTGCAGGAAAAAAGGTGGGGTATAAATATAATAAATAAATAAATACACTGTCGACTTCCTGTTCTCCAAAGCCCTTCACAGCTGTGTAGTAGGCTGTAATTCAACAGGTCATGGAGCTGGATCTAAACACAACAGCAGGGCTGCTGCTGCTGCTTCTCCTCTCCCACCTAATGCTTTGGTAATGGGAGTTGGAGGGCGAGGGTGCTCCCAGCTGGAGCTGCGTCTAGGCACGATGGTGGAGTGCCTGACTCATTAACTATTGACTGTGCCCTACACCAATGGGTACTGCTGAACTTTCCCAAAGGTCTCCTCCTGAGTCCAGTTTTCCACTCAAGGCCAAATCTTACATGTGACCAGTTCCGTACATGAGGCTGTCTCTCTTTCTCCTGCAATTGCTGTGTGTTGTCACTGGGGACTTTCATATCTCTGGCCAGGTTGCTGCTGATCGCCAAGCCCAGCTGTCATTGCTGTATCTTGGGGGTTGGAGCGGAAATGGCTCTATTGTTTCCAGAACAGGAAAAGAAGCTTCCTGTTACCCTTAATGGTCACACCTTCAGTTCTTGAAGTTTCTGTGTACAGAAAGCTCTGAAGACAGAAGATTTTCTTCGTTCAGGCATAATTTATTTTCCAAGCATAGTTTGGATGAAGGAACAAAATCTGTTTGACCAGAGAGTCTACAGTGGATCAGGAAAAAATGAACATGCACACCCAGTCTTCAGGTTTGCCATAAAAAGGCTTGAAAAAAACACCTGGCTAGAGCAGGGAGTTCCATGACCCATGTGCTGCTCTGGAGATGTGGCCTGAGCTTTTGATTATGGTTTTATTTATTTTTATTTATTTATTATATTTATACCCCGCCTTTTTTCCTGCAAGGAACCCAAGGCGGCTTACATAATCCTCCTCCTCCTCCTCTCCATTTTATCCTCACAACAACCCTGTGACGTAGGTGAGGCTGAGAGTCAGTGACTGGCCCAAAGTCACCCAGTGAGTTTCACGACTGAGCAGGGACTAGAACCCAGATCTCCGTGGGCTTTAAATTTAAATAAAATATAAATAAATATATATTTCAAGAGCTCGGTTCACAATGCAATTGTTTGCGTTTTGTGATTTAAAAACTGTACCTGAAGAAATTTAAAGCTTTCAGTTTTTTTTAAAAAATATGTTTTCGGGGTGCAGAGAGCACCTGGAAACAGAAAGAAGCATAGTGTCTGCTTTAAAAACAACACACTAATAGTTTGAGGTTCTGTACTGTGGCTTACGCTGGCTCAGCTTGTCTGAGCGTGGAAAGCTAAGCAGGGTCAAGCCTGCTTGTTACTTGGATGGGAGACCCCTCCTCTAGTTTCCTGCATTGAGCAGGGGGTTGGACTCGATAGCCTTGTAGGCTCCTTCCAACTGTATGATCTATGAAATCTATGAGAGCTGTACGCAAATGGCCTCTCTAAATTCTCCACCCTACTTGTGGGTAGAGAAATGGGGGGACGACGACAATTTCACCACATTTCTGCATAGGAAGGAGAAATTCTTCCAACAGTTTCTCACAGCAGGGCTCACCATTGGCAGGGCTTGTAGCACAGCTGCTTGTGTTTCCCCCCCCCCTGAAGGTTGGGTGGTGGTGGTTGCACTACCACTGCAAGTTGCACTGCAACAGCAGCCTGCCCCCCATTTTGCACCTTCCACAATGCCCCATATGTAGCGTCATAGCGTGTGGGGTGGCGGGAGGCAGCCACCACCAAAACGACAACTTTAGTTGTCGTTCCTCAGGGTTCAGCAGCACCTTCCCCAGGGTCTTCCAAACGTTAACTTTCTGAGGGGTGGTTGTAGATACATCTTGTTTCTAATGCAGGTACTTATAATACAGATACTTCTCTGAAAGCCCTGCAGCAGGCGTGACAGGGGCGGTGTGTGGTGTCCAGCTCCAGGGAAGCGGTAGTCGGTACAAGGAGTGCCGCGCCAAAATCTGTCCTGCGATTTCTTGTACGTTTTCTTCCCCCATGAAAGAGGCTTCCATTTTTCTGCCTCATTCTCAGGGCATTTTATGATTTATTTTGAATTTCTTTGGGTGGTGTTTTGGAACCCATATTCTCACGGAATGATGGCCGAGGGTGCTGTGTGTGTGTGGTGTGTGTGTTTTTGTGTGCTTTCTATTTCACATTTCTCCATTCTGCTGCAGCCTCCCAGGCTGCCTGCACTTCCTTATGTGAAAAAAGCCTTATGAGAGGAGTTATCTCTGATATCTTCCCCTGGGCTTTAACTGAAGTGCAGGAAACAGAGGAGGCTGCAGGAGAGATTACTGTACAACGAAAGACTGCATACTCGTGCAATCCTCAGCCACCTCTGGGGCCAGTGCCACCATTAGGCCAACTAGGCAGCTGCCTAGGGCGCAGGGCTAAAGGGGGCACCAGAAATAGGGAGGGAGGGCTCAAGTGGGAAGGGGGGGGCGCTAAATATCTGATCTTGCCGAGGGCACCAAACTGCCTTGCACCAGCCCTGGCCACCTCATAAGTCAAGCAGGCACATCAACCCTGAAATATACTGTGGTCCCAATATGCCCCTTGCTTGCCCCGTTTTGCCCTACTTTGACAGATAGTTTGGTCTGTCTGTATTTTGCCAAGTTGAAAAGTAGCAATCCTGAGGCCTCAAGGCTCCTCTAAAGCTTTAGTTGGGTTGGGTTCTGCCTCTCTTTTATCATTCAGTCCCTTCAGACAAGGCTTGTAAAGCTCTGAACTTAACTACTATAACACTTCGGGCCAATGTGGCTGTGAGAAAGACAGCTATGTTTGTTTGTTCACGTGTCCGACAATGTATATAGTGAGCGTAGATTTATTTGTTAAATCAAAAGGCATGCCCAGGCTCAGCGCACCATCACTTCTGGCACTTTTCTCCCAGCCCAGTACCAGACGTGATTGAACCAGGTTGGGAGAAAAGTATGTCATGGCGGCAGAGAGGGGAGGTGGTGCAGATACTTGAACACACAGAACTTGACGTTGTCAAACCTCGTTTGGCCTGTTGATGCACTGGCTCTTTCCCAATGCAGTTTGGAAGCCTTCACTGACAACAGGCCAGTTTGCACCATGATGAGCCGTGATAGTGTGGCCACCATTTTGAATAGGCCTCCCCCGATCGAGGTGACTGGGGGTTCGGCCGTGTTGTACGAACCTGGCCAACGTGGGTTATTCAAGGGTTAAACAACCCTCATGTAATCCTACTACTAATCAAGGGTTATGCAAGGGTTGTTTAACCCTTGAATAACCCACGATGGCCTGCTTCGCACGACACAGCCCAACCATTGCATATAAAAATCGGCAGCCAGTTCACACGACATAGCATGTTATCATGGGTGAACCAGGAACAAGTGACCCCGGGATAAGACATATCTCTCTGTAAGCCTCATTCCCCCCCTTTTCTACATTTGTTACCTGTACATGTAATAAATGGACTTTTACACCACAGGCATTACATTTTTTGCTTGACAATACATGTGATGTGCTTTGTGGGAAGCACATCACATGTATGCACCAAAGCGTTATGAGAAGAAGTGTGGAGGTTTTTGTTTTTCTTTAAAGAAAATGATGTTTAAAAGTGTGGCATACACTAGGCACAGTGCTGACAGGAAACGCCTCATGGATTTTAACACGGTAGAAGCCGAAGCTGCTCTGTGTGAGGAGGTGGAGCATCCAGTGAGAGGCAGGTCATAAGAGTAAAGAAACTCTTCCAGCCTGCCCTGCTTAATCACGGGAAGAGAATTCTTTGTTAACACACTCAGCCCAGGGCAGAGTAACGGCTGGGCAGCCAAGGCAGCTGATCAAGGTCTGGCTGAACTCCTCCTCAGGATTAAACTGGATTTCCAGCCTCTGGACTGAATCCCTGGGATTGGTGAGTGTGTGTGGTTATGGCTGCTGGCTCTAGGTAGACCTCCGGGCAGGGAGCACACTGCCTCTGGCTGGGCGGTCCTCGCTCAAGTCTGCGCCTCAGTGAAAAAGGCGTATCGGAGGAGAGTGCCAACTCCGCAAATGGATCTTCTTCATCCGGGGCCTGTGCAGTGTGAAGCAGGGCAGGAGTGATGGAGTAAACTGGGATAGAACAGCCTTCCTCAACCTGGTGCCAATGGCCATGCTGCCTGGGAATGATGGGAGTTGTCGTCTCTTTGATTGTGGAAGGCTGGAGTGATGGGAGTTGCGGTCCCAGGTTGTGGAAATCTGGAATAGCGGATCAAGCCCTGATCCTAAATCTAATGCTTAATGTTGTGGTGGATCATACCCAAGGGCCACTGTCTACATTTATATGTGACATTTGCCCATTTGCTCTCCTGCCAGATATGGTTTTGGTTCGGGCCTGTTCTATTTTTCTAATCTGTTCCATTTTTAAGCCCCCAGTGTATGTAAGTACAGAACCTAGTATTTAAAAGACAATGTGCCTGTTCCTTTTTCTTTTTCTTTTTAAATTTATCCGTACAGTTTGTTAGTGTGTGTTGATTTTTACTGGGGCATATCTACCCTTTGTACCAGTTGTGGCCATCACTATGCTACCTTGGGAACAGGACTTCACAACTTTCCTATTATGGACCAAATTTTGAGGAATTCCAACCACTGTAGTATATAGGGAAGTGTCCTGTGCTTGTAGAAAGGAGCTAGCTAATTGATATGTGGACATTAGCATTCTGGGGTGTAGGGATATGTATACTTAGAGGTTAATACTTTTGAGGCGGCAGTCCTATACAGTGCAGGCTGGATTGGGCCCCAATGCAGTTCCGGAGGTTGCCCTCCCCTGCTATACACCTGGGAGTAAATCTCATTGAACTCAGTGAGATTTATTTCTGAGTAGACCGTGCACAGGATCTCACAGCATACCATAAGAGTTCTATGGTGGTGCATGACAGCGGTCCGATAGAGCAACTTGCTCAGTCTGGTTTGCTAAAATACTACAAGTCCCTGAGCTGTAACTAGCTTTTCTTTTCTTTTTTTGGTCTCTAGAAAGATCCCAAATTCAGTGCCCCCAAAAATATTTTCTGCAGTTTCATTTTGTAGTGTGCCAGTTTCTTCACACACACAGCACATACAGTTAAACTATGAAATTAACTTCCATAGGATGTGGTGATGGCCACCAGTTTGGATGGCTTTAAAAGGGGATTGGACAAATTCATGGAGGAGAAGGCTATCAATGGCTACTAGTCCAGAAGGCTATATGCTGCCTCCAGTATCAGAAGCAGTATGCCTATGTGCGCCAGTTGCTGGGGAACATGGGTGGGAGGGTGCTGCTGCACTCCATGTCCTGCTTGTGGGATCCCATGGGCATGCTGGTTGGCCACTGTGTGAACAGAATGCTGGACTAGATGGACCCTTGGTCTGGTCCAGCATGGCTCTTATGTTCATCAACTTATTAGTGACCTTATTTGTGATGCCATGTGCAAGAGCGCATAGTGTCCATCACCAACTAAACTGTTGAGAACCCCCTTGTAACTTTACATGAAGCAAGCGCCTATTTTTTCCTCTATCAAATGTTGGGGCATATGTAAGAGGAACCGTTTGCCAAGGTAAGCGCTGGGCATGGCCTCCATGAGCGTATGCAGCATCTTGAACCTGGCTCCATCAAGCCCCACATGCTCCCACCCAGACCACCCCAGTTTCATGGATGGATAGCTTTGGAGATGGCTTTGGGGGGGGGGGGTGAAAGCAAGGATGTGTGAACTTGTGTCCATCTGGCCCTCCTCCTGCATTGCACTGCCTGAGTATGTGGAGTGGCGGGGGGGGTTGGGGGGGGAGAGGAGGAGATGTTTGCCATGGCAGAGACAGACCTTGGGGAGAGCTGGCCTTGTTTGGAAGGAAGCACATCTTGATTTTTGCAGCCGTTGCAGACTGACAGCCTGCCAAGGAGACCAAATGGGAACGGCAGATAATGCGGGAGGCTTCCTCTTGGCCTGGCCTGGGTCACCCGGCCTCTATCTGCTGCACAGATCCCACGTGTATCCCTCCTTCTGAGGGTTTTATTATTGTTAGCTGAGAGGAAGTGCCTCAGCAAATAACAGATTCCTCCCTCTCCCGAAAGTTAACTCTGCACTGCCCAGCTGTGCAGAGGAGAGAGGATGTGCGCTCCCGCCCCCTCTTCCGTTTCCCCACATGTGCAAAATTACAAACAAATGAGAGAGAAACAGACACTATAGGCACTAGGCAGACATATAGGGAGGGTTGGCTATGGGGTAGAGTGTGGACTATTGTAAGTCAATATGAAACAGCAGAGACCTAAATGCATCGATCTAATATGAAGGGTCACTTATTCTGTTGGCTTGGAGTAAGTTTTGCACATGTGAGAGGTGGCACGCCGTGCGCTCTTGATGACATGCAATCTCTTCCTGTCATAAAGCATGTTGCACAGTTGTGTTGCTTGTTTTACCTGTTTCTATTTATTTTTAAGAGGCTACGGTAGGTATGTTTCAACATACTATGTAAAGCAATCATATATTGAGGAGAAGGTACTTGTGTATCACGAAAGCAAAGAGAGAGAAATTCTCAGGTGCCTGGAAAGAGTGTTTATTTTGACCAACGTGTTTCGGAAACAATCTTTTTCCTTCACCAGGGCTTGTCTCTTTCCAGATATATTGAGAATTCTTCTCTCTCTTTTGTTTTCAATATATTATGTGGCAGGAGCTTTGGGAACTGAGTGAGCTAAAACAAAAACAAAGAAAGTGAAAACAAACATTTGCAAGCATTTACTAGTTCTAACAAGATAGGTGCTGATGCTTCTACTGGCCTGGATTCTATGCCTACTGATCAGCGAAGTCCTGCCTGTTAATCCTAAATGTATAGAGAGAGGTTTGCTGTGGTTGTTCAGCGCTGAACATTAGCACCCTACACATGATCAGAGTTGCTCTTTTCTAAACTCATGCCTTAAAAGGCTGAGTCTTAAGTACTATAGGTTATTAATATCTCATGAGCCCTGGCTCAAATTACATTCCATCTTCTATCAGAAAGTACTTGAAGCGGCTTAAGTAGAATTATAAAAAATATAAAACAACAAAGTACACAATAAAAGGACAACAATAAAAGCAGGCCGTTTAAAATAAAAGCAGGGAACAGCGGCAACTGGGGACCTAAAATCAAATTAATATTTGTATTAGGGGAATGTTTGAAGTGAGAAACTAAGACACAGGCCATGAAGCAGCATATATCGTTCACGGGAAATACAGGCGCGCGCATAAGAAACTATGGTGGGCTAACATAGCAACTTGTATATAGTTTGGCATGCAAGTCCTTTGCAGGATGGGAGGAATCACAGTTCTAGGGATCGAGGTCAGGATAGCGAGCGTCCAAAGATGGAGAGTGAGGCAGATGGAGCCTGTCTTCCCTCCACTGAGTGTAGCTTCTGATCCTGGGTCCTCGACAGTGGGACTTTGTTTCCCTGAAAAATTGTGGCAGTTTTGGCCGCCACCCCCCAGATGTTGCCTACCCCTGGTCTAGGGTGTCATCTAAGGGTTTTCTCTGCCGCGGTCACTGGCATGTCCAGCCTCTGTTGGCATGGTGGGGTTAGGTGCGTAGGTATGGAATATAAAACGGTTCCTGAAAAAGCAAAATAGCTACCTGGTTCCCACGATCACCACTTCCTACCATGGCTTGTTTAAGCCACGGTGAGCCACAGTGCATACCAGGTGTTTTTTTTAAATATTGAAGCTTGTTGTGTCGTCCAGACCCAAGGACTGTGGGTTATGCAAGGGTTAAACAGCCATCACATGACCCATGGTCTGTTGTTGGGTTATGCAAGAGCTGTTTAACCCTCGCATAACTGATGTGAGGGTTAAACAACACGAATATTTAAAAAATGGCCACCAGCACGCACTGCAGCCATCCATGGCTTAAATAAGCCACGGTGGGCTGTTTGATCGTGCAAGCCATCCCAATAGCAAACCGCGATAGTCAAGTGCCTATCAATTTGGAACCAAAGCAGTTGTGTGATTAGGTAGTCATTTCCACATACTCGGGGTTCTGTCTAGTTACATAGAAGTGTAGATTATGCAAAAGAAAGGGAAAATATTTTTTTTAAAACCATGCTGGGAGCTGCAAGACTTTCTTTTCTCTCTGTCTAAACATGCATAGTATTGCATCCCTAGTATATCTAATTTTGTAATCTTAAGAACCCTGTAAGGTCGGGATTATTACCTCCATATTATAGACTGTGGGTGGGACCTAGCGAGTTCATGGCAAAGGCAAGATTCAAACAGGGGACTTCTATAGCTCAAGTCTCTATGCCTCCATATTACACTACAACATTGATTTCTGGTCTTTTGCCATAGTAACCAGAAAAATGCAGCTGCATTAATCACACTCTCTTCACCAGTCACCTCTGAGGACAGTGAGGTGGAGTCCGTCCCGCTTGCGTGCTGCTGCCCACACCCTCTTCCAGAACCAAAATATCTGTCTGAGCTTCCTGCTTCCCCACCGCACCCAGTGTGCTGGATATTTTCTTCTTGTCTCCCAGATAAAAACTGTGCCTAAGTATCTTCATGCTTGTAGCTATCCTTGGGTGAGAACAGCTTGTCCTTTGCAGCCATTGTTACCAATCTCAAAGCCTTGAAGGAACCAACCATAACAGGAGAGATGCAGCTATGAGCTATCTAACATTGTGATGCCTAAGAGAAACAGATGTTACCACCATATGTATATACATATACATTTTAATATTTTATTTTATTTTATTTTATTATATTTATATCCTGCCTTTTTTTTCCTGCAAGGAACTCAAGGCGGCTTACAGTAATACCTTGGATTGCAAGCATAATTCGTTCCGGAACTGTGCTTGTAATCCAAAACACTCTTATATCAAAGCGAGTCTCTGGCGGGTGTGAGCGGGGCCGATTTCGGCCCGCTACACCCGCTCGAGGCGAGCGGTTACACGTCCCTACACTACTTGTCGTTTATCAAGTCAAAAATTAAAAAAAAAATTTGCTTGTCTTGCAAAATGCTCTCAGACCAAGTTACTTGCAATCCAAGGTATCACTGTATATAATCCTCCCCCCTCCATTTTATCCTCACAACAACCCTGTGAGGTAGGTTAGGCTGAGAATCGGTGACTGGTGCAAAGTCACCCAGAGAGCTTCATGGCCGAGTGGGGACTAGAACCTGGATCTCCCAAGTCCCAGTCCAACACTCAAACCACTATGCCACACTGGCTAATTTTGGAGTAGGGAAGTATGGTAATTTTCCTCCTAAATTGGCTGAGTTAGTGATAGTATTTATCTTAAAAAAATAACCAAAATAAAAAACATATCTGTCCCACTACTTTAAAAAAAAATGCCTCAGAAGTTACTTACAAAATCACAATAATAACAACGAAAAAACCAAATCAATCAAATCTCAGAAACAAGTAGAAGTCCATCAGCATAAAAATCCAAAGAGACAAAATTTAAAAAGCAGATGTCAATTATAAAAAGCCACCTGGATTTTTAAAATTTTGTTTGTTTTCAGAGCCTATTTAAAAATGTGGAAAGGAGTGCTTGGCAGACCTCTCTGATGAGAGAACTCGTCAGCCATGGTGCCACCAGTGAAAAGGCCATGTTTGTATTACCCGCCTTCTTTCTGTATTACCCACCAGTCCTTCCGCGTTCTGCTTTGTTCACTTACACGAGATATCTTGAGCTATTTGCTCTATAAGCATCTTTCTGTAATGGTGAATCTCTTCTCTGCTTGTGACAGAAGTACTAGGTTCTGAATCACAGAATCGACTTTTGGCAGGCTGGTGGACTGCTACATGATCCTTCCTTACAGCGGACAGTTGAACTACCTTGTCTCCAACAGCATTGGGGTTTGGATGTATGACAGCAAACGTTCAGTGCCTCAGGGGTACTCACTCTGTGTCATTTACTATAACAGGGATGGGCAACGTGTGGTCTGTGGGCCATGTGCAGCCCACCAGTGCAGAACATAAGAGCCCTGCTGGATCAGACCAAGGGGCCATCTAGTCCAGCATTCTGTTCACACAGTGGCCAGCCAGCTCCATTTGTACAGTTCCACTGTGCTGCCAAAACTCACCACTGCACCACCAAAGATGCTCACGACCACCACACCACAGCGATCCTGCTGGGAAGCAGGGTGCACGTTTTCCGCGTGCCTCATTTCTCAGCAGAATCACTGTTTCTCCACAGAAACAGGGCATGTGAGATCACGCACCCTGCTTTTCTGCAGAATGGGGGGAAAGGCATAAACTCCCAAGGTGCCTCGTCTCCCAGCAGAATTGCTGGGATTCTGGTGCTGCAGCCACTTCTAGAGGCAGCAAGCTGCGGCCCCCAGAAGTTTCCAAGGGGGCCAATGCACCCCCCCAAAAAAGGTTGCCTACTCCTGCACTATAAGATCAACTGGGGGGGGGGCATGGGCTGAACAGCATGCATCCAGGGCCCGCATGCAGCCTGTGGGTTGTGCGCCCATTCTAGCGGATTGAATTCTACAGATCTAAACATCTGGAATTATAGAAACATCCAAGAGTCTTGTAGCACCTTTAGAGCTATCAGACATTTTGAAAAATAAGTGTTTGTGCACCAGAGTCCACTTCACCAGATACAAAGCTTCTTCTGTAATAAATCTGTTAAGTCTTTAAGGTGCCACAAGACTCTTGGTTGCTTTTGCTGCAACAGACTAACATGGGTACAAGTAGACATGTCCGAAAAGGGTGTGTGTGTGTGTGTGTGTGTGAGTGAGTGAGAGAGAGAGAGAGAGAGAGAGAGAGAGAGATTTAAAAAATCATCTAGCCCAATTTCTGTGCATTTTAGTGTATCTGATGTTTTCTAATGGGGAGTTGCATTATTTGCTTTATGAGCTGCCTTGCATTTTTGTATTGGTTCATGTGGTTACTTTTCCACTGAAGATCCATGGCTAATGTAATAAAGGAAAATCTGAAATCTAAGTATCCGAGACAAGTGCAAACATCGGCTTGAACTGACATGGTTACAACAATTGCATTTTCGGAGAAACAAGCGGAATGGAGTCCAAAGGGAAAATCAGCCCAAACCATTTCCTCTGTCCCAGGCCCAGCTGGTTTCGTAAAATCTGTTTCCTGTTGCGGAGCAGCAGATGGCAGCAGCTGCTGCAAGAAGAATATTGAGAGATGCAACTGTGGTAGCTTCCTGAATCCTGACAAAAGGCGACTTTGTAGATACACACAACTTATTCCTTGTGTACTGACGTGAACTTGACTCTCTTTGATTTTGGCATGTGTTCAGATCTGGAAAATCTGGGAGCTCTCTTGCACATCACATAGCAGCAAACCTGGGTTTTGCCGCAAAGTGACGATGGGCATGTTTCTTTTCATGCGTCCGCCTCATTCGCATAGAAAGCAGGAGTGGGTTTTTCCCCTACTTTAACAATACAAGGAGTGTGTAGATAGGGGTATTGAACCTTCGCCCCTCCAGTGCCTTACCTCCCTTCAGCAGGGCCAGCTCCAGGTTAGAGCCCCCACCACCGGCAAAATGCCCAGTGGTTTGACCCCACACACCTCACTGTGAGCTTACCTAGGAAGCTACCTGCCATTTTAGTGTTCCCACGGTGTCCTGGAGTGCCGCTGCAGCCAGATAAGTCCATGGCTGGAAGACCAGGCGTGTGGGTGGGCCAGATCTTCAGTCCATCACTCCAGGCACTTTTCTCCATTCCCAGTTAACTTCTGGGATCCAAGGCAGGAAGGCTAGTGGTTGGAGCGACTGATTGTGAGGAAATGTGTGGGAAGGGTGGAGTTTAGTGCCTTTCTCTGTGCTCCTTTTACTGCTAAAGTAAAACAAAACAAAACACACACAACCTGATTGGTATGCGAATGGGGCAGAGACGTGAATGATTAGCCCCATCACCACATTGACTTTGGCCTTTAAGTCTGAACTATGTTAAGTAAGAGAGAGGCTACAGCCAATCCTGGCTTCCTGATGAGTGGGTGAAACAGGAGTTCATAGGCACATGCGGGTTGCATTCTCATGGTATGCTTAAAGGTAATACCAGTCATGATGGCTGTATTATATTACCTCCAGTATCTGAGGCAGTATGCCTCTTAATACCACTTGCTGGGGAACATGAGCGGGAGGGTGCTGTGGGGTGGTGCTAGGTTCTGAAAAGATCCAGAACTTGGGCCCAACAGGACCAAAAAAAAAAAAGATGCACAATTTTGCATTTGCTAATTTACATTTGATCTAAAGTCTGTGCATGTGAATCTTTCTTTAAGGGACCCTGTCTCCTAAGGACACCCCTGTTTGTATAAAAGGGATGTATGGACAGGGGAGAGGAGGGCATTTGATTTCAGAAAAAAACCTCAGGCAGAAAGACTGGGGTGGGGGGACGGCAGGAGGCAAAGCACATGTGGGCAAAAAGCCAGCTAATCCAGGGGGATCAGATGCAACAGAGATCATCAGGGCCCCTGTACCTTTTTTTCAGCCAGTGCTCATGGACAGCAGGGTGGTGGGACAGATGGCCTCTCAGAGATTCGGGGCTTCATAGATTCCATAGATCATAGAGTTGGAAGGAGCCTACAAGGCTATCGAGTCCAACCCCCTGCTCAATGCAGGAAACTAGAGGAGGGCTCTCCCATCCAAGTAATAACCAGGCCTGACCCTGCTTAGCTTTCCACACTCAGACAAGCTGAGCCAGCGTGAGCCACAGGCCAGATGTGGCTCTAGTGGGCCCTCCCCTAACACTGCCTCTGGGCCTGTTGTGCTCATATCCTGCTTGCAGGTTTTCCAGAGGCATCTGGTTGCCCACTGTGGGAACAGAATGCTGGACTAGATAGGCCTTTGGTCTGATCCAGCACAGTTCTTCTTATGTTCTTCTGTGTATTCACCTAAACATGCCATGTGTGAAGTGACGTTCAGAAACAATCGTTTTAGGGTAAGTCTGTCAATCTCTTTTGCAGATGTGACCTCAGTGCGTGCCGGGCTTTGGAGGGAGGATATGAATATTATTATTTATTTTATTATTTATTTTATTTCTATACTGCCCCATAGCTGAAGCTCTCTGGGCGGTTCACAACAAGAAACCTCTGTTCCAGAAAGAAGGGAGCGCTAAGCAGGAGAGACGGAAAATGAATGTGTGATTATGTAAGAGTCACCAGATGATAACCTGGCTTTGAAAAAGTGTCTTTATCAGACTCCTTGTAAACAGAGGGAAGAGCCAGAGAAATCGGCATCGTAAAAAGTGGCCATTGGCTAAGGTGATGGTGCATGAAATCATCGCATCTCGCTAGTTTGCTACATCAAAGCTTAACACTTACAACAGGATCCACACAATACAGAACTGAACTTGATAATTAGTACAGTCAGAAGGTACCTTTGTATCACAGCCTGGGCAGATGGAGCTGTGCATGATAAGCTGTTTGTGTGTGAGCAATTCCCTCTGTGGTTCAAGCATATTTTAACCCATGGAAATGCAACTCGTTCTGGCATGTTTAAAACCCACCCAAGCCACACTGGAAGTGGGGGCGGGGAGGAATGAATTGCTCACCCAGTTGGTTTCCACATGAAGTTCTTCCCATGTAGATACTTTGCAAGCAGCCCTCACAGGCAAATTTGCACGAAGTACTGTATATCTCATACACTATAGACTAAATAAGGCAGGGCAACTTGGTGCCATCCAAATGTTTTGGACCACAATTCCCAGCAGCCCCAGCCAACATGGCCAATGATCAGAGATTGCCTACCCTCTAGAGGACACAGACAGAGTAGAAGTATAAAATGCTGCAGCCTGGGGATGTGATGAGATTGTACTGGTGTGTGCTTAGTAATCAAGGCAGAAACAAGAGAAAACATGAGGCTGTTACTGGACGGAGAATTGATTGAACTCAATGCAAATGTCTAACCTGTTTTTATAAACGTACGTTATCTTCTTCAAGGGCAACTGTAATTGTTCATTGTATGTGTTCTCAGGAGCTTGCTCAGAGTTCTAGCCCTTAAAAGGAGTGAAACTTTTTTGAAGGTTAAAATCACATGAAATTCATGCACTATCTCACAAACGTAGCCACCATCAACTGGCTGCCTTTGCTCTTCTACAACAAGGCTTACCCTCTCAGTCAGTCACAAAGCAGCACAATATTGTGTTATTGGCCCTGGAGCAGTACTAGCATGAGTACTTAGTCAAAAGAAAATGCCCCCCCCCAAATCTGGAAAGTTATAGAGGAGGAGGATATAACTAAATGAAGACAGGTAGCAACCTTCTCCGGATGTTATATCAGCCTCTCCAGTTCCCGTGCAGATAGATGGCAACACAAAATTAGGCTCACCAAAGAACTCCTTACTAGACAGAGGCTGGGTTCAGACAACACGATAACCCACACCCGAGGATTGAATATGGGTTAAGTGTGGATTGTCGTCAAACCATGGGTCATTGTTGAAATGTGGGTCATTGTGTTGTCTGAACCCAGCCAAGATAACAAACCATGCTGAACAACCCACAGTTCACAACCCAACAACAAACCATGGGTTATCTTCATGTGTTGTTCATAGTTAACAAGCAATGGCTTGTTAGCGCAGCTGGGTTCAGACAACACGAGAACCCATGTTTCAACAGCAACCCACGGTTCAACAACCACCCACACTCAAGCCTTGAATGTGGATTGTTCTGTTGCCTGAACCCAGTCAGAGTCTTAGGCTGTGTATCTTGTAGGGAGTGAGGAGACTACAAGGTACCTCTGCAGGGGGACAGCACCACCAAGTGACTCTCGCCATGGGAGTAGCGCATCTTGCAGGAAGGAATGGGGAGCAGAAGGGTTGTCATCACCCAATGCCTCTAGCCTTGGCACTGCTGTTGGTCTCATCCCTCTTGGCTGAGCCTTCCAGCTATTACAGAAAGCTGCCCATCTGTCCAGTGGTTATCCAGCTGATGTAAATCTCCTTTCTTTTCCCTTCTAAATGCTTCATGCCAAAAGCTGCTGGGCACCAAAATTTGTTGGGTTTTGTCTCCTGGAAGCTGCCTGGCCTTGCATATAACACATTCCACAGGCAGTGAGTTCATCCCAGCTGGTCTCCAATGTGCTCTAGGTGATGTGAGCTAAGGCAGGCCTGTGTTGTGTGCCTCTTCCAGCCTTTTGACAGCACTCAGACTAAACCTTGGCTTGCAGGCTTTGTGTTTTTTGCAAGGTATAGTTTTGTCTTCAGCCATTCAGTATGGAAATGCATGCATGACAAGGAAACAATACACATGGATACATGGATGTACAACTCCGTAGTGATGTGCATGTGCACACATCCATCAGTCACACACGCAAATATTGTGATGCCTTTATATATGTGCAGTACAGGAGTGTGCATTAAATTGCAGCATGCTACTTGCACAACTAGGGATGGGGGGAGAGAGAAATTGGTTTGGTTTGCATTTTACTGTAAATTTTGCACTTTCAAACCAATATCAAACATAGTTATTCTTTGAAATTTGCACATCTCCAAATTTTGCAATGGAGCTCTCCATCACAAAATGCATAGAAAAATGTATATATTAGGGAGAAGTGCTGATATTAGTGAAAATAACTTCCAAAAATGCATTATGCAACTTTCGCCCAGTCTCCAATTTACCATTTCTGGGCAAGGTGATCGAGCGGGTGGTGGGTGCTCAGTTGAAGGCACACTTGGATGAAGCCGATTATTTGGATCCGTGCCAGTCGGGCTTCAGGTCTAGACATGGGACGGAGACGGCCTTGGTCGCCTTGGTGGATGATATGAGGAGGGCTTTGGATAAGGCCAATGCTCCTTTCTAGTCCTCCTCGATCTCTCAGCGGCTTTTGATACCGTTGACCACGGTATCCTCCTGGACCGCCTGGAGGGCTTGGGCTTGGGAGGCACTGTATTGCAGTGGTTCCGGTCCTTCCTCTCTGGAAGGTACCAGAGGGTAGTTCTCGGGGAGGAGGCTTCGGACCCTCGGCCGCTCACTTGTGGAGTGCCGCAGGGTTCCATCCTCTCCCCGATGTTATTCAACATCTACCTCAAGCCGCTGGGAGCTATCATCAGGAGGTTTGGGGTGCGGTGTCATCAATATGCGGATGACACGCAGCTCTACCTCTGTTTCAAGTCCTCACCGAGGTTGGCCGTTGAGACCCTGTCCAAGTGCCTGGAGTCAGTGGCTGGCTGGATGGGAAGGAACATGCTGAAGCTGAACCCCGACAAGACCGAGGTACTGCTGGTGGGGGACAAGGGGAGGTTAGGGGATGTTGACCTGGTGCTGAATGGGGTACATCTACCCCTGAAGGACCAGGTCCGCAGCTTGGGGGTCATTCTAGACTCCCAGCTGTCCATGGAGGCTCAGGTGGCAGCTGTGAGCCGGGCAGCGCTGTATCAACTCCATCTGATACGGCAGCTGCGCCCCTACCTTCCTAATCACCTGCTCCCATCAGTGGTTCATGCCTTGGTCTCCTCTCGCCTAGACTACTGTAATGCGCTCTACGTGGGGTTACCCTTGAAGACGGTTTGGAAGCTACAGCTGGTACAGAACGCGGCGGCTCGCCTGGTTAAAGGCAGCCGCCGGCGGGATCACATCACGCCAGTGCTGAAGGATTTGCACTGGCTACCAGTTGCTTGCCGAGCCGAATTCAAGGTGTTGGTTTTGACCTTTAAAACCCTATACGGCTCCGGTCCAGTCTATCTCAAGGAGCGTCTCCAGCAGCACCAAGTGGGCCGCTCAACAAGATCTGCCACGGATGGCCTTCTCCTTGTCCCTTCAGCCAGAGCAGCTAGACTGGTGGGGACGAGGAAGAGGGCCTTTTCTGTGGCGGCCCCCGTACTGTGGAACTCTCTCCCGAGTGACCTCCGCCATGCCCCCTCTCTGATGAGCTTCCGTCGCTCATTAAAAACCTGGTTGTTCAGGCGGGAATATGGGGTGGGTTAAGATTTTAAAATTTTTATATTGTTTAAATGTATTTTATTGCTTTTATTCTGTGTACATCGCCCAGGGTGGCCGGTTGCCGGCCAGATGGGCGATAAATAAATATTAATAATAAATAATAATAATAAATTATGTTACAAAAGTTGCTTACAGAAAGTATTAGGCAAAATTGCATACAAAAATGCATATATTACGAGAAATGTGCACAACAATGCATACGATTTATTTTTTTTCAAAAAATAAATCATTGTTTGGTAGGAACTGAACTTAAAACTGGAAAAAATGGGAAACCGAGAGAAACTGAAATGGACAGATTTGTCCATCCCTCCGCAAACGAGGCTGCATTCATGAACCGATAAAGTGATGCACTGGCTGGCTGTGCAGCTGCTGGCATTGCCAGTGGGACCAGCTGTTTCTGTCACTCATGGCAGGGTGATGTGACGTTGAGGTTGAGAGAGAACCACTCTGGCCAGCAAAGGGGCTGAGGAGATGGGCCAGTGCGTGTGTATCTGAATGCTCAGAGGGGTGCAGCCTTTTCAAAGAAACCAATCATGTGTTGTTCTAGCATCCACAGGAGGATTAGCAACAGCCTCCTTCCAAGCTAGGCCCTGTTTATTGATGGAACATTTCTCTGCACAGTGCTCCTGCTGCTTCTCCTGACGTTCCCTGCCTTGGGGAACAGCTGCAATCCCTATGCTGCAGCTGCCAAGCGCTTATAACAGAGTTCAAAGAAGAAAAGACATTCCTGGAGGATTGACCTAGCCAGAGCTCTTGGCCAAGACACGCAATACAGGCAACCTTCTGAACCACTCCCTCACTGAAATGGATCTGTGTCTCTGTCCTTCTTCTGAATCTGGTCTTCACCATTCTTAGACAGGGTGAAGGGCTGGAAGGGCTGGTTGGATTGATGGCTACAGTAAGTGCATGGCAACATTCTTATTTCCACAGTGCAGACTTAAGGGTTTCCAGACTCTGACATTATAAAGCCTGAGACACATTGGGTGGGGTCTAGTGATGTCACAGGGCAGACTCTAGTGATGTCATGGGGCTGAGTCAGGAGAACACCCAAACTCTCTACTTAGGCCTTCAGGGTGAGTCAGATCTAATCAAAATAGATTTAATAATAATAAAGAAACATTCAAAGCTTACCTATCATAAACTGTAAAACTATGGCAGTGATAGGAACATGTTGCAGGGAGAAGCAACCATTAGACTTTAAAACGCCTGTTTAATAAGTTGTCAGCCCTCATCTAAACATGGGAAGAGAGGAAACCCAATGAATCTCTCCAGGGAGGAGAGTGTTTTGGTACCAAAAGGCCCTGTCTTTTGTCCTTGCCTGCTGGATCTCTAATGGTGATGGGGGCAGAGTGCAAGTCCTCGGACGGTGATCTTCGGGCAGGGACAAGTTCATGGAGGAGAAGATCATTCTTGCCATAGTTCCTAATCTTGCCCCCGGAGTGGGCAGTAGCAGAGGCTTGTCTGTACATCTGGGGCCCAGAATAAAGCACCTGCTAGAATTATATAGCAACCTTCATCCCAAGAAGACTGCCAACTGCCAAGAGATGGCCCCAACACCAGGTTGGGTGGATCATAGCTCAGCAGTAAAGCATGTGTTTTGCATGCAGAAGGTTCCAGCTCAATCCCTGACATCTTCAGTTAAGAAGAAAAGTATCAGGTGACAAGAAAGACCTCTGCCGGTCACCCTGGAGAGCCAGTGCTAGAGTAGACAATACTGGTCTAAAAGGTCTGATGTGTTATAAGGCAGCTTCCTATGTTCTTAATACTAACTGGATTACTAGGGGCTTCTCTACATGAGGTGTTTAACCCACTACTTTACTGAGCTTTCTTCTTCCATTTTCTTTGCGGGAGGAAGAGTGCATCCTTTACACATGGGTTTTCCCCCCGGGGTTTTCTTTCTCTGTCTTCCTATATGTACTATTACATAACCACAAGGTGGCACTGCAGTATAGCGCAATTGCAAAAAATACACGGCCATTTCCTAGCACTTCCTAGTGCAATAAGAAATAATACTGCACTTTCCTCGCTCCAAACCCCCCCCCCCCGTGAAAATGGTTGGGAAACATAGGAGAGGCCCTGGAGGAGGATGACGTCGTGTAAAGGACCCACAAACGTCCGCGAGTGAGGGATCATAGGCGCACAATAAATGCCTCGTGAAGCCCTTGGTTATAAATGATATTGTCGTATAACTGTGTTAGCCTTCTGTTTGCAGATTCAAGGGTTGAGTGTAGCACAAATATAGACTAAAGACACAATCCTATGTATTTTTAGACAGAAAAAAAGCCCTACAGCTCCCAGCATACTCCAGCCAGTTTAGTTTAATACATTAGCATGAGCTTTCGTGGGTATACAACCACTTCATCTTATAGCATCTGATGAAGTGGGTTGTAACCCACGAAAGCTCATGCTAATTTATTAAGATATCGAAACAACTAAAACAGTTAGTTTATATCTGTGCACACTTAACCTGTGAACTGGTTATAACTGAGTCATCATTGTAACTCAGGAATAAGGTGACCTGAGCTGCCCCTGGGGCACCAAGAGCCAAAGACAAGCTGCATCGGGAGGGGATAATTACTATAGCATTGCAGCATTGAATGCAATGGAACCATGTGTTGTGTTGCATTGAATTTATATCAATATTGTAAACCGCGTCGCTGTAATACTGAAACTGAGAAGATGGAATGTCATGCATGATGCAATTGTTATAAGTAATGGTGTAATAACATAGCGGCTCACAATAAGGCTAAGTCTTGCCCTCCTTGGAATCTTATTTAATAGATGTATAAATCTCTCATTTCCTGGATGCCTGCTGAACATTAAAAGAGAAGGGGGTGGGGTGGGGGATGACAACAGAGAGCAAGAAAGCAAGCATGACTCATCCTGTTGCAGGAACGGGAATGATAAAGGAGTTGGAGGACACAAAGAGGACACGCCAGCAGGCGCACGTGCTGGAGAGCGTGGGCAGAGAAAGTTCTCCGGTCGGGGAGGAGAAGGAATTTCTGCTCCCTGAGCGGAGCGACAACCAGTCTGCAGCCTCCACACTAAGAGGGTGAAAACTTCAAAAACTGAATACAGTAACAGACTAGCTGCTATTACTTTCTTTCGATTCTGTGCTCCTTTCACACCACTGTGCCTTGCATGCTAAGTCACTGCGCCACAGGTTGTGCCAGGGCTGGCCCAAGGCATTTTGCTGGCTGAGGCGAAGGACGAGAGATGGCGTTCCCCCGCCCCCCGCCGCCGCCCCATTCCATGCACAGAAGCTGAGTAGACTGGCTACTGAATCTTACTTCAACACTGGTGTGGGGACAGCATTCTCCCCCATACATGAGGGCGGCAGGCTAACTTAGGTGGTGCAGGGCACATACCTGCCCCTCAGCGTTTGCTACTTGAGGGGGGCTGCCCCACTCTGCCTAATGTTAGGGCTTTTTAAAACAGCTGTTAGCCACGACAGCCAATTAAAGTATCCACCTGCACAAAGCCTCAGAAAACCGGTTGCTACTGGTGTGATGGGGCAAACAGTAGAGAATGAACATCTCCACGCCTTGCCTATGAGCTTCCGGAGGCATCTGACTGACTGCTGTTAAAGACAGGATCCTTGATAAGATGGACCTTGGTAAGAGCCCTGCTGGATCAGCCTGAAGGTCAGTCCATCTAGTCTAGCAGGCTGTTTCCCTCAGTGACCAACCAGATCCTTCCAAAAAGCCATAAAGTAGGGTGTGAGGACAGCAGCCCTGTTGCCTTCTAGGAACTGGGATTCAGTGGCATACTGGCTGGCACTTAGCATGAAGGCCCTTTCAGTGGTTGCACCTGGTCTCTGGGATGCCCTCTATTGGCTGGCATGATCACTGTTCTCATTTAGGCAACAAGTAAAACTTTTGCCATCTCCTAGATCAGGGATGGACAACTTGTAGCCTTCCAGATGTTGTTGGACTAGAGTTCCTGTCATTCCTAACCATAGCCCCACCTCACTGGCTGGGGCTGGCGGGCACAGGTGTCCAACAAAACCTGGACCTAGATGTTTGCTTGCTTGTTGGCTTTTCTAGTTCTAATTTTGGTGGTGTTGGCTTTATTGTTGTATTCCTGATTTTATACTTTTTGGGCTAATGATGTTTTTACTATCTTATGTAAGCTGCCTTGCGCATCAAATGATAGAAAAGTGGGGGTAATGTTTCAGTTCATCTTTTTCTTTTTCTTTTTACAAAATACATTGAGATGACATTCCTGAACTTACCACTTTTTAAAAGGTAATAGATGTAAGTCTTGGCTGTTTCTGTTCCCCACTTCTCACCTTAAGTAACTTGCAGCTGACCGCTTGCTCGAATGGGTAAAGCAAGTTCAGATTTTGCAAAACGAATTTTGCTTACAAGCAGAGAAACTGAGCTTTTGCAATGTGTTTTTGTTCTTCAGCTAAAAGCTGTCTTGTCAGCCTGGGAGGGAAGAGCCTCCTAACGTTTGCCTGTTGTGGTTTCACTGTGATCCATCTTGTGCCTTAAATGAAACCAGTACAGCTGAAGGATACCATCTCTCTGGTTTAGAAACTGGTCAAATCACCTACAAATTACAATTACTAGGTTACCTGGGAAACAACTTGGGGGGGAGGGTTGCAGCAACAACAGGGGTGGGCATCCTTTTCTGTAGAGGGCTGCACTCCCTCATGGGTAATCTGTTGGGGGCCGCATGCTGGTAGCGGGTAGGGTCAAAGCCAGAAAAGGGTGCCCCCTTTTTCTTTCTCCATTTTCTTTCTTTCCCAGCCAGCTGCCAGGGAAAGGATAGATAGCTCTTGACAGAGGAGTGAATTGATCATGTGCAGAGAGGGCTTTTGAAATTAGGCCGCGGGCGACAGGTTGCCAACCCATGCTACAAAATTAATGATGCCAGTATGATGATGCCCCAATCCTAAGTGCACAACTGCAACATCCTTCTCTTTCCAGCTGCCTTTTGAAGAACCCCGTGAACATCTCTTCGGGCCAAGTTTTGTTAGCTTGCAGAGTTTATCTGGGAAAGCACGGGGGTGTCGACCAGGGTGGCCTTTCTTGCATTCTGCCCTCCCCCAGAAGAAAGGCCATATTCTTGACCTATGCAGCTACGCTGTAAGTGTCATAGGAATGATCCACCCAGAGGCTCACAATGTCTCCCTTTGTGCTCCAGCACTGTAGCAACACGCTCTGCTCTGCCATTTGGCTCAGTTGTTGGACAGCTGCTGTCAATCAAAATTAAACACAGACACCATTCCACTTCCCTCTGTGTTATAACCAGCTAACCAAGCCAAGCCCCTACTGGGCTGCTGTCCAATGGGAGCGGCCTCCTTTTTCCTGACCAGTGTGTGGGAGACCTGCCGATTGGAGGAGGGTGGAAACATGGAAACTGTAGCTGCAAACTGCTGCAACAACAAAGCCAACCCCTTGGAGGCTTGTTCTATAAATAGAGATGTGTAGCAAGGATGACAGAGGTGTGTGATTAACGTTGATCCCTCAGAGGGGAAAACCTTGGTAACTCTTTGGGGCTCTGGACCTGAAAGGTGCCACAGCTTTCCGGGCATGGCATGGTACAGGGATTGTGGGACAGTTCTATCCTGGCTATAAACTTAAAAAAGTTCTCCAGCTTAAAGTGGTATCCGACTAAAGTGGAAGGAGTTAGAGCAAGGGGCAGCTCTCAGTTCTGTTCCCCCTACCCAGTTGCCAAAATCTAGTTTTCTATATGAAGCTGCAATGCTAAACACACTTACAAGGGAGTAAGCCCCATGGATAACTGTGAGACAGCAGTGAGACTTACTTCTGAGTATGCATGCATAGGCCCATGTTGCAAGTGATGAACATTTTTGCAAAAGTTAGGCTTAAATAACAACCACCGTGATTATATGCTGCTTTTCTGTCACTCAGTGGCCCTGCAAAGCTTACAGTCAATAAAATGCAAAAGAAAAACACAAGTCAATAAATATAAAATTGTATTACCATCGTAATAAACAAACATCTGTGAAGATGCTTGCTTGCATGCTGTCTATGAGAAACAGTCTTAATAGGAGGTAGGAGACCTCCCCCACTGTATAGGTTGCACCTATGTCCTGGGGTAGCAAAAACAATTGGGTGCTTTCACGCATCATTCTGATGCATGAAGTACTGCTGCGTGCAGGCACGTGTGTGTGAATGTTGTTAACGCTGGCAGGAAGTGGAGTCAAGGCATTTTAAAACCAAAATGGATATTCTGCAAGAGAGAGAGAAGCAGCTTTTTTACACTTGAATGACAGATCCTAGGAAAGCATTTATACAGTCCTTTCATATATTTTCTGGGGAACAAGTCCCACAGATTTTTGTCAAGTGGGAATTATACAGAGGTAAGAGCATGCAGTGGACTGCAAAGTCCAATACCGGCTTGTGGCTTATGCTGGCTCAGCTTGTCTGAGCGTGGAAAGCTAAGCAGGGTCAAGCATGGTTATTACTTGGATGGGAGACCCCTCCTCTAGTTTCCTGCATTGAGCAGGGGGTTGGACTCGATAGCCTTGTAGGCTCCTTCCAACTCTATGATCTATGAAATCCTTCATACCAGTCCCACTCCCACTCGAGGAGTGTGCTCAGGGACCTGTTTTCTTTCCCTGACTGTCATCTTTCCTGGGCCAATGTCAAAGGTAGGCTTGGCTGGGCATCTGACGAGGGCCCCCACCACAGCAGGGCCCCACGGACAAGGGCCTCCTGGACTTGCTCCTCCTCTTCGCTATTGCAACCTGCTTGTTCACCTGCCTCTCACTCTGACCCAGACAACTGTGATGGCGAGGGAGAGGAGCAGCAGATGCCACTGCCTACTTGCTCCCTGGCACTCTGTCTGCCAAGTAATGAGGAGAAAGAGGACGAGGAGCAACAGCAGCTTCTGACAATGGCGGGGAGACGGTAGACTCACCCAGGGAGGGGGCCCAGGGAGGGTGACTTGCCCAAGGGCCTCAAAAGCCTGGAGCAGGCCCTCGAGCCTGTGCAAACGTTGCGCGCGTAAAAAAGGAGGCGGGGAGGCAGAGAGGGGTCGCGTCCGCTGCCCCCTAAGCTCCCCGTCCCTTGAACACGCTGGCGCGTAACTTGGGTATACTTCGCGCCCGGAGCGGAGGCCTGGTGGCGGCTGCGATGGGAGTGCGGGCTGGGCGGTGCTGAGTCCCGCCCCCCACCGCCCCGCCTCGGCACTTCAGCGGCCGGAAAACAGCGCCCGCCGAGCGAAGTTCTCTCCCCTTCTGCTGCCTCCGCGCTAGGTCTTTCCCGGCGGGAGGCGCTCCGCCCCTTCGCGCTCCGCCCGACGCTTCGTCCTGCGCGGGCTCCGCCTCGTCCTGTTCTCCTGCGCCTCGGTGGGCGGCCGGGCTGGCGGGTTGTAGTAGAGCTTCGGCCGGATTGCGACGGGGCGGATGTCCGACGGCGGAGGCGCAGTTGGCAACCATGTAAGTGCGGGACGGGGGCGAACTGGCGGCGGCGGCGGCGGGGGCGGCGGGGGCGCGCTCCCACCCCCTAATCCTGCGGTGTCTTTTGGCTCTTCGCATCCTTACACCGCTCGGGACGCCCCGAAGGGGTGGTAGACCGGTGTGTGTGTGTGTGTGGGGGGGGTCCTTCCTCCTCCTCCACCACCACCACCACCTCGGCGTCCTTTCCCTGCGTACTTTGCGAGGGGGGCAGGAGGGGAGAACCTCCTCGCCTCTCCCTTGGGGAAAATATGAGGCGGGCCCCTTCGCGGTTTTCCTCCTTTTGCCCGAGTTGCCCTTAGATGGGAAAAGGGCAGTTCTCTCCTTGCCCCGCACTTCTTCTCCGTCTCCTTCCCCTAAACTTGGAGATACTTGGGAATGGGGTGTGTGAGACCCGTCTACCACTTCGCCTTCGAGGGTCGCCGTCGGAGGATGATCATAGGGGCTCTCCTCCCGCCCCACAGGCACCTTTGAACCCTCCTTCAGGATCTCCCCTTATGAATTGGAGAGTGTCATAAGGCAGCCTCCCCCAACCTGGTGCTGGCTGGGGATGCTGGGAGTTGTCGTCCAACACATCTGGAGGGCAACCAGGTTGGGGGAGGCTGTTATAAGGGATTCGTCCCTCCAATTTCCTGACCCCTTGGAATGGAAGTGGTTCGGGGGAGGGGGTGTCCCTCCACTTTGTATATCCTCAAGGATGGATATCCTGACCTGGGCACTGAGAGCCAGCTTTTGTGGTGGTGGTGGTTCTTGTCATTATTTCACTTAATGCTAATATGTGGGACCCTCTCCCTCTTTCCCTCTACCCCCAATACTCCATCTCCTGGAGGCTTCGGAGCATGTGGCCGTGGGGGGAGGGGCTCAGTATGGTTTCCAGACTGGCATTTTTGAAGATCTGATCGAGGACTAACCAGGGTAGCTGCAGTGGCAGCCAGAATTCCTCTGTTTGCCACCTGTAGGATAGAAAATGTTTGTTTCAGAGGTTCAACATTTCACCCTGCTTAACTTCTGCAAAGAGAGGCCGTTGGATGTCACCCCCTCTACCCTAGAAAGTGGGCCAAAATAGACGTTATTTTAAATCTGTGTGTAGCAGAGATACCTCCCCCCTCCAATTTTTTATTAAAATATAGGTGTAGGATCCAGACCCTAGCAAGGTGGGTGGGTTAAGATCTGGAGTGGGCCCCCTGTCTCTACTCTAGAGTAAAAATTAAAATAAAGACATAGCTGCTATTTAAAGTAATGTCTGTTTTGGCTGTGTGTATGATATATATCAAATGCATTCTGTGCGAGCTGCATATGTGTGTGTTACTGCTTTCCCCGCTGTGAACAGCACTCTGCATATGTCCAGATCTTGCATGTTCGTATGGCATCATGTGTTGCTGGGCTGAACCCCCCCCCCTCCCGCTGGAAAAACAGTTTCTAGGGACTAAGCCCTCTAGTCTAAATTGATGCTGCTTTTTATGGGGTGTATATGCAGCATCTCCTATTTCAGCTATGCTGAGTGTTGGAAAGAGAAAGCAGAAGCCTGTGGTGTGGCAATAAGTGTGGAGAAGGTTTGGGGATTGTGGTAGCAACAGGAAGTGAAGGGATTTGGGGACCTGGAGTTGTGGGTGAGGATGGCTAGCTGGTGTGTGTGTGTGTGTGTGTAGGTTCCGGAAGGTGGGAGAAGGGGGATGCAGAGGTGAAAAGATGTGTGAATCCGCCATCACTGCAGTCTGTTTACCCTTGCATCCTTCTGGCCTGTCTCTTGTGGGCAGTAGCCACGTTGGTAATACCAGGTAATCCTCGTTTTCCATTTCATAGCTGAGTAGCCATTCTCTGCAAATGCCTGATTAAATTTCCAGTTCCCCAGAGTTCTGTCTGGTTTCCAGTTGGCTGTGATTTGCCTGCTGCCTGCCCGTTTCTGCCTGCTGCTTGTTGCATTATTTGTGTAATTTGCAGTGTGGTTTTCACAGCCTGAAAGTTCTCCCAAGAAGGTTAGCAGGGTGTAATTTTCAGATGAAAGCCTTCTGTTCCCTGCCACTTGCCTTCCCAGCCTGGAAACTCATGTCCTGACTTCGGGGTGTGTGTGTGTGCCTTTATTTCTTTCCTCTTTGCTGGTGTTGGGGTGGTGCACATGCTGCGAGGGATCAGGAAAGAGCAGCGAAGCAGAGACTAAAGGTGGCCTTCTCCTGTGCTCCTTCCTCAATGTATAATTGAGATGCTTAGTTTATGAAAGAAAAAGCTAATGGGGAGCCCTATACTTTATGGAAGGTCAACGTTCTGAGGTTTTGGGTAACTTGAAGAGTCTTGCTGTGGGCCAAACTAAATCAGTCTCCTGATACTTTCTTTTAATTTTATTATGAAAAGCACCCTTGGGGTGCAATGCTATGCATGTTTAGACAGAAAAAAGTGCTACAACTCCCAGCACCACCCAGGCTGGGGGATGCTGAGAGTTATAGGACTTTTTTCTTGTCTGAATATGCATAGGATTGCACCCTTAAATGCAGAAATTGGGAATTGGGAATGTCATTTGGCAGGGGCTGCTCAGCTCTTTCTCTTCATGCCATTTGTCCACTAAGAATGTCCCCCCTCCCTCAGGCTGCCTTTTTCCATAAGAAAATAGAGGCATTTATTTATTATATTTATACCTCGCCTTTTTTCCTGAAAGGAACCCAAGGCGGCTTACATAATCCTCCTCCTCTCCATTTTATGTGGGTGGGAAAACATGTTGTGGGGAGGGGACATTATTCTCTTTCCTGTCATTTGTCTGCTCAGAATTCTCCCTCCCACTCAAAAATCATTTCATTTCATTTATTATATTTCTATATAATATTGCTACCCAATAGCAGAAGCTCCCTGGGAGGTTTACAAAGATTAAAACCTTAAAAATACAGTATAAAGACCATATACATACAAACATATAAACATACAACAGAGAGAGAGAAAGAGAGAGATCTAAAAACAGTTTTGAACAATCAACAACAAGAAGAATTCACAACCTGTTTAAAACCTCATCATATGCTGCCAAATGCCTGAGAGGAGAAGAAGAAGGTCTTGACCTTGGCACCCAAAAGATAACATTGTTGATGCCAGGCAGGCCTTGTCAGGGAGATCATTCCATATGTTGGCACTAGGCAGACCTCAGTGGGGAGACAATTCCACACTTGGGGGGCCAGCACCGAGAAGGCCCTCTTCCTCGTTGCTGCCTTCCGAGCCCCCCTCAGAAGAGGCTCCTGGAGGAGGGCCTTAGATGATGAACATAGTGTACAGGTAGTTTCATGCTGGGAGAGGTGCTCCATCAGGTATTTTGGTCCTGAGCCATGCAAGGCTTTATAGTTCAAAACCAGCACCTTGAATCCAGCTCGGAAACATACAGGCAGCCAGTGCAAGCGGGCCAGGATCAATGTTATATATTCAGACCTTCTTGTCCCTGTTATCAATCTGGCCACCATGTTTTGCACAAGCTGCAGCTTCTGAACCATCTTCAAAGGCAGCCACACATAGAGCGCATTATTATTATTATTATTATTATTATTATTATTATTATTTTATTATTATATTTATACCCCACCTTTTTTCCTGCAAGGAACCCAAGGCGGCTTACATAATCCTCATCCTCCTCTCCATTTTATCCTCACAACAACCCTGTGAGGTAGGCTAGGCTGAGAGAATAATAGTAGTAGTAGTAGTAGTAGTAGTAATAATAATAATAATAATAATAATGGCCCACTTGCCTCCATAGGATGTCCTAGCTGCCTTCCTCTGTTGGTCCAGGGCTTGAATCAGGCTGCTTTCCCATCTGTGGGGGAAATTATGCAAGGTTCTTGTATTTTTTGTGGGAAGGAAAGCAGCATGAGGAGGGGGGGAAGTTCTGAGTGTTCAAATGGCGGGAAGGTGAAGGGTTAAGCAGCCCCTCTCCCCATGCTTCTGCTCTAGATTGTAGCCTCCAAGGCTGCTTCTAACTTCTTGTTTACATTTATTTTGGGTTTTATATCCTGTCTTTTAGGGCTAATACTCTCACATGTTAAAACAGGTGAACATGTTAAAACATAAAAATCATTGCAAACAGTGTACAGTCATGCCTTGGACTGAGAGCATAATTCATTCTGGAAACGTGCTTGTAATCCAAAACACGCTTATATCAAAATGAAATCCCCCCCAAAAAAATTGTACAGAGATTTTTAATTTAAGCCGTACTACAGTACTTGTATTGCAAGACGTTGCTTGTATATCAAGTAAAAAATAAATAAATAAATATTTAAAAATTTGCTTGTCTTGCAAAACGCTCTCAAACCAAGTTACTTGCAATCCAAGGTATTACTGTATATGCAGACTGATTCACACATCTGCTTTGACTGTTGCACGCTTTCCTGTCTGCACTGTAGCGTGCCTGTATTCACGTTTACAAAGGGAGAATGCCCATAAATTCTTATGTGGTGGTAATTCAAGCGAAAATATGGTAGTTTATTCAGGAGAAAATATGCTTCCTTTGTACCCTCTCTAATCAGCATACACTTCCTCACAAGAAGGCTTGTGTTCAGGGAAATTATCTGAGGCTATCCTGCAGTTCACTTCTCCTTTCTAGAGAGGAAGTCGCTGTGATCTCACGCTTGCTTGTAATGGTCTCTGGACCAAACTGTTCCATAACGGGTGGCATCCCTCCTCTCTGTTTTGTAGTATGTGCTCCTACATCCTCCTTGGTTTAACCCCAGTCTAACAAACCTACACTAATGTTAGTTAAGGCTCAATCCTATGCATGGTTAGACAGAAAAAAGGCCTACAACTCCCAGCATGCTGGGAGTTGTAGGCCTTTTTTTCTGTCTAAACTTGCATAGGATTGCAGCCTTAAACTGTTTATCCGAATGTGGCCTTTAGTCATGAACATCTGTGGATGATGGGAAAGGTTATTTTATTACTTGTTACATTTTTATCCTGTCTTTCCTCTGAAGAGCTCAGCTTGGCATACGGTACATGGTTCTTCGCCCACCCTTCGGAATATATCCTCACACAACAACCCTGTGAGGTTGGTTAGCTTAAGACTGGGTGACTTTGGGCCAGTCACTGAATCTCAGCCTAACCTACCTCACAGGGTTGTTGTGAGGATAAAATGGAGAGGTGGAGGAGGATTATGTAAACCACCTTGGGTTCCTTGCAGGAAAAAAGGCGGGGTATAAATATAATAAATAAATAAATGAGAGAGAGTGTCCCAAGTTAACCAATGAGCTTCATGACCAAGTGGGGTTTTGAACCTGAGTCTCTCAGGCCAGATCTTATATTCATTATATAAATTGGTGTGGGGAGGATGGACATGCATAAGGCAGAAGGATCCGTCTCACATTAGAATACTGTACTTTTTATATCCAGTTTCATACCTGTACTATTGGTGGCAGAAATACTGTACTTACCTTTGCTCCCTCCCCTGCACATACAATACCATTTTCAGCCGTTGGTCACTGCACATATTATACTGATGTTTATACCTAGCCTGCAATAGATTAATATTTGATTTATTTTTAATATTTATATCCCGCCTTTTTCCTGCAAGGAACCCAAGGCAGTTTATATAATCCTCCTCTCCATTGTATTTTCAAAACAACCCTGTGAGGTAGGTTAGGCTGAGAGTCAGTGACTGGCCCAAAGTCACTCAGTCAGCTTCATGGCTGCGTGGGGACTAGAACTCGGGTCTCCTGAGTCCCAGTCCAACACTAACCACTATGCCACACTGGCGCTCCAAAGTTTAATAGAACAGAGGATTTAAGGGCACAATCCTATCATATTTAGGCAGAAAAAAGTCCTACAACACCCAGAATTCCATTTTCCCCCCTGTCTAAACATGCATAGGATTGCATCCTAAAAGAAATTTCTCTTGGGTGCTTGGTCAGGTTTTTCTTCATGTATAGGATGTACCGTATGTACCAAGGTTGGGAGTTGGAAAGGCATTCTGTCTTCCAGCTCTGATCAGGTTGCTAGAGACTTCAGTTTGTGATGTTAATCATCACGCCTTGAGCCACCTTGGTATGTTTCCAAGCTTGTTTATTTGTTTGTTACAGACACCTCTAAATCTCTATCTGTGTTTTCCTTGCTTGTGGCACGCTAATCTATAAAGCAGGTTATAAATTAGAAGGGCTGCTTTTGAATATCAAGGTTCCTGGGTTTGCAATACATGATCTTCATGTCTCCTGAGATTCTACTCTACAATATTATCTCTGAAAAAATTGCTTGGATTGGGAAGTTCGTTTACACCGTGTCCTCAAACTCTCTAAGTTTGATTGTTGGATGAAAAATAAATTATTTTGCCTTTTTAGTGTGACCTATGGAAAGACTCCTTAGTTTATATGTGTATATAATCAGTGGTAATCCCTGGGCTAAGCAGACCAATCAGTCACCTTTTGAAAAATCAATCTTTTAAGTAGTGCTAAAGCACTTTTCCAATATACATATATTGTGTACTGACTTTATTGTGTAAAAGCATCAACTACCACAATATATTAACAAAGATAAAACAGTAAAACTTAGTTATACACACCATAAACCACCTCAATATAAAAGCAGCACTAAAACAATAAAACATGATTGTACATACATAAATACTGTAGTTACTTACATAATATAACATATCCTCCTTCCCTACATGTTTTTATACTAAATCATCTTTGCTGCCAAGGCAAATTTTGCCAGTTGGTTAGTAATGAATACATAATTACCTGCAAGCAGCATACCGGTACATATCTGAGCCAGGGGGGTGTATTTCACAAAGACTGAAGAATACTAGCGAGAAATTTATGTCTGGGGTGCTCATATAAAGGACAGCATAGTAAATAATGAAAATCATCCTCAATCTCTCCAGATCCACAAATACAAAATCTTTGGTGGATTGGGATGTTGTTCTATATCCCAGGAAGGCTGAAGGTATGCACTGAAGATGCAAAGCTGTAAATGATTTTCTTAAAGGGGCTGCAGTAAGAGAGACAAAATAATTCTCCAATCCAAATGATGTTTTATATAGTGGATACCAACAGGAAAAGGACATTTGTGAAATACAGTAATACCTTGGATTGCAAGTAACTTGGTTTGAGAGCGTTTTGCAAGACAAGCAAATTTTTAAATATTTATTATTATTTTTTTACTTGATATACAAGCGACGTCTTGCAATACAAGTACTGTAGTACGGCTTAAATTAAAAATCTCTGTACAAATTTTTTTGGGGGGATTTCATTTTGATATAAGCGTGTTTTGGATTACAAGCACGTTTCCGGAACGAATTATGCTCTCAATCCAAGGCATGACTGTAGTACATAAATCCAGCCTTGTATAGGATGCCCATAATCCTCCAAGTTTGGAGGGCTACGGGCATGCAGATTAGATTATGCCCTTAAAGATTAAAATAATAGGAAATAGCATAAAATGAAAGTGTTATAGTGATATACCCCTATAATGCAATATACAAAATTTTAAAATGATGAAAAAAAAATCTTTTCCAGTCACTGCCATTTTAGCAAGATAGTTAATAGTGATGACTGGAAATTCCTTTTTAAAATGGTTTTATACCCCTATAATGCTACTTTAAAGAAAAAGCACTATACCCCTCTAAGGCTAATTTCGAAGTCATTTAAAAAAAACACAACCAACCCTTTCCAATCCCTGCCACTGACTACCCTCCTAGATGCATTGTATTTTCATCATGTTGGCTTTTGCATTTGGATCTCGGTTTGAATCATGTTGGTTTTGTATTGTGTTTTTAGATCTTTGTTTCTATTTTATTGTCTTCTTTATTTTAAAATGTGTGCTACCTGGAGAACTTGTTTTAGAGGCATGTGATACATACAAATTGTGTGTGTGTGTGTAGATAGATATATAATTTTATTTATTTATTATATTTTTAGTCTGCCCAATAACCAGTGTTATAAATAAATGCACAGTGTTCCCCGATATGCACGTGGAAAGTCGGTTGCAATTCTGCCTGTCGCTTACAGCAGAAGAGCAATGATATATTAGTGCTAGGAGCCTTCTATCTGGAAGCACCTCAAGTATGAGTTGAGGCCTGGCGTACAGTGCGTTTAAAATATTTTAACAAGGGTGCCAAGGTTAAGGCCAGCACTCTACGAAATGAGTAATACTTTAACTAGAAATTTTTATATCTAGGGAGAAAAAGGGTTGAGTGACATTATTTCCCCCCTTTTCTCTTTGTCATCTATATAACAGCTTTTTAAATGACAAAAGGAATTTTGGTCCTGCAGGCTAGATATTTTACAGTGACCTTAGAGAGCCAATTGGATGACGTTTTTGCTCTTTCTTTGGCACTTCAGTTCTTCATAAATTCTTGACTATGCCTGTCTTTGAGGTGAGTCCAGGTAGATTCTGGGGTATTTTTCACTTTGTCAGCCTTCCCCAACCAGTCACTCTCCAGATGCTTTGGACTACAACCCCCATCAGCCCTCACCAGCATAATCAGAGGGGTGATGGGAGTTGTAGTCCAAAACATCTGGAGGGCACCTGGTTGGGGAAGCCTGTTCTAGATCCTCCGGCTCAATTTATATACCTCCTTTTGAACTGTTTCTGCTAAAACAATGCCAAAGGCTTCTTGTGGTCTTCTTTCAGTCTTCTGATCTTAAAGATTGTCTTGTTTCTCAACAAGTGTGCATTCAATACTGTAGTCTTCCTCAGCCTGGTGCCTTCCAGATGTGTTGGGCTTCAACTCCCAGAATCCTCCAATTCTCCAGTAAAGGAATTCCTCACTAACTATTCCCTTTTCCTCAAGAAGGCCTACAAGCCTCTCCACCACTGGGACATACAAATCACACTGTGGCATTGTGGGATACTGTTAAATCTGTACTGAAGTACAGGTGGTGTTATGCAGGACACCGAGAGAAGTAAAGATTGGGGGGACATGCTGTAGACATGAATCTGAAAGTGAAGCTATTGCTTGCCTAATGTTAACACACATTTTATTATCCCAGAGAACATGTTTTAGAAAGCAGAACTTTAGTGCCCGATACAAACAACAGGCAATACAGAGGGAGACCACCAAAGTAGTGATATGCTCCCCATTTCTCCAAGTACTGAGGTGTTCCTAGGGCCATTTCTACATACAGGTCTGTGGCTTACGCTGGCTCAGCTTGCCTTGAGTGTGGAAAGCTAAGCAGGGTCAGGCCTGGTTATTACTTGGATGGGAGACCCCTCCTCTAGTTTCCTGCATTGAGCAGGGGGTTGGACTCGATGGGCTTGTAGGATCCTTCCAACTCTATGATCTATGAATCTAAGATGTAGTGATAGCCACCAATTTGGAGGGCTTTAAAAGGAGATTGGACAAATTCATGGAGGCAAAAAACTGTCAATTGCGACTGGTCCTGATGGCTATATGCTACCTCCAGTATCAGAGGCAGTATGCCTATGTACGCCAGTTGCTGGGGAACATGGGTGGGAGGGTGCTGTTGCACGCATGTCCTGCTTGAGGTTTTCCCATGGGCAGCTGGTTAGCCACTGTATGAACAGAATGCTGGAATAGATAGACCCTTGGTCTGATCCTACATGACTCTTCTTATGTTCTTATTCATACTTGGGTTTGGTTTTCTTTGGCAGGCGGTCTCCGGAAGGCTTACTGGCATTTTTTTTACTATTTGCATTTATTTGCAGAGATATACAGGTTGAGGACAGGTGGGGGCATAGCTTGAATACTCACAACAGACATCCAAAGGCTGCTGCTCCCACATCAGATCTCCTAGGGAAACAGCCAGCATCTAAGATGCTTTTACGGGGCTCAAACTCGGCTCTCAGCAGCTTTCTCTTCAAACTGCAATCTGTGCTTTTCACACAGACACTTGGGTTACATTACATTATCCAACTTAATAAGGGAGCGGGAAGGCCTGCCTCAAACACTGATGGTTCTTTCTATCCAGAACATTCCCCAAATTGCCCTGTATCAAGCAGCAATTAGCCAACTAAGTTCCCATGGCAACATATTGCTGGACCACTGACACTCTTTTGGCAAGCTCAGATCATGAAATCTGATGGGAGACCCATAACATTATATCTATCAGGGGTGGGCAACTTGTAGGCCAAAACATCTGGAGACCACAAGTTGCCCACCCCTGCATTATATAAAAGGATCAAATTCTAAGACCAGCCATGTTTTTCACAAGATATACCTTACGTTAAGACGACAAAGAGTCTTGTGGCACCTTAAAGACTAAAAAATTTATTCTGGCACAAGCTTTCGTAGAGACTGTCCACTTCATCAGATGCCTGAAGTGTTCACTTCAAACTGGCAGATCTATAATACAGAATGCGTGCGTTCATCGCTTCCAGGTCAATTTCATTCTTGTATCTTTGATCTGTTGAAATCCTTTGGGTTGAAGTATAGGCCACTTGTTAAGGTCATTTCCAGAGTGTGCCTTGGGAGGTTTAAGTGTTCCCCTCTGGCTACCCCTCTGGGACTTGATGTGCAACATTATTAACTCGTCATTTAGCTATCGCTGACTCCCGCCCCTCGCACACGTAGGAAGTGGAGTCCGGCAGATGCTAACTTCGGCTCTTGTAAAGTGTGAACGTGCTGTGGTACCAAGGTGTTTTCGGGCACTTAGGATCTGTATGTTGAGTGTTTTCTAATCAGGCTTTGCATGCTTTTCTTAAAACAAAAAAACATGAGCAGGATATTCATGCTTTAAAATGGATGTTCACATATGCTAGGGGCTGTTATTAAGATGTAACTCATCAGCTTCCTTTGTAACATGCTGTGTTAGCCCAATTCACAAGTTCAAGCAGAAGTGCTAGAGACAAACTGGAGTCGGTGCAGTGCAGTTGCTAAGCATGTCCCAACTGAGTTCAGTGTGGCTTTATTTATTTATTTATTTATTATATTTATACCCCGCCTTTTTTCCTGCAAAGAACTCAAGGCGGCTTACATAATCCTCCTCCTCCTCCTCCTCCTCCTCCTCCTCCTCCTCCTCTCTATTTTATCCTCACAACAACCCTGTGAGGTAGGTTAGGCTGAGAGTCAGTGACTGGCCCAAAGTCACCCAGTGAGTTTCATGGCCGAGCGGGGACTAGAACCCGGATCTCCCGAGTCCCAGTCCAACACCCTCACCACTACGGCCACACTGGCGCTCCCTTTTCAGCTTGTTTGGGATTGCAGCAGCCTTAGAGGCAGCTCTTTGGATCTACGATGCATTATAAGGAGGAAGAGATGGAGGGTGTAGTTGGCAGGGCCCACGGCATTGCAGCCTGTTCTGGAACCTGGCTTGGCGGCTGTGCCTGCTCTTCTGCTTGGCATTGGTGTTGGACTGCTAAGGTGGGCTTGCTCTTGTCTGGCTTTTCACATGTGGCAGCTGCTTCTGGATTTTCTCAAGCTCCTTCTGGTATCCAGCGAGGTAGAACTTAGTATGCCTTCTGGGGCCGGGCAGCTACTGCCTGCTTAGGGAATGGATGGCCCCCAGCACGTGGCACATTTTGGGAAGATGGGCTTGTTGTAAGCTTGATTCCCAGGGAGCCTGTTTCTTCCTTTTACTTGTTTCTTTCTGGCTTGGCCAAGTGCGGGAATGTGTGTGCGTCTGAGCCTATAAATAATTGCTTGAGTGGCTGAACCTCGGTTTCCCTCTGTCCCCTGCATCTTTGGGAACTTCTGCCCCAAAAGAAAGAAAGAAAGAATTTTTTTAAAAGCATGTATTTTGTTCCATGACATGTTCCCCGGGCCATGTGACTTCCTTCTGAGCTTGCAGTTTGGACATCTGCTGTCCAGAATGAGGCTGGAGGTTATTAAAAGCCACTTCCTGTTGCCATGCTGCTGCTGGAAGGTGTGTGTGTTCTTCCTGCATGTTATGTACTACTGGATAGAAGCATTAACTGTGTCTTATTTATGGTCTTTGTGTTGTTGTTGTTGTTGTTGTTGTTGCCATTTAATCTGAAAAGCCCATTTTCTCAGAGGAGCAAGGAAGAGCAGGACTTAACCTTCCTCTAGTGGACCTGGCTGAACTCTTGTCACACACCGTAGATATGATCAGCTATCTTCCTGGACCTGTGGTTGATGGCAGCCTTCCCCAACCCAGCGCCCTCAAGATGCGTTGGACTCCAACTCCCATAATGCTGGCTGGGAGGGTTGTGGGAGTTGTAGTCCAACACGACTCGAGGGCACTGGGTTGGGGAAGGCTGGTTCATGGGAACAATTCAGATTCAACAGCCATTAGTTCAGTGTTCTCCAACCTTGGGTCCCCAGCTGTTTTTGTCCTACAGCTCCCAGCATGCCCCAGCCAGCGTAGCTGGCTGGGGCATGCTGGGAGTTGTAGGACAAAAACAGCTGGGGACCCAAGGTTGGAGAACACTGCATTGGTTGAATTTTAGCCGGGGGCCTTTACAACCCCTTGGCTGTCCTCCTTGTTAGAATGCTTCGGGCAGCTTTTCCCAGCCTGGTGCCCTCCAGATGTGTTGGGTTACCACTGTGATGGCGATTGTGACCAGTTTGGGGGAGGCTGGCTTAGGGCACAGAGAAGTGCAGATGGACGCTGGCGGAAAGTATGCGTGGTACTGAGTGGCCTGGTTTGCATGACGTGACATTTTTGTGCGGCACCTGCAGGCACCCGCCTTGCTGTAGCTTGTCGTGCGAAGCCAGGCGGCACAGGCTCTTTGAGTGGTAGACAACCCTCAAATAACCCATGGCTTGTTTTAGGGTTGTCCCTGCTGCCTGGCTTTGCACAACACGGCGAGCCACGGCAAGCTGGGTGCACACGGGCACCGTGCAAAAATGGCGTCCAGCACAATGCAACCGCCCCCGCGAGTAAATTAAGCCACAGTGGGCTGTCGTGTTGTGCAAACCAGGTCATTGTGTTAAGTGCTGGAAGCTGAGGCTAGTATGCTCTGAGCCTTTGGGATTTGGGGGCTTGCGTGGATTCTGTCACCTCGCTCCAGCTGTGTAGAACTGCCCTTTCCCTATCAAAGGGCTACGTGTCCTCTGCATTACAAATAAAATCGCATCATGCAGCCTGGATCCTGTGTCATGGGTAAATTAGTCAGATCAAACAAATTTGTATATATTTAGCATAACTTATTCCGCTTCAACTGTGCAGGGCAATGGAACCCACCCCACCCCCCAGATCCCAATAAGTCCTATTCAGTGACTGGATTCAGATAACACGATAACCCACACTCAAGGGTTGAGTATGGGTTGTTGTTGGAGTATGGGTTGTTGTCTGAACCCAGCTGCGCTAACAAGCCATGGCTTGTTAATCATGAACAGCCCATAAAGAAAACCCAGGGTTCGTTGTCTGGTTGTGAGCTGTGGGTTGTTCACCATGGTTTGTTAACTCGGCTCAGTAACAGACAACATGATAACCCACACTCAATCCATACCCAACCCTTGAGTGTGGGTTATCATGTTGTCTGAACCCGCCAGTGTCTCTCCCATTCCAGCTATGGTTCCATGAGGAATTTGCCAGACATGTTATTGCAGTGTTCTCCAACCTTGGGTCCCCAGCTGTTTTTGGCTATGCTGGCTGGGGCATGCTGGGAGCTGTAGGCCAGAAACAGCTGGGGACCCAAGGTTGGAGAACACTGTGTTATTGAGTCTGTCTTTGCAGCTGTAAGAATTGGATTCTTGTTTTTTTTGGGGGGGGTGTTTTAAAATATGAAAGTTGAGATTCTCAGGGCAGCCCCACACTTTATGTATAGTTCTGCAGTTCTGTTAGGGCGCGCGCGCACACACACACACACACACACACACTGCAGCTGCCAAGGCTACAATATGAAATGGAAGATCAGTGTGGGAGCAAATGGACTTCTTTCCCCTCACATTCCTAAGAATCCCCTCTCCTCCCACACCAATCTTACTTAGTTTAAAAATGTACGTATATGCTGCCTTATTTCCAAAACAGAAGCTCAAAGCAGCTAACAAATAAGAAAAACAGCATTAAAACACATATCGCATCCAACCTTCCTAAAAACAACAATGAAAAACACACACACCCAATATTGACATAGCAAACTATAACAACAAACAGTTTTTTTGGGGAAGAGCAGAGAGAACTATACAGAATGAATTTAAAGCAAGGGAGCATTCAGTTGAATACCTTTCTGAATAGCCATCTTTTTTGCTCTCTGGAGCAGTAGAGCAGCCTTCCCCAACTCCGCGTCCTGCAGACATGCGGGGCTACAACTCCCATTATCCCCCTGCCAGCTGGCTGGGGATGGTGAGCATTGTAGCCCCACCTGTCTGGGGGGCATCAAGTTGGGGAAGCTACAATAGAGGGTTCAGGGCCTGGTAAGTTTGACGTTGCAGGTTATTCCACTAGATGTGTCTCCCACTACTTCCATTTTGCTGGCTACCTGCTGGCTTCATAGGGTTGAGGGATCTGGCTGGAGTAATGCCTCAGCGGACTAACGCAGCATACAGAGAGGAACATATGGAAGAAGGCAATCCTTCATGGAGCAGTTAATGCAGGTGCGCAAATTTTGTCTCCATTTGCTTCCCAGCCGTTGAATTTGCGTACGTTTCTACGGTTTTTGAAAAACTGTCAGGGAACTGCAGTAACTGCTCCGAAAAGGAGCCGTGAAAAGTGTGTGTGTGTGTGTGTGTGTGTGTGTGGGGAGAGCCAGTAACCCCCCCTTTCTGGAGCAGCTGGAGACTCAGGGAAGTGTTGAAAAGGTGGAGGACACTGAGAAGTGTCAGTTCAACACTTAAAACCAAGAGGATCACATGACCAAGGGGAAGATGTTGTCCCCCACCTTTTGGTGCACTTACTCCTTTGGCTCCCCCACCCCCATTTCTGGTGCTTGTGACTTGCGCTATCGGGTCTCTCCTTTCTCTCACTGCTATTTCTACCCCGGTCCTTCGCAACTGTGTGCAAATTAGCCGATAGGCAACCTCACCTTGTCAATACTCATGTTGGATAGCCTTAAGTGCGCACTTGCAAACTTGTGGAAGACCAAAAAATATTGGTATATAATAACAACAACAACAACAATAATAATAATATTACAACCCCAATTGTGCATTTTTGGGACACTGAAGGAATGATGATGATGATGATGACGACGACGACGACGACGATGGGGAACAAGTACTTGATGGTCCTTCTAAAGTGCCGTTTCAGTGGAAGGGGAGTCCCTGGTGAGATCACAAAAAGCGAGCAGCATGGGCTTTTTTCTGCCACTCTTGCCAAGTGGTCTTGTAGCCAGTTGCGGCAACCCATGATAAAATCTGTCTCCTGGGTTTGGCAAGAACAACCCTACAACAGGCCATGGGTTCTCTGCGTGGCTTGTTCCCCCCAAAATAAGCCACCCCATGGAAAACGCTCCGGGTTCGGATGGCAGAACAACCCATCATGGCTGGTTGTTGTGACATGTGTCATGCAAGCCCAGCCCTAGTATTTACACTTCCCATTTTGCAGATATGGAAGTGAGAGAGATACGGACACCTCTAGGTCTACCCATTGAGTGTTGTGCTGTGAAGAGCAGTCCTCAGGGCGGCTAAGTCTCCGACTTCCAGGTCAGATGAGGACATGGAAGGGATGGGCCAAATTGCAGCCTGGGTAGCAGCTGCCACTGTCTCACAGTACCATGTTACAGATTTGCCTTGTGTGGCTGGTGCCTTCTCAGCACCATGTGTTACGATCTGGTTAATACCCATCCTGCCTCCCAGTTGGGCCAAAGGGCAAGAAGCATTTGGAGCCATGTTTGATGCCGTCTGCCTTTTCCTCTGCTGTAGATCTGAAAGTGTGTGTGTGTGTGTGTGTGTGAAGTGCCTACTCAGTGGTGCAGCTATGACTGGACTTTGGGGTCGAAGTCCAGGGCCCCAGAACCCAGGGGCCCCCACAAATGACCACCCAGAGGGTGGCAGGTGATGAGGGCATTAGGGTAGTAGAAGCAAACTCCATTTTATTCCTGTAGCCATGATGTCGCTTTGATTTAAGGGAATTTAAAAAGCAAAGCTGCACATGCCCGGAATATATATATATTTTTAAAAAATCAGGGTTGCCAAACAGGTTTGTTTGTTTGTTTATGTATTACATTTATATCCCACCTTTTTTCCTCCTGCAAGAAATCCAAGGCGGCTTACATAATCCTCCTCCTCCTCCTCCTCCTCCTCCTCCTCCTCCTCCTCTCCATTTTATCCTCACAACAACCCTGTGACGTAGGTTAGGCTGAGCCTCGGTGACTGGTCCAAAGTCACCCAGTGAGCTTCATGACCAAGTGGGGACTAGAACCCAGAACCGCTATGCCACTGCTGGCTCCCAGTGTTGTTGTTGTTATTCTAACATATCAGGAATGTAGAAGCAGATGTAAAGCATGGAATGGTGGTTGGGGGCAAAGGGGGATGGATGTTGGTGTTGCGCTTCGCACCTCAAGTCATTCACACCCCTGTCTAAAGGAGGGCCCCATAAGACCATTAAGTCCAGGGTCTAAAATTACCTCGCTGCACCACCGTGCCTACTCAGCTTTACACACACACACACACACACACACACACACACACTCACTCACACTGCCTTTGCTCTTTTGTATTGTAGCATGCAGGCCTGTGTACTCCCACTCCCCTGGTCACATTAGGGGAGAAGCAATTTAAGCACTCATTAGGGCAGCCTTTTCTCTCTTTGCACCCTGGGCTGGGCTGCGCCTTCTGTGCGCTGACTGTTGTTGTGGAATTCTGTCTCTTGGCCCCTGGAATGCTGGGAGAATCTCATCTGTTGCGAAGCCCCCAACACTCCCAGAGCACTTATCTGGGTGGGAGGTATCCCTTGCAGGGCTGGTAAAGGCCCTGGACTGAGCGGGAGGAGGAGGAGGACAGTATGGAAGGGTCAAGGGAGGCGTGGGGCTAGGATTATTCTTGGCTATTAGCGTGCTGAGGCAGCAGCTAACTTGTTTAGACACTATACCTCCAAAAATAATGTCCCTCCAGGCCTGAGACAGCTGTTGGGGCAAGCACAGCTTTAGAGAGTGGGATGGGGTTTGGGAGGAGAGGAGAGAAGGGAAGAACAGGGGGAACATGGAAATGCAGCACAGGAAAAGGGATATCACCCAAGAAGGGACGTTTCTATTGCTGGGTATTTCTCCACCTACCCAAAGCCAACAAGATCACACTTCCCTGTCAGATTCTCTGACCTATTATTATTATTATTATTATTATTTTATTTTTTAAAGCTGTGGCTCTGTGTTAAATCATCTGGTCCCAAATTTAACTGGCATAATAAGGTCTGGGAGAGCATATAGGAAGGACAGACTTCAGAGTGTCAAGAACGGGGGGGGGGGGCAGCTTTAACCAGCCTAGGGGGGAGGGCCGTGGCTCTGTGGTAGAGCACCTGCTTGGCACGCAGAAGCTCCCAAGTTCAATCCCCAGCATCTCCAGGTAGGGCTGGAAAACTGCCTAGGGAGCTTCAGCTAATGGGCAGTATTGAAAGAGAAAGAAAGGAAGAAAGAAAGAAAGAATGAAAGAAGAAAAAGAGGCAGTGCTTGTGTACTCCAGTTGCTGGGGAACATGGGCAGGAGGGTGCTGTTGCACTCATGTCCTGCTTGAGGGTTTCCTGTGGGCAGCTGGTTGGCCACTGTGCTAACTTTGGGCCAGTCACTGACTCTCAGCCTAACCTACCTCACAGGGTTGTTGTGAGGATAAAATGGAGAGGAGGATTATGTAAGCCGTCTTGGGTTCCTTGCAGGAAAAAAGGCCGGGTATAAATATAATAAATAAATAAATGAAATAAAACAGAATACTGGACTAGATGGACCCGTGGTCTGATCCAGCATGGCTCTTCTTATGTTCTTACAAATAAAAGCTCCTGCTAACCCTGGGGAGTCGCTGCTCATCAGTTACCAGTAATACTGGGCTAGATGGAACAAAGGTCTGACTCAGTAAAAGGCAGCATCCGACCAGCCAGGCCTTGCGACTGTGTTTGTCTACTCCACCCTAACCCCTTGCCTAGTCTTGGACATGATTTTATATAAGTGGGTATTTATATATATATTGGGGGGGTATACAATTTGTTAAATTAAAAAGCAGGCTAAGTTAGCTGCTGTAACATAGTGGGCTTTGGGCCTTGTGTCTTGCAAGTTAGAACCATTTCAACTAAGACAAAACATTCTATAGCCAGATCCCCTTAACTAGAAGACTTGGCAACTGCCTGCTTTTACATAGCAGCAAACTCCATAATAGGTGTATTGGAGGATTGGAAAGAGTCCTCATTGAATAGCAGGGGACTCAACATTTCCTTCTAGGGCAGAGGTGGGCAACTTTGGGCAGTCTGGGGGCCAATCCCCACCCCCACCCCAGACCTACTGCAGGCTGTGGGGAGGGCGACAAGCTAAATTTGTCCATTCCAAGCCTCAGTAGTGGTTTGGCACTAATTTTTTGTGGCAAAACGTGACTTTTTCTCTCTCCCCCCCCCCCTTTTCAAAATGAAAACAAGGGTAACTGAAGTGGTGGGTGCCGTCCTGGGGGGCAGCAGAGGCCGTAGGCAGCCTGTGGGCTGCATGTTGCACACCCTTGTCCTAGGGCTTTGAGGTCCCTGCTGCCTTAGCCCCAAGCCTGGCTGGGCAGTTTCCTGACATTGGCTTGTGGTCTGATGCATCCCGAGCATTAAGTTTCCTAACAGTAAAGCGGAAAATGCAGCAGCTGCACTGACGTAGCTGCCCACCTCACCTCCTGCGCCCCAGTCCACTAATCTCGCATGCTTTCCACATGTGATTGCTTCAGAGCATCTTGGCTGTATTCTTCTCCAGGCTTGCTTAGAATTTGGAAGGCTGGGTTGAGAGCTTGGAACGGCCTGTGTCCTCGGCCGGTGCCAGGCCAGAACAGGGAGGCCTCTGCAGAGTTAATGTTTACCCAGTGAAAGTGAGTGGGATTTGGGCCTCTAGGGCAGCCTTCCCTAACTTGGTGCCCTCCGGGTGTGTGTGAGTGGGGTTGGACTACAATTCCCATAATGCTATGCTGACTGGTGGCTTATGGAAGGTGTAGCCCGACACGTCTGGATGGATCAGGTTGGTGAAGGTTGCTCTAGGGCAAATGATACGGGACCTTCCCCATACTTACGGAGAGTAGCAATGCTGCCCTGATGGCTGGTGAAGGTGCATACCTCCGCAGGTGCAGTGCTGGTCATGAATTGGTAGAGGATTTGTGCCCAAAACATAATGCTGGCGTTCTTTCCTTGGCACTCACTTCCTCTTAGCCTCTGTATCAGAGATAGGCAACTTGCTGCCATCCAGGTCTCTTTTTAGACTACAACTCCCACAGTCCCTGACCATTGGCCATGCTGGCTAGGTCCTCTGGGAGTTGTAGTCCAAAACATCTGGAGGACACCAGGTTGCCTACCTCTGCCCTGCACCTTTTCCTACGAAGTTTTTCCTCTTCCTATTAGATCCAGGATGGTTGTTCACATTGGATTGGCGGTGGCGGGGGTGCTCCTGTTCTTTCTTATCCTCTCAAGTTTGCAGGGCCAAAGTCGTCACGCAAGGGGAGAGTCTGATGTTCTTGTGGAGCCGGTCCGTTATCCTGAGCAGTACCTGGTACAATTTCGTTGCACAGTCCACCTTCGAACAAAGCTCAGCTGGACAGGGTGACGGCAAGGTGATCCCACCTTCACGTTCCTGTTCTCCTCTTCGTGTTCCGATTCTAATGCAGCCTTCCCCAGCCTGGCACCTTCCAGATGTGTTGGGCCACAACTCCCATCACCCCCAGCCAGCATAGCCATTGGGGATGATGATGGGAGTTGTAATCTTAACACATCTGGAGGGTGACAGGTTGGGGAAGGCTCTTCTAATGTCAACGGAGCTAAGTCAGTAATAGATCGGGGCTGCCAGCCGTATTGCAGAATAACACGGTCGGTATGTAATGCCTCATGCAGAGTCTGGCAAGTGGTGCGGCATCGCAGGAATCTTAAAAACTGCTTTTGGGGTCAGGGAGGGGGAGGATCTAGGCTAGCCCTCATCATTACAGGGGCAACATTTACAGAACATGCAGGCAGTGTTTGAAAAAGGCTTCAGGGCAGTGTCCTCCAACCAGCTGGGAGTTGTAGGCCAAAAACATCTGGGGACCCAAGGTTGGAGAACACTGCTTCAGGGGAACTGAAGTGGTCTGTATCACCCCTTCATGGCCTTCAGTCACATTTCTATAACTATGCTCTGAGGTATTTCTCTCAAACTATGTGCTTCAGTGGCAGAGTGCATGTGTACGGTCCTAGGTTCAATTCCCGGCATTTCCAGTTAAAAAAAAAAAGTAGCAGGACTAAGGTCAGACTATCTATCCATCTCGCGTGGTATTGTCTACTAATCTGACGGGCAGCTGCTTTCCAGGGTCTCAGTCAGGGGTCTTCCACATTACTTGCTCCCTGATCCTTTTAACTGGAGATGCCAGGGCTCAAAACTGGGACCCTGTGCATGCATTGCAAAGCAGGTGCTCTTGCCGCTGAGCTAAAGCCTTGGAGAAGTGCCGCCAGTCAGAGCAGATGATCCCGGGCTGAAAGGACTCAGCATCAGGCAGCTGCGTATGTTGCCTGTCTCACAATCTCTCATGTCCCTTTTCCTCTGAAAATTTACGCTGCAGAGGGTGATGGTGGTGGAGGATCTTAACGCCAGAAAAATGTAAATAGGTTCTGGAATAATACATGCAAACTGAGAATATTTGCGCAAAACATGTATGTGCTGTGTTGATCTGCACAACTGTAAGTGCAGAATTTGGTTTCCTTACTGGAGGATTGTGGTTTCTTTGGCACATAATTGTCTCTGCTTCAGTGCATAGGATGGAGAGAGAGAGAGAGAGAGAGAGGGAACACAAATGAAGATGTCTTGTAAATCACTGAATAAATACCGTTACCGTATAATCTTCCTGTTCAAATGCAGTGTTTCAGTTCAGCAAGTCTGTAAACACGATTTACAAATTCTATTAATTTTTGCTGCTTTACAGAAAAGTGTGCATTTGGAAAAGTGTGCATTTGCATAATTTAGTCTTTTAATTTGCATGATATGGCCTTTTCTTATGGATGTCTAGGCTGTTCAAGGTTAAATTAACTGTTGCTTAGCCTAACAGTAGGATTTTAACGCAAGCTGACTCGGCACAGCATCAGCGGCCGGCTCATGCCTTTCTCCCGGTTGAGATGATGCCTGCCAGCGTCAGAATGAGAGACAACCTTTACAGCAGGGGTGCAGAACCACAGGCCCGGCAGCCAAATCTGCCCTGCCAGATGGCCGTGCCCCTTTCCCCTTCCCCTCGGCCACTGACCATTTGGTGTTTTCCCAGCTTTTGTGTAGTTCGTTCTCCATTCTAAAATATTGAAATGCTTCTCCTAAGGTTTTGTTACTGGCAGTAAGAGATTTAAACTAATATATTGTGGAGAAGAGGCCCCTTCACATATATACTGCTATTTCTTATTTTTTGGTATTTGGGGTCTTGCTCCTATGGCCCCACACACCACTGGAATGCGGCCCCTGAGAGCTTCTCCAAAGTGGAATCCGGCCCTCGGACTGTAAGAGGTTCAGCACCCCTGCTTTACAGAATCTTTTTTGCCTGAAGTTAATGATGGCAATGTGGTCTTTTCCATGTCAAAGGAACACAGGAAGCTGTCTTACACTAGGTTGGACTCGTGGTCCATCTAGCCCAGATCTATTGTCTGCTCTGACTGACAATGGCTCTCTAGGGTCTCTCAGCCAGGGGTCTCTCCCATCGCTTGCCACCTGATCCTCTTAACAGCTTCCTTGGGTGGGCTTTTGCCCTTGAAGGCATCCCAGAAATATTTTAAATAAATAAATGGAGATGCCAGGGATTGAACCTGGGAACCTTGTGCATGCAAAGCATACCCTCTGTTCCCCGAGCTATGCCGTTTTGGGAAGATGATTAAACCACACCTTAGCAAAAGCTAGCATCTGCCTTCTCTGGTGAAGTGTGGCATTGAAACAAAATTATCTCGGTTCCTGAATCCTTTAAATGTCCCCAGATTTTTCAGGGAGCTGTTAATTGCACAGAAGGGAGCGGGTTTAGTGATGCTGCACTGATGCCCACGGACTACAGCTGCCATCATGTATATAGTGCAGCAACAGTGGGTACGCTGCAGCCTCCTCCAGAAATATGTTCAGGAATCGCATCCAGAGAATTAGGCAGCAGGGCTGCTCAAGCTTTCCATTTAACTTTGCTTATATTTCAGAGAGGGTGCGTGCGTGCGTGTGGGGGGGGGGAGAGGGAGAGGGGGAGAGAGAGAGAGAGAGAGAGAGAGAGAGACTACTGTTGTTCCATCCCACAGAAGAGGTATATTGTAATAATCACATTTTGCTTCTCATGGCTCAGCTTTCACGTGCAATATTGAACTGCCCCACTCCCTGTTTGCTTGTCCTCTTTATACATGCGTCCAGGCGGTGTATAAGGGAGAAAAGGGGGGAAGCATGCACACTCAAGCGTTTTTACCCTCTAGTCAAGTAGCCAGTGTTCTTGGGCTGAGCACTGCTCGGCATAGCGGCTCACTTAAAAGTGGCTTCCTCTTTGTCCAGGCACGGCAGGGGTCACTTGGAGGCTGCCTGTTGCCAGACTCTTTGAATAAGGTAAACCGTCTGGATTTGTAACTGAGGAGTGTTTGCTGTTCCAGTCGTTCCTGTTGACACTGTTCTTTGTTGGGTGTCCTTGAAATGGTAGTCGGCATGATAGACGGAAATGCTTCTTTTAAGAATGTAAGAACATAAGAAGAGCCCTGCTGGGTCAGACCAGGGGTCCATCTAGTCCAGCATTCTGTTCACACAGTGGCCAGCCAGCTGCCCACGGGAAACCCACAAGCAGGACATGAGTGCAACAGCACCTTCCTGCCCATGCTCCCCAGCAACTGGAGTACATAGGCATACCTTTCCACAACATCACTCCACCTTGAAGAATGTGTCTCTGGGAACATGAGCCAGACTGACTCACTTGGGACTTGGGCACTCGTAATGGCATATCGCAACCTGATGCCTTCCAGATGTTTTGGACAACAGCTCCCACAGTTCCTGACCATTGGCCATGCTGGCTGAGTCTGATGGGAGTTTATATTTATTTATTTAATTATATTATATTTGTATCCTGCCTTTTTTCCTGCAAGGAACCCAAGGCAGCTTACATAATCCTCCTCCTCCTCCTCCTCTCCTCACAACAACCCTGTGAGGTAGGTTAGGCTGAGAGTCAGTGACTGGCCCGAAGTCACCCAGTGAGCTTCATGGCTGAGTGGGGACTAGAACCTGGATCTCTCAAGTCCCAGTCCAACACTCTCACCACTATGCCACACTGGCTCTGCAAACATCTACACTTCACTGGCTCTCCAAAGTTGTGGTCCAAACATCTGGAGGGCACCAGATTGCTTACCCCTGGATATCATAATGGGCTATAGACGTGTGTGTACTTAAAGGAGAAGGGGATCCTGGAACATAGGAAGTTGCCTTATACTGAATCAGACTATTGGTTCATCTAGCCCGGTATTGTCAACACTGACTGGCAGCAGTTCTCCAGGGTTTCAGGCAGTTTTCTTTCCTAACCCTACCTGGAGATGCCAGGGATTGAACTTGGGACCTTCTGCATGCAAAGCAGGTAGGTGATCTACCACTGAGCCACAGTCCCTCCTGGTCCTTCCCCACTGCAACCGGTATGTATCAGTGCCCTGGAGCCTCCTGGTTAACGTTGATCCAATAACATGATATCCAGAATCCACTTATTATCTGGTTCTTAAATTTGCAGTCATTTCCCCTGGCCTTGAAGTCTTGGGATAATACCAAAGAGGCTTCCTCTTGGGTTTCCCAACCCCCATGCCCCTGTAATGATGAGGGCTAGCCTAGATCCTCCCCCTCCCCGACCCCAAAAGCAGTTTTTAAGATTCCTGCGATGCCGCACCACTTGCCAGACTCTGCATGAGGCATTACATACCGTGTTATTTTGCAATACGGCTGGCAGCCCCGATCTATTACTGACTTAGCTCCGTTGACATTAGAAGAGCCTTCCCCAACCTGTCACCCTCCAGATGTGTTAAGATTACAACTCCAGTTGTTGTCACTGGATATGTATGTGGTGAGAGAGTCTGCCTTGGCTTTGCATGTTTCACTGTGGTAAGGTTGCCCGAGTCAGCTGCAGTGCTGGATTATCAAGAGGTCCCCCAACACTGGCACAGCTACAAAGGCACAGAGAGTGATGGGGAGATAACCTTTGCTTTAGGAGCTGACAAAGGCCCTTTCCCCACATTTGGCCTGCTGTGGCATTGCTCTTCCGCAATCAGCTGGAAGTGGGTGTATCTCTGTGGTTTCACACAGCACTTAAGAGAGAAACTGCACTCCCCATGACAATTCTGCAGTGCCCATCCTTGCCGCAAAGGCAAAAGTGGGTGGCCCGTCACTGTGCCAACTGTAGCAATAGCACGCAAAAATATTTATCAATTTTAATTCATTTTATCTTTCTTTTTTGCATGTGCGGTCTAGCACAGAAAGGAAATTTAAAATGCAAAAAAAATAAAAATTGTGCAGGCCAGTATTGGCTGTTGAAGAGTTGTGGGGGCACTCTAGGGACTGCATTGCAGCACATGTAATGGTAGAGGTGATAGCAGCCAGTGCAGGTGAAATGCTGCTGATCAGCAGCGTGGGGGAATGGGGGGTGGGTGGATCTTGTCCCTTACTCCCTCTATATATTTTTTAAAAGGCCTCCATGTGCAGGATGGGTAAAAATGGCAAAGCAAAATGGGGTCTCACCAGCCATGTTGCCAGCTGCCCCGTGGACAGACCCTCCTGCCAAGTCCGAAAAAACAAAATACAGTAATACCTTGGATTGCAAGTAACTTGGTTTGAGAGCGTTTTGCAAGGCAAGCACATTTTTAAATATTTATTTATTTATTTTTTTACTTGATATACAAGCGACGTCTTGCAATACAAGTACTGTAGTATGGCTTAAATTAAAATTTTCAGTAAAAAATTTTTGGGGGGGATTTCGTTTTGATATAAGAGTGTTTTGGATTACAAGCACGTTTCCGGAACGAATTATGCTCTCAATCCAAGGCATGACTGTATGGGAGGACACTGGAATGCAGCAGTTTGGCAGCAACATTGTCTGGACTCTCAGTAATAATGTGTTAACGGGTTGTGTCAGTTCCAGAGAAATCAGCTAGCATAGAAGTGCCTTACAACACAGGGGAGCCACAGATGGTGGCGGGGGGGAGGGGGGCGCATAGCCAGGTCACAGTGATTCATGGCAAAACTGGGAATGAGATCCTGGGTCTTAGTCATACTGTCTGCCTGGTCTCAGCTGGGCCTCCAGGCTATATTCCCCGTCACAAGCCTGCACAAGAGCCTGCAGTTCTGAAGCTTCCAGTGGATTGGAATGGCCAGGCCAGATCAAAGGAATTGCTGGGGTGTAATTATTGGAATGCAGCGTGTTCTCTGTTGCAGCCCCAGGTTTGGCACTTTGGGTCTGTTCCAGAGAAAAAGCAAAAGGGATGTATTTTCTGTTTCTGTATCTACATTTGAAATTGCACTGCAACAGATTCTGAGTCACAAACAGCCAAGCCCTCAACCAGCCTCATGGCAAACTTAAGCAAGTCCACTGGGAAATGGGCCACGTGGTGTCCTTGTTTCTGAGCCAAGAGGGACAGTTTTTGTAGGTAGCCTTTGAGGTGGCCAAAGCCCACCTTCCTCCCAGTGCCAGGAAAGCTGGGCTCTGTGCCTCCAGGGATGGAAGCCTCTCCGATGCCTGTGCTGCTGCTCTTCTAAAAATGTCCATTGTTAATGGGCTGCAAGCAAGTCCATCTCTGAGCTGTAGGGTACAAATTCATAGAATCGTGGAGTTGGAAGGGACCATTTAAGCCATTGAGTCCAACCCCCTGCTCAGTGCAGGAATCCAGTTCAAAGCATCCCTGACAGATGGCTGTCCAGTCTCTGCTTGAATACCTCCAGCGATGGAGAGCCCACCACCTCCCTAGGCAGTTGGTTCTATGACCAGTAGGACATTTTTCCTGATGTAAAACTGAAATCTGCCTTCCTGTATCTTAAGTCCGTTATTCTGCGTCCTACACTGTTGGATGATAGAGAACAGGTTGCTGCCCATTTCTGTGTGGCAACCCTAGGTACTTGAAAAATACTTTCAGATCCTCCTCCCCATGAAAGGCTCTGGAGAATTAAAAAAAACAAACACCAGTTGGATGGTCCATGTAATTCGATCCTCTGTCCAAAGGAAAGCACATCCTTCCACTAATAACCTAAACAATCCAGGTGACAGCATGTAACCAACACAATGCAGGTGACAGTGTGTAACCTGCACAATCCAGGTGACCAGATACAGTAGAGAAAAGTTGCATTGCAGAAAGGTGCCGGCAGAATAAATACCTCTGAAGAGCTTTAAGGAAGTGAGTCAAGCCACATGCTGCAGTGGGAGGCTAAACACACACACACACACACACACACCAACCAACCAACCAGTAATCCCATTTTGAGATCGAGGTTAAATTACGGAGAGCATAATTCGTTCCGGAAACATGCTTGTAATCCAAAACACTCTTATATCAAAACAAAATCCCCCCAAAAAATTTGTACAGAGATTTTTAATTTAAGCCGTACTACAGTATTTGTATTGCAAGACAGTCGCTTGTATATCAAGTAAAAAAAAAATTAAATATTTAAAAATTTGCTTGTCTTGCAAAACGCTCTCAAACCAAGTTACTTGCAATCCAAGGTATTACTGTATTTTAACCTCCATCAAATGCAGCAATCAGTCAGACTCTGAGCAGGAGAGGAGCCGGTCCGACAACGCTTCCAAAAGAAAACCCAGCCACGCTGGCGATGTGCAGCAGGAACATGCCAAAACATCTCCGCATTGTTCTCGCAAGTTGGAGAGGTTTTGATCCCATGACACAAGGGGCGCCAAGTTGCCAGAGTCGAAAGGAAGGTGTCGAGCTTTGCCCTTAAGCAGTTTGCCCAGTGTTGGGGGTCCCGTGTGTGTGTGTGTGACAGGGAGAGAAAAAGAGAGCCGGGGACCCGCCTGAATGCTGCCTCCCATTGTTTATATCACACCCAGCGTCTCCTCCTGGCCTCCTTCCCGTGTGGATGGCGAGGGGTGTGGGAAGAAGGAGGCGCTTCCACCCCTCGGTTTCCTGCCTCAATCACATGGCTTCGGCCTGTTTCCATGGCAAAGGCAAGGAGGGGGCGGGCGCTCCGGAGCGGGCGCCTCCGAGACTTCAGTGTTTTCGCTCTGGCCATGGGAGTGGAACAAAGGAAACGCGACCAGCTGGACACGCTGTCTCTCCCTGCTCGCTCTGCCCGGCGCCCGGACATGTAAGTCCCCCAGGGCTCCGCGGACGTCTCTTGCCCGATGAATCTTAAGAGTGAGGCCGGCAGCAATAGGATAGTAATCACCACCACCTATCCCTTCCCCACTTTCTATTGAAAGTGTGTGTGTGTGTGTGTGTGTGTGTGTGTGTGTATCTGGGCTGGCTGAGATGAAATCTGTTGACTAGCCACATCAGCCTTCCCCAACCTGGGGCCCTCTGGAGGTTTTGGACTCCAATCAGCCCCTGCCGGCGTGGCCCATGGTCATGGATTATGGGACTTGTAGTCCAACATATCTGGGGGGCACCAGGTTGGGGAAGGCTGCGGTACGTACATGGCCTCAGTTGCGGGGTGGGGTGCAAAGGAGAGGTGCTCAGAGGAGGCAGCTGACCTGGGCCAGGGAGCTTCACGGTCCAGGAGGGGCTGGGCTGGGCTGGGCTGCTTTTGCCTTTTGTGAGACCCTTGACTGGTGATGGGTGGTGGTGGGGAAAGCTTTGTTACCAGGAGCACCGGTGGCTCTGCAGGAGGGACTCTAGTAGCTCTTTCCGCTTGTGCTTGCTGTGTTCTAGGGTGTGGGCATAAGTGCCCGATGAGGGGTGTCTCTGATGGCAAAGAGCTTCGGTCTTTGCCTTACGGTCAATTTTGCACTCATTGGATTAAAAACAAAAGAGTTGGTTTTGTGTCTCACCACCACCACCACCACCACCCCCCCTGTCCCCTGCGTAAGCAAACAGCCAATGCGTTCAGACATGGTTTCTGCTTTGCTATGAGTACAGTTTTCAAGATCATTAAAAACAGGCTGGTTATACCTTGGCACACTGCAGCCTCCCTGGTTTTCTTTACTTGCTGTCATGGGGGGTTGATGAGTGACGAGAGAAAAGTTATTTCTGTTTCCCCCGTACATGTTTATAGGAGAAATGGGGATTCAACCCATGTGACAGCTTGTTAATTTTTTAAAATCTCATCTCTCTCTCTCTCTCTCTCTCTCTCTCAATTCCTCCAGGCAGTGAACTCAGGGCAATGAACATGGGGTTATTTCATTTTCTCCTGTCAGCAAAACTGAGATATGGGAACTTTTCCCAGGGACACTCCTGTAGTGAGCTTCATCGCTATGGGGGGATTTGAACCCTGATCTCTGTCCTAGTTTTGCACTGTGGCCACATTCAGATGTCACGTAAACCAGGAATAGGTGACCCGCTGCTCCCTAGATGCAGTGGATTGCAACTCCCATAATCCCTACCATTGGCCATGCTGGCTGGAGCTGATGGGAGTTGTACTCCAGAATATTTGGAGGGCACCAAGTTGTCTATCCCTGTGCTAGGCAAAAGTTTAGCATGACATGAATGAGCCTAGGTGAGCCTCGAGTTCGAATGCTCCCCTTCCCCTCTCCTCCTCCTCTGATGTGGCTGCATGGAGGAATTCGGAGGCTTTTTTGCTTAACCACAGCTTGTTCATAGAATCATAGAAAAGTAGAGTTGGAAGGGGCCTACAAGGCCATGGAGTCCAACCCCCTGCTCAATGCAGGAATCCAGGTCAAAGCATCCCTGACAGATGGTGGTGACTGCACCTTGAATGCCTCCAGAGTGGGAGAGCTCACCACCTCCCTAGGTAATTGATTCCATTGTCTTACTGCTCTAACAGTCAGGAAATTTTTCCTGATGTTTAGGTGGAATCTGGGTTCCTGTAACTTGAGCCCATTATTCCGTGTCCTGCAAACTGGGATGATCGAGAAAAGATCCTGGCCCTCCTCTATGTGACAACCCTTCAAGTACTGGAAGAGTGCTATCATAGATTTCATAGATCATAGAGTTGGAAGGAGCCTACAAGGCTATCGAGTCCAACCCCCTGCTCAATGCAGGAAACTAGAGGAGGGGTCTCCCACCCAAGTAATAACCAGGCTTGACCCTGCTTGGCTTTCCACGCTCAGACAAGCTGAGCCCGCGTAAGCCATCATATCTCCCCTCAGTCTCCTCTTCTGAAGACTAAACATGCCCAGTTCTTTCAGTCTCTCCTCATAGGGCCTTGTTTCCAGTCCCTTAATAATCTTTGTTGCCCTCCTCTGAACCCTCTCCAGTTTGTCTACATCCTTCTTAAAGTGGTGTTCTGTTGTTGTGTTGGCCAAACCAATGAACTGTGGTTAATTTTAAATATGGCTTGTTTGAAACCTAGACTCATTCACAGCTCACTGAACTACAGTTTAGCATGATATTCGAACGTGATCCCTGGCTCTCTTGTCAGGCCTGGTGTACATGCACCAGAATGGTGTTGTGGAACTGTAAGGTGGTAGAATGGATTGTACTGCTTCAGACTGCATGTGGCAGAACACACTTTTGAATGTGGAAAATCTCTTTGCAAGTAGAAAAGGAGCACCACAGGGACAGGGCTAGCCTAGGACCATTCTCCATTGAATGTTTTCTTTTTTTTAATTGCAGAAAGTCTTCTTCCTTTTGCATTCTGAGGCACTGCAGTCCACATTACGACCTCAAGATTCACACCATCCCATTCCACGGCATGTGTAGATGGCTCCTTAATGTCTTTGTCAGGGTGTAGTGGTTATTCTAGATCAGTTAGTCAAGAGTTAGACGAGGGTGGCCTGAGCCAAATGGGAACAGATTACCTGGTCAAGCAATGGCTTCTCAAGGAACAGGGCTAAAGGCCCGTATTCGAGGTATTCAGTTGAACTTGTGCTTAAAGTCACACACTAACAAGTTTTAAGTGGAGAATCCAATCCACCTGTTTGCTATGGTAGCTGCTGATATGGCAAAGCGACCCGCCCATCAGTTGCAGAGCGCTGTCAGTCTGCTAGCTGTTGTGCTTCTAATCCTTACCACCTGACCCTAGCCACCAGGCATTTCTTCTATCACTTTCTGCCAAAGATCTGTTGTTGGGAGGGTGGTGGGGACACACACTCCTTGGAGAGAGATTTGCTCCGGAAATCTGACAGAAATGTCCCTCAATGAAGTCTATATGTGACTTGAATGTGCTGCATTTACAGTTTACAAAATATATTTTATAGCACCCTTGGAATTTCGCACACACAACACCCTTGTCTTTCTTTTGTCTTGAGGCTGTTGATTGTAAACCCTGCATGCCCTGGGTTCCTTGCCCCTGCCTGCAGCTCACAGCCTGCCTTGATGTTGTGGCCTGGTGCAGATGGCAAAATAGATAAAAGCATCCAGCATCCTTCTTTGAAGGGTCTGAAGATAGAAAGCACTTGTGTTTTGTGGATCCCAGAGAGAGGCACGCTCAAAAGGTGCCAGACTAGTTTGTGGAGCTCGAAGCTAGGGCCTGGTGGTGTTTCCAGCGAAACCCCTCCAGATCTTGATGCCTGGCACGTACGCGCTCGGGGTTGGAAGAAGCTGGTGGCTGGACCGTGTGTCATAGCTGTGGGGAGGATGGGAAAGATTCCTTTGCCCCACAGTGGAATCGGTAACAAGGGTAGCATACGGTCTATTGACACCCACTGCCAACATGGCCAGTGGTCAAGGATAATGGAAATTGTAGTCCAAAACATGTGAAGGTTGGGGAAGGCTGTGGTACATGATCTCAGTTGCAGGGTTGGCTGCGAAGGGGTGCCCAAAGTAGGCAGTTTACCTGGGCCAGTGAGCAACACGGTCCAGGAGGGGACCGTCAGGTGGGCTGGTTTTGCCTTTGGTGAGACCCCTGACTGGTGATGGGTGAAAAAAAGCTTTGTTATACTCCTGAGCGTTGGTGGCCCTGGCAAAAGGAACTAGCTCTTTCAGCTTTTTACTGGCCAGGGCTAAGCTGGCATTTCCTTGTGCTTGCTCCGTTCTAGGGTGCGGCTGGGGGTTGATGGAAATTCAGCACCAGGTTGGGAAAAGCTGCCAGTGTTGACCATCGCACTGCCTGGTCCATAACCGCCGCCACCACCTGCCCGCCCTCTTGATGCATGAGGCTTCATCATAGGGCTGTTAGCTAGTTCATTGATCGTGTTGCATTGAATAGGTTAATCAGTTAACAAAGCAATTAAATAATTCTGTATCTCGCTTTAGGTGGCAATTGTATTTGTGCCATTGGGAGTGAAGCTCTTCCATGGGGTTAGTTGTGTGTGGGGGGTTCTGATTACAGTCCAATGAATGTGTTGAGTTCCAATTTCTTCTTTCGCTGCTTCTGATTTGTGGAAGGAACGATAAAGATAGGCCTTGCTTTGTTCCTCTACTGGATTCTTCCTTGTACCTCTGCCTGCCAAAGAAGACAGCTGTGGGGGAAGTGTGGGGGGTTAGTTTGTCTGAGCAAATGTCTATTTCCAGCTAAAAATTAACCAGATTGATCCTGAGCAACAGGGGGGGTCTGTCTCTGACTGGTTGCAAAAGGGGAGACCCTGATGGGAGAGTAAAATTGCTACCTGAAGCAGCTGCTACATGAGAAATGGGGTTTTGTTTTGTTCTTTCCTGAAGAGGTGAGGACTGAAAGAACCAAAAAACTAAATGCCTTATAATCCTCCCCCCACACTTTTATTTGGGAAACAGGTTTTTCAAAAAATATTTATTCACGTATTGATGTATGTAAAACTAAACAGCAACTACAAAAAAATCAAGGTGATTACTATAAAATAAATTAAAATTCAAGTAATTCAAATAAAATGGAAGCATGGGTCTCTTATTGCAGCAAGAATACTTAATTCCCACAACTATTTTCTGAAGTTTCTGTATTTTGCTTGGAACAAGGCATCGAACCAGATAACCCAGGAAATTTTGTCAAGGCAAAGAATTGGGCACAAGTCTTCAGCAGGGAAATGAAGGCGGAAAACAAACAAAAGAAGCTCTGCCTAGTTCTCACTGCTGTGGTAAGCCTGTGTCTGACCTGTATCACTTTACATTGCAGGTGAGGGCTCAAGTGATTCAGTGCTTACCCCTAAAAAAATGTCCCTGTACGTAGAAAGCTAGCATGTCATGTCAGGGAGAAGACTATGCTATGACCCTTCTCCATGACATTATCGTTCACAAAACAAAACAGTCCCTCTGTACAAAAAGATGGATTTCAGGGGAAGCAGTTCTAGTGCAGCCTTCTCTCTCACATGCTAGCTTTCTAAGAGCAGCATTATTGTTTTTCTTGTATGTGTGAGCCTGCCCCTCTCAGTTTTAAGTGGAACTGCCCAGGACACAGGTTTACTACCTCTGCAAGAAATAGGCCTCTGTCTGATGGGTCAGGATAAAAAAGGGGAACCTTTTTGCTTACACGTTTGTGTGTGTGTGTGTGTGTGTGTGTGTGTGTGGTCTTGATCTGAATGACAGGATAGACACTCAGTCCAAGGGCTGATACGGAGAAGTCTGGATGAATGGGAACAATTGTTTACATAGAATTTCATTGACAGGTGTGGGAAAATACAGCTATTTCAGACCATCAGGCAATTTGGATAATTGAAGTTTGGACAACAGGAGTATATATTGCAGAGTTTAATAACCAGAACCAATGGGATCAACAGATGTTTAATGCAATTTTGGGGGAACTACCGGTATGCAGTTGAACAGAGACCAAGGCTATATAGTTGAAACTATCTCGTGAAACTATAGAAGCCATCTGTTCAGTCTCTTGGCTTCTTGAAGGCCTGGCTTTAAGGATTCTATTAATCTGAGTTCATTTCTCTCCCCACTCCGCCCCGCCCCAACCACCCTTAATGGGAGGTCTATAGAATAAATTAGACTGCAGTAGGTTCCTGAGCCCTGAACAGCAAACAATGCCAGCGCCGGCTGATTATGTAGGAAAGCCACGTGGATTCTGCCAAATGACAGCTTATTAGCAGAAATAATTGCTGCAAAGCTGCTAGCAGGCCAGGCTGGAATTGGAGGTGGATATTTCTGAGCAAAGTGAGCAATCTGGGAAAGAACAGACTTTGTGCGCGTGCAGCTGTATGTAGTTATGCGCAGGAGCCCTCCAAAAGAGTAAACTCCAGGTTAGGCCAAGTTTTGTAGAGTGCAAGCATTCCAGAGCACCTTGAGTCTGTCTTTTGCAGTAGGGTTTTTATTTTGGGATAGTGCTCCGCAAGAGCATCTGCTGTTCATTTGGTGTAGGTGCCAAGTCACGAGATGTGCCTCCAGCAGATGGGATGTAATAATTTCAAAGCGACATCTTAGAATGGGTGGGCAACTTTGGAGGGTCTGGGGGCCAATTTTGGACCCCTGAACTCCACTGGGGGCCTTCCCCCCCACACACACACCCCAGCCAAAATTGCCACTGCCACGCTGCTGAATTGCTGTTGAATTGAGGTGCGGCGGTGATGGCAAAAACGCCGCACTTCCGCTTAGAAAACGAGCACACGCCTTTTTAAAAGGCAAATTGTGCTCCCTGGAAGAGCGCAATTTGCCATTAAAACAAGCTGCGTGCACACATGCACCTTGTTTTAAAGGGAAAATGCAGGGAGAGGGGGTGTTTTGCCACTGCTGTGTTGCCAACAATTTGGGAAGACTTTGGGGGGTGTGTGCAAAGCAGGCCAGGGTGCTGCATACATACAGCCCACCCCTGTCTTAAGATCTTGCTTGATAATTCAGCCTCTTCCGCCATAAGAGCTGCTGTACTCCAGTGGAATGCAATGGCGTTAATCGACTCCAGTTGTGTGTCAAGATTGGATGGATTTGTTGCTTGTAACAGTCGTGTTAGGACCTGTCCCTGGGGCAGCTGGCAGGTCGAACTGGCAGCCACCAGTGCTTCCAGCCAGCTCCAAGTGCCAGGCAAAAAAAAGGCAGAAAACGTGGGTGTTCTGCATTGCAGCTACGGTATCAATGGACGGAGTCCAGGTTAAGAGGCCAGAAATAGCCGCCTAACCGCTTTTGACCTCTGCTGTGAGTTCACTCCCAAAAATGCTGCTTTAAAAATGTGCCCTTGGGAAGCTGCCTCCGCTCATCACTCCAAAGCTTCAGGAGACAAGCAGCAACGTTATAGATATAGATAGATATGCAACACTACACAGATTGCAAAAAATGGTCATGCTGGGTGAAGATGATGGAAGCTGTAGATTGATGTATCTGAAGCACACCCTGTTTATTTATTCATTTTCTATATTTATATCCCCCGCCTTTTCTCCGAGGAGCTGATGTGGTGTACATGATCCTCCTCCTCTCCCTTTTTATCCTCACAACAACCCTGTGAGGTTGGTTCAGCAGAGAGTCCGCGTGACTGGCCCAAAGTCACCCAGTGAGCTCCATGGCCGAGTGGGGACTAGAACCCAGATCTCCCGAGTCCCAGTCCAACACTCTCACCACTACGCCACACTGGCTCTCAACCACTACTCTTACACGTTGGAGTTGGGGAAGGCTGGGCTAGGGAATGGGGAAGTATCACCTCATGGCTTATTTGTAACGCTTCTTTAACACTACAGGGAAAAATCCCAGTTTTAACAACAAGAAAAGGAACAAGTCTATTCAGGTTGAATAGCCTCCTGCCAAGGGTCTGTCATTATATTCATCTGTGTCTAGTTATATTTGTTTCATCTTTATCCCTCCCTTCCTCCAAGTAGCTCAGCTCTTTATCCTTGCACAACAACCCTGTGAGGTATGTAGGGCAGACAGGTTGGCCTAAGGTCACCCAGTGATTGTCATGGCTGAACAGAGATTTGAACCTAGGTATCTCCAGTCCCAACTGGGCATGCCATCCTCTGTGCCACACTAATTCATACAGATCTCAGTAATTCTTACAACAACCCTGTAAAGTAGGGCACTATTATAATCCCCATATTATGGGGTGTGGTTTGGGGAGGGGGAAGGTCTGAGAAAATAGTGCCTTACCTTGAGGCCAGTTAGTGAATTTGCCGCTGAGGTAAGACTTGAACCAGAGGATTCCTGATACTTGGCTACTACCACCTTCTGCTGGTCTATCTCAAAGCTTTTCAGTAAGATGCAGCTTTAAAAGAGCTCCCTCCATCTTAGTATCAGTGACTTAATGACTAGCATAATTCAAGAATGGAGACCATCTGGATTCTTTTTTTAAATTCTGGATTATTATTTTGAATTCTGGATTTTTATTTCTATTTTGAATCCCTGGTTTTTTCATTCCCCTTTCCCTGAACGCCAAGCAAATGCTGGAATCCCTTTGCTGAAGGGAGGAGAGAAGATGCATTTCCCTTGTTTGCGCATTTCCTACTGGCAATAAGTGTTAGGGTGTTCTTTTGTTGTTGTTGGTTTTTTGCATCACAAATATTTATCTTGGATCACCTGCCCAACCATATATTTTATTGCACCAAAATCCAATGCCTGTCTTCCTGACAAGGGTATGAGCAGCAGTCTTCCTGTGCAGCTATAATTAGTGATTAGTTTAACTCGATTTAAGAAGGGAATCCTTTGCATGTTTAGACAGAAAAAAGACCTTCAATTCCCAGCATTCCCCAGCCAGCATGGTTGGATGGGGCATGCTGGGAGTTGTGGGACTTTTTTTCCTGTCTAAACATGTGTAGGATTGCACCCTTATGCTCCCATCTTTTTTTCAGGGCAGCAGTGGCAATTTGGCTCGCACAGCCCTGTTTTCCCCGGCCCCTTTGGCCCTGCCAAGTGCAAGCAGCTTGCCAATGTGAATCAGTGTTTGGAAGCATGCAGGGGCCCAGCGAGCTCCCACCTTTGCTGCCCGCCTGCTGTTTTAGTTTGGTTTTATGTGCTGGAATGGTTTGATTGCTTGTTGCAGGTTTCAATTTTGTTTTATTCTGGGCTGTCGTTTATTTTTTTGTTTTAATGTTTGTATTCTGTGTTTTTAATGTATTGTACAACGCCCAAAAAACTTGGGTTATTGGCTGGTTTAAAAGTATAGTAAATAAATAACAATAAATGGGTTTTTTTTTTAAAAAAAACAACCATGTTAAAGCAAACCTGAGGAGATGCTTGGTGGATTAAATTTGCAATAGGAAATTGGAATGGAGGCCTCTTCGGCTTTGTGGGTGAGCTTGGTGTTACTGATTGGAAACGGGCGTGAGCCCAGGTAGATTATCCCCTTTATCGCCACTCATGAATTCAGAATATCTCGCCAAGGGAAATACCATCCTGGCCCTATCCATCATCCAGTGAAGGAGCAGCCATAGGGAGTTTGCTTCCCTTGTCCCTACCACAAAGAACACCTGGCTGTAACTGCCAGTTACCCTAGGACTAGGGAATGGGCGCAAAATTCTTTTGGTTCACATTTCAATACGAACTTACTGAATTTGCACTTCGCGAGCCTAATCACAAACCAGAACACGTGGTTTGCCGCTGAAATCCATACATTACTGAAGTTTGCAATGCAGTTTGCAAAAAACCCCACAACGCTGTACAAAAATGCATATATTTGCAAAAATGCACACAAAACACTTTATTCAATGGTGGAAAATGTACATTTGCAAAAGCATACACAAAACCACATACAGTACATTTGGAAAATATTTGTACAAAAAAATATGGATTTTTCAAAACTGCATACAGATTTTTGTGAGGACTACAGAAAAATTGCAATCTGATGTAGAATCTGGACAGAATGAAGTTAGCACTGGAAATGAGAACCTGCACAAAGTCACCTGTGTGTCCCTACCTAGGACTGCAGAATCAAAGGGAAACATGGCCCCACCCATCAGCCAGTAGACTGCTGCGCATGTGTGTTGTTGGTTACCTGTTGCATGCAAGCAAGCTTGAGGATTGTTTGGCAAGATATACTTCTTCAGAATAAATAATGAACTCCCTCTCTTGAGTAAATGTTGAGCATGAATTCCATGGACCGCACTTCCCTTGAAAGTGCACTGTAGTAGGAAAGCTTGAGGGGGTGAGGCGGGATTTCTGGGTGCATTTAAAACCTCTGTGCCTCTTACCCCCTTGGGGTCAAGAGCAGTCAGGGCAATGAAAACACTGATTGGTTTCAATGAGGATGCATAGGGGCCACCAAGCCTTAAAAATGGAAGTGGTATGCTTGTGTGTGTGTATTAAATTTGATACAGGTCTTAGGTGAATTGTGCACTGTGGCACTATCATGCCCTCAGCCTTCTAACAGAGAAAGGTGGGGGGCTTCAGTCCAAAGATTCTGCCAGGGAGTGTCTTGCAGGTGACAAATTAGGAATACTCGGGGAAGGCTGGTGTCTCCTATTTCAGTGGGGCTCCTTGTCCATTGCAGGTTTTGCAGGTTTTATTTGGAGCTTTATAGAAGCTATCCGTGATGTTGACCGCCATACACAAAATAGGTTCGCCACCATGGAGCACCCTGGATAGCTCCTTTGAAGCTCCAAATAAAAGATGCAATGGATAAGGAGCCCCAGCAAAACAGGAGTCACCAGCCTCCCTTGGGAATACTGGACGGCCCTTCTGGTAGCAAAGCTGTACTGGGAATCTGTTTCCCCCCACCCTCCCTGCCTCCAGAGTGCTGTTCTTGTTAAAACTTAATGAGAACAAATGAGCTGCTGTGCTGAGCGAAGAAGTCAGAACCTTGCCCTGATGTGTGCTGTGCTGAGAAGCGTTTGCGCCGCTATATTTCTCTATCTTGGCATTTGTGAAAATAAATCGGCCTGTTTGTCCCTGGGGGTGATGTCCGTGGGCAAAAGAATGTAGATTCGGATCTGCTGGTAGATCTCTTGAGTCAATTGAAGTAGATTAGTAGATGGATGGATTGATTAATTAATTAATTACAGTAATACTTTGGAATGCAAGTAACTTGGTTTGAGAGTGTTTTGCAAGACAAGCAAATTTTTAAATATTTATTTAATTTTTTTGACTTGATATACAAGCAACGTCTTGCAATACAAGTACTGTAGCATGGCTTAAATTAAAAATCTCTGTACAAATTTTTTTGGGGGGATTTCGTTTTGATATAAGAGTGTTTTGGATTACAAGCACGTTTCCGGAACGAATTGTGCTCTCAATCCAAGGCATGACTGTAGTAGATTTCTGACTCCCAGTCATTCCCTTTATTTCCAGTCTTCGGGGTAGCGTGCCATCACTTAAGTTGCCAAAACTGAGCCATCCACACACGAGTGGGAGGTATTGGCTGGCTTGGGGGAAAACCAAGGTATGCAGAAGTACAAAGAATATTTGGGGGGGGGGATCCCTAATGTATGGCAACCCCCCCCCATTAAAGAACCCCTGTTACTGGGACTGCAAAGCTGAAGGGAGGCATATTCTGGCCTCTGGCACCAGCTGGGAGGCTGTTCCTCCTGCCTCCCATGAAGAACACCATGGCAAGGGGGAGACCAACTTGGCCCTATCCGTCAGCCAGAGAAGGAGCAGCTGCTGTAAAACTTGCTTTCCTCTTCCTTCCCCTTTCCTTTTTCCTCTTATATTTTCCTTAGTATCATGTCTGTTAGATCAGGAGTGGACAGGCTTCAGGTTTGTGGGATCTATGAGTCTTTTTTTTTTTTAGTAGAACCCTGAGATTCACCAACCGGAGCCTGTTGTACAAGGCATACGCTTAGAAGGCATACACTTCTGAGCCTAGGAATTTCTTTTGAGTACCAGCGCTGACTGGAGCTCACAGTCCTTCCACGCACAAAATCCACTCCTGGTTACTTCATGCTTCCTTCATTTCAGCAGTTTGATTGCAGCGGGGGTGGGTGGGTGGTATTTTGCTGCTTCTATGGTTAAACAATTGGGCGTCAGAAATATTTGCCCATCTACTGCAAATCACCCAGACGAATCTACCAGTAGATCTGCCTTCTTCTCATCCCTGGGTTTAGATAGGTGAGGCTGCAGACAGGGAACCATCTTCTCTTTTAATGTCTGTAAAGTGCTTAGAAAATGTTAGGTACTTTATATTCATTTAATAAAATAAATAACTAAAAAATCGTCTTAGGAACACAGAAAGCTGCCTTATACTGTGTCAGACCCTTGGTCTACCTCAGTATGGTTGACACTGACGGGCACTGCTTTCCAGGACTCCAGGCAGGAGTTTTTCCAGCCCTACCTGGGGATGCTAGGGATCGAACCTGGGACCTTCTGCCTGCAAAGCAGGTGCTCTGCCACAGAGCCACGGCCCTTCCTCAGATCCACTGTCCTGGACCAAGAGAAGAGGAAGCGGCAGAGAGAGATCAAGGCAGGTGTATTTGAGCATAAGAAATCAGGCACGTATTTTCTCTTTATCTTCCATTCTCTTTAGACAGGTAGAATTACACTCTTCTCTCTCTCCTGTCCCGCCCGTCCACCTCTGCAACCTCTACATGTCTCCTTCAACTGTTGCTTTCCCTCCCATGTGCGGTCTGCTGTCTTCCAGAAAAAGGAACTGAAAGCTCAGAACAGGAGGCAGCCAGGCAGGAGGGAGGGAAAGTGTGCCAGGCTTTCCTCTTTTTACCCATGAATAAATTCTTTCTTGCACTCACATTGGGGTTCCCAAATGAAATGAAAGCTTTTAGCATCAGATGATGCTTCAGGGGGCAGCCTTTTGTGAAGTCTTGGGGCGGGGGGGGGGGGCAGCAGGAGGGCAGAGAGCTTCAGCTATTGGGTGGCATAGAAGTGTAATAAATAAATAAATAAACCAGCGGCATTTTCATTCTTCTAAAGAGTCTCTTCTCCAGCTGGAAAAAAAAGGATGGGAAGGAAGCCTGAATGAGTCCATTAACCTCAGTTGCTCCTCAGCACTCATGGCCTCCACACATGCCTGTCACCATGTTCCCCCTGGAGAGATGGCATTGCCTGCTTCAATCCAGAGCAGTCTTCCTTGGGTTTGAGCGAAGGGGGGGGGGGGACGACGACAAATAACAGCTGCAAAGCTTAAAGCACTGTATGAATAAATGGTTTATTAGCTGCTAGTCCAAGGCAGACAGGACCAAATTCAGCACTTAAAATAAATTATGCAAATATGCATGTGCATTTACATTGGTTCTGATTGCAATAATCTCTTCGGTGTCCCCCCCCCGCCCCCCCGCCGCCATCCCAGTTTTTGTCAAGCCAGTAAGAAAAAGAGGCTTTCAAAACAAGCAACTCCGCTTTCTCTTCTGCAACTGTTCTATTGCTTCATCATCAACTTCTTTAAGGGCGCAATCCTATGCATGTATAGACAGAAAAAAGGTCTACAATTCCCAGCATGATGGGAGTTATAGGCCTTTTTTTTCCTGTCTAAACATGCATCGGATTGTGCCTTAAGAGTAGCGCCAGGTGGGGTATGCTGCAATCTACCTAAGCATCCTTACTTGGAGAAAGTCCCACTGAAACTCGGTGGGGACTTAACATCTCCATAAAGATGCCTAGGAGCAGTCTGTTAAGAACTGTCATTGGGCCTGCAGAATGGGAAACCTGAAGTGAAACTTTCTCCGGCAATGTTTTATTACAGCCTTTCCATTGTTGGAAGGGAACTTTTTGGTTTAAATTACTCCACCACCCACCCAAAAAAATTAGGTTTCAGAGAAGGAGAAAAATTAAACAGGTTGTGCTGTCAGAGGGTTGATTATCTCAGAAAGCTTGCTATTTGATGGGCATTATTCGTGAAAAGCAGCCTTCCTCGTGGCCATGCTGGCTGGAGAGCATGGGAGTTGTAGTCCAGCATATCTGGAAAGCAAAAGGTTGGAAGAGGCTGATGAGAAGCAATAGCATGTGTGGTCCTTATGCCCCCCCCCCCGGATTTCTCAGTCACTCACTTGATGGTCCCTGTAAGCCAGTGTTCTCCAACCTTCAGTTCGCAGATGTTTTTGGCCTACAACTCCCAGCATGCCCCAGCCAGCGTAGCTGGCTGGGGCACGCTGGGAGTTGTAGGCCAAAAATATCTGGCGACCCAAGGTTGGAGAACACTGCTATAAACAGTGAAGGCTGGTGGCTCCAATGTCAGCGGGGCTGTGTATCCACTCCAGATTTTACTCTGAACTTTAAAGGAGCTATCTGTGGTTCTGAACCTAGTTTAAAGCTTTAAAGCTCACCGTGAAATGCAGAGTGGATACACAGCCCTGCTGCCTGTAGGCTGAGCAAGATGCTGGCTGGGGGATTATGGGAGTTGTAGTCCAACCCATCTGGAGGGCACCAGGTCTTGGGAGGCTGATCTAGCTGTATGACCACTTGTGACCGGGAAATGTTACCAGTGAAGCTGATTTGCTGTTCAGTTCAGGAGAGACAAAAGAAAGTAGTATTTCGCATGTTGTAGAATTAACTTGTAAAAGTCAATGCCGCATGATACGTTGTGGCCCTGATAGCTAAATGGAATTTCTGTGTTCAATATTTTTTGCCATATACCTGCAAGCAATAAACAGAGGAGGGGTGGGACGGACCGCAGCACATGTTACCACTGGATTATTGAATACCGCCTATCCACCTAAATATTATCCTCCATTTTGGCCTTGCGTTCATCCTGGCAGAGCCTGGGCCTCCTCTGTTCATGGCTTGGTTCTTGGAAACGGTGGCTTGTTCTGGAAGCCCCTAGGAATTGTGGGAGACACCATCTTGGGCCTGGGAGTATTGTAGCAGCTTGACTTGCTCCACTCTGTCCTCTACTGCCAAATTGGAGTTTAGCTTCATTCCTGGAGTATAGAAACATAGGAAGCTGCCTTATGCCAGTGTGGTGTAGTGGTGAGACTGTTGAACTGGGACTCAGGGAGATCCGGGTTCTAGTCCCCGCTCGGCCATGAAACTCACTGGGTGACTTTGGGCCAGTCACTGACTCTCAGCCTAACCTACCTCACAGGGTTGTTGTGAGGATAAAATGGAGAGGAGGAGGATTATGTAAGCCGCCTTGGGTTCCTTGCAGGAAAAAAGGCGGGGTATAAATATAATAAATAAATAAATAAAACCAGTCAGACCATTGGTCCATCTAGCTGAGTATTGTCTAGACTCTACATTACCCTTCCCCAACCCAGTGCCCTACAGATGTGTTGGACTACAACCTCTTCATCCCCAACCAGCATGGCTATGTTGGTTGGGGATGATGGGAGATGTAGTCCACACATCTGGAGGTTGCTGGTTTGGGGAAAGGATGGTCCATACTGACTGGCAGTGGCTCTCCAGGGTTTCAGACGGGACTTTTCCAGCCCTACCTGGAAGTGGCAGGGATTGAACCTGGAACCTTTTACATGAAAACCTCTTTGTTTAGGGACAGTAGAACCCAGAACATCCCCCAGTTCCTGGGTTGGCGGCTCTGTGAAGAAGGCATTTGCTGGACTAGATGGACCGCCTGTCTCATCCAGCACGGCTCTTCCTTTACAATAAACTAGAAACAGTTGAGGTGGTGCTCTTGATGTTTGCACCCTTTTCCCAGTTCTGAAACAGTCTTCTTCCTGAGCGTTCCCCAAAGACCAAGCGCCATGCAGAGGTGTTGCAAGAAGATTTTTTTGTGTTTGTTTTTCCAAATATTCAGTTGCTGTGGAGAAGGGCGATTTTTCAGTGGCATGTTTAACATCTGTGTTGAAAGATGTTAATTCCAGCCCAGCCCAGCCAGCCCCCTGCCAGTGAGTAGTTCGTTTTTAATAAGGCTGTTACGTACCAAATGCCTTTTAGGATGGGGGCGGGGGGGAGAATCTGAAATGATAACATAAAAATTGAGGAGCTGTTTTGGGTTTCTTCCAACCCCAGTTGTCCCAAAATGGTTCAGCATGGGAGAAAAGGCCATGGCTCAGTGGTAGAACTGCTGCTTCTGTTTAGCTGTCAGGGCTAATAGACCTACCTATGGCTATCCTGCATGGATTAGGACAGTGTTCTCCAACCTTGGGTCCCCAGATGTTTTTGGCCTACAACTCCCAGCATGCCCCAGCCAGCTATGCTGGCTGGGGCGTGCTGGGAGTTGTAGGCCAAAAACATCTGGGGACCCAAGGTTGGAGAACACTGGATTAGGAGGTTCACAGCAACCGCTTAAGAGGGCATGCTTGATTGATCCGAGAGATGGCAGCATGATAGAAGGTGGAAGGTAGATCCGGATCTATGGGTAGATCAGGTGATTTGCAGGTAGATCAGCAATGATTTTTGGCTCCCACTGGTTTAACAATTGCAAAAGAAAGGGGGAAGCCGGGCCATTCCACTGGCTCTACAGAAAGAATTAATTTCCCCTCTCTTCCCTCCCCATTCATTTTCCCTTGCGTATCATGTCTTCTTAGACTATAAGTCAGGGCGCAGGGACAGTCCTGTTTTTTGTTTTTTTTTACTGATGATATGTAAGCTGCTCCAGGATAAAAATACTTTAAATAAATAAATAAAAACAGAATGCCGCATTCCCCTCCTAAATCAAGCTGCTGAAATCAAGAGAGCGTAGGAGGTAATGGGAGTAGATTTGTTTGGGTATGGAAGGATCTGTGCGCAAGGTCCAGTTCTGGTGCTGAAAACCGATTCCTGGGCTGAGCATGTTCTCAGGGAGACCTTGTTCTGCACTTCTCTGTCGGCCTTCCTGAGCCCCTATTTTGCTCCAGGACACCGGGGTTCTTGTGAAAAAATAAAGTAGATCCCCATAAGCCTAAGTCTGCCCAACCCTGCTATGGAGAAGGAGTGCTTTTTAGTCTAAGACAGGAGTGGGCAATTTCTGGGGGTGGGTGGGAGCCAATTTCCCCCATTGGGGGCTACCACTACTGCACCACCAAACTCGCTGCCGAAATTTGGTGGTGCAGCAGCAAAAAAAGGACCAGTTTTTCTTTTAAAACGCCCCCCTTTTTTTTACAGACGCACCACCAAATCTCAGTGGTGAATTTGGTGGCTGAAGGGTGGTAGGACCTCAAAATATCCGCGGTGTAGTGTGCATGAGGCCCATGGGCCGCATGTCGCCCACCCCTGGTCTAAGGTATGTAGGGCTCTTACCAGTTTAGACATTCAAATTCAAAACCAGTGAGTGACAAAAAGGCAGGAGTGCCTTGCCCATCAACCTCCTACCGTCGCAGATGCTGCAGGCAGATAGCAGGTGCTCCCGCACCTTCTCAACACACACGCATACAGAAGCACAAAACCCTTTTTTTTTTTTTTAATTGCCGTAGACTGGAAGTTACAAAGGCTTGATGTATTGCATCTTGTTCCACATCCTATCAAATATCAGGCCAGGCCACACATCATCACTCCGGATTTTCTATTCTGATCTTGGCTAAGCTCAGCATCTGCTGGAGAACCAGAATTCCAGGTGTTTGGCACCTCCCCCTGCATGGAGGAGCTGCACGTGCAACCCTGCACCTGGCAATACCTGTCTGGCTGGCCTGGTGTGTCATCACCCAGCCATCGGCATCAGACAGGACAAATTTAGACCACTGTAACACTTAGACCAGCCTCCCCCAACCTGGTGCCCTCCAGATGTTTTGGACTACAACTCCCAGCATTCCTGGCCATTGATCATGCTAGCTGAGGCTGATGGGAGTTGGTCCAAAAGATCTGGAGGGCACCAGGTTGGGGAAGGCTGGTTTAGACTACTGTAACACGCTCTAGGTGGAGCGGCCCTTGCAGGATTTAGAAACTTCATGAGAAGGACCGCTGCCGGTCCTTTACTGCAGAATGGGAGATCTGCAGCTTTCACGGACAGCCTTGATCTCACCGCACGCAATCCCCAACTCGACTCTGGTCGGAAACACTGGAATTTAGCACTGAGTCAAAGAGAAACTAGGTACACTCCACTTAGGGCAGCGGTCCCCAACCTTCTTGGGACCAGGGACCGGGTCCCGTGGAATAAATTTTTCCACGGATGGGGGGGGTGTACCGCTGACCTGCTGTGCAGCCCAGGCGGCAGCGCCACAAAACCAGGAAGTGACACGCCGGGAGACACGTCACGTCACTTCTGGCTTTACTAAAATGCTCATTGCAGAGGCAAGCAGAGGGACGAGCGGGGGGGGGCGCTCGCCAAAGCTCGCGAGCACCCCGAGAGCCAGGACGGGGTGCTTGCGGCGCGTCCCGGCAGGCCCGGCCGCTGTGCCGCTGCACCGCACGCCAAGCACCCCCTATCCTGGCTCTTGGGGTGCAAAGCTGGGCAGCGCAGCGGCTGGGCAGCACGGAGCTGGACAGCATGGCGGCCGGGCAGTGCGGTGCCCGGGCGGCACGGCGGTTGGGTGGCGCAGCGGCTGGGTGCCACGCAGCCCAGTTCTTAAGAGGCCATGGACTGGTACCGGTCCGCGGCCCGGGGGGTGGGGACCCCTGACTTAGGGTACAGTGAAAGTAAGTTTATTGAGAATTAGTCAGTACAAATTGGTTAGGGAGATAAGGGAATGAAACTGACAGAATGGAATACCTTTGTTACACACAGTCAGAACTACAAAAATAACAACCGAGAACTTATGCTACTCTAAGCTAACAACCGAGAACCTACACTAGTCTAAACTAGCAACTGAGAACGTATATCAGTGTACCCAGGCGCTCCGCTTGGGGGTTGGATGTCCAGGCTGGCCTGAGCCCTTGCACCTTGCTTGATGAGCAGTAGCCACAGCTTCTCAATAGCCTGACCCCTTCTTTCTCAGGCAGGACAAACCGGTCTGGCCAGGTAGGGAGGGGTGAGGTGGGTTCGGGTGCATTCTTGACCATGGCCCATTAAGGGTGCTTGGGGAGGTGATTGCGGGTGCTTGGAAAACCATTGAGGGCACTTGGGGAAACCATCAGCATTTGAATGTGTCAGACTCAGAGACCCCCACCTGGCCTCTTGGGAGGAAACCCTGGCGGGGATTATGCAGGTGGTATGTGGGGCAAAGTGTATGTTCCGTCAGGCTTTCTCTCCACACTTCAGCTAGGGCAAAATGTGGCAGCCGAATTGTTGTCTGGCGTGCACTTTAGAGACCATTTATCACTTGGCCCAACTGTACTGGGTTCCAAATCGTTTCTGAGCTTTGAGAGCCCTGTGGTAGATACAAAAGCAATGAATAAATATTTTTAATAAAATGAATAAATAAAATGTGGGGTGCTGAGGGCTCAGTGCTGTGCTCCTAGTGCTGAATGGGTCAGTGATTATGGTGGAAGACCAAACGGAGCTGGTGTGTGTTGCTATTGCACATGAGGATTTGGCAGGGGGCTGCTTTTGCCCATGAGGTGTTCAGTTCTATGCACTTGCTGGATTCAGACAACACAATAACCCACAGTCCACAGTTCACAACATGACAATAAATCATGGGTTTGTTAGCACAGCTGGGTTTGTATAAACCATGGGTTGTATAAACCATGGGTTTGTATAAACCATGGGTTTGTATAAACCATGGTTTGTTAGCACAGGCTGGGTTCAAACAACATGATAACCCACATTTCAACAACAACCCACGTTGCAATGACAACCCACACTCAACCCCTGAGTGTGCGTTATCATGTTGTCTGAACCCAGCCACTGTGTTCAGAAGGGCAGCTTTGTGGAGGGGAATCAGGGTCTCCTTGATGCATCCTGAATGGTTTTGGCCCTGCTGGGATCTGAGGGAAGAAAGCAAAGGGGCCAATGGAGGCTGGGCTGCAGAAGTTCAAGGGGACCACAGAAAGGACTTCCAACCTCTTCTCTGGCTACATATCCAAAGGAAGGGGAATGCAGATAGGAAGTGGGGTGGATTTTCCTGAATTGCAGTGAAACGTTCTACAGTTGGGACCAGATTCAAGTAAGAGAGGGGAACGCCTTTCCTTCTGCTAAAACCAGATGAGCAGAGCGGATCCTCGCCCCAGATGCGTTGAGCAGGCAAGGCCCAGGCTGTGCTTTTCTGAGATCTGGCTCTTAGCAAGAGGTTCCTGGTTTCCATCCCCGTATATATCTCTGACATTCCTCCTCTGCAAGCAGATATGTTCACCACAAAGGCGACAAAAGGGGCTGGTTATCGGGATAGACTGGAGAGGTGTGTCCTTTGCAGGCCCTGAGCTCTGAGAATAACTGCAGGCGTTTACATTTTCAAAGGAAGAACAGCCATTGCTACTTTGCCCCAGCAGCCCTCCGTGTAAAACCACCAAAATAAATCACCAAAGAAAGGAAATGTATCTCTCAAAAAAAGAGGACAAAAGAGAGTGCCGATTTGCATAAGATTGGCATGTGCAAATCTATATGTATAGATGCAATTTTATAAATAATTGTGAACATTTAAATAGAAATACAGCCTATCTCACCATAGTGTGGAAGACTGTGACCAGGTGACCGGCGTGACTTGCTCAGTCTGCTGTCCAGGTGCTGTTGATGGGCCGTTTCAAGGCCCTTTTAGCTCTTCCTTTTGGTGGTTCTTTATCTTTAAAGTGGACTTGGACTGGATGGCCCTTCACGTAGAAGACACTTTCCAAATAGAGGACAGTCCTCTGGCAGCCCTTCAAATAGAGAGGACTGTCCTCTGTAAAAGAGGACACATGGCCACCCTATGTAAGCTAGGATCTTTTTTGCACCTAGAGCTTGGTCTAGCTATGATGGGATGCCACCAGCAACATCCCCCCCCCAAGCAGTAGCATCCCGTCATCAGCACCATCCAGCAGTAGCACCCTCATCATCCACCAGAAACACCCTCCATGTGGTAATAGCACCCCTCATCATCCATCAGCAGGATTTGCTGGTGGATGATGGGGGTGCTACTGCTGGGGGGAGGGTGTTGCTGGTGGATGATGAGGGTGCTACTCAGGCCTGTCTTTAATGTGGGGCAAAAGGGGCAGCTGCAACAGCTGGAGGCACCCTGATTGGGAAACAGAGCACTTCCCCCTACCCTGGGGCTCTTTAGCTGTTGCACAACTACAACTCCCAGCATGCCCGGATAGCCAAAGGCCTACCTGCCTCCTCGCCTGCTTGTGCTCTCCGCGGCGAGCCGGCCGCGCTGGTCCCTCGACACGCTGGACCCCGCGCTATGTTTTTGGCGGGGGGGGAACTTTGGCACGTGCAGGAGCCCTCCTCTCTTCTGCCGCTCACCCGCTCGCGTCCCTGCTGCCCGGGGGGGGGGTGCTGCCGCCGCGCCAAAGTTCCCCCGCCCCGCCAAAGTTCCCCCGCCAAAATCATAGCGTGGGGGTCCAGCGCGCCGCAGCAGCTGGATGTGACGCGGCGGCGGCGGCTTCAGCGGCTCCGGCATTGACTCCAGCGGCGGCGGCAGCTAGAGCGGCGCGGAGAACGCTCCGCGCCGCTCAGAAGAGCGAAATCGGGCTGCCCCCGCCAACAGAATCAGGCCATATGTGAGGCGGCGGCAAAGTTTTTTGCGGAACAGGCAGCCTTGTCCTGCTCTCCTCTCTTCCGCTGCCTGCCTGCTCGTGTCCCTGCTGCCGGGGGGGGGGGTGCCGCCGCCGCGCCAACATTTTTGCGAGCGTGCAGGAGCCCTCCTCTCTTCTGCCGCTCACCCGCTCGTGTCCCTGCTGCCCGGGGGGGGGGGTGCTGCCGCCGCACCAAAGTTTTTGGGAGCATGCAGGATCCCTCCTCTCTTCCACCGCCCGCCCGCTCGAGTCCCTGCTTCCGGGGTGGTGGTGGTGCCGCTGCCGCTGCCAAGTTTTTTTCCCTGCAGGAGCCCTCCTCCTGTCTTCCACTGGACCGGTTGGAGGCACGCAGAGGAAGGTAGGGGGGAAAATATTTGGTTTTTTTCCCCCAGCATTCACTCAATAAGACGCACAGACATTTCCCCCTCCTTTTTGGGGGGAGAAAAGTGCGTCTTATGGTGCGAAAAATACGGTAAGTGACAGGTGCCCAGGCCAGGCGGCCAGCGGAGTCTCAGACCGGAGCGGAGTCGCGGCAAAGGTTTGAAAGAGCCGCATGCGGCTCCGGAGCCGCGGGTTGCAGACCCCTGGTCTAGCCTAAGTCAATCTGCATAACACCACTCTGCTTCCTCTCATTTATCTACCTCCCTCCTCCACTTCATCTTAAGGCTGTTGCAGACTGTAGAGACTGTGTCTGTGCCTTTTTCTTCCCACCTGGCAACATTTTTTCTCTCCCCGCCCTCCTCCTGCTCCCAGTGGTGCCTCAGGGCAGGAACTGTAACAGGACTGGCTTAACACATTTTAAAGTAAATGACAGAATCCTGATTCTCATCTAAAGAATGGAGGCCTTGGTTAAAACCATTAAGTCCAGACTCTAAAATTACCTAACTGCACCACTGCTCTACCCCCCCCCCCGCCGCCGCCGCCGCCCATTTTTGTTTAACATCCAACCCGAAGAAGAGTTCTGGCAAATGCAAACTTGCTCACCGCCTTGTGATGCTTTAGTTGGTCCTTTAAAAAAGGACGTTAAATACTGTTGTTGTTATGCCTTCGGCTTCCTAAAGATGGCGCCATGCATGAGAGAGTTCTGGATTCTGATCTCCTTCAAAGAACTTGAAATGGGGCTGCTTCAAGCTGTTCGCATTTCATTGTGTTACTTCCGGACAACGCTGTGTTTTCAGAACGCGCGTTGCCATCCTGTCTTGAGGGAGAAGGCCTTTGATTAAAGCTGGGCTCGCACAGAAGAAGGTACGTGCTGGGGCAGGGAAGGCCTGGGCTGTGTGTCTGCCTGGCTCGCTGGCTGCAGGATCCAAGACTTACGGTACATGTTTGCAGATTACGTTCTGTGCGCCAGCTCAGCTAGAAACTTGGGACATGGATGTATCTGCGTGTCTCTAGTCTAGGGTGATGTGGCTCGCAGACCAAAAAGAAGTGGGCTGTGCTGTCTTCCAGCTCAGCATGCTGGCAGTAGCAGTGCTTGCCCTGGGCTTCAGGTGTGGCTTGCATGCTCCTAGTTGTGGAAATAGCTGCACAAGGGACGTTTGTGGAAATCTGTAGCACTGGTGCATCGTTCTATCCTCTGCTGACAGGAGGACCCGCTGGCATCTCCAGGAGGAGGCCGCTGTGAGCCAGGCTGTCGCTGTGGCACATAAACAGAAGTAAAGGCAGTCACTTGAGTATTTCTCCTGCACTGTAGTATACAGGAAGGCTGAGAGGGGGCTTTTTGCCTTCTGCAAGATGACAAAAGCTTTTACTTGAAAGGATTTGGTTGTTTGCCAGGAGGTGGTCCTGTGTTCCGGGTAGGGCTTAGTGGAACCCCATTGTTGCCTTCTGCCTCCGGGGGGGGCAGGAGTGCGGCCTGTGTCATCTTCCCATAAAAGCAACCCTTTTCCCTGCCCTTTCTCTCACCACCACCACCCCCTGCCTTCATAGCTAGGAGACCACCTCTGCCCTTACTCCACCATGACCTGCTGAGATCTTTAAGATCTTTAAGCCAACAGCACCATTTTAACAATTCCATCTCTGTGTCACAGAGCTAATCCCTGTGATAAAGATGGGTAGCTGAAGATAGGAGGAGAGCTGAGCTCAGGAAAATGGGTGCCTGTCTGTTCTTTAGCCTTCGAACCTCACTTTATGTTTAGCTTAGAAAAAGGGTAAGTAGTGGGGAGACGTGATAGAGGTGTACAAAATTATGCATGGTGTGGAGAAAGTGGGCAGGGAGTTGTTTTTCTCCCTCTCTCCTGATACTAGAACCCAATGGGGTCATCCCATGAAGCTGACTGGTGGGAGATTCAGGACAGATAAAAGGAAGGACTTCTTCACACAGCACATAGATGGGATTGACTTCCACAGGATGTAGTGATGGCCACCGGTTTGGACGGCTTTAAAAAGGGATTGGACAAATCCATGGAGGAGAAAGAAGGCTATCAGTGGCTACTAGTCCAGATAGCTATATGCTGCCTCCAGTATCAGAAGCAGTATGCCTATGTGCACCAGTTGCTGGGGAACATGGGTGGGAGGGTGCTGTTGCACTGATGTCCTGCTTGTGGGTTTCCCCTGTGCAGCTGGTTGTCCACTGTGTGAACTAGAATGCTGGACTAGATGGACCCTTGATCTGAAACAGCAGGGCTCTTCTTATGTTCTTGGGTAACATTCCCAGTAAAGGCCTGGAGTTCTCAACTTTGCCAGGCCTTAAGGAAGCAGGATTGGTGGCTTACTTTGTAAAGAAGATGCCTGCCTGACACCTATGCTGTTTATCTTGGACACCTTGCTTCTGAGTCTGAGTTGGGGTGGTGGGTGGGGGCAATGGAGAATCTGACCGTGGCAGCACTCTGCTTATGCTCAGAGACTCCTTTATTAGTCACAGTTCTAGGTCATTGGTTTTCAATCGGTGGGTTGGGCCTGACCTGAAAAAGGTTGTATTAGTGGCACCAACACTTTTTCTTTTTTTGTGGGGGTGGGTGGGGGTGGTTTTAGGTTTTCTCTTAAAGAGAGGAAAAGAGAGATGGTAAGAACAAAAAGGGTGCAAAGGAGGACAAAGTTCCTGGATCTTTCATCATCGAGCAGAAGAGGATGTTTTGCTGGGTGTGGCTTTCTCACCCCTATGTGACAAGCTGCCTTTGCAAAGAAAAATCCCCCTTTTATGTAGCTAATAGTGTTGGACTGGGACTTGGGAGATCCGGGTTCTAGTCCCCACTCGGCCATGAAGCTCACTAGGTGACTTTGGGCCAGTCACTGACTCTCAGCCTAACCTACCTCACAGGGTTGTTGTGAGGATAAAATGGAGAGGAGGAGGAGGAGGAGGAGGATTATGTAAGCCGCCTTGGGTTCTTTGCAGGAAAAAAGGTGGGGTATAAATATAATAAATAAAGCAGCCCTTCACACCCTGAAAATGGTGTGGGGAGAGAGAAACAGACATATATGGTAAGAAAAATTAAAGTGGTGTCTATGGTACAATTTGGGAATAAAAGTAGGTTTGGGGTCTGAAAAGACTGAAGGTTCCTGTTGTTGGGCTTTGGTATTCTGGCTCAACTGACCTTCAGGAGAAGGAGGAAAATAGCTCTATAGGAGACCTTACTTGGAACCTCCAGCAGCCTTTTCCCTCTTCCTGATGTGTCCTTTCTCTTTCTCCTCCTCCTCCTCCTCCTCCTCCTCCTCCTCCTCCAGAGGCAGGGTTTCCTCTTTCCCCCTCCATGTCTGTGTGGCTTTGACTCACCCAGGGAGCAGCAGGAACTGGTGTGGTGATGTCAGGCTGCAAGAGATGTGGGAGGAGATGTGGGAAGAGACACACTGCCATGTTCAGCTGGCTGGCTAGAAACTCTTGCCCCTGCCTCAGTTCATGGCAGGAGGATGAGAAGCAGCAGCAGCAGCAGCCAGTGGCGTGCAAGGCCTTTTCCCTACTCCCCAGAGCAGGTGATGCATTAACCCCAGCTTCAAGATGAAAGGGAAATACAAAGGTAATGTTGATCCCTGGGGGGGGAAAAAATCATCTTTTCTTCCTGGCTTCCAGACCAACCTGGTGGACTCGCTAAAACGTAAGTCTTGGGAAGTGGATCTGTAGCTGCTGTAGCTTTCGTCATGGCCGAGAGACTTGTAAAGTCAGGAACTTCTCCTCTTCAGATGTTTGCTCTGCCATGAACCTGGGAAACTAACCTTAGACAAGGGGCCCCTGCAACTGTGAGCGAGCGGGGGGGGGGGGGGGCTCCTCTGTCCTGGTGCCTTCACTGTGGAATTCCCCTTTCCAGAACAATTTGCCAGATGCTGGCACTGTAAGCATTTGGGGCGCCAGGTTAAAATGTATTTTGTGGCATGCCGAGTTCCTATCTTTGCCTCTTATTTAATTGCAGGTTTGTCGTATTTTATTACTATTTTAATGTCTGTGCTTGTTTGTTTTTTACTTTGCAAGCCACCTTATGGTTGGAAAAGGGGTTATAAAATGTTATAAAATAATTTAAAAAATGAAGGGGGAGAATCCAGTTTAGGTCCTAGAGGAATTCCAGGGATTGTCTCACTCACACGCTCTGGATTTGGGGCACAAAGATGACTCGTCCTTGATTGAGGCAGGGGGGCACTCAGTCTACCTTGGGCTTCTGCTGTCTTGTAAGCTGCTTACCCTGTACCAGATACCCCAGCATTTGCTAGGGAGCCAGTCAATAGGCACAGGGTCAAGTGGCAAAAATAGTAGCAGGGGAACTTTTCTCTCATCCGTGAAAGCGTGCACCATAATAAAATGGTTAGTTGCTTAAGTCGCCACAAGGGTCTTTGTTGTTTTTTTTAAAATATAGAATGTTTCTGGTGGCCACCTGGATGCCACACTCCCCTCCCCCCCAGTATCCCTGATTAATATCTAGCTGAGCTGCTTTGAAGTATCATGGGAGTGCTGGTGATACTAGCCAGGCCCCATTCCTGGCACTGTCAGATGGTGGGCGGGACACCTGGGAGGTTGCCTGAAGTGCTCCCGAACAAGCCGTGATTGGCAGATGGTAGGAAGGGGTGTGATTCTGTCCAAGAAATAGTTGGTCAGATGAATGCAGGGCAACGAACGTGGTGGTAGTCGGCTGGAAGGGGAACGAGTCAAGGTAGCGTTGTGGTTGGAGTGTTAGAATCAGACGGGGGCTGGTTAATCCTGGCACAAGCATACTGGGCGACTTTCCCTAGATCTCACAACTTGACCTACCACAGGCTGTGTGAAAAACATTCCGGAACTTTGGGAGGGAGATTGTAAATATATCCTGCCAGGGCAGAGCTCCTTTGACTGTCACATCATTGGTGTTGAATGGTGACTGAGCTACAGTGCTAGGGGGGCAGGGCTTGTTGCCAGGTCAGAATGGTGTTAGTATATTATTTTGTTTGGGTTTTCATAGATTTCATAGATCATAGAGTTGGAAGGGGCCTACAAGGCCATCGAGTCCAACCCCCTGCTCAATACATAAACTAGAGGAGGGTCTCCCACCAAAGTAATACCAGGCTTGACCCTGCTTAGCTTTCCACACTCAGACAAGCTGAGCCAGCGTAAGCTACAGGCCTGTTTGCTCATTGGCTAATCCCAGGGCTCTATATATGTGTGCCCCATAAGCACAGACTGTACCATCGGGCGCAGAATCCAGCCCGCTGAGAATCATAGCTTTCATCATGTGTGTGGGGAGGAGCAAGTTTCTAGCCCTTATGACTGAAAAGTTGCTTGGAAGTATATAAGCAGTGCATGCTGACATGAGATGAGACTAAGAAAAGGGGCTTCAGTGCCCTACATTCTATTTATTTACACCATTTTTATCGCACCTTTCAACTAGAAGGTCTCCAAGGCATGCTTACAAAATAAATCATTTATAAACAATAGTAATATCACAGGAAACACAAGGCCATTAAGCAAGAGTACCAGTACAATGCAATTAATAACTAGATGCGGCTGTCACAGTTTTATTATGCTAAACAGCACTGTGTAGGTGTAGGTATCAGGGTAGGTGTTCAGATCTTTTAAGCATGGGTTTCACTGACAATTACTCAGGGTTAACAACAGATAGACCTGTCTGCACAACACAACAGCCCACCAATTTCCCCACTGGGGATGTTGCATTGTGCAATGTGCCGGGCTCCAACGGGCACCATTTTTTTCATGGCACTGGGCTTGCTGTGGCTTGTCATGTCATGTGAACCCAGGCAGTAGGGGTTGTTTGAGGGTTAGACAATCCCTCAAATAATCCTAAAACAAGCCATGGGTTATTTGGGTGTGTGTATTGAATAACCTTGAAACAACTCCTGCTGCCTGTGCTTGCACGACACAAGAAGTCATGGCAAGCCGGGCACTTGTGGGCGCCTGGCACGACGCAACAGCCCCCCACAGGTAAATTAAGCCGCAGTGGGCTGTCATGTCATGCGAACCAGGTCATAGAGTGTTTATTTGAGGAACACTGGGAAAGCAAATGCACAGTCAACTGAAGTCTGGGAGGAATGGGATTAGCACTAGTAATCTCAATCCCATTCTGAGGTGCCACCACAGAGAAAGCCCTGATGGACACCTCAGCTCCAAAGGTGGTGGCATGCAGAGGATGGCCCCTGGAGGAAGGGCCAGCTCCCAAGTTTGAGGGGGCCCTGGGCAAAGCGTTCTTTGGTGGGCCTTCTGCTTTGTTGGTGGGCTGTGGTGACAGTGCCCTACTAAATGCTGGATGGCTGAGTCTAGCCACCCTTTAAATTCCCCACAGTGCACCAGAGTGATGTTGGGGGCATTGTGGGAAATTTAAAAGGGTGACTAGATACAGCCACCTGGAACTGCTCAGAGTGCCGGGCAAGAAAAAAGGGGTTAAAGAGAGCCCAAGACAGGTTCATATAGGAGCAGGTAGTCCTTCAGGTCCCAGACTGTTTAGGACTTTCACATGTGAAAACCAGCACCTTGAATTGCACCTAGAAACAAACCTGTGCAGATCTTTTAAGCTCCTTGGCCTTCCTGGCAGAGCAAATGATGCAAAATAATAATTCTAAAAATCTCTTGCAGCCTTCTCCGCCCTGGTGACTGCCAGATGTGTTGGACTGCAACTCTCCATCATTCCCAGCCAACATGATGGGAGTTGCAGTCCCAACACATCTGGAAGCCACCAGGTTGGAGAAGTCTGGTCTATTGTCATCCATAAAAGGGTCCCAGTATTCAGCTTTTCTTGGTTCAGAGCTTTAACTTCTGTTTATAGAAAAAAGAGCACACACAGCCCTTGCTATGCCCTTCCTTCGGCGTGCCTTCTGACCACAACCCGCACGCTAGCTGAGCTCAAACAGCGCTTCAGTTTCATCTCTCTTGCTTCCCGTGCCAGCTGTTTGGCAAGTGCTGTACCGTTTCCGGTGCGCCTGCTCTTGATCAACCCGCTCTCTCTTGGTTGGCTTACAGCCTGCTCTCAGGGTGAGAAGGGCTACTGCAGGGTCAGCAACACACACTTGTCCCTGTCCAGGCAGGTGGGAAAAGTGATCCTCCCTCCGCCACGGGCCGCCCCATAGGCAGCCTGTCTTATCCGGCTTGATCGCTTTAAGGTTTCCTCCCCGTCACACTCCCACGGTTTTTCCATTTTAAATTGCTACTTACTGATAATGAGAACCCAGAAATAAACACAGGCGGATGCCGTGCAGCTGGGGAGGCCTCAGCAGGGACGCTTAAACACTGACTGGCTCTTTGGGGCAGGGGAGGGCTTGAGCCTGTGCCCGTCCTGGCTGTAAGGAAGCCCAGGCAGCCTCCCTCCCTGCCGCGAGCGAGACTGGTTCGTTCCTGCCTCACCGCTGCTGCATGTGCAAACTCAGGTGGGCATAAGAAGAGCCCTGCTGGATTAGTTCAAGGCCCCTCTAATCCAGCCTTCTCTTTCCCACAGCAGCCGGCCAGATGCCTCTGGGAAGCCCACAAGCAGGACATGAAGGCAGTAGCCCTCTCCTTTACCAGTTGCCTCTGAACGGAGGTTTTTAGATTCATTAGAGTTGGAAGGGGCCTACAAGGCCATCGAGTCCAATCCCCTGCTCAATGCAGGAAACTAGAGGAGGGGTCTCCCATCCAAGTAATAACCAGGCCTGACCCTGCTTAGCTTTCCACACTCAGACAAGCTGAGACAGTGTGAGCCACAGGGCCTGTTCCATATAGCCATCCTCCTTGGCTAATAGCCACTGATCATCTGTTCTCGTTGAATTTGTCTGATCCCCTTTTAAAGCCGGCGAAACTATTTATTTGCTATGCTTATACCCTACCTTTTCCTCCAGGAGGCCCAAGGCAGCATACATCCTCCTCCTCCTTCTCCTCCTCCTCCTCCTCCTCCTCTCCATATTACCCTCACAACACCCTGTCAGGTAGGTTAGGCTGAGAGTTAGTGGGCCAGTTCACATGACACAACAGCCCATCGTGGGTCAATTTACCCGCAAGGAACTGCGGCACGTGCCGGCCACCATTATGAATATGGAAGCCGCAGCCAGTGGGTTGTCATGGCTTGTTGTGTCTTGCAAACCTGGCCCGCAGGGGTTATTTGAGGGTTTAAAAACCCTCCCATAAAAAAACATCACATAACCCTAAAACAGACCATGGGTTATGTGAGGGTTGTTTAACCCTCAAGTAACCCGCGCCACCTGGGTTCGCACAACAAGACAAGCCACAGTAAACCCCGGCTGGGCCTTGCATATTCATAATAGCAGACGGCACATGCCATAGTGTTCCCAGGGGTTAATTAACCCCATGGTGGGCTGCCGTGTTGTCCGAACCTAGTCAGTGACTGGCCCAAAGTCACCCAGTGAGCTTTATGGCCACGTGGGGACTAGAACCCTGGTCTCCCCAGTCCAACACTTTAACCATTGCACCACACCGGCATATTCTTATTCTGTAGCATGTAGCTCTGTCTTGTTTCTTAATAAATTAATTACAGATGCATGGTTGATGGGGGGAGGCTTATCTCTTCACTCCCTTGTCGCATTTTGACTGAAAATCACTTCTCCCCTGCACCGCTTGGAACTTCAGGAAAAAAGTTTCCATTGGCGATTCGATGCGAGCAGAGGACAAGTGCAAAATTCAGTACCAAGATCAGTCTTCCTGAACCTGGCGTCTTCCAGATGTGTTAGAGCACAATTCCCAGCATCTCGATGCTTACTCTCAATGCTGGGAGTTGTAGTCCAACACATCTGGCAGGCACCAGGTTGGGACAGGCGGCTCTAGATTCTAGAGCAGGGGTGAACGACTTGTGGCTCTCGAGATGTTTTGGCCTACAACTCCCATCATCCCTCGCCATTGGCTACGCTGGCTAGGGCTGATGTGAGTTGTAGGCCAAAACATCTGGAGGGGCACACGTTATCCAGCCCTGCTCTAGAGAATCCAAGCTTTTGGTTAAAACACAAAGTTTCCAGCCCTCATGGTTGCGAAGATAGGTTTGAAAGTATGTAGTCAATGCCTGCTAAAATCTGAGAAGTCAGAATGGGTGGGTAGAAGGAGTCACAGTTTGACAGCTGCCTAATGGTACTAGAAGTGTGGTGCATTTATTTACTTATTCAACTGCATTTATGTCCCACTCTTCAGTATTTGTATTCTCGGGGCAGTTTGCAGAACGTCAATAAAAACACAATCAAGGAAAATTAACGTTAATAACAAATTAAAGCCACACACACAGAAATATAAAGCAGGAGAATCTTTGCGGCATAAAATCACAGGTGAAAAAAATGGCTTAAAAGGCCTGGAAAACTTAAATAAAGATGTTCACCAGGAGCTGGAAGGATATCAATATGGATTTCAGGCAAGTCCTTCCTGGGGAGAGCATTCCATAAACGGAGTGTCATAGCTGAGAAGGCCTGCTTAAGATGCCAGGGGCACCGGGAGGAAGGCCTCCAGTCACCGTAGTGTGTGGGTAGGTTGGTGTAATGGTCAAAGGTGTGAGTTGGGAATTCCATGGTTTTCAGATTGCACTTTACCTGTGAACTCACAGTGTCACCCTTAGCAATCCACTGGCCCAGTTCGGATATCTTGGCTAAACCATGGTTTGGCTTCTTCATATGTTTTGTCTACTCTTTGCTTGCAGCAATTCCCCACCTTCTTTCCTGATAACTATAGTTTGTTCAAATCCGGCAGGCTATAATTACCATAAGCTATAGTTTGCCTTCAAACCCTTAAAGGAGGCCTAAAAATAATTTAAAAGCAATAAACCAAGCTGTGGTTTCCACCAGCTTGGATTTGGGGGCAAAGTAGGGCTTGCAGTAACCGTAGCTTACCCGCTTTGCAAATTGCGACAAACGATTAGTTGTCATGAACCAAGGAGTAAGGGAGGGAATTGGAGTGTGGAAGAGGAGGAGGGAACATGCAAGTGCAAGTCATGGTCCTGGGACATCTGAACCGGGGCCATTGTGTCTTGCCCTCAGCTCCCTTACAGAATTGCGGTAAGAATGTCTGAGATAAAGAATGTGCAGTGCCGCGGATGTTCTTAAGTCCTAGAAAGGAGCAGAGAAGTGATACAGTGACCAGAACAGTGAAAGAGATGGGTTTTGCTCCCTAGCCTACACATGGATCTGGACATGGGCAGAACTCCACTGGGAATTTTGCACTGAGGGAATGATGGGGCAGTGGTGACGGCGCTTAATAACTTCTTTAGCGCTTTGCGCAAAGTGCTTTACAGTCTGAGTGTATGTCATGCTTGCAACCTGAGAAGCCTGCTCGTGATCATTCCCATTTTATGAGTGGGGAGAAACTAAACTGCAGCAAAGAGCTAGTGACTTTCCTAAGAGTCACCCAGTGAACTCATGGCTGAGCAGGGATTTAAGTTCAGGCCTCCTTCCAGCTCCAAGTCAGTCACTGGAATGATTTCCAGTGAATGATTTGGCTGGAGTCTCTGGGGAAGTGAACTCTACTGGGATGAGCTTCAACTAAAAAGGGTAGCCGGAAGTAGGTGGTGTGACTCTTGCAGGAAGAGCCCATCCCAGGCGCCTTAGCTTTGCACACCCTCCTTTTGAGATACTTGAGGGGCAAGGAACCATTTCCTCCCATTGTTTCTGCTTTTCCTTCCAAGGGCTTTGCCAGACAGAAGGAGGGAGGCCCCATGCACCTTTTTTAAAAAAAAAGCCCAGCCACACTCTGCTATACAGGGGCTTGCTTTTCCTCCCAGGGACTCGGCCCATTCCTTCGGTTTGTTTTCATCAGTGATGTAATTGCAAAAAACGCTGCTCTATAACCGGGAAAAGCAAATGTGTGTGACTGGAATGCATGATGCAGACACACATGGATTTCCCCACGCTCCTTCTCCAGAATTTGGATCTCTTTTGTTTCATTTTCAGTCAAAGACTGGAGACGAGCACCGGAAGGGAGAGGGATGAGACAATGAGGTCATCATGGCAGGATATTGGGAGAAGGGTGGGGCTTGACGAAACTCTTATGACAGGCCTTTCTGGGGTGCTTCTAGATGGAGGGCTTGTAGCACTACCAATCAAAAAGTATTGTGCAGCTATTCCATCTTTCCCTCCTTAACGGACTTCTGGTGGAAAGAAAAAAGATGGGAGAAGCCGGGGGGGAAATACGGGATGGTTACAACTGGAAGTCAACAATGTCTCGGGCCCCTTGTAAAAGTCTGCGAGTAAGCCCAGATAATTTCACAATAAAAGCCTGGTCCGGAAGCACCATGTGCTTGGTGCAGTTTTTAGCTTTGGCACATTAGTGCAAAAGCAGAAAGGCAGCCAAGTAGACAGATCAAGTAAAAACCTTCTTCGCCCCACCCCATGTTTTTTGGGTGAATTCTGCTGCCGTGGTTGCACCATGGACATAGGAAACCGCTTTATATGAAGTCCAACTATTTGTTCATCTAGTCCAGTATTGAATCTACCCAGACACTAGGATCAACATCAGAGGCCTTCCTCCCAGTGCCTCCTCCGAGGGAGGCTCAGAAGGTGGCAACAAGGGAGAGGGCCTTCTCAGTGGTGGTGCCCCCCTCAATTATGGAATGCTGTCCCCAATGAAGTCCTCCTGGCACCAACACTGTCATCTTTTTGGTGCCAGGTTAAGACTGTCCTCTACTCCCAGGCATTTGATGGGGTATTTATGTCAGATGTTTCTATCAAGGTTCAGTATCTTATTGTAAATGTTTTAGCTGTTTAAATTGTTTTAAATTTTGTATGTTAGAGATTTTATAAGGTGCTTTTATTATCTTGTATTATGATGTATATTTTCTGCGAACCGCTCAGAGAGATTCAAAGATTGGGCGGTATAAAAATGAAAATAATAATCATCATCATCATCATCATCATCATCATCATCATCATCATCGGCAGCAGCTCTCTGGAGAGGTCTTTCACACCACATGTTACTTGATCCATTTTGACTGAAGTTGCCAAAGGGTTGAACCTGGGAGGACCTTCTGCATGCAGACCTTGTGCTCTACCACTAAGCTGCAGTTCAGAGTCAAGGAAGGCAGGGGTCAAAGCAGATTGAGGGTGATGTGGGTGATAAGAGGTGTGCTGGGTTCACAATTTGTCCCTCTTCATCACCACCACGCAGACCGTTCTGGCTTACTTACATCTTGGTAGAAACTGCTCCTAAACACCTTCACTTTTTTTGCAGCGCTCGTAAAGGGTAGTTGTTGTCATGTCACGCATGTTCCTAGACCTGTATTGCTCAGGCACGCAGTGGTGGATTTTGATGTTTGGGTGGCTATGAGGTCGGGAACTCTCCCAGCATCCTAATTCAAATTGGGGGTCATTTCTGAAATGCAAACTTAAAACAGGTTTAACTAACACTTTCCCAACCCACGCACTGTAGTTTTTTGAGGAGACTGGGGAGCTAGGGATTTCTAGAATGCTACGCACACCACTCCTGGAGAAATCAAACCTCAGGATTCCTTTTGGGGAAACCATGATGTTTCAGAGTAGTATTCCTCAGCGGAGTAAATGTGCCCATCCAGTGAGAGAATGTGTGAGGACCTAGCACGATCCTTACCCGCCCCCCACTTCAGTCTCCCATTTCTCTCTCTCAGGACTTGCAGAGGGTGGGGTGTGTTTGCTCAAGTCTGTTTTGCTGGGCATTGGGAGTCGCCTTATCCATTTTGCTGCGTGCACACAAACCCCCAAAGGGCTGGTAAGGGAAGCCCAGGGTGTGGGTGGAAATATGTGTCTCAGCGCTTCTAATCCAATTTCTCATGGATTTGCTTACAGTCAGTCATTCTGTCATAGAAAGCTTTGCTCACAAAAAAAAAAAATCCTGGTTGAATCATGGCTTGTGACTCATCACTTGACTTCACGGAACCTTGCCATATCTTGTGAGCTTCTGGACCAGCTTGCTCCATTCTAGAGTTCCGGGGGAATCAGCTGTTAAACTTGGAGCAGGGCAGACTGCCTTGCGTGTTCTTCAGGCAGAAAAGCAGGATAAATATGATAAATCTAATCCAACCTGATGCTTCTGTTCTCTCTGCGAACACAGTGTCAGTCTCTCAGGGTGCCCCCTGTTGCCCCTCTGAGGGCTTGTCCAGAGCAATCTTAACTTGAGCCAGCGTGGCATAGTGGTTAAAGTGTTTATGTATTTATTTATTATATTTATACCCTGCCTTTTTTCCTGCAAGGAACCCAAGGCGGCTTACATAATCCTCCTCCTCCTCTCCATTTTATCCTCACAACAACCCTGTGAAGTAGGTTAGCCTGAGAGTCAGTGACTGGCCCAAAGTCACCCAGTGAGCTCCATGGCCGAGCGGGGACTAGAACCCGGATCTCCTGAGTCCCAGTCCAACACTCTAGCCACTACGCCACACTGGCTCTCTGGGGGCTTGTTGGACTGGGACTTGAAAGATCTGGGTTCTAGTCTCCACTTGGCCATGAAGCTCACTGGGGGGGGGGAGTGACTTTGGGCCCAGTCACTGACTCTCAGCCTAACCTACCTCACAGGGTTGTTGTGAGGACAAAATGGAGAGGTGGGGGAGGATTATATAAGCCACCTTTGGTTCCTTGCAGGAAAAAAAGCGGGATATAAATAAAATAAATTTAACAAACAGATGTTGTAGACCTGAGCTGGATCTGCATAGATAGCAGAATGAGACGGTATAGTCCTGAGGTGGTAGAATAAACTGTACCACGTCAAACAGCTGGTGTGAGTGGGATCACATTTTTGAATGCTCCCATAGGAGAGCCAGAACCTTCCTTCCAGAAATGTTTCTGTGTTTTGTTTGTTTACTTGCAGGGATATTTATCCCATAGCCAGCCGGCTAACATGGGGATCTAGGGAAGCAACACTCGCTGCTCCTGCTCCCTTTGGCTGCCTCTTGCATGTCTCTGTAGCATTTGGCCTCGTAAATCCCCAAGCCAGTCTTAATTCTTTAGGCAAAAAAACAATTTCAGGAAGGATCTGTGCGACTCTACGTATGCCTATCCAGTGCTAAGCATACTTTTACTTCATTTAAAATATTTATGTCCCTCCTTTTCAGTAAAATGTTCTCACAGCGCAGCATTAAAATATAAAAATGACAAATTGAAAAATAAGTGGTAATCGCAAAAAAAAAAAAAAAGGAAGGTGGATTCAGCGGTGGGGGCTGGGGAAATGCTTAAAACATAGGTGCTATGTGTCCCCAGATCAGCAGGGATGTCATTCTTCACCTTGCCACAGGTATCTATTAGTTTACAAGCAAGCCAAGTGTTGGTAAACATGCCTTGCTGGTTTGATTGCATTCATTATGAAAGGTGCTGTTTATCACTCCACCACCGCTTTTGTTTGCACCCCTTAAGGAACAGGTTTTTAAGAATGAGCTGGTGTTAGGTCTGCACTTTTATTAAAAAGGTTTAAAAGTGGACATAAGGACAAATTGGTGCCAACAGTTCGGGTGTAAGAGCTGGAGCGGCCAAGTCCTTTCCCAGCTGGTGGGAGTCCCTCTAGGTCTCTACATGTATTGCAGCTTAAAAACAGGTGGGAACACAAGCTAGCCACCTGAGTGTGGGGATGTCAGTGCAATTCCAACAGGTTTCCTGATCGTCATGTCCGCGTCAGTCACATAAAACTGAATTTCTACCCATCACACTGCAGCAGCAGCAGCTTTCAGTGATCTCCTCTGCCTGAGCTCACTTTGGAAAATGGTGCCAACCTGCCTGCCTTGTAATGGGTTCATCTCCAGTTCACCCATCTCATCCTGGGTTATGTCTGACACCACTTTTGCTGCTTTTATGTGGTGTAGTGGTTAGAGAGTGTTGGACTGGGACTTGGGAGATCTGGGCTCTAGTCCCCACTCAGCCATGAAGCTCACTGGGTGACTTTGGGCCAGTCACTGACTCTCAGCCTAACCTACCTCACAGGGTTGTTGTGAGGATAAAATGGAGTGGCAGAGTTTATCATATATGCTGCCTTGTGTTCCATGAAGGAAAGGCAGGATATAAATCTACCAATAAATAAATAAAATAACAAATAAGTTGGAAAGCAGGCTGAAAATGCAAATCTCTGTAACATGGGAAGAGCACAAAATCCGTGTCTAGCAAAATTCCCAAGATCTCATAGATCCACCTTAGGCTTGGGGCAGACCTTTCTGACATGACAAAGGTATGTGCCATGGTTTGTTTGTTTTCTGTCTATCTCCTTACATTTAAAAGCTGAACAAAAAACTGATAGGGAAATCTAACGTAATGGCTAAAGCTCCATTCCTCCCTCACATGATTCTGCTGTAAGCAGTACCGTATTCCTTCCTGTGGGGTTTGCTCACCTGCCCTTAGCCAGCCTCCGTCCCAGCAGCAATTCCTGGCCTCCCCGCTGTCGGCAGTACCAGTTGCCGATTATCTATGAAATGCTAGGAATGGAAGAGTGGAACCCAGCCCCGTAGAGAAAGCACCGGGGAAAAGTCCTGCTTTGCTGAACAGTGTGCCCGTTCTGGAGTCCCAAGTATTTTTTTTCTCAACTTTGAAGACCTGGGTGAAGTTGGTGTACCCCCAGGTTGTGTCCCTTCGGTGAGAATTGCCCGTCTCTCCATGTTAAGCTTCCATGTCTTGTGGCCAAAGGATCTCACTAATATTTGTGGCATTAGGCGCTAACTTTGCTGTGCAGGTAAGTTCCTGGGATTGGCATTTCCTCCCCGTCTGTCGGCACCTGGTACTGCTACGGACTCAAATGTCCACGCTTGTCTGGGAAGGCTGTGCACGAGAAGACTGGTTCCCGGTCTTGTCACCTGCTCTGCCCTTGGTGATGGCACCTTTGCCCTGGCCTGAGGAGAGCATCCTCCTGCTGGAGCAGGCCAACTGGCTGCATCATGCTGACTTGGCAAGAGTAGCCATTGCTTCGTCACCCTGGCTTGCAATCCGTAAATATCCGCGGAGGTTAGCTTGGGGCTGGCAAGGCAATAGCTCACTCTGTGATCTGATTAAACGGCCCCAACAGAGAGGGTAATCTGCCAATGCCCTGCTCGGGATTACGTCTCCTTCGTAATGAGTTTAATTGGGCCAGCGTTGCCTTAGAAACAGAGCTGGAGCCGACAGAGAGGTGGTAGAGTCAGAGGGCTGGCTCCTGAATTACATGGTACTTTGGTCTTGTGTCACACGGGCAGGGGGTGCCCAGTGTGAGGGCCCTCTCTTCTAGCTCCTGTGGGGCCACTCTGAAATGCATGTGGCCCAGGATCCACCGTAGAGGATCCTGGAACAGGATTCCACCCTGGAACATTGTGACCAAGATCCTCGGTGAGGAAAATGCTGCGGCTCCTATTGGCTGGACGCTGATGCTGACTAACTTGGATTGGCCATTGTTCAGGTCTGTATGGCTTTAGGGGCAAGACAATTGAGTCTCTTTCATATGGGCTGCTCCCAGTAAGGTGTTAGCTGGATAACAAGGCTATGGACAATGGATACATTGACATCGCAATTAGTTTGCTATGCTCTCAGTTGCCTCTTCCTCCCACTGGTCATAGTGGAAATGGATAGATAGGATTCAGAATGTATAATACCTTGGATTGCAAGTAACTTGGTTTGAGAGCGTTTTGCAAGACAAGCAATTTTTAAATATTTATTTAATTTTTTTGACTTGATATACGAGCGACGTCTTGCAATACAAGTACCGGTACTGTAGTACGGCTTAAATTAAAAATCTCTGTACAAATTTTTTTTGGGGGGGATTTCGTTTTGATATAAGAGTGTTTTGGATTACAAGCACGTTTCCGGAACAAATTATGCTCTCAATCCAAGGCATGACTGTACATTTCTTGGGTCTACCACTTGTGCTAGTAGGATTGCAAGCTTTTGAGTTCCACAGGACTCCTCTTCTGGCAGGGAGATCTTATTCTGCCATGAGAGTTTGCTATGGCTTTTCCAGCTCCAAAATAGCATTTCCCTTAGGGCGTGTGTGTGTTTTCCTGAATTAATAGCCTTTGTCAGTTGTCATGGTGTCTGAAACTGTGCCTTGTTGCAACCCTGGGTGATCTTTCCCATGCAGGGCGGACCCCCTGTTCTATTTCTGCTATGATCCCACAAAGTGCCAAATAGTGATGCCGGTCCTGCCACCGTGTGAAAGAAATGGTCGAGCTTTTCTCCTTTTTGTCTGTGCTTGACGAACTTTCTTTTCCCTTCCCCTAACTAGCCACACCCAATCAAAATGCAAGAAAGGGGGGAAAGGGTGATCTAAACAGAACCAAGAGAGAAAAGGAAAAAGGTAGAGATACCTTGTTCATTAGATAATCATATAACTGATACACAAAACACTGATGTAAACAACTATAGACATTATATTGTCAAACTAGCATCAAGTCAGTGAGGGTTTTAGCTACATAGATCAAATGAATACTTCCCGATGGGCTATATTTATTAACTTCAAGAACAGTGGGTTTGCAGCCTATGCTTGATAGTATTCCATGAAATTTTATACTCTCTGAAATAACAGATGGATATATTTTAATGCTTTTCAGTAGTACAGTCATGCCTTGGATTGAGAGCATAATTCGTTCCGGAAACGTGCTTGTAATCCAAAACACTCTTATATCAAAATGAAATCCCCCCCAAAAAAATTTGTACAGAGATTTTTAATTTAAGCCGTACTACAGTACTTGTATTGCAAGACGTCGCTTGTATATCAAGTAAAAAATATATTAAATAAATATTTAAAAATTTGCTTGTCTTGCAAAACGCTCCCAAACCAAGTTACTTGCAATCCAGGGTATTACTGTATTATGCTTTATTTAATTGATTTTGGGGAGGTTTTGCTTCCTGAAGCTCATCTGACTATATATATATATATATACACACACACACACACACACACATATAGTGATCCCTTATTTTTCTGCAGTCAGTTCAATTCACAACATCACACAGGCACATCCTCAACTCAGTTGATGAGGATTTGCACATTTATATATGTTGTGGATGTTCTGTGGGAATGCATTAAAAATACATAATATGGTGTTGGATACATAATCTAGCTTTTTTACAGATCTCTGCTTTTGTTAAGTTTCTAGCCCTTAGGGCTGTATATACAAGTTTAAATGTGTGTGAACAATGCCTGTTGAAATCTCAGAAGCCAGAGAGGTGGCTGAACAGGACATCTAGCAGTTGGGGAGGGGGTTTCAGTGCCCTGCGGAGCTTTTCTTCTCTCTTCCCCTTCCCGCCACCACGGTTTGCAAAGCCACAATAAATTAATGCAAAGTAAAAGAAATTAGGCAAACTTGCTACATTTGCCTAATGTATAGGAGTTGCAGAATTCAGCTTCAGTTCGTACAGATCAAATGTGTCTACATTTATGGGTTTGCAGAGTGCTAAAACAGAACCAGGAGAACAAGCAGTTACTGAGAACCCGGAGCGCCAAATAAAGCAATTATGAAAGCACCCGTCTGCTCCGGTCCTTGAGCGGCTGCCTTTGCGCGGCACTTTATCCCTGCCCATCTGCTCCAGTGCCGTCTGCTTGTTGGCAAGCCGCTAGCCCTACCCAGCAGGTAGTCCTGGAAGGGGCGGAAGGCGCTACAGCTGAGGAATGAGGCTTGAGGACAGTGAGGGAAGGATGCTGGGAGGCTCTTGAGCGCTTCCTCCCCGCAGACTAGTCTTCAACCCCTTTGGGGCTGAGTTTTCTGCACGGAGTGAGAGGTCAAGGACATCATCATCATCATCTATATCCCACCTTCCCCCCCCCCTCTTGCAAGGAACCCAAGGTGGCTTTATTTTATTTATTATATTTATACCCCACCTTTTTTCCTGCAAGGAACCCAAGGCGGCTTACATAATCCTCCTCCTCCTCCTCCTCCTCCTCTCCGTTTTATCCTCACAACAACCCTGTGAGGTAAGTTAGGCTGAGAGTCAATGACTGGCCCAAAGTCACCCAGTGAGCTCCATGGCTGAGTGGGGACTAGAACCCGGATCTTCCTGAGTCCCAGTCTAACACTCTAACCACTACACCCCACTGGCTCTCAATATACATTTAAGGCCTGAAAGACTGCCTTCTCCCATACGAGTCTGGCCAGTTCTTAAAATCTTCTGGAGAGGCCCTCTTGAGACTGCTGCCTTCAGAGGCACATATGGTGGTGACAGGAGAGAGAACCTTTTTGGTGGCCGCTCCAAGGTTGTGGAACTCCCTCCCAAGGGAGGCGATGTTCTCTCCCTCTCTCTGCTGTCCTTCCACTGGCAGGCAAAGACCGCTTTATTTAAGGCCTTTAGCCTGTAAGTGGGTTTTTAATCATATTTTTTTTCTGTAATTGTTGTTTTTATTGTATTTTAATGTATTGTTTTTACCAGTTTTAATTGTTTCTGTAAGCCGCCTTGAGTGCCATTTTTTGGTAGAAAGGTGGGGGCACAAACAAAATAAATAAATAAATACTGTAAAGCCCGCAGGCTTATTTTTTTGTGTGGAGTTCAGCCCATCGAGGCACAGCACAGCCCTTTTCCAGAGAGGGTTTGGCCTACTCCTGCCACCTCTCCCTCTTTCTTCGGCCTTTAGCTCAGGCTTCACAGCCGTGTTCACAGCCATGTTGGGAAGAGTGCGCTGAGGGAAGGACAAGTAGCTGCAGTGCCGTCACGTTTTCTCTTGCCCGAGAGAGGGGGGGTGGGGTTCTGTGGAAAAATGGACTGCTTGTGAACAGTGGGGGAACCTGTTTCAGAGCCAAGGTTGTATGTGTTGCGTGGTATTTTGCACAGAGTATTGGGCTCTGGATAGACCTGGATTCAAATCACCCATGAAGCTCACTGGGTGACTTTGGGCTAAAATTTGTCTCCCTGAGCTACCTCACTGGGTTGTTGTAAAGATAAAATTGCAGGGGTGTGGGGGGGGAGTGGAGGAACCATGTGTGCTCCTAGCACTCTTTGAGGGGAAGGGTGGGATAGAAATGTGATACATTTCCCCAGAAATACCCTCCCTGAGGACTTTTCCCATGTTCCTGTATGAAAGACTGGGCAATTTGAACATACTACACCAGTGCTTTGTGATCTGCGCCGCTTCCAGTCCCTTTCTGAGCTCAGTTCAAAGTGCTGGTTTTAACCTTTAAAGTCCTAAACAGCTTGGGGCCAGCTTACCTGAAGGATTGCCTCCTCCCATCCATACCTACATGGACTCTGAGGTCATTGTTGGAGGCCCTTCTCAGAGTGTTGCTGCCAAATGGAATCTGGTGCGTAGTCACCAGAGAGAGGGCCTTCTTAGTGGTAGCACCCTGGTTATTGAATTCCCTCCTAAGAGAGGCTCACCTGGTGCCTACTTTAGCTGGTGCTGAAACGAATACAAAGATATTTTTTTTAATTCTCCCAGGCCTTTGGGGGGGCTTTTATCGAGATTTTTTAAACATTCTTTGGCTTTTAAGGGCTTAAGACTTGCCTGCGCTGCTATGATGTTTTTTATACGGGAATTGTATTTTTATTGCTCATATTGTATGCTTAACAATGCTCATATTGTATGCTTAACAATTTGGTGTATGCTGCGCAGAGAACTTCGGTTATTGGGCAGAATAAAAATACTGCTGGTGGTGGTGGTAATGACATAGGACTTTCCCCTCAACGGCTTGGATCCTAAGATAAGTTAACTTAAGGAAGTTAGGTTGAAGATTATGTTTTATCATGTTGTATTTTAGGGTTTTAATTTTTGTGAATTTCCCACAGAACTTTGCTAACTGGGTGGTATAGGAATATAAAAAATGGAATCAATGCACGGAAGGAACCTTTTCCGTACCTTCCTTCCCCTCTGCAGCTGTCTGTGTCTCCCGAAATGCCTCTCTGGAGGGTTGGGGTGGGGCCTTCTAAACAACAGGGGATGGGGTGTGAAGGACTTCTGGGGAAGGGAACATGGCCCCAAATTGGGTGGATAGCTGCCTCATCCCACACTGTTCAGGATGCATCCCACCACTCTCCAGAGAGGCTTGCGGGGTGGGGAGGTGACTTGGGGGGTGGGATGGACTTTCCTTCTGTGAACTTCCTTAAGTTATCTTATGACCCAAGCCAAATTGTCATGAGATTTGAGAGTAAAAATTGCCATATTGCAAGGATCTGGGAAAGACCAGGCCCAGGTTGGCTCAAAAGAGTGTACTGTACTGTGTGGGGGACATGCCCCAAGTATGACCGGAAGAGGTCGATAGGTGCCCTTGATCCTAGCAAGAGCTTTAGCGAGATTCTTTCTAGGAGAAACCTGAAGTCATCCAAGATTTGTAATTTTGATGGGGGGGGGGGGAGCACAAGAGCCCGCCAAAAAAAGAAGAAGAAAAAAGCAATGGATGTTGAAGATGTGGGAATGTATGACTTATGTATAGGCTAGCCCAACTAGTTAGGCTGGCTAGGAATTCAGTGCTGAATATCAATGTAATGGCAATCTGGTTCCCTTTTAGGTCTTGTATTGAAGCTCTGCCTAAGTGAGCGTGTACCTCCTACCTACAAATGTATATTTTCTTAATCTGTTACAGTTAGTGTTACGCACCTACTCTTCGCCCGTACCTGCAGACCTCACTTGGCTGATAGTACTTGAATGCAAAAAAGTACTTTTTCTTATTATGCAGTCATTCTTATCGTTTTCTGCATTAGTTCTTTTTGTATGCTTTCTCCTTGGCCTATAACATTTTATTGTTTTTGGAGAACGAAATTTTGTTTAGTGAAGTACATGTTATTAAAAAGAAAAGAGAAAGAAAGGCCCATATTACCCAAAATAATATGCCATGTGTGAGACATGCCTTAGGAGTGACCAGGAGATTCTTGCCCCTGCAGGTAAAACTCTACGGAGGATAGCTCCTTGCTCCTAGCTTGAGCTTAGGCCTTCTTTTAGGGAGAATCTCGATAAAGTTGCAGTCGGCTCACAGATGTACTTCCTGCCAGACAAGCTTGTGCACCTGATTTCCTTCTGCCCATTTATATGTATTATCGCCGTAATTGCCCAGTCTTGCAAGCTTAGCACCAGAAGCACTTCCTTGTGTTACGCATCCTGGCAACAACCCTGCAAGGCAAGTTGACACTGTCCCTGGGTTACAGAAGTGGTAACTGAGAGCCAAGTTGTTCAAGGATGCTTGTGGGAGATCCATGCCTGAGTTGGGACTTGAACTTATCCGGGTCCAAATCCAGAGGCTCTCTCCACAGATTTTCTCCCTGCCGGTACATTCTTGAGTGTCTGAGTCAGTGGTCTTAACCCTGAGCCACTCCTGAGGGAAGGACATTCCGGTGCATTCTGTTCCTCCTAAGCTTCCATCCAGGCACACAAATTGTTCCCAGGGGTTAGGAGGAACCACTGCCTCTCGCCCTCAGCAAGCATTTACACTGGTCTATTTGGCTCTGTGGTATTTCGATTATAGAAATCTGCTAGTCTTCAAGGTGCCACAGGACTGTGTGTGTGTGTGTGTGTGTGTGTGTGTGTGTGCGTGCGTACGCGCGCACACACATTCTTCGGGTGCCACTTTTGTCCAAGCATGTGATTTATAAATATTGAAACTAACGGCTGTACAGGAAACAGGGACAGCTTTCAGGGGAGGGCGGATTTGAAAATTTGCTGTATTCAGTAAATTAGAAAAAAAGAGAGTTGTCTGTGTCTCCGTCCACCACCACCCCTCCCATTTTTTAAGGCTGTTCCAGTGTGACACAAATTATTAACATGGGTTAATGAGTATGTGTGAGTGGGGAGGGTAGTAACTTTTGTGACTGATTTACAAGGCTCAACTTGTAAATTGCTGCGAGAGTGAACTGCTGGAACAAGAGATGAGTTTTCTCTCAGATGCTCCTAGCCCTAGAACATAACATGTCCATTTTCTACAGTCATGGAGTGGGGTAGGTGCCAGGTTAGTTCCCCTGTAGACAGTAGGCAAGTGACTGGAGGAAGGAAGGCTATTAGACAGCCAATTCTGAAGGACCTGTTATCACGTAGTGACGTCGTCGCTCCGCCTGTGCCAGCATTTGCACACTAGAGTGCCTTCCGTGCCTTCTGCCCTTCACTACCCTCTGCTCTGTATTTGGGAAGCTGCATCATCTCGAAAGTGAGACTTGAAAGATGTGGACAGAGGGAAGCCCATCTGTTCGTAAATCCCCATGGTAGACGTTTGGGGGTGGGGGTGTCCCTTGGCTCAGTGGCTGTCGTGAGCTGTGTAGGCAAGATGCTGCTGAAAGTGAAAACATTCATCTACCCCCACGGTGCATCACCCTTCAACTATCAGCACCTATGGTCCAAAAGGAACTTGGGTAACAGCCCTACAAAGCACTGTGATCCTCTCTTATTGGATCATCAGAACTTTGTGATCTGTCTCTTCATTTACTGAGAGGTTGTGGCTCACCACTGCAATGACATCCTATTGTCCTGTATTGCGTGTGTCATTGCTAGTGGAGGTATCACATTATATATAGACATATGACTCAGTGATTGTTTTGAAATATATTTAAAATGCGGTGCTCTCTCTCGTGGTACATTAGCTCCATCTCCTGCAGCGTTGATTGGTCTCTTTCTCCATGCATTGTTCTTTGCCCCGTGCCTTCTTACTCACTGATACCATGTTCTGCCAGGCTGCTCACTTTGCTCTCCTCTTCTGCAGGGCGTCCCTCCCGGTGGAGCTCAACCATGTCGCTCTCAGTGCGGCCCCAGCGACGCAGTCTGGTGGTCAGGATCAATAGGAGCCAATCGTTTGCTGGCGTCAACTCCACCCAGGACAAATCTTTCAGGTAGGCCCAGGACAAGTCTTCCTTGATGGGAACGGGGGTCGGGGCACGCTTAGGATGAGGAGAAGAGTGCTGTGATGCTCAGCTGGCTCGTTTTGCTATGATACGATGCCCCTTTCTCCTATTCCTTTCCCTCCCCACCCCTTTGATTGAAACTTTCGCAGATATACGTATCTTCAGTTATCGTGCATAAAATATTTTGTTTCTGCTATTCATGGGGCAGGGAGGACTAGGATTTAGGCAAAATATCAAACCCCTGGCATCTAGAAGTCTTGTTCAGCCTCCATCAGATTTCTGAGATGTCTCTAGACACCGATCATATATTCTTGAGTTTCATCAGCACAGTCATAAGGACTTGAAATACTGATTTTAAAAATGAAAGCTGAAATGCACATAGCTTTGCTTGTGAGGCAGGACATTTGCCCAGCAGGGGCTGGCGCTGGCTTTTAACCTCGCCAGTGACCAGTATACCTACCTGCTGCCTTTGCTCCAGGGATCCTTCATGAGACACCCCACCTGTACCTTCCTAGTGACCGTTATTGCTGGGACAGTGGTTTTTCCTCCTCTTCTTATAGTCTTTCCCACACCTGCATCCTCCCTCCCTCTTAATCTCCAGAGGCATAAATGAGACTCCACGTATCCTATCGGTTCTTCCCCCTCCAGAGGAATGTAACATTCCTTCTGCAAGGTTGATTGTGGGAAAAGGTGGGAAATGGGTTTCAGCAAAAGCTTGCTGGTGGGAAGCCAGTACTACTTCAGAAGCTGTTCTTGGCAGCTCCTGGGTCTGGTGTTTCTTTTAACCTTTCAGTCAAACTGGGACTGCATATGTAGTCTGGTGGAGAGTGCTTCTGAGTGTATGAAAGGTGGTACTTTCTATGAGTGTCAAGAGAGCCCCCAGTATATCTGGGATTCGGGAGCAGAGCTGCTGGATCAGAAGACGTAGCTCTTAGCAGTCTGATGCTTTGTAAGTTAACTACCCTAAGACCTGGTTCGCACATAACATTAACCCATGGTTTATTTAATCCATGGTTAACCCGTGATTTATTGCTCTACCCAGGGTTTGTCTGGCAGATGATTGAACAAAGCATGGTTTGTTTTCTTAATCCCTGGGTTGTTTGATTTCTTCTTCCTTCGCCCACTCCCTCCCCGTATCCCAAATGCCTTTGCGGTGCTGTAGTATTGACGTGTAGAACAGCTAGCTCTTTCTTTTTTACCTCTCTTGCCCACTTCCTCTGTAGCCTGGTGGAACAACCCATGATTCTGGCTTTATACATAATGACAACCCATGGTTTAAACAACCCAGAGTTCACAACCGAACAACAAAGCATGGGTTCTCTTTCTGTTTTGTTTGTGTTTAACAAACCATGGTTTGTTTGCATGGCTGGGTTTGCTCATCACGGCAACCCAGAATACGGCAGCCCATGGGTTAAACAAAGCGTGGGTTAGCGTTATGTGCAAACCAGGTCTAAGTGTGTAACAGATTTTCATGAGGTGAGAAGTGTGTGTGTAAAGAGATAAACTAGGTGTACTCCTTGATCAGCTCTGTGTTTTCTAGCCACAGGTTTAGAGTGGGAACAGAATCCCTTGTCGGAGGATGGGGCAGGATGCAGCCTGGCCAACAGGCCTATCCATAGCATAGACGCAGACCAAGTATTAGGAAGCCTTCCCTTTCTTCCTGTGGGGAGATTTGGAAAATGCATAATTCTTGCATTGTTTCTTGAATATGTGAGCCTTGGCGGTCTGTATACCTGAAGTATTGACCAAGATGAGCCAGGCAAGATGAGTGGATGTGTCAGAAGACTTGGTGGTGAATGCCCTTCTTTATATAGCAATTAAACAAGAGGGAAGATGGGTCAGCAAACAAACATTTCCATCCCATCATACTTTGTGCTTCTGTTGCACATGGGCAGTGCTAGGTCACTTAGGCTTAGGTGACAGAGTGAGGCAGAAAGAGCAGGAGTGTTAAAATCCATACAGTTTCCAGAGGGGTAGCCATGTTTCTGTGTTGCAGCAAAAACCACAAAGAGTCTTGTGGCACCTTAAAGATCAACAAATTTATTCTGGTTTATGCCACTTAATTCAGTTCATCTTTAAGGTTCCACAAGACTCTGTTGTTTTTTCTTAAATCCCCCAGTGCATTAAATGGTTCTGTAAATCAATATTTTGACTCATTTTTGAAGCACTGAATTGCTCCAAAATAACATTTCAAGTTTCTGCCAGTGATCCTGGAACATCTGTGAAGAATACCTGTTGGCTTGACAACTGTTGCCATCTCAACACTGAGAATGTTGATGTTTGATCCCTATATCTGCCAGTTTCTCTGTTTGAAAGTTTAGAACTGTCATTATTCCAACTGCTGGAATCGCTTTTTGCTATTGTTTCTTGCCCTTGAAATACAATCTCTAATGTGTAATGCAGTTACTTGTAAAGGATTGTGAGAAGCCTCAGCCTTTAAAATGAAGTAACAAACTTCTAGTCCTTACTGTGAAAGAATAATAACTTTTACAGCAATTTATTTGTACAAGAATCCAGAGATCTAGGTAGGACTTCTAGAAGCTAATTGGGCAGAAGGGGTGGACTTCATACTGTACATCCACTGATCTCTACCCGTGAACTTCAGTCTCCTGCTCTGTGTGCCCCCTCGCTTACGCTGGCCTAAAGCATTTGAGTGCCATGGGCAAACTTAG